>JAKSZU010000011.1:59013403-60258958 GCA_026018925.1 Tupaia tana | reverse complement strand
TTTAAAACAGGAATAGTAATTGTATTTGGCTGAATCATAAAATTACTCACTTTTGTAGATTAAAAGCTACATTCTTTGTAAGGATTAAGCAGTTAATATATCTAAAGTGCCAGCAAACTGATAATGCTTATTAAAAAGTTTAACAAAGCAATGTTTACTATCATCATTATATTATTTCATGCTATGTACTAATTTTACTTTCAATCTAAAATAACAATATTTATAATATAGAGATCACTTCATTATAGTCTAGAGTATAAGATTTCAGAGGACAGTAATTCTTATATTGGTTCACTGTTGCATGCAACCCTGAAATAATACTTGATACATAGACTGTGATCAATTAATGTTTTCTGTATGAATAAAGATGAGCATAACTATAACAAGATAGAATTAAGATAACTATAACAAAATAGAATTATTACTAACCTGAAGATTTTGAGCTATTTTCTCCAGTTTCTTGTTAGTGAAACAAGCTATTTGTTGAAATAACTTTTCTAAGTAGCCCAAGTGGGTGGCTACATTTTCAAGATGGTAGAATAGCTCTATTTCAGAAAGCCTTAATCTCTAGAGCTTTCAGGTCTCCGCAGAAATATAAGTAGCAATCCAACTGAAGAAAAAGTTGATGTTATAAACAGGGCTCTTCTCTGAATAAAAGGGACCAGCTGGTTGCCCAAGGTAGGTAATAACCTTTGGTTCTTTCAAAACTCACCATAGTTATACCTATTCCAGGCAAAAATAATGCATTTAATCATAACACTTACCTTCTCGGCTTGTTTTCTACCTAGATTCCTTTTTTTGATAATTTATAGCAGAGAAGTCATGGACTTGACCCTTAAACAACTGTGTGGTGTCATTGGCTCAATTTCATTAAACATACAAGAAAAAGAGCACTTGGCAGAACATTTTATTGATCTTTTAGATTTACAAGTGAAAGAACATTGATCATTTTAATAAGCAAAATAAACATACCGATCATGACTTTTCTATTTACCAATCACAGAGACTTTAAAGAAGAGTATAGACCTAATACAAAGTCTGTTAAAAAGTAAGGATAAGGGGCCAGCTTTGAAGCACAGCAGTAATGCACAGCTCAAGAGACGCTAGCTCTCATGTGGTGACTGCCCGTGGTTTAAATTCCAAAGCTGGTCACCTTGAAACAGGCCAGGAACACACAGAAGTGCCCAAGGTCTAATGGGTTAGAGGGAGAGGAAGGGATCTTGGTATGATATCTCTCTCTCTCTCTCTCTCTCTCTCTCTCTCTCTCTCTCCTCCCCACCATGTGAACACAAGTGATATATCATGAATTAAAAAAAAAAAAAAGGAGAAGAAGAAAGAAAGAAAAGAAAGAAGAAGAAGAAGTAAGGGTACAGAAAGAACAAATAGGCTCAGAGACTAACAGGCAAGTAAGCTAACTCTGGACCACACTGCCTGAGTTCCAGGCCTGGGTTCATCACCTATTAGCTGCGAGACCCTGGAAAATCTACTGTACCTCTGTGCATAAGTTTTATTAAGCTTATGTGTATTTAATGCACATGAGGCACCTAGCATAATGTCTCGAATGATGAACACTTAATAAATGTCATTTGATATTATTATGGTACTTAATAAAGAGAACATCTACTTCAGAAGAGATGCCTTTGGAAAGACAAGATCATCAAAACCCTTTCTTCTTTGAGTTTTGTTCCCATTTACATCATGTCCCTTAAAATAGTGTCAGTCTTGAGGTAAACTTTTTTTTCAGCTAAAGCCAAGTTCAACATCTTAGATAAGGCATAATTGGTCATTCTCTGTGCTTAAAAATAAAACAATGACAAAAAAAAAAAACTTTTTGATGATGCCCACCGGAAATCTTAAAACTTTGATTCATCTCTTGACCATCTTCCTGTGTCAATAAAGATTCTCGTGAGACTCTTGGAAGAGCACAGTCAAACAAACTAAGGAGTGAGCTGAGCACTCACTTGTGCTGTGAGGATGTTGTTTATATTTTAGATCCTGTTTTCTTCCTGGACGAAGTGCTGCTATTACCAGGTGCTTCTCCCACTGTTATCATCTCCTCCTCAGAGCTCAGCCTCCTGGAACTAGCTTCCTGCAGCCCCTTTGTGAAACTTACTGAGAAAGAATAGGAGAGAGCCTGTCAAAGGTTATCTCCCACCTGGGCCGCAGTTTCCACGAATATCAAAATTCATCACAATCTGGTATAGTCATTTATATGACATGCCATGGGCCCAATCAAAGAGACAGTTCTTGCTAAAAAAAAAATAAATAAATAAAAAATAAAGAGCTCAGAAGAAGAAGGAAAAGATGGCAGAAGGTGAGCAGCTCAGATGCTAAAGGGAATTCCAAGTCAGGTGCTGCTGTGGACCCCAGGGCAAGTACGATGCCTAACCCTCCTGGGAAAACCAATGCATGCAAGATGCTGTACAATAGCCTCTAACTTCCTTTGCAATATCTGATGGTCACATTGCTCCCAAGAACGATTTGGTTTATCTATCCAGAGTAAATATCTCTTTGAACTCTATTTCAAAGGGAAAACGTTACCTCCTTAGATAATCAGTCTACAAAATAGATACAACGGGCCAATTTAACGCCAAGATCCAATTGCAGTTCATGAGCTAATCGAAAAACAGCGATGTTTAACTATATACCTAAACCTTCTGATTCAGCGCCGCTGTACTGGAGAGTCTAAAGATCAACCTCTGCCTACACCTACCTCCCAGGCTGTGGAGGATAACAGGCAGGCAGAAGCTCACAGAGGTAAAATTAACAACTGGAAGTCCTACGGAAGCCCAGTTAGATACTTCAGTATCTGCCAACAAATAAACATTATGTCTGTATACATCACTTACTTAAGGAAATGAGTTACTAAGCTTATATCCTCTGAGTTGTCAGTTATTGACGGTAAAAGCAAAGACTTGACTTAGGAATAGGGAAAATATCACCCATTACACTTCCTCTGAGCCAGTCTCAGCTATTTCCTCTTCACTATTCATGGCTTCCGTCCAGGCACAGACGGTCCCCAGGCACGGTCCTCTAATCCACAAACAGGCTCGGTCCACTTCAACCATTTTCAAGGGCAAATCACAAATGGTAATCATAGCAGCAAAATACAGAGTTTGATGAGTAATTTTCCCCTTTGGAAAAGTAGGGGAAGATAATGGGGCAGGAGAGGTATGGTATTGGGTGAAGGGATATGATTTCTTAGAATCATAGATTTCAGAAAACAGAAATTTGGAAAGTACGTGGAAACTCTTTTATTCTGCATCTGTGTTTCTAGAGTCATGTAAAAACCTTTCCCAAATCCCTGAGGATAATCACTTCCCAGTACTTGGAAAAAAGTAGGAAATTTCTAGACCACATTGGAATTCGGAACTCTTCCCACTAAGCTAGAATTAGAATAAGTCTAGTAAAAGCTATGTTTCCAATAGGAGATTTTAGAGTCTCAAAATTAAGTGAGAAGAAAAATAAATCAAAATTTAAAAAACCAAGTGAGCCTCACTATGTTTCAAATATTAATCAAAAGAGAAAACAATATTGTCATGGTTTCTATTCAACCTGGTTATGTTTAACACTAGCACTCCATGTTTGGTCATTTATTCATTTGAGTTAGAACCTACATTCACAAAATATTTATTGAGTGCCTAACATTCCCAGGAAAGATGCTAAGCATTGGTAATGCAGAGATATTTAAAATACTGCCTGCCTACTAGTATTTCAAGTCACTCCCTAATGAATTACTTTAAAAAAACTTTCCTGAAACATGTAAAATATAAAAATAAACAATGATAGTAACAGATTATAAATGGTAAACACTTTAATTCCATGAGTCCAAAGAAATAAAGAAAGAAAAAAGGAAAAAAATCTCTTCCTGATATTGTAATTCAAGCTAGTAAATGAAGAGAAATAAAGGAATTTCAAAATTCACTTTTAGCAAACATCATAATAATATTTAGGGATGAATAATCAATGACTACTAAAATTATTATATTAAAGTTTGTTAAGGAAAAATAAAGGATATTTATTGGGACCAGCAGCTAGCATAATGGCTATGTCGCTGAACTCCCATGTAGCCGACTGCAGTTCGAGCCCCGGACCCAGTTACTTAAACTCACGTCGGGTGCGTGTGGGTGTGTGCCCAAATCCTGAGAGGAGAATGAAGGAGAAGGGATTGTGGTGTGACCATCCCCCCTGGGGGGGGGGGGGTGATTTCTCACTTTCTGTTTCTCTGTCTCTCTCTGACTTTCTGGCGAATGCATGTGCCCTATAGCAAAAACCTCTCAAAAAAAATAAAAGGATATTTACATAGACTTGAAGAATTTTCCCACAAGATTCCTATTAAGTACTAAAGGAAACAGTCATTTTACAGTGGAGGAAACTAGACAGGTATTTATCTTAACCAAAGAGATTGAACCTAACATGACCAGTCAGTCATGAGATGCCTAGACATCCCCTGACTCCTGTTAGGTTGTGCTGAGAAAGACACATCACATCTGTGGTATTCTTGCCAAAAATGCATGAGATAAATCTAATTGCAAAGAAAGTTAGGACAGACCTAACTGAGGTGTGGTCTACAAAATAAATGGTGGGTATTTATTAAAGACGTCAAGGTCATGAACAATAAAGACTGAAAACTTTTATAGTGAAGAATAGAGACGTAACAAATATAAAGTGTAATCCTAGGTAGAATACCAAACTTTTTTTTTTATTTTGCAATAAAAGATATTAGGATCCATGACAAAATCTGACAAGATCTCTCATTAAGATAAGGAGATCACGAACGTTTTCTCTAGATCAGATAGAAACCATTTTTATTTCTGCAGTTTCATGCCGTCTCTGTCATGACTAGCCAACTCTGCCATTGCAGGTAGAAAGCAGCCATATACCATTCATAAAAAAATGAGCAAGCCTGTGCCCCAATAAAACTTCATTTACAAACCAAGATGGCAAGCCATATTTGCCAACTGCTGGATTACATCATAGTATTCAATCAACTGATGTTGATTTCCCAATTCGTTAATTGTACCATGGTTAGGGACCAGCAGATGGCCTAATGGTTAGGTTGCTGGACTCCTATGTAGTCGACAGTGGTTAGAGTCCTGAACCCAGTGACTTAAAACTCACACAGGACATGTGTGCGTGCATGCCCAAAATCCTAAGAGAAGAGTGGAAGAGAAGGCATTGTGGCTTGGCTATGCCCCCTGGAGAGTGATTGCTCTCTTTCTGTCTCTCTCCGACTCTCCAGCAAGTGCATGCACCCTGTAGCAAAAACCTCATTTAAAACAAAACAGAACAAAACAAAACAAAAATTGTGCTATGGTTAAATAAGAAAATTCTTTTTTTGGAAAGATGTACTGAAATATCTTGAATAAAAGACATGATGTTTGCAACTTGCTCCCAAAAGTTCAGAGAAAGAAATTAAAGATAAGGGATGGATAAATGTGGTAAACTTCGAATATTTGGAGCGAAAAGGAAAAAATGAAACAAATACCAAGAGGAAGGGTAATCTCTAAGGATGTAACCATCATGACCGCTGATATGAGGCACACAGAAGCTTCTTGGTAATGTTTAATAAGCAAAGGAATGAATGAATTCACTAGTTAATCAGGTATTCACTGAAGGAAAGACATCCAGGAAAGCTCCATTTAGAGAAGCTGAGAAAATGAATGATGGGGGAAGCCCCAGTGGGTTATCACCACTTAGATACAAAGGATGGCTTGAGGGGCAGGAGTGTGACATACATGAAGCAGCCAGGCATAGCAAAACCAGCTGGGAAAGACGATGGGACATTTCCTCTTGGGTCAACTTGATCCTAACGGACTTCCATCTTCTTATTGGCCATAATTTTAACTGATGCCCCTGAAATACAATTCTCATACATGTTTTTCCTGCCAATGCATGTCACTGAAGGTGAATTGCTTCTACATTTTCTGTCTCGATGCTCACATTTTGGGGTTTATCTGGGAATTTCAAAATCCATAGGCAAACTTTGCATAACACAAAGTGCTGCCGAACACTGCAGCCAAGGCTTGTCCACGTGTCTTTCCAAATTACTGGGATAAGAATGATACGATTGGAGAACTAAAATCATTACATCTAGAACAGCTTCCCAGGGAATGTTGGGAACCATGGTAAAGTTTGGATGAATACTCTATTAACTAACTTTTGACAAGTGGGATAAAGGAAATCCAACGAGTACGTAACTAGACACAGCAAAGTTCCATTTCTAGCTCATATCAAGTACAATGTGAAATTTTCTTCAGGAAAATTCTCCCTACTGTGCCCCCATTTCACTGTCTCAGCACCCAAGGAGAGGATAGAATATTCACAAACATCTTTGGCCAGGCATGAAAGAAGCAGATATCGCTGCTGCTCACATCCCACTTGCCAGAACTGGTCACCAGCTCCCAGTTAATGGAAACAAACCTGGGAACCGGAGGCAAGGAGGCACTGATATTTCATGAGCACTGCTGAGCTCTGCCACCAAGTCTCTCTCGACATTTGTTTACTGAAAAGTCATAACCTGACCCAGCCATGGTGGCATACGTGGAAAGGAGCTCCTGCACGGAGAGTGAGGCCATATGAGACGCCTAGGTTCAGTTTCCAGACCAGTCTTGACAAGCACCAGGCCCAGCCTCAGGGGCACAGGTCATGGAGTATTGATCTATAGTACTGGAAGCCACCTGACCAACCCCTGGTTCAGGTCCCCAGTCAGTCCAAAATGAGCCAGGTAGGTATTCCCAAAATCCTGACTAGCTGGAGGGCTGGGATGGAGAGGGCGGATTGCAGCATGACAAGGCTCTGTCAAGGGTGCCTTTGTCTCTTTTTCTCTATATATAATAAAGTGAATAAACAAACAACAACACACAATGGTATACATCTGTAATCCTAGCTAACTGGGAAACTGGGGCAGGAGGTTCAAGACATGCCAAGACTGTCAAAAATATCTATCCCTCTCTCTCTCTTCCTCTACTGCCTTAGGTTCTTATAGTATAAAGACTACAACTTTCTATCAAGATTGTTATTTAATAGAGAATGGAATCGGTTACATACCAAGGCTATTCCATTATGTAGCTTCTCAAAAATGTTTTTGAGACACTCACCTCCCTCCCTGTTGTAACCTAAGGCAAACGCTACAAATGTCATGGTGCATTTAGGTATTAAATCTTTTTGAAAAAGTTCATGTAAAAATTTTTTTGCAACAGAATTTGTTGCAAGCATTGATTTTGTTGTTCTCAATGATGAGGGAGGTGGAAGAAGTGGGGAGGGTTGATTGGCTTTTTACATCTATTGTAACTGTTTGGAAAACTACTCTACAAGTAAACAGAATATCACTGTCACCATAATAGCTCTGCCAGAGAAAAACATCTCAGGCAGAAAGAAGTTAATACATTTCTGACATTCCAAGGTGTGAAAGGAAGTAATCTGACGTCTGAAAGCCGGAAAAATAACAGTGCCCTGGATCTTTTGCTCCTTATCCTGGCCGAGGTCACCTAGAAAGTTATCAGAACTCAAAACTAAAAGAAATTAAAAAGTCTATTTTACATAATATCCTGTATCCGAAAGCTGCAAAGAAGCACGTGAAGATTTGAACCTTTCATGTCCCTTGTTTGGAAGTCATCGGTTACGTGGCATTATGCTGAAGCCATTGTCAAATTCAAGGAAACACTTGAATTATAGAATGATTCTCAAAAACATTGCTACTATATATGAGAAGATGCCACAAAGTTCATGGAAAATTGAATTAAAGTGCAAGCTTATTTTGGTGCAAAACAATTTTGTGATCCTCATATAATTTTTTATACAATGCATTTTTTCATGAACTGTTCAAAGACCTTTTATAATAGAGACCATAAGAGAAAAATCTTGAGATAGTTACATAATTAAAAATGCAAAGATAATGGGAAAGTCATTATTTAAGAAATGTTCCATTAGATTAAATGAAAGGAAAACCTTTTCTAGAACTAATGTCAGACTGGAGCAAAGAAAATAAAATAAGCTTTATCTTGAAAATCAAATGCGTCTGTGGTATATTATTTGCTCTTCTAGGGGAGATGGTGGTTTTAAAATGTTAAACTTTTGGGACTGGCAGATGGTGTGGTGGTTAAGGGCGCTGGACTCCCACATGGCTGACTGCAGTTTGATTCTCAGACCTGGCAGCTTTCTTTCTCACTTTCCCACTCTCTTTCTCTCTCTCTCACTCTGTCCTTCTCTAGTCAAATTAAAGTAAATAAATAAATAAAGTTAAATTTTAAAAATTATTTTAAAAATGTTAAACTTCTACAGATAAAAGTCCCACTTATCTTGTGACTCCTCTAGTCCCAGGAAGGTTTCACACAAGCAGAGAATATCTTCCCTGAAATTCAACCATTAGGCATTTCCTTTTAGTTTCAAGTTTGTAGACAGGTCATTTCTCTGTCTTTGCCTCTTTCTCTCTCTCTCTCTCTCTCTCTCAGACACACAAATATGTTATTGGTGAGTTACCAATTAGAATATGTTTTATTATACATTTAGTATGGTAAATGGGAAAGGTATAAAACAATGGAATAAGAGTAATACTGGGAAAAAGTAAACAAGGAGAAAACATGGAGGGTAAGAACTGGTGAAATTTTCTAGCATAACTTCTAATTGTATCCTGCCTTTGTCATTCACAAGTTCTGCGATCTGAGACAAACTGCATAATTTCTCCAAGCCTCTTGTTGACCTTCTGTAACACGGGAATGATGGAATGGATTCTGTAGGACACATGGAAATCCTAAATAGCATCACACATGTGATGGGACACAGAGTTGACCGGTCATTTTCTCACTTTCCTCAAGAATATCATCAATATCATTGTGACTCTGAAAATGCTCTAATCACTCATATGTATGTGAACCATAAACTGAAACTGAAAAACGAATAACATATACAAAATTAAGAGATGAGTCGTCAGCTGACAAAGTGATTCAAAAAAAAAAAAAAAGAGTAAGAAGAACGAGTGACAGAGGTTGTGCTGGCATTGAGTAGGACACACTGACTGTGGGATACTGAACAAACTGCTACAACCTATCCTTTCCTTCACCCAGCTTCAAGTAATGAAATAGGAACTTGTTGAAAAGTACTAGTTTTCCACGTGGTTTCAAACAATCCTTAGAAAAACTACAAATATGAACAACAAAAAGACTCATGATTCTGGTGAGTTATTTAACTCTGCTGAGTCTTGCTTTCCTCATGGAAAGAGGTAACCAATGTGAAAATATAAGTCATACAGAGAGAGTCCTGTCCCAGTGCCCAGCTGAATTTCCCTTGGTCCCATCCTTTCCTCATTTTATACATAAAATTCATAATTCCTGTTACCAGGACCTTTGACATGAGCCAAAGCAGTCCATTTTTCCCTGTATTCACTTTTGTCGTCCATTATTCACATAGTGCATTTGACAGGTTTCTCAAAACAAACTGAGCACACGGAATGTGTGTAGATACCAGGGGTCTTCAAAAAGGTCGTGGAAAATGCCTATTATTTTATTTTTTAAAGAATTATTTTATTTAACTTCATGTGCTTACGTATTTATTTAAATTTGACCAGAGAGGGACAGAGTGAGAGAGAGAGGGGGAAAGTGAGAAGACAAGCTGCCAGGTCCGGGACTTGAACCATGGTCGGCCACGTGGGAGTCCAGCGCCTTTAACCACCACACCATCTGCTGGCGGAAAAATGCCTATTATGAAAAAAGTGCATAAACTTCAAAATGTTTTTACATTAAAACTTCAGTGTTGGGGCTGGCAGGTGGTGTGGAGGTTAAGGGTGCTGGACTCTCACATGGCTGACCATGGTTTGAGTCCTGGGTCTTACGGCTTGCTTTCTCACTTTCTCTCTCTCTCATTCTGTCCCACTCTGGTCAAATATAAATAAATAAATAAAGTAAAATAAAATAATTTTTTTTAAAAAAAGGTACTGGACTTCCACATGTTAATCATGGTTCAAGTCCAAGACCTGGTGGCTTGCTTTCTCTCTCTCATCAAATAAATAAATAAAATAAAATATAAACTTATTTTTACAAAAAGGGGGAAAAAGTCAATGTTAATCCCATTTTCTATGAACTTTTTGAAGCCCCTTTATGAGGAAGAGAGATCGATTTTAAGGAATTGGTCACACAATTGTAGAGACTGGCAAGTCCAAAATATGCAGAGTGGGCCAGCAGGCTGGAGTCCCAGGAGAGTCTGAAAGTAGAATTTCTTCTTCAGGAACACCCATCTTTTATTCTCTTGCAGTCTTCAATCAATGAGATGGGGCCCACCCACATTATGGAGGGTAATTACGTCACTCACAGTCTATTGGTTTAAATGTTGTCACATCTAAGAGAATGCCTTCACAGCAACAGCTACACTAGTGTTTGATCAAATATCTAAGTACCATGGTCTACCTAGGTTGACCCATAAGATTGACCTGTACATACAATTGCCAAGCTTATTCCTGCCTAAAGGACTTGCTATTAGCTCTGCTTGGAAAACTCTTCCTCAGTTCTCACGTGCTCCCTCACTCATCCCAGCACAAATGTCACCTCTGCAGAGAGACCTTGCTTGCTCCACCTGTGTGTGGTAGCTCCCTCACTACCTTCCTTACCATAGTACAATCTCTTACCTCTCCCCAGGCACTTCTCACTACTGAAAATCATTTTGCTCCTGCCCTTTCTTGTCAATTGTTTTTATCAGCTCTGGGATAATTGACTTCAAGTATGCAGCAATAGTATCAGCTTCATGCTACAGTCTCAGTACATAGTAGATGCTCAATAGTATTTATTGAATAAATCAATTAACCAATAAGTAAGTTAATAGGCACTCAAATACTATCTGATTATTATTTTAATAATAATTATAGGGATTATTATTATTACTATCATTATTATTTGTACTACAATCTTTTGTATTTGTCAGGAGTCACGTGTGCTTGCCAGAGAAAGAGAGAAAGAAAGAGCAAATGCCACAATGGTGTGTGGTCACAGTGTAATCCTTTTTCTCTAGTTTTAATATCTCTTCAGGATTCAGGGCACACACACACACACACACACACACATGCCCAGTATGTTTTTCAAGCTGCCAGCCAGGATTTGAAACATAGCCAACCATGTAGCCTCTGGCTCCCTCAACCACTAAGCGATACGGTCAGCCCTTACTCTAGTGTAATTTAATATCCATCGCATCTCTGGATTACCTTTTAATGATAGATGCTAAATTTATCCTTCATTCTACCATAATGAGAGTTTCAAAAAACGTTCATGAAATTTAACTTCTATTATACGAGGAGGAGGAGATGGATTATTAAGGAATTGAAAACAAGAGTTATCTTATAAAACTAATGTATCTTATACATTAGTTTGTCTAATTTTAGATAGAAAGAATAGCACCCTAAAATAGATTGTGCCTACACACAAAAAATGAATTAGAAATGATTCAATACCTCTGTATAATGCAGGCTGAAATAATCATGTCGATTTTAGGTACTCTGGTAAGGAAAGCAAAGGCAAGTTTCTAATTCTTGGATTACCTTGTTAACTGGCTTAATCCCTCCATCACTTTGTACATTCAGACATAATTAAGGAGTACTTCAAAATTTATACTTGGCAGAGAAAATGAGCTTCCCTGGAAATTTACTTTCTTTATTAAGAGATGAAAGTTACAACTTTATACTTGCTAGAAAGAACGAAAACACGGAGGCAAATGTGGTAAAGCAAAGCAAACCCGTGAGTGGACAATCTTTTCATATTTTATTTTCTCTATACATGTACAGCTAAAGCTTTGAACACACTTGCAAATACGGCTGTTAGAGAAATTTGAACGATGACTGAGCTTAGTTTTAATTAGCATGAAAAAGTGATAAAGTGATAGAAAATTCTCAGAGAGATTTCTCATACAGAGTATAGAGTTCTAATAAAATTCTTTTTTCTCAAGAATCTCCTTAATGCTTCAGCTTCCTCCTCTCTGCTTAACCTGAGGCCTCCTCCACCCTCTTAGTTTTCAATATTTAGTACACTTGATCTTAGCCAAAAGGCCAAGAAGTGATAGATTTCAATATTCAATATTTCAAGAGATTCATTTTGCCATAAGACTAATTATTCTTTCAAAAATGTATAATTTTTTATTTAAATTTATTTACATTCATTCACTATACATCATTACAGAATACAAAATGAGATTTCCCATCAAGAATACACTGTATATTGGCTCAATCAAACACATCAACATGCATGTTATCATCAACAAATAATTTTACATTTCTTGTTTCCTATATATTTTGCTTTTTTTTTTTGCCATCCTTGATTCCCTATCTCTCACCCTCTGCCATGTCCCACCCTCCTCCCACACTGTCTCTGGTATCCACAGTTGCTTTCTATGCCTTTTCCTCCCATTTTATTGATTCGCTAATGAACTTAATAATTTAACGAAAACACAAGAGCAGAAATTGTTTACTTTCTTTTTTCCAAAAAAATTACTAAAACAAAGATTAGATGGGCAGTCCCTTTGTACCCATATGACATCTTGAGAGTCGTACCTCTGTGTAGAATTTATTAATTGAAAGAAAGAGGGAAAGAGAATTGTTATTGTCTTCTCTGGAGAAACTAGATTCAATATCCCATTCATTTTAGAGATGAGAGTGCTTTTGCTCTCTTTTTTGGCAAGCTCAGTGCTTAACCCTGAATCCTTAAACTCATTTTATCTCATTGAACAACACTGTGAAATAGGTATTGTTATTTCCACTTACAAACCTGGAAAGTGATTTAACCTCATTGACTCTCAGCCAATACGAGGCAGGGAGAGAATTAACTTTACTGTCTAGCCCCCACAGCCTGCTTAGAAGCGAACCCCATATTCAGAAATGGGAAAAGCCATCATTGGAAACACACAAAGCAGAAACCATAAAGGAAAAGATGAATACATATGGCCACATAAGAATCTAAGAAAGGGACCAGCAGATGACATGATGGTTATGTCTCTGGACTCCCACGTAGTCAATCACAGTTCAAGTCCTGGACCTGGCAGCTAAAAACTCATGCTGGGTGCTTATGTGCATGTGCCCAAAATTCTGAGGGGAGAATAGAGGAGGAAGAAGGAGCAAGGCCATCCTCCCTGGGGGGGTAATTTCTCGTTTTCTGTCTCTTTGTCTCTGTCTCTTTGGCAAGCCTATAGCAAAAATCTCTCTTAAAAAAAAAAGGACCTAAGAAAAAATGATAAAAGACATTATAGGGCTGAAAGACAAATGACAAGCTATGAAAATATTTGCACATATAAGATAAACATTAACACGCAATAGAAAAATGATTCCAAAGAATCAGTTAATAAAATAAAGCAATCTCATAAGGAAAAAAAATAGGAAAGAATAAAAATAAGCAATTCATAAAAGACGGATATAAATAGCTAAGAAATGTATGCAAAGATATTCAACTTGCCCAATAACAAAGAAAATGCTCAAAGTATCAAGATTAAGATAAACAAATAAAACTCTGATGACAAGAGCTTAAGAAAATGAAAGTTTTCATGTACTTTTGGAGAAATTGTAAATTGATACCATCTTTCTGGAGGGATGTATGGCCATAATTAATAATACTGTATTAAGTACCTGAAAACTACGGAAAGATCTTAAATGTTCTCAGCACAAAAACTAATAAATATGTGAGGTGATTAATATATTAATTAGCTTGACTTAACCATTTCACAGTGTCTACACATATCTAACAGCAGGTTGTACACCATAAATATACACAACTTGTATCTGTCCACTTTAATTAAAAATTTTAAATATATATGCTTTGAGTCAGTAATTTTTACATTTAGAATTTAATCTGAAGGATGATGACAGAAGCATTCAATAAAATAAAGGTACAAGGAAATTAATTGCAATGAGTTGATAATAACCATAAAAAAATTCATCCATAAGCAATTATTGAAATGACATTATCCCTAAACATGTAAAATATATTCCAGTATTGAAAACGATGCTGAATGCTCAGCTATTGATCACTTTCACCTTTATGGTCTTCTATTCCATTTGAAATATATATACATATATAAAATCAGGTTTTTGCCATAGGGTATGTGTGCTCGCTGGAGAGACAGAGGGGGAAAGTGAGAAATCACCCCTTGGGGAATGGCCACAAACCAAGCTCTTCTTCTCCATTCTCCTCTCAGGATTTTGGGTACACCCAGTGTGAGTTTCAGTCCCCGGGTCCAGGACTTGAACCATGGTCGACCTTGTAGGAATCTAGCACCCTTACCACTATGCCACCTACTGGCACCCTATATATAAATGTTTATTTCAGAACAGAGGAAACAAACTATAGTTTTGAAGCCCTTTTATATTCTTAGCGATTTACAATTTGCAAAGTACTTTCCCATATTTTATTCCACAGTAAAACTAGGTGCCCTGTCCAGCTCTAGTTTCACAGGATTTCTTGCCAAAAGCAATCATTTTTCTTCTTGCCTGTGAATTCCTTTTAATTACTTCAAAAAAGTAATGTTTGAGTTCAGTAACCATGATCAAAAGGGAAGAAAAATGTGATTTTATTTTTTTTCCCCTAGAGCATCTTCAGACCCTTTGAAAGAACAGCTGCCTACTCCAGGCAACCACTCTGCTTAGTGTACACGGCAGAGATAGACTTCCTCCTGAAGTGTGCGTGTTTTCGAGACTCAGGGAATTGAAACTTTCAGCATCTTCTCCGGGCTCCATGGGGCTAGCCTTTCATGTGAGCAGGAAGGAAATGGCTGACAACTTTCTCGTCTTTATGGAAGCCGGACTTTATTTCCAGCTTTTAGGTCAAAAGGTGGTGGAAAGAAAACAAAACAACTAAGAGATAAAAGCTAAAAATAATGGCCTGTGGGGTGAATCAACCAAGTTTGGAACCCTGAAGACAGCAACAAGGCAAGGATGTGCGTAGGGCTTAATCTGCGTCATCCTTAACAGGTGGTCATGACCAGAATCAAAATGCCTTGAGGAGAGCGGAAGTTCTGCAAACAGGTGTGTTGGAGGGAAGGCGTGGGGAGGAAAGAGGAAAAAGCCATTGAAACAAGCCTGGGCTCAGAGCCCAGACACTTTCCCAGCAAGTCACCTCTGGGAGAGCCCAAGGGTTGGACATGCATTCGGAAGGAGCTAAATTTGATTTGGGGTTTTGTGGTTTGGGTGATGCCCTTTGAGTTTAAAATAGACATAGATGTGTTTATGCAGTGGGGCTTTCTTTCTCTTTGCTTTTAATTGTCACTTTAGAAGAAATAAATCTATGATTCACAGGCTAGTATCCCCCTCCCCCCCCAAGAAAAGGAGTTCTCATTTGGTGATTTCCTATTTTATAGGATGCAGTGGGAGAATGGTTTTTAAAATCACACTAAAGACATCCGCTATGGACTCTAACGATGAGTATAGAGACAACTTATTTTATTTGTATAACACTGCAGTTATGCTTTCAGCAACATTCTAATTTGGGCAATTACCATCCAAGGAGATAGATAAGGTGGCTACTAATAATCCTGCATCGTTTTTAAGGAAATTGAGGTTAGATAAGTTAAAAGATTGTGTGTGCCTTTATAGATAGAATGAGCTATAATAATCACACACACACACACACACACACACACACACACACACACACGGGATCATTGTTTCTGTAACTATATCATTGGGCGGACCTCCAAATGAAAAAGCTGGTATTAGATGCTAAGGTGCAGAATGTAAAAAATGTAATTTCAAATACAAGAAGCATAAGAAAAAAACATCTAGCCTACATGGATTGAATAAGCTAAATCATGAAGGTATCTTAGCAACACCACTTAGCTCGGCCTTCCCCCCCTCACCTAGATGTCTCCACTGGATGCCCACTGGTACTAAACATCATGCTTGTATGTACAAAATGAAACTGACCATCTTTCTCTGCCCTCTTCCTTTCTTTCTTATCTATGTTAATAATGTCACTGCTTTCTTTGGCTCCCAGACTCAAACAAGTGGCCAATTTCTCCATTCTTTGCCCTCTGCATCTAGTCTTCTCACTTTGACTGCTGAAATGGCCCTATCAAGTGCCCTCTCTTATGTCCTCATACTGTCTAACGTTCCTCTCACCTAGACAAAGGTAATAATGGCTTCCCCCTTCTCACTGCCTGAAGGTCTGCTCAAGCTCCATTTGATTTCATGCACCATTTCAGTCAATTGTGTCTTAAATGCAACCAGATAATAACACTACCTGGATCAATATCTTTCTCTTGCCATAGAATAAAGTCTGAAGTCATCAGCCATGACACGTAAGATATGATCTTCAACTGTACACGTACGAAGAGCCTCAAAGTAAGTAACACTGAAGGATCATTTCCCCTAACTACGCTCCCTGAACTCAAAATCTGCACAAATTCTTCTAGCTCCCTTCTTCATCTGCAGAAATACTTGCAACCTTCAAGGCCCAGTTCCAATGTCCTTTCCTTGAGGAAGCACTTCCTAATTCTCAGCCATTAGACGGTCCCTTCTTGCCCTCTGTTCCCTCTGGACTTGGTAGCTCTTGTGCATTATTTATCACATTTGGCCTTTTAATAGCATGGCTTTGGGTGTTTTCTAATAAATTGCAAGCTCTATCAGGGGAAATATGATCCTATTTATCTTTATTTCCTGGAGAGACTTAGTGTAATCCTTTGCTCATACAAGATACCTAATAAATATCCATTGTAATTAATTAAAAGATTTGCCCGAAGTTTGTCTCATAACTTCTGAGTTATTAAAGTGTGCAGTAATAACACCTAGCCACTCACAATTCCCAAGATGATTATGGTGAAAGCAATAGCTGTCATTTACCAAGCATGTGTTATATGCTAAGGATATTGTATACATTTCCTGGCTCACCACAACCCTGTGAGATTTATTTGTCATATTTAAATTTTAGAGTTGAGCATTAATAACCTCTTCACAGTTACATCGGTGGAAAGCAGAGGAAACATAATCAGCGATATCTGACTCCAGAACCTGCTCCTAACCACCATACACAAGTCCTCTTGCCCAATCTCCCCTTGAAAACAGCTGGACAGTGCCATGACAGGTATAAATCATGGCTCAGCATTAGGCTGTAAAGATGAAAGGAAGGAAGAATCTAGAGGATACAACTAGAATTGGGGTCACTACAGTGAGGTCAAGACATACACACCTAGGAGTTGACAAGGGTTAAATCTAATAGAAGTGAAGCTGGAAACCTGGCTTGGAACAGACAGAAAGAGGCAGATGAACAGGCACAAAATCTGGAGTGGACGTAGAGCAATACAGGAAGCTGACCTACAGGAGGGCTAGGATGTGGACTAGAGGAATGGGCAAAGAATCAAGTCCAAGCAAATTCAAGGCCAGGGCTCCAGATGTGTGGTGTTTCTGGGAAGGCAGGACACAGTACTGAATAGTATCTGACTTGGGACTTTCAGCTAGAGATAAATGGAAAGTCCTGCCTGGACAAGAGGATGGCGAGGGAGGAAGGTAATTTAGAAACTTATAATAGTGTAGTTCTCCCAAAAGGATACTGCCCAATTGAAAGAGCACAGTAAATACACCATAAGCAGTGTTGATTACCTGATATGTGATGGATGGATGCTGGTTTGTTTTCTCCTTTTGAACACTAAGTAAATACCATCTAGACATGTGCTCCTTGCTCAAACTAGAATGACAAATCAAAAACCACCTGAAAAAAGCCAGTTCCTTTACATGGTTCAGAGTTGAGCCTCATGGGAGGAAAAGGGTTCTGTTTCCTTAGTTGGAATAACTGGAAGTGCCAAACTTCTTTGCCAGGGAATACACAAGATTCCCACCTATTTAGGGGCAACCCAAGCTTTCTATTGAGGTGTTTTGATTTTGAGCAGCATTCAAGGACCTTGCATGAGTACAATCAAAACCAGACTTTTCCAGAAAGACTCATTCCATAACAACCCTTCAAAAATGCATCTTCTTCCTTGGGACCAGCAGGTGGCGTAATGGCTATGTTGCTGGACTCCCATGTAGTCAGTCACAGTTTGAGTCCTGGACCCAGTGGCTTAAACTCACACTGGGTGCATGTGCGTGCATGTCCAAGATCCCGAGAGGAGAATGGAGGAGAAGGGATTGCGGCGTGGCCATCCCCTGGGGGGTGATTTCTCACTTCCTGTCTCTCTGTCTCTCTCTGTCTTTCTGGTGAGCCCAAGCGCCCTATAGCAAAAACCTCTCAACAAAAAATATTTTTTTTCCCTAAATAGGAAATTTCACTATCCTTCATCATCAAATTCTCCCCAAAAAAGTCTAAGTTATGTTTATTATTGTGTCAAATTTTAAAGCCAGTTGCTCAGTCCACTCAGGGCCCTTTCAGATGTCTAAAATTCCCTAATGGGTTAAACCAAACAAGATAACATCTGTCCTTGAGATGGTGGGAGATAGAGTAGATCTCCAGCAACTTTTCACTGTACCCTTTGCTGTCAAATATCCTGAAATGAACTTATTACTTTATTTCAAATGATATCAGTAACCAAAGACATCAGAGAAAAGCCTGTTTTCATTATTTATGAAGAACTTAATATTTATTTTATGATATAGAAGGCTTAGAACCATAAATGAAATATCTCCCTGCTTGAAACTCTTTGTAAAAACACCATAATAAAAATATCATCTGCCATGCTTTCTACTTTGATAATTTTCCCCTATCTGCTAAACAGAAATGTAAAACATTAAGACCCATGAATCAAATAAATATTTTTCTTAACTAGTCAGTTCTCCGTTTTGTCATGCATATTGTGATCAAATTATTATTCTCCATGATAGGATTTGCTCTTCTAATGATTTTAGGCATTAAAATCAACGCCTCTCATCGTAACTGAGATATATACACACTCTGTAACCTGAATCAACCAACATCAACCACAGAACAAGAAGGCAACACAGTCATAAAAATGCAAAATTAATATCAGCATGTAGGTTATAAAGAATGTGATCTAATCTTTGCCAATATGCTAATGCCAAAATGTTAAGTTTGGATAATTGTACCCATTAATCTATTGAAAACTAAGGAGTTTATTAAAAGTGATGTAAGGGAAGGTTCTTACTGAAGTTTAAAACATGATAGAAATTATTTTTCCTCCACACTTACAGAAAGGAAAGGAAAGGAAAGGAAAGGAAAGGAAAGGAAAGGAAAGGAAAGGAAAGGAAAGGAAAGGAAAGGAAAGAAAGGGGAAAGGGGAAAGGGGAAAGGGGGAAGGGGAAAGGGGAAAGGGGAGAGAGGAAAGAGGAAAGAGGAAAGAGGAAAGAGGAAAGAGGAAAGAGGAAAGGAAAGGGGAAAGGGGAAAGAGGAAAGAGGAAAGAGGAAAGAGGAAAGGAAAGGGGAAAGGGGAAAGAGGAAAGAGGAAAGAGGAAAGAGGAAAGAGGAAAGAGGAAAGAGGAAAGGAAAGGGGAAAGGGGAAAGGGGAAAGGGGAAAGAGGAAAGAGGAAAGAGGAAAGAGGAAAGAGGAAAGAGGAAAGAGGAAAGAGGAAAGAGGAAAGAGGAAAGGAAAGGAAAGGAAAGGAGGAAAGGAAAAGAAAAACAGAAAAATGTTAATATAACCTATCTGATCTATGGAATAAATACAAGAGGGTGTCAAAAAAGTTCACTGAAAATGTGAAAAAAATTATGCATGAATTTCAAAAAATGTTTGTATCAAAAGAAATTCATACTTCAAATCCCATTTTCTGCAAACTTTTTGAAGTGCCCCCCATACAAGTGTCACCTGCTTGGTTACATACTTTTCCCTTAATCCTGGAGACACTTGTTTTCCAGGCTAAGTAGAAAGAACAGCACAGGTCTCATGAAGGTAGTCATGTGTCATAAAGGTAGTCATGCAAAGGCAGATTCAAAACATATGTTTGATAGTACTAACTCTGCTCGTCAGCCAACCAGCCTTTGAGATTCTTAGAATATCATTTCTCCTCTCTCTGTCTAGGAAAAAACTAATTGGCCATAAACACCTGGACTCCACAACATCATTCCTATCAGACAGGCCACATAAGAAAAGTCTAACTATTCATGTACTGGTGAACAATTGCACACTCACTGTGTAGCCATACTATGGGATGCAAAGCAGCAGTTTTAAATAAAAAGTGATTTATATTAAGTGAGGATATACAATGTTTGTCTTTCATAGTCTGACTTACTTCACTTAGCATACTCTACAGCAGAAGTGGAAAGATCCAAAGATATAATGATAGGGAGGATGAGTATAGATTCCAGAGTCTACAGGGAAGGGATGTGGATGAAGGTGGATGGAAAAGGGGCTCAGGAAAGAAATAGTTCATAGACATAAGAATGTAAAGTTCTCCAATGAAAATTATATATCCTTGATTTGATATATCATATAGTCACATATGGAATGCATACTTTGGAAAACCATATTGTGTGCTGTAGAAATGTACAACAATTTAAATCTGGATAAGAAATCATAAAATAAAATTAAAAGTGGTTCTATATAAATTGGTATGGAAAGACTTTCAAGAACTACCAACCTGCTACAAGCAATTGTTAGCTCATTTGTGCAGGGGGGTACAATCGACAGAAAACCAAAATCATAACGGTGCATAGACCACTGAAAGGATAAGCAGATACAGTTGGAAGGCCAGGATTGAACATAGCCAGAAACAAAGACATTGGGTTTATTAATAAATTTTAATAATGAGAACTACTGATGTTATTTCTTATGAAATTGCCTTTGCTCCTTTCTCCATCCCCAAATAAGGGTTCCCAGCCAGTCACAGACACACATTTACTTATAAGCGGGACTGCTCCTTGGATAAAGAGCCCACAGAGCATCCTCAATGGGCCAGACAGCCCATATAGGACAAACCACATGTCTCTGTCTTCTTAGGAGATGTCCCTTTGCACTAAGATCTCGCCCTTTAGAAGCTTCTCAACCTGTCGAACCAAACCGCTCATAGTTTTACCTCTTTAATCCACTGCAAGATTCTTTTATTTCAATTAACCAAAGTATTCCGTTGTTCATTTTCCTACTCCAAGACCCAAAACCACTCTGCTCCCTGAAGATTTTTCTGGCAGCCCTCAGCACCAGAATCTCTCACTTTCTCTTTTTCTATCTTATTTTCTTTTGGGATTCAAAATCTTTTCATAGGGGTCAGCAGGTGATGTAGTATTTAAAGTGATGGGCTCTCACATGGTCAACCACAGTTCAAATCCCAGACCCAGAGTCTTTTAAATCACGTTGGGCACATGTTCATGTGTGCCCCAAATTCCAAGAGGAGAGTAGAGGAGAACGGATTGTTGTATGACCATCCCCAATGGGGCTGATGTCTCACTCTCTCTCTCTCTCTCTCTCTCTCTCTGTCTCTCTCTGTGTCTCCAACAAGCATGCACATCCTATAGCAAATATCTCTCAAAAAAAATCTTTTTTGTAGATTTCCAAAGCACTTAAGAGAGCACTGTTCCTCATAAACTGGGATTAAAAACAAGAAAACAACAGCCTATACTTGGCTACCCTATAGTGAAATGATTAACATCAATCATTTGTAATGATTCTCCAACTGAAATAATAATGTAATAAACCACACTCAGGATCAGCAGTTAGAGTAATGGCTATGTTGCTGAACTCCCATATAGTTGAAAACGGTTCGAGTCCCAAACCCGGTGGCTTAAACTCATGCCGGGCGCGTGTGTGCATGCCCAAGATCCCGAGAGGAGAATGGAGGAGAAGGGATTGCAGCGTGGCCATCCCCCCGGTGAGTGATTTCTCACTTTCTATCTCTCTCTTTGTCTGTCTTTCTGGCAAGCACACACACCCTATAGCAAAAACCTCTCCAAAAAAGAAAAAAGAAAGAAAAAAAAAACAACAACAACAAAATAAACCGCACTCATAAAACATTGTACATCTACAACTATGTTAATGACAGCACTGTGATTACAAAATGAATGATCTCCCTGAATTCTACATCCAGAAACATCCCATAGCACTTTACAGTTCTGAGATATCAAGAAGCTTTTGTCTTTGGCACAAGCAATTTACTGGCTGTTCCCAAAGGCACAAAAGCTAAGATGGGAAGGGTGTGCTTGAAACTGGAAAATTACAAATATGCGAACCAGCTCTTGAAAGTCCCCTTTGCACTGGATCAGAGCCAGGATATCGAGTCTCACACTTCCAGCCGTGCATGAAAGAGGTTTTGGTATTTTTCTAATCCAAGACCCACAGGACATTTTCATGTTGACACCCAGGGAACAAGGCACGGAATGAAAGCACATCTTACCACACACTTGACTTTTACATCTTTTCTATCTATTTCAATGTGTCATAACAGCTAACCACTTCTTTGATTTTATTGCAGCTCATTAAGAAATTGGATAAAATATCTGAGCCCATGACTGTGTTTTAAGCAGGGGTTTAAATTGTAAACCTGAAACAGAAGGGTTCTTCAGAAGACTTGAGAAGTAAGCACTATTCAAACACAAGGAAAAGCCTAAAGTACCACCCAACTTGGCCACCCACCTGCCATGCGGAGCTTATCAATATGGAAACACTTTGTCAACTGGAAAGAGCTTTGCAAATGTAAGAAATTATTTTCAAGGCTATTACAGGACTAACAAGAACTTTGACCTCAGCATATCGTAAAGTACTAAATGTAGTATTGGCAGGCACTTGAGAATTTTTTTTAATTATTACTCACTGGTATTAATACAAAGAATTAGTGTAACAGCTGTTCATGAGCCAAACACGAATCTTTGATGTGAACTTACCAGGAAGAACTTCCAGCTTTCTCAGCCTCTTTCCTCCCTCCTCCCCTTGGACCCTGAAGCCACACAGGATGACTAATGGAGAACGTGTGTCTGACGCACCGTGTATGTGCAAATCAGCATGTGTAGACTTCACGCTCTTCTTTAAGGACCTCACACCAAAAATGATGGTAAGGAAGGGGCAAAGCCGAGTGTCAGAGTTGACTTCCAATCAGGATATCCTACCTGGAAGCAGGCCAGCTTCCGTGCCTTTGAATAAAGCAAGAAAGACGTGACCTTTCTTATAAGTGAATGAACAATACAATCGGCATGGATGCTGCTGTAGATTTCTGCCTTGAGTAGAAATAAGTCATTTGGTAACACGTGAATTCGTGAAGAAGAGCAAAGTTCATCAATCAAGTCCAAATATTCGAAATCACGGGACTAAACTATGTCATTATTTCCCTTTATAAATCTACTTTTAAATATGTTCTTTAACTTCAGTATTTATAGTCAGAAATACTGGGAATCCAGGCAGTCTCAAACGCTGTTGATAAGAAAATGATGGGGGGGCACGGTTCAGTATCTTGGCATTATTTAATAACAAAAACTTTTAAATTCTTTATTTTTCTCCTCCATGAGAGATAATGAGACAGAAGACAAAGAGACAGGCACCCCCAACAGGGTCTTTGTACCGTGACCTAACCCCGGTTTTAGTCAGCTTGGGTCATAGTCATGTCTGCATGCTGCCACCAAGCTTAGGAAAGTCCCAAGACACAAACCCAAGACCTTGGGTCTAATTGCTTCTCTGCTTCTAGGAATTTCTCCTAAGAAACATTTGTAATGTCCCAAAGATCTAACAACAATTTTTAGAAAACAATTTATGAGAAGGAAAATTGTAAAACACCTTATATATCCACAAATAATTTACAGTTACATTAACTAGAGCACACCCACACAATATTATGCTTTGCAGTGACTACATTACAAATATGTTTATTAAAAAGAAAAAAGGTAAAAACATTTCCATCTTTGTCAATTTACATTTGTGTTAATAGAGAGAGAAATACACAGACACACACAGGCACACACACAGACACACACAGACACCCACCAATATCAACCACAGTTATGTCTAAATGCTGAGTATTGTTGTGGCATTTTCTTCTGCTGCTCATCTGTATTCATGTGAAAATGTGTTAATTTTTATACTAACTTTTTAAAATGTTGTTAAAAACTACAACCCAGAGAAGCAGAGTGAGTTTTGTTCTTATGTGGTTTGATTATTTTCATTGTTGATATTTTCTTTGTTTCGGGCTCTCTCAAGTTTCTTTGTTGTTGTGTAAGTCAGGCTGTTAAGACGTATTTAACTTGCTAGACTCAAGGGATGCTTCCAAGTGGCTTTTTAGATTATCCTGATGTGTACCTCTTTCCCTGCTGACCTGATGAAGCAGTTTCCACCTGCTTTGTGGAAGGAAAACAATTTGAATATGGATAGTCAAAATCACACAGATGAAGTTGAAGCCTGGGCAAGCACTAACGTTGTCAAACGGACCTTTGTGAACATGACTGAATTTCCACACTAGTTGTCAGTCACCACATATTCACCAGGTTCCAGACCTTACCAAGGAGATGATCTTTACCCAACCATTTCCATGGGGTCATGAAGGAGTTCTGTTAAAAACACACATGCAAAAAATTAAATCACCTTTTTACTTCTCATATGAGCACATAACATCATTCTGACAAGGAGCAGACAGTCTTCCACCACCTTCGTATTTGCTCCTGGAGACCAATCTTTCTACTTATGACCTAAGTTCTCACAAAGAGAAAGATGAACTTTTCTAACCTGTATTTTTCTTTCCTTATATCATTTTTTCCTTTTAGGCCATTTCCAAAAGAAGAAGGTAAATATATGTTTTAAATCATCTGTGGCAGTGTCTTAAATTATATCATTTCTTAAAGAAGAAGGAGGAGGAGGAGATGGTCAAGAAAGAAAGGAAGGGAAAGTGAGGGGGAGGGAAGGGGAGGCAGGGGAAGGAGGGAAGAGCAACAACATCAGGGGTGACTTTTCTGGTCTCTTTTCTACTGATGTTCCATTGTGAGGGCGACTTCTGGGCATGGGACCTGCTACTCCGCAGTTCTGGCAGCTTTAGGAAAAAACTATACAGACAAGTTTCCAATTAAACAAATAGATTTTGTCCACCTTGATTCATTCATTAGGCAAGAATGCATTCCCATGTGGAAGGATAACCTATCTCCCTTATAAAAACTTAGCAAGCATAGTATTGCATTTTTTAACTGGAAAGTGCACTGTGATAGGAGAAGTAATTTTCTACATTTTATCAAGAATGAGTAGAGGAAACTTTGTACAAAAGTGTAGTTTACATATTTTCTCTGACTGTTCCATATGCGTATTTGTATAAGTCCTTTACATCTGCTTAAATAACCACAAGTGACCAGAAATCTACTAAGCATGATACACTGTTTCATAATAGCTTCATTTGCAGGTATATAACACCCAAAGGAAGACCACAGAGCTTTCTTCAGAGTACTCAGATGGTACTCCTCAGAGCATGTATCTGGCTCTATAATAAGCTAAAGAAAGGAGAGAAAGAAGACCTTAGGCAAACCCGAGGGTGTTTTGGGGATTTTTTGTTTTGTTTTTTGCTTTTTTATGTAGAGAGAGATTTTTGGTAGAGGACATGTGCACTCAACAGAGACAGAGAGACAGAGAGAAAAAGTGAGAAATCACTCCTTAGGTAGAGATGATCATGGAATCCTTTCTCCTCCATTTTCCTCTCATGATTTTGGGCATGCATGCATATGCACCTGGCATGAGTTTTAAGCTGCTGGGTCTCAGACTCGAACTCTGGTTGTCCTTGTTGAAGTCCAGCGCCTTTACCACTATGCCACCTGCTGGCCAAAACCTGAGACTTTAAAAGAAAAAAACTCTCCATTTGACCTCATGTGCTGACGTGATCACCCAGAGCCCTTGCTCTGCAGAGACAACTGCACAGAAAATCTGTAGGCTTCTCAAGACCCACTCTCCAAGCAGAGCTCACTTAGAATTTTCCCCCAAACCAGAGCCATTCAACGTCAAGGACACTGGAGACGAAAATGAGATATTTTCCACTTAGGATATACATGAATAGTACTTCTAAATATGATTGTAAAAGTCAACTGATAATTAGGAAGATATTTTAAGGACATCCACCATTTATTTCTAACCTTTGGAAATTGATGTCACAGTGACCATGTGCCATTTGAGCACTCTGAGCAAGAGAATATTTTCCAAGAAGGATCTCAATTAGACCCCATTTTCCTTTGTTATACTCGCAATATTGTATAAAGTTCAAATCGGTGGACAGCTTTTATTCATTTGGAGGTACACCAGAGTTTTTTTCATATAATTTGAGAAAATAAATAGGTAATAAAGGAAATGTTCTGTGTCGTTTCTGTAATATTAGTCTCGGGGTGTAAAACTGTATATGGGGGTTCAGGCTGCAGTCTGGTGGCTAAGGGAGCTGGATCCCACATGACCAGCCATGTGTTTCAAGAGCTGGAACTGGAGGCTTAAAATACAGGCCAGGCATTGTGTGCATGTGAGTTCAAGATACCAAAAGGAGGGAAAAATGGAGGAGAACGGGATTGCATTGTAACCATGTTCCGTGGGGCAGGAGGTTATCCCTTTCCTTCTCTCTCTCTTTCTCTCTCTCTCTCTGGCAAGCATAAGCATCCTCTAGCAATTTTTTTAAAAAAAGAGAATGTATACATATTAGTGAGCTTTTTCTTTGCACTTTTGTGCTGTTCATCTTTCTTATGGGAGAATCTACCGGTTAAAATAACAAAAAAAACCTGTGGACAATCAAGCTGCTTTAGAGCGTTATACTGTTTGGTTGGTTGGACAGTATGTTTGCATTTTCAATTTAAAAAGTACAGTTCAGTGTGGTTCTGCTGCGCACATGGTCAGTAACATGCTTCTGTGAGACTGTAAGTGAGGGTGGCTACTCTAACGAAAATGGAAAGAGGGCTATTGCCTCTTTTAACGGGAAGAGAGGGACTATATTGAGAGGCAGGGAGAGTAAATTCTATGCATTTACTGATTATTTCTCAAAAAAGTCTTAAAATCCTCAGGAACCTATTCCAATTCCAGATACCCTTCTATCTCTTCACCATAGATGAGTCGATTCATTTCAGTAATCACTTGCTCCCTGTAGACAAGGATGGCACTAAATGATCCAGGAGATGCACAAATAGATCTCATGAGTGTTTTGCCTTAAGTTCATTTTCTAGTTGAGGCTGATTCGGGTTAAGACGTTTGGCTAACACCTGATTTCTTTGTGATTGCAAGAGTCTTCCTCTGTTCCCTCCTCATGGCTCTATTGGTCTAAAATGATTCTGCCATATGCAGACTTAGTTGAACTACTAAGGCGTCTCTAAGGCCTGTCAGATGACTTCAGGAATCTTTGAGAGTTACCAAGAGCAGGAAAAAAAAAAAATGATCATCTAGCTACACAAGCGTTGTTGAAAGTGCATGGGCTCCGGATCATAAAGCTAGGATTCAATTTCCAGCCCTTCCATTCATTTGTTTTAAGAATTTTTTTGTTTGTTATTTTTAAAGATGCGTCACCAGAGAGAGAGAGAGAGAAACAGAGACAGTGAGAGGGAAAGTGAATAATCACCCCCCAGGGAGGATGGTCACGCTGTAATCCCTTCTCCTCCACCCTCCAGGACTTGAACTGCAGCCTGCCATGTGGGAGTCCAGCGACATAACCACTATGCCACCTGCTGGCCCCAATTGTTTTAGATTTTATTTCTTCCATGGGAGAGAGAAAGAGAGAAAGAAAGACAGGGCCTTCATGGGCATATTCAATGAAGTAACATATAATCATTTAGTTACCAAGAAGTAATTACTGAGCACAACCACTTGTCATTCATCCATTATAATTTTTTTATTATTGCCAGAGTGCATATGAAGAAAGAGAGAGAGATGGAAGAGAGGGAGAGGGAGAGGGAAAAAGTACCCTCCCATGGAGCATGGTCACTCTGCAATTCTTTTTCCTCTGTTCCTCCATTCTTTCAGGATTTGGGGCATGGGTCAGGATTTGCACCGCATGGTTGGCCATGTAGGATCCTGCTCCCTTAAACACTATGCCACAGGGCCAGCCCATAATCTAATGATTTTGTAACTGCTCAGTTAACTGAATTTTAACCATGCGCCAGTCACTGAGCTGAAATGCATTATTTTACTTAATCTTGTAATCAACCTATTGCATTATCCCCACTTTACAAGTGAGAATACTCAGAAGTTAAGAAACGCCCCAGGATGTACAATTTCGCACCCAGAAAGTCTGATAATAAAATCCAGGCTTGGTCAACACTCTGGACTCCTCATTTTCATAAGGCTCTCTGCTGAAAAAAGCCTGATAATAGATTAATGATTCATAAGTATTTATTGCTTTTTCTGCACGAGTTCTGTTCCTATTTTTTAAAGTTAAATCAAATTGACCCTTTATCCTATTGTTATTCACCTCTGGAATACACGGGAATATCACTAGAAAAAACGATAACAAGGTACTTGCAGTTTACTCCCTGGGAAGTACAAGGAGCAATAGTCAGATTTTAGCCCTTCTGAGTGCTCATCACCAGGAGCCCTACAGAAGAAAAAATTAGAAAGCTCGTGTCTCATAAACTCAGCTACCCTAAGACGGGGACTTCCCTGGTCCAGTATTTGTGCTAGAAATGCCAGTGTGTGAGGATGGCTCAAGTCCCAGGTACTGCAATTCGTTATTTTTGATTGCCCTCATCCTAGGGCAGGAGCCAGGCAGAGCAGTGTCCCTGCTTCAACCCATGAAGTAATTCAGTGTGTTGTGCTGCCCCCTAATGGCCGTTTTACATTTCTTTCTCAAGTGATAACATAACAAACTAGACTTCACATTTCCCAATTAAAACTCTTCACAGGCCCGCTGGTGGCGTGGTACTTAAGGTATCTGGATCCCACAGGGCTGACTGTCCAGTTCAAGTTCTGGACTTGAAGGTTTGAGAAACACGCCAGGCACATGTGTGTAGGTGCCCCAAAGTCTCAAAAGGAGAAGGGCTTGCAGTGTGGCTGCCGTCCCTCACAGGGGGAGCTTTACTCTCACTTCCCCCCCAGGCCCCTCTGTCTCTCTCCAGTGAGTACATGCTCCCTCCGGCAAGTCAAAAACAAACAAACAAAAACTTCTTCATTTCAGAAGACTAAGTACTATTCTTTGTACCATTGCCATCAAGGTAAAAAAAAAAAAAAAAAAAAACAAATAACCCTAGTACACTTAATTTTAATGGAACTCAGGATGATAGAGTGATGACTAAATACTCAGCTGCATCTGAAAGCAAATTTTTTATACTTTTTAAGGTTTCTGCCATAGGGGTCGTGCTCTGGTCAGAGAGAGACGGAGAGGGAAACTGAGAAATCATCCCCCAGGCGGTGGCCATGCCACAATTCTCTCCTCCTCTAGTTTCCTGGGATTTGGGGCATGTGCACACGCAGACCTAGCATGATTCTCAAGCTGCCAGGTCCAGGACTCAAACCGTGGTTGGCCATGCAGGTGTCCAGCCTTTTAACCACAAGCTATTAAAGGGAATCTTGTGATTGCAACTTGTACAATGTTAGGATAGTTCTTTTCTCCAAATTTTAGTATTGGAACTTGATTATTCTCCATATCATCAACATAAATAGAATTTTGTATAGAGAGGGTCTATACATCTATACTATTATCTGTACTATATAAATATATTAATACAGTATATTTCAGCATAATACATTAGCGCATGATATTCAAATATAACTAGGAACCCAAGGTATATTTAGTATATAGACAGTGCATAAGAAGACGTTGTTCCACTTTGTGGAAAAATTGGCAAGGATTGTTTGGGTGTTAATGAGTTAAATAATTTAGTTATCTGGACTGAATAGGAAATGGAACACATTATTACAATTTATAATTAATACTGTACTCTCCGTGAAAATAGGATTTCCCTTGATAGGAGTAAAGCAATTCATTGTATTGCCTTTTTAAAAAAAAAAAAAAATCGCCTTTTTTTATTGGTAGCAAGATTTCACTGCTAGGAGGCCGCTCAGAAAGATGTGTGCACATTCATACACACACACACAATATCGTGTTTCACTGCGTGAAGTTCATAGCCCCGTTGAAGCCATCCATGGGTCTCAGGGTACCCAGGGCCCCTGGATCCGAATGATGCCCTGAGCTGTCCATTCAGCACCATCAAGCCCCTTACACGGATGGACAGAGCACAAGTTTGAGGAGGCCGAGGGAAAGGGATTTCACCCACTGTTCAGCAATGATAGGCGTGTACAAAACTGAGTCTCTAAGGTGCGATTCTTTGGCTGACATATCCCAATTTCATTCTGCAATTTTGAGTATTAAGACATCTATTTCCCTACTCCTAGGTTTATAAAAAATCACAGACAGATTTCATTGAATAGATACTATTGCTGACAATGCTGCCAGTCCACTAACACAAACTTGCTTTTCAAAGAATGTAGTGCACTCTCAGTAAATTACTAAAATCAAGGTATTGTACCAAAAGTAATTTTACAAATGGGTGAAGTTCCCTGATGAAAAATATAGCCAGTTGCTATTCCAGTTGATCCTTTCTTTCCTCAAAAAACATAATTCCCTTGAGGGGTAAAAGAAAAGGAACTTTGCCAGATTGGCTGAATTGTTGGCAAAGGTTAGGATGATCAACCACCTGATATGAAGCAGACCATGACCTTGGAAATATAACGGGAAGAATTGAAGCGTGGCTTTTGTATTGTTCACTGTTCAAAACTCAGACAGTGATTTCAAAACTGCCTAGAAGCCAAAGCCTAAAATATCATTTCCCCTTCAAATATTTGCTAACATCCAAAGAGTAATGCTGAACTTCAGTGTGTTCACTCCTGTAAGGAAAATGGAAATTCATATTACAGGCCCATGTGTATTATACATCTTAAAATATTTCCATCTGCTTCCAATATTTCCATACAAGAATGCCCAAAAGTCTTTTACAGATTAACAAGAGGGTAAATGGAGAGTTTCGATGGAGTTTTTCCCAACCACATCTTCCCTTCTCTCCCTGCTGGCCACCCCACACACACCTAGTAAATGTTCAGTATCATTTAGCCCTGAATGAGCTCTCCATCCACATGCAAAAGATATTAACTTTACATCTTCCAAAACTTACTCTGGCCACAAGAGACATTCGTTCACTAAATGCCAAACTATCTATGACATAGAAGTTGTGTTCCTTCGTTCATGAGGACAAGACTGTATTCTTGCGAAGTTAATACCACCCTCCCAACTCCTCTGGCCCCGGGTTTTCCAAGCCGATTTGAAAACGTTGCCATTTTATGGCAATCACTAACAATTTAAAGGAGCTAAATGGTTAAGTTTTCTTCTCCAGTTGCAAAGCATGATTGCATTTCTGAATGATGGTGGAATTTGTCTTTGACATAGCTCTTAAAGAATGAATTCCTTGTTTTTTTCTCCTTTGAATCAGGGAATGCAAGTATAACCATCCACATGCTCTGTAGCCACTGGCTTCAACAACTAGGCCTGATTGTTCCTGCTCTGGCTCTGTGAGGTGGACAGAAATCCTACTACAAAACCAAGTTCCATAGGGTAAAGTCACCCCGTAAGGTGATGACTGCCACTTTAGACATCTTAAGAAGATCCTGAAAGTGAAGAACAAATGACGTGAGATCTCTTCTCCCCACTCTCTTGGCCTATACTTTGAACATCATCATTGTGCGATCGTCCACTGTTCCAGCTGTAAGATAGAAGTTTTGATCATTGCTTCACAGTTCAGATGACGGATTCTAGCTCTGAACCCCTCGAACCCCTGTCTTCTCTGATCTAAATCTACCAGTCCTTCTCTCTTCAAGACCCAGTCCCAGTTTGCCAGTTCCGAGAGCCCCATACCAGCCTCAGAAGCCTCCGGGGGTGCAATGGGCCCCTCTCCACCCCTCATGCTGAGGGGGTGGTTTGCACTCCTGCTCTGACCCTGAGCCTCACAGTCACCTTCACTGCCATCCTTACAAGTTCAGGTCACCTAGACTGCCTGCTCTTTTCCTCGGCCTCTCGTAGGCTGGTCCATCCATCCAAGTTTCTAGGTGTGCTCCCTTTGCTCAGCCCTGCTCAGGTCCACGTTTCTGTTCTGTCTGAACTTACTCTAACAAGCAAGATGCCACTGCCACACCTGCCCAGTTGATAAGGTCCTGTTATCTTCCCCCCCACCTACCCACTGGGATACCACCTGCTCAGCCATGGCCCTTCTAATTCCACCCTTTTGCAAACTTTGGTAGTGTGACTGGGGGGTCAGTCCTGACCACTTCTGTGGTTTGGCCCACATGGTGTGCTCTGCTTCCCTGGATGACTCACACTATCCAGGCCTCAGTTTGCCAGCTCTCCTAACTGGCCCATTTAAATCAATGACTTTTCCTCTGATAAAACTCAACAACAAAAATATTATTCTCAGAGTTGAGAAAATGAGAAAACATTTTCTTTGTTTTAAGGCACATCTGAAAGATACAAGCCAGAAACCAGCCCATCTGTCTGGCTCTGCCGTTTGCTAGCTGTGTCATCCTGGGTGAGTTACTGAACCTCTGGGTCTCTCTGTCTCCAGCTCTAACAAGGAGACACTGACAGGGCCTGCTTATTGACATTGTAGATATAATGAAGTAATGATCAGTCATTCATGTTAATGTCGTGTTGGGTGCTTCCTTTTAAAATGAATTATTATATTTTCCAATTGGCTTTTTTAATGTATAGAAATAGCACGGAACTACCATATATTAAAAACTTAATACACATAGTTGTTAACTGAAATGTGGACTTATGGGGACTTTGATGCACAGTTCTATGTTAACTAAGACCATCACTTGCAAAGCAAGAGCCTGCAGGTGTCAGGCACGGTGCTGAATTATTTACTTCTTAGGTCTACATCCCCCACTCTCCATCCCCTGTATAGTTCTTACTTTTTTCCTCTTTATTTTAGAAAAGAAAAAAACTGAAGTGTACAAGGTTTAAGAAATTTAATTTATCCTGGACCCCCAAAGCTAGTAGGCAGCAGAGCTGAGATTTAAACCAGAACTGGATGGCATCAAACCCCCTGTGTTTTCCACTGATTATCTGCTTGCTGCTTTTTTTTTTTTTTTTAAGAATGGTAGTTCAACAAATACGTATGTTTTTGTTTTGTTTTTATTTATTTTATTTCTTATCATTATTTTTTAATTTGACCAGAGAGACAGCCAGAGAGAAAGGGAAAGCGAGAAAGCAAGTTGCCAGGAGCAGAACTCGAATCGCAGTGGGCCATCTGGGAGTCCACCACCTTAACAACCACACCACCTGCCAGCTCCATACAGATGTTTTTTTGAAAGTCTCAAATTCACACTAGTTTCCCGAGCATTTTATAAATTGCAAAATTAAAATAATTTTTGTACCAATATTTAAAGCATATTTCAGCAGTCTGTGATATTTTAGTATGGGTGACTTAATCTCTGTTTACAAAAAAAATCAATGGGGCCAGCAGGTGGTGTGATGGTTAAGGCACTGGACACTTCCACGTGGCCAACCACGGTTTGAGACCCAGACCTGATGGCTTGCTTTCTCAGTTTCCTTCTCTCTCTCTCTCTCTCTCTCTCTCTCTCTCTCTCTCTCTCTGAGTGTCTCTTTCTGGCCAAATTACAATAAATGAATGAATAAATAAATAAAAGTTGAATAAATAATTCTTTTAAAAACTCAGCGAGTATTGAGTCTGACTTTTTTTCCTAATATAGTATCATTAAATCTTAATAAATATCATGACTTATTGTTTTCAAAATATAGCGATTTTACAGTGGCAAACTGTTCCAATCTTATAAAATAGGGTTTGCAGAAGTAAAAAAGTGTTGGCTTCATCACTATGTGAGAAGAGGGACAAAGGCTTAAGTCTAATATAAAAACCGAAAAAAACGTAAACATTTTTACGTAGCATAGCAGTTTGGCTCAGTGTATGCTCCTTCCTGTTTAGTCAACAGAAGCCAGGTATTACTGCAATGTATTGGGCTAGATGATCTAAAAGAACTTCATACTTACAACTGCTTGGCTAGCTTTCATGCGCATTTTTGTTTAACTCTATTTGTTAAGGAAGAGATTTGATCAGTGGAGAATATTAAGAAAAATGTACTGAGTGATAATGATATGACTGACACTAAGCTAAGTGTTGATACTCAAAGACAAAATATTTCATTCTCTCAAGCACTGTAGAGTAGACATTATCTGCACTTTAAGGAGGAATAAATTGAGGCACAGAGAGCTATAATATGCAAGGTCACACAGCAGGTGTTGGAGCCAGAATTTTGAACAGCACATGTAGTTCTGGATTACAACTCCCTTCCTTGTTTTAATACTGATACAGTCTCCATCTCTTGCTCAACCACTGTCACTGTTTTAAAGTAATCCTTCACCTATTTTATTAGCATTATCAAGTCATATTTCAGCCCACATTATCCTCAAAGGTATGTCATGAATCATGGATATTTTTGCACACAAACATGATTTTCAGATATGCTACACTAAAACGCACTGGGTCCTCTATCTCTTGAGAAATCACTTTCATAAATGGACAGAATTCATGTTCTTTGTTATTGGCAAACAGACATTACCACTTACCCAAGTCTTGTGGTTGGAAACAGACTTAATCTACTCTTCTTTATGAGCTATAGTTTGGGGAATTAGAGGCTCTGGCAAATCAATATTTACGTTTATGACTCATTTGATTCCAGTGAATGAGTCCCAAAAGCCAACCAGCTCAAGGAGAGGATGACCCATCCAAAGATCACTATCTGACTAGTGAGACTAATTTAGCCACTTTATGGTGGAAGTTGTGAATTGTTCAGAAGTTTTCTAAAGCACACAATGTCACTGGCTTGGTTTTCCTGGCTGCCAAATTGAAGGAGCCAAGAGAGATGGCATGCTCTCGATAAACAGTTCTGCAGCTGTTGAAAAGGTCAAGTGGTTTAGCTAGTTCTTGTCTAAGAACAACTCTTTGCTTCCCAGCGCACAAGGTCACTCTGGATCATCGGAAACTGACTGCTCTGAACTGAGCTGACTACTCGTAGGCAGGGAGCATCGTGTGCTGTCTGTCATCATTCTTTGGGGGACAGAGAGCCACCGCTTGTCAAGAAAGTTTCTGACTGAACTGGAAGTGCAAGGAAACCAAAGACCCAAGATGGGATATTTGAGGCTCAGGCAACAACTGGAAGTTCCTGAAATTGGAAAGACTGGGAGCAACATTCTCTTAGGTCATTCTCTGAGCTTCGTGCTCACCATGTGCTAGACCTCCTTTTCTACAAAGGCTACACACAATCCTCTGTATCCCCAAAGAAGTACTCTACCTGGAACCTATAGGATTATTTTATCTACTACTGGAATAAATGTGTTCAAGTATAAAGCTTATTTTTCCACTACCAATACTTTTCAAGAATTCTGCAATGGAAAAAATAAGAAAAGAGAAAGAAAGAAAGAAAGAAAGAAAGAAAGAAAGAAAGAAAGAAAGAAAGAAAGAAAGAAAGAAGGGAGGGAGGGAGGGAGGGAGGGAGGGAGGGAGGGAGGGAGGGAGGGAGGGAAAGGAAAGGAAGCAAGCTTTACTTAACCAAACATCAGAGTGCTGATAAATTTAAATACAATACTTTAACAAATACAAGGGGAGTCTTTTTAAAGTTCATAAAAAATGCTTATTAGGAAAAAATGATGCTTAGATTTCAAAATGTTTTGCACCCAAATAATCTTTACATTCATTTTCCACAAACTTTTTGAAGTCAGATATCCCTCCTTCTAATACAGATACTGTACTTTATTAATCTAACAGTGATCACTTTCAGAGGTCCCTTCTCCACAAAATGGGATAAATATCAAAAGTATTATATTAATGATAGAAATCTGACAATTGAACCTTCAAAATATAATGAAACGAGGCCCAGCCACAATGGCACAGCTGCGCAGACACAGTACTCTGACATCTGGGACCACATGGGAGGCCCGGGTTTGATTTTTGATTCAACCTAAAAGTGGGGGCTCGGTGGCACGTGCCTGTAATCTCAGTTGAGAGGCTGAAACAGGAAGATCATGACGTGGCAAGACCCAGTCTTAAAAAAATAATAATAAAGTAATGATATGACTCGATCAGTGTTTCTTCTAATTTGGGTACAAGTTCCCAAATGAACATAATGGGGAAGTACTGATGAGCAAGGGCACAGAAGACAGCTTCCAGGACAGTACAGAGCTTTTCAAAACTGGACTTGCTATGCCACATACAAAAAGAGCTTCCAGGACATTAGCCCACTGAGTGAATTATGTATTTTTTTTTTCCTTACATCATCTTATGTAAGTAGAGAGCACACCAGACCAACAGGAAATTCTGCTCTTCACTACTGTTGGCATTGTAGACTCATTATGCCAAAACTGCTAGACTTAAAAAACAAAGAGCCAGGATGGCAGGCAGTGACATGGAAGATAAAGTGCTGGATCCCACATGGCAATCGTGCAGTTTGAGTCCCAGATCTGGTAGCTAGAAAAACACAACAGGTGCATGTGTGTGTGCCCAAAATCCCAGAGAATGGAGGAGAAGGGATTGAGGTCATCCCCTCCAGGGGCTGATTTGTCACTTTCCTTCTCTCTATATCTCCAGCAAGCCCATGCACCCTATAGCAAAACTAAAACAAACGAAAGCAAAAACTTGACCTTCTTATAGGTAGATTTCATTACCCTAATTCTGTGCTGTGTCCTTTTCCATGAAGTGCTTCTTCCAGATTTCTTCCTGTAGATATTCCTGAAAGACATTCCAAGTGCTCCATTTTACTTAAAAAATTTATCTTTTTAACTATCAAGATGTCACCATGTGGACAGGTCCAAGCCCTGCAAATTTCCAATTCTGGCTTATTGCCAGATAAGTCTGGTTTTTTTTAGCTTAGAGCTGGAGAGGAATGGAGACCAGACACAAGAATGGAAGAAGAGAGCTGTGCTGAGACAGGAAGTAAAACTGTTGCTGACATTCGGTCCTGAGGAAAATGGTTGAGGTCCTTCAGCTCTTCAGAACTTCTCTAAAACAAGAAAACTAGTGCATAGAGATATACAAATAAGGGTATTTATTAAAGCAATCAAAATGAAATAGTCAAATTAAGGGAAGAGTTAAATGTGTGTGTGTGTGTGTGTGTGTGTGTGTGTGTGTATGCATGTGTGTGTAGGCACTAAAAATGATGATGTAATCTATACTAATTGACTTAATAAAATATCCATGCTATAAGTTGGAAAGCAAGTAGGAAAAAGTAGCATAATCCTAAGAATCTGTTTCTTCCATGATAGAGAGCGCATGTGGCACGTGAGAATAAGAGAGAAAGAAGCATCCTCAACAGGGTCTCATCATGCCATGAACCATTCTCCCAGTCATGCGGCTTGTGAGGATCTTGTCACACACAAACCTGGCACATTTCAGGGCAACTGGGCCAGGGATTGAAACCCATAGTAAGCCATGTGGTTTCCAGCACTGCTGTTCAGTTACCAAGAGTGCCACGGAGACTAGGCCCCATTAAGATTTTCTATACATGAGTGTGTGTATGTGTGTGTATTTTAGGTGGAAAAGTATGCTACTATATATATATGTACATATATATGCATATATATATATATACACACACACACATATATATATACACACATATACATATACTAATTATATATACATATATATTTTAATGCAAGAATAATTAGAATGCAATTATGGATAATGTTTATTTTCTTGCATGTATTCTCTAAGTTTTCTCATAATGTATTATTTTTAAAATACAAAACAAAGCTATTTCTATTTGAAGGAAAAACACCTACTCTGCAAGTATTTATGAACCATGGCCATCTGGGGTGGTGGGAAAGTACAGACAGGAGTTCTGTGAGTCATTTGTGTCAATGCTTAATTCTCTCCTGTGTCATTTAAATTCCAACTATGGCTTAAGACTTCCAGGCAGAGATGGTTAACTTACTCTAAGGACAGCATTATTTTGACCAAAGTGCCTTCCTCAGTGAAACTGTGGATGATAAATAGGTGGAAACACATTTCATCATAACTTCTGTTTTCGTTTTCAGACAGGTCCCGCCTTTTTTTGATGCTCCTGCCTCAATTTCTCAAATAGTGGGTGCACACCACCACAGTGGCTCTTTCAAGCAAGGTCTTACCATGTTGCCCGGGCTAGCCACAAGCTCATAATCCTCCTACCTCTGCCTCCCTGAGTCTTTGGGATCATAGGCACCACATCTGTCCTTTACGCTGGACTGAGAATTGATCCCAGGCCTTCCATGAGGCCTCGGCCTGCCAAACAGCAGTGTCAGCCAGCTTGTGCTACTGCAGCAAGGCCTCATCGATTTTGTTTTAAAGCTTACTAGTAGTAGTATATTGGATTAGCCAAGCATGGTAACTTATTTTCAAAGATCCCGCCACCATGAAACATACCTCCCAGTCAGTATATGGTTTTTAATTACCCGAGGCCATGTGCGCTCATTAGGGTGAGAGAAAGAGAGAGAGAGTACCCTCCCCTTCCATGGGGCCTGGTTACCCCACAATCCTTTTTCTCCCACTTCTCCACCCCAACAAGATTTTGGGCAAGCATGTACATATGTCCCGTTTTTTAGTCAGCAAAGGCTGAGATTCAAACAAGTCAGCCAAATGGTATCTGGCTCCCTTTACCACCATGTTTGGGGCTGGTCCCACACCTCCTAGTAGTCACAATGGAAGTTATAGCATGTGATTCACTCACAGCTTTTGCCTGAGCCTCTTGGACCACTGATGCAGGGAAATTACCATTTCTATGGAAGAATTCCAACTAGCCACAGACAGAGGCCACATGGAGAAAAGGAAGTTTATGGTCCCCATTATTCTGGCTATCCAAGTCCAGCCACCAAATATGTGAATGAGGAAGTCATTCATGACTCTCACCTGCTACCATCTGACAGAACTGCATGAAAGATGTCAAGCTAGATGCCCTGCTCAGCCCCATCAACCCACAGGATTGTCAGAAATAAGTTATTGGGAACCAGCAGTTAGCGTAATGGCTATGTCGCTGGACTCCCACGTAGTCGACCGCGGTTCGAGTCCCGGATCCAGTGGCTTAAAACTCATGCCGGGCGCATGTGCATGCATGCCCAAGATCCCGAGAGGAGAGTGAAGGAGAAGGGATTGCGGCGTGACCACCCCCCCTGGGGGGTGATTTCTCGCTTTCTGTCTCTATGTCTCTCTCTGTCTGTCTGGCAAGCACACGCGCCCTATAACGAAAAACCTCTCAAAAAAAAAAAAAAAAAAAAAAAGAAATAAGCTATTGTCTTAGGTACGAGGTTTAGAAGGTTGCTATGTTTTAGCAGATAATCAAAATGACAAGAAAGAACCCTAAAATGCTTTTGTTATTAACTTAATTTCTCTCTCAATTTTCCACCTTAATTCAGTTTCCTACACCATCCTGAGATAGCAGGGAGTCATTTCAATGGGACAAATCATTATCAGTCAACAAGAAAGGTGTGAAAAGAAAAGATATTGGGACCAGCATACAACAGAACAGTTATATGGCTGGACTCCATGTAGTCGACCGTGGTTTGAATCCCGGACCTAATGGCTTTAAACTCACACTGGGCACATGTGTGTGCTCACCCAAAATCCCAAAAGAGAGTGGAAGAGAAGGGAGTGAGGTGTAGCCATCCCTTGTGGTGGTGATTTCTTGCTTTCTGTCTCTATCTCTCTGGTGAGCACACACATCCTATAGCAAACAAACAAAACTTTCTAAAAAAAGAAAGAAAAAAGGCGTTACACCTGATGCAAGAAAAATACTTTCACATCTGTGGATCTTTAAAGAATGAAAATAGGAAATGCTATGAGAAAGAAGATAACATAACCTTCACATAAGATGCCCCCAATCTTATGTACGCCTATGCACTCTCTCTCCACATACATTCACCCCTTGTAGGAACTCAAAATTGGTAATGCAAATGAAGACTTGTCACTTACGAAAGATGAAGGGTTAGTAATCTTTAGAAGCTGTGGGAAAGAAGGACATCAGTTTAATAGAGTCCACTGTCATTGAAAAGCTATTCGAGTCATGTGTGCAGACATGGAGTGAGCCCTTCACTTTGGATTCTACCCATTAAATGAAATGATGTAAATCCGAAATGAAATAACAGGAGCTTTCAAAGGAGAGTACTCCTGATTCAGCAGCATTAACTTGTTAAAGCAAGAACCAAAGTGCCCCACCAGGTGGTGGCACAGCAATAATGCAACTAGACTCACTTAGGAAAAGTCATGGGATCATGTCCTGGGATGTCCCTTACCGTGCCAGGCATGCGAGTGTCCATGAGCTGAGCCAACTCAGACTGTGGGCAGCTTGCAGGATAGATGCCTCTCTCTCATGGAATAAATAAGTAAATTTTAAAATAAATTTAAAAAGATGAGGTAAACGTGTGCATCTTGGTATAACCAGTGATGTAAATTGTTGACATTAAGGTCATACAATTCTTCTCTATACTGAACTAACGTGGATACAAGACAAATATGTCTAGTCACTCAGTTTCCGACTCAACCATATTTACTTGTACTCCCATTTTCTTCCTTTTCCAGAACATCTGGATCACAGCATTGCCTGATCATGTAAAGCAAATTTACTAATATTATACCTATAGGACCAGGAAAAACTTGGATGACTAGTTGACTTCATAGTTCAGTGTCAGAAATACACGGATGCCAAGAAAGAGTTGGTCTTAATCTTTTTATTTAAGCCATCTGGACTAGTCTTCACCGCAAGCCATCTGATTTTAATAATGAAATCTTGGCCTTCACTTCTAACCTAGGATGCTATAAGAATATTGAGTCTGAAGTAGACTACGGATGAAATGATTTCTAATGAGTCTTCAGGACCACAATACTGTTGTATTGTGATGTTTTGTTCTCTTCTGTTTTGGAAGTGGAATGGGAGAAATAGGAGAAGAATAGAGGAAGAGAATAGAGTCTAGGCAGAGCTTTTACCTGGAGGATGTTTTATACATAAAAACTGCATTCTTGAAACACAGGATTTCCATGAACGATTCAATTAATAGACAGACTTGCTACACGTTTTTAAATGTCTTTTATTGGTTGTACATTTTCTTATGAGATCAACACACCATTTCTTTTGAGGATACCTTGTTCTTGATTACTTCTGTTCTATTTGTCCTGGCTATGGAGGTCATAGCAAGCACTTTGACAAAAAGAGGTGGTTGGGTGTTTTATGCCATTATCAATGTCTTCTTTCTCTTTAAATTGTTGTTTGAGTCAGTTCATAGATTGACACAACATTGAACACAACACACACGGTGTGGAGTTTTTATACACACGCACAAACATCTAGAGACCAGTTACAGTGTCTGCAGCTTGTTCCTTCCTCCTCAGCAGCAGAATAAAACTGAAGAATATCCTGAGATAAGAAATCAAAATGAAAGCTCCTCATCCACAGAGGAGTTCAAGTTTGACTTAATCTCCCAATTTTATTGTCCTTTGAGGTGTGAGAAGGGAGCCATAGGAACCATGTAACAACCACTTGGTTTAACATCTCAGCCATTTCCTCAGTCAAAACGCAATCCAAAGAAATATTTCATAGCACATCAGGAACTTACACTTCCAATATGTTCTTGAATCAAAGAGGAGAAGGGAAATGATAAAACCGATGATTTTACAAGATACCATGATAGAAAATTTCACCATAAAATAAAGTATGAGGGAAAAGTACCCCCCCACTTGGCAATTATTAGAATTCCTTGTTTATTCACTATAGAAGCCAATTATCCACTTTCTTCAGTAAGTCTCACCAATAGTATTTTCATGGCAAGGTGAATTTCTCAAGAATAGGAACCCAGGTAGCCTCTCCAAATGCAGAAAACAAATATGACTTCTACAAAACCACATGATTCCTAACTTTACCATATTCTTAGAATGCTATTAAATATACCCTATATCAACCTCAATGCAGGTATTTACCCAAAGTTCTGCACACTAGCTATCTTCTTGATTTCAAGATTTTGAGATAAAATCACCAATTATGATAGTCATTGTTCTAACTGAAAAAAAAAAAACTTACAAAACTTAGATAACAGAAAACTTAGGCTGAAATGAAAATGTAAGGGGACACCAAAGCCAAGAAGCAAAGGTAACAAAGGTTTACTGTCCCACAAGACAGGTACTTGTAAAGATAATACTAAGACATTATTGAAGTTATTATTTAACACTCATAACTTCTCTTTCTTATACAATAATAGGGATGTTTTCACCTTGGGAAAGCTTCTCTATATATTTTCTTATCAGAAAACACAAAGTTTGCACCTCCAGTTTCCTCTTTCTATCTGCAGCTCACATACAGAAGTTCCTAAGGGCAGTATGTAAATTTAACATTCAGCTTGGGACCAGGAGTGGGCATAATGGCTATGTCATTGGACTCCCATGTAGTAGACCACGGTTCAAGTCCCAGACCCAGTGGCTTAATCTCACGCTGGGCGCATGTGCATGTGTGCCCAAGATCCCGAGAGGAGAATGGAGAAGAAGGGATTGCAGTGTAGTTATTGCCCCTGGGGTGTGATTTCTCGCTTTCTGTCTCTCTGTCTCTCTCTGTCTTTCTGGCGAGCGCATGCGCCCTATAGCAAAAATCTCTCAAAAAAAAAAAAAAAATTAACATTCAGCTCAAAGGCATGGAAACATTCCACCCATATCTTTCAGAGGTCCTTAATTTATAAACTTCCAATTCCATTCTCTGTAGTTCAGCCTTCCTCATTCATAAAGAAAAGACACCACAATCCACAAAGAAGAGATGATTCCCACCAAGAAGAGCTAGACGCACACAGCACATAGTGGGAAAGATAAGGGAGTGGATGAAGGAGTCCACAGCACAGAATCTATTCTTCTACTTCAGACTCCCCAGAGACACTAAATGTAAGTGCTGGAGATGGGTTTTGAAGGAGAGGGGTACACAACTTTTCCATTCTCCGTTCAGAATACTTGAAATACTAAGAGGTAACAGGCTCCTAACTAGCATAAAGAATTACTTCATTCTAGCTTCAAGATGTGTTTCCATGCTAACTCTGTAGCACAGCAGTAATGCACTGCTCAGGAGAAGCCAGATCCCACCTAGTGACCATGGTCCCATCCCCAGTTCAGCTGGCCTGAAACACACCAGGAACATACACAACTGCCCAAGATCTAATGAGCTGGAGGACTGGAGGAAGGGAATTGTAGTATGACCAGACCTGTGAAGGGTGCTCCTCTCTCTCTCTCTTCTCTTTCTGTCACACTCATTTGCATGCATACCTGCACTATGATGAATAAAGAAAAAAAACTTTAAAGATGTGTTTCCACTGCCTAATATCTCTCTTGACAATAAACATGGTTTAAAAATAACTTTGGGTGCCACATAGGAAAATAATCAGTCATGTATCTATTGTAAAATTCATAGAATGTAAGAAAAAGTATCTTTTTTTCTTACAAATACTGTATTAATAAATACAGACCCAGACCTGGCACCTTGCTTTCTCACTTTTTCTCTCTGTCTCTCTAGCAAATTAAAAATAATAATAATCATTTTTAAAAATTTTAAAAATGGAAGTGGCATTTCAGTTGCAAAACTGAAGCTATAATAATAATAATAATAATAATAATAATAATAATAAAAAGCTGGGAAAGATCATCTATTTTTATTAAAATTCCTGTAAAGTTCAATACTATGAACTTTACAGGAATTTACTATGTTGAAGTAGTACCTAGCATCTTGTTGAGATTTTTACAAAATTAATTTTTTTTAAATTGTTCATGTATTCAAATAAATAATTTGAAACTACATCCCTACCATACCTTTCACTCTCAAATGACCCAATTTGATGATGCTGCAGAATGGGAAATATTGTGTAAGCTAATCACACAAAGAAAATAGTTTTCCTTTAAAAACACCTATTGTTATTTTACAACATTATTTCCGTTCATATAGAAAAAGCACTCAGAAGACAAATTTGAGACTAAAAATAAATCAATCACAAGGATCCTACAAAATAAATAGTCCAAATATTCTTAAAACAAACCTCCTCAAGTGGCTTTACACAGAGATTGGCTGAGAACACTACAAAGTTTTGCCCAGTGTAAATCTTTGGCACTACAAGTGTTCTAAAATGGCTTTTGTGAAACCAACCATTAAATTTGCTTTGGTGGCAAATGCATCCCTGTCAGTGCTTGCCACCGACTCCATGTGTAGAACCATCGACGGCTCAGTTGGTGTGTGAGCACTCCCGCGTTCAGTTCCTGACAGACACACTGCTGCAGCTTTCCACTTTTTATGGCTGTACCTGGTTTCCGCCATCCTTCTCCACCTACAAAACCTTTGTAAAACCTAGCAAGGTGTAGCTCTGTTACCTTGAGCCTCACAGAGTACCCTTCTGTGTATCAAAATTATCCAAAGAGCGTTACTTTTCTCTTGTAAGTCAGTGAACAAAAATTGTAACTCCTGCCACTGCAAACTAAAATTTCATAAATTCTACTTCTTATCAAGAGCCTAGTCATGCCCCACTCCTTGTCACAGAGAAGGAGAATGAGGATCAGGTCATTCTCAACCACTTTAGAAAAATAACTCATGGAAGGATCTATACTGTATGGCTGTCATATATTGATTTCAGCGTTTTGTTTCAAATGAATCATGTTTACAAATGAAAATAAATTGCTCTTTGTTCTCGCCAACCTGTGTTCCTATCCTCGTGCACCTACCGCTAAAGAAAAAGCCAAGGACTCAAAAACATGGTTGGCTACAAAATTTCCCAAATTGGGGGCTGTTGGGGGTTTTGAAGTAGTCATTTCATCCAAAGTTCTCAAGCCTTTAATAGTTAAGAGACTTGTAGTTAAAGAGAACAATACTGACATCCAAATACTCTGATTGGAGGTTGATAGTTTTCAGACAAAGGATAACCTTTATCACACTCTTTCCTTTCTGTTCATGACCAGAGACACCTTGGGGATGCCACTGAATATGGTCTGGAATATTGATGTCCCTCATTTTCATCTTCTCAAGTGTTGAACATCTAATAGAACAGAGAACTTGAAATAAGAAGAAAAGTACTCCTTACCCATAGTTCACTGCTTCTGAAAATTTAAACTAACTTTAAGTGTTATATTTTAAAATAATACATCCTAAGGCCAGCAGAAGGTATAGCAGTTACATCACTAGACTCACACATGGTCAAATGTGGTTCGAATCCTGACCTGGTGGCTTGAAACTTATGCCAGGCGTGTGTGCCCAAGATCCCAAGAGGAGAATGGAGAAGGGATTGCAGCATGACCAGCCCCTGGGTAGGTGATTTCTCTTCTTCTGTCTCTCTGCCTCTCTCTGTCTTTCTCTGTCTCTCCGGTGAGCGCACATATCATATAGCAAAAGTATCTCTCTCTAAAAAAATAATAATAATAAATACTTTCTAGTTCTTCTGGTAAAGATTTGTAGTGTATTTCTAAGAATAATCACAATTCTCTGCCTTGTGGGGATAAAGTATGCTCATCAGATCATCTCCTATGGCATCTGCCACCAGAGCTAAAGGTTAAGGAGCGAAGATTTTGTATTCATGTTTCTTTACCCAAGAGGATAGCTGATGGATGAGTTGGACACACTCAAAATGCTCGAAGTATGTTGTTTTCTTTCCTCAGTCATTTCACTATCCCTCTAATCATTCACTTTTGCTCTGGGTGCCACCAATTTTAAATGTCAACTCTTCATAATCAACACTAGACAAACTAAAAGATTTTTTATTTCTGATATCCAAATTAATGCCACCCTGAATCTTCTTAGAACTCAGTATCTTTAAGAAAAAAATTGTCAAGATTTGGCTTTTTGATGGGTTTCTCATGGAAGATAATCCCTATAATATAGTAATACTGGGAATAAATTAACGAGTACACCTGTCTTCCAGCTTCTTCTATTAGATTTTCTACTTAAGGGTTCCTAATTTAGCACCACCCTCTACATTTACATTTCTCACGGCCCCAAACATGATTCCACATCACTATGCAGGCTTAAACTCCAAAAATCCAATGACAATTCCCCCAAGACAGTGGCCTCTGCTGAAGTACCTTGCAGACTTCAGTACAAATGTGACCAAATGATAATTACTCCTTCCAAACCATAATAGAACATTACTTAAGGGAATCCAAGGCCCAGCCCAGCTGCTCTTCTTTAAAAGACAAATTAAATTGCTTATCATAAGGTCTATTCTGAATGAGAGTTCTGCTGAAAGTTCTCTTAAATATCCTTTACGTTCTCAAGAGCTGAAAACAATCGAGCACATGCAGGCAGCCTGATGCAAAATTGTTGATTTTAAATTTTGATATATGACAATGGCTGATTCAGTTCCTTTCCACAAAAGCATTAGGTCAGCTCAGGTCATTTATGATCAGTAGACAAATAAGTGAACACAAGGGAACAAAGAAAAGACTTGATGACCTGTCTAAGCCACAAACAACAGATTCCTTAGGAACTTCTGTTTCCCACATTAAGATACAATGAACTGCCTAAATTTGCCCAGGCTTTCCCTGACTCAACCTTCAAGTCATGAAATCATTAGCTTCATTCCTCAAAAGAGACCCTGAATCTCAGAAATGCTTAAGTGTAAACTGGATAAACCATAGTGCATGTCACAATTAACTGCTCCCCCACCCACACACACACAAATGTGTTTATACTGACAACTGTAAAAAAAAAAAAAAAAATTACACTGCAAGTCTTCCAAAACCTAATTTTAAGTTCCCATAACCGATCAAGTTCAAATGGCCATACATGTGATACCAATATACTGTAAGTCCTATGGAATTCAGCTGAGTTTTTCTGTTTGTTTGTTTTTAATTTTGCTAGTAGGCACTGGAGAGAGAGAAAGGGTGAAAAAGCAGCCCCTCCAGGAGGGATAGACATGCTGCAATCCCTTCTCCATTTCATCTTTTCAGGATTTGGGGCACACAGACATGCACCTGGCATATTTCTCATATCACCAGGACCAGGACCCAAACCGTGCAGCTGGCAATGTAGGATTGAGTCACCTGAACAACCACACCAGTGGCTGGCCCTCTGCTGAGATTTTAAATTCAATTCACATCTAAGTGTTAAAAGGTGATATTGGTGTACACACACACACACAAAAAAGTTCCTGCTACATTTTCTTGACCTCACCTTTTGTTTCTTTTTCTTCTTCATCTCACATAGGGAAGAGGCCTTGAAAGGAATTGTGCTTCAAAAAGGAGTCTGTGTCTGGAAGTGAAAGGATTAACTTCAACTAAATCTTGATTCCCACCTACTCCTCTGGAAAGCCTGGAAGGGCACAGTGGTATCTGCAGAGCTGAGTTGAGTCTACACCTCAGGGAAAGGACACCTCTTCCTTACCGTCCCCAGGATAAGGTGGCAAGTAATGGACTTGGAGGCTTTGAGCTTCCCCTGGAAGGATGATTGTATTTTGAAAGCTCTGGAATTCAGTTTCCAGATTGAATTTCCAGGTGTTTCCAAGTGTGATTCTAAACCTAATTTATGTTCGCCTGATAAAGAGGCTGGGGAGGAAATGTTTGGAGTAATAAAGAGACTATAGTATTGAGATCTGTGTTACTATTCTGGAAGAGGGAAAGAAGAAAGCTCAGGCTGCTGGCATGCAGTCATCCAGGCGGCACTCTGGAAGGAAACGGTCCAGTGCTGACAGGTGCAACAACCCCTTCAACTGCTCTGCTTCTACAGGGAAGAATGGCTTCCACTGGAGCTTTGGGGCCCAGCAGTTCAACCAGGGCTAGCAAAGAAAGTCATATTGGCAAGGAAGCATTTTCCCTAGGCCCCTGGAAACTGAAATTTACTAAAAATTTTTAAAAAAGGAATCCTGGGGCCGGGAGGTGGTATGGTGGTTGGGGTGCTGGACTCCCACATGGCCAACTGAGGTTAGAGTCCCAGTCCTGGCAGCTTGCTTTCTCTCTCTCTTTCTCTGTCTCTCTGTATTCAAAATGAAGAATAATGATAATGAATAAAACTAAATTAAAAATTTATAAAAAAGAAAAAATAGAAATACCACCCACCAGCCCAAATCTAGGGGCAGTAAGGTAGGTCTCAGTCTTTTGTCATAATGAGAACCTGGAGGTCTAAGGACACCAGAGAACAAAAATTTTGACCCCGAACTACTCTTTCTTGCTCTCACAGGAGACGGACAGGCCCTAGGCTGGCCCTATAACCTAGTGGTTAAGGAAGCTCGATCCCACATGGCCAACCTAGTGGTTAAAATCCTGGCCCTCAAGCTTGACAAATACGCCACATGAATGTATATGCATGTCTAAAACCTTGATAGGAAGGAAGAATGTAGACATAAGAATTGTAGTACAATATGCCCTATTGGTGGCAGTTCTCTCTCTCTCTCTCTCTCTCTCTCTCTCTCTCTTCCTGCCCACTGCAAGTACATGCATCCTCTGACAATTTAAAAAAAAAAAAAAAAAAAACATTCTTTTTTTTTTTTTTTTTAATGGACAGGGACAGCCATTGTGGTACAAGAGTAGCACAAGTGCCCTGCGAGACTGGAAGCCATGTGGCCAAGTGCAGGTTCAGATTCCCTGACTGGCCTAAAAATACAGCATGCACATATGCGGGTGCTCAGGACCCTGAAGAGCTAGAGAGCTGGGAAAGGGGATCAAGGGTGACGAGACTCTGTTAAGAGTGCTGCTCTTTCATTCTCTCACTCTCCCTCTTCTCCTCTCTCCTTCTCTCACACAGGTATGTACACACATATGGTATGGATTAAAAAAAATAAAGGAAAAAAAGGACAAATAGATGAGGTGGATTAACGGGAAGAAGTTAAGAATTCTACTTGCCTTCTACTTCTAAGATAAGTCTAGCCTTCCCAGTTCCCAAACCTAGTACAGTTCAGGAACAGGGAAACTAAATGATTAGTGTCTGGGTTCATAATAGTGTCAAGGAGTTGCATGTGAGTCACAGCACAGGAAGAAAATGCAAAGAAACTAAGAACCACAGATACAATTAACATCTAAGAGATGTGTGCCTTTTATCTCCAAATTGAAGGTATAAATTTGCAAATCCCACAGGAATAAAAGAAGTAGGTACTCATTTTAATCTGAATTGTTCTATCAGCTTCCAGACTGATTAATACTTTTGTGAGGAAATTAACATACAACTTTCATAGAAATGAATGAGCTCCCCATCCTTTCCAAATCCATTTTCCTGAATCCATCTTTTTAATCTACCTCAATAACAGTTGAGATAAAATTTTACTAAATGAAGCACTCTTAACATATAAATTGGAGTTTCGTATTTGATGGTCTCAGATGCACTGGCCCAAATTGAGCCCATCGATTGGGTTTGTAAATAAAGTTTTCCTGGACTATAGCCACCATGGTTATTCACTTATGTATTATGTATGGTAGCTTTCATGCTATAATAGCGAAGTTGAGTAGTTGCGACAAAGATTGGATAGAACGCAAAGCCAAAATTATTTATGATCTGGCCCTTCACAGAAAAAGCTTGCCTACCTTGGTCTAAGATGCTACAGTCCACATTCTATAGAGCAAAGCTTACTGATCTTATGAACTTCAGCCTTCCCCCAACAAAAGTGTTAGTAAAATTATGTTTCATGTCTGATGTGCATTTTCCTAGTGAAAAGTGCTAGCTTTCAACATATTCCCAAAGGAATCCAGACTACCCCAATCAAAGCAAAGAAAACCAAAGAGTATCTTTAACTGTCAGTATATTTAATGGTGCTAAAATACACACACACACACACACACACACACACACACACAAACACACCTGATCAAAAGGAACATGATATTCTAGAATAAAACATCTTGTTTTTATTCTATCAGGTTTGGAAGCTTCAACTCCTGGATTTTATTCTAGTATTTGTCCATCTGAATGTGTACATTTCCAGGGGCCTAACTGAACACTGTACCTTCTATTTGAAAAGTAGAAAAATATGAAGGTGACATCTATTTAGGTACCTTTCAGTTGCTAACTCAATAAATATGAGATTAATCTGCATGCAACCAGTCCTCACTAAAGTCACAAATAGACTTACGAAGGCAAAATCCCAGCACAAGAGAACTTTAATTCATTTTACTAGATCTAGCCACAAGTCCCAATAGATTTAATGAACATTCAAATCTAGTCCTCAAGATCAGAGGGGTTATACAGGAAAAAAAAAATAGGTGAGAACTAGGTATCTGTTATACTTTCAAGCAAAAGAAAACGTGTTTGGAAAGACACTTTTGACAGAAGCGGAGCAGTTTCTCTGAAATGAGCTAATGAAGCCTATGAGTGAAGAACAAGATCTTTTCCCTGTTAAACTATGAAACATTAGCCCCTCTCTGCGTCCTTTGTGATTATACACCAAAAGCACTAACTCGAGTTCAGTTTGGGAAATCAGGAACCCTGTTTCTAATGCTGGGACATATGACTATTTCCTTTTCTAGACTATGACATCTGGCGTTGCAGGACTGATGAATAGCAAAAAGTGGTAGGATCTCAGTTAACAAGTGACTTAGCCAGCAGCAAGCAAAACCAATCAGAATGCAACAAAAAGTAAAATAATGTAGAGGATTGAGTAAGCCAGAATTCCACTTTGAGGGTCACCAGCTGTAGACAGCACAAACATCAGCATAACAGATGTCTTGGTTCCCAAACTCTCTCCTGAGATATGCTGAGATGCTGAAGCAAACACACAGGCAATGCAAGCTATTGTAAATTTTTGAGGGAAATACAGCAATATCTGTAGGCCATTATGCAAACAATTACTGTTACGTTGTTTGGACCTAGTTTCTCTTCTTTTGTTGTTATTTAGAGAGAGATTTTTTTACTATAGGGTGCAAGTGCTCACCGATGACAGAGACAGAAAGTGAGAAATCACCCCCCAGGGGGGATGGCCACAGTGCAATCCCATCTCCTCCTTTTTCTCCTGGGATTTTGGGCACGCGCTCACATGCGCCCAGCATGAGTTTTAAGCCGCTGGGTCCCGGACTCGAATCTCAGCCAACTATGTGAGAGTCCAGCGATATAACCATTAGGCCATCTGCTGGTCCCTATACCACTAGGTAAGGTATACACTGTACTTAATACACTGTACTATTAAGAATTTCTTTTGGCATAGGTAGACAACTAATGTCACCATGAACTGAGAAAGTTTGGGAATCTCTGGCAGTTTTTTGTTAGGCTTGAAAAATATAAAAGAACCATAAACTACAGTTTTGAGTTATACCCATAAATACTCATTTTGATTTCAGATGGCTTATCCAAGACAGAAGCTGTTTATTTAACTGATTCGTTCTAACTCTCTCTGTGGGACAACACAATCTTCAGAATAAGGGTTTTTTCCTTCGTGCATGGCTAACAGGTAAGTACCATGTGTGAAATCAGTGACTATCTGATATTTATCAACAAATATATACATCTGTGTCAGTTTTCCAGGTTCAAAGTAGCCATTTTGGGAGACTCTGCCTTTATCCCAGGAAGGTTGACTTAGCTTAAAAACAGTAAGACAGCTTTTGGGGGAGGAATCATTTCAATTTCTCTTTAGATCCCATGAGAGCGTGATTCCTGAAGATTCGGCAATGATAAAACTTGAGGTCTGCGAATAGACTTTGCTTCTAAAAATTGTCAAACACAACTTGGCGCTAAATCTGATAAACAAGGCAGGTGAACCAAGAGTAAAAAACCTGGTAAGTATTTTTGTGAAAAACAAAACAAGCAGCAGTAAACGATAAGATAAAATTCTAAAACAGTGAATACACGTATGGGGAAGGGAATAATTCTGAGGCCTTCTCTGAAACAGAAGTAGAAAAAAAATATTTTAGTAGCATTATTTATATAAATATATAATCTCTCAAGGTGGCTACTCCAAAGAGCAATACTCACTGATACACGGACACATATGGTAATTGTCTTAAAAATCATTCACATTAATTTTTGGCACACCTGTTATATCAACAATATACATAAAGATGAATATTTTTATAAATATAAAGAAAGTATAAAATACGGACAACTATATGATACCAAATCAAATACATGTGGGGAAATGGTCATGATCTCTTTTTAGAACAATACTGATTTTCTAATACCTTGATAGTTACAGACAAGGTTGATATTCAGATGGCCCATGCTGAAAGAGCATGAACTGTTTCGAGTATCATCATTCTCTCTATATACATATCTATTTGTACAATGAGATTCCCAACTTATATATAGTTTATGTATTTTGAATTTTGTTAAGTCAGTTATTTAGAACTTACAACAACAGTTCTCCAAAAATAAAATCATGTTCTAAAATTTAGACTTGTAAGGCTATCAAGTCACTCTTCATTTCTACATAAGATACTTCATCACCATGTAGACTATTGCTTCTCTAGGGAAATACCAGTCCCTAGAGGTTTGAAAAATACTAGGCACATGTGTGTGCATGCCCAAAATGCCAACAGGATGGAAAAATGAAGGAGAAATTGTGGTATGACCATCCCCCACTGGGGTGCTTTCTCTTTCTCTCACTGGGGGGTGCTTCCTCTTTCGCACTCTCTTGCCCTTTTTTGCTGCAATGTATCTCTCTGATATGTACTCTCTAGAAGTTAAAAAAAGAAGTAGAAAGCCATTTTAAACCAGTTCTCTCTTTAGAAGATACTAGACCAGCTTTCTCAACTCTGCTGCACATCAGAATCACATGAGAGTTTGTATTTAAAAAAAAAAAAAAAATGCCCAGGCTCCCACCCTTGGGCACTTAAATCCAAATTTCTAGGAGCAGAGGCAGAGGCTTTGGCCATGACAGTGTTCACAAGCTCCCAGATGATTCCAGTGTGCATCAAGGTTGAGAGTCACAAAGACTTAACTCCTCTACCCTATGGTGATTGTTTTGCAAGCTGGGCTCGCAGATTGGAGAGTGATATGTATGAGAAATATACATTTTGTTAATAATATTTCAAAGTAGAAAAATAGGTAGGAGTAATCTAACCCACACCAGAAGGATGATTTGCTTTAGATATTTTCACCAAAACCTATAATAAAATGACCCTGGATTATTTTTCTATTACTTTCTGTTTTCATACAATTGGTGAAGAGAATAAAAATGCAGTTGTGGGACCAGCAGTTAGCATAATGGCTATGTCGCTGGACTCCCACGTAGTCAACCACGGTTCGAGTCCCGGACCCGGCGGCTTAAACTCACGCCGGGCGCGTGTGCGTGCGTGCCCAGGATCCCGAGGGGAGAATGGAGGAGAAGGGATTGCGGCGTGGCCATCCCCCCTGGGGGGTGATTTCCTGCTTTCTATCTCTCTGTCTCTCTCTGTCTGTCTGGCGAGCGCACGCGCCCTATAGCAAAAACCTCTCAAAAAAAAGAAAAAAAAAAAATGCAGTTGTGAATTTTCTCTCAGCCTGAAAAGAGGAACTGTCAGATTAAGGAAGGCGGTGGCAGTTGGGGGGGGGGGGGTATTGAAGGGCCAAAATCACTAGGATAATACCATTTTCCTGGCTAGAAAAAAAATGAGGACAGAGGTAGCTTCAGTGCAGATGAAGTGGGTATTTAGTCAGAGAGCCATCTCTTGGAACTGAATGCAGGAAAGAATAGGGATGTGTCCTACCCCAACGGGCAACTACCAAGAGCCAAGAGGTAAAGAACAAGAGGGAGGGGCCCGGAGGCGGTGCAGCTGCAACACACCTGGACCCACAAGGGAAAGGCCCTGTTTTGCACCCTGAGACCTCTGAGCACTCCAGGCATGCACGCCACGCCACGCACATGCCTGTGATCCGGGCTGGCTGAGATGGGGCAGATGGTGGCATGAAGATCCTGGGGGAGCAGCGGGGGTGGAGAAGTGGCCTGTCTATTTTGCTCTTTCATGGAAAAAAATTAATAAATAAACTTAAAAGAAAAAAGGAGGAAAATATGCAAGTAGAGAAAAATACATGATTGCACTTCGGCATCTAAAAAGTAAAAGGAGGGAGGGTTCAAACATGCAATCCTCTTCCTATTAGTGAACTTAAGGCAAGAAGGAAAAAGAGTGCTTTTTTCTTTCTCTTTTTATTTAAAATCCCCTGTCCTTGTATTCTAAGAGTAGCCTTTTCCAAAAGCAATGGTTCCTGGTTATTTATTATAGATCTATACTTTCCCTGTCAATCACTTCACTCCTTGATCCTACAGGAACCTAGAGCCCCACGAGAGAAAGTGTGGGTGTATTCAGCCACCAGAAAGAACCTGTTGCTCTGTCAGCCCACCAGAGAGTCACACTGGAGCTACACCTCCTGGGGTGGAGTAGCTAACTTCTTCAACCAAGTGCTGAAGAAAGATACGGCCTCAATTCAACCTAGGGAAATTTGGAATTATTCCTAGGAACTCATTCAACCCTCCCCAACATTTCTTCCTCTTATGAAAGAACTACTACCCGCCTCACTAAATGCAAACAAGGAAAAGAAACCAGGAGTGCGTTTACCACGAAGGCAATCCTTGGGGCTTACACACTGCAGGAGGGCAACAGCAGAAGGCACCAAGTCTCTGTGGTTTGACCATCTCTCCTTAAGACTGACAAACGTCTTCCTTCCTAAATACAAATGTTCTGAGAAGCCACTCGGCAGGATGTGGTTTACCAAATACACACGCACACACGCACACACACACAGAGATGGGTAGATAGCTAGATATAAAATCACATCACAAATCACTTTTCACTAATACCATACCACAATTGTGAAGAAAATCATATTTTTTTTTACTCTTGAGCTGTAATAAAAGTGATTTTTGTTTTTCAAAATTGGGGGGGAGGGGAATATGACCCAGCTACATGGCCAGTTCACCTAAAATACATGGCAATTATCCAAGGTGGAACAGAACCTGGGAAATGTGGCAGCGGCCACAACAGCTGGAACAGACACTTCACAAGAACTCCTTGGTGATATTTTTATAATATTCTTAAAGATGCATATTAAATAATTTCCTCTGGACCACAGACATGATTGAATTTTAAAAATAAAAGCCCTATAAATATTGTAATCCAATCTTGTCTCTTGTATTTCTCTCCTTGCATAAAATGGAATCTTTTCAGCCAAGCACTTAAACATAAATATTAAAATAATAAGTGGGACAAACTACAAATCTACTTACAATTTCATCACTACTGTAGCACCTTTTGCCAGGGCAAATGCATTCATTTCGTAAAGAATAAGAGAAGTCTGAGAAGCCTAAGGACTCATATGACACATCATTAAATATTTAATCACCTTTTTAAGTCCTAAGCCTTTATCATATTTCATCCATCTAGACAGTTCATTCTATACTATAGATTCCAAGGCCCCCTTGGGAGGGGGAAGAAAAAGAAAAATGGGGAGAGAAAACCTTCTGTGAGGCAGGGTTACGTGATCTCAAGGATGACTTTCTCTTGGTGCTGTAGTGAAAACGCTTCACCCAGTAAACCCACCAATCCACAGTAGGGTCAGCCCATTAAGTCCACTGCTATTTAGTCTCCAAGAATCGATTTTACAAAAGATGCCACGTCTGTTCCTTTGGATTCATGTAGAGTGAAAAATGGATGTTGCTGGGAAAGAAAAGAAAAATTCAGTGTTAGTATTTGTCATCAGTAAGATATGACATTAGCAAATTAACAGATCTATGTGATAAACAGATTAAGTAGCTCTCTTAAGGTTCACTGGGTTCTTTCTAGCCCTTCTAAAATCAAGCACACATCTAGTTACTCAAACACTTCCAAGACATCTCTTAGTTGCCACTCCTCCCATGTTGATCTGTCTAGGTTTCCAGTACAAAGACTCTATTGCTATACGTGTGCATGTGTGTGTGTGTGTGTGTATACATATTATATATATGTAATTATGCCATGTAAATCCATCTGCAGGAAAAGACAGAGATTGACAAGGACCATCCAAAGCTCTGATTTGCAAATAACACTGTACCTCACAAAGTAATTTTAGAAAGATACGATAGTAAAAGGATTAGAAATTTCATAGATGTATACGCTTTGACTTCTCAGCAAGTAAGTGGTAGAAAGAAAACTGATTTGGTTGAGTAGCTCTAGTCCTTGACCTTGGGAAGCTGGCTTGGACTGAAACAGTTGAAGCCTTTTCTCTTTTAATTTTTTTGAGTTTGACAAATTTATTGTTATTTTAGTAAAGACATTCATCTCAGTCATTTTTCTCTCCCATCTTTACCTTAGGTTAATTTCACTTGGGTCAAGAAAAGAATGTAGGAGAGGGATGTTATTTTAACACACAATAAAATGGACAGTTTGCCTACTTAAAAGTTAAAGTTAAATTTATATATCCTTATATAATTAAATTATGTAAGAACTAATAGTTTTATATACATTACCAGTGTTTCACTTGGAGCTTATTCTAAAATTAAATGCAAGTGAATGAAGTGTTAGATTTATACATAGGCTGCTTCTCTAAATTTATTACTTATTGAAGAAGCTCAATGAGTAGTTACCACCAATATAATAGTTGAAGCTGCCTCCAGATTCACACACTGTATGTTTTAGTCTGTGATCATGCTTTTAAAGGTACACATAACTGTCATACACAATAGAAAAATACAGAAACACCCTACGATATACAAATTTAACAAGTTTATGTGAAGATTCCATAAAATATGTTTGAAGATGCAGTTCATTTCCAATTTCAGTATCTAAACTGTGCATTTGAAAGGCCACTGGTCAATACATATATATATATATATATATGAAGTGGGTTATTTCAAATATCACAGTTTACATAAAAGTAAGCTTCTATATCCACTGAGAGCAATGTAGTACCTAGTTCATGATGCCTAGAAACAAAACAAAGCCCATAAGGGGAAAAAAAGCTGTTTTTTATCTAAATTTCCATCAATAGTCCAGTAACATATTCCTCCCAATACAACATGCCCTCTTTCTATACAAGGCTGTTCCTGGGAGCCAGTTTAGGTAATGAGGGAGTTACGAGAGTAACTTCATGCAGTTTTACATAGACAATAACCTTGTGCTTCCCTCTTAATGTACTAAGAGTTGTGTCTAAAAAAATACGCAATTCTTAAAAAGGTACCATTTCTGATTAATTATCTATAACCTTTGGAAACGAATCACATGAAACTACAAAATGAGTAATGTCTTGAAATCTGTATATAAAACATGAATTACTTCTAATTTCCAACTATCATTTATTAGCGTACCACTCAATCTTATAAAAAAAAAAATGAAAGGGCCAGCAGATGGAATAGAGGTTATGTCACTAGACTCCCACATGACCAACCATGGTTCAAGATGTGTATCTGGTGGCTTGAATGTCACTCCAGGCACGTGTGCATGTGAGTCCAAGATCCCAGGAGGAGAATGAAAGAGAAGGGATTGTGGTGTGGCCATCCTCACCGCCCCTCAGGGTGGGGGGGGGGGATTATTTCTCTCACTGTCTCTGTCTCTCTGTCTCTGGCATACACCCTATGGCAAAAACCTGTCAAGAAAGAAAGAAAGAAAAAAAATGAAAAAGAAAAAGGAAAGGAAAAAGAAAAAAGAAAAAGAAAAAGCAGCTGCAAGGGACCAGCAGATGGGCATAATGGTCACGTCACTAGGCGCTCATGTAGTCGAACACAGTTGGAGTCCTGGACCCAGCGGCTTAAAACACACTCAGTGCATGTGCATGTGTGCCCAAAATCCCAACAGGAGAATGGAGGAGAAGGAACTGTGGCATGGCCCTTCCCCCGGGGGGCGATTTTTCACTTTCTGTTTCTCTGTCTCCCAGGCAAGCGCACGCGCCCTACAGCAAAAATCTCTTTAAAAAAAAAACAGCTGCAAAGATAGTCTCATTCTTGAAAAAAGAAAACTGTTGTGTTTAACTTCACACCCACCCCATTTCCCAATTTCAGAACACATTATTTAATTGTCTTGGTCTCAGACATTTGCAAGATGAGATTTTCTATTCCATCCCCATAGTTTCTGGTTATGAGAAAACCCATGCTTTCCTTTACTGAGGGAGTTTGGTCCAGCTGATGTTGGCCTGTCCCATCCTATAGTCTTCACCCTCATCTTTGCTTCTGGAGGCATTTCCTCTGGTTCATGACCTTCATCTTCATTAAAAGCCTCTACTACCGAAAGAGTTTTTGGAGCAAGAGTTGGAGTAGTTTCTAGGCTCACTTGATCCAAGTTTGATGGATATGACTGAGGCTTGCTTTGCCATCTGACTATCTATGGCAAATCTAAACTTGGAGATCGTTGTAGGCTTTGTTGGGAGGTGTACAGCCTCTTCTCAGCACTGCAACTGGAACTTTCCCCTCTGTTGCTCTGGCAGCCCCAGCTAGCTGTTCTTCAGGCTTCTCTCCCGCCCTCCCATGCACCATTTTCCTGCCCTGGCCTCTGCTGCAGCCATGCCAGGAAAGCCATTTTCTAAGCCACATCCACTTATGTCTTTCTCGATGAGAAGTTGATCCATTTGGAAAAGAATGTAGACTGCCAGCCTCTAGGATGTGCAGAGAAAACTCAACTTTGCAGAATAAAAGATTTAAAGGAAAAGATGGCCTGTTCCCATGCAGCTCAGATGAAGTAAACTCTTTTTAAAAATCGAGTCTTGTGCTTTGCTGGTGGGACAGGATGGTACAATTCAAGAGGCCACATATTTCTATATAATTGTGAAGGACACAAAAACCATTTGCTCCACACTGTAACAATCCTCCCTGAATTGCTCAATTTTATTACAAAAAGTGTCCAGTTGTCACATTGATACCTGCTGCCTCTAGTTAAAAAGCGATACGTCAGGTCATGGGCTATGGTCTACACCCAATGAACCAACCAAAACGAACAACCAAATCAGGTGAAACGTCGTGCCCAGGACACCCTGATCTACCATGCCCACTTCCTTGATTGTTTGGTGGCCAGTTGAGCATCTGAATCTGTGCATTTTTTGCATGCAGACATGTAGATGACTCACTCTGTTTCCCCTGACTAGGGATTTAGTTTACAGCCGTCGTGTTGCCTAGTTGTAGGTTTTCTAATTATATTTGTTATAAACCTGACAGCTGGGTGAGTCAGCTCTGTGGGAACTGAATGCCCACCCATGGAAGTTTTAGGAAACAATGCAAATGGGAAAGGAACAAAGAAAGAAAACCCTAAAGAAGGTAGGTGGTCATGGCTAAGTACTATGACTCAGACAATGGAAAAGAGGTTTTCAATCTTTTGCCCATCAGAAGATACAGGTTGAGTGTTGGCTCAGAGCCTCACTCTGAGATGAACTGAAGCTCTAGTTGCAGGGTCGTCCATCCAGAGCTCCCTCTACGACTCGGTCTCGGCACTCCTTTTGACTCCTAACCACTTACGCAGCACACTTACCAAGCACCATTGTGCCCAGTAGGCTTTCCCACATCCTCTTGACATTTGGAGATCTGTTACTGCACTTAAAATGTTTTCACTATCAAAACAAGACATGCCAAACCTCAGATTCTCTCAGTTGTTGCTCCCAACACCTGCCAGATCTATCTTGCCTCTTATTCTCCTGATGGCTATTAGCTCAGTGAATGTAGGCTGAGCCTGAGAATGAATTAAATAACCTGACCTAAAGTTTTTAATGTTAAAAAAAAAAAAAAAAAAAAAAACACCCTTCAGTCATCTTTCAGTTTATTCCCAGGCTGGGAAAATGCGGTGAGAGCCAGAAGAGCCGGGGGGAGGGGAAAGCAGGCAGGCATGTCAAAATGGAAAGTGTGACTCGCCTTCTTGTGTGGGTTTTGAGGCTGTGAAGGGTTGGGAAGGAACTCAGTCCCTTCTATAAGCAATGGACTAAGAATAGCAAGGACAGTAACCAGGAGACAAGCAAATGAGGCACCATAAATAATTCCCAGACCATACTCCCAGGCTAGGTTTCCCAAAAGAGGAGCCAGGTACAAAAAGGGAGAACTCTGTACCATTACGGCTCACTGTTGTGTCTGGGGAAGACACGAAGACCCAGGAACATTTTGGCTGGGGCAGAGGGGCAAGCTACATCATTGACTGGTCTCTACATCCCATGCACACCTCGTCCCTCAAGACTACAGATCCCTGTGATCAAATATCCTTTCTTAATTCTGGAACGCAATCTAGAACTTCTCAAGGTATTTGGAAAGCATAATCCTCTAACCGGACAGCCACGTGGAGGACCTGGTTACCATTTCAGGTGGGTATCATCTAGGACAGGAGTTAGCCAGCTGTGCGCCAGGAGCCAAGTGAAGCCTATTGCTCTTGTTTCAGATAAAGTGCTACACAGCCATACGCACTTCTCACTTTTCTTCTCCATATTGAATATGGCTGTTTTCACACTATGACAGCAGAGTTAAGTAGTTGTAACAGCAACTGTGTGTCCCAGAAAGCCTAAACAACTGTCTATCCTTTTGTAGAAAAAAATGGCCCCTGCTCTAGAAGAACAAATCCTTCCAATTCATGCCACCAGTGGAAGTTTGAGAGAACAAGAAAATGAGATGATCTTAAAGCACATACATCCCTCAGTCTGAGTTAGGGATAAAAACACTTGGGACTTCTGTAAGAGGCACATGTCTGTAGTCTTAATTATACTCTCTTTTACCTAGAAAAAGGATTTTTTTTTTTTCCCTCCTTACCTCTTCACCAACTTCTGAAATCTAAACAATGGCTTCTCCGCGTGTGTTTTCACAATGCTAAAGTCAGGAAGTTGAGACTCAGATTTTCCACTTAAAAACCTCAATTCCACAGGAAAGCAGGGAACAGTTATGTTCTTAAAAGGCAAGTCCATTTCCAGTACCACAAAGACTAATGTCATAAGAAGAAGGGGGGCAGGGAGCCCACATGAGCTTACAACATGAATATGTAGGCTATAAAATATCGCAGTGTTTGACTATATTGGAAAAGTGGAATGACACATCAGCTGCTAAGGTTAAGCATTTTTTTCCCAAAAATATATTCCAATGAAATTTCTGATAAGAGGCTACTTGGAAGAAAAAAGTTCTACATTTTAAATAGCCAGAAAAAAAAAAAAATACACACACACGCGCGCACACACACACACACACACACACACACAGAGTTTTGTTTTTTTTTTTAATATTAAATTAGTTACAAAATAAAATGACTTTAAAATAGAACTACAGGGGGGAGCCAGCAGTTAGCGTAATGGCTATGTCGCTGGACTCCCACGTAGTCGACCGCGGTTCGCGTCCCGGACCCGGTGGTTTAAAACTCATGCCGGGCGCGTGTGCGTGCGTGCCCAAGATCCCGAGAGGAGAATGGAGGAGAAGGGATTGCGGCGTGACCATCCCCCCTAGGGGGTGATTTCTCGCTTTCTGTCTCTCTGTCTGTCTGGCGAGCGCACGCGCCCTATAGCAAAAAACCTCTCCCTTAAAAAAAAAAAGAAAAAAAAGAACTACAGGGACCAGCAGATGGTGTCATGGTTATGTCGCTGGGTTCACGTAGTTGACTGCAGTTCAGATCCCAGACCTGGCGGCTTGAAACTCAGCCCAAATGTGTGTGCATGCATGCCCAAAATCCTAAGAGGAAAACGGAAGAGAAGGGATTGTGGCATGACCATCCCCCCTGGGGTGTGATTTCTCACTTTCTGTCTCTCTGTTTCTATTTATCTCTCTCTGGCAAGCGCATGCACCCCATACCAAAAATCTCTCTTAAAAAAGAGAAAAATAGGATTACAGACTCCATGGGAACCTACAGGAATCACTCTGTTGCACTTCATGGGATATTAAGCTTCAAATGCCCTAGGATTTGCTCACCACATCAGCCAGGACTGAAAAGAACTCTGACTGGCTATGTTAAAAAAACAAATAACCCAGAGGCCTGTTCAGTGGTCCTGCTATAACATACCATGCAAGAGAAGCTCAATCCAGATGGAAGATCTGGGGTTCAGGCCCCCATCTGACCTGTACATGCCAGGTGCACACACATGCCCATAATCTTGGCTACCAGGGAAGGCTGGGAGAGAATCATGGTGGGAATGCTTGTCTTTCTCTCTTTCTCTCTGTCTCTAGCTCTCATGAGAGAAAGAAAGAAAAGTTGTAAAATGTCAGAGAAGAAATATTCCATGCAAATGGGTTTTCTCAAGCATCGCTCATCTTTTCTTTGTCAACAGCGGGTCTTAGTCGAATAAAGCAGTTAGAAGGCAGAGTACCAGAGGCTGACTTTAAAGGGAATAATGGCGGCAAAGGGATGCCCTTGTCTCCAACTCAACCAGTCACAGAATGATGTAGTCTTCAGTCAAAGCTTAATCACAGAACTGAAAATAACTGTGATTGGCTGTGCTCTCACACGTACCCCTGACAGGTATTCTACAATGCTTTCTGACTTGACATTTCCAAACTGTGTTTTCCCCATGTCTGAACCACCTCCCCATTTATTAAGAGATACCGGGAGCCCACAGGTCTGTGACATGCCCTAAGTTGGTCTAAAAGACAACACAGTCTTTGGGCAGGATAGGAGACGAGCAAACACTTCATGCTTTCTAAATATCTATGCTCCAGTGGGAAGGGTATCAGTGTCGGGTCTTATCTGTTTTGAAATTGTGTATAAATGGAGCTCTTTCTTTCCCACCTAAAATGAAAACTTTGATGATTAAATCCAGGGAGGAGTAAATACAAATCAGTAAATAGCTTGAATTTTATAATATTTCCCCCCAAAATGTGTTTCTCTTACATTCAACATATACTTAGGGACCAGCAGTTAGCATATTGGCTATGTCGCTGGACTCCCATGTAGTCGACCACGGTTTGAGTCCTGGACCCGGTGGCTAAAACTCACACCGGGTGCGTGTGCATGAGTGCCCAAGATCCCGAGAGGTGAATGGAGGAAAAGGGATTGCGACGTGGCCATCCCCTCTGGGGGGTGATTTCTAGCTTTCTATCTCTCTGTCTCTCTCTGTCTTTCTGGCGAACGCATGCACCCAATAAGAAAAAAACCTCTCCAAAGAAAAACAATATATATATGTATATATGTATATATACACACTTAGAGAGCCCGGTGCCAAGTTTAGGTCCTTGCGATCTGTACCAAAGAGTCACTCATAATTAGCTTAGAATTGTGGTTGTCACAATTTCAGAGAAACTATTTTAAAACCTAACCCTGAGATCTTAATTTTCACACACAAAACAAATGACAAACTGAATGCTGAAAAACTATCCCTTAAATTAATAATACTTTCTCTTACTTTTCCACCAAAGCAAAAACCAGAAAAAGAGAAAAAAAGTTGTTCTTTCCTCCCTAGCCAACAACCAAAAGTTCATTAAATTAATCCCAGATAATCAAAAAAAAATCACATAGCATTTATGTTTCTCTCATTATTGAAATCTCTTAAGTCATGATTCCCTTCATTTTATTTTAGTAATTTGTGATTCCTGGTATCTCTTAAATTTCAAAATATGAGTTTCATACACATAATTTGGTCTACATCAGGACAGGTTTGTCATCCTGGAAAAAACCGCTAAGAACAATGATGAGCTCCTGCTCACATTAAAGGAGGCGGCAGGATGAACGAAGGACTCAGAGTTAATTTTCTTCAGTTCAATTCCTGACCCCGAGGTCTCAATGAATCAGCTCTTCCAATATGGCTACATGACTATAACCTAGACCTTACTACAATGCATCACTTTTGCTAGCTGATAGCTTGGACATGTTTACATTGCTAACAATACTCACCATAAGTTCTGGATATGTGGGCCGTTCTTTGGAATTCTTCTTCAAGCTTAAGGGGAAAAAAATAATAATAATCAAATAAAAATCTAGAAACCATCTGTATTTTCCCTAGACTAAGATTTCAGAACTTGTAGAAGACTAAACATACTCAGCTTTGAAATTGCATTGAAAACATAGGCTTCCTGTCTTAATTTCCCTCTTCTATTAGACTACTCATAAATTGTTTTAAATCACTCTGGGTGCAACTGAGTGAGAAAGGTGCGTGTGTGTGTTTGCAGACACACGTACACGTGCATGTGTGTGCTTACTACTTTCTTTTAGGTACTTTACTAAAGGCACAGCACAGACGGACTTTTCTGATATACATACACTGTATTGCAAATCATACATCTACTTTCCTTCAAAGCATATTTTAATCCCAACTTGACTGCCAAAGAAATTGGAAGGTGTTTCTTGTGTTACATTCGCTACTTTACTGTCTTTAACTACATGGTTCTTGCTTACAGCTCCCTTAAATTTATATTTGCTCTTATATATTCCTAATCTGCCTGAGAGAGAAGTGATAATCACATAAAGTTTCAAAGGGAGTGCTACTTGTTTATGACATCATGGTTGACAAGAGACAAAGTGCACACAGTAAGTGACTCAGCAACTATGCTTCTCAGGAAGACTTTGTGGGCATGCTCTACTGTCAAGTGGCTTCTGGACAGTCAGCTCTCTGTATGCATTGACAACCACATCTGATTCGGAAGCAACAGTAATAAAACAGTAAGGGGACAAGATCAACCCAGCATCCCCATCTTCAACCCACCCCTATTCTTGAGCCACCCCCCCCCCACCTTAAAATAAAAAATAAAAAAGAAAAGAAACTGTTCGGAGTTGGACTCCCAGGTTACAGAATGGAGAAAAAGAATGACTTTGAAAACTATGATTTGCAAGGCAACCTACAGACACTTGTGCCCACTGGGCCACCAAATCACACATGAATGGAAAGGAATTTTGCCTGGCACTGGAATGGAAGGAGTTCTGCCCAGAGTGGAAGAAACCAAAATGTGACTGACTATTCAGTTGCTGGGATTAGTGTTAATGGATCACGTTGAGCAAATGAGACCTAGGACGTTGACATGAGCTCTCCTCTTCCTACAAAATCGCGTCACAATGAGGGGAAAGGGACAGAACCATAAGAGAGTAAAATAGTTGAGACACTGTGGTTTAAAACAAAATGAAATGGAAAAAAAAAAAAAAAAAAAAAAAAGGAAGCTTTCGAACCAAAACAACTTAAAAGCAGCCTACCAGTTTATTCCAGGCAATGCTGTGGGTAGAAGCCAGGGAACCTGAGACAGGGTACAGGTGGATGTGAGGAGAGAAGTTTCAACCTGGAACTGGGGGCAGACCTAGGACCTAGTGACCTCAGTGACCAGACAACCTATGAGAGAAAGTTTCATCTCAACTGAGGATAAAAATAAGAGCGCATTAGAAAGAGGAATTATCAACTGTCAGCGTCAGACTGATATGGGAATGTGTGCGCCTGAGTGAAATGAATGAGACCTGCCACTCTGCTTACGGCTTGGCTCGTACCTACATCCTGAGAGTCTCTAGGGCTATACTGGTGACTCTCCCCTGGAGGTGACGTTGGTCCCCAAGGGCCACCTCACAATGTCTAGAGGCCTTTGTAGTTGTCACCCTGGGGGCAGGGTGTTACTGGCATCTAATTGGTTGAGACTATGAATGTTGTTAAACATCCTGTAAATGCACAGGGTGATCCCCACAATGAAGAACGATACAGCCCAAAATCTCACTAGTGCACAGGGTAAGCAACCTTGGGGCGTGCACACTAGGTGTGTGTTGAGGGGAGGGCAGAGGGATCCTCTTTTTTACTACCTCCTACCTTCTTTCCTGAGATGGAATTCACTTAAAAGAAACATCTCCAACTGATTCGACTATCATTTGGACACATTCTCACCACTACAGCTCCCGCCCCACCACCTCAGGAAGTCAAAGATTTTCTTCCTAAGTTCAAAAAACTAGTTCACCTAGGAAGAAATACAGAGGAAGAAAAGTGATCCTAAGAGCACTGCTGACTTGCATCTCTACCCTAGTTAAAAAGCAAAAACAAAACAGGGGCCAGCAGATGGCATGGTGGTTAAGGCCGTGGATTCCTACGGGGCTGACTGCAGTTTAAATCCCAGACCCAGAGGCTTCGGACACACCAGATGCATGTGCATGCATGTTCAAAATCCCAAGAGGATAATGAAGGAGAAGGGACTGCAGCATAGCCATCCCCCCCTCCCCCCGCCACAAAGAGTGATTTCTCTCTTCCTCTCTCTATCTCTCTCTGGTGAACACACACGCCCTATTTCAAAAACCTGAAAACAACAACAAAAAGGCTAAGGTACAACAGCTCTGAATTTCCAGCTACTGTTCAAAACAAATCAAAACCCAGAAGTTTTTCTCTACAATTTGAACAATCTGGTTTACTCATCAATAGTGAAATACACAAATGGAACATAAACAAAATCCATACTCAATTTTCAAGTGATTGACTTTGGGGATGTCTATTTATCCCTTAGTTCTGCATTCAACCTGAAACATTCTCATTGAGGGCCACGGCTCACCTCTCTGGTATTAGCTTTCATTGGTCAGCAAGTAAACCATGGGAATGATAGAAAGGAAAGCTTGTTTCTCAGATATTAAAAGGATGGCCTCAGGATGAGCAGGTGGCATAGTGGTTAAGGTACTGGAATTCAACATGGTTGACCATGGTTCGAGTCCCAGACCTGGTGACTTGAAACTCATGCAGAGTGCATGGGCATACATGCCCAAACTCCCAAAAAGAAGAATGGAGAAGTGATTGCAGTGTGGCCATCTACCCAGGGGGTGAGTTCTCTCTTTCTTTTTCTCTCAATCTCTCTGTTTCTTCAGCTAGCACACAGGCCCTACAGCAAAAATGTCTCAAAATTTTTTTGAAAAGATGGCCTCTTTTTCCAACCAGGGATCTTTGTGATTTTTGACCTCTAGTTTAGTAAATAAGATATCAAAACAAGACTCTTTTTTGTTAAACAAGTAAACCTAAATGTTAAGCACAGGTGATTTTGTATCATGATGTCTAATCTTTTCATTTCTGAAACAGTTTGTAAAAATTCTACAGAAATAATGTTTGTTTTCCTACTCTCTATAAAGAAAATCTGGGGGACCAGCAGTTAGCGTAATGGCTATGTCACTGAACTCCCATGTAGCCGACCACAGTTCGAGTCCTGGACACGGTGGCTTAAACTCACGCCAGGTGCGTGCGCGTGCATGCCCAAGATCCCAAGAGAAGAATGGAGGAAAAGAGATTGTGGCATGGCTACCCCCTCGGGGGTTGATTTATCACTTTCTATCTCTCTGTCTATCTCTGTCTGTCTGGCAAGCACACGTGCCCTACCGCGAAAACCTCTCCAAAGAAAAGAAAATCTGGGGAAAGAACTAAAGTTGATCCATCATAAAGTGTTTATGATTTCTAAAACCTCAGAGACTACTAGTCAACAGGCTAGTCCTTGACTTATGGTGCCTGAATGGGAAATGTGAAACTTACCCCAAGCAATACCGCAGAGTATTAATGGAAAATACCTACACAGCAAAGCAAGGTTATTTGCTGAATATAACTGATATAACCTATTCTTCCATCTTTCAAATCAAGAACACTTCAAACCATAGGCTAAGAATAGCAAAATACTCAGAATAAGTTTTGGGAAAAAGCAAATTTTCCATGTTTAATAGGAAGTGCTTGAAATTCAGTATAAAATAACAACTGCAGAGTTCAAAGCTACACCAATTTCTTTTTGGATTTGAGTCAGACTTTTGAATTTTTAAGTGGCTCGTCATTTTCAAGCGTGCAATTAGCTAACTGCCCTAATTCCCCTTCCAAATGCCACAACACACGCTTCTGACCATAGCTGACACTCAAAAACAGCTTCATGCTGTCTCGAGACTGGTGAACCTGAAGTTTATGCTGACCAGAGAATTTCTGCCTATTTGAATTCTCTGATCATTTCCAAGAAGGGCCATTTGGTCCATCCACAGAATAAAAACACATTGAGCCTCTCAAGCCATATATTTGTCATACGCTAAATAAATATCCACTGCGTCCTTTCACTGGCCTTCCTGAACAAGGAAGCGACTGCATTTGATTGTCTCTGTTTCACACTGGTCACTCTGAGTCAGACAGAATGGATGTCTGGGTGGGCCTCCAACACACTCCAATATGCCATTGGGCTGGGCACTGAGCCTCTTCCACAGATCTAGAGGGAAAACAAGAAAACGAAGTCTGGCTACTTTAGTACTTGCCATTCGATTTTCAGTGACTTCCTTTTATGAATCTATAGGAAGAACTAATGGTGGAAAGGATAAGCCTGCTAGGATTTCATTTCCTTTGAGAAATTCATGTAACTTTTCTGCAAGACTAGAATGTAAGGCTTTTGTATTAGACTTCTTTTTATGAATTTTAAAATAAGACCTGGTCAGTCCTACCCATTCCCAAACTCTCTAAGATTCCAATGGTAAGAAAGTCATATATGGGGGAAAAAGGAAGAAAATATCATTCAGGAGTCTTGTTTCAAATAAGTATAAAAAGAAGAGTTTATAAGAAATCATTGTCTCATTGACCTTTCAGTCTTTGAGTTTAAAAGTAATAAATACTTTTTTTTTTTCCCTTCAATACGTTTCTCTGATGTTATTGTAAAAAAAAAAAAAAAAAAAAAAAAAAAAAAAAAAAAAAAAATGCAGGAGCTGGAACTCTGGGCTCTAGATCTACTATAATTTTGGGTGCAATGATGAAAGCCTGGAAGTACCTTCTTCTCCACCCACAAACGGTGATTACTGTCAGCCAATGAGCAGTGATCAGTGCTGAGGGACCATGGGAGGGGCTACCAGTGGATTCCCTGGATGTAGGTGTATGGTACCCAGCAGCCCTGGGATGACACCAAATGCTGAGGTAGGATGTGTCCTACCTCATGTGTCCTACCATGAAAGCTCACAAATTCTCCGGGGCCAGCAGATGGTGAAGCAGTTGCATCACTGAATTCCCACATGGCCGACTGAATTGAGTCTCAGACCCTGTGCCTTGAAACTCACACTGGGAGTGTGTGCGTGCCCAAGATCCCAGGAGGAGAGTGGAGGAAAAGAGATTGCTGCGTGGCCATCCCCCCGGGGGGTGATTTCTCACTTCTCTCACTTACCCTCTCACTGTGTTTGTCTGTTTCTCTCTCCAGCAAGCCTCCGCTCCCTAAAGCAAAAACCTACCCCCCAGCAAAAAAAAATAAATAAATTATCTAACAGGTTATCTAGGCTGTGTGTAATGCACCCTTTGTGAATGTGTAGCCCAAAAGCAGATGTTGGAGCTAAAAACACAAGTACGTATCTTGACATCTGAGAATAAATATTTCAGTTGCCAAATCAGTGTATTTGTTTTTTTTTTCCTACTTAAAAACAGAGAGTTGGAGCTTTTTGAGACGTTTTGAAGGATGGTAGTCTGATTATGTCATAAAAATTAAAAGAACACATGGAAACCAATTAAAGAAGGGTCTTCTTATAAAGACGAAGCTCAATAATATGACTTCATTTTTTGAAAAGTGAAGGAACAGGCAATAAAAGGGAGTTGTGCTTGTCGGGGTGACATCTTTTCCGTTACCAGGAAAGGGAAGAATTGTTCTTTAGTAACTATTATTTTTCTATTCCTTCAATTCAGCTCTAGATCAAACTAAAAATTGTCATTAATAAAACAAGTGAAATAACTAGACTGTTATTCGATGGTGGTATGTTTCCAGATATTAATATATATGAAAAATAAAATGACCCCCATAAAGATCTGAGCCAGTCATAATATCTAAAAGACAAAACAAAACATAAAAATCAGTGCCATTTTTTGAACCATGAGACAATGTTCTCAAATAAGTTTGTTCCAAAATAAGTTAATGTTCATCCTCAGGGGGTATCAAAAAAAATACAGTGGTAGTTTATGGCAAGCAAAAACATTACTGACCTGGGACCTGAATTGGGAAAGCCTACACTCTCAGAGCCCAACTGAGCATGAGTAAAAATGCTCATAAAATTCAGAATTAATGCTCCCCTCTATTTCCCAATTCCCATACCCACAAAAATGACTCACTAGTTTACCACAACTGATATTCTCAAGTATCAAATGCTTCTACCAGAACTATAACACTGAAAGTTTAAAGAAGAAAAATGTATCCTTCTAAGTTGAAATGATCTGAGTTTTGTTTCTATTATTATTTTTTAAAGAAACCCCAAAGCAAGACAGATTGACTTACTTGAGAGCAAAGGAAATAGCACAGAGTTCACAGAACTAACTGTTCCAGAAAAGCTGGACCATGTCTAGAGTTCAAAACTTTTTAATTATTGGGACCAGCATTAGCGTAATGGCTATGTCGCTGGACTCTCATGTAGTCGACTCAGACGCGGTTCGCATCCCGGACCCGGTGGCTTAGAACTCACGCCGGGCGCGTGTGCGTGCATGCCCAAGATCCCAAGAGGAGAACAGAGGAGAAAGGATTGTGGCGTGGCCATCCCCCCTGGGGGGTGATTTCTCGCTTTCTGTCTCTCTGTCTGTCTTTATCTGTCTGGCGAGCACACGCGCCCTATAGCAGAAACCTCTCCAAAAAACAAATATATATTTTTAATTATTGAACTATATAGTAGCTGGGACTAAAATTAAAAGAGAAAGAAAGGGGGCTGAGGGGAAGCCATGAAGACATTACAGGGTTATGGAGGGGGGTACACACAGTGTGGTCACCACACGAACAACGATAATACAGGTATCTGGAATTTCCACATATGTGCACGTATCTTAAAATGAAAAAAAAAAAAATCTCTCAAGGTTCTTATTTTTAAATATCTGTAAAAAGATTTAATTTTCAGAGCTGGCCCAGTAGTCCAATAGTTCAGCGCTACGCGTGAGGAACCAGAATCTGTGTGCCTGACCGCAGCTCAAATCGCAGTGCTGATGACTTAGAAAGCATGCTGGGTGCATGTGCATGTGCGCCCAAAGTCCTGACGGTCTAGAGAAATGGAGGAAAAGTATTACAGCATGACCTTGACCCAGAGAGGGAATGCATTCTCTCTCACTCTCTTTCTCTCCCTCATGTGTGCACACACATACCCACTGGCGATAAATTTAAAAATTAATAAATGGTTGTATTTTTTTTTTTTTTTTTTGGTAGAAGTTTTTGCCTTAGGGCTCATGCACTTGCCGGAGAGACAAAGAAACAGACAGTGAGAGGAAAAGTTTGAAATCACTCCCCGCAAGGGAGGATAGCCACACCACAATCCCTTCTCCTCCATTCTCCCCAGGGGATCTTGGGTACACACACACACACACCTGGCATGGGTTTCAAGCCATCAGGTCTGGGACTCAAACTGTGGTCAACCATGTGGGAGTCCAGTGAGGTAACCACTAGGCCATCTGCGGGTACCAATACTTGGATTCTTTAGGAAAAATTCTAAGTAAGAGAAAAAAATACTTTGGTGAGAAAAAAATTAAATAATTGAGTGATTTTTTAAAAAAATATATCAGAGAAGATAAGAAGCTTTCTGAACACTAAGCACAGATTTACATCCACACCCAGGGTTCTCACCAAGACTGTACATTAGAAGTGATTCAAGAATGTTTGAAAAGTACTGCTACTGAGGCCCTGCCCAGACCAATTAAATCAGAAATTCTGAAGGGGAGACCCAGGAAATAATACTTTTTTTTTTTGGAGAGGTTTTTGCTATAGGGCGCGTGCGCTCGCCAGACAGACAGAGAGAGACAGAGAGATAGAAAGCAGGAAATCACCCCCCAGGGGGGATGGCCACGCCGCAATCCCTTCTCCTCCATTCTCCTCTCGGGATCTTGGGCACGCACGCACACGCGCCCGGTGTGAGTTTAAGCCGCCGGGTCCGGGACTCGAACCGTGGTCGACTACGTGGGAGTCCAGCGACATAGCCATTACGCTAACTGCTGGTCCCAGGAAATAATACTTTTGAAAGGTCCTTAGAGTTTTAAAAATGATCAGCTAGAAGTAAGAATCACTGAATTAAACTGGTGATTCACAATGGGAGACTCCTCTTTCTCAAACTTTCACACCAGCTTCCTTCTCACCAAAGTCTCTTGAAATACCCAGAATTTTGGGGAAAGAGGACAGATAGAAAAATGGCAATAGGCAAGAGAGTTAAAAAAGGCTTCCCTAGATCAGATCCTTACCCCTTAGCCCTCTAGAGAACTACTGAGCTAAACTACCCCCAATCCCTCATTCCTTTTCCTATGTAACCTTTGATTATCTTGGATAAAGTAAAAAAATAAAATAAAATAAAGCAAAACAACAAAAACCAAATTCTTGAATCAAGAAGACAAAGTGATGAACCCTTTTCCATCCGACCGGTTTACCACCACACTCACTCGTCAAACAGCCAAGAGGATGCACTTGAATAGCCCAAAGGATGTAGATCTAAAGAGGTACCCAACAACACACTGCACAGAGTTCAGGTCTCAGACCCTCTGTGGCCATTCGTCCCCAAACAAAAATAAAAAGAAAGAACCATAGGCCAGCATCATACAGCATTAGGGAAAAGTACCGAGGGGAGAAGGAGCCTAGGACTGACAAAAATCCCAGAGGTTTTAGTTTCATAGCAACAGACGGCTGCTTTGTCTCGTGTTTCCAATAACCTCTGTATTCAGAAGACTCCTTCCAAAGAACACGAGAGGCATGGAATGGCCGAAGGTGTTGCTTTACCTTCCTCTATACCTCAAGCTGGGCTCAGAGCTCCAGACCTTTCCTTGGCAGTGAGTGGTCAACATTGCTCCCCTCTGAAGGTCACAGCTGGGCCTGTCCCATCTCTGACCCCTAGTCATCTCAGTTCTCATCTGCTTCTGCAGGATGCCCAAGTAAACCAACTAGACTATTGTGTGCTTTATTCCTGGCACATAGTAATGAGCATTACCATCAATACATGGACACATCACAGTCACCATGAGAACAGAAATCAGTGAATTGTCCGGAGAAGACTGTCCCCTGTCACTTTCCTTGATGAAACTGCCTATTTCCATGAACACTTTACTATGGTTCTTGCCCTCCTCTTTCACTCCAACTTTCTTTGGATTTTCTTCCCAGACCCCCAACATTATCCACTCTGTTCTAATGGGCAAGTATATCCACATTTAGCAAGTATTTTAGAGGATCCATGGTTCTGTAGCACTTTTTAGGAACCTAAGTAACATTCTCACAACACCCAAAGTAATTATTTGCATGTATTCCTCATCCCTAGACTTCTAGCAGGTCCTACCACCTTTGTCTTTTACGGTCTAATCAACGTCAAAATGCTTGTAGCTCTTCCAAAGGAGTTTCTTACTTTTGTGAAACTCTGCATGATGTTCCTTCTGTCTGGAATGCCTTTCCTCTCTTACTTTCCTTTTGCTGGGAAAATATCTCTCAGGATCTCAGCTTGGTATTTATCTCCCCCCAAAAAATCTACAGTGATGCCCTCGCTCAGTGTTTCCCAGTCCCAGTCTCCATCCCTGGTCTCTCCACACTGCACTATAGTCACTGATTTATGAGACTCCCGTCCTCGACTTTGAGCTCCCCGGGGGCAGGGGTTGTGATAGAGTCATCTTTGTTTCTTCAGCACAGAGGTCTTCTTCCATAAATGCTTTCAGATGGATGTGTGCATAATGGATTAAACCCGATGGAGGGAATTCATGAAAACTTGTCATCTTCTTTTCACTGACACTTGGGAAATGAGGCTCTCTTACCACTGTGAGGTAAAGTCAACAAACTCTGCAGAGAACTTGTCTGCTGGGAGTTGTGGTGATGGCTCCTCTACCACCTGTTTGAGCTGCTGGAAAGGGGTTCCCCACGAATCATAGGGAAACCGAAGGATGGCCAACTCGATCTGGCGGGGAGAAGAAACAGACACCAGTGTGAGTAGAGCTGCGTTAGGGAGTCAGCTCTGTTTCATTCCAAGAGAATAAGAGGAAAATACAGAACCAACATCAAAGCATACTTGGGGGAATTTAAAAAGCTAATAACCTGCTCTCTAGCAACTTTCCCTAAACGCTACTATTACAGATTTTCAAATATTATCTTACTAGAGTCTGCATTTAAACCTACTGAAACTGGGTCTCTCACTAGAACCCACTGTGGCGCGTCATTAAAATTGTGAGCCAACTGTAGAAAATTTTAGAATAGAAAGCAACCAATGTTCAAATGTTTGATCTGGAAAGGTTTGGTTTCACCTTTACAGGCCTATACATCTGCTGCCATCTGCAGGTCCCTTGGTGAAATGGAAAATAAAAGTAACCTAGGACCAAATGACTGATCTTTTTTTGGACTTGCTCAAAGGCTATCTTGCTGTTACAGGGTCACATGTTTTCTGGGCAGAGATGTGAAATACCTCACAGAATTTAATCAGCTGCTGTGTCAGGGAAGGAGCCAGGACCACAGTAGGTAATTCCAGACCTTGGCTATAGACTGGAAATTTATGGTCACCAAGATACGAATAAGGCATGGCTATCTAACATTTGGGCTGTGCCTGCAGAAATTATCCTGTTTGTTGTCATCTCTTTGGGATGTACATGACTTCCACAGTCAAGGCTACTATGGAAAATAACCTAGGAAGCACATGTGTCCTGGGTCCACACACCTTAAGTGCTTTTTCTGTGGTTTAAGCTTCCTGCCTTGACTCAAATACTTTTAAACTACAAGGAAACTGTCAAATCCTCATTTTACAAATGAGAACATTTGCCCATGTGACCATGTCAGTTACTCAAGAGCATACAGCTGGTAAGAAGTAAAAATAAAGAGAAAAGTGAGTTTACCCAATCCCAGTTCATTATTTCTACTACATCACACTGCAAACAATGATCGCTAGGAATCTCCTACTATCTGAGGTAGGAGAAGAAGCCCAGGCCAGCATTTAGGGCATTTGTTTCTTGGCCCCAAAGTCCACCTGATTACAACTTCATGCCCAGAACCTCATAGTCCACCATGAATATCATACACTACCATTGTGATGCCCAAACTCCAAATGTCAGACTTCACACTGTATCCCTTCTGGTTGAGCTCTGGGTTTATTCTTTCAGGCTGGAAAGGAGACAACAACTGAGAAACTGGATTGACAATTGAGATGACATCACAGTGCAGTAGTCCCTGGGAGTGGGGAGGTAATGCCAGCTGCCAAGTGATTTGTTTAAGTTGTTAACATGCTTCCCAGGCCAAGAAGAACAGTAACTACAATAAATATCATGTCTCAGTGAGGTTGCCCTTTTTCTATATTAGTCTGTTCTTAGAGACAGTAATGGATCAAGGTCCCTTCACAAACTTCAGGAAGAACAGGGTGTGTAGTATAAAGCTACTTTACCCATCTAGAATTATTCCTGTTAAAAGTACCAACAGTCCAGAACTCATTTAAAAAATAAAAAGTCACAGGCTCCAGTATTAATAGACCAAAGCCACTATTAGCTAAGCATGGACAGGAAGCTTTTCATTTTCAAGCCTAAGTCCATTTCCAAATAGAATACAGTAGGAGTTTCTGCAGCTAAAAGGGATCTAAAGGTCTCCGCTAATGGCGATGAATCTCCACAGCTGTGAGGTTCTCTCATGACTAACCTAACTGCCTTGGTAAGGTTAATTAAATTCTACTTACTATCTTGTTCTCAGCAAACAAGGGAACACATCTGTAATTCAAGTAACCTGAAAGGTGCACAGGCTATATGTACTTTTCATGTTTCTTTTTCAAATAATCTCTCTCTTTTACTTTTTAAAATAATATATACACAATTGGTCTGAATGTTTGTGTCCCCTAGAAATCCATAAGTTGAAACTTAACCACTTCTGTGATAGTATTAAGAGGTGGGGTTTTCATGAGGGGATTACGTCTTGAAGATGGAGCTCTCATGAATGCGGTATGCCCTCACAAAAGAAGCCCTCGAGAGACTCCTTATCCTTGCCAATGTATTAGGACACAGCAAGAAAGCACCATCTATGAGCCAGAAAAGTAGATCTAAATCAGACACCAAATCTGCCGGTGCCTTGATCTGGAACTTCATAGCCTCCAAAACAGAGAGAAATAAATGCTGTTGTTTATAAGCTACCCAGTTTATGGTATTTAGATATAGCAGCCTAAACAAACAAAGACAACATCTGAAATAAGTGACTAAGGATTTATGATGGGGACTATTTGAAAAACACAGACTCATATTTCTTGAGTCTTGAGCACATTGCAATTTCTCCCTGTGGCCACACGTTTCCATTTCCTGGCACGGTTTTCCAGCACTTGCACTCCCAGCTGCCACTCCCAGCTGCTGTACTTACAGCCATGTACGGTTTGCAGCCTGCATCAATTGTTTTAGCAACGGAGTCCACCAGGTAGCCACTGATTCCAAAATCACACATCTTCACTTGGCCCAGAGTGTTAATCAGCACGTTGGAAGGTTTGACGTCTGAAAGCAACAACCACCAGGAACCCATCATCCCAGGCAGCTTCAAAGATTCACTTCTCTGCCACCAGAGGGCCTCAGATCTCCATTTGTCTTTCACCTTGTTCCCCAACTTGCCCAAGGAAATGATTATCACTAACCATTAACGGATTCACAATACCTTTTTTAGCTATCAATACTTTTCACTAATTTTCTCAAAGGCTTGATGGAGTTTATATTTTCCAAGAAGTTTCCCAGATTGCACTTTTCCAGTGATAATCATGTCCTTGTTTTACATTCTACCTATACTTTCCTTTCAAATGAAAACAGTATGGGTAGTTTATTGATTTCTATGGGTTTATTCCATATCTATCTTATTTTTCTATCAAGAATTCCTACCCAAAAAAAAAATTTTTTTGGAGAGGTTTTTGCTATAGGGCACGTGCGCTCACCAGACAGACAGAGACAGAGAGACAGAAAGCAAGAAATCACCCCCCAGTGGGGATGGCCACGCCGCAATCCCTTCTCCTCCATTCTCCTCTCAGTATCTTGGGCACGTGCGCACACGTGCCCGGCGTGAGTTTAAACCACCAGGCCCAGGACTTGAACCGCGGTCGCTATGTGGGAGTCCAGCAACATAGCCATTACGTTAACTACTGGTCCCCCTACAAAAAATTTTAAGAATATATTTCCTTCTTGATTATGTGTCAGAGCATCAAATACAGTCCTGTATTAAAAATTAACAAACAAACAAACAAACAAAATAGGCTTTAAAAGTGATTATAGGGTATGGAAGCCTTAACAGTAAGTGAAGCAAGCCAGGCTATGAAAGGCAGGTTTGTATGTCCTGGCTCGATACATACCAAATGTCTGTGCTCTCTAGAAGAAACAGAAAGACTGGGAGGTCTAATAGCAGGGAAGGCAACTGCAGATACTAGAGGTAGCTGGGGGCAGGTAAGAGAAAGAGGGAGGGAGGAAGGGGAACAGGGAAAAACAAACAAACAATACCCTTTACACACACACACACACACACATAAAGTTATTTGCTGATGATAATGTATATGATAACGTCTTTGTCTTGACTGATATGCACTATATTCATGCTGGGATAAACAATGGTGTACATTGTACAGATGTACAGTGATGAACGGTAAATATTAATTTTTAAAAGAAGTGATTATAGGGCGGCCCCACAACAGTTCTGTTCTATACATAGGGAATCAGTCCCACATGGCCAACCACAGCTGAAAGCCTGGCCCCAGTGGCTTGACAGCTATGCAGGGTGCATGTGTGTGCATGCCCCAAATCCTGACTGAATGAAGAAATGGAGGAGAAAGAATGGCGGCATAATCGTGCACCACTGAGGCGGAGAGGAGGTGCTATCTCTCTCACTTTTTCTCTCTGGCAAGTACATGCACCCTTTGTCAATTAAAAAAATAATAGTAAGTGATTTTAAGAGATAAATGAATGGCTAGGAAATGGATTAATAGGTATATGAGTGGATGAGTTTGTACACAGGTTAATAGGTACTATCATTTTCTAAGCATTTTTCCTTAGAAAAACAGAAAAATATGCCATGATTTTTCCAACAACCTAGTAAATAAAAGGTGGCAATAGACCAATATTGGAAGGAAGGAAGAAAGGGAAGAACTGATGAAAGAAAGAATCATTTTATCCCACCTCCTGCAACAGTTCTGCTTCATACTGGAGCATTTCAGGCTATAATGAATCACCCAGGCCTCTTGTTAAAATGCAAGTCCTGGGACCAACAGTGGCATAACAGTTACATCACTAGACTACCACATGGCCAACCTCAGTTCAAGTCCCAGACTCGGTGGCATAAAAATCCACTAGGCACGTATGTGTGCATGCCCAAGATCCCAAGAGGAGAATGCAGAAGGGATTGCAGCGTGGCCATCCATTCTGGGGGGAGAGGGTTCTCATTTTCCCCGTTTCCTCCCCCCAACTGTGAGCACATGTACCCTAAGGCAAAAATCTCTCAATCAATCAATCAATAAAATGCAGGTTCTAAGATCCACAATTGTCTTTGACACTTTTACAAAATGAATTTTCACCATAGTTTCTAAAACTCTCAGGGGCGTAAATCCCACTGCCTGGCTTGGTAAAAGGTAATTTGGATTAATTTAGGTATAACATAGTCTATGTCTTGTTCTTACGTCTACAACCAAGAAAAAGAAAAGCTCCTGATATGATTTGCTATCGCATCCCAAAGGAAAGCCCCTAGTACTCTTGCCTGACTCAGTTTCACTTCCACCAGGAGAAGGGGGCACCAGAAGGGGGAATTCCAGGTAAAAGAAATGAACTCTAATAAGGAACAGCCAAGGGAGCTCTCTGAGTGCTTACCTCGATGAATGACAGAGAGCTTACTGTGCAAATGTTCTAATGCTTTTACAATCTGCAAGAGAAACACGAGATGGGTTTATTTACCCTATCACTAAGAAGAAACTAAATATTAAGTACATCCAGTTTTATTATCCCTGCTATAAGGTCACAAGGTGAAGTATTTTCTCAAATAGTGAGAGTCCTACCCTGAAAAATACACAAGAAAATTTCACAAATTGGACTCCAACCACCAGAGAGAACAATATCAGGTAGCAGAGAGGATGTCTCATACAGCTAATTTTTTATTTGATCTTGAACTTTCTTTTTCCACTCTACTTTTCTGAGTTTTTTAGTCATTAAGGTAGTATCCCTTATCCCCATTTCTTTTTCTTCTTCTTCCTTCTATGCCTATTAGCCTTAAGAAAACATTTAAAAATCTACAAGTGAAAAAATAAACTTTATCAAAATATAGACACCAGAAATGTGGTCACAGCAGGTGAACACACTGCTTACAGGCATTTAAAGTAGCTTGCGAAACCAAGTCAGTGGTAGAATCTCCTACACAGTGCTCAGAAAGAAAAGCATTGATTCATCCACCCGTCTATGTAGTCATGCATTCAACAGGCATGCATTGGATGGCAGTTAAGGTCCAGGGAGAGATTCTTCATACTAGGAATATAAAGACCCAAGAGCCTAGAATTCTCATTCTCCTTGTAATAGTGTTCATGATGTACTCACAGAAACTGCTATTTTCCCTAAGATGTCCTCTGGGATTGTTTGGCCTTTATCAATCACTTGTTTGTAGAATTTGTCTAGCGATGTATCCATGAGCTCCATGCAGATCCAAACATCACCCTGGATACCATTTTGTTCAGGGACAAAGAAGAAAGAAAAGGGGAAAGAAGAAGCAGTTAATATCTGCCCTGAAGAACTATTTCTTGCAAAAGTTTTTGGAGGAAAAGTATGGTTTCCCTCCAAGATCTCAAAGAAATATATAAGCAACTACAATTATTATTAAAGAACAAACTATCAGCCAGTGGAGCAGAACCTGCATAGGATCTCCCACTCCTCAGTGAAAACTAGACCGACCACAAACAGCCAGAAGCAAAAGAAGCCCAGAAAGCCAAATCTTTTCTGTTACTGCCACCCAAAGGTTACATCTAGATGCCCACTTCACGTCTGCTCTTCCAGACTGAGCACCAAGAATCAATCAAAAGGCTGATTTTAAGAGTGAAGTGAGAACCAGCAGGTGGTGCAGAGATTAAGGCTCTGGGCTCCCAAATTGCTGACCACAGTTCAAGTCCCAGATCCAGAGGCTTGAAACTCACGAGGGTGCATGTGCATGCATGGCCAAAATCACGAGACGAGAATGAAGAAGAAGGGACTGTGATGTGGTCGTACCCTCCCAGAGGGTGATTTCTCACTTTCTTTCTCTCTCTGTCACTCTACAAGCACACACGCCCTATAGCAAAAATCTCTCTCTAAAATAAAAGAGTGAAGTCATGGGGCGAGATGGTGGCACAGCAGTGGCACGGTTGGACCCACACGGGAAAGATGCTGGGTTCACATCCCAGTACTTCCCTGAGCACATTGGTGTATGCATACTCATGATCTAGGCTGGTTGAGACTGGAGCTAGATCATAGGATGGGGACCTATAGATGGCACTCTCTCCCTGTCTCTCTCAGAATAAATAAATAGGCTTTTTAAAAAGTCAGCTTATATCGTGCACAAGACAGATACATGAAGCTTACAAAGTAGACAAAATTTTTAAAAAATAAAATAATTCATATTTTAAAAAATCTATACTCAATCTGTAGATATAGACAGATCTGCCAAAATAGACAAACCAAAAGAGAAAAGAGTCTGAGCAACTTTAAAAGAACTAAACACATTTGAAAATAGCATAATTTCAAGCCAACCTTGCACCAGGGCATGTTGCCACTGCACACATTTAAGATCTTCTACACAGACGTGTCGAACAAGGAAGAGTGCCATGACTGTGCATGGTATCTACACCATCACAAGACCTTCTTTTCAAGTTACTGTTGTCCTTGGACTTTGAAGTGAAGAGTCACCTACCTCCCGGAAGAGTGCACCATAAAAGGTGACAGTGAAAGGACAGTCCACTGTCCTCATGGAAATATCCAAATCCATCAGTAGTCGTTTCTGCTCCTGGCTATTTACTGTGGCCCGGATCCGCTGGAGGGAAAGGCATGGAAAATTATGGTTATTACTCTGGGGATGAGTCAGAAAAGAAGGTTTGGATTTTATAAAGTCCCATTCTTTGGCCAGTTCATGGCCTGATGGTTAAGACAGCTGGATCCCACATGGCCAGGGACGCAATTTGAGTGTCAGATCTGGCAGCTTGTAAAACACACCAGGTGCACGTGTGTGCATGCCCAAAATCCCAGAAGGAGGGAGAGATGAAGGAGAAAGGACCACAGTGCTTTCTCACCTTCTCTCTCTCTTTCTCTAGCAAGGACACACACCCTCTGGGAAATTAAAAAAGAAAAAATGTCCCATTCTAAAAACACTAAAATTCACAACATAACTTCTAACAACAATGTTTCCAATATTGACCCTAAATGATTAGCTATTTATAACAAATAATACAGAATATTGTTATTCATTTGATTTCCTGAATAGTCTGTGGTAAGAAACAAATTGATAATGCGTTTTAAAGAGTGGACAAATGTCGGGAACATATTTCCAAGTTCCAAAAACAATCTGGTTTACTGTATTATGTCTGTTCCCTTCAAAGAGACTGTAATATTAATTACTTTGCTGCTTATGTGTGTGGGTTCCTAAAAGGGGGGAAATACAAAAATCTCTTATGGGAAACATGAAAAAATATTTGGAATAAACCACAACTATAATAGAATTGGTACAGCTACAGGACACAGAAAGAATCAAACAGAAATAGAGAAACTGTTTATCCCCATGCCAGACGGTTTCTGAAAGAAAAACCTATCACACCAGCAAACACAGCCTTCAGAAATGTAATTGTCATTAAATGACAGGAAAGATAGTGTATCACTAGACCTTCACCATTTTTGCCTATTTAGCAAACAGCAGAACAGACTGGGGAAAAAATGTATAAGATAAGGGAATGATATCTTCATTCTTCAAAAGCAAAGGAACTTAGGTCACCTGACCATTCCTTACAATGACCCAAATCTATTAACTCATCTACACATGTTTCCTTCTCTTTAAGATCCTGTCAGCATCTACTCAGCAAGTATGGAGTGATTCTAAATTTCTCTTCATAACTCAAAACTATATGTAAATTTACCCTAGATGTATTTTACCCTCTTCTTTTCACAAGTGGAGACAATGTTCTCTCCATTTTGGTGTCTTACTTCACAGAGACAGTCACTTCTTTAAACGCAGCAGAAGTAGAACAAAAAAGGTGTATGAGTCGTAACAATCAAATGCAATATGTGAACTTTTGTTTGAATGCAGTTTGAAAAACAAACAGGACAAACAAACAAACACTTAGAAATAATCAAGGAAATTTTAATTTGGACCAGGTATTAGATGCGGTTAAGGAGGTACTGTTGATTTTTTTTAAGTGTGACGGTGATATTGTGATTGTGTAAAAAAATGTAAAATGACAACAGGAAGGATGGAAGGCATAGTTAGAAAATAAATAAAAAGTAGATACAACTCATACCAGTGAGTCATTTTCCATTTCAGGAAAATACTCTTCCCTACCAATAACATTCTGTTTTATCCTATTGAAGGTGGTTTTGCTGGCTTATGACTGAGATGGACAGACATAGAAGCTGCAGATATGAAACAATTGGGGGAACATCAACTCTACCTTCACTGCCATGATCTGCCCGCTGGGCACGTGCCGCATCTTCTCCACCACCCCGTACGCACCTCGTCCCAGTTCCATTATTGGCTCCAGATCATCTGCCTTTACCTCAAAGTTCTGCAAGTGAGAAGACTAACAATGAAATGGGAAGAGGAAAAATAAACTGTCCCCTGTCTGATTTCTATCAATGTTTTAAGGACTATTTGGGGCCAGAAGCTTTTCTAGAATGTCAAAGCAGCCACTGAAAGTCAGAAGGCATCAGAAGTACCAGGAGATGCTAAGGTTCTTACGTGAGGCCACCTGTTTGTCATAGGTCACACAGGGACCCAACTCCACTTCAGCTTTTAAATGGCTCAGCCAAAAGTGTCCACACTGCAGTTCTTCAACCATGCCCTCTAACTATAGTTATGCAGGGCCTTCAAAAGCTTCATGGAAAATGCATACTATTAAAAAATAATAATAATACTGGGGACCAACAGATGGCATAATGGTTACATCGCTGGACTCCCACATAATCAACCATGGTTTGAGTCCCAGACCTGGTGGCTTAAAACTCACACCGAGCATGTGCGTGTGCATACCCAAGATCCTGAGAGAAGAATGAAGGAGAAGGGATTTGCAGCATGGCCATTGCCACCTGGGAGGTGACTTCTTGCTTTCTGTCTCTCTGTCTCTCCAGCCAGCACATGCACCCTATAGCAAAAATCTCTCTCAAAACAACTATGCATGGATTTCAAAAATGTTTGCACCAAGACAAACTCATATTTCAATCTCATTTTCCAACAGACTTTTTGATGTCCACTTGTATGTTTATAGTCCAACTTAGTGACTGGTAGCAACTAGATCTACACCCAAAAGAATCATCTACATTCCTCCAAACTTTCCATAACACCATTAGCCTGATTTCAATGTAGTATTCGAAACAGCAAAAGCTCCATATAAATTCACTTTTTTTTTTTGAACCCATGTCTTGGCAACATGTGACAGAAAATAAATTTTTCAGTGGTCAGTCAGAAAGCACACATGTAAAATGGCCAAGGGATTTACTGGCAGACGTGGCTTTTCTCACCTGATTTCCGATAGAAATACAAGCCTTGGAATCTAAATCTCGAGGTGGCCTAGGAAAGATAAGGGGGGAAAGAAAAAACATGAAATATTTAGTTAACTGTCTCCTTTCTACATCATATGTGACTGGAGGGCTTTATCTTTAGGGAGAAAGTGGAAGTTCATGAGTAAAGAAAAGCAGCAAAGGTGTGAATAATATGAGATTTAAACCAAAACACATTTAGGAGCCAGGGAGTGGCACAGTGCTAATACAAAGGACTCACGTGGGAAAGGCCCTGGGTCTGCATCCCAAGACTTCCCTGAATAAGCCGGAAATATGCATGTACCCGTGACCTCTACTGGGGGTAGATCATGGCATAAAGGTAATTTGGGGTACCTGTCTCCCTCTCTCTCTCCCCCTCTCCCTCTCTCTCTCTGCTTCACATGAATAAAAGAAATATGTTTAAAAAATAATAACAAAGAAATAACAGCAATACATAAAATGAAATACATTCATATTTTAATTTTTTAATCCCTTTGAAGCTATTTCTTCTTACACATAGGATTATTAGTATACCTACCTCATAGGATAGGAATAAATATTAAAGAGCTAATCCAAGTAAAACACCTAGCAGAATGCTTGGCATACAATAAATAAAGCACCATATGTATACACTTATAATAGTAAGACACAAGCTTTTTCTTTTATCCCAAAAGCCAATATATCCAATCATTCCACCACTTTTTCCACCATTGTTTTAAAAGTAATAATAATAACTGCCATACGATTCTGTTAATTCACACAAATCACAGAGCCTTGGAATTCCAAACTAGTCCTTTCCTTCTTAGGAAACGAGGTCCAGAGAGGTGAAGGGACACGGTCCAGGTCACATCTATTGAGGTCTCCTGATTTCCATGTGGCATTCTTTCTAGCACACCAGGCTGTCTAATCAAGTCCAGGGATAATTTCTTTTGTTCAAAGCGTATGTTCTACTCGGGGGTCTTCTCAGGAGCCAGGGGCTTGCTGATGTTGTTTTCATAGTTTCCTCATATGTATGTATTTCTACTACTTCAATCTTCTCTCAGTTGGTATCAATCTACTTAAGAAAGATGCTTGGCTTTGGCCTTGCACATGACAAGAAGCCTAGAAAGGCATTTTCTTGAAATAAACGTACCAAAAGTATCATGACAAAAGTAATAAATACCAAGAAGCATGCTGATAACATGATCAAATGAATAGGACAACTAGAGGCTAATGGTGAAAGAATCCTAGTTCTGTCAGAACAGAGGGTGATACATAGATGGAAACCCAAGTCTCTCTAGAGGCATAGTCCATGTCAGAATTGTCTTTAGAAAAATGCAAAGGACAATGGAAGAGAGGGAGGAGAAAAGAGGACGAAAGGAGAGAGAAAAGAACCCTCTGCTGATGATTTTCTCAACTCTAATATACCATGATTCTATGCCTTCTGTTCTATCTACCTACATCAATCAACTGATAAGCAGTAGGAATATAAAAACTAACCTGGAGTCCAGAAGATGGTGCAACAGGTATGTCACTGGACTCTCATATGGCCAACTGCAGTTCAAGTCCTGGGCCTGGAGCCTTGAAACCCATGCCGAACGTGTGTGCGTGCATGCCTAAAATCCCAAAAGGAGAATGGAGGAGAAGGAAATGTAGTGTGGCCATCTCTCCTGGGGAGTGATTTCTCACTTTCTGTCTCTCTGTCTCTCCAGAGAGCACACATACCCTATAGCAAAAATCTGTAAAAAAGCAAACAAAAACTAACCATAACATAAATCTAAGATTTTAATAGCAAACCTTTCCTTGTCTTAAATTCCTCTGATACACATAGAATACTTCAAGTTTTCCTATACTAACTTTAAAGTGGGGACTGTTTCTGAGCAGGAAATTTTTTTCATAAAAGCTTTCCAGAAAATCAAGTTTCCAAAACTCTAATTTCTCATTTTTAAAGTTTTCAACATTGGTTTTCTTTAATTGCACAATTTGTGCTAATTGCAAGGGTAATTTCAAACAAAGACAAGTATGTTTGAAATATGCAAGAAATATGAACAATTAAAAATCCTCTGCAATTATTCAGTACCCTGTCTTTTCAAAGTATAAAGCAATAAAAAAGTGACTATTTAGTGCCTTCTTTTCTTTCTTTTTCTTTTTCTTTTTTCTTTTCTTTTTTTTTTTTTCCATCCAGAAAGGGTATTGAATAAGGCATCTTCCAGATCTAGTATTTTTGTACTCCATACCAGAGTTTGGCAAATTGAAGCCTGTGGTCCACTAAGAGTGATTTTTACAAGCTTAAATGGTTATAAGAAAGAAAAGCTACCCAATGGAGGCCATCTGGGCCCACATAACCTAAAATATTGACTGTCTGGCCTTTTACAGAAATAGTTAGTGACCCCAGCTCCCTATTAACCTTGCATTATACTTCAACCTAACAGAAGGACATGGTCCCATTTTCCAAACTGAGAAAAATAAAACTCAGAAAAGCTCAGTGACTTCCTGAAGCCATACAGTCACTAACAGGGCGGAAATAAAATTCAAGTCACCTGAATCTCAATCTTTTCATCTAAAGAGGAGAAAATGAAATATGAAAACTGACCTATGTATAGTTTACTGTGATTCCCATTCATGTCTGACCGAATGCAAGAAACCTACTGCTGGTAATCAGGCCTCCTCTAATGAAGCGATCAGTCCACCCAAACCTCAGGCCTTCGGATTCATCAAGTCTGCCAGAAGCATCGAACGGTGGGACCAAGACTGACAACTTGGATTGGATCAGTTGACACTGTGTTCTCTCCAGGACAGGGCATATTAGTGACCCCCTAGGGCATTGAGTCTCTGCAGGAGGTGTGTGTGTGAGTGTGTGTGTGTGTGTGTTCTGTGTATTCTATGGGTGGATGTTCTCTGTTGTTTATTCAATATTTTAGTCCTCTGGGGAAAGAACCAAACTTATTACAAAATGCTGTCCCTAGAAGACCAAATGTATTGTAAAGGTTGCCTTGTATTACTTTTTTCTTTTTTTAAATATGAACAACCAGCCTTGGCTTATAATCATTATTCATTTACAATTCTATGAGTAATCAGATCACTGATTATTATTATAGTTTTTTTTTAACTCCTTAATATTCATTAATTATCTACTTGGGCTACAGACTATGGTAGACCATTTACATAAATTAATTTTTACAATCCTTAAAGGTATTATTAAGTCTATTTCAATGTGAAGAATTGACATAAAAGAGATGAAATAATTTAAGATCATTGAAAGAGATGATGAAATTAGAACCCAGAGCTGTACCACAATAATTGTGCAACAACAGAAGTAAAGGATCCTACCGCTCATTTCACTAGCCATGGACTATTTGATCAGAGCCTCAAACATTCTAATGTGTGACTAAGAGCATATAATTGAGAGTCGGAGATCCCTGAATTTATATGCCAGCTCTTCCAATTAGGAGCTGTGCAATAATAAGAACAACCTGGATCTACCATTCATTGAATAATTACCACAGACAGGCACTAGGCTACACTTAATATGGATTATGACATCTAATCCTCATACAACAGCATCAATGTTTATGCTTAATTTTTAGAAGAGAAAATTAAGGCTTAGGGCAGTTGAATAGTTTGCCTAAGATATTCAACTAGCTAGCTTTAGATCCCATATGTAAATGTAAGCATTCTGGCTCCTGAGCCTGAACTCTTACCCATGAAGTCAAGTTTTGGTTTTTTTTGTTTTGTTTTTGAGAGGTTTTCGCTATAGGGTTCGTGCGCTCGCCAGACAGAGAGACAGAAAGCAAGAAATCATCCCCCAGGGGGAATGGCCATGCTGCAATCCCTTCTCCTCCATTCTCCTCTCGGGACCTCAGGCACACACACACACACACACACACACACACACACACACGTCCGGCGTGAGTTTTTAAGCCACCGGGTATGGGACGTGAACCGCAGTCGACTACCCAGGAAGTTAAGTTTAACAGCTAAGTTTGCTTTGAGCAAAGCACCTGATGACCTTTATGCCATTCTGTTTATTCACTTATCAAGTGAAAATCATTTAAAAACACAGAACCAGCAGATGGTATAATAGTTACATTGCTGGACTCCCACGTGGCCAACCATGGTTCAAGTCCCAGACCTAGAGGCTTGAAACTCATGCCAAGTACATGTGGATGCGTGTTCAAAATCCTAGCAAAGATCTCTCCAAAAAACAAACAAACAAACAAACAAACAACAAACAAACAAAACTGTTTCCTGAGTTTCCTGTGAAGGTTAATTAAAATAATATTGACTAGCATAGAATTAATGCAGAATTAGTCACTATCAATCAAGTGAAAGCTCAGAAGCCTCAGTCAAAGACTCACTGACATCAGTAACTCAACGAAAGGGCTCAGCAGAAGGACTACACACACTGAATGAGGGAAAATGGAGCTCTTTCCCACTATTTATTTTTATGTAGCACAGCAGAAGGAAGCAAGGTAAGAATTAGGAAGCCAACCTCAAAAAATTGCCAAGAAAAACACAGTATGTGGAAGTTACTTCCTTAGGAGTATAAACTTAAAACTCAGCATTAAAGTAATACTAAGACTCCATGAGATAAAATGGTAGAGTCTACAATAGTCAAGTGATGTTGCTTGCTTTAGTCAATGAAACAGCAAAGTGTATTTAAAGTATATGGTACCATATGAGGGGACAAAAAAATAGAAACTACTTTACCGTTGCATAGGTTTTTATATTTTCGTTTTTAAGAGTTTTATTATCATCAAAGATATTCATGTATGGTTTAAAGAGTGGAAGTTGTATAAGACTTAAATAACCAGCTGCCTGTTGCCACATGCTTCCTCACCCATGATTCCCTTAACCTGGGTGCAAATCTTGTCAACTTTCAACTTTTCCCACCATAGCCTTTGATTTTATTGTATTGGTTTTCATTCATTTGCTTATATGAAGGAAAGATTTATGGTGGCTTTCAAAAATTCCTAAGATACAAAATGTTAACATAAATCAATAAAAGGTTAAAAAAAATTTAAATGAAAGAGAAGGGATTTAAGACAACTGGGAGATTGATATAAGAATATACCCAAAGGAAATAATAAAAATAAGAGCAGAAAACAATATCATTGAAAATGGATAGCAATGAAACAAATAAATTAATAAAATAAATTAATAAATTAAAATTAATTAATATAATTAATTAATTAATTAATTAAATTGACAAACCTCCATCAAGATTGCAAAGATAACATGAGAGAAGGCACAAATTGCCTATATCTGGGGAAAAATAGGGTATCACAACAGATCTTACAGCTATGAAAAGATGATCAGAAAATACTATGAATAGCTTTACTCTCAAATAGAAATTTGACAACTCAGAAGAAATAGAGTAACTTCTCAAAAACCACATACCACCAAAATTCAGTCATGATGAAATAGATCCCCCAAATAATTCTATAATTATTAAAGAAGGTAAAGTTGTAACTTAAAAGCTCTACAAAAAGAAAGTATCCAGGTCTATCCTGTCCCATGGGAGAATTTTAGCAGCAAATGAAAAACGAATACAAATTTTACACGATGTATATCAGAATCTTTCATGAGACTAGTATTACCTGAATACTAAACTCAAAATATAATAGCACAAAAGAAATAATAAAAGTCACCACAGGCCAACATTTCCTATGAATTTAGATACAAAAATTCCCAGCAAAATTTTAACAAATTTAATCCAACAATGTATAAAAAGAATATACCATAACCAACTGGCATTTATTTTGTGTATGCAAGCCTAGTTCAATATTTAAAAACAATGTAATTCATCTTATCAATAGGACAATGAAGAAAAATCTAATGACCATATCAATTGATGCAGGAAAGCACCAACAAAATGTAATACCTATTCATAATAAAAACTCAGTATACTATGACTTCAATCTCATAAACAGCATCTACAAAAACCTTACAATTGCCATCATGCTTAAGAGTGAAAAACTAAATGTTCTGGGGGAACAAAGCAAGGTTACCTACTCTCACTTATCTCATTTAACATAATAACATATATTCTTGCCACTCCAATAACTTTAAAAACACAGTTTCAAAGAATCATCAGAAAGTCTGGAAAGAAAGAAATCAAGAAAATTATCTCTATTTTAAGATGGCATAATTGTCTACATCGGCGACCCTAAGGGATCTACAAAAAAAACAAACAAAATAAAACTTCTATAACTAATAAGTGAGTTTAGTAAGGTCCAACAAAACAGAAGTACAACACAGAGTAATCAACTGCATCTCCATATATAGACTATAAACAATTGGAAACCAAAATGAAAAATTGAATAGCACTTGCAATTGCTTCAAGTAAAATGAAATATGTATAAATCTTAACAAAACCTATTGTAAAGCATCTGACCTGTTTTATAAAACACTGATCAAAGAAATAAAAGAAAATCTAAGTAGTTAGAGAACTATACTCTATTCATGGATTTCAATATAGTAAAAATATTAATTCTCCCTAAATTGATCTATACATTAAACACAAGTCCTTCTAAAATTTCAGCAAGTTTTCTTTTTTTGACATAGACAATCTTATTATAAATCTTACGTGAAGAAAGAAGGACTCAGAATAGCCAACATAATTTTTAAAAAGAACAAAGTGGGAGGAATCCCTTTTTCCCATGTTATAGCTTACTATATAGCTGCAGTAATCAAAACAGTATGATACTGGCAACTGGACCAACAGATAAATCAACGGACTTGAATAGACAACCCAGAAATAGTTCCAAACAAATATGCCCAATTGATTTTTGACAGACTAAAAGCAATTCTATGGAGGACGGATAGAGTTTTTTAACAACTGGTTCTGGAATAATTGGAAATACATTGTTAAGAAAAAATAAAATTCAACCCAGACCTCATACCTTGTATTAAAATTAACTCAAAATGGATCAAGGGCTTAAATGGAAAACATAAAACTATAAAACTTCTAGTTGACAGCACAGGGGAAAAGCTTTAGGATGTAGGACTAGACAGAGGGTCCTTAAACCTGTTACTAAAAACATAATCCAAAGAGAAATAATGGATAAACTGAACTTTATCAGAATTAAAATCTTTTGTTCAGTAGAAAATCCTACCAAAAGTATGAAAAGATCAACCACAAACTGGAAGAAATATTTTCATATCACATATCTGACAAAGTCCTTCTATCTGGGCTACATAAACAACTCACAAAAGTCAATAATAAAAACAGTCTAACTAGACAATGAGCAAAAAGACATTTTAATATATATATATGTAAACATCTAGAACATATTCAACATCACTAAGCACTAGAGAAATGTAAATTAAAACTATAGTGAAATATCAGTATATGTCAGACTATCTAACGTAAATGGTAGGGTACTACCTAATGCTGGCAGGGAAGCAGAGAAGCTGGATCATTCTTATTGGTGAGAATATAAAATGGTACAATCACTTGGAAAATAGCTTAGCAGTTTCTTCAAGACTGAAAATGGGCTTACCATATAACCAAGCAATTGCACTATGGGACATACATGCTAGAGTAATGAAGACTTATTTTCATGCAGAAATTTAGACATGAATGTTTATAATGACCTTTTTCATAATAACCCCAAACTGAAAACTTACCCATATCTCCCTCTAAGGCTGAAGAGATAAACAAACCATGCTATACTCTTACCATGAAATGGTATTGAGCAATAGAATGGAATGAACTATTGATACATGTACTTGAGTGGACTTCAAAAAAGTCATGCTGAATGAAAAAAAAAATCTTAAAAAGAGATGCATGCTTCCATTTATAGAACAATCATAAACTAACAAAATGGCAATAAAGAACAGATTACTAATTGCAGAGGATTAGGGATGCAAACAGGTGACGAGGAGAGGTGGGTGTGAATGTAAGCGAGACATCCAAAAAAAGTCTTACAGTGTTGATACCACTAAGAATCTAGATTATGGAAATAGTCACAAAAGGCTGCACTTGTGACAAGCTGCATAGAGGTATATACACAGACGCGCACACACACACACACACACAAATGAGTGCATATATAGCTTTGAAATAAAATAAGTTTTATGGTTTGCCCTCATGCCCCTTTCTTGATGTTGATAATATACTACAGTCTTATATTCTGTTAATGTGGGGGAGAGGGAATAGAGAATTTGGCATAGACTTGGAAAAGGGTACATGGGACATTTATTTACAATCTCCTATAAATCTATGATTATTTCAAAAGAGTTTTAAAGCCCAGTTGCTGTGCATAGCAGTAACATAAATGCACTGCAAGACTAGAAGCCACAGGGCAGCCTGTAAGTTTGGATCCCTGGTGGGCCTGAAAACACACCAAGTACATGTGTGGGTGCCTAGGATCCTGAGGAGCTGAAGGACTGGGGACAGGGGACTGCAGCATGATGAGATCTTGTCGAGGATGCCTCAATCTCTCTGTTCTCTCTTTCATACACATGCCCTTTAGCATTAAAAAATAATACCTATCTGTCTCTCTCTTTTCTTTATTTTTAGGTTTTTGCCATAAGGCACATGTGCCTGTGAAAGAGAGAAAGAGAGGAAGTGAGATATTACCATCACTCTTCCCCCCCACCACCCAGGTGCGGGGGGCCACACCACAATCTCTTCTCCTCCATTCTTTCATGATTTGGAGCACACATACAAACACACTCAGCGTGAGTTTCAAGCCACAGGGTCTAGGACTGGAACCACAGTCGACCACGTAGGAATCCAGCACCTTAACCATCATACCACGTGTGGCCCCATCATTCTCTCTTTCTTTTTACCTCTCTCACATGCACATGTTCTCCATCATAAAAAATAAACATTTTTAAAAGCATATCTTATAAAATTTTATACAGGTCATATACATAGGCCATATATTTGACTCTTGGCTCCTGAGAAATCAGTCAGAGATGAAAATACAATTACACTAGGACCAGCAGTTAGTGTAATGGTTATGTCGCTGGACTCCCATGCAGTCGACCACGGTTCAAGTCCCGGACCCGGTGGCTTAAATTCACGCTGGGCACATGTGCGTGCATGCCCAAGATCCCAAGAGGAGAATGGAGGAGAAGGGATTGCGGTATGGTCATCCCCCCTGGGGGGTGATTTCTTGCTTTCTGTCTCTCCGTCTCTCTCTGTCTTTCTGGCGAGCGCGCGCACCCTGTAGCTAAAAACTTCTCCAAAAAAAAAAAAAATACAATTACACAGTTCACAGGTTAAAATAAATAAATAAATAGCCAAGTGCTCAAAGGGACCATTTTTTTTTTTTTTTTTTTTTAAGGTATGGGAAGAACTTCCTCCTACCAATTTCCCTGACAGGAACAGTTTAAATTGAAATCAGCCCCTCAGCCCCTTGAATTACGTTCCAGAACCCTGAAGATCAGCCTTCATTCTTCTCTGTTCTTAAAAGTTCCTCACTGGAAAATGTCTGTGTATGCCGCATGAAATGCAAGGACAATGTCCTCAGCGGTTTCACAGTAGACACTGTCATTTCTATGAACACTAGGGGGTGCACTTTCTGATAGGATGGATCACAGCTTTGATCAAAAACCTTGACAGAGCGTCTACTTTCATGGACATGAGCAAAAGCCTTAAAACTCAAGCTTCCATGGGGATGCCCTCTCTTTGAACTTGCTCTATCTCTCTAGTACCTCTAATGTGATTTATTTCCTTTGAATTCATTCCTTCCACAGAGAGGTTTTGTTATATGGATGTACCTCCAGCTGGATAGGAGGTAAACTCCTCAGTCTACAGAGAAACAAAGAAACAAGAAGGAGGTTCATAGAGAGGGTGTCCTGCTTTGCTATGACTTGAGCTTTCTTAAGGATATGGGCCAAAGCCCCAGCTAAAAAGCTTTCCTTTACCTCATGTTGCCTTCTGTTTATATGGGACAGGACTTAGGTGTCAGGATGTGGGTCCTCATCCAATACCATCTTTCCATCTCAACCCAAGTTTTATAGTAATGACTCTCATGGGGATTTTTTTTATTTACTCAAATCTATGGGTAAAAGGCAAAAGACCCACAGCCAGGGACCTTCCTTGGCTTATGTAAGACTCCACCTGCCATATGCATTCATGACACCAATTCTTAATCAATAATTTGAGACACTGAGGTTGAAACTACTCATTCAAATGTAGACCAATGGAGTGTGAGTATTTCAGGCCTCAGAACAATGACAAAATGGCTTCCCCCTTAAAGGGTTCTTCTCTCTAACAGCTATTTCCAAAGTCAAGGCACTGCTCACCAGTTCAAGCAAGAACCTCCACTAGGAATCTGTAAAGTACAAGTGTTTGGATTAAGATGATGATCTTGCCAACTTACGTGGAACTGGTCTGAGGCTGTTCAAATGCTTCTTTGGGGATTTTAAGGCCAGGGTTTCGCTTCTTGCCTATAGGAAAAGACATAGGGAAAAGTTAAGGTGTAAATCATAGCATAAGAGCAGGGATAGAAGAAAAGAACTGCCCTGGGCATGCAGCTCTCAGCTGCCCTTCCTACTCAGAAAGCCTATAAGTGAGCAGAACTAAATCTCCAGGCAGATCAGAGCTTCCCAAATGAAGACTGATGGTGAATGGAGTTTTCCATCAGTCCACGGTGAAATTGTCAGGGTAAGAATGCCAACTCTCTTTTCCTAGGAAGAGCTACTCTTTCCCCCTACTAAGAGTTTGTCATTCGACTGTCTGTTTTTTCTTTCACACGATAATGGTGCTGGCAGATGCTGTTGGTTATAGCTTTTCTTTTGATTTCAGTAAAATGTAGTCACTCTGATCCTAGTTCCCACTACATTCTAAATTGGTCTATGAGCAACTGCTACAGTTAATAATGGAGGTAGAATTTAAAAAAAAATCTTTTCCACTGCTCTGACCTGCTCATTTCATTTCTCAACCACCTGCTGTAAGTTGCAAAACCTAAGAGAGGGATAGAGTAATATTTATTTACATTTTCCCTGTTCCAGAAAGGATTAAGATAACAGATGGGCTCCTACAAAGAAGTTATCTTTCTTTGAGGGCCAGATGGGACCAGAACCTGATGTGTTCATCCTTGGGCCAAGACTACAAGAAAGCTCGGCTCAGATACTTTTGTTGATGAACAAAAAAGAAGAAACTGAGAAATACCAGCTCAGAAAGCAGATCAGAGAACACAATCTTGTAAGGGCCTGGAATTTTCCTCATCTGTGGAGAACTTGTCTCTCTTTGCATTTGGCACAGGAAACCAAAGTGAAGCTGGGTGAAATGCCTGTGGTTCTCTTGTCTTCCTCACCTCTCCTCCACATTGCAGGTCAGTACTGCAGAGTTGACACCAGCCCTGGATAAGGCCCTGTGCACATTCTGAAGCTTCAAAGAAACTTAAAAAGTCAGAGTAACTTCTTTGCAGGAACAAGACATCTGAGACTTTGGTGACTTGCTGGACATGACAGAGCCAGCGGTGACCCAGTCAGAACCCAAATCACATCTCTTAATGCTAGATCAGAGTTCTCTTCACTGTTACACTGGAGAAGAAATTTAGAGATGAACAAGAGACCGGGGCAGGGGAGCATGGGTTTTTGAGCTATAAAATAACCAGTTCACATTTGCTTCTTCCCCTTACCAAGAGACCGTCCCCTCAGACTCACTTCCCATCTCTCAATTTCCTTAATTGAAAAATGGGGAAGTAACATCAATACCCACTGCTGTGGTTTGAATATGTCCCCCAAATTTTTCATGTGTTGAAATTTGGTGAGCCATTATAATAGTATTAAGAGGATAGACACAATCCAACTATAAGATTAAGAGGTGGGAACCAGCAGTTAGCATAATGGCTATGTCGCTGAACTCCCACATAGTCGACCACGGTTCATGTCCCGGACCCGGTGGCTTAAAACTCACACCGGGCGCATGTGCATGCGTGCCCAAGATCCCGAGAGGAGAATGGAGAAGGGATTGCGGCGTGACCATCCCCCCTGGGGGGTGATTTCTCGCTTTCTGTCTCTCTGTCTCTCTCTGTCTGTCTGGCGAGCGCACGCGCCCTATAGCAAAAATCTCTCTAAAAAAAAAAAAAAAAAGATTAGGGCGCGTGCGCTCGCCAGACAGACAGAGAGAGACAGAGAGACAGAAAGCGAGAAATCACCCCCTAGGGGGGATGGTCACGCCGCAATCCCTTCTCCTCCATTCTCCTCTCAGGATCTTGGGCACGCACGCACACGCGCCCGGCGTGAGTTGTAAGCCACCGGGTCCGAGACACGAACCGCGGTCGACTACGTGGGAGTCCAGCGACATAGCCATTACGCTAAATGCTGGTTCCCAAGAGGTGAGCTCTTTTGGGAGATGACTAGGATTAAAGGCATCAGGGTGGGACCGACATAATTGAATCCTGAAGGATTTATAAGAAGGGGATGTAGGACCACAGCAAAGACACATAGACAGAGACACAAGCTCTCAGGTTCTCACCATATGATGGTCCTGAGCCACCTTGGGACTCTGCAGGGAGTCCCCACCAAGAAGAAGACCCTAACAGGACATGGCTCTTTGACCTTGGAATTCCAAAATCACAAGCTGAATAAATCTTTATTCTTATTAAATTGCCTAGTCTGGAGTATTCAGTTATTAAGAACAGAGGGCAGGCTTAAAATACTCACCTCACTGGATTGATGAAAAAAATCAAATCCGGTAACATATATGAAGAAATCTTAGATACTTTAAGTCCTTCTTTAGAATCATATGGAGAAACAATCTGTACAGTCTCATTTTTTAAGAAGTCATTTAAGAAATTCATGAAGGGACCAGCAATTAGCGTAATGGCTATGTCGCTGGACTCCCACGTAGTCGACCACGGTTCACGTCCCAGACCCGTTGGCTTAAAACTCAGGCCGAGCTCGTGTGCGTGCGTGCCCAAGATCCCGAGAGGAGAATGGAGGAGAAGGGATTGCAGCATGGCCATCCCCCCTGGGGGGTGATTCTCACTTTCTGTCTCTCTGTCTCTCTCTGTCTGCCTGGTGAGCGCACGCACCCTATGGCAAAAACCTCTCAAAAAAAAAAAAAGAAAAGAAATTCATGAAAAGAATTGGCCATATAAATGTAGCCCAATATCATGTATAATTGAATCTTTTCTTTCTATTCTTTCCCAAAATCCAAAATATATGTCGATTCTAACAATTTGCATAATGCCAGGAAAAAACACACTTTGTAGCAATCAAGACAGAAAAAGCCTTTTAGGACTGTCATTATAACAGGTTTTCAGTTCTCTCCTCCTTGGGTTCATCTATGCATTTTATCAAGACTCAAAACTCACCATTCACGTTCTTGCTCTTGGAGTTCAGAGAGCTGGTAAGCAAGTTACTACTAATAAGTTAGTCAATGCAATGCAATGCAATGTCAACTGACAATACACAGCACTCTGCTATGTAATGGGAACTATGCTAGGTGAGGGATCCAACTGTGAGAATCCAAATAGATATGTGGCCTAATTCTGACAGTTCTCATCCACGGACCCAGTCAAATAGATGGGAATGCTATTTTACATGAGAAACTCCAATGAGGAATGAACTACAGACTCAACTTGTTCAGAAAACCACAAGCATATTTCAGTACAGGTGAGAATAAACTAAACTAACTCCAACAGATACAACTCCATAAATCTCTGAAATAAATCAAAACAAAACTAGAGCATATTTTGCCTATGAACAGGGGTCTCCAGTTGCCATTTAAGCAAAGCAAAAGCAGAAGTTACCCTTAAATCCCTACATCTCTATCTCTCTTCATTACTGAGTTCTTTTCAGAATTTAACAAAGTACCTTTGGAAAACTTTAAAACAGGAATTAATCAGTAGCAACTCATAACAGCAATTCATTATTACATGGTAATTCAACAAATCACCAAAATATCTATACATGAAATAGGAGAGAGGAAGAAACCTTTTGGCATAGAGACCATAGGAATAAATGACCCAAACAACAGCAAAAACTTCGAAATGGAAAAAGTTCTCAGTTCTCTCCCCACTTCACCTTTTCACAAAGCTACCACTCACTCACTCCAATATTACCCTCACCCCGAATTTGCTGCCTCCCAGTTGAAATTACCAGGCTCTTGTTTCCAGATTCTAGGTCCCTGACTATATATGAACTGGAGACTTGCCCAGTCTTCAAAGTTTCCCTAATTCTAATATTTCAAAGCATATCGACACCAACAAGAAAAAACAGTTTCAGGAGACAAAATCTAGCTGAATTATGCTGTCAGAAAATAATCTGACTTCACTCGAAAAAGTAGATCAAATACAACAAGAATCCCAAAGACATACTGAAGTTCCATAGTCCACTTACTCGCCCATCTCTGAAAAAGTGGCACAGGAAGAGCCCAGCGAAAGGCTGGTCTGAGGAGGTGTCAAGGCTGCAGGGAAGGCCAGATAAAGAGAAATCCACAGAAGTCATTCTTAGCTCCAAAGACCACACTTCGGCGGGGAGAGACAGAACTGAACAGACTCCACCCTCTCCTCAAGTTGGAATTGCAGCAACTTCTGCAAGTTCATTGTTCCCGGGGAACTGCGGCTTCAGGAAGGAGGAAGGGAAGCAGGTCCATGTGGACACTCAGGCGTGACATTAATCATTAACCAGACCTGGAGGAATAAATCTATAATGTAATTCTGGACACTACAGTGTTCCCTGGTCTTTCTGTAAATGCCTCTTTCAGGAAAGAAAAACAATATGTAATCTGTTTCCAGCTGTGTTTATTTCAAAGCAATCTGTTCCCCCTAGGATAGCTGCCAACACCTGACGCAGACAATTGAATATTGTGTTAAAAAAAAAATGATGGGAGGGAACAATATGCATAGTAAATTTAATTGGCCAACTATGTCAAATGGCCCTTTCCCTTAAAATTCTAAAGCAAAAGTTAAAAAAGAAAAAAAAAAGTCAGAAAATAGGCTTTGTATTACATCGCATGCTGGCAATAAGCCCTCTTGGAAACAGAATTCTGTCTGTGCCTGCAGGTCTCAACTAGCCTTGCCCTCCTTGGGTACAATCTGCAAAGGGTAAGCCTTGTTGGCCTGATTGGGCACACGCAGCACTGCATAACATCAGCCCATGTCATTCCATACTGGTTTTCTCCGAGAATACTGTCGTCTCACCGCACACATATGTTTAAAAAATTCATCTTAAACCAAAGCTGGGCTATTATAATCTTGGCCTGGAGCAAAAGGCACTGGGAAAAAGAAAAAAAAAGAAAAAAACAAAAAACCTTGCCAACAGAAAATATTTACCGCACCACAGAAATGTTCACTAGCATTGACCGTACGGAAAATGATGGGCTATGCAAGAGGTCTTGCTCAGTGCCCACTCAGAGAGGCGAAGCACAAAGGGCTTCTCTGATGTGCCTCATTACATAAGGCAGAAGATTGTGCTCCGGTGCCAACCCAAACAGCATGCTAATTCCACGCAGTCAACAGAAGGTGGCATCAGGAGGATGTGCTGATGCCTACAAGTTTGTCAGCTTGGCTTAGGGTTGGGGGAATGATTTTTGAGGATTTATGATTATTGACACAACTTCACAGAGAGGTGGCAATGCTTCCAGTGCCAAATTTATTTTAAAAATCTGTTTCCCAATATGAATGGGATCTCCAGCCAAGAAACTGACAACCTGGAGGCCTTGGCTGCCCTCTCCATACTACTTACATCTAGGCTTAAGTTCCAAGGGTAGTTGGCAGGGCAACTGGCAGAGAAGTGTCATTAAATGTTAGGAAGTTGCCATGCTCACACGCAAAGCAACTAACGGAGCAGGGAAGAGGAAGGGGAGTGCAAAAACCTTCCCTCCATTCCCCAAAACCACTGCACCTCATACGCCACTGAGCCTCCAACCAGTATGCCAAATGTTGGTTTTTTGTTTTGGAATTACATAAAGTTTAGAGAAGAAAGACTAGAAAGGTCATTTTAAAATTTACAATCACTTTGATTTCAAAGGTGACAGAATGAATGTCCTGGGACCTTACCTTGATCCATAACATTCCCTCTGTCTGGAGGGCTTTAGTCCTACTGTGGACAAGAACACAGCCTCCTAAATTCAGTTCACCTATCTCATTCCCCAGGGAGCCTTCCTAGACCTTCCTGAGGATCACTGTTGACACATCCCTGCTTTCACATTTTGGCATCTCACACAGGACATGAAACACAATATGCACGCAAGGCAACCTAACTGGAACTCTGATATTGTAGTTGAAATTGTCCACTCATGTCCAGCCCCACGGCCTACTGGTTAAGGGAACTAGAACCCAGATGGGTAACCATTGTTTGAATCCTGATCCTGGCAGTTTGAAAAATATGCCAGGCACTTATGTGTAAATGTCCTAAATCCTAACAAGATGGAGAAACAAAAGAAAAGAGATTAAGATGTGACCATGCTCCACTGGGGCAGTGCTTCATCCCTCTCCTTTTTTCTCTGTGTCTCTCTCTGGTGAGCACCCTCGGGGCGAGGGGAGTTTATTCTCTAAAAGAGATCTCTGTAACTATCTTCCATTTATTTTCCTCATACCTTTTCTCACAATCTATAACTGTTTGTGTCTATTTATTTATTTTGACATGTATTTATTACTTCTTTATTTTCTGTTATCCCTTCTAGTATATAACAATGGCAACAATTTTGCCCAGCACCAGCATATTGAAAATATTTGTTGATCGAATACTTGTTGCTCTTTTCTCAATCATTTTGAACATTCATACTGAGCCCTTCAAAAAGAAAAAATAAAATAAAATCCAGAATGGAGTAGCAAATAACATCAACTTAAGCATCAATAACATATCATTTCAGGGCCAGCCAGTGGCACAGCAGTAATTCAATGCTCTGCACTTCCGGACCCACATAGTCAGGTCCTGGATTCACTTCCTGTGGTCTGCCTGTGCACACTTGTTTGCCAAGGCTGGGGGTGTATTACAGTATGAAGACCCTGTTGGGGATGCCTCTCTTTCTTTCTCTCTCTCTCACATGGGAGAAATACATATATAAACTTAAAAAAAAGTAAGACCCAACTGCACCAGTTATTAACTGGGATTTTGAGAATGTTCCTTATCTTAAATTCAGTTTCCACACTTGCAAACTAAACTGATGTGCAATTTCACCAAGTCACTGAGAGACTTAAGTGGCACAATGTATGTGAAGAAATCTACTAGTGTCTAGCATATAATAGTGCCCAATAAGTACTTTCTTTTTCTTATTCTGTGCGGGCTTATATTTTTTAAATATACAAGATAAACAAAACGTCCACTTTATGAGCAACGTATTTCTTCAAATGCCATCTTCTGTCTTTCCTCTCTTGTATTTTTTGTGCTAAAATTCGTTTTCAAAAACCTCATCAACCTTGAACCAGATTCTGTCTATTCCCACTTACTGTGGGAACTACTCCAGCTCTACAAACACAGGATTTCTGGGACTGAGGGCTCAAAATCCATTTATTTATTTTTTTATTTTTGAAGTTCTACAAGTCACAGAGATCCCAGACAGGGTCAAGAATCCCTCATCTAGGTATATCTATGTAAGTTTTTTTCTTTTTTTCATTTCTCTACAGAGGTCACTTTCTCCACAATTAACAAGCTCTTCCTGGCTAGTAAGAATTTCAAATTAAGCTCATCATTGAGCTATCTCTAACTCTGAGCTGAAATTGTCATAATTCACCAAAGTAGTGACCTCAAGGGACAAAATTTATTAAGATGAAAATTTTGCTTCCGAAGAGTCTCTTGGTTCCTATAAAAACAATGTGCCTCTGAGGTGGACAATACAAGCATTGCCCTCTGAAAACAGAAAAAAGGAAATCAGGCAAAGGAAAGTAAAACATGGCCTCATGGAGGAACTGGTATTTCAGGTGGTTCTCTGATAAATTGTGGGATCCGAAGGTACATAAGAATTTATTACATCGTATGTCTTCTTTGTATATATTTAAATATTTTCAAGTTAAAGTACTATAAAAAATAATCAGTCGGAGGGATTTTAAGGATCAGGAATTGGGAAGGCAACACTAGATTTCCAAGTAAAATGAGGATAAGCTACTGATGGTATTGAGAGGCACTGTGGTATATTCACAGAATTCTGAGTTATCTTCTCCAGACAACATAAAAGATGGTAGTCAGAGAAGCCTGAAAGGGTGGGATGGAGTCAGAAGCTGAAATAACAAAACAAATAGATTTTAAATTTCAGATTTAGAAAGAGAAGCCATCTATATTTTTTCAGTAGAAGACAGCTACATCGTATCTATGTTTCAGAAGAAAAGTAATGTAATGAGATTAATCCAATATCTGCATGGTATGTGGAAACTGTGGTACATATATAAACACACACACACATAATACACACATATAAACCCACAGACACATACCTTAAGGTTTTAACCTCCAGGTCTTCGTTTATATTCTCTTTGGAATGTCCTTATTACCTTTCCTCAAGTCAACTTCAACACTGAGCTCAAGCATGTTCTCCAGTAAACCCTCCACAAAAGCTTCCAAATATAATAAATGCCCGTCCTCTGTGCTGCCCAGTTCCTTGCCCGTCCTCTGTGCTGCCCCGTTCCTTGCCCGTGTCGGTACCATCTCCCTTCCTAGCCTGATTAATTAACCCCTTCTGTTTCACCCATCCCTTCCAGTAAAAAATGCAAGCTCTTCAAAGCCAGATGCCACGTCTTACCCACGAATGGAGTACATAATGGAGTCAAGAAGTAAGAGACAGAGACCATAATGATCTGGCTGATAAATACATTGTTTAAACTTTACAAAGACAGGGGGTAAGCAGGTGGTATAGTGGTTAAGATGCTGGATCTCACATGGCCAACTCCACAGTTGCAGTCCCAGACCTGGCAGCTTGAAAAAGACACTGGGCACATGTACATGCATGACCAGAATCCTGAGAGGAAAATGGAGGAGAAGGGATTGAGGCATGGCTATTCCCTCTTGAGGAGTGATTTCTCACTTTCCCTCTGTCTCTGACATGCACCTATTCCCTATTGCAAAAATCAAAAAATATTAATTAATTAAATTACATAAAGAACTTTACAAAGACAAAACCTATAAAATCTAGTAACTCACCAGATGAGAGCTATAAAAGGACAGAAGCTAAGTAGTAGTACTAAATATTAGTAGTATAATGATCATCATATAGCTTTTCCACAGCTAAATTAAGTTAAATGAAAGAGAAAGATGAGGTCAACTGGGGTGGGTGGCAGGAGAGGCAGATAACGAGTTCCAACTCAGATGAGTTAAGTAGAAGATGCTCAAGAAACAAGGAGTAGATTTTAAGCAGGCCAATGGAGCTTAAGAGAAGGACAATGTGTAGACCCGAGAGTGACAGAAAAGTAGAAAGTTAAATGAGCCAGATAGGGAACCAGTAAGAGAAGGCAGCCATGTCAGGAGAAGGGATTGAGGCATAATTCAAGAGCATTTTGAAAGAATGACATGAATGAAGACTCCATGAAGGACACAAAGAGTCTCTGGTCCTGCCAAGGATGAGTAAGACAGTGCTATCGACTAAATGAGAAATGACCCAGTTTCACAGAGTGAGAGCTCAGAAGGGTTTTCTTACAGCTTCATATGATTGAAGCCCTTCTCTCAGACCTTATGGAGCTGAAGTATATTTTGCCATGTTAACAGCTCAAAGCTGACTATGTGCTCTTAACTAAAAGCAAATCACAGCCAACGTCCTCTGGTTGTGGTTATGCCCAACACAAAGGTAAGGAGTGTACAGTGGTTGAATGGGGAATCCCCACTGCACTCACCTCCTTCCTCATTTATGTACTGCTTCATTCATGACTCTTTATCAAAAGGAAATGTAGTCATAAGGGTGTTAAAAACAACTCTTTAGAATAAAAAGAGGTCAGCCCAATACTACAGTGCTTAAGCATTGCATAGAGGTAGCCAGATCCCACATGGCCAACTGTGTTTTGAATCCCAGTCAGGTGGCTGGAAAAACACACTGAGCTCATACCCAAGATCCTGATGGGATGAAGGAAAAAGGACTGCAGCATGACCAGATCCCACTGGAGGTGTATCCTCTCCCTCTCTCTTTCTCTTTCTCTCTCTCTCCATGCATACACACACAAGCAAGTACACATACAACACTACCATGAATAAAGGGAAAAGCAATTCTTTATTACAGAAAGACTTGACTTCTGAATAAGTGGCCAATTTCTACCTATGAATAACATGAATGATGTTTCTTTTATCCGTTTCCTCCCTTGAGCTAGTGGCTGAAAAGCTTAAGGCTCAACTATTCACTTTTATAACTTTTATCAGAGAACATTTGAAATATATGAGAATGAAGCAAAATAGTTTATTATCAACTCCTGTGTACCTATTCCAAAGCTTCCACAAATACTGACTTATGGCCAATATTGCCTCATTTATATCCCACCCACTTCCCCAGAAGTCAAATCATTTCATACATACTTTACCAAATATCTCTAAAAAACAGACTACTAAAAAACACACACGCACAATACCATTATCACATCTAAACAAATCATTTCTTAATATCTTCTCAGTGTTAAAAATCTAATTGTCTCATAAGTACCTCAAATATTTTTAAATTACTGCGTGTTTGAATCAGGATCAAACTTAGATCCACACCTTATTATTTTATTTACTGCCAGATGGCACGTGAGATCTCAAGAAAGACAGTGAGACCCACAATGGTTCATAATCATATTGCAATCCCCTTTCCTCCATTTCTCCAAGATTGTGTCAGGATCTTGGGCACACATACACATGCACCAAGTATGTTCTTCAAGTTGCCAGGGCCAGAATTCGAATCATGGTCAGTCGTATGAGATCCAGCTCCCTTAACTGCTGAACTATGGGACTAGCCATGGTCTATGCCTTATGAATGGTTAATAAGTTTTGTATTTTCTCTTTTAAACTATGAGTTAGCCCTCTGTCTTTTTTTTTTAATTTTTAAAGTCTTCTTTTTTCCATCATGAGTGTCAGCAAGAACCTCAACATGGTCTTCATGCCACAATCCTCCCCCTAGCCTTGCAGCCACCATGATCATGGGTGTGCCCAACATGTTGAGGGAGACCAAGGATGTGAACCCAGAGCTATCCCAAATGGTATCCAGCACTGCATAAAAGAACCTCTACACCCACACCACCACAGTTGGGCCTCTCCCTTCATTTTTCCATTTCTTATTGCCCTGTGCTTACCCCTAACTTCCAATTGTTTTGTTGAAGAAACAGGTCAGGGCCAGCTGGTGATGTAGCAGTTAAGGTGACTAGATCCAACATGGTTGACTGTATGGTTTGAGTCCCAGACTCACAATTTAAAAACACGCTGGGGTGGGACCAGCAGACGATGTAATGGTTACATTGCTGGACTCCCACAGTTCAAGTCCCAGACCCAGCAGCTTAAAACTTATGCTGGGCACATGTGTGTACATGCCCAAAATTACAGTAGGAGAATGTAGGACAAGGGATTATAGCATGGCCATCTCCCGTGGTGGGAATGATTTCTCACTTTCTGTCTCTCTCTGTCTCTCTGGCGAGTGCATCCTATAGCAAAAATCTCTCTTAAAAAAAGAAATCACTGGAGGTGGGCAGCAGGTGGCCTGGTAGTTAGGATGCTGGACTCCCAAGTGGCTGACCATGGATTGAGTCTCAGACCCAACAGCCTGAGAATCATGGGTGCATGTACATGCATGCCCCAAATCCTTTACATGCCAAAAATCCGCAAAAGGAGAAGGGAGGAGTCGGGACTATGGCATGGCCATCCCCCCTGGGGGGAGGTGATTTCTCACTTTCCCTCTCTCTAAATCTCTCTGTCTCTCTCTTTTCAGTGAGCACATATGCTCTATAACAAAAACCTAAAATAGTATTAATTAAAAAATATATAAATCAAAATATGCTGGGCATGAGTGTAGACACATCCAAAAACCAGAAACAAAGATGAAATGGGGGAGAAGGGATTGCAGTATAATCAAGCCTCATGGGGGCTGCTTTCTTCTTTCCCTCTTTCTTCTCTGTCTCTTTCATAGGTTCACCAGACAGAGACAGAGGAGATAATTATGAGGAGATAATTTATAATGGTCCCCGGATACACTAATTTTTTAATTTCATTTCCTTCTGGTATATTAAAAAAAAAGAAAGAAAGAAAGAAAGACAGCTCATTTTTCCTATAAAATTTTCCACTGTTTTCAGTTGATCATATTCCCTCATTGTTGGTTCATACACTCCTGTTGGTTATAACTTGATCCAATTCAAGGTCATTCCTTTTGCTTAGCAAGACTACCTGATAGGTGGTCTCACTTACTTTTAATTTATGTTAAATTCCTGAATTTTACCCAACCTAGCAAGCTATCTTAAACTCTAATGTAAAAAGGAAGAAATGAACAGATAAATGAATAATCCCTCAAAAACACTTGGTAACTAACGAACTTTTTAATCTTTGTCAATTTGACAGGTAAATAGGGGTTGCTGTTTTTAATTACGTGTTTTAAAATATTTATTGAAGCTGATATTTACTAAATATGTACTGACATCTGTGTTCGTTTCTCAGTGAACTTCCTGTTCAAATCACTTGCCTATTTTTTTAAATTATTTATTTTATTTTATTAGTTGTTATTATTATTATTTTTAGTTTGACAGAGAGTCAAAGAGAAAGGGAAAGTGAGAAAACAAACCACCAGGTCCCAGACTCAAACTGCAGTTGGTCATGTGGGAGTCCAGCACCTTAACCACTGCACCACCTGCCAGCCCCCACTTGCCCATTTTTATATTAAGTTATTGTTTTATTTGTAAGAGAGGAATCACCCATTTTATACCTAGTATTGTAACACATACACACGCATACACACAGGATTTTTTTATACTTTTGAGTTATACAAAATCTGTATTTTCTACACGTGTTAATGTCTTCTTCATTTTCATAATGCAAGAATATTCTCTCCACTTACTCAATAGCTAATAGTCATCCTAATTCCACCTGTTAATTCTGTTCATCTTCGCTGGAACAGAGAAGGAAGAGGTGCTGATTTCTTTCCAGGTCTTTCTAAGGCAATGCCATAAGGTAACTGCTATAAGGCAAAATCATAAGAGAGAAATGTAACCCTTCCCCCAGCCCCAAAACATACTCTGAAATTCCTCCTGTTTTCTACTAACTGAAACAAAAGGGTTACCAATGTCATGGCCAAAGCAATATCAAAGATCAGGGCAGGATTCTGTACCCTGTAACTCAGACCCTTTAGCTCAGTGTAATCCTTTGCCCCATGCTTGTGTCTGTAATACCTATAGTCAACTTTCTCTCCAGAGAAGCTGGACATTTTTGAGATCGTGCTTTGCAAACCACAGCCTGGCAGAAGACCACACTGGCCTTTGCCTTTTGTTCTGCTACATACTTTCCTGGCTTAGCACATCTTGTGCTAGTGATACTTCTGGTTAGAGGTTTATGACAGTCCATTAAAAAGCAAAGACCAAAAAATAGCTTCAAGAAAACCACAAAATTTAAATATAAAATTTTCCTTAAAGAGAAAGCTAATCTATAAAAGCAAACAACATATTTTCAAAGTAGTCTGGTTTATTCAAATATACTCATATTTCAATACTTTCCAAATTTGCATGTAATCCTTAAAGAGAAAATTCCGTAGTTCCATAGAAAGATTTTAGCCCTCGTTTCTTACCCCTAAAGGAACCATCACCACAGTAATTAACGCATACTGCTTCAGGAAACACCATAACTCGATGTTAAAAGAAGTAAAGTTCCTTTTTTTTTTTTTTTTTTTTTTTTTCCTTAAAGAGATTTTTGCTGTAGGGCATGTGCACTCACTGGAGAGACAGAAAGACACAAAGTGAGAAATCATTCCCTAAGGGAGATGTCCATTCTCCTCTCCAGATTGAAAAATGAGTTTTTAAGCCCATCATGCAGGGTCTGGAACTCAAACCATGGTCAACTATGTGGGAGTCCAGCGACATAACTATTATGGCACCTGCTGTTCCCCAAGAAGTAAAGTTCTCTAGTTGTAGGTAATAAGGAAATTCTAGGTAGTCACCCTCAAATGTGTAAATCAGTTAAGTTCCAAGACTGAGCACAAGGACAAGTATATAAATTGTCTATTCCACCAGAACAATGTCCACTTTCCTGTGTGATCATAGAAATGTGAGTAGTAGAGATTTAATGTGCTCCAGGGTGTCTCATATACACTGTAACCTATACAATATGGCCAAACTGGTTTCAATTGCTAACAGAAAATACAAGGAGATAATTTATAATGGTCCCTGGATATTCTAATTTTATAAGATTTTCTATAGGTTAAAGGTTATAATTATTGGACTGATTTTAACTGAATTTTATTGATGGAAATTCTCACAAGTATTATTGGGTGAAGGATCAAAAGAAGTCTTAATTCATAGCTATACACAGTCAGATGATCTAAGTGTCCAGCAAAGTTACATGTGGCAAACTGGAAGAAAACTCAACGCGACTCTGTACAATAGGCCTGATGGGAAAGCACCAAGCCACTCATTAGCTGTAAGAACTTGGGGAGTCTTTAATCTGAGGCTCATCCTTAAGAAGGGAGTATCGGGACCAGCAGGTGACATGGTGGTTAGGGCGCTGGACACTCCCATGTGGCCGACCATGGTTCGAGTCCCAGACCTGGTGACTTGCTTTCTCACTTTCCTCTCTCTCTCTGTGTGTCTCTCTCTGGTCAAATTAAAATAAATGAATGAATGAATAAAAAAATTGAATTAAAATAATTATTAAAAAAGAAGAAGGGAATATCAATATCCACCTTAATGGGCTTAAAGGAACTAAGCTAGGTAGACAGCGGCAACTGATAAGTGTTAGATAAATAAACACTAGAAGTTACCAGGTCAGCCACACTGCTGGTTTGAGCAGGTACTTCCTTTCCTTTCCTTTCCTTTTTAAAAACATTTTTTTTCTCCTGACTGAGAGAGAAAAGGAGAGAGAGCAAAAGAGACAGAGAGATAGCACTCCCCAAAGGCTTTAATACCGCAATCCACCCCCATCCTCAGCCATCGCCGGATCATGGGCATATCCATGCCCAGCATACTCAGGGAGGTCTCTGGATGTGACTCTCGAACCATCCTCTATGGGTCAGCCTTGCAGAGCATCATGTTTTAGCACCGAGTCACTGTATGGCCCCTTGGCAGATACTTTCTTATTAACAAGTGGCTGCTCATAGAATAGTAATAGCAATTAGAATTTACTGAGTAGGGACATACAATGTCTCTCCTCACGGTTGAACAAACACAAGAGATGGGTGTGAATGGCAGATGAGGTGTATGTGGAGGAGTGGGACCTAACCAAGGACATTTGGAGAAGGGATACGGAGGTAGAGCATTGACGGGATGGGGAGGTGTGGTGTTAACGGTTGAAGATATTTTGATCAATGGGACTGGGGAGAAATGTTCACATATTGAAATGCTCACATTGTAAACTAAACAATGTGATTGAATGTATATACAAAAATAAATTAATTAATTTTAAAAATAAAATAAAAGAATTTACTGAGTATTTACTACATGCGAGGCACATGTAGTGCCTTGCATTGCATTGCACATGAATTATTTAATGATCACTATATCTGAATGAGATTAAGGATTATGTCCTCTATGTCAAGGACCTGGTCCAGGTACATAGAGCTTGTCCAGATGTAACAGTTAGTGTTCCCATATAATGCATTTGCATTTAGTCCATCAAATGAAATTACTTTTCAGCACAAGTCTAGTTCCACTAACTTGTGGAAAGATTATTGCTGAACTGTGTCAAGGCTATATATAAATTCTGGGATCCAAAGAAAAAAGTCCTGGATTAAATCCACTGCACAGACTTCCTACTCATGTGTACACACTTCTCTAAATAACACACGCAGGTTACAAAGCAATTTACCAGGAACTATTGTGACGTGAGCCAAATTTACTAGGGGGATCTAGACTCAGTAAAAACGTGCTATCGCCATGACCTTTGACAAACATATTTTCACCTTTTTGGACTGTAGTTTCCCTGATGCTAGAATGAAAAACATTCGGTCAATCAATTAGCTGATTTTCTCACTAAACAGTACTCTGGTATTTTAAAGTAACACTACACCAGTTTTATAGATAAGGTCACAAAGGTTCCTACTCTTTGAGCGTTCTGTGGTATGTTTATAAACTAACTCTCCTCTCCTTAAGGAGGTTTCTGGTGAAACTGAAAGCTATTCGCTATCTGACATAAATTACTTTAGCAGGAGAGTGGTGGCCAAGTGACTATAAAATTGTGACTGTGACCCCTGTTTGCAAGATGCTGTGTCTCAGTGATGTTTGTATTGTTTGTGATGTGTCCTCTTTTTTGTATCTAAGAAAAGGCCTCTTAACCCATGAATGGTTCCACTGATCACCTTATCTTGATGGCAATCTCAGCCTGATGAATCCTTCCCCTCTCTTCCTGGAGGACTCATCAGTCTCAGACTAGACTAAACACTCAAGGTCACCGAGACTCTTAAATCTGGCTTCATGCCAACCTTAACATTCAAGATAAAATGAATACATAGCAATGACTCTACTGGGACATTTCTGTATAAGAAGTACTTCTAGGTCTTACTACCAAGAAGTGTATTTTCTCACCCAAGAAACTGTTCATTCTCCAATGCCTACAAAATAAAACATAAATGAATAAACAAAAAAGTAGAACTCACATGCAGTAACACTCTCATTGCATCCAGCCCTGTAACCATAATATGAACATGCTTGTGGTTGTTGGGATTCTAGCACAATGCCTGGGAAACAATTTAGAAAATTTGCTCTTCTCCTTGTGGCAACTTCATTTCTTGTTCACATGTGGAATGCTTTCAGGTATAGTACATTCTACATTTAATTTTAGCACAAGGTTCTTAACTTTGTAACCTCAGTCTTTTCATCAAAAGTTCACGTAAATGGGGAACCAGCAGTTAGCGTAATGGCTATGTCGCTGGACCCCCACGTAGTCGACTGCGGTGCACGTCCCAGACCCGGTGGCTTAAAACTCATGCCGGGCGCGTGTGCGTGCATGCCCAAGATCCCGAGAGGAGAATGGAGGAGAAGGGATTGCGGTGTGACCATCCCCCCAGGGGGTGATTTCTCGCTTTCTGTCTCTATGTCTTCTCTCTGTCTGTCTGGCGAGCACACGCGCCCTATAGCAAAAACCTCTCCAAAAAAAAAAAAAAAAGTTCACATAAATGGAAATTTAAAGATCTACAGATTTTTCCAAAAAGTTAACTGTGAAAAATAAAAGAGCATAGTATACTGAGGAAGAAATAAGGATGTAAGGAGAATTTTGATGCTTGAGATTTCTGTATATTTGTTACTATCTTCTAAAAAAAAATGATAGGAAATTTGAGCAGCAATCAGGCCAAGAAAAGAATTCAGTGAGGTAAAGGACCACAAAAGGCCAGAGAGGTGCACGGAAATGATGAGGCAGTGTCCCCATGGACACCATGAATTGAAGAGAGTGGAGGGAGGTAACCTAAGAGAAAAGAGTGAAGGTCTTTCTTTAAGACAAGAAGGTAAAAGAGCAAAGAGGGTGACAACAAAGAGAAAATCTAATGTGAAGGCAAGTTGAGAGAACTCAATATTGATGTATAACAGGGTGTTCTGCCAAGATTTCCCATGGGGGTCCCAGGAAACTCGAAGCCAAGAAGCATTAGGAACAGCCAGAATAGGTCAGCAAAGGAGTTCCCGTAGTTTCAAGTGAAATTGTACCCAGTAATCTTACAGTGTATAGGCTTCTGAGAAAGTAGTTAATGTTCTGTAAGGAATACAAAAGAAAATTTAAGCAGGCAAACAAACTACACAAGGCTGGAAATAAGGTGCAACCTAAAACTTTGTTTCCTCTAAGCGCCACTTCCATTCCAATGTTGCTAATTTCAAACCTAGAAGCAAATGACTCAAAACTGGTTCTCAGATAAAGAACAATCCATGAGTTCAAAGACCACATGTGACTATATAAAATAGTTCACTCTTCTAGAAATTTTAGAAAGTTGCTACTGAAGAGTTCGAATTCTTAAACTTGGAGTTACTAACCCCCAGGTCTAAAATATGATCCATGATATTACCTTTGTACTCTGCTTCTTATTATAATAGCTTTATTGAGATCTAATTCATCTATTCAACCTACTTAACATCAATTCACCTACTTAAATTGTATAATTCAATAGTGCTTAGAATATTCAGAGTTAATGGTTCACCACAATCGATTTAGAATATTTTCATCACTCGCAAAAAAAGGCAAAGAAAAGAAAACCACCAGACCCATTAGAAATCACTCCTCATTCTTCTCCAACGCTATCCTTTCCTCTGGCCCTACACAACCACTGGTCTACTTTCTGTATTTATAGATTTGCCTACTCTAGACATTTCATATAATGGAATCATACAATCTGTGGGCTTTTGTGACTGGTTCTTTTACTTAGTACAATGTTTTCAAGGATCATCCATGTCATTGTACGTATCAGTACTTTTTCCTTTTTATTGCTTATAATATTCCATGGTATGGATATACCACATTTTATTTATGCATTCATCAGCTAATGTACATTTGTTATCATTGCTATCTTTTGGCTTTTATGAATAACGCTGCTATGTACATTCATGTACGCGTTTTGTGTTGACATATGTTTTCAATTTTCTTGGGTATGCAAATAGGAATAAAATTGCTGGGTTTAATAGTAACTCTATGTTTATCCTTTTATAAAGTGCCAAGTTGTTTCTCAAAATAGCTACACCATTTACATTCCCACCAGCAGTGTAGGGTTCCAATTTTTCCACATCCTTGCCGAAACTTGTTATATTGTTTCTGTTACAGTTATCATAATGGATCTCATTGGGGTTTTAATTTGCATTTCTTGTGCTTATTGGTCATTCATATGTCTTCTTTGGTGAAATGTCTATTCAAATCCTTTATTCAGTAGGGGCCAGAAGGTGGCATGGTGGGGTGGCTCAAGTCCCGGACCTGGCAGTTCTCTCTCTCTCTCTTTCTCTCTCCCTCTCTGGTCAAATTTAAATAAATAAATAAATTTAAATAAAATAATTCTTTTTTTAAAAAATCTTTTACTCACTTATTAATTGGGCTGTTTATCTTTTTGTTATAAAGATTTAAAGTTTTTTTAAATACTTTTAATATGTAAGTCCTTTATCAGATATGCAATTTATAAATATTTTTCCCATTCCATTGCTTTTTCACTTTTCAGAAAAATTTTGCTAGGGGACATTGGTGCTCACTGGAAGAGAGAGAAAGAGACAGGGAGAGGAGAAAATCCCCGCCTACTCCATGAGGCATGGTCATGCCACAATCTCTTCTCCATTCCTCCCTCCTGTCAGGATTTTTAGCATGAACACAAATGCACCCAGTAAATTTCTCAAGCAGACAAATATGGGACTCAAACTACACAGTCGGCCATATGAGATCCAGCCACAGTAGCCACCAGGCCATAAGCTGGTCCTCTAGTTACATTCTTAATCATGTATTTTGCCACAAAAACATTTTTAATTTTGATGAAATTCAATTATTCTATCTTTTTACTGGTTACTGGTGAGTTTGCTGTATTATTTAAGAAACCATTGGCAAATTTAAGGTCATGGCGATTTATACCTATGTCTTCTTCTAAGGGTTATAATTTTACCTCTTACATTTAGGTCTTCGATTCGGTTTGAAATATCTTCTGTGTAGCGGGCCCAAACTCATTATTTTACATATGTATATCCAACTGTCCAAGCACCATTTGTTGAAAAGACTGCTCTTTTCCCACCGAATTGTCTTGACACCCTTGTTGAAAATCAAATGATTATAAACGTAAGGATTTGTTTCTGCATTCTCAATTCTATTCCACTGATCTATGTTTATCCTGATGCCAGTATCGCACGTCTTGATTACCATAATGTTATAGTAATTTTTGAAATCAGAAAGTGTGATTTTTCCAGTCTTTCCTTTTTTAAGTTTGTTTTGGTATTTTGAGACTATTTAATTACCCTATAAGTTTCTGTATATATCTGTCAATTTCTGCAAAGAAGCCAGCTGAAATTCTAAAGGAAATTGTATTTAATCTTTAGGTCAATTTGGTGACAATTTCCATCTTGACAATATTAAGTTTTCTTCCTTATAAACGTGGTATGTCTTTCCATCTATTTAGATCGTCCATGCTTTCTTTTAACACTACAGTTTTTATAGTATAATATTTACACTTCTTTTATTAAATTTATTCCCAAGTACTTTATTCTTTTTGGTGCTATTATGGGAAATTGTTCTTCTTAATCCCCTTTTATGTTATCCATTACTAGTGTGTAAAAATGCAATTGATTTTTGTACATTGATCTTGCATCCTGCACTTTCTGAATTTCTATTAATTCATATATATATATGAATTAATTAATATACATATATATATATACATATATAATTTTTTGTGGGTTTCTCCAGATTTTCTACATAGAAGATCATGTCATCAACTAACAGAGATCATTTTGCTTCTTCTTTCCCAATGTGAATGCCTTTTATTTAATTTTCTTGCCTTACTGTCCTGGTATTGTACAGGCTTTGGCAGTACAACATCGAACAGAAGTAGCAAAAATAAGCATTGTTGTCTTGTTCCTTATCTGAGGGGGCTGCCCTCTGATTTTGCCTTGACTCCTGTTAAGCCCTCATATAGTCAACAATAGATAAATAAAGTAGAATCTGGTCTAGAATAGTAATTTCTTCTGATTATTTAAAATTCCAAAAGGTGATGGTGAATGTATAAATTAGTATAAGTTTTCGGAAGGATGGTTTGACAAAAATCTGTTTTATAAATGCATATTACCTTTGCCCTAGCAATTCTAGCACTATGAACATATCCTACAGATAGAATATCTCCCACTTACACCAAGTGGTATATGTATAAGCTTATTCCACACAGCATTGCCTGTAACATCAATGAGGTATATGCTAATGAAGTATAAGGAATTCACAAAATTCTAAATAGCTGACATTTTCTATTGTCATAGAAAGAGCCCAAGAAACATTAAGTTTAAAAAAAAATCAAGCTGCAGAAGTCTATATACTACCATTTGTGTGAAGAGATAATTAACTTAAAATATGATCATTAGAATGGGTCCTAATCCAAAACGCCTGGTGCCCCTTAAGAAGAGGACATTTGAATACATACACAGAGGGGGTCACATGAAGACTGACATCTGTAAAACAAAGAGAGAGATCCCAGAAGAAACTAATCCTGATGATACTTTAATCTCAGACATCTAGCTTTTAGAATTGTGAAATAATAAATTTCTATTTTTTAAGCTACCCAGTCGAAGATGCTCTGTTATAGTAGCCTTAGCAAACTATTAATACATAAGTCTCAAAAATATATCTGGGGACCAGCAGTTAGTGTAATAGCTATGTCGCTGGACTCCCATATAGTAGACTGCGGTTCGAGTCCCAGACCTGGTGGTTTAAACTCACGCCGGGCCCATGTACATGCGTGCCCAAGATCCCGAGAGGAGAATGGAGGAGAAGGGATTGCAGTGTAGCCATCCCCTCTGGGGGGTGATTTGTTGTTTTCTGTCTCTCTGTCTCTCTCTGTCTTTCTGGCAAGGACACGTGCCCTATAGCAAAAAACTCTCTAAAAAAAAAAAAATCTGTACACACATTTATAACAATATTAATCACAATATCCAAAAGTTGAAAGTAACTCAGGTGTCCATTGATAGTTGCATAGACTAAATGTACTAAATACTTGAAAATCATTCAGCCTTAAAAAGGAAGGAAATTCTGACACAATCTACAACATTGATGACCCATGGAGACATATGCTAAGTGAAACAAGCCAGTCTCAGAAAGGTAAATGTGGTGTGAATCCACTTAAATGACACTGTTTAAGTAATCACATTCATAGAGATAGAAATTAAACCTATGGCTTCTGTGGGCTGTAAGAAGAAACAGGAATGGGGAGTTGTTATTTAATGGGTATAGAGTTTCAGTTTTACTAGGCAAAATGCATTCTGTAGATGGAAGTGTAACAATGTGAATGTACTCAATGCCATCGAACTGTACTCTTAATGGTTATATTTTACCACCATGAAAAATAAAAAAAATTTTCAAAGAAAAAAATTAACTACAATTCTCATTTTTAAGGTTCAAAAAAATTAAGATGTAAACACTAACAATTTTTTTCTCAAGTTTCAACAACTGTCAGTATTTCCTATGAGGTCTGAATCCCATGCCAAGCTGAAAGTACTACTTTTCTACCCTAACACAAAATATTTTCATTTGTAATTAAGACAAAACAGGGGCCAGCAGGTGGTATGTTGGTTGAGGTGCTGGATTTCCACATGGCCAAACATGGTTCAAGTTCCAGACCCAGAGGCTGGGCGGGTGTGTGTGTGTGCGTGTGCCCAAAATTCCAGAAGGAGAATGAAGAAAAAGGAATTGTGGTATGGCCATCCCCCGAGGGGGTGATTTCTCACTCCCTCTCACTATCTTTCTTGTGCGTGCACACACCCTATGGAAAAAAAAGAAAAAAAAAAAAGATAAAAGACTGTTTTCTTTTTTTCCTATTGCCTCTGAACTCAAGTTGCTTTCAGATTTTTTTCCCCCCAGCATGCATTCTGTTTAACTAACTACTCTAGAAATATATGCTTTCTTTACAAGCTTACCGGAGGTCTTTCCATCCTTCAAACCCCTATCAGTCTCTCTCTATATTCTCTATATCCTGACTGGTACTGTGGCCTCTTATTTCAGGATCCAAAAAAATAAAAATAAAAAGGGGGGGAGGGGAAGAGGGAATGAAATGGATTTTTTCCAAAATACCCTGCAGCTCTAGTGACAGATGCCAAGACAGCTTCCTCCTTCCATGCCAATGACTACATTCTCTGGAGTTACACGCATTACTACTTCTCCCCAAGTGTCTCAATATCCAAAAGCAGTTGGACCAGAAGCTCTGCTCTCTAAAAAGCTGAAACTAGTACTATCCCATGGGTGAAACTACGCAGAGTCCTGTTCTCCGTGTGTGCCAAGTTGCAAACAGGTTAGGACTGGTGGGAGGAACGGAGTGTCCTGTGAGAAACAGGAGGGGCTCAGCGGTCGCAGCAGCAGTAAGGGCCACTGCCACGGTGTCCGACGTGCTATGGAACGAAAGTGAAAGAGATGAGGAGCTGAGGGCAGCGATGCAAAGTTCTCGGAAATGATGCTAGGTTCTTGAGAATACTTAGCTCTCAAGAATACAAGGCCCTCAATTGTTAAATAACTCTTTAAAAAGATACTTTTATCGAATTTTGTCACTAAATAAGAACACATTCAATCTGGGAATATCAGATTGATCCTATAAATCCTTTTGTATCGGGGGAGAGCAAACGGCCAAGTAACTGTGAAGCCAGAGAGATATGATAGAAAGTAAAAGTACATTTCCTGGACTTAGCTCTCCTGAGTCTCGAGTTAAGTCAAATCTGTTACATAAGGCTGCAAGAAATTGTTCAAATTCTATGGCAGTACTGAGATGCCGACCCATTTAATACCTTGAAGTAAGTAGGCCATTAACTAGGGCTAGGTCTTTTTTATATAAAATAAATAGCCATGGCTATTGTAGTGGTCGGTTTCATTGCAGAATGCATCCTGTTCTAGATATGCTGGCAGAGGCTGCAATCACTGGTTACACCACACTTCTTCCTGAATATTTACACGATCACATTACTTTTTGGTAAATTGAATATTAGTGCAAGAGCAGGCTGGAACACAGGGAGAAAAATGGAGAAACACACATTCCACATGTCTCTAAGTCTAAAAACATCCAGAGACCTCATCTCCAGGATTTACAAGAACTTGTCTCTGTGGCAGCTAGTCAGTCTGACTGACCCTGCATGTTGGACACGAGCATGAGAGAACAAACATCCTACCCAAGGGGTCAGATAAGCCAAGAGCATCACCAAGGAGGAAACTGAACAGATGAACTCACAGTGCTTTCACTCATTCAACCTCTCAAATATGTACTCGAGATCTACAATGCATCGGAACTGGGCTATGTTCTGAAAAATAAGAAACCAATTAGAACTAGACCCCTCCTCCTGCCCACCCCGACCCACACCCTCCAGTACATATCTTCTAGAATAATTAAGCTGAACTGTGATATCCTGAGAGGCTGCAGGAAGAACAATTGTAGTGATAACTTCCTCCATGGCCCAAATGAACAGGAGATGTTTGGGGGAAGAAAAACAAGGTGACCTCTTCGGTTGAAGTTCTAATCTTTGAAGAAGTTTGTCTACACCTCCTTTCAAACTGCCTGTAAAGCATAATACAAACTTCTCAATCTTCTCCTTTCACCCCTAAGAAATATCTAAGAGACAACCAAATGGAAGTGTTTTCTTTTTCCTGAATACACCCAACTTCGGTCTGGACTCTACTCTGGTCATGTTGTTCCTGCCACCTGGAATACCTTTATCTGCCCCCTCTCCCTGCAGCATAAACACATTGTCCTCTGTCTATTAAGAGTATTTATGCATGGGACCAGCAGATGGCATAATGGTTATGTCACAGGACTCCCACATAGTCGACCACAGTTTGAGTCCCGGTCCCAGCAGCTTGAAACTCACACCATGCATGTATGTGTGCGCACCCAAGATCCCAAGAGGAGAATGAAGGAGAAGGGATTGTAGTGTGGCCATCCCTCCTGGGAGATGATTTTTCACTTTCTGTCTCTCTGTCTCTCCGCTGAGCATAAATAAAAATAGCAAAAATCTCTCTCTAAAAAATAATAACAATAATAATAATACTATTTCTGAAAAAGGCATTCCTGTATGTTGGCCCAGTACCTTCTTCCTATAGACCTGTTTGTGACCACCCATGTCTTTCACTTTCCTTCCATTTACAAGACTAGGGAATTATCTGTGTATCTACTGCTTTGCATGGTCAAGAGGTGGGTCACTAACATTTACACCAGGTCCAAAGCAAGGACCTGAGCAGATATCACCTCTGCTAACCCTTTTAACTACAAAATGTGTTGCTACCCTCTCTGTGCAGATGAGAAATTGAACTTTAGAATAGTCAGGTAAATAAGTCAAAGAGTTACAGATATGTAAGGGTACAATCAGGTGTGTCCTGGCCTTTTCCTCACTAGGCCATTTAGAATGTGGTGCATGCATGGGACACAATTTGTGCAACACTCCCAATTTCTCTCCACCTACTTCCTGCTTCGGTCCCCAATATGGCTTTCTAATCCAGCATAGTTTTTGGCCAGCTTCCAAACAGATGCAACTTGACAACATCTCATCTTTGGCTGTACCAGGGGCCTTCTTCTGTCTTTGGATTTCAGCTCTAAGAGTTCTCTGACACTTGATGGAAGTTGTTGGGCCTGTTGACAGGCACAGCTTGGGAGCTAATCATACGGAGCCACCTCTGATCAATGAGCAGTGATGAATAGGAGTTGATGATTGAGCCCTCTGGTCCGTCCCCTGGACACACAGTTCTGAGGCTCTGAGAAGGTCTGATCAGCTGTCCCTAGTGAGGACAGAAGTCTGACTGCTTTTTCCCATTTCCAAAAATCCCTTTCAAAGGGCCAGGGGTGAGTAATGCCCACAAAACTTAACAGACCATTTTGGCCCATTTGATAACAGGACTCTTCCTATATCCTGTCCTTGGGACAGTATCTTACAATGTCCACAAGCCCCCTTTATCTCTATTAAATATATACCTCACCCCCTCTACTTCTAGATGTCCCATCTTTTGGGACCAGACCAATGAAAAAACTCTTTTCAATAAATGTCAAATCTTGTCTCTCGCTCTCAAAACCCAGTAAAAGGAATCCCTGTATCTGATCACCCAAGGGAATCCCTGTATCTGATCACCCAAGGAAGGCATGTTTACCTTTCTCTGGGTTGATCACACATATTTGTGTTTAGAAATAAACATCATTAATTATTATTTCTGCATAGTTGGTTATTTCTGTAGACACTAGAAATGACCACTAAGCTGGCTTTCTTTCCTTTCCTGTTTCATGCTGCTTGTTCCACTGGTTCTGGAATTACACTGATAAGTAAGTCTCTTGCACAAAAGCCTGGAGTTAACAGGTAGCAGAAATGTTCTCTAGTTCAGAAGAGGACTCAGCAGCAGACCAGGCCATGGTAGAGTCTGTCCTGTCACTTGAGCCACATGAATCAGCAGATCCAAGGTGCCTGGTGGAACGCATGACTCACCTGTGGATGTCAGCCAGTTTCCTCTCCGCAGACACCTAGAGCTGGTGCAAAAGACCCACAGAAGGGATGGCTCAGGTGGCAGCAACAGATCTAACACTATGGGCTCCCATTTACCAACGACCTGTTGCCACTGCAAAGCCCCACCAACAAATAGCAAAGAGAAATAGCAATCCCTATAGCACTTTCCAGGATATCAGCCAGCTCCCTGGTAGAAGGTCGAACATGACAGAGCACTTCCACTCTGGAGGCGGGGGTGGGGAGACAGCAATCCATGCTTACTGGAATTGGTACCTCCTCCAAACACAGGTCTGCCTTTTCTACACACAGAGTCTCCCCAAACACCACTATCTGAGGACATAAAAACGCCTGCATCACACAATGCTGCTTCAGACCAAAGACCGATTTATGTCAAAGCAGGAACAACAATAAGCGCAGACTAAGGAGCCCACTAGTTTTATCACGTCTCCTCATTCAAAACTAGCCAGCTTAACTAATAAGTGGAGAGGGCCATTAAAGACTCAATCACGGCATGGCTTCAGGAAAGCAAACACTACTCAGTATCACCCTGATTCATGCCCTACTCCTGGAATGTGTCCACAAGTCAATATTTTTTCTTTTTAGTGAGGAACGATGTCAAGATCTGGGTACCAGGTATTCTCATGGTTGGAGTCTCATTTCTTGGCCCTTTCACCCATCAGAGCTGGAAAATATATGAATGCATGTTCACACATACACACACATATGAGGGAGTCTTCAAAAAGTTCATAGAAAGTTTATTATGAAAAAACTGAGTATGGATTTCTCTCTTTTTTTGGCATCAAAATAAACTCATGTTAATTCTGCTTATCTATAAACTTTCTAAAGTTTTCTGGTATATACTGTAGGCCCTCTGTATCTGAAAGGCTCCACATCCATGGATTCAACCAACTGGAAACCAAAAATATTTAGGGGGAATAAAATAACAATACAACAATCAAAATAATACAACTTTTAAAATATAACATCTATTTACATAGCATTTACCTTGTATTAGGTATTGCAAGTAATCTAAAGATAATGTAAAATATACAGGAGTTGAGACAACACAGTGGCATGGTGGTAAAACGCAACACTCTGCAAGGCTAAGTCACATGGGAAGGTTCTGGGATATCCAGAGATATCCTTCAGGCACCAGTCACATGCATGCCCATGACCCCGGGCTGACTGAAGCTGGGAATAGATCACAGATCCTGTTAGAGATTCCCCCCACTCTCTCTCTCCATCTTTGTTTTCCTATCTCTCCTGCCCCATGTTTCTCTCATTCATAGAAAAAAAAAAATACATAAATTGAAAGTATATACAAGGATATGCATAGGTTATATACAAATACCACAGCATTTTATATATGTGGACTTTGGTATCTGCAAAGGGTCTAAGAACCAATCCCCCACGGACACTAAAGGATGACTGTATGTACAGACACATCTATAAATGTACATATGTATACATGTGCAGATAAATATCCATATACACATCCACGTGCATATTTTAGAAAGCATGAATTCATACTAATATGTCAATTCCAATCCACCCCATGGGATTCTTCTTGTCTTCTCTCATCTGTTCAATCCTATAATATAATACTTCTGGAAGAGCTTTAGATTGCTTTGTTCATTATACTTCCTGGTTCTCATTTTAAGATAATGAAACTTTGCTCAATCCCTCACAGCAGGAATACACTCCTGTCTTATTTGCCATAAATGGATCACATACCCAAGCCTGAAGCAACCTCTAGCAAAGGAAGAGGGACCATCCTTCCCGCCACCACCACCTCTAGTGTCAGGGCCTCCCTTCAAGTACATTGTCATGTGGAAAATGGTGAAATAATGAAAGAGAATAGGGTTTCTAGTAAGAGGGGAAGAGGGAGGGGAGCTGAAGAACACAGACAATGAGGAGGCAACCACCTGCTTCATTAACTTACAATCCCACAAACCAGAGTGAGCAACATAAAATGTATGAAATGATACGTAAACTTTTCTTTGTATGTACACATGCAAAGGGAAGATCTTTAGTCATCATCATTTTCGTACAGTGCTTGGGGACACAAAAAAAGTTGAGAACATTTTCTTTTTAAACTAACAGGCTTCAATCTTAAATTTACAGAGTACAAGAGGTTTCCAGGAATTTAAACCCCAATTCAGTAAATACGAGCATTTTCCCAATCTCGTTTATAACACTTCTTCTCCTGGGGCAAGAATCCGAAGACAGCATGGCCTTTGTCAAAATAGAAATGTTTGTCTCAATTTGAGTCCTCTTTAAGCTTATTCCTAGAGACAGACTTTTCAGGCTTCTAGGGCAATCAAGGGGTACTAAATCCTTAGCAAATTAGACATGCTGCCTTTTAAACTCTTTTTCTTCTGAAGAAAAAGGGGACGAGCAGGAGTCCTGAAGGAATAAAGGAAACAGAAGTGCAAACTGCCATAAAGGAGAAGTAAATCCCTGGCTTAGGAGTCAAAGAGAAAATGTCGAGACAGCTTGTCAGTTCTGATGTGTTCTGGAGATTTTATCCCATTGGCCCTGAAGACAATGTTCAAGGCCCTAGAATCATGGCCACCATCTGCAACAGCTGTGGTAATAGAAAGAGATCAACTTGTTCAGAGCTCTAATCCTTTGGGGCTCCTTCAACAGTTCTATTTACCCATCTGAAAAGGCCAATCACAAAGGCACCCCTTCAGCCATTATACAAGGTAAGCAAAGAGACCAGGCATTAAAAAGCAAGTTCCCTATGAGTGTGGCTCTTAAATTTTTGCCAGGTAGACACCTGCTCTACAGACAGAGATGAAATCAAGGAATCTAGAAGATTTTACTTAGTCACCTCAGTCAAAGAGTGGCCCTTGGGACCAGCAGTTAGCGTAATGGCTATGTCGCTGGACTCCCATGTAGTCGACCGTGGTTCGAGTCCCGGACCCGGCGGCTTAAACTCACGCCGGGCGCGTGTGCGTGCATGCCCAAGATCCCGAGAGGAGAATGGAGGAGAAGGGATTGCGGCGTGGCCATCCCCCCTGGGGGGTGATTTCCTGCTTTCTGTCTCTCTGTCTCTCTCTGTCTGTCTGGCGAGCGCACGCGCCCTATAGCAAAAACCTCTCCAAAAAAAGAAAAAAAAGAGTGGCCCTATAAAAGGATCATCCAAGATGGGACAGTTAGAAGATTAAACTAAGACAAGAGATGAGCACGGCATTCCGCCCAGTAAGTATTTTACAATACTATCCTCTGCTCTGGACCCTGTCATTCATCCAGTGCCTCACATATGCCCAATATTTTACTGAACATCACAGAGGATACAAAAAAATAAATAATTAAAATAAGATAGTCTACCCTAATGCACTCTAACAAACCATTATATACAATAGCACACCAAGACACACCATCACGTGTAGTCCTTGCCCATAGGAGCTATTCTTTTTTTTTTTTTTTTTAAGAGAGGTTTTTGCTATAGGGCGCATGCGCTCGCCAGACAGACAGAGACATAGAGACAGAAAGCGAGAAATCACCCCCCAGGGGGGATAGTCACGCAGCAATCCTTTCTCCTCCATTCTCCTCTCGGGATCTTGGGCACGCACGCACACGCGCCCGGCGTGAGTTTTAAGCTACCGTGTCCGGGACGCGAACTGCGGTCGACTACGTGGGAGTCCAGCGCCATAGCCATTACGCTAACTGTTGGTTCCCGGAGCTATTCTTTTTACTCTAAAACTACATTAGCCACTTTGAGCAATAGCCATTTGGCTAGGCCTGAAATCACAATTAACTGACGTTTACTCTGAGCTGAAGTGTTAGCAGCACTTACTTTCACGCTTTGTTTTTAAGTCCTTGATTCAGAATATGTCCAAGTGACTCATTCATCTATTTTGGTCTTGGGAATCAAGCTGCATTCAGAAAGTCTTGCTGTAATCACACATACCAGGGGAAAGGGAGGCCCTCCTAAGAAACCACTGGAACAGCTGCCAGAGGTGGGGGAACCAAACAGATCTGATTGGATAGGCCTTAAAATTATCTTAAGCCCTGATCATATTTTTACATTTTAAGTCACCTCCAAATCCTCTTCTAGATCAATAATCATTGATGTATATTAGCTGCCATTCTCTACTCCTCTTAGCTAAAAAACATTTCAGATCTAGGACTGCTGCTTGCACTCCTCCATATTGGGGTAGGGGAGAGCTATTTTACCACCAATGCTTAAAGAATAAAAATTACTTTTAAAAGCAAATACCATAGCTTTTCTGATTTCAAAAAGTAGAAAATGTTTACTATAAAAAACATAGAGCATAAAAATGGTAAAAGAAAGAATATTGAAATTACCCCAATTTTACCACTTAGGCAAAAAACTGTCATTAACATTTTGGTACAAAACCTTGTTACATTTTTGTAAACAAATCTATAGCTATATATACACCTAGATATAGATATAGTATCTTCTCATAAAATTAAGGCCATACTGCCATACTGTCTATATTGTTTTTAATACTGCTTTTCTTTTTCTTTTTTTTTTAAGTTTTTTGCCATAAGGTGCATGCACTCAACAGAGAGAGGGAAAGACAGTGAGAGAGAAAGTGAGAAATCACCTTCCAAGGGGGATAGCCACGCTACAATCCCTTCTCCTCCATTCCTTCTGGGATTTTGGGCATGCACACACATACATATGAATGATTTTCAAGACACCAGGTCCAGGAGTTGAACTGCAGTCAGCCACATGGGAGTCCAGCACCTTAAACACTACACTACACCATCTACTGGCCCCTTTAATACTGCTTTTATGCCTCAGCATTTTATTGTGAACATTTTCTGCAGACATTAATCACAATTTTATATATATATATATATATATATATATATATATATATATATATACACACACACACACACACACACATATATATCTTTTAGTTGCAAAATAGTCCACTCAATGTACTGTAACTATTGGTTGTAATTGATAAGTGATCAATGGCATCAATAGCATGCATTAGTAGCATTCGTGAAATATGTTTGACTCTTTAAAAGGATCAAATTGAAGGGAGCCAGACGGTGACACAGTATTAACTCAATCAGACCATTGAGAGAAGGTCCTAGGTGCATGGACTGGGGCCTCCCTGTTCACACAGGTCATATGTACACATGCATGCCTGTGAGCCAGGTGGATGGAGGCTGGAGGTGGATCATGTCATGAGGACCCTAATCAGGGTATACGTCTCTCTCTCTCTCTCTCTCTCTGAAGAAATAAAATAAACTTAAAAAAAGAAAAGAAAGGGACCAGCAGTTAGAGTAATGGCTATGTCACTAGACTCCCATGTAGTTGACCGTGGTTCGAGTCCCAGACTCGGTGGCTTAAACTCACACCCGGCACGTGTACCTGCATGCCCAGGATCCCAAGAGGAGAATGGAGGAGATGGGATTGTAGCATGGCCATCCTCCCTGGGAGGGTGATTTCTCGATTTCTGTCTCTCTCTATCTTTCTGGCAAGCACACGCACCCTATAGCAAAAACCTCTCCAAAAGAAGAGAAAAAAAAAAAAAAAGAAAAGTTGAAGAACTATATGCTAAGTCCTTCAGCTTTACAGGACTTGAAATCAACCAACTTCAAATAACCAAGTCCTCTGAAATGGATAGAGAAATCGAAATTGGAGTTTTATTGATTACTTTTCCCTAGAGACTAATCAAAGAACTTCTCTAGAGAGGAAGCCCTGCTAGCTACCACAGCTTCTACAGAAATAAATAATAATTTTAAAACAATACAAAATAATTTACCTACAAATTTAATGCTTTCTATAGACCTTGCATTGTGCCAAGTCCTGGCAATACAAAAACGACTAAACTATAATCTTTCCTCTCAAGGACTTTACAGGTTACAGGGTGAAATTTCAAATACTTGAGCCCATTGAAAACCAGCTGTTGAGAGTGGGCAAAATGAAGCTGTAGCAAACCAGTGAGGACTATAACAATAGTTCATGCCCACTAGCTAGATTTAATTTTTTCTGCCCTATTTTAATCTCGTTCTATGCAATATCAATTAATTTACCTGCTGTAATGCTATTAACTTCAGCTGGCACGCACTGAGCTCTTACAATGTGCAGGCACTATGCTAGGTGCTATGGATACCAAGGAGAAAGAGACCTGGCCTCTGCTCTCGATAAACACAATTTCAGTAGAGATTATGGATATTCAACAGAAAACCATGTTAACAGTAAAGAAGACTAAACAGAGAATTCTGAGAGAATTTGAGCAGCTAACCAGTCTGGGCAAGAGTGTGTTTTAGAGGCCAGTTCCTGGATACCTACACATTGGGAGGTGGGGGTGGAGGCAGTAAAGGGGAAACTTAGAAGCGATAAGGCATTCCAGTAAAGGGGCACGCGCTAGCACCAAGTCCAAAGAGAAGCAATGTGGTGTGTCCTAAGAGCTACACAGAATGTGTGAGGCCAGAGTGTAAAACCCTAGGCAGAGAGCACCAGGAAATGAAAACGGTGGTAGGCAGGTGGAGGCATTAAAAGAGTTTGAAGAAACAGGATGTGTGGTCACCGTTCTTTTACATCAAGACCCTGCTTCATACTTCATTAAAGAAAAGGAAGGCATGAGATGGGACTTAGGTCATCAGTCTTCACCGTGTCACAAAGCACTTATCTTCTTCTTCTTCCTTTCCATACAAAGGTCACATGTTCCTCCCATCAAAGGCCAACCCCTCCACTGGGCTCTGGATCCATCCACTTTTGTCCTTGGAAGGTCTCCAGTGTCTCAGGTGCTGCATTTCAGTGCTTCATCCCTCCCTTGCTTCCATCCTCCCCCGATGAAGGATTCTAGCATTTCATGCCCTCCCTGGTGACACTTCTCAGTGTCATCATCACGCTGCTCTTGCTTGATTCATTCCTATCAGTAAACAACTATGCTCTTTTCTGTTTTTTTCAAGTTTCAGATATTTATTCACCAGTGTACATCTGAACACATCAAAATGATTTCATGCATTTAGAGGAGAAATATTTCCTGGTTAAGTGGAAAATTGTGCGGATGGCTTCTGGAAGCCCTTCATTATGAGCAGCTTCATCAGTGAAACATTTCATTTAGAAGTCTGGACCTTCTTTCTTCAGTTTGCTGGAATCCACATTCACTGAGTAAAACTTGTACTGATCATGGGGACCCACTTTGTTCCAGGGTTCAGGGTTATTCTTTCTGTCCCAAGAGATATTAGGATTAAACCTTGCCAAATGCATGAGATACAGTCCTGCTCTGGTACCTCCAGCTCCAAAAAATATAAACGGGAATCAAACTCGGATGCTTCTTGGCCTGGCCCAGGATCTGGCAGAGCTTGTTTACTGTAGAGGACTCTGGTCCGAAAGCAGAGAAGAACAAATCTACCAGGCCAGAGACTAACAATTCTCCTCACAGAGGTTCCTATGCTCTTATAGTTGCCATAAAAATGTTTCACTTCATTCCGCACTTCCCTCTAGTCATAACCCTAGACCTCTAAAGAGCTGTCTACACATATATTCTTTCTACTTCCTAACTTCTTTTATTGCTCCATCAACCATGATATGGCTCTCCTTTACCATGGCAAAAGTTCTTGATGAAGTCACCAGCCACCTCTATGGATTCTTTTCTCATTTGACTTAACTTCTGTGGTAGGCATTTAATGCCCACTCTACTCCCAAAGTAGTCTTAAGCTTCAAAGAAAGGACTGGATGGGAATAGAGATTTAGGAGCTCTTATTATTATATATGTACATATATATTAACATTTTTTTTCTTTTTTTTGCCAGAGGGCACATGTGCTAGCCAGAGAAAGAGAGTGAGAGAAAGAGGGAGAAGGAGAAAGCATCCCCATTAGAGAATGGACACACCATACTCCCTTCTCCTTCATTTCTTCATCATAAAAGGAATTTGAGCAGCCACACATGCACCCCTGGTGTTTTTCAAGTCACCTGGGCTGGGATTTGAACCACAGTCCACCATGTGGGATCCAGATGCTTAACCACTAGTCAACAGGGCTGGCCCAACATTTTTATAATATAGTTTTTTTCCAGGATGTTTTCAGCTGCCTCATCTAAAAGTGCAGATCTGAAACCATTGTTTAATAGTCAACCTAACAGCAGAGCACTCCCCTAGAAGAGCCAACCAATACACAATGAAAGGAAACTCACCACAATGGCATTTCAGAGCTCTGTGCAACCCACTCGCCTCCCACCTTTCCCCTCTTGATTATCTCAAACCTTCCTGGCTACTGATGGCTTCCTAACAAGCATCAGCCCATGAGTACTACATGGCTGTGAACTCTGCAGAGCAGGGCCATCAGGTATCTCAAGATTAGATAAAACGGCAGCTTAGGATGTCTCTCTGAGAAGTCTCCAAATGCAGATTCTAACATTTTTCAGTCTCTCTTCCTGTGTATTTTCATCATATATGGCAACTCTTTTTTACTTAATCTCACTTTCTTTGCCTTTTATAGAGACCCCTTAATTCCTGCCTGGGGTTCAAGTAGGAAGAAATAATTTGCTAAGCAATATTCAGCTTTGAGTGAAGCACTAACCAGGATAGAATGGAACCCAGTAAGATGACCGGCCCATGAGTCATTACTGATTTTTACTGTAAGCCATGTCAACACTGGGATGCACTTTTTTGCTTTATTAGTATTATCCTTGCAACAGATTCCACGGCAGAATCCACCTTAACAAACAGATGTTAAATCAAAAGCTCACTTGTTAATCTGATCATTTAATACTTGAATATATTTTCACAGATGTATAATATTTCAATAAGGATTTTCCTATACACGCCAACCAAAAGTCTGTTTGTCTGATAACATAAGTGAATCACAGATCATCCAAACTGGAACAGGCCTTAAGTGTGTCATTTTATCATTTATGGATGAGGAAACTGAGGCTGTTTCAAGTCATACAACTAGTCCCATAAATAATACTTTAAAACACATCCACCAAATATAGTCTGTTTCTATGAGCAAATGCTGTGAGATTTCAGTTGACAATGCTAATGACATATGATTTCTAATTTTGCTTTGACAGTAGATACAAGGTCTTTTGCAGTTTCAAACCACCAGAGGAGATGTGGTGCCTATGACTTGAGAAATGAATTCCAGACAGGAGTCGGCAGAGGAATAGAGGTGAGGGATGGGAAAGATCTAGACACTTTCTAGGAAAGCTGACATCATAACAAAAGTAACATACAGAATGTCCCCTTAGTTTTTTGTTTGTTTGTTTGTTTTTAACCTCTTCGTCTTACAAAATGCCTTCAAATAAAGGGGGGAAAATGCTATAGAACAATCTGGTAGAAGAGGGAGAAGGGACTGGAAGGGCAAATATTTCCAAAAAGGGGAAAAAATGGCTGAGAGAAAATGGGAAAATCCTCCTTTCGAGTCCCCTATCTTGTTACCTCTACAATGAACAAAATCAGCAATGAGGAAAGAGCAGGAAGTGGACTTTCTCTTTTACCCACTGCCAAGTATACTTGGTAGGTTGCTTAACAAACGTTTGCTGAATGAATACACACATGCACTGGGAATTTTAAAACAAAATGAAGAAATATTTGCTTGTGCTAAAGTTTAAAGGCCAAATTAGTTTGCATTTGATAGAAAATTCAAAAGGACAGTGCAAATTTAATAAGAAAAATCGTGGTAAGGTTGTAACATAGATTTAGAGGATGGTGTAATAGTTTATTTAAGACTTTCTGTTTGAGGTGGTCACTTCCGTTAGCCTAACTGGGGTGCTAATGAGGAAAGGATAAATCTGGAATTCCTGCACAGACATGGCCCATTCTCATATACACAGATGGCAACTCAAACTGCTCCAGGTGGCTCCAGCCATTAACACAGCTATCATTTATTTATTCACACACTTAACAAATATTACTTATTTTTAAGAAGCCATTATGCATCAGGGACTCTGGAGGTCTGTAAAAATAACACATTTCCTCTCTTATGTAAGTGTATAGTCTAGCAGAGAAGATTAGAAAGACATCTCATAGGCTGTATGGTGCAGCAGTAACACGTACCCTGCAAGACTGGAAGCTATAAGGTTGACCACAAGTTCAGATCTCCAGGTGGCGTGAAAAACATGCTAGGTATACATATGGGCTTCCTGAAAAGTTGGAGGGCTGGGGAAGGAGATCATGGTGTGAAAAGACACTGTCAAGGGTGCATCTCTTTCCCTTGTGCATGTTCCTGTGCTCTCTATGATAAAAAAATAAAAAATAAAAATAAATAAAAAAAAAAAACTTATGTGGACCACAGATGGCGTGGAAGTTAAGGTGTTAAGGTGCTGGATCCCACATGGCTGACTGTAATTCTAGTCCTGGACCCAGAAGCTTGAAAATCACCCTAGTCGTGTGTGTGTGTGTGTGTGTGTGTGTGTGTGTGTCCCCAAAATCCCAAGAGGAGACTGGAGGTGGAGGGTTTTGTATGTGGCCAACCCTTCTTGGGGGTGATTTCTCTCTTTCCCTTTCTCTGTCCCTCCCTGTCTCTCTGGTGAGTACACATGACTATAGCAAAAAAAAAAAAAAAAAAAAAAAAAAAAAAAAAAAAAAAAAAAAAAAACCCACATAGAAATAATACGTAGTGATTGAATATTTATTTATAATAAAAAAACACTATATTAAACACACTATACATTAAATAACTCATTTCATTTTCAGGAAAATGATATAATCAACTATTACTATATCCAGTTTACAGATGAAAAACTGAGATCCAGACAGATAAAGCACAAGAGGAAACAGCTAAGATGCCCAAGAGTTGGAGAATGGTGCCGAAAGTATAACTTCAAAATCCAGGTTCTTGACTATTCAGCAAGGTAATCATGTAGTTTATCATCTAAACAAGGGCGCTTTTGTGAGTGAAAGATGGTATGAAAAATAATACAAGTTTTGGACTGGCCCTGTAGCTTAGTGGTTAGGGGGCTGGATCCTACATGGCCAACCACATGGTTTGAATCCTGGCCTTGGCAGCATGAAAAACACTCTAGTGTGTGCGTGTGTGTGTGTCCAAAATCCCAAAAGTATAGAGAAAGGGAGGAGAAAGAATTGGGCATGACCATACCCCAATGGAAGTGCTTTCTCCCTCACCCTCTCTGTTTCTGGAGAGTGCACACATTTCTGGAAAATCAAACAAAACAAATACTGCAAATTGTAAAATAATAATAATACAAATTATACAATATCTTAAATATTTATTTATCAATGAACAGACCAGTTTTATTACACTGATGAATATATGCAATTCAAATATTCAAAGCTATTTTCAAAATGAAATTCTTTCTACATCATTAAATTAAATATATATGTACATACATATACCTTATACAGATGTATATGCAAGCCAATATATTGATAGAAAAATACTTCAAAATGGTTATCTGAACATTGTAAAGGAATGTAAGCAGAATAACTTTTCTTGGCATATGTTCACTTAGCTTTGATCAATTTCTCAGCCATGAAGCCTCTCTCACTGCATCTCATGGAGTGTACCCAGCACACAGCCCAAGTGGCTGGTGCTCCTAGCAGTTAGCTGGGACAACAGTATCAAATCTTTACTCATCATTATCCCAAACTGGCCACATGTACCTATCAACCAGCAAGCAGCCTACATGCTGTGCATGAAAGGCAAGGAAAACACAAACGACTCACTGCTGGTCCTCTTTCAGATGTGTCCATGAAGTAACATAAAACTTGGTTTGTTGCATTCACATCACACACACTCAGGACCATGGAAGAAGCTAGAATAAAAAGTAGTAGTCTATAAGACCCTTCCTGGTTTATTTTAATGCAACTATTAAATAATGATACTTTGTTTAAAAAAATTAAAATTAAAATCTAGGGACAAAGGATACTAGATCCTTTGGCTAATCCAAGATCATCCTGGGAAAACGAGGATGCATGGTCCTCTAATGACTGAGCTATCCTCACTCATCAACAGCCACAACAGGAAGCAGATGTCCAAAGAACCTACCACAAGGAAGTTTCAAACATGTGTAGAAGAGATCATCTCTGGCCTGGGTCATAAGAAAACTTTTGTTTGTTGTTTGGCTTTAAGTATATAAGTAAGAATATTACGAACCCCTATGTAACTCCCACCAAATAATTACCAATTCTTTTTTTTTTTTTTTGAGAGAGAGAGATTTTTTGCTATAGGGTGTATGTGCTCACTGGAGTGACAGAGAGAGACAAAGAGGCAGAAAGCAAGAAATAACCCTAAGGGGAGATGGTCATGCTGCAATCCCTTCTGCTCTATTCTCCACTTGAGATTTTGAGCACGCACACACACGTGCCTGGTGTGAGTTTCAAGCTCCTGGGTCTGGGATTTGAATCGCAGTCAACCACATAGGAGTCCAGCACCTAACCATTATGCCACTTGCTGGCCCTAAATAATTATAAATTCTTAACCAGTGTTCCTTCATCTACCCCCATCCCAACTCCTACTAGACCTCTTTACAATTTTTAAATTTTACTTATTTCTTCCATGAGTGAAAGAAAGTCTTGATGCCACGATCTGCCCCCAGTCTCAGCCGGCCCTGGATCACAGGCATATGCAAGCCTGGTGTGCTCTGGGGGATCAGCAGACTGAACTGGGGACCTTCCCATGCGGGTCAGCCTCACAGAGCATTGCATTTTACCACAGCACCATCATCTGGCCTTCCTGTTAGATTCCTTTGAAGCAAATCTCAAACATCATATAATTTCATCTGTGCATTTCACAGCATGTGTTCCTGAATGATAAGGAGTCTTTGAAAAAACTCTCTATATGAGATATCATTTGGGCTAAGTCTTAAAAACATGACTTCTTAAAGTCAGATATGAAAAAAGGACATCTGAAGAGCAAAGAAAGCAGCATGCACTTGAGCAGGGAGGTGCAAAAGTAGGAGGGCCATGGGGAAAGATTAGCTGAAGAATAGAGTATGTGAAGCAGAAGAAAAGAAGGTAGGGCCTGGAAAGATTCCATCGTACAGGGTCACATATGCAGTGCCGACCCTTGTGGCATACAGACATATATAGAAGCCAAAACTGTAGTTCAGAATGGCCAAGAACTTTACCCAAGGCCATCAAAGTATAATAGGCCAGAATGAGGACTCAAACCTAAAGTACTTTAGACTACTAGAATAGAGTTCACTCGAAGAAACCATCTTTGCCATGAATCCAGAGGAGAGAGAAGGTGACTCAACAGAAATCCAGCAGGCTTAAATAGCACACTCTTCTCCAGTCACCTGAGGGAGTACACGTGCTGGAACCAGATACCAGCCAAGCTGAAAAGTACTTGCCACACAGGTCGGCTGGTCAGAGTCTAGCCCCTGGACAGAGAAGATGCTGAACTCGCCCCTGCCAAGCAAGGTGGTGGTTCTGGTGTCCTCTAATGCAGTGTCCCCATTGCTCTGTTCAAAATCCTCCCGTCAAGGAGTCTGTAATGACCCCAAGACTACAAGACAAAGCAGGAGGGCCTGAGCTGAAAAATCTGGCATTATGTTTGCTCCTTCCAATCCTAAATGTGGGTAATTCACTGCAAATGCAAACTGAAAACCTCCCGAACTTCACCTTCCTGTCCAAATTGGCTCCTTTCAAATTTCTTCACATAAATTCTGATTAAAACTGACATCGTATTTTCTGCAAAAGAAAGCAATCTGACTGCCAACCATGGAGAGGAAGCTATGAAAAGTAGTACACCGCTGCTGGTTTTCTTAATTTTTTTATTTTTATTTTTTTGTCATGTGTGATTGACCATTAAAATGGAATCTTGCTGGCCTGGGCTCCTTCCTGCTGACCTGTGAGGCTGGTGCAGTTGGTGACACTGTCTCTCACCTACCAGTGTCACACTTGGGACATGGTTACACAAGCCTCAGATGACCTCTTGAGGGCAAGGGTCGCCTTTTTCAGAATTCTAAATCACAGCTTGTGGTGAGGGTGAAGGAGTGGAGGAAGAGGAGAACTGAGGAGAATTGAGGGTTGGAGAGGGCCTTGAAGAGGCCTCAGAGGGAAGCAGAGCCCCACAGCCTTCTCAGCAGTCTGCTTTCTCGAACCAGCTCTCCACAGAACAACAACAAAACGTCAGGCACCATAAACAGTCAGGAAAACACACCACCATATAAAGCCAGGCTATTCGGCAGCCCCAGAGCTGTCTCTTCTGACCCTGGGCCTTACTGACCCAACAACTCACACAGAGTCCGCTGTGAAAACTGGAAGAAGAAATACCCTGCAGAAGGAAAAAGGAAGGCAGACAAGGGGCGTCCCTGCTCTCATCCTGTCCCTTTCATCTGGACTACGTGCTGTGACTGCACTGGCAGCGCAGGTGAGAGGTTTAGAAACCGCGTCACAGACAGATCAGCCGGGACAACCGGGAGCATGTAACCCACAGAGAAAAAGAGTATGGAAAATTGTGAAAGCTCCCTTACCATCATTTCAAGACCTGTCACATTGAAAGGGGAGTAGATTTGTTTTGAGTTACTCCAAAAGACAAAGAAATAAGAGAATACCAGTCACATCACTGTAAAAAGGACTGTCTGAGGAATCAAAAAGAACATAGATTTCTCTGTTGTCAGAAGGGTTTTCGTCCTACTCGAGCGCTCTTCCTTCACTGCTCCCATCAAAGGCTGGCCTGACCTCAGCTTCCATCTTCAGCTTATTCTCTCCCCGTGTTTCTGACCTGTGTAACCTACTCTAAAGGCTTCCATTATGCCAAGTAACTTCTCAACACAGAACCCTACTCTGTCTCGTCTTAGCTTCACTTTTGCACTGGCTTTCTTACTGCTCTCTCATCGTTCACGATTACACTCCTCCAATCCACAGTGGTCCTCTTTTCTGTCACAGGTAAGAGGGACCTTCAAAAATGCCTATTATGAGAAAACTATGCATCAGTTTCAAAAAACTTTGTACCAACATAAACTCATGGTTTAACTCCATTTTCCCATGAACTTTTGAGGTCTCCTCATACATGCTATGCTTATTTCCCCTCACGAAAATCTAGAATTGTACTCCTCGTTGCCTACTGTACTTCCCCCTCCTCATCTCCCGATACCCTTTCAGCTGCACTATGCAAACCCTCACCTCCAGGTCCTGCTCGTGGAACTATTATTATAATGTCTGCATTCCCGCTGCTTCTTTCCCCCAGTGCTGCAACTAGAAGACACCTTTCAACATTCAGTCCACGCACCATCCCGTCTGATATAACTCTCCACCCATCCTGTGCTCACCCATCTTCATCACACCCTTCCCCTGTCACTGGGTCCCACTTTCCTCGTATGTTTAGCAACTTGTTATATTTATTTGATGACAAGTCTCCCCCCATGCTAGGTTGGAAGCCCATTAAAGACAAAGGATTATGTATGTTTCAGTGCTTTGTTTCCAGAGTCTAATGTACTACCTGGTATGTGTTTGCTGAACGTGTAAAATGAATAAAAAAGGGAAGAGTGAGGAAAGGAAGAAAAATGGTAGGAAAAAAGGAGGGAGGAAGAAATAAAGAAAGGAAGGAAGGAAGGATGTTTTGAAGGGCACTGCATTTTGTGCATTTCTTACTCTATTTACTTTTAATCTTAACATTTCCCATTCTCTTGATTTTTAGAAATTTAGTTTACAGGTTTTCAAAAGAAAAAAAAAAGACTTGCTTAGCTACTCTGAAAATGTGGACATTCTATAAAACAAGAGAAGACAGGACCAGCAAATGCTGACTGCAGTTTGCATCCTGGATCCAGAAGCTTGAAATATGTTGGGCAATGGGGCTGGCAGGTGATGTGGTGGTTAAAGGAGCTGGAGTCTCACATGGCTGACCTGGTGGCTTGCTTTCTCCCATTCTCTTTCTCTCTTTCTCTCTCTCTCTCTGGTCAAATTAAAAATAATAATAATAATACATGAGTTAAATAACTAAATAATTCTGTTAAAAAAAAAAGAAGAAAGAAAGAAACACACTGGGCATGTGTGCATGCGTGCTCAAAATTCTAAGAGGAGAATGGAGGAGAAGGGATTGTGGCGTGGCCATCCCCCCTGGGGGATGATTTCTTGCTTTCTGTGTCTCAGTATATCTCTATCTCCCCAGTGAGCACACACACCTTACATCAAATATCTTTCTAAAACAAAACAAAACACCAAGGGAAAACTCTAGTCAGAATCAAATACAGAATAGTAAACATTGCAAGAAAAATGTGGGCAATTATTTACCTCCAGAAATTCAGTAATTAAAGAAATTAGGAAATAAATAACCAGTTTAGTACAAAAAAAAAATTTTTTAAAACAGTAAACCTGAATATGTAACACATGTTTTAGGTATAAAAATTTTCAGTGACTGACTACTTTCCTACCCTGGGGGTTGGCAAGTAGAGACAGAGGAAGGGCCAATTTCTCCCTGGCTTAGAGGCTGACATGAATGCTTCACTGTGCACACCCACAAAGAAGGTTAGACCAAAATACATGATTTTTTTATAAGGTTGACAACTCTAAGAGGTTTGCTTTAAGTGCTCCAAAAGGTCAGTGAATGTGAAAATAAAGATGCCCCGGTGACCTCTGAGAGAAGAGTTTTAGCAAAGCTGGGAGAGAAGCCAGACTATGGACACTAAGAGATGAGTGGGCACTGAGCAAACAGAAAGCAGAGACAGCAGGCACACACTAGTGACCTGGCAAGAGAGTGACACACGCAGAGAAGTGGAGCACTAGAAAAGCAACAGATGCAAAAGAAACATCTTTTTCTCAAAACTCTAAGACACTGCATTTTTTTGAAAGTTGTTATTTATCTCTCGAGAGACAGAGAGAGAAAGAGGTATCCCTGGCAGGATCTGGCCATGACACATCCTCCTTTCAACTCCCAGCCTCCCAGCCAGCCAGATTACTGGCACACTAAGGTACACCCGAGGCCTCCCACCTGGCTCCAGCACTGCACCGTGGTGCCCAACTGCCTGTGCCACCACAGCTAGGCCTGCACATTTTTAATGCCCAGTAAAGGAGCGTTTTGGTAATGAAAATGAGAGCCAGTTGGAAGTCTGAAAGCAGCAGGAGGATGACAGTGCGATCAACAACTACAGAGAAACTGGAAAAGTCAACAGGTATAGATGGCAACAAAATTACTGCTAATTTTGACAATGAGCCTCTTCAATCCAAAAGTTTGAGTGCCATCAAAGACAACTAAAGAGAGCATTTGCTTTGGATGTGGTTCTTAGACTCAAGGATGACATGAGTCTCCTGGGGATGTTTGTTTAAAATGTAGTGCCCCCACTCTCTGGGATTCTGATTTAGTCGGTCAAGGGCAAGACTAGTGAGGGTACATTTTAAGAAAGAAGGAAACAAGGAAGAAAGAAAAGGGGGTAAGAAAGTAGGCAGAAAAAAAAACATTTTTCAAAGGTGAGTATGCTGTAAGTAGTAATGGAACCGTAATTTAAGGACAGCCCAGAGCAGTGATTCTCAGACTTTACTGTGCATAAGAATCTGCTGGTGATACTGCTAGAATAGACTGTGAAGCAGCAGGTTCAGGCTGGGACTGGACAGCCAGCATTTCTTTTTCTTTTTTTTGTTTTTTTGTTTGTTTGTTTGTTTGTTTGTTTTTAGAAAGATTTTTGCTATAGGGCATGTGCACTCACCAGAGACAGAGAAACCAAGAAATCACTCCTTAGGGAGGACGGCCATACCACAATCCCTTCTCCTCCATTCTCTTTTCAGGATCTTGGGCATGCACACACACATACACACCCAACATGAGTTTTAAGCCACTAGGTCCAGGAGTCGAAATACAGTGGACTACATGGGAGTCCAGCAACGTAACTATTACACCATCTGCTGGTCCCTGGAGAGTGAGCATTTCTAACAAGCTTCCCTATGTCTCCAGGCTACTGGTCTGCAGGTCCAGGGACCATGCTTGAAGTAGCAAGGCTCCAGTGAAGGATATACTTTAAAAAGGAAAGGAATCTGTGCAGATTAAGCTCCACGAACTCAGCACTCACACAGAACACTTGCAATAAGCCACCTCCCTCCCTCTTTTTCTTCCTTCCTTTATTCTTTCACATTTTCAGCAAACACATCCAAGGATGTATATTAGGCTCTGGGGATAAAGCAATGGAACATACATGACTCTTTGCCTTGAAAATGCTTCCAGCGTAGCATGGGGCAGTCTTGTCATCAAATAAATAGAACAGATTGCTAAACATCTGAAGATTTCCAGATAAAAATCGCTCAACCTAGGGGATAAACATGTTAACAGGCATCAAATGAAACAAGGAAAATACTCTGACAGTGCTTAGCAGTGGGAGTCCTTCTTTACATGTGTCTTTTCAGTGCACAGACGTCATCAGAGGCACTAGTGGGAAGACATAACCACAGCCTCGAAAGGTGGCTGGGTGTCTCTAGGGGGGGGACTCATGCCGAGGAAATCTCATAGGAAAGACAGTACCCCGCTGGGGTCTGAAAGATTATTCCATAAGAAAAAGGAGGTGTTCTAAAAGGGAGCAGTGCAAAACCGTGGACTGTCAGAGGGCTCCATGTCGGTAGCCCATGAAGTGGTAGGTCGGCCACAACTCCAAACAAGAAGCTGGATTTTACTTTGATGGCCAAAAGAAAGCAGCAGGGGCAACTTCAAAACAGAAGAGCGATGATGCATATTCATAAGAAGTCCCTTGGCAGCAGTGCAGGGGATGATCTTGTAGACTAGTAAAAAACACATAGACAGACTTTCAAAAAGTCCATGAAAAATGTATATTATGAGGATTGGTCCCAAGGTCTGGTGGTTGGGAAAGCCAGATCCCACATGGCCAACCAAGTGGTTCAAATCTGGCCCCCGAGGCTTGAAAAACATACCAGGAGCATGTGTGTGCAGGGCTAAACTCCCAACAGGATGGAGAAAGGGCAGAGAAGGGATTGCAGTGTGACCACACCCTACTTGAGAGGGCTGCTTTCTCCCTCTTCCTCTCTCTCTCCCTGTCTCTGTCTCTGGAGAGTGTACATACACTTTGGCAAATTAAAAATAAATAATAAAATACATATTATGAAAAAACTACCGATACATTTCAAAAAATTCTGTGCCCAAATATACATATACATAATTACATTTCTCCATGAACTTTCTAAAGTCCTTTCTTTTTTTTTCTGGTGTACTCAGGAAGTGCTCATGAGATGGTATATACCCCAAATAAAGCAGTTAACTAGAGCAGATAGAAGGCCAGGGTGGAGGGGGCATCTCTGGCTAGAAAGAACAGGATTTAGTAGTAAGAAACCAGTGGAAAGATGTCATGTAGACAGACATCACCTGAGATTCTTAGATCTCACAGAGGAAACTATTGGTCCAATCAAACATATCTCTACAAACCACAGCACCTTACCATCCAGTTACTAGGTCCACCTATGGAAGTTCCAGTAACACTGAGCAGACCAAACTAAAATGAGTTTCAATATCTGATTACAATGGCAGTTAATTGAAGCCAATTTTAGAATCAATGATTTTCTAAAATTCCAAAGATATAAAGGTGTCTAATTTTAAAAATAAGACTCAACACAAACTCCAGGTCATTCCTAACCCAGTTTTTTTTTTTTTCCTTGTGATAGAACAGAAGAAAACCCAGGTACTATTTTTCCCCCAAAGAGGTGCAAAGCATAGGCACACCCCTGTCCAGCCATAGGTTTCAAGAAGGTCCACTAAGCAGTGTAGTTAATTCTTCCTCCTCTGGATGTTTCCCAACTTAAAATTTAAAGTCCAGGGCTAGTCCCATGGCCTAGTGGTTGATGGCAGTAGATCTCACATGGCTTACCACCATTTAAATTCTGGCCCCAGCAGCTTGAGAAATACATAGGTGCATGTGCATCCAAACCTAAGGTGTGCTATATCCCAAGATTGAAAAGTCTACCAACATACTGAGATAACTAATGGTTGTCTCTATTCACATATTTCACTTTGCAAGTGTTTATCTAGAATATTCTTCCCCAAACATAATTCCTTTTTGTTTTTGATCCGTTTTACTTTGTTTGTTTACTAATTTGCCAGAGGGTGAGTGAGCTTGTCAGAGAGAGACAGAGGGAGATGAAAGAGAGGAATGGTTAAGTCACAATCCTTTTTCTTCCATTTCTCCCTCCTTTCAGGATTTTGAGTATGCATGCACACACACCCAGCATGTTTTTCAAGCCACTGGGTCCAGGACTAGATCTACTCAGTCAGTCATGTGGCATCCAACTTCCTTAACCACCAGGCCACAGGTGGTCCCAGAATTTTTTTTTAACTTTCTTTAATTTTAACTGAAGCATTGCTATTCATTTTTTTTTTTAACTCTTTCTTATAAGCACCAAATTTTAACACCTAAGACAATTTTGGGAAAAAGAACCACCACCAAGAACTCTCCTTCAGAACAAAACAATGATGATCATTTGAAGGTCTACCAAAACCAAAGCAAACAAACAAAAATAGTCCACACAGATATAAAGTAATAAAAATCACATTCTAGGAGGTCAGTGCATTTAGCAGTCTTCACTGTATCATCTTATACTTCAGCTGACTTTCAAAAACGTAACATTCCAGCTCATCAAAATGTACATTTTCATTTGCTTTTTTAAATTAAAAATAATAATTAGAAAAGGAAAACCGTAAGGAATTCAGTCAATTGCCTGATTCATTTCAATGTCATGTACAGCACATGGAAGTCAGGAAGGCTATTTGCAGCACACATGAGTACAGGAATTTCATCTTCAAGGTTTAGCTTTCTTCCAAACAGCATAAAATACCCACAATTCTGATGTCCTTTGAGAATTCCACAGGAAAATACAGGTACCTGAGCTGTTCTTCATAGAGTAACAGTGCTTCTGTCAAATTTTTACACAGTTCCCCTGTGTAAAATACTTCTCATGCTATTTCAATATCTTCATTGAGAGGTCAAGAATCATTCTGAGAAAACCCATGTGGAATCTGCTTCCAGAAATGTGGAGATTGGAATAGTTGTCAAGTCACTCAACACACAATCAAACTCTTCTTTTTTTGTTTTTTTTTTGTTTTTTTTTTAGGGTGGGAGATATTTTTGGTATAGGGCTCATGCACTCACCAGAGAGACAGAGACAGAAAGTGAGAAATCATTCCTCCATGGGAGATGGCCACACTGCAATCTCTTCTCCTGGGGTTTTGGCCATGCACACACACACACACACACCTGGTGTGAGTCTCAAGTTGCCGGGTGAGGGACTTGAGCCATGGCCACCTGGCGGGAGTCCAGTGCCTTAACCACTAGACCACCCTCTGGCCCCAAAATGCTCCCTTCTTTGGTATACCTCTTGAGTATTAGGATAGTCTTCTATTAGAACCTGATAACAGTTTCCCTTAAGATTGTCTGAAATGTCACCACACATTTCTTGCATGTATTTCTTACATCCATCAATCACTATTTGGTCATCCCTATCAGAGTGACTCTCTCTGGTTACAGTCTGACTATTTCACATACTATGCCACCATCTCCACCTCCCAGAATAAGCACGTCCTTTCTAGTGTAATCTCCTTTGCCACTGCCTATGATGGCCCAGGTATATGCCAATCGCTTTCTGCCAAATTAACATCCCCACTGGGAATGAGAACATTCCCATATTGCTTTGGATGTGGTATTTTGATGTTCTGATGAGGTGAATCTTCATCTCACAGCACTTCATCTACATCATACTCAACAAAGTTCCCATCAGTGGTGAGCCAGTATCTGTCCATGGTCCCTCCTCAAAGAATGGGTGGTAATTACTTCTCTCACCTAGTACTGACTATACTGATTCCATCTTTTATTTTTTTCTTTCTTCTGCTTTGTTCAAAAGGGCTGTTGATTTTTTTCTTTCTCCCATACATACACCAGTGCATATGGGAAAATTCTCAAACTAGCAAAGATACCATTCTGGTTGGTATAGATTGCTCAGGAGTGGTAGTCCTGCCAGGTATGCATGACTCCACCATCCCCTGCTCCTAGAAATGACGAAAGGCCTTTTAGATGGTCTTAGCATCAGATTTGGTACTGAGCATCAAGTCAGGCCTTGGGAGACTGGGGGGCTGCCTCGTATATCAGGCTGTAGTTGGTGGGGAGTGCTCTGACTTGCCCTACCATAATTCTTTTTATCATTAATAAAAAATTCAAACACTGGAATCTTCTCTAATTTAACTTCCTTATCCTTCCTTGGTTACATTAACACTTAACTGCTCTTCTAAAAATTTAAAATCTTAAATGTGAAATATAAGGATCCAAACAAGATTTGGTAAAATAATCATAATGTTACTATCATTAAAATGCCTTAGGTTCTTAAACTATGAATATATATGATTCTTTGTATTTTTGAACATTCAGTAGAGTCACTGAATGCACTCTGAATATCCATGATTCATCCAACATTTCCCAGCCTCCCTTGCAGTAAGTCCTGGCCAATGAAATTTCAGAAGTGGCGAGTGACATTTCTGGTCTAGAAGGTGGTACAGAGCCCCGTTAGACTGTGTAGTTCTCTCTTCCCCTGCCACAGAAATTTTCAAATCCATGTATCCTAGATGGCATTGCTAAAGCCTCATTCAACTTTATCTAATATATATTGAGTAAAAATAGCTTTGCTTAAGTCACTGAGATTTGTGAGTTATGAAGAAACCTCAAAAAAAATTCATGAAAAAATAGAATGAAGCCACAAATTTATTTTGATGTAAAAAAAATTTTTAAATCATGCATAGTTTTTTCATAATATACGTTTTCTGTAAACTTTCTGAAGATCTCTTTTACTTTGTCATCCCAGAGTTGCTTATCCTAGCTACATTCCTTCACTTTCTTTTTTCCCTCTTATTTAAGAAATACAGCAATCACACAATGTTCTATGAGGCTCAGTCACATGGGAGCGTTCCATGTTCACATTCAAAGACCTCTCTGAACACACTGATTGCATGTGTGCCCAAGGTCCAGGGCTAGCTGGGGCTGGGGCCGGAGGGTGGGGGAAACCATGGCATCAAGACTCTATTAGAGGTGCCTTCCTCTCTGTTTCTCCTTTTCTCTCTGTCTCTCTCACGCATGGAAGAAAATAAAATGAACTCAAAAGAGGGAGAGAGAGAGACACCCAGCCTCGGTGGCACAGGTGGCAGAGTACTGAACTACAGTGCTAGAAACCACATGGCCAACTATGGGTTCAGATCCCATGTCAGCATCAAACACTCTGGTATGCACCCAAGATCCCAACTATCTGGAGGACTGGGAGAAAGAAGATCATGGTGTGAGGAGACCCTGTCAAGAGTATCTATCTCATTCTCTCTTGTCTCTATTTCTCTCCCACTTGTTCTATCAAAAAAAAGAAAGAAATAGAATAAATTGAGCTTTTTAAAAAAGAAAAGAAAAGAGAAAAGAAAAGAAAAGAAAAGAGAAGAAAAGAAAAGAAAAGAAAAGAAGAAAAGAAAAGAAAAGAAAAGAAAAGAAAAGAAAAGAAAAGAAAAGAAAAGAAATATTTTATGGGTGTTGGGAAAAAGAATGCAAAATTTCCAATAAAGCAGAAGGTCAGCTGCATGCCGTTCAATGACATACTACAGTAATGGTTCTTAGGTGTGGTACTTGTATCATTAGTATCAGCATCACCTGAGAACCTTGTAAGACATGCTGGATCTCACCACCACAGACCTACTGAAACTAGGACTGGAACCAGAAGTCTTGTTTCAACAAGTCCTTTGAGTGAGTCCAATGGATGCTAAAGTGTAGAAACCAACGTACTAAACACAATGTCTAATAACCTGACTCGCTATTTACTACTGATGAGGATCTGAATTCAACGAAGTTATGAGTTACTTGTGTTAATATTTGTATGAGTGCAAATAATTTCTTCCTCACAGCAAAAATGATCCCAACACTCTTACAGTTCTACAGATATTAAATAGATTTTTAAATTTAAATCATCACCCTTATGCTAACATTCTTTATTATCTATAAATTCTCAATCTCCTCATTTTTCCCACAAATCAGTTTTGTTGTGTTCATCAATGAATTACATATTTTTGATGTACAAGGGGACTTCAAAAAGGCTGTGCAAAATGGAATTAAAGTATAAATTAATTTTGATGCCAAAAAAAACTTGAAATCCAGGGGTTTTTTTATAATACACATTTCCCATGAACTTTTTCAAGAACTCTTGCTCTTTATATGTTTGTATATGTCATATTTTAGCTATTTAGAAACTATACTTCAATAATAACTTGAGTGATCAATGTGAATATGTTAGAACTTTCCAGATCTATACACTATAAGAAGAATAAAAGTGAAACTATGAAAAAATTGCTTTCAGAGATTCTGCTTAACCCCTGAGAAAGTCTACTTAAAAAAAAAAAAACAAAACACAGAATCGGGACCACTAGGTGGCATGGTGGTTAAGGTGCTGGACACTCCCACATGGCTTACCACAGTTCGAGTCCTGGATCTGGTGGCTTTCTCTCTCTCTCTCTCTCTCTCTCTCTGTGTGTGTGTGTGTGTGTGTCTCTCTCTCTAGTCAAATTAAAATAAAATAAATGAATAAATAAAATTTAAAAAAAACACAGAATCAACTAGCTACATACACTTTGGGGAATTATATTTTTACATAGATATATTTCCAAAACATTTAAAATAATGGGGCTAGCAGGTGGTGTGATGGTTAAGGTGGCTGGACTTCTAAATGGCTGACCACGGTTTGAGTCCCAATCCTGGAGGCTTGCTTTCTCACTTTCCCTCTCCCTCTCTGGTCAACTTCAAAAATAATAATAATAAAATAACGGCAATGAGTAATTTTTTAACTACTTTAAGTAAATGTGGATTATGTAAATATGAAAAATCTGCCTAAGAACATGAAGACCTTACAAGATCATTAATAAAAGAAAAAGTCAACATTTTCTGGCTCAGTACTGTTAATTATGAGGCCTGATCATTTCTTTCTGCCTACACTGTGAGGCTACCCTGTGCATTGTAGAATGTTTAGTGGACCCCTGGCCTCTACCCACTAGATGGTGGTAGCAACCCTATCTTAGTCCATTCATGCTGCTGTAACAAAATACTTGAGACTAGGCCATCTGTAAACAACATAAATTTATTTCCTACAGTTCTGAAGGCTAGAGAGCCTAAGATCAATGTACCCAGCAGATTCAGTGTCTGCTAAGAGCTACTCTCTGCTTTATTAGAGCCTTGTTGCTGTGTCCTCTCAAGACAGAAGTGTAAGTGGGCTTAGCTAATTCCCTTCAGCCCTTTTATAAGGTTGCTAATCCTGTTCATGAGGGCTCCACCCTTGTGACTGAATCACCTCCTAAACACCTCACTTACTACTGTTGCATTGAAGATTAAGTTTCAGCATGAATGTTAGACACACTCAAATCTGAGCAAACTCCTTTCTATTGTGACAACCAAAAATGTCCTTAGACACTGCCCAATGTACAGTGGAGGGAGGGGAGAACCCATCACTCCTAGTTGAGACCCAATGGGTTAGAAGAATGTTCAAAAAGTAAAAGAAGATGCTTTTGAAATTACAATGATAAATTTCTACTGACTTTTCATATTATGATAATCTTATTATGCTATATCTTTTCACTTCTATTCTATCATTTTCTTATTTATTCATCCTAACATTAGAAACTACTCCCAAAATTCTAAATTGCTGTAAGAAAAGGAAAAGGCATAAAAAAGCAGAAGACTGTAATCCAAAAACAACAACAACAAAAATAAGAATGGATAAACAACAGTTTAAGACAAATAGAAAGTAAAAGACTAGGAACTACCAGTGTTATAATGGTACAACTTTATTAGCTCTCTCCCTCTGGAAGAAATTAACAAAACAATGCTACTGTGGAAGAAACAGTACTACTCATTCAGTATTCCATTTGCTCCCCCATATTTCCCAGTCTTCCTTATAGTTGGATTGAGCCATGAGATTAGTTCTGGCCATTAAAATATGAGAAGTAAAATATGGCACCTCCAGGCTGAGGTAGTGAGATGCCCAAGAGCTCTTCTGCCATCTCTCTTTCCCTCATCACGGTAACTGAGAAGGCCAGGTGTTCCTGACGGTGCCACTATTGTACATGATGGCAGAGCTTCCATTAGCGTCAGTTCCAGTGGGAATAAGGCTCCCCTGCTGATTCATGTGGATCACGCAGCATGAACAAGAAGTAACGTTTTTCTTTTGTTAAGCCACAGAGATTTGAGGGTTATTTGTTACCTAGTCAAGCCAAACTAACATAATGAGAAAAATATCCTCATTCTGATCAACGTAATACTAAAGTTCTCAAAATTCATATCTCAATTTTCGTCATCAAAGTATCCATTGCCAAACTAATTTATATTTTAGTATACAGAGACAAAATACAAACAGGCCATACTTTCCCATAATGGAGGAAAACTAAATGGATAAAAAGTCACAAAATAATGTCTACTGCAATCTAATCAGAATTTCATGAATATATGTGAGTATAGTTTAGATGACATGACGTCCCAGTGGTAATACAGGTGTATTAAAAAGAACAGAACAATAATAATTTAAGTAGCAACTGCTTATTGAGAGCCTATGGTGTGCCCAGAACAATATTATTGCTTTATTTAGTTATCTCATTTAATAATTATTGCAATAATTTTATAAATTAGATATTGAGGCAAACACAGTTGGCTACCCACTCAATTTGCTGACAAAGTCACAATTTTGTTCAGAGAATGGGTGGCAATGTAGACAGAAATGCTAGATCCCCTAGCCCAGAAGATTCAGTAAAAGTAATTAGTTCACACCAGGACCGTGGCCTGGCATACAACCATAAAACAAATAATGATTTTTTATATTTTTACAGGAAGAAAGAAAAAAGAGCAAACTAGAATATACAACCAAGATTGTATGGGGCATGCATAGCCTAAAATATTCACAATCTGATCCTTTACAAAAAGTTTGCTAACCCCTAGTTTATGCTAACCCCATTGCCTCTCTTTACGTGTATAGGTTTGAGAGTGAACAGGTAACATAGATTTTTCCTGCAGGTTTGAAACCTGAGAACAAGTCTGCTGAGTGCCCCTGGAAAAGATTTTTCTTCCTAATTAAACGAATAATATTGAGACCCAGGGGAGAAATGCCTGCTTCTTTTATTGCCTTTGAATTTTCCAGTTTCTATACATTAAACAAAAATCACCTTTAGCTGATATGACTTGGAGCTCTATAAGAAATATCATCAAAGGTGTATACACACCCATGACAATGTTGGAAGGTTATTCCCCCTGGTCACAGAGCATCTGCCCTGATCATTGACTCTAGTAAGATTGGCTCATGTGGGTAATAACTCAATCACTGTAACCTGGTAGTTTTCACCAGACTCAAAGGCTGTCACGACACTTGTAGATGGTGAAAGCATTTCTGGCTAGAAATATAGTCATTAGCCAAGTCATGATAGCTTCCTGATACTTTATTGCCTTTACTAAACCACAACAAAAGAGTTTCCTACAGTGTCGCTAGGAAATAACATTGTCTGAATGCAACCCTAAAAATCTAAAAATTTTTCACTTCATTACTATAATCTGAGTACCATAAAGAGAAACCTACAAAAGTAAATTTCTGTCTTCACTTCAGCATATAAAGCAAGGGTCGAGGGCATTTTTCTTCTTCTTTTTCTTCTTCTTTTTTTTTCTTCTCCTTCTTCTTCTTCCAAGAAAATAATTTTTAACCTTGAATACACATTAGAATCCTCCAAGAATCTTTAAAATAGAATGATGCCTGGGCCTATCCCTAGGGCTCTGATTAGTTGTTCCAAACTCAGCCTGGGCATTGAGATGTCTAAAACTTCTCCAAGTGATTCTACTATATGGTCAAGGTTGAGAAATTCTGACCCAAGATCAACAGAAGAAAATGTAACTGAGAGCTAAACCCAAGAGAGAAATAACTAAACTATTTACAACAGGCTGAGAGAGAAGACTAGGAAAGGTTCTTCCCACTATTTAACCCTAACACAAAAATTTATAAATGGGAAATTAATTATCAGTAAATAAGACATTCAAGTGTGTGTGTGTGCACAAGTGTGTGTGAGGGTGCATTCCAAATTATTTAAAGAAACGATCAAAATGGCCAGAAGAAAGAAACCAAAATAAAGGAAACAAAATGCGTGTTCAGCCTCCTTAATGATTAGTCTGACAGTTGTGCCCACATCATATCCACACCTTCCCTAGTACTCCCAAATCATTTTTAAGTATAACCAACTTCTCGGGACCCTAGTCCAGGGGTCAGGAAACTACCACCCCAGTGATCTACCACCTCTTTTCTTTTGTGTGTCACCATACTGCCTGCAGAACTGGAAATACTGACTATCTGATTCTACACAGAAAGTTTCAGACTCTTGCTCCACACCTAGTTTCTAGTACCATGAATTAATGCATCCCTTTTATTCTCCTCCTACTGGCAGCTGTCCCAGAAATCTTCACTCTCATTCCTGCTAAGCAGTCTTCAGTCCAACTAAGGACAGTCTCAGTTCATCCCAACAACCTGCTCAGTGTTGGCTCCTAGGCTCTGACCAGAACATCCCTGAGCACCTGGCTGAGGCTGTCACTCTGAGCAATAACCAGCTTTCAGCCGAATGAAACAGCACACCAAAGCTCTTGCCAGCTGGCTCTAATTGCATATGCCAATGCTAAGAAGCAGACGAAGGTACTTTATATGGTGCTTCTCCGTGATCTAAATCCTAACCTCCCTAATCAGCTTCTGGGTTTGGATAATTAAATGTAATTGTCGTCATTTGCTTTACTACCTAAGACATGCACTTTAAAATAATCCCTGTAGTTCTATTTGTTTGCAAAACTTATACTACAACAGCAAAAAAGAGAGGTTATTCTTAGAGCCCCTTTTCTTTTTATTTGCTTGCTTTCAGTCTATTTCTATCTCTGTGGGTTTGTTTTGCTTTTTAACTGCCAGAGGGCGCATGCACTCTCGCCAGAGAAAGAAAGTGAATCTCCCAATGGGGCATGGACACACCACAATCCTTACCCCTCCATTTCTCCATATCACCAGGATTTGGGGCATCCACATACATGCACTCTATGTGTCTTTCAAGCTGCCAGGGGTAGGACTCAAACCACAGTTAGCCATGTGGGATCTGCCTCCTTAAACCATTGTGCTACAGGACAGATCCTTGGTGTTTTTAAATAAAAATGAAACTGATTTGGGGAGGCGGGGGAGGGGGAACAAGAAGAAAAGACATCAGAACAAGAAGAAAAGACATCAGAATCTACTGTTACCCATAATTAAAATTTTCCTACGAGACAGGCAGGGCTTCAGAAACAATGTGTTATGTGCATTTACTTAGAAGATAAAAGTTCTTGTCTCTGTCCATCTGAGAAGTATTATCTCTACTTTAGCTATCTAGTACTGAATTGTGAATTCAATACCCCGACATTAAGGGCAGGAACTCAGAAAGAGACATCTTTTTCTTTTTCCCTCTCTTACTCCTAATATCCTTAGAGCACAGGTTCTAGAATTCAGTACTATTGATATTTTGTGCCTGAGAATTCTCTGTTGTAGGGCCTGTCCTGTGCATTACAGGATATTTGGCAGTCTCTGTATACTAGACAGCAGTAACACCCTCCTATCCCCACTACATAATGATAACAAAAATGTTTCCAGACATTGTAAATACACCCTGGGGGCAATCCCACCCTCCCCTTCCTCCCATGGAGAACCACCATGTTAGGGGAACCAGGCTCTGTCTTCTCTCCGGTTGCCCCCTCTTAACTCCTCCATCCCCACTGCTGCCACTTTAGCTCAGGCCTCAACGTCTTTAACATGAACTAGGACCACACGGTCCCAACCAGTCTCCATTCCTCCCACCTCCCATGGACCTCATCTAGCCTCCCAACCACAACTGAAGTGCAATGGGTGCTGGGCATACCACCCCAAATCACTTTAACCTAAGACACTCTTTCTTCTAACTGCCGACCCTTCTCAGGCACTGTCGTCAGGAGAAGAGAGCCACTTCACCATGGTATGTGCCCCTTTGTAGGGCCTGCCTCATCCCCAGTGACTGCCCAGTGCAGGGGTACAAAGTCCTGGTCCAGATGGGCCATGTTGGCTCCAAGCTTCCAGCAACTTCATTGTTTACACTTCCTTCTGCCCAAACCTGCTTCACTGGCATCCCCACAATTGCTAGTCCCAAGGATACACCTCAATAAATCTCCTACATGCAAATCTCCTTCTTTGGGTCTGTTTCCTGAAGCACAGGACCAAAGTCCTAGAGTTAACTTTCGAAAGTACACACGTGATCATTTTGCACCCCTGCCAACCATTCTGCACTGGTTCCCCACTGCTTGCAATGAAGGGCACCAAGGAGTCATTTTTGGAGTGGCATACAAGGGGCAGCACCATCAGTGCAATGCTGATAAAGTAGCTGTTTGGAGAGGGGGAACGAAGGCCCTGATATGCAGTATTTGCTGATTTCTGTGGTGTAAATATTTCCACCACTGTTGTTTCAAACTCCCGGCGGTGTAACAACTACCTGGCAAATTACTGGCTATGTAATAACTGCCTGTCAGGAGCCAAACACAAGCCAGATCCAGCAACAGCCCTGACTATCCACTGTTGTTCACTCTCATTGCTCTCCTTCACTCATGCTTCATTTCCGCCAAATTCTTGCGATTCTCAGGTCACCAGGACACAACGAGATGACCTGTCCTTATTCTTACTGTTTTCTCTGTCTAGAATGTGCTTGCTTTCCCAGTTTGACTCATGCAAACCTACTCAGTGCTTGGATTCAGCTCATGTAAAAAATCTTCCATAAACATTTTCAAGATTCACCTCTATTCATCCCATTTCACTCAAAGGTTAACTTTATGTCTACATAAGTCATAAATCTTTCTATCTAAGGGTTATTATCTTCTTTGTGTCTATCCAACTCTACTGTCTCTCTAGACTGTAAGGACTCTGAGGGTGGTCTCGTGTATACTTTAGTGCCTGACACAGACTATGCTTTCAAAAGGTGTTTTTATAGCAAACCAAACATCCTTTAAAATGCTCACACAAGGAAGAAGTGAGGATGGATAACTAAAATTTGGCAAAATTATGGTAATGAGTCTTTGGGTATATGGTTTTTATGTGTTTTGCTATTCTTTGTACTTTGTGTATTTGAAATTTTTATGGTGTTCTTTTACAGATAAAATTAATTATGAAATTATTTTTAAAAAGAGTAAACCAAAAATCTAGCCTTACTACATAGCTCAACTTTATTATGAAATAACAGATCTTAAAACTGTCTCAAGGAAAAGACACTCTATTACTCTAAATTTGAATAATAGGCTTAATCACTCACTTCCAGAATGTTGCAGAGAGTCAAAGCCTGGAAGAAGGGTAGGAAAGAGTACAGCCTCTAAGCCTTTGTCCAAATCCAAGAGTCTCTGAATCAAGCAGGAAAAACCATTATGGAAACAGGTGCAAATTCTGCAGGCCCGGGAAGAGGGTGCAGTGAACTGACTGGTCACCCTCTAGCCAGACAACATGGAAACCAACCTTTTCAAATGCTACTGCCTTTGACTCAGAGCAAGCAGCTATTTACTGTCCTTCTGTTTTTGTTTACTTGTGTTTTTTTTCATTGCTAGAGGGAATGTGTGCTCTCCAGAGAGAGAGAGACACAGACAGACAGAGGGAGAAGGAAAGGGAAAAAGCACTCCCCAGTGGAGCATGGTCACGCTGCAATCCGTTTTCCATTTCTCCATCCTGTCAGGATTTGAGGCACACATGCCCGTGTGCCCAGCGTGTTTCATGTCACTGGGGCCAGGATTTGAATAACGGTAATCTATGTGTGATCCAGCTCCTTAACCACGAAGTCACAGGGCTGGCCCCTGTTCTTCAGTTTTAAAACAAACTACACATACTCCCTCATTTCCTACTACCTGCAAAATACTATATATTTTAAATAAGGATAGAAATGACAACCATCCCCTCAGAGGAGTCTGAAGAATAATAACTAGCCTCACAATAAAAAAAGAAAGAAAGATAACAGTAAACTCTGAAATAGCCATTTGTTTCCTGTATAACACCTCTGTCATAAAGGCTTTCCATCTATCAATCATGTATGCATAGTGTGTATACCATATGTTATATGTAATGTATATTATGTAGCATATAATCCTCACATCAACCCTATGTCCTGGATACTAGTATCATCCCTATTTTTTAGATTACAAACAGAGATGTTATTTGCCCAAGGCTACATAGTTAGTAAGTAAAAAAGCAGGAATTTAAACCCAGAAAGCCTAGCTCCAAAATGCAGATCTTTAGTAATGCTAAGTGAAGGAAAGAAACAGACTCCTTTATAACTTTTTGCCACGTCATCAGAAAATTGATAGTGTCCCTTTCAAACACTGTAACCCGTCATGCCTTCCTTCGCCCTTGACCTTGGCATACCACGCCTGGCTGACCACCTGCAACAGCTACACCCAGCCAGCCCTGCAACACCCACCAACTTTTCAGTTGTCAAGGGAGCCTTTCTCTTGGTAACCTCGACATGTGGAAAAGCCATGAGTCCCAAGGACAGAAAAAAATGAGAGGCAGAAATGAAAGGAAGGCACTGTCACCCCCAGCAATGAAAACAAAGCCTCTGAACAATGCTGCAAAGAGCCAAGTGAGGTAAAACACCAAAAGGCCATCTGGTCCTACAAAGCAATCAGTCCATGGACTGGAAGGAAGGAGCCTTCTCACTCCCTGCAGATGGCTAAGGAAGGCAAGCACAGGGCTCAAGAATGGAGCTGTGGCTGAAAAAAAAAAATTAAAAAGCAGGAGAATACAATGGAAAATGAAAAGAGCCTTGGCCAGAGGTGGCCAACTAAAAGAGGAGCCTGGGCGGTGATCATCAGACACTCCAACTGCCGCAAGGTGGCAGGATGACGATGAAGAGACCTCGTACTCCCAACTCAGAAAGATGCTCACCTTAGCAAACTCTAATGGGCTCTCCACTGCAGACCAGCAGAATGATGGTTTTCCCAAATAAAATGTTAGACTGCATTTATGTGACAATGGAAAAAAAAAAGAGAGAGAGAGAGAAAAGAAAACTGTTTCTTAGCAAAAGTCCCATAAAAATTGGGCTTAAGTGTCAGTGCTTAAAGAGCTAAACTTGGGGTTTCGTTGTTGTTGTTGTTGTTGCTTATTTTATTTACAAAAGATAGTGTATGCACACGTGAGAGAGAGAGAAGCCCCTTTGACGGAGTCTTGTCACACCATGATCCCCCTTCCCGAGCTCTCCAGCTCCTCACAATCTTGGATACACACACACACACACATACATCCCAGGCCTGTTTTCAAGGTAATCAAGGGATTAGAACCTGTGGCCACACTGCTTCTAGCACAGCTCAGTTTGCTACCAACTGTGCTACCCACTGCGTCTAAACTTGAGCTTTAAAAGATCATTATAATATTTCCCTACTGGGCTAGAAAACTGAGCCATTGCTTGATTTATCCTGAAAGTAAGGAGAGCAGGGGATATAAACTAGAAACAAGATGACTTGGAGATACACCGTGACAACACTTAGGTGAATTTGTCAGAGCTTGCTGATGGAGGAAGCATTAAAGACGTCTACTTAGGGCTCGTCTAGTAATCTAGTGTCAAAAGAACCAGATGCCACATGGCCAATCACAGTCTGAATCCTGGCCCAAGCAGCTTGAAAAACATACAAGGCTCAAGTGCATTCGTGCCCCAAATCCTGACAGGATGAAAAAATGGAGAAGGGACTACAGTGTGACCATGCCCCATTGTGTGCTCTCTCTCTCTCTCTCTCTCTCTCTCTCTCTCTCTCTCTCTCTCTGACAAATGTATGTTTAGTCCCTGTTGTGTTCCAGATACAGTCTCTCAATTTCAGATTGCAACGGCCCCATCTTCTCACTGGCCTCAATAGTCTAGTAGTTTTACGTTTTGCTGGACTCAGCTGTCTCATCTATATCAAGACTCCCTAGTCTGGGCTCGCTGCTAGAGATAAGCATCCCTCAGGGCCCACTCACTACTGGTAAGATTTATTAATCATCTCCCCTCTGGTCAGCTAATGCTCACACTTCTGATAGCACCTGATGAACCCTAATGAAGTCATCACTTTTAATTCTTCCCTTCATCATCTTCCTCTTCCAATGCCTACCTCTTCAGTAAATTGCCTTCCTTCATCAAATTCCTACTTCCCAATTTACTTTCACATAGGACTTCTCTGTTTGCGGTAAACAAAGATTACAATAAATATGAGGTTATATTAATCGACTGCATCATCACACCTGCTACAAGCCTCAAATTCATGACTGCTTCATAGAACTGTATGATTTGAGTTTAAAAAATTGTATCATTGTTCAGTCCAGCAACTGTGTTTTCAAGCATCCATTCCCCTAATAAGCTCAAAACACAACAATTATGAAAGGGTGGAGGAGACAGGCTTTCACGTGTGCATTTCGGTGTCTGTGGGGGATATTGAAATGATGCCCCAAAAGCAGTGGATAAGCAGAAGCAATGAGCTGAGTGGCTCTGAAATGCCCTTGACCTAAGTCTGCTTCCCCACTCTGCTATTAACTAGCTCCATGACTTCAAAGGAAATTACTCAACTTTTCTGAACTTTGCTTTCCTCACCTTTAAAAAGGGAGAAACAACACATACCTAGGAGAGTGGTAATGAAGGAATAATTACCTAATACGCATGAGAAACCTAGCACCTAGTAAACACCTATAAACATGAGTGGAGAAACTGAGGTATAGAAAGCGATTTAGCTAGGCTAGTCCTGCGACTGCTAATTTAGACCATGTAACACGATTCTTAATCCAGCAATTCAATCTCAGCACTTAGTGTAGTTTAGGCTTCCTGCACGTCACTGGGAAACTTGTTGACGAACGTAAACACAGTCTGTATCTTTGTCCCGTGATCTCATTCCCTAGGAGAACAGTTACTAGAGTTCTGCCATTTAACAGTAAACTGTCAGTTATTGACTGAATTATATAAACCTGATAGTCTTAGTCAAAGTGATAGATCCACCCACCCCCATCCCAGTTTCTATTAATCACCAGAAGAGACTAAAGCAATGAAAATTAATCTAACGCTTAAAAAGGCAGCAGCTGGTGAGACAACATGCTACATACCCAGAATACCTTTGTCGCAGGGTAAAAAATAAACATTTTTTCCTTAACACTTAACTCCTTAGGTGTGTGTGTATTTATTCTATTTTTTTATGCAATGTGCAGTACGTATTTTAATAAATGGAAATAAAATTGAGTTAAACCTAAGATTGATACACTTGAAACCTAAGTTGACAGTATAAATATCTCAAAATAAGAGAGCATAGAAATGCACCATATCCCAGAGGTCACCTATGGCCTGGTGGTTAAGGCAACTTTATCCTACATGGTTGACAGCACGGTTCAAGTCCCAAACCCAGCAGCTTGAGAAACACACTGGGCATATGGACACTTATGCCCAGTATTCTGAAAGGGTGGAGAAAAGAGGGCAAAGGATTGTGGCGTGACCATTGTCCATGGGGGAACTTTCCCTCTTCCTCTGTCTCTCCCACTGAGTACACCCACTCCCTGGCAAATTTAAGAAAAAGAAAAGAAATGTACCATATCCCTCATTTGAATAACCACCCATGGAAAATAAAGCTCATGTATATGTTCTATTAACTCAATCTTTACAGAAATGAATCGAGAGCTCTTTCTATACTCTCTTTTTTTTCCTTTAGAGCAAGTCTCTCTGTGTCTCAATCCTCTCACCTTAGCCTCTCAAGTAGTTGGAACTACAGGCATACACCCTCATGCCCTCTTTCAGAGATGGGAGGGAATGGCACCGGAACCTTCCACGTGTCTTTAGCCTGTCAAGTAGCAGCATTAACCAGTGCACACTACTGCAGCTGGGCCTTTCCATACTCTATGGTTCCAGCCTTAGAAATTATTCATTGTTACCTAAAGAAAAGGCAATTCTTATAGGGTAATACCCACGGTAAGATGAGAATACTGGAAGTGAAATTAAAAGGTAAGACCCAAGCTTTGGGTTTTTCATCTGATAGTTATATAAACCCAAAACAAGCTACTTAATTTAAATTGCAACAGCTTTCCCACCTGCAGAACAGAGAAAAAAAAAAAAAAAAAAAAGCCAACTAAAACAAACAAACAAAAACAAAAACAAAGACCTGTTTACTTCATTGAGTTTTTAATATGGACCAAACAAAATTTTTCTATGATTTCTGAAAATCATTTACAAATCAAGGCAATGCCGTTCACATTTAAAATTTCACTTTGGTTAAGTAAAGCAGAATTAGCTTGCTGGCAGACAGACCTAGCTAAGGCTGAGCCAGCCCTTTTGCTTTTGAGGTCAGTAAGTAATCTAAGACTCCAAAGTTTTCTCTTCACTGCTTAACTTCCCTGAGTTAAGTTCCCTTCCTCTTTCTCATGGTAAAATCTATACCTGATGCACATGCTCTTTGGATTTACCATGAGTCTGCAGTGAAGAGAAAATTAATGGCATGCAGGCAATGGTCAGCTTGGAGACTGCAGTGCCCTTTTGCCAAATATTTTATATCTTCTTCCCCTTCTATGTTTGGAGAATCCTCACCTCTTAAGGCAGGGCTTGCCATCCATCATACAAACTAAAAGTGCTGGATACTCATTTTCCAAAGCATCTTTTGCAGCTATAGTATGAGTCCAGGGCAACCACTACAAACTCAGAATCAGCCCCTGGTGATGCGAACAGGAAGAGCCTGCATGGTACTCATCACAGAACTTGACAAAATAGTGGCAACCTCGTCCAGTCTGGGGAGGCTTTACGATGACCACACTTGCTGTCCAGTAGTGTGGGACAAGCTGTTACCTGCACCTAATGGTGGTAGGAGTGGTATCTGAACCAGACTCCTTTGGTATTTGGGGACTTTATTTCAGCTCTACTGTCTCTGATTCACGTTCTCTATCCCTTTGGAATGAGTTACCTAGTTCTTTCAATGGAGTCTTTTCTTGTCCAAACTAGTACTTCTTCTGGTACCTCTTGACAAAGAACTCTCACTGATTCAGAAATCATCCTCGAGGTCAAGAAATAAACTAGGACCAGCAAAGCATCTTCCTCCATCCAGAAACTTCCATAGGAGATGCCCCTAATCTTCATTCCCCCAGGGGAAAACCCTGAAAGTTACCAAACTGTAGTTCAATGGTACAGAAAGACAAACCCAGCAGATAAGATCACTTAGAAAATATTTTAGAATCAATTTTACTCAGACCCCTTACATGGAAGTTGAATGGAGTAATAGAAAAAGAACATGGATTTTTAAATTTAAAAAAAAAAAAAAAAAGATGTGAGTTTGATTCATTCCCTCTGTTACCTCCCATCTTATGATGTCCTAAAGACAACACATCCCAGACACACCCCACGTATACCAACAAACTTGCACACCATACAGGACACGTTCATTCCTTCTTTGCCTTTCCTAGGCTCCTCACTCTGACCAAAATACGTTCCCTACTGGTGAATGCTTATTCTTCAAAACGCACCTCCAATGTGACACTCTCCTAACACTACCCGCCCCCCAACTAATCACTGCTTTCTCTGTGTTGTTGGACTCTCCACTGCCATCTACTCTGCTTTCCTTTGCTTTTGAGTGTCAGTCACCCTTCCTCTCCTCACATGCCAATTCTGAGCTCCTAGGACAAGTGAAGGCCTTACCAGGGCCTGGGTTAGGGAAAGTCAAGTGAGACACCTAGGGCACAAACTTTAGAGATGCCCACTGTCAAGAACAATGGCATAAAGCTGGTTCTCATCCTCCTTTCTGTCTTTAATAACTATCTCAGAGCCTATCATAAAACAAGCACTCAGACTTTTGTCAGTTAAATGCTGAATAGTAGAAGAAAATGTATGTAATTAGAGAATATTTACATGATATAGAAAGGGTAACATCTGACTATCACAAACAGGCTGGGTAATCTTACTGAAGCCACTAAACTGACCAAGTGGGAAGAACTGCATAATGTTCTCCCTTATGGTACCCAAGTCTATGACTTGGTCACTGCAAGTTCAAACAACAGAGGATTTGAAGAAAAGGAGGGAAAAAATGGCCATTCTGTGAATAAACACAAAGTAGGAGAGGGATAACATATTCAAATTAAATAAAGACAAGAGATTGACTAGAAGAAAGAATGTATGCAAAGGGTGAAAAATATGCTGATAGAAATTGGATGGTTTGGATGGAAAAAGACAATAAAACTCCCTGGAAAACCAAGCAAGGGAAACTTGAGACTTAGGACTCAAATTGAGTCCTTGAGCAACAGGATGGAAAATAGTTTTATATTAATAATTAAAAGATAATTTTTGAGGGATCAGCAGTTAGCATAATGGCTATGTTGCTGAACTCCCATGTAGTCGACCGCGGTTCGAGTCCTGGACCTGGTGGCTTCAACTCATGCTGGGCACGTGTGCATGTGTGCCCAAGATCCCAAGAGGAGAATGGAGGAGAAGAAATTGTGGTGTGGCCATCCCCCCTGGGGGGTGATTTCTCTCTTTCTGTCTCTCTGTCTCTCTCTGTCTTTCTGGCAAGCGCAAGGGCCCTATAGCAAAAACCTCTCCAAAAAAAGATAATTTTTGAAACCCACAATTCCGGGCCTCTACTAGGTGCCAATTGTGTTTAAGTATTACATATAAATAATCTCATTTCACCCTTGAATTTGGTTACTATTATCATCTACCCTATTTTACAGATAAGGAAACTGAGGTTTTGTTAAGTCAAATATTCAATGCCACACAGCTTACAGGTGGCAGAACCAGATTTAACATGTGCTCTTCACCTTAAATAAACCCTTTGGTAAGGCACGTTGAAGGACAAATAGACAAGGGGGACTAAGGAATAATATGATTTAATGTCTACAGCCTTATAAGAACAATGCACAGAGGTTGGGAATTAAAACTGAGAAAGAGACAGAAGGCAAAAGCAAATGCATTTTCTGTTGTAGTTATTGAGTCTGAAGTGGTGGCGGAGATACAAATAGAAGTGTCTTTCAGAGAGTAAAGCCCTCGGGATTAAGGCTACAAGGAGTAGTAGGCCGTCAGAGAGACCTGGCAGGTGCCATGATGACAGGGGAAACCCAGAGGTCTGGGAACAGCAAAGTGCTCTTCTGGAACAGCACACCCGAACAGAAGAGCTATCCTTGGAAAGGTTCACATTTGGGAAATACAAGGTGGAGGAGCCAAGGAAAGGTAACAGAAAGAATAATCAACTGGATAGAAAAATTAAATTAGCACTGTGTTAAAAAAAAAAAAAAAAAAAGCTACAGATTTCCAATAAGTAGAGGTAGTCAGCACAAATCAAAGGAGATGTCAAGAAGAAAGTCACTTCCTCTGCCTGCTGGGTGGGGTCAGATAGAGCCCTGTGAAAGGTCAGAACTCTGCCATCCCCTCGATGGCATCTGTAGAGGCCACCGTGGAGAGCAGTAACCAAGTTCCTCTGTCTTCCAGCCACAAGCCTGAACCAGCTCTATTCAGCAGTAGGGGGTGGGGATGCGGGGCGGTGAGGCCAAGGGATCCCATACTTGCTACACTTCCACCCCAACCAGTAACAAGGCATCACCCCTTTCATCCATCACGGTGGCATCAGGAGACTTTCTAAAACATAAAGTTTAAATAAGAACTAATGTCTTATAATACACAAAATGTCCACGTTTCATTCAAAAGTCATTCATCATACTAAGAAACAGGAAGATCTCAAACTGAATGAAAATAGATAATAAACACTGAGCTGACCCATAAGTTAGAACGATCTGACAAGAATTTCAAAACAGACATCATAAAATTGTTTCAAGGAGCAGTTGAATAGGCTTGAAACAAATGACAAAAGAGAACGTCTCAGCAAACACATAGCTTATATAAAAAAGTACCTAATGGAAACTTTAAGGTTTAATTATTTATTTATTCCATGAGTGAGAGAGACAGAGAGAGGAAGAGACAGAGAGAGAAGGCACCTCCAATATAGGTCATGATGCTGTGACCTACCCCCCAGCTTCAGCCAGCCCCAGACTGTGAGCACACATGTGCCTTGCAGACTCAGAGAGATCTCTGGACAAGAACCTGGAACCTTCCCAATTGGGTCAGTCTTACAGGGCATTGGGTTTTACTGCTGTACTGCCATTCAGTAACCCTAAATGGGACATTTAAAACTAGAAAACATAGCAACTAAAATTAAAAAAAAAAAAAAAAAACCTCAATGGATAGTCTCAACAGCACAATGTAGGATAGATACAAAGGAAAGAATCAGTGAATTTGAAGAGAGATGAATAGAAATTACACAATTTTAAGAAAATATCCTTGGAGTCTCAGAAGACAAAAGAGATTAGGGCTGAAAAAGCATTCAAATTTGAGGGGGGAAATACACACACACACACACACACACACACACACCAAGAATTTAAGAAGCTGTGAAAGTCCCAAGTATGATGGACCTAAAGAAATTCATACCAAAATACATCATAGTGAAACCTCTGAAAACTAAAGAAAAAAGTCTTAAAGGCAGCCAGAAAGAAACAAGGTATTACCCATAGGAGAAAACAGGTCGAATGACAACAAATTTCTGATCAGAAACTATGAGGGCCAAAAGGAAGCTGCACAACAATTTTCAAGCACTAAAAACAAAACTGTCAACCCAGAATTCTAAATTCAGGGAAACTACCCTCTGGAAATCAAGCAGAAATCAAGACATTCTCAGAGGAAGGTAAACTAAGAGAATGTGTCACCAGCAGACCTACACTTTAAAAAAACAGCTAAAGAAACTTATCTAAATAGAAAATAAATTATTGGGGCCGGTAGGTGGAGTGGTGGTTAAGGTGCTGGACTCCCACATGGCCGACCACGGTTCAAGCTCCAGACCTGGTGGCTAGTTTTCTCACTTTCCCTCTCTCTTTTTCTCTCTCTCTGGCGACCACACATGCCCTATAGCAAACTTAAATAATAACAAAAACAAAAATAATAATAATTAAATAAATAAATACATAAATTTTTAAAAGAGAAATGATATAAGTAAAACATTCATAGGTGATCCATAAAGGAAAGTGTCAGTATTGTGAAGAAATTGGTATTAGACTGCAAGATATACAAGGGAATGGGTGATATGGAAAGCAGCGGTCAGAGTGGACCACTGTATGTCCCAAGAAGAGAGGAGCTATATGGGGTGAGGACTGAGGTATGGTAGAAAGGTACAAAGAGTGATTAAAAAGAATGGAGGGTTCAAGTTTCTACTCAGTCTCTTCCTAACTGTATGTCCTTGGAAAATGTCTTACCCTTTCTAAGTCCTAGATGCCTCCATTTTTAAATGATAATAATAGTAGCTACCTCAGAAAGTTATTATAACATTTAAATGAAACACATAGTATTTAGTACAGTGTCTGGTGTGTGAATATAACGGCTCAAGAAATGCTATTCCTATTTTTGGAGCCAAAGTAGCTATTTTAGCCAAAAGACTAGTCGGCCCAAGGGAATGTTATTCTCAGAATGCAAACGCAATACATAAAGAAAAGACAATTAGACAAAGATGGAGGAGGGGGTGGAGAAAGTGTACACAGAGGAAAAAGGTGCATTTGGGAGCGGGGAGACAGCTTGTGGCACCCTGAATGCAAAGGCATCAGATAAGTAATGGCCCTGGGACCACAAAGATGGGGGTTCGAACTCTGACACCAAACTTACTGATATATTCTGGAGAAACAACCTCACCTCCTTGAACTTCAACCCTCTCATCCCCAAAAGAGAAATAAATAAACCTGAGTTTACAGGGCCAGCTTGTGGCACTACTTGACCACATGGTTTGAGTCCTGAACCCTGTGACTTGAAGGATACGCTGGGTGCAAGTGTGTGGGTGCCCAAAAACCCAAAAGGAGGGTGAAATGGAAAAGAACAGATTGCAACGTGACCATTCCCCCACAGGGATGCTTTCTCACTCCCCCCCTCCCTCTTTCTCTCTGTGTCTCCCCAGTGAGCACACATCCTCTGGCGAAATGTGGGAAAACAAAACAAAACAAAAAAAACAACGAGCTCACACGTACCATTTCTAAACCTTCACAACTCTATTAAGTGCTTGAGATCACAGGCATTTAATAAACAGTAATACTGTTATTACTTAGAATAAATGGAAGTACAGATTCAGAAAGAGATGGGAGATCAGGGCATGGCTGTCTAGCTGCGGGTAGGTGGTGAGCTGTCTATTTCAGACAGACCCAGTCTGTTTTAGCAAGCAGGCACACTAAATTGTTCAGAGTGCAGGAGGGCTGAGAGAGCTGGAGATCTCACAGCAAACAGAAGACCTCAGCAATTTTCTCTGTGATTCTCAGAATACTAAAGTTGAAAGGGACCAGAGAAATCATTTAGCTCTTTTCCTGCCTCCACTTCATGCATGATAACAAATTTGTTTGTAAAGGGCTGGATACCAAATACATGAGGTTTTGTAAGCGACAGAGTTATTGTCCCAACAACTCAACTCTACCCATACAGCAAAAACACAGAGATAATGGGTAACAAATGAGTGGGACTGTGTCCCGGTTAAACTTTACTTATAGACATTGAAACTTGAACTACATATAATTTGCATGTGTCATGAAATATTCTTTCCTTGATTTTTTTTTTTAAAGGACTTAAAATTGTATTGACCATTTAGCTCACAGGTTACAGGAAAATACTCAGGGAGTTGGAGTTTGCCAGCTCCTACCATATCCAGATGCTCTTCAAACTATGATGGTATTTCATTGCAATAAACCCATTATAAGTTGAAAAAGATGATAAATCAAAAATTCACTAACTATACCTAACCTACTGAAGATCACAACATAGCCTAGCTTACCTTAAATGGGCTCAGAACATTTTTGTTGGCCTGGAGTATAGTGATAAATATAACCCAAAGCCAATTTTATAATAAAGTTGTTATACATTACTCTGAGTCAAAATTCAAAATTTGGGAGACAGTTCCTACTGAATGAGTATTACTTTTGCGGTGTTGTGAAGTCCAGAAATCATGAAGTGAACCACCGTAAGTCAGAGACTGCAGTGGGTATAAATCAGGCTAAAGATAGTTAAATACTGTGTCTCTTTCTCACAGTTCAGGAAAACTTCAGCTATAGTATTGAGTTTTCCACCTCTCATTAATAGGCAATATCTTTGTGAGCTAATGGTAAACTATACAGTTTTCTATCATTTTTGTGAGGATTAAATGAGATGATGCATATAAACGAGCTGACCACAGGGTCTGGTACAAAAGCTAACCCAACAAAAGTAGTCAAAACTATAAATAGAAACACTGGACCCAAGAACTGCATGCAACATGGTTTGTTCAAAATTGAGACCAGAATCTGTGTGCCTACCTACTCAATTCAATGCTTTTTCCAGTTCCACAGCTATTGGTTGACTTAGCTTTATAAGAAGTCAGCCATCCATAAATATACAATTCAATGACACTAGGAAAGTCTTCTGTCACCTTGGAAATAACTCCTCACCTCTGAGATTTCACCCTTAGAAATGTATTTCTTTATTTTACACCTGATAAATGTAAATTCCCTTAGATAAGTTCTCATTTTAAGTTCTGTTAGTTACTCCTATGTGTAATTTATTAGTGATCAATATTTTTTCAGTGGATCTTTAGACACCAGATTTTTTTTTTGTTGAGTTTTTTGTCACAGGGTATGTGTGCTCACTGGAGAAGAGAGAGAGAGACAGTAAGAAAGAAAATAAGAAATCACCACCCCTCAGGGGGATGGCCAAGCTGCAATCCCTTCTCCTCTATTATCTTCCTAAGATTTGGGGACATACATGCACACATACCCAGCATGATTTTCAAGCCCCCAGGTTCAGGATTCAAACCCTGATTGACCATGTGGGAGTCTTGTGCCTTTACCACAATGCCATCTGCTGGCCCCTAGACACCAGATTTTTACAGGAAGTAGTATACCAGTACAGGGGAGTAGTATGCAGCTATAAAAAGGAGCAAAGTATTGATATATGCTACAGTATGATGGATGAAACTTAGAAGCTTTTTGCTAAGTGAAAGAAACCAGATCCAAAAGGCTGTCTTTTACATGATTCCATTCACAGGAATTAGCTCATAGACCAATCCACAGAAAGTGGGTTAGTGGTTGCCAACGACAGGGTGAAGAGGAGTTGAGGAGTGACTGCTTACAGTGCCACGAGTTTCCTTCTGTGGTGAAAATGTCTTGGAACCAGAGCCCACTGATGACTGTGCAACCCTGTAAATTCACTAAAACCCACTGAATTATGTACTTTAAAATGACTAAAATAATGAGTTTTGTCACATATATTTACCACAATAAAAAAAATACACACACAAAAGGTCTCCAAAAGCTTCATGGAAAAGTTGTATTATTCAAATAAAAAATCTATACATGAATTTCTTTTTTTTTAAACTGTACTTTAATTCCATTTTTCCACAAATGTTTTGAAGTATCCTCATACATGAGGAGGGCACATGACGATTCTGCAGGCACATCAAGATGTTATTTGTTTTTCTAAGTTTTTATTTATCATTGATTTCTCCCATGAGTGAGACGAGGTGGGGGAGGCACCCCCAACAGGGTCTCCATGCCACAATCCACCTCCAGCCCCCACCAGCCCTACATGCTGAGCATGGGCATGCAGGCCTAACATAGTCAGGGACGTCTCCAGTCATGAACCCAGAACCTTCACACGTGGTCAGTGTCCAAGGCATCGTGTGTTACTGTGATGTCCACTTATGAGAATAAAGGAGAGGAAAGGCTAGAAAAGGAAGACTGGATTTATCAAAAACCACCTTCATCCACTTTGCATGTCTGAATAAACTAGCCCTGGATACTGATAAAAAATGTGTATTCAAAAGGTACCTGTTGGCCACCTATTACGTGTCAGCCTCTGAGGATAAAACATGGCAAACAAGATAGAAAAGTGTTCCTTAAAATTCTTCCCAATGTGTGAATAACCAGGAAAAAAAATTCACTGATTTTTACAAAAATATATGCAGAATATTTACTGTACCATCACCATAAAGCAAAAACAATTACAGATTTCTCCGTTAATTCTCATTGTAACCCTGACTGACGATTAGCATACCCAACAGTAGAAAAGGAAAGCAAAAGTTCTTTGAATCAAGAGAATCAAAGGGCTGCCTGTGCTCTTGAAGAGGATGAGGCTAGAGTAGCAGAAGCTCCAGGCAAACGGCTGGAATGTAGATGAGATCTGTTAATTTACAAACTTGTTATCTTTCCAAAGCTAAATCTCTCCAGAGGATGGAGAAGTGTGACAGCTGTTCACTTCTTCTGAAGTGTTGTTTGCAGTCTAGCAATCTAGTGCTACTGGCAGCATTATCTATTTTTTTTCCCTTGTAAATCAATTCCGAATGATTGGAATATATTTAAGATTATTATTTTTTAACTTAGCTACGTTAAGTGTGAACCCCCTCACAAAGCCTATGCTGTGCTTGAAGACTTTCACAACCTCTCCTGGACATATATTCCAGTATTTACAACTCTTATACAAAAGCCAGCCTTCGTCTATTCTACTGTTTATCTTTTAACCTTAGCTGAGTAAAAATGGGTAAACACATTTTGGAAAACAAGAGTCGAGTACATATAAAGTCAGGTTACTATCAGAGTATGGTTTAAATAGTTAATTTCTTCCAGGCTTCCACCAAAAACAATAAAAGCATGTATGATTTCCTGGAGCCCAGATGGAATGCAGGAAAGGTGAGATGTTCGAAATAGTTCATTCTCTAGCATTCCCCCACCTTAATTGTATGCTCCTATATCTGTACTGTATCCGTGTATTCGCCACATATTTTAGTTTTAAAATATCTTCCCAATCAAATTAGATATTTCTTTGGCTAGGCAGTGGCACAGTAGTTACACAATTGGACCCACATGTGAAAGGTCCTAGGTTCACATTCCAGGACTTCCCTGGGTAAGTCAGGCTTTCTTGAGTAAGCATGTGCCCACAATTAAGCCTCATTGCAGTATGAGGAACCTGCTAGGGATGGCTCTCTTTCCCTTTTGTCTCTTTCTCTCTCAAAATGTAAATAAGCTTAAAAATAAAAAAACCAGCAGATGGCATAGTGGTTACATTCTTGGACTCCTACATGGCTGACCATGGCACAAGTCCATACCCAGTGGCTTGAAAATCATGCCAGGTGCATGTACATGGATGCTCAAGACCCAGGAGGAGAATGGAAGAAAAGGGATTGTGGCATGGTCATCCCCCTAGGCGGGTGATCCTCACTTTCCCTCTCACTGTCTCTGTCTCTCACTCTCTGTCCAGCAAGCACATGCATTCTAAGGTGAAAACCTCTTAAAAAAATAAATAATAAAATAAACTGTTTTAAAAAAAAATTAGACATTTCTTTGGACCAGCAGATGATATAGCAGTTACGTTGCTAGACTCCCACATGGTCAGCCTCTGTTCAAGTCCTGGACCCAGTCGCTTCAAAATCACACCTGGCACGTGTGCATGCATGCCTAAGATCCTGGAAGGAGAATGGAGGAGAAGGGATTTTGGTGTGCGCCCCCCCACCCCGCCACCCTGGGAGTGATTTCTCACCTTCCCTCTCACTGTCTCTCTCATTCCCCCCACCCTCCCCACAAGCGCATGTGCCCTAAGGCAAGGAAAAAAAAAAACTCTAAAATAATTTTTAAATTAGACATTTCTTTAAGACAATGGAATGTAGGACCTATCCAATTAGAAGAAGAACTAAGGCCCAAGGAGGTTAGATGATGTGATAAGATCACAGATCTAGTTTGAAATACAAATAGCTAATTTTTTCTCAGATTTGTTGCTAAGTTTGTTGCTAAGAACTATGCAAGGCTGTGGATACAGACTTCGGAAATTTCAAGTTAAAAAAAAGAAACTGGAAAAATAACGTAAAAATAATATTAACTCCTTATGAAATTTGGAAGAAACTGCTTTAAGTTTGGTTTTGCATTTCATCACCAAGGTGCTCCATCCCACACTTTCATAAGACTCTCTGGAACGCTGGAGCTCTCTCCTCTTTCAGAGATTAAGACTGACCTCCAAAGGCCAGTCTCCAGCTCTAGAACACAGAAGCTGAGTTTCCTGTTCTGTAAAACCTCCAGAGTGGCAGGCACTCAGATGTGAGTAGCACTACCATGACCTCATAGAGAAGGCAAACGGGGAGAGCAGGCAAGTTCCCCAGTTCTTGGCAAGCAGGAATGTCAAGCTAGTCAGCTAAAAACCAAAAAGCAGACTAGCAGACATGCCCTTATGAATGAAAACCTATCATCAGACCCCAAGGCGCACCATGCTGAACAGAGGCAAGTGAGAGTCGGTGAAATGCCAACAAAATGTCATTACAAGTTGAGTCATCAAATGGTAATTAATGAAAACTACATTTAATACTAATGAGCCCAAGTCAACTTGCTTCCTCATAAAGGTTGGTATCCTCTTTTTTTTTTTTTTTTTTTTTTTTCTGATTAAGTTAGTCGTAGACTTGCCAAAGAAAAGCTCTTCAACACCAATTTGGCTCTATGTTTCATACCGAGCTCAGAATATTATTAACAAAAACCTGTTGCTAAGGGATATAGATGCACAGTTGAGTCTAAAATACAAAATTATGCTAATCTAGCTGCTGGAAGAAACCCTCTCTCGGTAGCACTTCATAGAATATTTGAGTCGGACAATGAATGCCTCCCGAACCATGAGGCCTACACTTTGGCTCCTACCATTTCTCCTGCTTCATCACTCGCTGTTCTGCTAGATGACCCCCTACCTTCCAATCACACAGGATTTCAGCATTTCCTGGACACTCGAGCCATTTCACACTGTCCCAAAGACTAAAGCTGGGTCTGTTTTGACTACCTACTCCTATCTTTGATTCTCCCACTCACTTTCCAAGATGTAAACAGTTAATCATTTTTCCTTGGAGCTATAATTAAATTACAAATATTGGTAAGCACATCTGTCCCCCACTAGAATGTGAGGTTCTTCTAAGTTGCAATCATCTCTTTGTATACTCTTTAGTACCTACCTGTGGAACACACAGGGAAGCAGTGAATAAATGTCCAGGGGATGAATAAATGGATGAATGGCTGCAAGTATGATTGAATAGACCCATTCAATCATCTGATAACTGATTGAATAAACATAGGTCCTGAATTCTACGATGCCTAGTGCTCTTGTTTTGTTTTTTAATAGTTTAACTTCAGGGATTATCTACTGTCTTTATAGAAAGAATACTCACAGGAGGGTCAAAGTTTGACTTGGTATCAAGATGTGCCTGAGATGCTCACAACAGCCAAGTGTGAGTTTCAGATCTGTTTTCCAGACTTGGTTCATCACTACCTTTCTTTCCAGTTCCTTAGTCTCTCAGCCCTAATTTGTTTCATGTGTAAAATGATGTTGGTTGGCTGTGATGATTTCTAAATTTTATGCTAGATATAATATTCCATGATTCTAAAGCCTTGATTTTACATTTGGCCTGGTACCTGTTGCCCAGACATTTTGTACCACACATACTTGGATAACTGTCACATCACAGGACAATTAATCTTTTATTTATCACTTAGCTGTTAGAGAGCACCAATGTGCCCTTTCTGTTTTATTGTCTGTCTTGTTCTCTCAGCTCAACAGCACTGTCTCAGTTTGTTCACCAGATGATATTATTTTTCTTTTTACCATTCCAGTGGCTTTCTTACAAAAGTGTCGGGCAACAGTAAATGATGGTGTACATTGTCTGAGCCTCTTCCACTCACAGAAAATATAAGCAAATCCAAAGAGATACATCTCCTTTAATAACCAAGTTCTTTATTAATAACCAAGTCCTTAATAGTAAGCAACTTTATAATGAGTTTTTATGAGAAGACAATGTAAAATACCACAGGTCAAAATACTGTCAAAGCTTCATGTAAGTGTAAATCTAACCAGCCAATCCAGCATCAGAATTCTTTGTAGGTTTTTTTTTTTTTTTTTTTTTTTTTTTTGGAGAGATTTTCGCTATAGGGCGCGTGTGCTCGCCAGACAGACAGAGAGAGACATAGAGACAGAAAGCGAGAAATCACCTCCCAGGGGGGATGGTCACGCCGCGATCCCTTCTCATCCATTCTCCTCTCGGGATCCTGCGCACGCACGCACACGCGCCTGGCGTGAGTTTTAAGCCACCGGGTCCAAGGACGCGAACCGCGGTCAACTACGTGGGAGTCCAGCGACATAGCCATTACACTAACTGCTGGTTCCCCTTTGTAGGATTTTTTTATCATCAGATTTCTTTCTTTTTTTTGAAAGATAGAGAATTTTATTCCAAACCAGAGATGCAAGTAGTCAAAGAATAATAAATATTGAAACTACAAACTCATATAGATGCAGAGCTACAGGCCTTTGTAAATCAGGTACATGTTGATGCATTAGCAAATCTGTTCTATAAATGAAGGCAGAGAGCAGGGAACAGTCTCAAAAAAATTTTTAAAAAAGGCAGAATGAATGACAACATGAATAGAGTGAGAACAACAAGAGACAGTCAGAGAATGTATTATTTACTTTTCACCAGGCCAGCTGTACCTCTTATAACTGGATTCATGAAATTCTCCCTAATAAAGACTCATTTACTTGAGATAAAACAAAGTACATACAAATACACAAACATATGCACTTATTTGTAATCACATGCCAGATATATTTATATCCATTCTTCCTTAGGTCATAAGCATCTTTCCAGTAACATTTCCCTCTCTTCACAATCTATTACATTAGGTTGGTATCTGATAATGTAAGCCACTCCCTTACTATATGCAATAATAAGGGCCTTTCTATTTTTCCATATTTTTACATGGCAGCAGCATCATAAAAAGAATAAACTTTAGTATTTAAATGAGTTGCATTCCAATCCCAGCTGGGCAACCACTAACTATATGATCCAGGACAAATTATTCACCTGAGTTCCAATTATCTTCTCCTTTGTAAAATGGGGATAATATTGTCTACCTGTCAGGTTTTTATGAGTATTAGAGCTCATAAGTAACGTGCTTATCACAAAACACAAAATCTTGCACATAGTAGGCACTCAGTACTCACTATTATAAACTGAACATCCATAAACAGAGATACTGGATTGAAGGGTATAAAAATTGTGCACATTCTTGAAACTAGTCCATCACTTTCCCAAAGATAAGTCTTTCTACATCCTCTGATAGATTTTTAGAATCAGAAAGCAGTACAAGCCTTTCTCTAGAACTTACATCTCTTCTTCTTCCGGCTTGGCGCTGAAATTAGATATCTAGGACTCAGGGCTGCTTTTTCACAGTAGCACATCTTCACCTCCTAACCTCAGAGAGAAAACCAGTAGCTGGTTTCTGTCTTGAACCAAGTTGTCTGACAATCCAGCCGATTCACTTCTTCCTATCTTCCTCTGACTCAGTCGGTCTCACTTAGAGAGTTGTGCACTGGCACTCACCATGAAAAAGGTAAGTCTGGGCTCACTTTAAACAAGTCCCAGACTAGTTTCTGTTGCTCTTTTTCTGTCTGTCCTTCTATACCCCACCACTCAAGGCTTCTTAGGAGTGCATCTCACACAGCAGACAGATGAACAAAGATAGCGTCAGAAACCATAGAAGCAAATAGGTGAGGTAGATATTCATTTCCTACCAGCAGGGAAAATAAGGAATAAAAATTTACATTACTGCCTGGATCTGCAGCTTGGAATCTTGAGGGTTTCACTCTCTGATTCCTGCTTTCCAGTCAACCCCTCTGTTTATTCTTTCTTTTTTCTCTTCCATATTGACTCATTACATTCTTGACTTTCTGCCTGGCTTCTACAACCCACCCACTCTTTTGTTATTTGGATTGCCTATTCCAAGACCATTCTCCCAGCTCTATGGGATGATCCTGTGCCTTTCTCTGGGTGGCCCACCTGATCCCCCCATACTGGGAATCTGTTGTTATCAACACCCTGACAGGACAATCTGATGGGTGATGGACGTCCCTTCTAAGCTGGTAAAGTTACTTCCCACTGGCCTTCCTACATCCCCAACCACGTCTTACAACATATCTGACAAGTTCTTTCCTTATTTTTCCCTTACTGAAGTGCCCCCTAGCAAACTTTTTTTTTGTTTTTTAAGTTTGCTATAGTGCACATGTACTTACAAAGTCAGAGAGAAAGGGAGAGACAGAAAGAAAGAGAGAGAGTAAGAAAGCATTCCACAGGGAGATTGATAATGCCACAATTCCTTCTCCTCTTGGGAATCTGGACATGCATGCATATGCAACCAGCACATTTTCAAACCACCAGGTCTGGGACTTGAATCACACCATCAATCACATGGAATCCAGCCCCTTACCCACCACATCACTGGCTGGGCCTCCTAGCATTTTAAGACAAGACTTTATGCTAAATGTATCCAGATCACACTAAGAAAATAAAGCTGCCTATTAGCTCCGGAAAGTATACGCACAATTATAAAGACCCTTCGTTAATAATCAATATTGCAAGAGCTTGGTAACAGTCAGTAGCATGTTTATTTTTTTCAGACTTACAGGCCATTTCTAAAAATAACCTTTGCCTGGCTACAGATCCTTGGTTCCCACTCACAGTCATTCCCTATTAAGCTTTGTTCCATGAGGACTAAAACCATTTGTTACAATGGGAAGGATGCCCCTTCCCACCAGCTGCCAAGTTCTGATCCTGCATCTACACATCAAAGTAGCTCATATTAAAAGTGTCTTGTGAGAATAAAAAAAATAGTATGTTTTGTGGGTCTCATTACCACTAAATATTAAGTTTTCAGAATCAATACAGCAACTCTGTGTGTGTGTGTGTGTGTGCATGCACATGACTGTGTATGTGTGCATGACTGTATATGACTGTGTTTGTGTGTTTGTATGTGTAAGATTGTGTGTTTGAGTATGTATGTCTGAATGTGAATGTGTGTATGTGTGTGTTTGTGAATGTGTATGAGTGTACAAATGTTAGCGTGTATGTGTGTGTTTGAATGTACTAATATGTGTCAGCATATGTGTGAATGTGTGTGCATGTGTGTTCTCTAATTTAACACCCTCCAGTTTAGAAGCATCCAGCCTGTCACTAACAATAGAAAACCAGAAGAAAGAACAGGTAGTCTGCTTAAGGACCAGATGGCAAGTCTCTTGTTTTACTTCCTCATTCTCCTGGGAACCACACTTCATGTTTTGTTATATCAATTTAATGTTCTCCCTCTACCAAAAGGCTTTCCAGTCTCTCCAGGTTGGGTTATGTGCCTGCCCTTGCTGCCTATTGTACCAGAACTTACATGCATATTATACAGAGTGACATTAGTTTGCTAACACATTTGCCTTTCATCTTCTGAGTTGAACTATGTTCCCCCCTAAATTACCATGATAAAGTCCTAACCTTCTCTGAACGTGACCTTACTTGGAAAGAGTCATTGCCTATATAGTTAATGAAGATGATGTCATCCTGAAATAGTGGGCCTTTACTCTATATGGCTATTTTATAAAAAGGGGAAATTTGGCTCCTCCCCAGGGAGGAAGCCATGTGGCATGAAGACAATGAGTCTACATCCATGCAATGAGTTTAGAACAAAAAGAATGCCAAAGACTACCAGCAATCTGCCAGAAGGTAGGGAGGAAGCAGGGAACAAATACTTTCTTACAGTCCTCAAAGAGGCAGTACTGCTGCCATCCTGATCTCGAACTTCCAGCTCCAGAACTACGAGACAATGTATTTTTCTTGTTTAAGTCACCAAATGTATAGTACTTTGTTAAGCAGCCTGAGCACACCAACACTTCCCACTGACTACTCAAGAGTAGAAATAGGATTCTAGCCATCTCTACATTCTCCTAGCACAGTGCAAAGTGCAGGTAATTTATTTAACTACTCAATAATGCTTGTCAAATTCAGCCAAGAAATAGATGATACTCTACCTCCAATGCTCGCTCAACACTGACTTGTCCTCGGGTCACCATCAGGATGAAAGATTGAAATTTGGGGTGGAAAAAATGTATTCTAATCCTAACATGACAAAATTTCTCAATCTCATTCTTGAACCAATTCCAGAATTAAATATGAACTTTTCCCCTACTTTCTTTATAAAAATAAAAGCTCACTCAGGAACAAGGTCCTGAGCAGGAGGACTTGGCAAGTCATTTGAAAGAGATGATGTAGTTGGCAGGTCCTGGTTACCTATCTGTGTTCACTTTAACGGCACAGCAAGGTGAGACCAAAGCTGTCCTGAGGCTTGCATGCTTCTGGTTGGCTGTGAATAGGTTCAGCCACCTTACCCATTGTACCAACACTGACTGAATGAAGTCATTGAGGAGAAAGGGGTGACTAAAACCTAGGTTTGCTGTAGGTCACTCTGTTTTTCAAATCAAGATAATAAAAACTTAAATTAATCAACTGTATTCAATATATTTATCTTTCACTCTGCATTTTTCTGAAATTAAAAATACACCAAAAAAAGAATAATATGAACTCCCTTGACAGTATCCAGTACCACCCTAAAGAAAGTAAGTATGTTAACACAAAGAACCTTCTAGAGCTCCACTCTTAAAATAAGGACAAGAATTCAAAAGTATATTGGACAGATTTCCCACCTCTTAAACTGATTTCAGATGATTCTAGAAAAGAGGAAAGCACCAAGAAATGGAAAAGGCAGGTTGGCATGTTAGCACATTATAAAAAACGAAAATTACAGCCGTGGCCATGCTCTGGAAAATATTCCCTGACCTAGCTAGATGTTGATTATTGAACCAACAGCTTGCTTATATAATTACAGTGTGTCTATAAACCTGGTTGATATGATATACTTGTTTAACCATTAACCTCTAGGTTTCCTGGAGTTTCCACAATCCAAAAACACCTAAAAGTATGAGATTTGATACATTCCGTTTATTAGCCTATTGTGATCATAAGTGATAACAGCAGTGTTTATCTTGGTAAGAAACAAGCAGTTCTTTGAAAACACATAGAAGGTCTTTTAAGCTCCAGACTCTCTGCTAGGGTATTTTTCTGTAGCCATTTTATTAACATTACCTTCATTAAAGTTCTGTTACTGCCACCAAACACTGGACATTAAGGTTCATTCCCATACATACTTCAAATCTAGTATCCAGTTTCTTTATCAATGCAAAAAATCCCACTGATACTTCCCAAGACCCACTGTAAGTAATTTCCATCACTCTCTCATTCCTAAACCTTCCCAACTCATAGTATCTTTTTAAAAGATTCTAGTATTCTACACATTGCTGTGATTTTCTTTCCTTCTATGAGACTATAGTTTTTGTCAGGGCTGGAGGGAAGGGATGACTCAAGCAAATTTATGTTTATGGAGAGACAATTGTAGCAAAGTGCCTGAAAACAGACGTGCACTCAATAAATACTTGTTGAATAAATGAGTGCTGAGTAGTGGTCAAAGCATATTACATACATGACCTTGCCTAATCTTCATAACCCCCTCGTGAATGAGTGTCAGTTTCTCCTTTTAGAAGGTGAGGAAACTGAAGCTAGAGGTTAAGTTGATTTTCCAAGACCTCTTAGCTAATTCTAAAGAGTAGAATCAAATGCATTTCTATTAATATTTATTTCCATCCAGGACAATACATTAAACATAATTGTTGATTTAACAGTATTTGTTAAATTGGTTTGAACAGACCCCTTATCCAAATTCTCTCTTTAGGTATGTTCAGAAGACATCTGGATTATTATTTTCAAATGGCAATAAGGTATGGGGTGCAAGAAGGGGTAAACAATATGGGAAGACTACCTGGCAAGATTTTCAAATATCACAGAAATGCTCTCTCTGTATATATTGCAATAACAATGCCATCCTCTTAATAGTCTCTTCTTACTGTTTTGTATAATTCTAGCCATATTCATATCTCTAACTCATTCCATCCCATGTAGGACGGAAGGAGGGGGAATAAAGGAAGGAAATAAAGAACTTGTCATTTAACATCCAGACCATCTATTCCCATGACTTTGGCATGGGATCATGGGAGAGAACCAAAACACAGGCATGACCATTCTGCTTCGACTGGAGTGAAAGCCAAGAGATAATTTGTTAATTTAAGAAGAAATTCATCTCCAGTCCTCCCCACACACATACCTCTTCTACCACAAAAGAGGCAATTCCTACCTCCTCACATTGTCCAATACAAGGGGAAAGCAGTGGTGATATCGGTTCATTCATAATTTCAAGGAAATTACATTTGTTATAATTACATAGAAATAACCGGGAAGAAAAAAATCACTAAGCTAAAGAGGAAAGGTGGTAGTCCTGTATTTAGGTTTGCTCCCACATTGAGCATGTTCTCATTACTGGCTTAAGGCAAGTTAACTTAGACATGTAAGGAAGCACACAGTTTGAGTCTACTAGTTTTCTGTGTAATACAGCCTGTAAGGCAGCAAATGGAATCAATACCTGCAACTGATTTTTTTAAGAGAGATTTTTAGCTATAGGATACATGCACTTGCCAGAAAGACAGATAGAAAGTGAGAAATCAACCCCCTTCCCCCCAAGAGAGGATGGCCATGCTGCAATCTCTTTTCCTCCAATCTCCTCTTGGGATTTCAGGCATCCACACATGCACATGTGCCCAGTGTAAGTGGTAAGCTTTCAAGTCTGGGACTCAAATCGTAATCAACCACATGGGAATCCAGTGACATAACCATTATGCCATCTGCTGGTCCTGTCTGCTACTGATGTTTTTTTTTTTTTTTTTTTGGAGAGGTTTTTCGCTATAGGGCGCGTGCGCTCGCCAGACAGACAGAGAGAGACATAGAGACAGAAAGCGAGAAATCCCCCCCCAGGGGGGATGGTCACGCCGCAATCCCTTCTCCTCCATTCTCCTCTTGGGATCTTGGGCACGCACGCACACGCGCCCGGCGTGAGTTGTAAGCCACCGGGTCCGAGACGCGAACCGCGGTCGACTACGTGGGAGTCCAGCGACATAGCCATTACGCTAACTGCTGGTTCCCTCTGCTACTGATGTTTGAACATACACTTCCCATATATTGAGACCAATAGACCAGTTATAATCAGCTTACTTTGATCAATGAGTATTTTGTACTTGCAATTCAACTTTATCAGTCAGGATGAGTCAGACTCAGTATATGATGATGAACAGACACTTAAAGGGACATTCAAAAGGAACCTATACACAGTAAGATGTAAGTCAGCCTCTCTTAATTACCATACTTGGCTCCTGTCCAAATATATCCAAACTTGAATGGAATCCATTTATGTTTTCTACCTCCAACCATGTCTTTTGTGTAACAGGTTTCATAAATTTATCTTGGGGTGACAGCTCCACTTGGAGCAGTTAAGAGCCCAGTGTTCTGGGGTCACAAACACCTTGACTGTAGCCTCAGCTCTGCCCCCATCAGCCTGACATCTAAAGCAAGTACTTAATCTCTCTGGCCTCAGTTTGCTTATCTGCAAAATGGGACATCACCTCACTGAGTCCTAATGAGAGTAAATAACAACTCATATTCATTTAAGCGCAATGTCTAAAGATAGAAAGAATCCACAGCAGTGATACCATCTGGGATGGTAAAAATTAGCACATCTTTGTGACTTAAATTTACTTCTCTCTGAATATAGTGAAGAAATCTGGACTCATCCCACCAGAGCTACTCTGTCTTCATATGGCTTTCCCCTCTTTTCATCTTCAGAACCTTTGTCACTACGTTCCCACTCTAAATGCACACAATACCTATGATGTAAGCAACTCTATAAGCAAAGGAACACTCTTCAAACAAAAGCAAATGGCCAGTTTAGGATTACAGGGTTAATGGAAGAAGACAGCTCTACCTTTTGTACAGGTGAAGACTGGAAGCCTTCTGGGCAAGATGGAGTCTGTCTTACTGTGGAGGGAGGCCTCATGTTCACATGAAAGAAATGATGGAACCACTGAGTTGGAACATGAGGATAGTCAAAAAAGTTCAGCATGATGGTAGCACAGGAGCTGCTTTCAGTTTACTTACTTGCTAAATAAACTGCAGGGTCATAAAGGAGAAAAAGAAGAGACTGGGGAAAAATTAGTGAACTGCTTCGCAACAGAAGAAAGAGAAGAGAAGAGAAGAACAGAAGAGAAAAGAACAGAACAGAAAAGAAAAGAAGAGAAAGGAAAAGAAAAGAGAAGGAAAGAAAAAGAATAGAACGTAAACAGGGAAGATCAGCAAGAGGCGTAGTGGTTAAGGCACTGGATATTCCCAAATGGCCAACCACAGTTCTAGTCCCAGACCTGCTGGCTTGCTTTCTCACTTTCCCCCTCTCACTCTCTGTGTCTCTCTCTGGTCAAATTAAAATAAACGAATGAATAAATAAACTTAAATAAATCTTGAAAAAAGAAAGTAAACAGGGAAAACACAACTAAGAGGGAGGAACTCCAGGATGGTCTAAAGGAGATGAGAAGCTCGGTTGAGCTGAAATAAGCAAATGACCTACAATTCTCAAAACTGAAAGAACAGCACTCAGACATTTCCTGTGGGCTGGGCCCAGAAGGTCACAAGCTGAGTACCAGACCAGTAGTTATCCAGGTCAACAACTTCCAAGCCAAAGAGGAATGTAATCCGGGAGCCCAGTCACAAAAAAGAGCCCACCACATTGAGTAAAGTCATAAAGGACAAGGTCAGCAAACTTTTCTGAAAAGGACCAGATAGCAAATATATTTTGGCTTTGTGGAACATACAGTCTCTGTTACAACTAACTACTCAACTCTATCACTGCAGAGCAAAAAGCAGCCATAGGAAACATATAAATGAATGACCACAGCTGTGTCCCAATAAAGCTATATTTATGAACATTGACTCTGATTTTTTTTTTTGAGAGGTTTTTGCTATAGAGTGTGTGTGCTCACTAGAAAGACAGAGAGAGACAGAGAGACAGAAAGCAAGAAATGACCCCCCTGGGGAGTGGCGGGGGTGGGGGATGACCACGCCGCAATCCCTTCTCCTCCATTCTCCTCTCAAGATCTTGTGCACGCATGCACACATTCCCGGCGTGAGTTTAAGCCACCAGATCTGGGACTCCAACCGTGGTCAACTAAATGGGAGTCCAGCGACATAGCCACTATGCTAACTGCTGGTCCTGAATGAATCTGAATTTTATAAAATGTTCTTGTGTCATGAAAAATGATTACTTTGATTTTTTCCCAGTCCTTGAAAAAATGGGAAAACATGGGACCAGCAGTTATTGTAATGGTTATGCTATGTCGCTGGATTCTCATGTAGTCGACCATGGTTCCAGTCCTGGACCCGGTGGCTTAAACTCACACCGGGTGCGTATGCATGTGTGCCCAAGATCCCAAAAAGAGAAGAGGAGATTGGAGGAGAAGGGATTGTGGCATGGCCATTCCCCTGGCAGGATGATTTCTCGCTTTCTGTCTCTCTTTGTCTTTCTGGCAAGTGCATGCGCTCTATAGCAAAAGCCTCTCCAATAAATAAATAAATAAATAAATAAATAAATAAATAAAATTAAAAATGGGAAAACCATTTTAGTTCACAGGCTATACTTAAAAACAGATGAGTTGGATTTCTACAGGGCTATCATCTGCTGGAGAGATGGTTATGAGCAGGGGCACTATAGGCTGGCTTAGCATCCTGCTTCTGCCCCTTCCTGGTTATCCAGCCATGGACAAGTTGGTTAAGAACAATAATTTCCTCATTTTAAATTAAAGATGATAATAGTATCTGCTCCATCATGTTCATGTGATATTCAAAAATACGATACATGTAAAGTGATTGGCAGACAGTATGTGATGATTGTGATGATGATGATGATGATGATGATGATGATGATGATAGTGTTAGGATGAGGAAGGGTGGTTATCAGCATCTAGACATGGAGCTAATGGTCTGTACGAAGGTGGATCCCATGGATCTAATTTAGGGAGTGATATACAGACTAAAAAGTACAACAGATGGTGAGGGATCCTGCAATAGCAATCTGATACTTTAACTCAGCTCTGAGTTGACTAACTTATGATTTGTGATGGATTTCATTGTGTGTAGATTATAACCTGAATGTCCTCTTCAATGTAGACAAAGGGGGTTTAGGAACAACCTACAGAACTGTATGGACCAGCTCAGGGAAGAAAGACCGTCTGAGAGAAAAAGTGGGAAACTCTGGGAGGAAGCAAATTATTTCATGTTAGGGTTACTTTTGCAGAATTCTGTTTTGTCAAAGGGTACTGGCAGTTAAAAACTTTCAGATTATCTCTGACAATCCTTCAGACCTCCACAGAGGTTACAATTCAGTTCCTGAAGCCAATACAGGAGAGAGAAACTGCCTTTAATCCTATTTGATTGGATTCTTTGGACAACTCATCTTCATTCTGTGTACTTTTAAAAGGAAAAGTTAGCAAAGGATCATGCAACCTTTAAATCTTTTTAGAGGGCTTAAGTAGGGGAAATGACACTTTTTTGGCCATTGTAAATTGCTTTTTATGCTATTCTTGCAACTTCCAAACAATCAAGCAAAGACATAATGGGGACATTAATGCAAACAAGAAAGTGCAGGAAGAAAACTGCATTATAATTCAATTATCTCAAAGCTTCAGTAAAACTTAGGAAAAAAATATAGCTCTCCCTACTGATGAAAAACACCGGCATCATCAGACACTGAGCACCTATTACAAGCACCGTACTGAGAGAATTGGAAATGCATGGATACCTTAAAAAAAAAACTTTAGCTACCCACCAGGGGCTTTCACATGACAAAGTCCATTAAAGACAAACAACAACCACAGTGGTTAAAAATTGCAGCTGTACAGTGTAGGCTCTTGAAATCAAAAAGAGGGCACTTGCAAAGTATCCTGTGGCAGAGAATTAGTAAGCAACCCACCATGACTCGCGGATCACCATTTCTTGGGCACAAAAAAAACCCCTGTGGATTATGTCACCAGCCCCCACCTTTAGTCTGCTCCACACACAAACCAAAGGAAACAAAAGTATGAGATAAACTAAAGATTCTGAATGAAGAGAGTATTTAATAAATGTGGGTTACTAGTATTGGTTTAGTGATTTAGCAAAAGAACTTTGGTTCAGAGAATCAGGAAAAGTTCTACCTAAGACTCTAATATCTTTATGCAAATCAACCACTCATTTGTTAAATGAGGTGACTGGACTATAAAAGTCCTTTCTAAGCTCTAAGTTTCATCATTTAATACCAAGATGCATTCGTAGGCACATTTTCTAAAGATACGTTAATATGTTAGGTCCGATTGACTTACATCACTTGTGAAGTCATCAGAATTGATCCTAGACTTAATTCTACAGGAGCCTAGAAAATTTAAGTCAATCACCTTTTGTGACTAGACATTGTACATAACGTTTTAAAAAGTTAAACTACTCTGCAGCAGTACACATGACACAACCAGATGCTATATAAGAATTATTTACAGGGTCAGCTCTGCGGTCTAGTAGATAAGGCAGCTGGACAAGGTTTGAATCCAGACAATGGCTTAAGAAATATGGCAGGTTGTGTATGCGTGCCCAAAATCCCAAAAGGAAGAAGAAATGAAGGACAAGGGATTGCAGCATGGTCATTCCTCTGGGAGAGGGGTGCTTTCTCCTCTCTCTCTGTCTCTCTGTCTCTTTTTGGTGAACACATGGGCCCTCTAGTGAAAAGAGGAAAAAAAAGAAGTAAAGAAAGGAATAAATTTATTTATGAAACTAAAGAAAAACCACTTTTGTCTATAGAGATAACTGAAAATGCAGAAATGCCCAGAATTAAGCTATTTCCCAAACTATAATTCTAATCAGATCATTACATTTTTCTTATTATTTTCATATGAATCTTGATCACTAAAATGAGTTTATAAAATATGAGCTATTTACTTAAGATATTAGAATTGAAATTAAAACTCATCAATGAATTTAATTGCTTAGATACAAGGAACCCAACTTTCAACCCATCATTATCTAATCTCTACAACCCTGGAATATTCTGACCTAACTTTGAAAAATATTTTGATCACCAAATTAAAACTTTAAAGATATACTTTATGGAAAAAAATAAATTTAAACACGCAAAATGCAAATGTCAAAAAACTGAAAAATTCAACAATTTTGTTACTAAAAAAATACACCTTTTATTAAAGTGGTAAAGATTTTTTTTCAAATTATTATATTCAGGGTAACAAAAAAGGCATAACCTTTCTGGAAATCAATTTATCTGGCAGTATTTACCATAATGCTTGACAGGAGAGTGGACACTTTGAAACATTATTGGTGGAAATGAGAATTAGTGTCACCTCTCCAGAGGGCAATTTGGGAATGTATCCAAACATGTCCTTTGACCCAGGACTTTTATTTCTAGGAATCCTCCTAAAGAAATAATTGTGTAAGTGTGCAAAAATGTATGTTCAAGTTATTTCTTGCAATATTGCATATAGCTGTAGAGAAAAATGTAACTCTTTGGCAGTCCAATGGGAGACTGATCAAATAAATAGCTACATTGTTACAAATTAAACAGTGCAACTGCTACAAAGTACCAGGGAACTATATGGGTATTAGCCAGAAAGATGTCAAGATAATATGGGCAGGTATAAAAAAGCAAATTGCCAAACATCATACATAATGTGTCACAGAGCAGTAGGAGTCTGTATATATGTACAAATGGTCACCAAAATGTTATTAGCTCTGAGTGGTGTGACTCTGAGTGAAATTTATGTTCTTAGAATATAAAGAATGTTGTTCCATTTTTTTCAGTAAGTATGTATCATTTTTAGAATAACAAAAAAAGCTATTTTCAGCAATAGAGAAGAGGATGATAGGGAATGAGAAGAAGTGAACATCTATAACCTATCATTTTGCTTCCAGAAATTTAGTCTAATGCCATAGTATACACAAAAATGTATGAACTGGAGTGACCGTCATGGCACTATTTATAGTAGTGAAAGCTAATAAATCTTAAAATTCTATTTAAATCAATAAAGTAGAATATACTATGAATGTAGAAACATTGATTTGGAAATATTTCCATTTATTGGTAAGTGAAACAAAAGGGAACTAAATAGACACTTGTTTCACATATATTTTCACATATGTGTATGTGTGTGTGTGTATAGAGAGAAAAGTCCAACATAGTGAATGCCAAAACATACTGCAGTAACTACTCATTCTTATTTTCCTTTTCTACCAAATGTTTCTATAATGAACAAGTGTTATTTTTTGCAATTATTTTTTAAGTTTTAAAAATATTCTTTGCAGGTCTTTTAGATTTTAAAACACTGGTGAGTAACTAAAATAATACTAATCTGTGAAAAATAAAGGGTTGAGAATTTCAATCCTTTGCTGCAGCTTTACATTTACTACCAAGGACCTCCTGCAGCCCCCTTCAGCTAGCATGCCACATGTTAGAAAGAACTGAAAGCAACACTAATGCAAAACAAGCTCAGTAAACCCAAGGTACCCACTCCGAATTGGTGTCCTGAGATGTACGTGTTATAAAACATACTGGCTCAGATTACAGGCTAAGCATGACAAGTCTGTCTGGTAAACCTAACAAAGGAATTTATATAGAAAAAGAAATTTACACATTTTTATTTCCCAAGATAGAATGAATTATAGAAGCAAAGAACTCAGTAGGGTTAAGCCCTTTCCTACTACTCTACTATAGGCTTCTGAATTATGCCTTATAAGCATTTCCTACATGTTTGACTTACTACCATACTAACTAAAACCAACTGATATTTTAAAAAGACAAATAGGAGGAAAAGCGAAACAGTGTATTTTAACAGGGTCAAACTTGTATATTTACAGGTGAACTGGGAGATCCCAGACTTCCTTACCTCCCTCTTTCCCTCCCTCCCTCTGAAGATCGTTATGGCTGATAACAATAGTTCTTCTCTCCTGGGTAGTGTAGATGACACATTTTTCCTGTAGCTTGCCTTCCTGTAATGTGCAGGAATTCCTGCACTTTCTGGGTGCCCTTCCTGTTAACTTACATTTCAGATTTCCTCAAAAGGCATTCTACTGCTTTAATATTTGAAAAATGTCAGCTCAACCCCAGAAAGCTAATATAAACAAGCTGAAAGGCATACCACCTAAAGTTACAACTGTGGACGCAAAATTTCTTTTTAAGAAATTCTTTCTCAGAATCTCACTGTTGGTAAGGCTAGAAAGAAGTAATCCAGTCCTTCCAGCTTCCAGAGAGTCTATAATTCTGTTGCCTCTGCTGTGCCTTAAATTAGAGGTCTGTAAAACCGAATTATAGTGATCTAAAAAGTTCGCAAAGGTCCTTGAATTGAACATGTTGTTAAACTCTCCAACACTGTAAGATCGTATCCACCTTTCGTGCTTTCTCCCATTTCATTTGGTTAGAGTATTAAAAAGAAGTTTGGTACTGCAAAAAGAGTTTTGGTCATCTGAGAATAGTGCAGCTGAATTAGGCCAATTACATGTTAAAGTCCAGGCCAAGGCTCCTAAAATGATCATCCACTTCTTTCTACTACCAATAATTTTCCTTTTGGGCAACAATCCCATGTTCACACCAGATACACTTTCCAAACAGGATCCAATAAAGAAAACCTACCTGAGTACATGAGAATTGACTGAAGGACCACCAATACCTGATCCAGTACAGGTACACCCATAATGGAAAAGGGCCATGGTAATATCTCCAGGAGCTTCCCCTCTTAGCAGGGCAGCTACTGCCTACTGCCCTACTAAGAGGGAGTTACCTCAGGAATGAGGTCAAAAATAGGCAGAAAGGAACCTGATTTAGTTTAGACCCTAAAGTCCAAAGATAAGGTCAAAATAAACACCACTTTCTTTAGGACACATTCCTGAATATCTTGCAGGAAGGAGGGATCACTTTTATCTCTAAACTCTGATAGCACCATTTCTCTTCAACACCTGTCCTATCCTCTTGTATTTCCAATGATTTTCTTACGTGTTTGCTTTTACCAACCAGATGGTAGTTCCTTAAAAGAAGGACTTCGTTCTAAATATTTTTGTGCCCCCAAATCCTGTGTACATATGTGCAAACACACACGTGTATATACAAATATACACACACATATATACATATTTAAACTGAATTGAAGAGCAAATGTTTCCAAAACACAAAATAACTAGATGCCATCTCTTTAATATACCAAAGCATAAACGACCTCTTCTAAACTTATTTATCTCACTCCATTAAATCTTAGTTAGGTTTCCCCTATTTAAAAAAAAAAAAAAAAAAAAAAAAACCGCATGTGTCAGAATGCCAATTCCCAGGTTCTTTGACATTCTCAACTTTTCAGATTTCCATTCTCCCCTAATACTTAAAAGCAGAGTCCTGCATTAAACTCTTGAGACTATGACTTCCTTGTAGGGCTGTTGAGATAAGACTCCCCTCAAGCAGAATTTTAAAATGATGCAACAACTCAAAAAAAAAAAAAAGAAAAAAGTGACAAAAAAGCTTATTAGACACTTTATCCAGGTCTCATTCAAATCATGCCCCAGGTAACCTAAATCACTAGTGCCTAACTTACTTCTTCATTCCATACATTCTCATATGGCATATGATTTCTGTAAGATAAAGAAGGAATCATATTGAAACAAGTGACTTTGGATTCCACAGGCACCTGACAGTACCCCTTAGCTCTCTGATGCTACCTCAGGATTTTTTTTAATCCTCTCCCCAGGATGACATTGCTTGCAAAATACAATGGTGTTTTAAAAAAAGAAGAAAGAAAGAAAAAGTGAAGGGAAAAAATTAACAACTATCACCCTGAACTTCTGACCTATTATAGCTGACTAAATATACACAATTGCACACTTAAAAGATTTCTTTACCATTGTCAACGAAATAGTGTGGTCCCCTCACATTGCTGTAATGTTTAAAAATACAGTTTGCCCCCAATATCCTCTGCTCCCCAGATGCAAAGCATCTCCCAGATGGGTAGACATAAAACATTTTCTAGGTCCTCACTACTGCTTCTAAATGTCGTGAGCCAATAAGCAATTGGTATAAAGTGCAAAATCTTAGAAGAGCAAGACTTCTTGTCTGCTTTTTTGCAATATGCTGTATTTCACACTTCACCTTTACTTCCTTTAAAAATCAAAAGTTGCCTAATGTTCAAAGCTATATCAATGGAAATGTAGCTAAATACTGGCACCACAACGGTTCACTCCCAGAAGAATATAAGGTTGCATTAATTTCCTAGCAGTTTAACTCAAGTTTTACCTTTCACCTTCACCTATAGACTTTTTAAAAGTTTGTATTCCTGTTGCACACTGAATGACTTCTAATGCGTGTGCATACTAAAGAATTCTACAATTATATAAAGCACCGCACTTTTAGAGGCTACCAACCTGCTCTATCTCTCCTGACTGTGCAAAAGGCAAAAAGAGCTCAGTAATCCTAGCAGAAGAATGCAAATAACGTCAATGCACAGCTGAACTGCAAGCCCTGCCTTACAGGAACTCTCTGTGTCTGCAAAAAAAGACACATACTAAACAGGAAATGCAACTGAGCTGTGGAAAACCTCAAACTTAAAAATGCAATCGCCAGGCGAAAATTGCATCCATGCATTCATAAATGCATGCACAACCCTTTGCATTTTTGCAAGTAATGCAAATAGACTCTTACCTTTCGACTGAGACATTTTCCCCTTTCCTTTGATGGGGGAGGGGAGCACAAAAGACTTTGCCTTGCTTCTCTTCTGTAGCTAGTTTTGCAACAAAGATGCAAGCTGCAGGCGTGCAATCTTCATGCAAGTGGAGTTTCTCTTGACCGATGCAGCAGATGGACTTTCAGGGAATCAAGATGGAAATGCACACCTTGCAAAACAGACTGGAAAGTGATTTTTCCCCCAGTTGCAACGTTAGGGAAGGCTGTGCTGCAGCTACATGATGGGCCAGGGCTGGCAGCTAAAAGCTCCAAACTTGGAACTGAGTATCTTAGTGCGCAGACGTCCTTCCTGCGAAGGGCGCGGAGGCCGCTGGGTAGTGTAGTTCCCATGTGGAGTACACGAGGCTGTGATTTAAGGAAACGTGGTCGTCTGGGTTGCAGTGGGAGATACCTAAGTGCGACAAAGATTGTGCCCAGATTTTTTTAAATGAAAGACACAACTAGTAGTAAATGATTTGCAAAAACCGGCCAAGGGAAGGGGGCATTTTTGTTTCCAAAAGTCCCTGTCTGTAAGGACAGTTAAAAAACAGTAGGTTAGCTAAACAACAGCAGGTTAGCTAAAGAGCATTTGGCTCTCTATATCATAGTGTGTTGATTTTGCAGCTCACCACCTGTTATACTGTTGCCTGTAGACATTTCACTCTTGCACCTCCAGTTTTAAAATCTTTTTTCTTACATGGAGAATTTGTTGGTGATTTGGCTAACTAAGGGTAAGCTTAGATTTGCACAGAAAAGAAGAGTCAAGGGACCAACAGATGGTGTAAGGTTATGACGCTGGACTCCCATGTAGTTGACCTCGGTTCAAGTCCTGGACCCTGCAGCTTAAATCTCCTGCCAGGTGCGTGTGCATGCACACCTAAAATTCTGAGAGAAGAATGGAGGAGAAGGGATTGCAGAGTGGCCATCGTCACTGGGAGATGATTTGTCGCTCTCTGTCTTTCTCTCTCTCTGTCTCTCCAGCAAGCACACACACCCTATAGCAAAAATCTTTCTCTAAGAAAAAAAAAAAATAGAGGCAAAGTTTTTAAAGAAACCATCAAAGTTCGTTATTTTCAAGGAATCCTGAAATACAGTAGGGGTAGGTGTGAGGCAGGAAGCCTCAGGGTTACAGAGAAAGTTTTTTAAGAGGTTTTTGCCTTAAGGCACATGTGCTTGTCAGAGAGAAAGAGACAGAGACAGTGAGAGGGAAAGTGAGAAATCAATCCCCAGGGGGCATGGCCACACCACAATTCCTTCTCCATTCTCCTCCCCAGATCTTGGGCGCGCGCACACACACACACACACACACACACACACACACACACACGGCAAGATTTTCAAGCCACAGGGTCTAGGACTTGAACCATGGTTTGCCGTGGGATTCCAACAATGTAACTGCTACACCATCTGCTGGCCCCTGTTAAAGATAACTTTAACAAAGTTAAAATACATAGATGCTCTTTCTCACAGTCTGTGAGAAAGAGGAGAAAATGGATGATAACCTTAAGTGAAAAAAGCCAAAGGTCCTGAATTTAGTCAACAAAATTAACAGACATTTGTTGAGCGCTCAGGATGTGTGAGATACCTTTCTCAGATCCTTGAGTTATCCACTTGTTCTCTATCGCTCAGCACTAGGGGTAAGGGAGCATCCTGGTGGAGAACAGTATCATCCCTTCACAAGGAAGCCAGAAATACACAGAATAACGTGTATAGGGAATGGAAAGGATTAAGGGAGTGCTATGGTGTGAATGTGTCCTCCATAAAGTCATAATGAGCCACGATAACAATTTTAAGAGGACAGAGACTTGTTCTGATTATGGAATTGATAGATGGCACCTTTGGGAGATGATTGAGATTGGATGAGGTCATGGGGGGGGGGAACATGACTGACTCCTGGTAGGAGACACACAAACTTACAAGCTGTGCCTCTTCCCTTGTGTGCCCTGGCCACTTTGGGTATCTGTGGAGAATCCCATCAACAAGAAGACCCTCACAAAAACATGGAAAGTGGGAGGAAATAAGCTCCAACTTGTACTTCACAGAGTTGATTAGTCAGTAAGGTTTTCTTTGTTTTAAGAATTATTTTATTTAACTTTATTTTTTTATGTATTTTTTTTTATTTGACCAGAGAGGGACAGAGTGAGAGAACGAAAGCAAGACAGAGAGAGAGAAAGCGAGAGTGCAAGCCATCAGGTCCAGGACTGGAACCATGGTCGGCCATGTGGGAGTCCAGCATACTTAACCACCACATCACCTGTCGGCCCTCAGTAATGTTTTCTTAAGGTAGAGAGGGAAGAATTGAGGATTTCGGGGTGCTAAGGTGTGAGCAAAGCACAGTAGCAGGAAGGAGAGGCTATTCAAGGGACACTAAGGACATCCTGTTACCTTGCTTGCAAGAGTGGTAGGGTGAGCAGAATTTGCAGGGAAGGACTCTACAGAACCTTAAAAGGCAAGCCAGGGGTTTGGACTTTATTCTACAAGTACTTGGGAGGTGGTAAAACGCTTCTGGAAAGTGAAATAACTGAATCAAAGTGTTGTTTTAAGAAAGTAAATTTGGGGAGCCAGCAGTTAGTGTAACGGCTATGTTGCTGGACTCCCACGTAGTCGACCGCGGTTCACGTCCCGGACCCGGTGGCTTAAAACTCACACCGGACACGTGTGCGTGCGTGCCCAAGGTCCCGAGAGGAGAATGGAGGAGAAGGGATTGCGGCGTGGCCATCCCCCCTGGGGGGTGATTTCTCGTTTTCTGTCTCTATGTCTCTCTGTCTGTCTGGTGAGTGCACACGCCTATAGCGAAAACCTCTCAAAAAAAAAAAAAAAAAAAAAAAAGAAAGTAAATTTGTTCTCAGCAATCAAGATGGTTGGAACTGGGAGCGATCAGGTCAGTAGAAGAAAGGGAGAAAAAGTACTTTTTAAAAAGATTCAGCTAGATTTGATGGCTGCTAATGAAAATTACTGGAATTTTATTAAGAATTCTAGGAAACTAGAGCCATTTGAGTAATGAATGAATCAGATGGAAGAAGGCCACCATGCTTCAGCTGTAAATCAGCAAATCAACTTTTAAAACAAATATGCAATAGGTCCTGAGACTAACATTAACTTACTTAAGTTGATTCCCTTTGCTGACATTATTGAGAATAAATTAGCACAACTTCATGTCCATATTTTCTTCTCCTCCTAAGAGAAAGGCATCTGTCCCATGAGTACAGGTGCAAAGACTTTATTTTACTGTCCTCTGCACTGATCTATGCTGTCCCTTCTTCCCCTTTTTTGTGTACACGAGCTCAGAAACTCCTTGAACTAGCATTTTTTGGTCTCATTTAACCAGGAGGCATGTGCACAGAGATCCATTTCAACGTATCCCGTTTACTTTCTCAAACACTGATGGAGCAACTGCTCTGTGCCAAGCCCTGGGGGGGCTGGGGACCTGCTGGAGCTTCGTGTAGACTGGTTTAGCCCAGGCAGGGCCTGAACAGTCATCTAGAACTTGCTTCAATTTGCATTTTATGAGGGCAGCTGCATTGCTCTTAAATTGCCCCAGACTCCTTTCTTTATGGAAGAGTTCTAACCACGGCTTGCCTGGTACATTTTGCTATTGCCATTTGTGCTGGTACTTTCCCTGCATAGGCATGCATCATTCACAGCCAGCAAAGGAATTGTGCTCTGAAAGTCAACCTGTAATTCATTTTCCTGTGGAAACAACGATATGGTCAACAGCTAATGTACATGCATACACTCACTTGCATATGCAAAGTACCTTTGATCCATAAATCAACTGCACTTTGTATTCAAAAATAGCAAAATGTATACTTTTCTTTTCAGGGAGAAATACATCCTGAATTTCAGCTGGGAAATTGGGATGACAAGGAACTCAACCTCTGTGTGAAGTCTTAGATTCTAGTAAGAAAAAAAATGTTCTTCCTCTCTGAGGTCTCAAAGTTTCGGCCCACCCGCCAACCCCATCGCCCCATTGCAGGGTGGAAGAAGAGGATGTACTCCTGCTCCTCTTCCTCTTTTAGTTAATTTTTTGTTTATTTGCATTCATTCACTGTATATCAATACAGTATAAAAATGAGATTTTTTCCATCCAGAATACATTTTATATTGGCTCAATCAAGGATATTACCATGCATGTTATCGTCAACAAATAATTTTCTCTTTCTTGCTTATATATTTGGCCAATCTTCAAGAGGCAGCCCTGGGAACATCCCTCCCATGGTGGTATAAGACAGTAAGAGTGCATGGCACAGTAGTTACATCGTTGGACTCCTGTGTAGTTGACCACAGTTCAGATCCCAGACACGGCAACTTAAAACTCACACAGCTGCGTGTGCATGTGTGTTGGAGATGCCAAGAGTAGAATGTAGGAGAAAGGCTTAGGATGTGGTCATCTCCCCTAGGGGGGCGGGGGGGAACTTCTTGTTTTCTGTCTTTCTGTCTCTCTCTTTCTCTCCAGCGAGTGCACACATCCTAGAGTAAAAATCTCTAGAAAAAAGAGAGAGAGAGAGAGAGAGAGAGAGAGAAAGCAAGAGTGAATTCTGACACGACTGTTCTTTAATATGCACATCAAGTGCATATTTATCTTGAGGTGGCCTGTACTTTGAATTCCCCATCTTTATAATTTTCTCTACTTCAGATCCTTCCAAAATGTGAATGTGAAGTACTGTCCTCCCAGCTTCTCGTTATCCTCGGGATCAACCCCCTGCTCCGGGCCACATGTAGCTGGTTGTTCAACAGCTGGACCCTGCCTGCTTTCCAGCTTCGTTTCTCACCTTATGTTGATCTGAGAGCAAGGAGGATCCAGGTTTTACCTCCTGTCCTTTCAGATATACTGCTCCCTCTGCCTGGCAAACCATTTCCACTCTCTACCTAGGTTGTTCCAATTTGCCCTTGAAGACAAGGCTCACCTGCCACTTCCTTTAGGCCGCCTTCTGTGATGTATTCTATCACCATGCTGGGGGGGGGGGGGGGGGGGGGTAGGGCGCATTCCAGTTCTGTACATCCTGCATACACCTCTCTCCTAACACTCACCACAGGGCTGATAAGTGTTTGTCTACTTCTTCATCTGCACCTTTGAGTCTAGACTGTACTTCCAACACCCAGAGCAGCGTCTCGCATATGATAGCTACTCAAATACATGCTGAAATGATGAAAAGAGTAGATGGGAGAGGGCCTGGACCTTGGCTGGCCTGGAATAACTAGAGTCTAACGATGGAGTTAACACCACCAGGGGAGACTATAGCTCCAGGGAAAATCTCTGTGCTGTCAGATTAGAAGTGTGAGATTCTACAGAAGAGTCTCTTAGGTTAGGCCAGACTGGCTTCTGAAGGAATTACTCTAGACATGCATACAGGGTGGAGAGGTGGTGAGGTTAGGGTGTTATATATAATCCATGAGACAGGCACAGGACCTATGACCCAGTATGTGAACAGCAGTAATTCTCAACAGGGCAGTTTTGCCTCCCAGAAGACATTTGCAATGTCTGGAGACATTTCTGGTCGTCACTTTGGAGAGAGGGGATAATACTAGCATCTACTGGGTAGAGATCCAGGATGGTGGTCACCACACTTCAGTGCCCCCCACAACAAAGGATTATCTGGTCCACATATCAGTAGTGTCAAGTTTGAGAAACCCTGCTGCACACATGAAAAGTTACTGAACAGTCTGTTTTTCAGTTAATTTAAAGCTACTGAGATTTGGTAAGATGTAAGTATTTTGACACAAGAGAATCACTAGACTCCAGGAGATGTGGATTCTAGTCCTGGCCATGGAAAATGTTGGCTGTGTCTCCTAAGGCAAGTCATTTGACCTTTCTGGGCCTCCTTTGGTTCCTTTGTAAAATAAGGAAGACCTAAATAAATAAATAAATAAATAAAAATTTTTAAAAAAAGGAACCAGCAGTTAGCGTAATGGCTATGTTGCTGGACTCCCACGTAGTCAACCGCGGTTCGCGTCCCAGACCCGGTGGCTTAAACTCACGCTGGGCACGTGTGCGTGCTTGCCCAAGATCCCGAGAGGAGAATGGAGGAGAAGGGATTGCGGCATGGCCATCCCCCCTGGGGGGTGATTTCTCACTTTCTATCTCTCTGTCTTTCTCTGTCTGTCTGGCGAGCGCACGTGCCCTATAGCAAAAACCTCTCCAAAAAAAATAATAATAAAAATAAGGAAGACCACACTAAGTTTTTCCAGTTCTAGAATTCCATGGCTAGAACCCCAGCTCACACGTCTGATTAAAACCACTCATTTTTTTAAAAAGAACTTTTTAAGAAGAGCTAAACATCTTTTGTTCAGGAATTAGAAGACTTCTTGTTCCCTTGTTTTGTTAAGATAACTAATGACCGTTTTAACAAGCATCACATAGAGATGAGGCAAATACAAGACTTGTCAGCAGATGGTATGGTGGCTGAGACGCTGGACTCCCACATGGCCAACTGTGGTTTGAGTTCCAGCCGGAGTACCTTGAAAATCAGGCTGGCACATGTGTGAGCATGCCAAAGGTCCCCAGAGGAGAATGGAGGAGAGAGGATTGTGACACGCCCATCACTCTCCCTCTCTCTGCCAAGTGCACACATTCTATGGTAAAAACCTAAATAAAAAGTTTTTTAAAAGGCAGCACTCATATTACCATTTAAAATATTGCCTCACAGTATCAATCTGCACATGACATTTATGAGTGTTTTCCAGCACCATTTAGAGACGTCAGGAACAAAGGAAGGTGACAAAGTTAAAGCTAAGAGTTCAAGTCTGAATATGTTACTTTTTAAGATGTTAGAATATTACAGTATATATAGATATGTTCATAATCAACTAAAATATTTTGAGGAGAAGCATGTGGGGAATTTGTTTATGGGACCAGATGAGGAACTGTAATTGTACTATATCTTTATATGAATTTTTTATTGCATTTAAGTGTTGTAGTGAATTATGATTGCTAGCAGAAATTTTAGAGACCCCAATAGAGTGTCAGCTTAACTTTGAATGCTGTCCCCATTATCACACCCTTCTACTTGTATAGCCTTATCTCCCATTCATCTTCTATGGGATTTTATTTGTTTATTTATTTTTTAATTTGCAGAAGGCACATGCACTCAAGAGAAACAGAGAGAGGAGAGGGAAGAAAGCACCACCTGGTAGGTAAGATCATGCCGCAGTCCCTTCTCCACCATTTCTCTATCCAGTCAAGATTTTTAGCACAGGCCAGGACTAGACTATGTATGCAGTTGGCCATGTAGGACCCAGTTTCCTTAACCATGAGGCCATGGGGCCAGCCCTACTGTAGGATCCCTTTGTTAAGCAATCTAACCCAATCAGCATTACTTATCTTATTGAAACATGAACTTAGACATTATGCGTCACTGTGTTAATTCAGAGTATTGCTGTATGACTGCCTTTTTCTGGCTTCCACTTTGTCATTTTCTAAATTCTCCCCTTTATCGAAGGTTAAAGATCATCTCTTCCATGAAGATGTCCTTCATCATATGCTTCTGTCCTGTAAAGAACATTCTCCCTTTCTGTTCTAAAGGTATCTGTTAGCTCTTATAGACCATACATATAGTAGTATCTCACAGTAATATTAGAGTACAAATCTTACCTCTCCTGCTAAATGATGTTTCCTGAGCCTGCCTAATCTACTTCTTTAAGAAGACTTCCTTGATTATCTGTATTTGGCTCTTGAATTTAAGCTTAGGTGTGAATGGTTATATTATCAACATGTAACCCCAGCATGTCATGTCCATAATATGTGCTCAATCAATACTTGTTTATTGGATGTGTGCATACATTTATTACCCACTGAATGAATACATCTAAAACATCTTATTATCTGTTAGCTTGCCATAGCATTCTTGGTTAAAAGTTGAATTTCTTTCTTTTTTTTTTTTTTACAGATTTTTGCTATAGGGCACATGCACTTGCTGGACAGACAGAGAGAGACAGAGAGACAAAAAGCGAGAAATCACCCCCCATGGGGAATGGCCATGCTGCAATCCCTTCTCCTCCATTCTCTGCTCAGGACTTTGGGCACACGTTCACAGGAGCCTGGTGTGAGTTTGAAGTCACCACGTTTCAAACCACACTCAACTATGTGCGAGTCCAGTGATAACCATCACACTATTTGCTGGTCCCAGAAAGAAGAATCTTTATTTAATTATGATATCTAATTTAATATTTTGGCTAATACTTTATCAAGATGCCTATTAAGATTCTAGTATTAGAAGTTACTGTTAGCAAACCTTTATAATTAACAGTGCCTGAAGTGTCTTATGGAAATGCCAACAGACTATATGAGTCCCCATTGGATTACATTCTATTGAATTAAAAATGTATATTATGAATGTTCAATGTCTTTTAGCAATTAAAGAGCCATGTTGAGCTCCAGTGTGATGGCGTTTCAACCTTTTCCCAAAAACTATATTTAGTCTTGGCCAGTACAAACTGACAAAAAGATACAGGTTCTAGGAAAGTAAGAATAGAAATTATCCCAGTCTGGGCAGCAGGTACTGGTTGAGGGCACTGGACTCCCACATGGCCAACTATGGTTCAAGTCTCAGATCTGGTGGCTTGCATTCTCACTTTCCCTCTCTCTGTCTCTCTCTGGTCAAACTGAATAATAATAACAATAATAATCACAATAAAGATAAATAAAATAATTCTCAAAAAAAGAAATTATTCTAGTCTAACATTAACCCTTTAAGGGTGGCAGTGTATCATCTATGTGGTGCATAAAAGCAGTAGCAAGTACTAAACTCCCACTCATTAAATTAAATAATACAGGACACAGAATAATTTCAAATCCTGTGATGCCAAGAGAGAAAATTGGAATGGCATCTAACCTAGCATCTAGTATATACTTATTCTCATCCTTCCACTCTAATCAACCATTCTCTCTTTTCATACATATATATATGGAAAAACATACACATATTCACACATACATATATGAGGGTGGTCTTCATTAAATTCATGGATAATATATACTACCAAAAAACTATACTTGAATTTCAAAATATTTTTGCACCTCATATTTGTACTGCACCTTCTTTTTCAACCTTAAAGAAATGAAGAATCTCATCATGGGGTACCATGATGAGATTTATTTGTCAAAGGTAATTTGTTACACAGGTATCAAGGTTGATGGATGCATGAAGGGTACATATTGACCATTTATTGAATTATAAACAGGGCCGGGAGAATTTTATTTTTACAATGGGGATTATCAAATTGCAGGCCTGTGTGTTCATTCCTGTACTATTACTGTTTTTGGCTGCTTTTGTGCTACAATTACAGTCACCCTCCATATCTGCAGGTTCTGCATCCATGATCCAACCAAACATGGACGGAAAACATGTTTTTTTAAAAATACGACTGGTCCCATGGCCTAGGGGTTAAGGGAGCTGGATCCTACATGGCTAACTATGCAGTTCAAGTCCTGGTCATGGTGGTTTGAAGAACACACCAGCCATGGGTGTGTGATGCCCCAAAATCCCAATAAGAGGGAGAAATGGAGTAGAAGGGTTTGCAACATAACCATACCCCACTGGGGGTGCTTTTTCCCTCCCTCTTTCTCTGTCTTTCTGCATCTTTCTGGGGAGTTTATACGCCCTCTGGCAAAATTGAGACTGACATAGATAGCTAGATAGAAAAATAGGCAAATAGATGCACAAAACAAAAATAATACAATAATAATAATAATAATAATACAAATTTTGGGCCAGCCAGAGGTGTGGTCATTGGGGTGTCTGGATCTCGCCATGGCCAACTATGTGATTTGAGTCCTGGACGCAGAAGCTTGAAGAACACACTTCAAGGCAATTGTGTATGCATGCTCAAAATCCTGAGAGGAGAATGGAGGGAAGGGGATTGTAGCATGGCCATCCCCTATGGGTGCTTTCTCACTTTCCCTCTCTATCTCTGTCTTTTTCTGGTGAGTATACATGTCCTATAGCAAAGTTTAAATAATAATAATAATAATAATAATAATAATAATACAAATTATAAAAACAGCATATCAACTTTTTTCTAGCATTTACATTGTATTAGATGTTATAGGTAGTCTAGAGATGATTTAATGTATGCAGGAGGATGCATATATATTATATATAACTATTATACCATTTTACATAAGGGACTCAGACAGCCATGGATTTGGGTATTGATGGGAGTCCTGGAGCCCCATGGATACCAAAGGAAGACTACAATTACAACAGAGAGTGCCTCCAAAGTCTGTAATATTTACTATCTGGCTCTTTTCAGGCTAAGTATATAGACCACTGCTTTACAAGTTGCTCTTGACTACATGTTTTTGTAAATCCTAGTTACTGATTGATGCATTTCCAAAAATGTATGATTCTTTTGGAATCACACTGTACTTGAACTATTTTATTACTAAAGTCTTAATTACAGAATTAAACTGTAAAATTTTTTAAGGATACTTTGATAGACAGTGAGATCCTATAAAGTACAGCAGTGAGTATATGGTAAACCTGTTATAAACATTTCCTGACAGAGTGACTAAGCTGAGCATTTATAATAATAATAATGACTCTTGTAACATAAAAAATAATAATAACAAAATATCCCTGGGACCAGCAGATGGCATAATGGTTATGTCACGGGACTCCCATGTAGTTGAGCCCAGTTCGAGTCCCAGACCTTGCGGCTTAAAACTCCTGCCAGGTGCATGTGTGTGCATGCTCAAAATCCTGAGAGGAGAATGGAAGAGAAGGGATTGCAGTGTGGTCATCCCCCCCAGGGGGTGATTTATTGCTTTCTATCTCTCCAGTGAGTGCATACTCCCTGTAACAAAATTCTCTCAAAAAAAAATTAAAAAACATATATACCTCAGTTTTCCTTTAGTATATGTGCTTTCTTCCTGTTTTCCTTTTTCTATGTGTCTCTCAGGATATTCAAGTCCTACTATGTTTAAGTACTAGGTCTACGTACTTAGAAAAAAAAAGATAAATCAAAATATAAAATATAACTTGAGAAATGCCAGCTATAAAAGACAGACTTCAAATATCTGCATTTCATGCCACAGACCAAAATAAAAAAGAAAGAAGAGATAAGTATCCTAGTATAGTATATCCTATCTTAAAAAGTAATAAGACTTGGATTAAGTTGCAATAGGTATGGCATGGACTGCAAAATGAAACAAAATAGGATTCCTGTTCTGAGACATTTAAAATCCTGTGGTTAATATTAATACAATTTCTATAATGTTTTAGCATTTTCAGGTTCTTTCCACATCTACTGTACCATTTTATCCTTACAATGACTCTGTAGATGGAGTGTTCCAACACCCCAGGTTATCGTCCTCATGTTGTTGCTTTGCTTTTAGGAGAGAGAAGAACATGTGATTTATAATCATCCCAGGGGCCAGCATTTGGTGTTAAAAACCTGGTGCTGGACTCTCATATGGCCAACCATGGTTTGAGTCTCAGACCTGACAGCTTGCTTTCTCATTCTCTCTCTCTCTCTCTCTCTCTCTCTCTCTCTCTCTCTCTCTCTCTCTGTCTCTCTCTCTGTTGAGCACACATGCCCTGTAGCAAATTGAAAAATAATGATAATGATAAATAAAATTAAATAAATAATTCTTAAAAATAAACAAATAAATGAAACCGTCCCAACTATCAACATAAAAATTTGACTTCTGATTCTTAGTTCCTTAATTTTAAACTATCTAATCTAGTCTTAACATAGGTAACTTTAAATAATCTCCCTTAGAAACGCACTTGGGGGGCTAAGAGTAATCTGAAAATATTTTGCCTCGCTTTATATTAGTTTTTAATGGGATGAGCTCAATCTGTGATTTAGGAAGTCCACAGTAAATCCACATGTCTATCTCCTTTACACTCTGTACTTTGGCCAATACACTGTGACATTTCAGTAAAGGCTGCACTATTTGAGGATGAGTTAGAAACACTGATATAGGACAAAGTGTTGTGCCCTTCAAGCCTCCTTGATCTGTTTACATTGATATTAATAGATGGTTCTGGGCTTCAGTCACAGACCTGAATAATTCAGGTCACACTGACCTGCTGCACTTTTTATAAAACTAAAATATTCTGGAAAACTTTTTAGATAGGTGACATGTGCAAGTTATAGTAAAAAGTTAAAAGTCTACAGAAAATTAAGAAATTGTCTAACCTACAGTTGTATAGAAATAGACAACATAAATAAACTTGTTCTTAACTTGTCCAATTGAATTAGTATCCAATGGGAATGCTTTTAATTAACAGTATATAACAGATAACTGGAAAAATAATACTGATTTTCCATATTTACTTCCAGTTTAGGTTGGTAAACCAGCAATTTCATTTATTGACCAAAATTTAAAAAAACTGAATTATAAGTACTTTTACTATAGCACAATAGAATAGTATTTATAAATTTGATATAATTGTATCATATTAGAAAGTAGCTATTTGATAAGATCATAAATGTCAGAAGAGATTTTACAAATTGGGCTGGTAAATTCTTTCAGGTTTTGTTTATCTGAGAATGTTTTTGTCTTTTCATCCCAGATGAAGGATAATCTTGCCAGGTATAGAATTCTTGGTTGAAAATTATTTTTTGCTCAATGCTTTGAATATATTTTTCCATTCTTTCCTTGTTCACATTGTTTCTAATGAGAGGTTCTGCTGTTAGCCTGATGGGATGTCCTTTGTAAGTAACTTGATGTTTCTCTCTTGCCAATTTTAGAATCTTGTCTTTGCGGTTTTGGCCAATCTGGCTATGATGTGCCTTGGAGAAGATCTTCTTGGGTTGATTCTAGGTGGGGTCCTTGGGTCTGGATATTTGAATGCCTCTCTTAAGTTTGGAAAGTTTTCTTCCAGGAGTTCATGGAATAGATTACCAATGCCCTTATTAGTTTCTTCATTTTCTGGTATGCCAATTATCCAAATGTTTGGACATTTAATGATATATAATATTTCTCATATATTATTTTCATTATGTTGGGTTATTTTCTCAGTCTTTTTGGTGAATTTCTCTAGAACAGAGGTTCTGTCTCCTACATCTGAGGTTCAATCTTCTGCATGATCTAATCTGCTTTTAATACTTTCAAGGGAGGTTTTGTTTTCCTTTATTATAGCCTTCACCACTAACAGTTAAGTTTGATTGTTTTTTATGGTGTGTATTTCCTCTTTCAATTTGTGCAAGAACTTTTGCACCTCCTGCAACTCATTAGCTCTTTTCTCTTACATATTCTGGAGTTCATTGTCTCTCTTCTCTTCCATCTCTGTTAGCTTGGTTGCTACGAATATTCTAAATTCCTTATCTGACATTTCTACAACTTCCATTGTACTGTCCGTGCATGAGGAGTTGTTCTTTTCTCTTGGGGGAGAGATATTTTCTTGATTTTTCATATTTCTTGTGCCTCTGTGGTAGTTTCTGGGCATCTGATGAATTATACATTTCTTCCTAATTCCTTGAAGTTAAATCTGAGTGTTCAGAGGTGTGCAGGAGGAGGTGATCTACAATCTCTCTGCAGTCCCATTTTTCTCCTTTTGTACAGCGGATTCAGTGGGTATTGAGGATTACTATGACTAGTAGTAATCAGATGTTTGGCTACTGTGCCCCTTGACCTGTCTAGACAAACAGCGTGTGGAGGCAGAGCAGCAAAGTTATAAAGGTAAAAGAAAAAAGAAAAGGAAAAGAAAACAAAGAAAGAGAAAAAATTTAAAAAAGAAACAATTTAAAAAGAGAGAAAAATGAAAAAGAATGAAAACCACACGGAGCAAACGCATGCCACACAAAAGGGATTGGTCACAGCTCCAATGCAGATAACTTCTCCAAGGGCCTGTGCTTTACCTCTCCTATTTGGGAGGAGGGAAAGGTGAGAATTGGCAAAATAAAGGAGAATGAACAGCCAAGCAGTGTTATACATTAAAAATAAAAAAAATAAAACCCTAAAGAGACAGACAGAGACTGGGAGAGACAGAGGGAGATAGAGAGAAAAAAATACAGAGAGAGTGCCCTCCCAGTCTGGTAGATCTTGGGGTCTGGAGTGTGAAGTCTGAAAAGGAACTCTTTGGTTGTCTTAATCCCTGAAAGGGATTGGTCACAGCTCAAATGCCTATATATTTATTTATTGAAATTTATGATAGAGTGCATGTGAATATGCATGAATAAAAGAGAGATGAGCCTTCCACACAGTTTGGTCACACTGTGATCTCCTTCCCCAGTTCTCCAGCCCATCAGGATTCTGAGCATGTATATGCCCAGTATATTTTCAGGCCAAGCAGGCCAGAATTTAAACTATAGTTAGCATATGGCTTCCAGCTACATAGTCCAGCACACTGTCCACTGTGCCACAGAGGCTAGCCCCCTCAGTGACAGTTAGACGGGAAATGAAGAGAATCTAGAAACCTTGCATGTTTGCCAAAGATAGCTGGAGATCTCCATTTTATTTTATTTTATTTTTTAATTATTTATTTTATTTTTATTTATTTATTTTTTTTAAGTTTTCTATAGGGCACGTGTGATCACCAGAGAGAGACAGAGAGAGGAAAAGTGAGAAAACAAACCACCAGGTCCGGGACACTAATTGCAATTGGCCATGTGGGAGTCCAGTGCCTTTAACCATGCCACCTGCTGGCCCCAAGATTTCTGCTTTTTAAAAAATATTTATTTAATTTCCTTTGTCATTATTATTTCATTATTATTATTTAGTTTGACCGGAGAGGGAGACAGAGAGAGGGAGAGAGAAAGGGAAAGCGAGAAAGCAAGCCAGCAGGTCCAGGACTTGAACCATGCTTGGCCATGTGGGAATCCATCACCCCTCTCTGCTACGCCACCTGCCGGTCCAAGATTTCTGTTTTGTAGGATCTTACTTTTCCTTTTTGTTTCTGGAGTTTTATTAAAGTAAATTAATACCAAAATGCACTTTTTAAACATTTTGTAGGCATGTTGCCAAATCGGATGCTACTGTATATAAAAAAAAAAAATCCATTTAGCGTACAATAACACCATCTGGCACTGGGAGTAAATTTTGAAATGCTTATGGGAATTTCAAAGAAAAATATAGAAAATTTTGCTTTTAATTTTCTTAAACTTATTTCCATGAGATCCACGATTTAGTCATTATATATATATGGGGTTTTCTGCTTGTTTGTTTGTTTGTTGTGTTGTTGTTTTAATTTACTACAGGGCACATGACTCACTGGAAGGACAGATAGAAAGAGAGAAAGAAATGGGGAAATTAAGAAAGTACTCACTGAGGTGAGGGGCTGGGCAGGAAATGACCACATTGCAGTCTTTTCTCCTTCATTCTCCTCTTGCGATTTTGGGCATGCATGTTCACGTGCCCAGCATGTTTTTTGCCATTAGGTCCAGGACTCAAACTGCACAGGCTGCCATGTGGGATCCAGCAGCCTCAACGACCATGCTACCAGCTGGTCATACAGGTACTTAAAAGATATTTGAATTAGTTTATTTAAATATCAGAAAATCCTTTATGAAAATATATAATGCCTGGCTTTTTTTGTTTGGTTGTTTTCTTTTGGTTCAGATTTATTTATTTATTTTCTTCATGAGAAAGAAAAGAGACAGACACTATTGACAGGGTCTTCATGCCGCAATCCTTCCCCAGCCCTGCAGAAGGTCAGGATCACGGGTGCACTGGGCATGCTCAAGCTCAGAGCCTTCCCACATGTCCTCTAGCATTGCACAGGAGCAACCCTGCTGCCTGCACCACTGTGGCTAGGCTAATGCCTGGCTTTTAATTTTTAATAATTTATTAATGTTTTGTATAATAGAAGCTTCTTAGTATTTAAAATATGCTATGTAAAAACACCTGTAAGGTGTTGATGAACTTTATATTAGTTCTTATTATCTCATCTTAGTGAGGTAGAGAACAAAACTGCCTCCCAGTTTGAATGTCAGAAAACTAAAGTATGCTCACAATATATGTTTAATTCTTACACAATCAAGGAAGCTAGGAGGGTACTACTAATTTGGGGCCTCAGTTTATACTTTTAAGACTTTGGTAGAAGGAGTAAAGTGTTAGTTATCAAATATACATTGCCTATGACATCTATCTACCTACTAAGATAGGATTAAAAATGACTAAAACTGAAAATGTGTGCAAAATATCACGCAATGTGAAATTCATTGCTCTACTTATTCCTGTATCTACAGATACCTCTTCACCAATATTAGAGGAGTCTAGTTGACTCAGATTTTAATTTGGTAGGCTGAAGGCACTGTTTTAGTTTGCAAACTGAGAATCCTCATTGTCACAATTTTAAGTGATCCAATTTTACATGACATTGACTTAGGAGTAATACTAAGGTGAAATTAAAATCATTACCAGCTATTCTCTGTTATATTTGATATTAAGGATCAAAGAAACAAGCATTTTTAAAATATGATTAAAACAATATTAAACTATTTGAGCATTACCAGAGTAATACACCTTCCAACCCAGACATATACAAATCCTCTGTTCTACAAAGATGCTTAGATATTTCAGGTTCAAGTCTTACATAACCAATAACCATGGACTATTTTGAAAAGAAAATGGAATATGGACTTTGTTGGCTGATGGTACTGTTCAAGTGCTCTTCTACACAGTGTGTTTCAAATGTTATTTTTCAAACCTATTTTTTATAAAGTATCAACAGATGTTACATGAAAAACTTATTCTAAGGATGCATGCTAATTTTATTCTCAGCCATCCACATTTAATTTGAGAAAGAAATTTCAGTAAATAAATTAATATCTAAACTACCAGCTTTGTGTGTTTTCATTTTCATTAGACAGGGTCTCTTTGACATGATCTCTGTGCATCGGCCTCTCAGCTGGGATTACAAGCATGTTCCACCCTGTCTGGCTTTTTCTTAGGCAGGGTCGTACTATGATGCCTAGGCCAAGCTGCAAGGCCAGCCTTGAGCTTGTAATCCTTCTGCTCAGCCTCCCCAAAGCTGGGATGACAGGTGCAAACTATTGTGCCCACCCTTTAGGTTGAACCAAGAACTGAACCTATATAGTATGTATATGTATACACACACACACACATATACATATACATACTATATAGGTTCAATTCTTGGTATATATATGTATATATATATATGTATATATATGTGTATATATTATAAATAAATATTATATATGTGTGTGTATGTGTGTGTGTGTGTATGTGTGTGTGTGTGTGTGTGTGTGTATATATATATATATATATACACACACACACACTATAGGGCACTTTCATTCATTGGAGAGATAGAGAGAAGGAATGTGAGAAATCCCCTGGGGAGATGGCCACACCGTAATCCCTTCTCTTTTCCAGTCTCCTCTCCAGACCTTGAGCACATATGCACATGTGCCCAGCATGATTTTCACACTGCTGAATCCAGGACTTGAACTGTGGTGGGCCATAAGGGAATCCAGCACCTTAACAACCAGGCCACCTGCTAGCACCATGATGAGTATTTTTTAAAGTCAAGTGTATTATCAAAACCAATTTAGCTTATAAGATGTAAAAAGAAATCCAGAATGATGGCATCTCATATTATATTACAAGTAAAATTTTTATATGAATTAGTGTATAGAGTTAGACATTGGTAAGAAAAATAAGAGTCTCAGGCAATTTAGAGTGTATTTGATCTATCTTTTACACACAAAAAAGCAAAGTAATCAATTTTTTCTAAAATAAATAATTTTAGATCTGTATCATGAAATCATACCTTCTTATATACTTGGGCATAGAGAAGCCTCTCTGTTACCTCAGCTCTGCTTATAATTGTTATTGTTCTCATTCAACTGAACAGTTAATGATTGAGGGCTTCAGACAGTTCAGCCCATGAGATACCATTCATTGTGATTTAGACTGTAAATATTGGGCCGTCAGAAAAGTCATGAGTATTTCTGTTTGTTTTTCTATGCAAAAATGTGTCATGAATTTTTCAACGACCCAATATTTTAAAGAATTATGTGTAAAAAAATTTAAATGCGAGTTAGGATCTCAGTTTTATGTTTGAAGACTTTGGTAGAGATAGTAAATGATATCAAAGACCAAGAATTTACTCTTACAAGATGCTGTTTTCAAATACTACATTTCACAGAAGCAGATAAATGGACATAACTCAAGTACTCTTGTGACCGCTCCTAGTAGTCATGATCTTCTTCTGGTTATTCACAGGTGTTATTTGTCTGTGCTATACCACAGGTGTAGTTGGCCATAATTGTGAGGAGATTAAAACACAGTCCAGGCTGGACTCCCAGCTCCCTCCTTATCATGTCTGTGACGTCAGGCTAAGCAAATCACTTTTCTATGCCTCAATTTCCTCACCTGTAAAAAAGGTGATGATCATAATACCTAGCTCGGGGAGAGGTTGAAAATATTAAGTGAATTCAGACATGTAAAGTACTAGAAAGAATGCCTGGCACATATGTGCTCAAGGGCCGTTAGCTATGAAGAGACTCTTGGTTATTATTATATTATTACTGATAGTAAATTTCCAGGCATTGGCTTCTTTTTTTTTTTTTTTTTTTTTTTTTTTGGAGAGGTTTTTCGCTATAGGGCGCGTGCGCTCGCCAGACAGACAGAGAGAGACAGAGAGACAGAAAGCGAGAAATCACCCCCCAGGGGGGATGGTCACGCCGCAATCCCTTCTCCTCCATTCTCCTCTCGGGATCTTGGGCACGCACGCACACGTGCCCGGCGTGAGTTGTAAGCCACCGGGTCCGAGACGCGAACCGCGGTCGACTACGTGGGAGTCCAGCGACATAGCCATTACGCTAACTGCTGGTTCCCGGCATTGGCTTCTTTTTTGAGAATAAAGATATTGTATCTGATACAGAAGAAATGGGGCTGGATAGTGGCACCGTGGTAAACCATGGTGCTATGTAAAGCTAACCCCCATGAGAAGGTCCCAGGTTCACCTCCAGAGACCTTCCTGTGTGCACCAGGTACACATATGCCCAGGACCCAGAGTTGGCTGGGGTTGGGGTGGATCTCAGCATCCAGACCCTGTTGGAGTTGCTGTCTCTCTGCCTTTCTCTTTTTTTTCACTCTTTCTCTGTGTGTGTCTCTCTCACTCTGGAAGAAGTAAATTAACTTTTTTAAAAAAGTTAAATAGAAGAAAATTGTAATGTAAGAACATGTGTCCTACCAAGAGATAAAAAAATATTTTGAACCATGAGTTAAGAAAGCTCTGAAATTAGAGAAATGTTACCACAGACATGAAGAAATATGAATAGAAATGCTTTAGTCTAATGGAGGGGAAAGGAGGAAGAAATATTTTTTATTGCAACAAATCAAAACACTGTTGGATACTTGTTAAAAGGAAATGGAGGCCATCTGGAAAAAACAATTCCAGTCCACATTGTGGAATGGATTTAAAGGACAGCTGAAGAGCTAGGGCATGAATTATTCCTGCCTTTGGCCATATACTGTTGTAGATTAGCAAAGCAAACAGCAGGGGGCGTGGTGGTGGTTAATGAGAGGTGGAAAGAGTTGTCTGGTTTCAATGATAGTGTTGATGACATGATTATCAAAGACAACATGGACGACATTAGTTTGACTCTTTTCACCCAGTTGAGTGCATTAAGACCTTAATATTATAAATCTTTCCATTTAATTTATTCTATAAATATATATGTCTATATTCATTAACTTGGTATTAATTTTTCTCTTACAAAAGTTACTAGTGGTTATTGCCTTTTTATTAAGCATTTTGTTTGTTTGTTAATATTTAGCTTTTCCCGGGACCAGCAGTTAGCATAATGGCTATGTCGCTGGACTCCCACGTAGTTGACCGCGGTTCGCGTCCCGGACCGGTGGCTTAAAACTCATGGCGGGCGCATGTGCGTGCGTGCCCAAGATCCCAAGAGAATGGAGGAGAAGGGATTGCTGCGTGGCCATCCCCCCTGGTGGGTGATTTCTCGCTTTCTGTCTCTCTGTCTCTCTCTGTCTGTCTGGCAAGCACATGCACCCAATAGCAAAAACCTCCCGCCCCCCCCAAAAAAATATTCAGTTTTTCTCATAGGGTGCATGCACTCTCCAGAGAGAGAGAGAGGAAAGTGATAAATCATTGCCTGTGGGATTGGCCATGCCACAATCCTTTCTCCTCCATTCTCCTCTTGTGATTTTGGGCTACACACACACTTGCCTGGTGTGTTTTTCAAGAGGCTAGTTCCAGAATAAAACCATGTAGTTGGCCACGTGGGATCTAATGTTTAACCACACTACCTGGATGCCTCTATATTAGGAATATTCTTTAAATCACCAAAAAAAAAAAAAAAAAAAAATCCCCGTGACCTCGTTACCTGAGGAATAAATAGTACAGGGATTTAAGCATTAACTGGAAGTATTTTATCATTATTTAAAATCTTTTTTTTTCCAAGTCAATCATTGCCTTTTATTGCCATCTTTAAAATATATAAAGGTCTTGGGAACCAGCAGTTGCGTAATGGCTATGTCGCTGGACTCCCACGTAGTCGACTGCGGTTCGCGTCCCGGACCTGGTGGCTTAAAACTCACGCCGGGCGTGTGTGCGTGCGTGCCCAAGATCCTGAGAGGAGAATGGAGGAGAAGGGACTGCGGCGTGACCATCCCCCCTGGGGGGTGATTTCTCGCTTTCAGGTCTTGGGACCAGCAGTTAGCATAATGGCTATGTCGCTGGACTCCCATATAGTTGACCGTGGTTCGAGTCCTGGACCCAGTGGCTTAAACTCACACCGGGCACATGTGTGTGCATGCCCAAGATCCCCAGAGGAGAATGGAGGAGAAGGGATTGCAGCGTGACCATCCGCCCTAGGGGGTGATTTCTCACTTTCTGTCTCTATGTCTCTCTGGCAAGCGCACATGCCCTGTAGTAAAAACCTCTCAAAAAAAAAAAAAAAAGGAATACATATATATGTATATGTATGTATACATACATACATACATACATACATATTCACTTAGTTCTTGCTGCAGAAACTTTTTTTCTTTGAAAGAATTTCAATCACTGTGAGCATGAAATCCTAAAAATATTTTGTTTTCTTTCTTTATTAACTGCTCAAAAGTAGCATAAAGTAGCATTTATATATATATATGTATATATATGTATATATATGTGTGTGTGTGTGTGTGTGTGTGTGTGTGTATAAAGGTCTTATAATTCATCTGGATTTTTGTTACTGTAGCTGGCAAACTCTTAGAACTTACCTATCAGCCTGTTGAATTGTTCCTTTTTCAGAGACATAGATACTATTCCAAAATCTTCCAATATCCTTATTATTATTGCTTTTAAGAGATTTCTGCTATAGGGTACATGAATTTGCTGGAGAGACAGAGAAGCAGAAAGTGAGAAATCATCCTCCAGTGGAGATGGCCACACTGCAATCCCTTCTCTTGGGATTTTAGGCATGTACGTACCTGAGCCCAGCATGAGTTTCAAGCTGCTGGGTCCAGAACTTAAACCTCAGCCAAACCACGTAGGAGTACAGTGCCTGAAACACTATGTCACCTGCTGGCCCTTTATAGCTTTATTTTTAACTGTGTGGCTTGCTGTACCAAAGCAGCTGAATTTGAAACAACTTTAATGTCGTTGCCTTCAAGGATCAACTCTTCTTTCTGGGCCTGAAATACTGAACAAGCAACACCTGGTTGCATTTGAATCCCTGGGTGCATTTTTCATGCATTAAATTTCAGATTTTGACAAGAGACACATTCTCCTGAAAATGACGTTGATGGAAAAATGAGAGTACGCAGACCTCATCTGGTAACAGAAGCCCAGCGTCACACTCTGGGTCATGGTCTGTTTGTGACCTCAGATAGTACGAACTGAGGCCAGTTACTTTCTGTTTCCCTACTGTTTGTCGGCCCACAGCCTCTTCTTCTTTCCAAGGAGACTGAGAACTGATGTGATTGAAGTCCCTCTGCAGGGTTCCCCTGGAGACCTTCACGATAACTGCATCCCTTCAGAGTGATGTGGACATTTTCTGGAATGTCAAGAGTCCGATTGCTGACAAAGGACTTCATTCTTGCAGTAGAAATGACAAAGAGTGAAGAAATTCTTATTAAAGATGTATCGAGTCTACATTTCAAGTAATTATTTAATACCTATTTTAAAAGATCCATATAGCTTGTTTCAAATTAGACAGGGGTCAGAAGAAAGAACCAGAAGACAAAGAAAATTTAGATAATTTTTATAAGCTGAAATATCTCACTTTCCATCAAAATGAATTAAAAAAACATATATAGAAAATAAGTACTCTTCCTTAATCAATATTAAGAGAAATCTAAATGAACAAGAAATCATTGCATAAGAATCTGCAGTATGTCAAAAGAGTAGATAGAATTATATGAACCTTTTAAAAATAATTATTCATGCTATTTATTTATTTATTATCAAATTTGACTAGAGAGAAACATAGAGAAAGAGAAGGAGTGAGAAAGCAAGCCACCAGGTCTGGGACTTGAACCATGGTTGACCATGTGGGAGTCCAGCACCTTAACCACCATGCCACCTGCTGGCCCCTATATTGACTTTTTAAAATTTTATTAACTTTATTTATTTATTTTAATTTGATCAGAGAGGGATAGAGTGAGAGAGAGAAAGAGGGAAAGTGAGAAAGCAAGCCACCAGGTACACGACTCAAACCTTGGTTGGTCACGTAGGATTCCAGCGCACCTAACCACCACGCCACCTGCCGGTACCCCCATACTGATGTTTTAATGTGTTAAAAGTATTTTTAAGTTCCCACCTATAGGTGGCATATTTTATCTCCACAATATTATTATAATTTTTTTCTACTTATGATGGATTGATCATTTCCTCAGGTAATTATAGATTCTAAAGCCAATTTTTTTACTAAATTAAAAGTACATATATTTAATCTTTTACCTTTGATTTATCTGCATGAATTATTTAGGAATTTATGATCAGTGTTACTTTTGAGCAGATAGTAAATAAAGAAAACAAAATATTTTTAGGATTTCATGCTCACAGTGATTGAAATTCTTTCAAAGAAAAAAAGTTTCTGCAGCAAGAACTAAGCGAATATCTATCATTGTGCCTTCCAAAAAATAAACTGAGCCTTGTGTCTTAAAAACAGTGCTTTAAAAATAAGTCATGAGAGAAATAAAGAGCTGAGAAGCAACCCTCCTCTGTGGTGGATGCTATTCCAGTTTTCTCTTCAATCAATTTTGTGTAATGCTTTGGAATCAGAATAACAAGTAATATGAAATCATTTTTCAGGATGCTATATGTGCACACTCTTAGTTCTATTTCTGTATTCATTGGAACAGGCAGTTTATGTGATGCACTTATAATACTCCAAGAACAAAGACCAATTCCCCTGAAGGTTATAAGCACTCTTGAATTTTATAAATGCCAAAAAAATTTATGATTATGTTGTCACATTTAGATAATGAAATGTGCTAGATTTATAGAGTCTCCATGATGAGTCTCAGAAAATATGCCCACTGTTTGTATTCATTTTATTCTGAGATTCAGAAAGTGGGTATAGACAGATATTAACAAGCATTGACAAGTAGTAATTAACAGTGAGTGTTGTAGAAGAAGGAGGGCTAAACGGATTTGGACTTCAGCTTCTGAACATGAGCATCTTTTATTCTTGGAAAAACAGATATTCGATTGATCTGTTTATGATCTCTAGTCTCGGTTTCAGGATTGGAACATCAATCTATGTGACTGAAATGAACCACCTGTTTTCTTCAAATGGAAGTGAGGAAAAGGTCGAGTAAGGACAATATATTAATCCTTTTGGCACTTCATAGCCATTTTGCTCATTTTGCTTTACTTTGGGGATAAAGCTGAGAGTAGAAATGCCTTACACTTGGACCCCTCATGTGATCCTACCCATGATTCGGGCATGCTATTCAAGCATGCAATAGCACATAGGCCATTCCAAAGTTCAAAAGTACCTCTGTATCTCTGCTTCCTCTACTTTTAACTCGAGTGTTTACAAGGTGTTGTTTGCTTGGTTTTTAATTGTACCAGTGGTGTGGTGAAGAACTATTTTCCTCACCACCCATGTCGAGACAATGTTCACGCTTAAAACATTCATAGCTACCCGGCAAATTATAGCATGCAGAAATCCAGGTATTGCAAGAAGCACAGGTGTTTTTCCTTTTCATGAAATTGAACCTGAATGAACAGGACACAGAGACTGGTTGATTATCCCCCCACACACAAACTTACCCTAAATTCCCCCAACTTTGGGGGCACAGTCCTGCCCAAACTTGTTTCTATCACATTCCATGCACAGGGCAGAGTTCTGCATGTGTAAACACTCTACCCTTGCCCAGTACCATGTTATGTAATAGCCATAAATGCTTTCATGTGCTGTGTATAAACTACAAGGAGGAAGGAGAGGGTGCAAACTACACTTTGATATAATTTCTACCAAAAAGAAAACCCCTGTGGGCAGCCTTTTGCTAAACAGAAAAGATGTTTTATTTTTTTCTTTTTTTGTCCATTTTACTAAAGTTAGTAGCCACATTATAAGATCACAGAAGAGGATCAAGATAGAAAAGGGTTCAAGTTGTGGCAGCCAGTGGTGTGGTGGTTAAGGCACCTGGACCCCACATAGCTAACTCTGCAGTTCAAGTCCTGGACCTGGCCACCTGAAAAACACATTGGAGTGTTTGTGTATGTGCATGCCTGAATTCTCAAAAGAGGGGTGAAGGAGAAGGGATTGTGGTGTGACAATTCTCTAAGGGAGGTGCTTTCTTACCTCCCTCCTCTCTCTCTCTGTGTCTCTCTGGTGAGCATACATGCCTACTAGCAAATATTAAAGCAGATTTTAAAGAAAGAGAGAACCTTGATTGTAAACCAAATTTCAGATAACCATTTCTAGATGGGTGGTAATCACAACACTTGGTTTTCTCAGAATTTCATTCTAACTCCCTTTTTATATATACTGTGGGCATCCAAGAAGCCAGCAGCACCAATGAATGTTGTAGCTGAACCAAGCCTTTGGTTAAAAAAAAAAAAAAAAAAAAAAATAGCTGACACAAAACAAATCCACAATGAGATATCACCTCATACCTATTAGGATGGCCACCATAAAAAAAAATTAAAAACAGAAAATAATGCTGACAAGGATGTAGAGCAACTGGGTCTCTTGTGTACTGCTTGTAGGAATGTAAATATATATATATATATAGCCATTATGGAAAATGTGGACGTTCCTTCAACAATTAAATATATAATCACCATAGGATCCAGCAACTCTACTTCTGAATATACATCCAAAATAATTAAAAACGGGATCTCAAAGAGTTTGTGCACCCAAATCCATTGCCACATTGTTCACAATAATGAGAGGCAGAAGTAGCCAAATGTCCATGTCAGATGAATGGGTAAGGAAAATGTGGTAATACAACAGAATAATATTCAATGTTTTAAAAAAAGAAAATCCCTTCATAAAATACAACACAGATGAAACTTGAGGACATTATGTGCTATGAAATAAGCCAGTCACAAAAAGGTAAGCACTGCATTATTTCACTTCTACGAAGTAGCTAAAGAGTTCAAACTTTTAGAAGCAGAAAGCAAGTGGTAGTTTCCAGAAACTAAGTGTAGGAAAAAGAGGAGCTGTTCAGTGGTATAGATTTATAGTCTACAATATATAAAAAAATAGAGATATATTATAGAGCAAAGTAGAAATTGTTCACACTATTGTACTATACACTAAATAATGGTTAGGGTGGTTAGTTTTGTGCTATGTGATTTTTTTTTCCCCACAACAACAAAAGGATGGAGAGTTGAGGAATAAGTAAAGGGCTCAGTAAAACCCAGGCTGTGCTCTTAAGGCTAATTAGTTACATAGATTTGTTTCAAATGCACAATTGTTTACTTAATACTTTGCTGTGTTCATGATTATGTACCTTTTTTGGTAAATGGCCTCATATAGTTTTTGGAAGTAAGCTGGATAGAAATGATAAATGAATGAAGAATAAGGATCCCTGTAATTGATGTCATCAATTACAATGATCCTCATGTCAATTCATTTCAGCAAACCTGGCCTTCTCGTTTTCTCTAGGGCAGTTTCTTCACCTCCACACTATTGACATCTTGTACCAGATAATTTTTTTGTTTTGGAGGAATGTCCTTAGCATTCCTGGCCTCTCCTCACTTGATGCTAGTAGCAACCCCAGTTGTGACAATCAAAAACGTCTTCAGACTTTCCCCAATGTCCCACTGGGGGTAAAATTGCCCCTGAGAGAGAAACAGACACAGCCCTAGAGTGAAGAACTTCTCTAAGATAGTCTTGGTTTACACGTACATCTTTTTCCAAGCGTCCATCACCCCTTTTGTTCTCAACAGTACCATAATTTGGACAATTAATTAAATGGTCACCCAAGATTTTTTAGTAAATAGCAATTTCATGTTTTCAGTTGCACATGCTAAAACTGAGGAGACATTCGTAACTCCTCTCATCCTCTCAAATCTTCTGTTAACTATTAGCAAATCTGGCTGAAACTACCCACAAACTATTCAAAGTATCCAGCACACTGGGCCAAGCCACCTCTTTTCTCACCTGGAGAATGTGTCTTTTTTCAAACTCTTTTCAAACAGCTGTGTTTAGCTATTAGAATTGTGCCACTCCTCTTCTGAGAACCTGCCAATGGCTCCCTATTCCATTCAGAATAAAAACCAAAATCATTACAATATCCTTAAAGGAGCCTTAAGGAACTCTGTTCTAGCTATACTGGACTCTGCTATTCCTTGCAAACATGGTATACACCGGTTTCAGGCTTTTCTCTGTCAGTTCTTTCTGCTTCCAGCCTTCATCCACCCCTACTCCAGATGATATCCATATAGTTGCCTCATTTTTTGAGTCTGTTTTTTTTTAAATTATATATCATTATTATTTTTAATTTGTCATAGGACACACATGCTCACTAGAAAGAGACAGAGAGAGAGGGAAAGTGAGAAAACAAGCCACCAGATCTGAGACATGAACCAAGGTCAGCCATGTGTAAGTTCAGCGCCTTAACCACCATGCTACTTGCTAGCCCTTCAAGTCTATTTTCTTTTTCTTTTTCTTTTCTTTTTTTTCTTTTTTTTTCTTTTTTCTTTTTTTTTTTTTTTTTTTTGTAGAGATATTTTTCTATAGGGCGCATGCATTCGCCAGAAAAACAGAGAGAGACAGAGAGATAGAAATCAAGAAATCACCTTCAAGTCTATTTTCTAATGTCAGCCTCACAGTGAGAGTTTTGCCAACACCTTTATTGGGAGTCGCATCCTTTATTCTTCTCCCTGATTTATTCTTTTACCATAGACTTTAGCATCATCTAACACAGTAGAAATTTTCTTTAGTTACTTATTTATATATTTGTGTATTTATTGTGTCTCTGTGAAATAAGTATGCAAAACCCACAAGGGCAAGGATTTTTCTGTATTTTGTTCACTGTCAAATACTCAGTACTTACTGCAGTTCCTAGAAAACACATAGTAGGGATACAGTATATATGGAACATATGCAATAAATTGATTTATTGAATACTTGCTTTCTTCTAGACATCAGGCTAGGTCGTAAGTGTACCAGAGTGAATGCAGTTGGTCCCTGCCTTCAAAGAGCTTATGATCCAGTTGAGGATACAAACATGCAAATAAACAAGCACAGTAAAGTGATATGCATGACATAAAGAGAATAATACAAGGCTGTGGTAAGGGAAAGAGATGGAGTTGTGAAGTTTAAGGGTTGCACTGCACTGAGGAGGAAGTAGAGGTATTGAAGGGATATTACTTCAAGAATCCTTTCTTGCTACCCACTCCCAGTCTATTATCTGCACAACTGCTATGATGCAAATACAACATGAGTGGCTATATAAGATGCATTCCAGTAGATCTTCATTGAGTATCCTTACAAATGCGGTGTGGAATTCCAACTCTTCAGCCTGGTCTGTAAGGCCCATCATAACCTGGTTTATGTCCAAATTTGTCTATTGCCTTTCTATTCTAAAAAGTCTGCTATGGTCTTAATATCCCCTGCAAAAGTCATATATATTTTCTTTTAAGGCAGAGTCTTGCCATGCCATAATCCTGCTGCCTAAGCCTCCTAATTGGAATTACAGGCATAAACCACCATACCTGGCTCTTTGTAAGGCATGGTCTCACTATGTTGTCTTGAGTTCATGATCCTCCTGCCTTTGCTTCCTCAAATCACTAGGATCACAGGCACGTGCCACTGTGCCTAGCTTTCAGGCTGAACCAGGAATCAAACCCAGTTCTTCCACGTGGTAACAACCTACAGCATCTTAGTGGTGTGTTCCACTGTAGCTGGGCCTGAAGTTGAAATGTAATTGCCATTGTGATGATATGATGAGATGGGACCATGAAGTGGTGGTTAGACCATAAGGGTTCTGTTCTTACAAATAACACCATTATCACAGGAGTGAGTTCCTGGTAAAAACAAGCCTAACCCCTCTCTTTCACTTTTTCCCTCTCTTGCCCTTGTTCTTTCCTCTTGGGATGATGTAGCAAGAAGGCCCTTCTCAGATTTTGGCTCTTTGATATTGGACTTCCCAGACTCTAGAGCTACGAGAAATATAATTATTTTCTTTATAGATTACACAGCCTGTAGTATTTTGTTATAGCAACACAAAATGGAACAAGACAGAGCCTTTTCCAATAACTAGATTGTGGAAATAAGATGTGTTCATAATGCTTTCAGTTTTCTGCAATTCCCTTCCCCACTGACATGTTTTAAACTTCAGCTGAAATGGGATAGCCTCTATTGAAGCCTTCCATAATATTATTTTCCATCTGGGTGAGTTATCACACAGAAGGCCAGAGGCACCTAGTAATGGCAAATTTTGTGCAACAACCTGACTAGGCTAAAGTATGCTCCAATATTTGGTAAAACATTATTTCTGGACATGTCTATGAGAAAGTTTAATATTTGAATTGGTAGACTGAGTAAATATGACCATTCTCACCAAAGTAGGTAGGTAGGTATCTAATCCCTTGAGGGGCTGAATAAGATGTAAAGGTGGAGAGAGGGCAAATTTTCTCTATACTCGAGTTGGGACATACATCTTTTTCTGACCTTGGACACTGGTGATCCTGGTTCTTGAGCCTCTAGTCTTGAGCTGAGATTTCCACCACTGGCCCCGCTCATTCTCAGGCCTTTGAGCTTCAAATGGAACTGCACCAACAGCTTTCCTAGACCTCCAGCTTTCAGACAACACTTGTGGAACTTCTAACCTCATAAACGCATACACAAATCTCTCATAATAAATCTCTTTCTATATTTTTTACATGTAAGAAATTCTCACATTCTTCTGTTTGTCTGAAGAATGCTGACTATCTCTCAGCTGCATCAGAGAACTTGGAAAAGTGTATTATTAAAGAGAATGAACCTACTAATGCTCAAAAAATGGTGCAAAACAATATAAAAACCATCAATAAAGACCGTATGTGAATTCTGAATAATTGTAGTCTGAGATCCACGTTCCTAAAGCAGTGAGGTGACAAACCTGTGATAGACCAATGTGAAACAAGGAGGCAGAACATTCTCAGAGCCCTGACAATGAAAGGAGAAAAATATGGGTACCAGATCAAAACATTTCCCCATCTGCCCAAAGTATACCTCAGAAAGAGTAGGATTAAGTTCTGGACTACTCTATTCTTAGGACTACATATTAATTGTATTATATATATATATATATATATATTTAAATATGTAGTAGTGAACTATATATGCTTTTATGACACGACTACTAGCTCCTATTATCATGATAATGTTGCAAGTTGAAAATGCTCATTCAACTATTTCTAAAGGAAAATACTATAACCAGGTAGACCAGAGTGATATTTATAACCAAGATTCAAGTGACCAGACTTAGGCCAGATAAATGAGCAACACATTTTGTAAGGTAGTATCTCTATATGACCTATTACTTTTAGAATATTTACTTAACATTTTAATATGAATAGCTCGGAATCAGCAGTTGGTGTAATGGCTCTGTCGCTAGACTCCCATGTAGTCGACCGTGGTTCGAGTCCCAGACCCGGTGCCTTAAACTCATGCCGGGTGCATGTATGTGGGTGCCTCTTACAGCTTGACTAGATTATTTCATCTCAGATACATTAGTGTCTGAATTGAGGATAATTTTTTGCACCAAATTGATACACTTTTTTTTAGAGGTTTTTGCTATAGGGCACGTGCTCTCACCAGAAAGACAGAGAGAGACAGAAAGACAGAAAGGGAGAAATCACCCTCCATGGGGGATGGCCACGCCACAATCCCTTCTCCTCCAGTCTCCTCTCGGGATCTTGGGCAGGCACGCACACACACGCCCGGCGTGAGTTTAAGCCACTGGGTCTGGGACTCGAACCATGGTTGACTACGTGGGAGTCCAGCGACATAGCCATTACGTTAACTGCTGGTCTTCCAAATTGATACACATTTTGATAGTAATCTATTATGAGCCATGGTTAATCACATAAATCATCTAGTCAATTCATAATTGTAACACCTTCAACTCATTAAGATTAACGAATTAGCTGATAGTAATGTTCAAGTTGTTAGCCTGGCCAGGTGGACCGCAGTCTTTGCATTTAATTGTATAATGTGCCTTTGTCAAAAAAAGAAAAAAAAAACAGCTGTGAGATCAGTATCAGCAATTCCTGAAGGAAGATTCCAGGAAGCAGCTAGTAAGACTGAAAATTGTCCTAGGTATTATGGATTTCATTTTAAGTGAAAATGCAAAGTATTTAAATTTTTTATGCACAATAATACACAATTTCTATTGCTTTTTTATTTAAAAGTTAAGAACCTTGATTTATTGCAACTATGCAAAAAATAGTAAAAATACAAAAAACTGGAAGATAATATGCAAAATAAAATGCTTTTTTTAAATTTTTGGTCAAGGTTAATAGGACAACTAAGATGAGCTTTTCCAATTTTTATTAAATATGTTTTATTTTATCTTTTTTAAAAATTTTTTATAAGGCACGTGCACTCACCAGAGACAGGGGAGGAGAGAGTGAAAAGGAAAATGAGAAAGCAAGACATTAGGTCCAGAATTCAAACCACAGTCAGCCATGTGGGAGTCCAGCATCCCAACCACCACACCACCTGCTGGCCCCGGAGTTTTTCCACTGTTAAAAAATTTCCATATTCTGGGGAACCAGCAGTTAGCGTAATGGCTATGTCGCTGGACTCCCACGTAGTCGACCGCGGTTCGCGTCCCGGACCCGGTGGCTTAAAACTCACGCCGGGCATGTGTGCGTGCATGCCCAAGATCCCGAGAGGAGAATGGAGGAGAAGGGATTGCGGCGTGACCATCCCCCCTGGGGGGTGATTTCTCGCTTTCTGTCTCTATGTCTCTCTCTGTCTGTCTGGCGAGCGCACACGCCCTATAGCAAAAACCTCTCAAAAAAAAAAAAAAGTAAAAAAAAATTTCCATATTCTATATCTTAGCAATTGTGAGTAAAGTAATAAACATGGGTGTACGAATGTCTTCCCGATGGTTTCCTAGCCTTTGGATAAATGCCACTGGGTAATTTTTCATTTTTCTAAAATTGCTTCCTTTCTTTCATGAGAAAGAGATAAAAAGATGAGCACCTGCATCCTCAACAGGGTCTCACAACACACTCCATCCCCACCTCCAGCCTTTCCAGCCAACCAGGATCAGGGGGGCATTCCATTGTTGCTGCAAACCATGGCCTGTAAAGGCCTATTAGTTGAAGTTTTGTTAATCATATTCAAACCTTCTGCATCTCTGTCCTGACATTTTAATTTGATTGTTCCATCAGTTACTAAAAAGGTTGAGTTTTGTGGGCTTTTTTTTTTGCTTTTGCTTTTTTGTTGTTTTTGTTTTATTTTCATGCTATTATTATTTTTTTCTACTTGTGGTTCTGTTTTTTCCTTATATATTTTTAGGCTGTGTTATTATGCGCACACAAAATGTAAATTGTAATGTGAATATAAATTCAATTTTAAATGGAATGTTTTATCCTTGTGACGTAGCCCACTCTATCCCTACTATAGTAACATTTTTTCTTAAAGTCTACTTCCTCTACCCCAACTTTCTTGTGGTTAACACACGCTGATGCACATGATTTTAATTATCTTGTCTTCTTGAGATTTTATAAGGCACTTGAATCTATGGATTGATATTTTCCTCAGTTTTGGAAAATTCTCAGCCATTATCTCTTGAAATATCATTGCCTGTTTCTTTTCGCCTCTCCTTCTATAACTGATCAAATATATGTTAGATTTTTCCACAGCTCTTAAGATGTCTTCTATATTTTTTTCTCTATGTTGAAATTCTGAGTAATTACTTTACTTCTTTCCATGAACTAATTCTTCTATTTTTAAAAATCTGTTTCCCAACACATATATTGAGTTTTGTTCTTCTTTTTTATTTTTATTTTTCTATTGCCAGAGGACATGTGAATTTGCCAGAGAGAAATAAAGAGACAGATCGTGAAAGCAGCTCCCATGGGGCATGGTCATGTTGCAATCCCTCCTCATCCATCTCTCCCTTCTTCCCTTTGGGACTTTGGGCATGCACACACTGGGTGCAGTGTGTTTTTCAAGCCACTAGGTCTTGGACTTGAACCATGCAGTTGGTTGTGTGAGATCCAGTGAATTTAACCACCAGGCCATGGGCCTGCCCATCTATTGAGCTTTTAAGTTTAGCTATTACAGTTTTTATTTTGAGACATTTTGTTTTGTTCTTTTTCAGATCTTCAAAGCTGCTCTTCTAGTTTCCTCAGCCTGCAAATATTTCTAAGCTTTTGGTCATTTATTTCTTTAAACTCATTGAGAATATTTGCTTTTCAATCTGTATGTGATAATTTATGGGACCAGTAATTTGATTCTGTTAGTTCTCATTCATGTTGTCTTGTTACCTTGTATCTCAATTATCACTAGAGTGCTGGTCATTGTCTGTGAAAACTGTGGAGATTCACCGATGCCTACAATGATGGTCATCACTTCCTAAAAGAGTTGCCATTTGTGTCTGCCATACTTGAATGCATTACCAATTGAGAACCACGTTGGATCAAGTTCAAGGCTTGCGATTTCCTGGTCTGTTTCAGCTGTGTATACAGAGGGCAGATCGGCTGGTCTATGGTCATATCTTGTCATGAATAGTAATTTTATCCCTATTACATTTTTTTTCCTTCTTTGTCCAGACAACATTTATACTAAGGCAACTCTAAGCTTGGCATATTGAAGAGATCAGTTGTTTATCTTTACTCTGACTGTATTCCCTTCTGGACGGGTTCTTTTAAATTATTCTAGAGGTGTTTTGGTCCTTGACTTATGCTTCTCCATACTCTATTTGTGGCTGTGAAACTAAAGATGTAGTTTAAGGGATTAGCAAATATCTTCTTGAGGTCAAAGATGTCTTTGATGCTCTGATACAAAGTTTGGCTAAATTTTTTAAAATAAAAATTCAAAGAAGACTATAATCAACTTTATTTCCACCACCTACAAGTAATATTACATATATCCTCTTATGTTTCTTTCCCTATGTTATTATTTTTAATTATACATGCTCCTTTGAAGTAAATTAGACAAGAAGAAATATAAAAATAAGGACATTTAAAAACTATGTTGTGAACATTTAATATCATTCTAGGACCAGTTCAGTGACCTAGAGGATAAAAGAGCCAGATCCCACATGGCTGACTACAGTTTGAATACTGGCTCAGGCAGCTTGAAAAACCCATGGGGCATGTGTGCATGCATGCTTCAAATCCTGACAGAGTGGAGAAATGGAGAGAGGGTAATTGCAGCATAACCACATCCCATGGGGAGGGGAGGGCTTTCTGCTTCTCCCTCTCTCTGTCTCTCTCTGGTGAGTGCAAGTGCCCTCTGGCAGGAAGATAAAAAGTATTCTAGACACTACTAGTGTATATACAACTGTTTGGCATATGAGCATGTGAAAGGTTGGTGATATATGGATAAATTCAAGAGAGAGCCATGCTAAACATACTTTTGTAAAAATGTTAACCAAAAATACTATTGTAATTAAAATGCTAAATGTTCTTTAACTTATTATAAGAAAAATAAAAGGAAATGAAATTGAGGGAATTGTTGAACTTCACATGTTTACCACAGAACTTATTTCCTAAAATATGGCTGTAAGTCTAGTTTTTTTTAAAGACAGAGATATAAATATATTTTTTAAATTTAAGATGTTAGAGTCATTATGCTTTTTTAAAAAACAACATGCTTCAGGCTAGCTGGTAGTATGGTGGTTAAAGGTATTGGACCTCATGCGAAATAAAAAACAAATAAATAAAGCTTCAATTTTAGACAGTCACTATAGACTGTTTTCTATGAAAAACTGGAATATTCTTTCTCCTCCCATTTTCTCTTGTGAGTTATATAATTTTTACATCATCTACGTTATTGCATTCACATTCACTTCTTTGACTGTAATAATCGCTGTTCTGCTGTATGTTCTGATGGATTCAAAGTTAACACCATACTTTCACTTCTTGCTTTTTTTTTTGTTCCTGAATTTTTTTAAGACATCTGAATTTGTTGTCAAGCATTCAAATGGATTGATGGGTGCTATCCCTAAGCAATTTCATGTTTGAAATATGATCTTAGGCTAACCCAGTAGCCTAGTAGTTAAGGGAGCCAGATCCCACATGGCCAATTACAGTTCAAATCTTGGCCCTAGCGATTTGAAACACATATCAGGCACCTATGCATGTGCGCCCAAAGACCCAACAGGAGAAATGAAGGATTGTGGTTTGCCCATGCCCCACTAGGGGGTGCTTTCTTTCTTTCCTTCTCTTTCTGTTTCTCTGGTGGGTGCTTGAGCCTGCTGGCAATTTTTTTTTTTTTTAAAAAAAAGAGGGAGAACAATAATAAGACCTTAAAAATAGAATGACATAGTAAATGACTAGAATGTTCCTGGCAACATCTTCTTTCCATAAGGTCTTTGTAGATAATTTTCTCAAACTCCAATATGCATATAAATTACCTGGGGATTTGTTAAAAAAACAAAGATTGAGGTCTGGTGTTGGTGGCACAGGTGGTGGTGTGCTGCACTGCAACGCTAGAAGACATGTGGCTGACTGAGAGTTCTTATCCCAGATGATCTGGAGCACACCTGCCTGCACAAGGGCCCCCAGAATCCTGTCAGCCTGGAGGGCTGGAGAAGAGCCTGTGGACTGAGACAGACAAGACTCTCTTAAGGGTGCCTGTCTTACCTCTGATATGGCTCTTTGCTTCTTCCATGCATTATTCCCTTTTTCCCCTCATAGGATATTTACATAGTGATCAAGCAATTACTTTTGCTAACACTTGACCACCTCTATCTGGGCCTTGTGTACGCTCTGATACAGCGCAGCTGACTTCCTGATTCTCCCCACAGTATATGACTATCTGTTTATTCACCCTTTTTATCATTTCCCTCAATGTGGAGTGTCACCTAGAATCATTGTATCCATCAGTGAGTGAGCCTCCTTATTAATTTTTCTATCTCACCCTCTGTCCCTCAGAGAGTTTTTACTTATCCTCAGTTCAAAGACAAAAAAGTAAACAAACCAACTCAGTTCCATTGTCTCTCTCTATCTCTCCAGCAAGTGCACACACCCTATAGCAAAATCGCTCTTTCTAGAACATATATACACACACACACACACACACACATATATATATATATATATATATGTATATGTGTGTGTGTGTGTGTGTGTATATATATATATATATACACACACACACACACACACATATACATATATATATGTGTATATATATATATATATATATATATATACACACACACACACATATTTTTTTTTTTTAATTTTTGGAAAACAAATGATGGCCTTTAAAAATAATCACAGAAGGGGACAGCAGGAGGTCAGATGGTTAAGGCGCTGGGAGTACCACAAGGCTGGGCACAGTTCAGTTCTCAGACCTGGTGGTTTAAAAATCGCACTGGGCATGTTTACCCAAAATCCTGAGGGGAGAATGGAGGAGAAAGGATTGTGGCATGGTTGTCCCTCCCGGAAGTTGATTTCTCACTTTCCCTCTCACTGTCCCTCTTTCTTTTTCTCTCTGGCTAGTGCATATGCCCTATTGCAAAACTTAAAAAAATAATAATCACAGAATATTTGAGCTTGATTAAATATTATAGATGCAAGACCAGCAGATGGTGCAGTGGTTACGTCACTGAACTCCCATATGACTCACTGTGGTTTCATTCCTGGACCCAGAGCTTTGAAATTCATGCTGGGTACGTGTGCCTGCCCGAGAGGAGAATGGAGGAGAACAGGTTGTAGCGTGGCCATACCCCCTGAAGGAGTAATTTCTCACTTTCTGTCTCTGTCTCTGTCTGTCTGGCAAGCACACGTGACCTATAGCAAAAATCTCTCTCTAAAAAAAATAATAATAAACTAATTATCACATTTTGTAATCAAAAGAATCCAAAGTTAAATAATTTGTCAAAATTCAAAAGGCAGTCTGCTAGCAGGGCTAAGAGAAGAACAGATAAACTTAGGCTTTCACCTGAAGAATTATGAAAATAAACAAAAACAAAAAATTTAAAACCTTGTGTGTTAAAATCAGCTTTAAATGCATTACCCCTAATGAGTTGCCCCTCTAAGATAAAAGTAAACTGAAATAACCATCAGTTAGGAAAATTCCCTGAGATAATAGTGAAGAATAAGACCAGATACTGTGCTGGTATCAGAAAAACTTTTTTTTTTTTCCCCATCAGGGCAAACGTGATGAACTCACATTGTTTAATTACACAATTATAATCATTTTTAAATTATAAATATGTTCTCTGTTAGGTTTTACTGAGCTGATTTATTTTTATTCAATATGGAGATATTTTCTGAGAAGACATACTCATTAACTGGCATTCTCTTCTTAATTAAGTCAAAGTATTCCCTTGCCTTAAAGATATATTATGAAAGAGATTATTTCAATTACAGATGTGAACACTGATTTAGAAAATTAAGGATGTGCCTGACATCTAATCCAACAGATAGGTAACCTAAGTGTCACAATATTTAAATTAAAAATTAAGTCCTGTATATTTTTTATTCATATATAAAAAATATTGAGTTAAGGGTTGTTTTCTTAAGCTACTTATGCTACTAGAACTTAAGTCCCCACAATCTTTACAGCTTCCATTAACATTTAAATGTTTTAAAAGTATGAAAGTCCTGGAGACTGACTTATTCAGACTGGCATTCCCTGTACCAGTATAATAATAAACAGATACCATAACTTACTGTTGTGGGAAATATGCAAATATTCTTGGGATACACTGAGTCATATAACTTTGCTATTTTAACTTATCCAACCTATGTTCCTTGTTCTATTTTAAAAAAAAATTCACTCTGACTTTGAGAAAGGATCTCTTCTTTGATTAAAGTTATAACTGATCAGTCAAGACTACTATTGGACAAAATGTGTTTAACTATTACATGACTTAAAGGCTGGCACACATCTGATGAGCAAGGGAAAGGAGTGTTGCAACCTCCCTTTGGAAGAGAGATTGTCTTTGTGCTAATACATGCGTGGCTCAGAAAATCATTTGTGCTGGCAACGGGACACGCTTTTTCAACATAACGAGATTGTCTTTCCAGGTTCATCTTGCATTTGGAGAAAACAAATGTGTAGGAGGGACTGCTGTGAAGTCTTCTCACTGTACTTGTGATTTTGACTGGCCTTCCTCATCCAGTACCAAACTGAATTTTGGATACCATAGTTTGAATGTTATACTTAAAACTTGAAATCTCTAAGGAAAGAAAAATTATCACTAAAATTGCAAAATGGACTTTGAAATGATGCAATACAGAGTGTCTTAGGCTAATGCAACAAAATACCATAGACTGGGTGGTTTAAACAACAAATATTTATGTCTCACAGTTTTGGAGGCTGGAAAGTCCAAGATCAAGGCACTGGCAAATTTGGTGTCTGGCGAGGGCCCATATCCTCCCAGACAGCCATCTTTTCATTATGTCTTCACATGGCGAAAAGGGAGAACTGTGGTCTCTTCAATTCCTTATAAAGTCACTAATCCCATTCTTGAGGGCTTTACCATCATGACATAATCACCTATCAAAGGCCTCACCTCCTAATACTAGCACACTGGGAATTAGTATTCCAACATATGAAATTACAGGGGGTGGGATGGGCCACCATAGTCTACAGTAATCTATATCCAATTTATGCATAAATCTATAGTCACCATCTTCAACATTGATCCAGAAACTGACTTTTCATTATCATCCTCACAGCTACCACTTGGTTCAGGGCACTATCATCTCTCCCTTGGATGATTGTAGTAACTTAATTTGTCTCCCTGATTTTTCTATTTCTGAGGCAGTTTTACTCTCAACACAGCAGGCCAGAGTGGTCTTTTTCAAGTGGAAATCAAATTATCTATGTCTCTGCTCCAATGGCTTGCATCTTACTCTGGGTAAAAGTCAAAGCCTTTACTATGTCCTAGGAGTTGTCTTAGTCCTGGTTCCCCACAAAGAAAAGCTCGGGATAAAGGCTGTAGGAAGATAATGTACTGTTGGAAATGAGTCCCCAAATCAGAACTATATTAAAAGTGAAACAAGAAAGGATAAAAAGGAAATCCAAGGAGCAATTCAGCTGACTACCACTGTAGGCAAAGTTGGAGCTGGATCACTCTGGAGAACTCAACAAACTATTTGTGCATCCCCTGAGAATTGTCCTCCAAGCATCGAAAGTAGTAGGTGTTACCCACTGGTTCCCATCCCAGGAAATCTTTATTCTTATTAAATTACTCAACTTCAGTTATTCTGTTTAGCAACATAGTGATGGGCTAAAACACTGTCCTTGCATGGCTGAAGAGGGAAGGATCTCTTTGGGGACTCTCTTATAAGGGCTAGACCTTCAAGACTCAGTCCCAAAGGTCCCACTTGCTAATACTGCCACATTGGGGAATATGTTTCAACATATAGTATTGGAGGAGAGGTGGTAAAGACATAACTATTCAGTCTACAACACTGAGGACTGTTGATTTAGAATAAAACTACTCTTTTCCCTTGACAAATGAAAGCACAATTGTTTATCTCTGTCACTATTAGCCCTGGTACAGTATCATATACTTGTTTATACCTTAAGGTGAAAGTGACTAACTTCTATCTCACAGAGAAAACTAGGGGATGAATAATTGAGAACTGTCAATCACACACCACACATCTTGTTAAAGTGGCTCCAAAAAAATACAATATATAAATAATACATTGATAAATATAACCAAAAGCTATGGATTAACTATAGCATATAAAAATAAAAAACAAATATATGTCATGATTATTCCTTAAAATAACTCAATCCAGAATAAACATGAGGCTGGATGGAAATTGTGAACTGAAAGAAGATGCAAGACTCAAAGATAACGTCAAAGTTTTAAATTTGGATGACTTTGATTAGGGTCAGGGTAGAAGAGAGAACAGTGGTTTTTAGAAGAATGTCACAAAGAGAGATAAAAGTCACAAGGTGGCAAACATTTCCAGGAAGGTGATGCTTTCAGTTGGGGATATAATGAGTTCGAGATGTTAAAACAATTAGGGGGAATGGCCAGCAAGCATTTAGCAATGCATCACTAGTATTTGGAAGATGTGCTGGAACATTATTTGGGCTGGGTCTTAAAGGTTATAGTTTGTGGGGACCAGCAGTTAGCGTAATGGCTATGTCACTGGACTACCATGTAGTCGACCGCAGTTTGCGTCCCGGACCTGGTGGCTTAAAACTCACGCCGAGCGTGTGTGCGTGCGTGCCCAAGATCCCAAGAGGAGAACAGAGGAGAAGGGACTGCGGCGTGGCCAACCTCCCTGGGGGGTGATTTCTCGCTTTCTGTCTCTATGTCTCCCTCTGTCTGTCTGGCAAGCGCACGCGCCCTATAGTGAAAACCTCTCAAAAAAAAAAAATATATATATATAAGCATTTATTTTAGTTTTAAAAACTTCATAAAACACATTTTTCTTTATTCATGATAGAGTGTGTATATGTATAATTGGAGGAAGAGAGAGAAGAGCATCACTGACAGGGTGAGGTCCTACCACAATCTCCTTCCTTCAGTCCTCCAGCCATCAGATCTTGGGCACTCTGGCGTGTGCCTGGTGTGTATCAGGCCAGCTGGGCTGGGGACTCCAACTCTAGTCATCATGTGGGATCCAGCTTCTTTTGGGCAGCAAATCGTCATTGCACCATGGAGCTGGCCCCATAAACACACACACACACACACACACACACAAAACCAGAGGACACATATACTTGCTGGGGAGTGGGGGAAGAGTGAGAAAGCACCTTGCGTGGGGTATGGTCACGCCACAATCCTTTCTCCTTCATCTCTTCATCTTTTTGAGATTTTGGGTGTGCATGCACACATGCCTGCTGTGTTTTTCAAGCTACAGGGTCTGTGACCAGAATGGTGTGGTAAGTCAAGTGGGATCCAGCTGCCTTTACCACCACACCCCAAGCTGGCCTGAAATACTTGATTAGTTGTTTAATTAACTTGACTAGTTGGTACCACAACATAGACAGTACTCAGTATTCAGTGGTTAAACATTTTGAACATTGCGCTTGTTTTCTTTTTTTTTTTTTTTTTTTTTTGGGGGGGGGGAGAGGTTTTTGCTATAGGGCGCGTGCGCTCGCCAGAAAAACAGAGAGAGACAGAAAGCAAGAAATCACCCCTCGGGTGGATGGCCATGCCGCAATCCCTTCTCCTCCATTCTCCTCTTGGGATCTTGGGCACGCATGCACATGCACCCGGCGTGAGTTTAAGCCATCGGGTCTGAGACTCAAACTGTGGTCAACTACATGGGAGTCTAGTGACATAGCCATTACGCTAACTGCTGGTCCCTTCATATTTTAAATGATAAATAAAGAAGGTGATAAATTTGCATAAGCTGCTATCAAGGGCTACATTCCACCTATCTCCCCTTATTCACCAGCCCCACCTTACAGGCCACAGATAGGATAGATTGCTAGGTGCTGAATTAGTAGCTCAAAGGGTATGAATATCACTATCAATTAAATTGTCTCTGCCCCTCCCTCCCAATTTTTATGTTGGAAACCTAGCTCTGAATATAACTATATCTGGAAAAAGGGTCATTAGGAAATAAGGTCACAAGGATGGAAGCCTAATACAATAGGACTGTGATTTCATAAGAAGGAGGTATTTCTTTCTCTCTCTCTTCCCCTATCTCCACCCTGTGAAGACACAGCAAGAAGGCAGATTTACATAAGTCAGGAAGAAATCCCTCACCAGAAACCAAATCAGACTGCACTTGGTCTTAGACTGCAATCTCTAGAACTATGAGAAGTAAATTTCTCTTGCTTAAGTCACCCAGTCTATGGGGTTTTCTTTTGGCAGCCTGTGTTGACTAATACAAGTATCTTAGAAGTAATTGACACAGTGATAAATCAGTTTCCTGAAAGATAATACCAATATACACAACTCTAGCAGAATATAAGGGGACCTATTGAATTGTACCCTTACCAACATTCAAAAAATTTTCAAACCTTGGGACCAACAGTTGGTGTATTGGCTGTGTCACTAGATTCTCATGTAGTTGACGGCAGTTCGAGTCCTGGACTCGGTGGCTTAAACTCACACCAGGCGCGTACGTGCCCAAGATCCTGAGAGAAGAATGGAAGAGAAGGAATTGTGGCGTGGCCATCTCCTCTGGGGGGGTGATTTCTCATTTCTGTCTCTGTCTCTATCTTTCTGGAGAGCACACGTGCCTTTGCAAATGCAAAAACCTCTCAAAAATGTTTTTAAACCTTATCCTTTTAAGATTCTGATATCATGGGGCAGACTGTGGTGCAAGTTGTAATGAACTGGACCCACACAGGAAGGTCCTGGTTTCATGTCCCAGGGTGGTGAGGATGGAGGTGGGGGTGCATCCTGGCATGAAGACCCTGTTGGGGCTGCCTCTTTGCCGCTTTTCCTCAGTGTCTGTCTCTCTTCCATGGGAAAAAGAAAAACCAAAACAAAACAAAACAAAAAAATATATATGTAATGTCTTAAGGTACACACACTTGCCAGAGAGGGAGAGGGGGAGAGAGAGAGAGAGAGAGAGAGAGAGAGAGAGAGAGAGAGAGAAAGTATCCCAAAGGGTAATAGTTACACTGCAACCTTTTCTCCATTTTTCCCTATCAGGATTTTGGGCACCTGACCTGTATTTCAAACTTTCCATGCCAGGATTCAAACCATGCAGTGAGCCATGTGAGATCCAGCTCCCTTAATTACTAGGCCATGGGGCCAACCCAAAAAAGTCCATTCTTTTGAAGTTTTGTTTCATGAAAATAGCCTTAGTTCTCATGGCATTTTCCCCTGAATACCATGCAATATTTTGAAATTCCCAGTGTTAGTTATATTTTATAGAGATAAAAATGTCCATTCAGGAACCCAAAACCAAAACAAAACAAACACATAAGAAATGAAGAAACTTCCCAGCATTTTATCCTCTCCATTTCTATATTTATGAAAATGAAGAACTAAGAACTAAGAGCTTGAGATGGTTTCAAGGCCAAATAAAAACAGAATCAACAACTGAGGACTGTGACATGGGTTCTCTGCAATTTAAAGCACTCATCTATTTTGGACAGAAAGATGTCATCTTTTTGTTAGCAAACAGTAATTCTGAAAAATTACCATAGAAACAGAAAATATACTATCCCTTAGCAACTTTGTCTTGCTTTTAAATAAGGTCCTTACTAGCAGAACCTCACCTTCTCCTCGTAAGCACCCTAAATTGTTACATATTTCATGCACAATAATTTTCTCTCCTCCAGCTTGCAACAGAAACAAGTGACTTAAGAGGTTGGAATAAAGAACTGAATTCTGCTTTCCTATCTAATTTTTACTAAAATGTACTGTGTTCTCCACAAAATGCAAATATTGGTAGCATAACTGGTTTACTATGAATTAGTAACAGAAATTTACCAATTAATGCCACCGACAATTACCTTCAGGACAAATTCACGATGCTGTGAATCTGGCTTTGTGTATGACTCAACTTTTCCATTCTTACTCCATTCTTCACTCACCTGTTCCATTCAGTATTACTTTACAGCACATAGTGCACTGTTTTCCTAACTGTGCCCTGAGCTGGCACCAAATACGTGGAGATGAAAATATCATTCACGTCAGTCTGTCTTACCTCATAACATTCTCAAGCTGTTTTCCCCATTTTAGCATTTCAAGGGCAGTTCACTCCTACTGGGTTCTCTTAAAGCTGATTGGATTTCCATGGAAGAGGCACCTGCAGAGTTGATAATAGAACAAAGAAAAGAGAAAATTAAATTTACCTGTGTTGACCAAAAGGGCAAAAGAGGGCAATGCAATGTCAAACAAAGGATATTTCAAAAGTCAATGGACTTTTGTCTTATAGAAAAACCAAGCCAGAAATGTCCTCAGTCAGGAAGTTTTTCTTATGGCCTTTGAGTTTACATCTTAATGTTATTTTTTATTGCATCTATATTGGTTTTCATCTACTATAAATAGAAAGAAAAAAATTCAACAAACCACTGAGTTGAGGAATTGGAATGATAATTTGAGCAGAGTGATGAGTGGGTAGGGTATGGAATGGAAATGCCAGTTCTTCATATAGAAGAATGTTTCTATTTCAGAAAAAATAAAATACTTCTATGGTCCTAAAAATATCTCTTATGTGATTTTGTTGTGTTCAATTTAGAAGGGCAGGTATAACAATTCTAATTTCTTAAGTGTCTAATGTGCTTTAAATTGAACAGAAGAGATGTGACTAAGTGTGTATAATTTACTTGGAATGAAATTAGGTTCAAATTTATTTTTCTTCTGTGTCCACCGTAGTGTGGGAATGCCAGTTTTTAAAGTCTTACAGAAAAGTGACATTTCCTTATATTAGGATCTAATAAAATGGAATGTATGCTGCAAAATATTTGCATATTTTCAATGGAGATTTTTAGAAAAGACATGTATAATTCATAAAAACATTTTGGTTCTTATAGAAATCCAGTGGTGTTTCTCTTCTCTCTGACAGATGGTATCAGAGAAAACCCTAGGAAAGCTATGGCAACTCAACATCACTACCCTCTAGCCAAGATCTACAGAATTAAACGCATTAGTATTTCTTCCAGCCCTAGACCTCCTCCCTTTCCATCTAAATGTTTTAACTCTTTCTTTGGTCAGACCTCACTGGAGTCCCACTGACTAAAAGCCTCTGGTCACCCTAGCTCTCTGAGCACAGGAGAGACTTTGAGAACCCCCTTAGTTCTGGAGGCCTTGATGGGTGTGCTAGCAACTACTATTCTGTTTTGTCCCCCTCATTTGTCTTCAATCCCAAAGAAAATCTATGCTAGACTAGTCTCTGCTGGCCAAAACCTTGCTGCCCATTCTTTGCTCTTCCTAGTCCAGCTCAATAGTATTACAAAACAATAGTTTTCTATTATTATTATTATTATATTTTGAATTCCCTCAGTTTAAAGAAGGTAGACATTTAAACTAAATTCCAGCAATATAAAATTTTTCTCTCTTAGTGTAATGGTTAAAGTGTTGTACTCCCACATGGCCAACCATGGTTTGAGTCCCAGATCTGGAAGCTTGAAACTCTTGCCAATTGTGTGTGTGTGTGTGCATGCCTAAAACTCCCAATAGGAGAATGGAGGAGAAGGGATTGTGGCATGGCCATCCCTCCTGGGGAGTGATTTCTCACTTTCTCTCTCACTGTCTCTCTCCACCTTTCTGGTAAGTGTGTGTGCCCTATGGCAAAAACCTTAAAAATTAAAAAAAATTCTCTCTTGGGGCCAGGAGGTAGTGTGGTAGTTAAGGTGCTGGACTCCCACATGGCTAACCATGGTTAGAGTCCTGGATCTCGCAGTTTGCTTTCTTACTCCCTCTCACTCTCTTTCTCTCTGTCTCTCTCTTATTTTTTTATCTTTTTTTTTTTAAGAGGTTTTTTATCTATAGGGCGCATGTGCTCTCCAGAAAGAGAGACAGAGAGATAGAAAGCGAGAAATCACCCCCCGGGGGATGGCCGCGCCGCAATCCCTTATCCTCTTGGGATTTGGGGCATGCACGCACACGCACCCAGCATGAGTTTAAGCCACCAGGTCTGGGACTCGAATCGTGGTCGACTACATGGGAGTTCAGCGGCATAGCCATTACACTAAGTGCTGGTCCTTCTGTCTCTCTTTTTTGAGCACATGTGCCCTGTAGCAAAGTAAAATAATAATAATTTAAAAATTAAATAAGAAATTAAAGAATTTTTAAAAATAATTAAAAGTTTTTAAAAGTTTTCTCTATTATGTAAGTAGAACATTCTTAACTTTTTCCTGTTGGTCTGCAAACCCTAAAGTACATCTCTTGGTCTTATAGAAAGGATGCCTACCCTAGCTTCAAAAATTACAAGTACTAGGGAACCAGCAGTTAGCGTAATGGCTATGTCGCTGGACTCCCATGTAGTCGACCGCGGTTCGCGTCCCGGACCCGGTGGCTTAAAACTCATGCCGGGCGCGTGTGTGTGCGTGCCCAAGATCCCGAGAGGAGAATGGAGGAGAAGGGATTGCGGCATTCCATCCCCCCTGGTGGGTGATTTCTCGCTTTCTGTCTCTCTGTCTCTCTCTGTCTGTCTGGCGAGCACACGCGCCCTATAGCAAAAACCTCTCCAAAAAAAAAAAAAAATTACAAGTACTATTCTATCCCTTGGACATACAGCAATGACCAAGAAATAAGTAGTTCCTGTCTTTATGGAACTTATATTCTCACAAGAGAGACTAAAAATAAACAAAGTAATAATTATATACACATAGGAGACAATCCTTGTTCTTAGAAAAGACCCATCATTAAAAGAAGCATAAAGTAGATGACTTATTCTCAAATGATTCTGAAAATAAAAACAGCATATGTGCGTGAATGTGTGTGTGTGTGTATGTGTGCATATCTATGAAGTTTTGAAGACAAATGGGTGTTACCTTAGAATTCTGTACCCAGTGGAATTACGATTCACATGTCTAGACAAAAGAATAATTTCTAAACATATAAGGGTATAGGACTAGCCTATAGCCTTGTGGTTAAGGGAGCTGGATCCCACATGGTTGACCCATGGTTTGAATTCCAGCCCTGGCAGCTTGAAAAACACACCAGCCAAATATATGAATGTTCTAAGATCCCATTAGAAAGGAGAAATGGAGAAGAAGGAACTGAGGTGACCATGCTCCATTCAAGGGTGCTGTCTCCTCTCTTTCTGTCTCTCTGTCTCTTTCTGGTGAGTGCATGTGCCTTCTAGCAATTAAAAAAAAATGCAAGGGTGTAGAAAGTACAACACTCCTATTACTATCAGTTAAAAAAAACTTTTTTTAATAAAAAGGCAAATATTAATATTCCAAACATTCTTTGCAGAAAAATAATATGATTCATAGCTAGACCCAATTACACTACAAATTAGACTAACAACTTATTAGCCAAGTTAGGATTAAAGGAATAAACTGATGTAAACAGAGATTCAAAGAAATTTTAAATAATTATTTGAGAATATATTTCACAAATATACACTAGTACATTAGAATATTTAGATAAAATGGATGATTTGGGGGAAGTATAAATTTTCAAACACTTTTTTTAATTGCCAGAGGGCATGTGTGTTTGCTAGCGAGAAACAGAGAGACAAAAAGAGAGAGAGAGCACCCCCCAAAGACTTGTGTGCATGCCATAATCTCTTCTCCTCCATTTCTTCATTCTGTCAGGACTTTGGGTGTGTTGCACACACTCCTGACATGTTTTTCAAGCCACCAGGGCAAACATTCAAACCATACAGTCGGCCACATGTGATCTAGCTCTCTTAACTATTAGGCCAAAGGCCCAACTTCCCACGTTTTTCAAGACCAATAACAATGGAGTAAAAAAAGTGTTGTCAATATGGGAACCAGCAGTTAGCGTAATGGAGTCGACCGCGGTTCACGTCCCAGACCCGGTGGCTTAAAACTCACACCGGGCGCGTGTGCGTGCGTGCCCAAGACCCCAAGAGGAGAATGGAGGAGAAGGGATTGTGGCGTGACCATCCCCCCTGGGGGGTGATTTCTCGCTTTCTGTCTCTCTGTCTCTCTCTGTCTGTCTGGCGAGCGCACGCGCCCTATAGCGAAAAACCTCTCCAGAAAAAAAAAAAAAGTGTTGTCAATAAACCATCCCTATCAAGGGCCAGGTTGAGATGTTTTTGAAGGTAGATTCTCTTAACTCTTCAAAAAAAAAAAAAAAATAGAATATGGCTAGCTGTCACTGAATAGTTGTAGTTGGCCTTTCATAAAATGGTGCTATAGCTGGGATATGGCTACATAGCTGAGAACAGCACTTCCCTAGCCTCCAGATAGAGTCACACAGTTATTTCTCATGAAAGCAATACAGGCACAGTGATGAATGTCACTTCGGTATCTGGGAAGTTAAGGGCCTTTTTCAATGTCTCTATCCTCCAACTAGATATAACGCCCAAGACATCCTTTCGAACTGTTCCATGAGTAAGAAATACCAGTTGTGTTTGAAATGCTGCACATTTTTGAGACAACTAGTCAATTGTGCCCTAGATAATATACTACTAGGTTGTCAGAAAAGTCATGATGTATTTTTTTTTTCTGTATAAAAATGTGTCATGACTTTTCTGACAACCCAATACATAATGTATATCAGAACACAGATAATTAAAATGTTCTCTTTATTTTTATTTATATTTTCCCATCTTCCTTGATTTTTATAGGATTAAATGTAAGCTGTTTTATTATTGCTACTTTTAATTTCCAATAGGGCATGTGTGTTTGCCAGAGAAAGACAGAGAGGGAGAGAGAGAGAAAGTGAGAAAGCACTTCCAGTGGGGAATGACCATACCACAATCCTTGTCCTCCACTCCCTCTCAGGATTTGGGCATGCACATACACATAGTTGCCAGGTCCAATACTGGAACTGCTCAGTTGGTGATATGAAATCCAGTCACCTTAACCACCATGCTACCTGGTTGGTCCTGGCTGGTCCTATAAGCCATTTTAACAATAATACCAAGCAACAACAACAAAATAAAAACAAAAATTTATTTGAAAAAGATTTTTCAAAAGAAAAAAATAAATAAACTACACAAAACATAAAGGCAATCAGTTCTACTGAGAAAACCACCCATTTATCTAGATAGACTGTCTTATTAGAAAACTACAAAAAAAAAAAAAAAAGAAAGAAAACTGCTTGGTAATCTAGGAAACAAAATTGAACAACTGTGATCTTATTTTAAAATGTTTTTATTATTTTTTTAGAGGTTTTAGCCTTAAGATGCATGCACTTGCCAGAGAGAGAGAGACAGTGAGAGGGAAAGTGAGAACTCACCCTTCCTCCCCCCAGGGAGGATGGCCACACTGTAGTCGCTTCTCCATCATTCTTCTCCTGGGATCTTGGGCACACACACACACACACACACACACACACATGCCTGGTGTGAGTATCAAGCCATGAATCTGGGAGTCAAGTATGTGCGGACCACCACTCCATCTGCTGGTCCCTGTGATCTTATTTTTTAAAGAAATTAAAAATCTTGGGGCCAGCAGATGGCATAAAGGTTATGTTGGTGTACTTCCATGTAGTCGGCTGTGGTTGAAGTCCTAAACTCTGTGGCTTAAAATTCATGCTGGGTATGTGTCTGTGCATGCCCAGGATCCGGAGAGGAGAATGGAGGAGAACAGATTGCAGGGTGGCCATCCCCCCGGAGGGTGAGGTGGGGTGCCTTCTCGCTTTCTGTCTCTCATTGTCTCTCCAGTGAGTGCATGTGCCCTATAGCAAAAATCTCTTTATAAAAAGAAATTCTTCTTACTTTTTTTTTTTAAATAACTATTTTATTTATTCATTCATTGATTTTTAATTCGACCAGAGAGAGAGACAGAGGGTGAGAGTTTCCAGGACTTGAAATGTGGGAGTGTCCAGTACCTTGATGGTCCCAAACTTTTTAAAGAAATTATTTTTCAATTTAGCACGAACCCTTCTGAGCTAACCCTCAGATTGATGTAGAAATAAACAGAAAATCATAGGAATAGACCTGGTCTCATGGCACAAAAAGGACATAGATTATATTCACATTTCCTATCCTGACTCTTCCTCCAACATTTTGGATGAGTTTATATTTCTATTTTCTCTTGGCATCAAATGCTTTCACATACTCCTCTGGCACTCCTGGGCTCTACCTATGTTAATATTATATTTTGGAAGTTTATCCTCCTACAGGAATGTAACATCCCTTTCTTTGAGAATTAGGGACATGAAACACTGCAATAAAATAAAATAGCTATGTTCTGCTAAGTTATTCATAACATAATACTTATCATGTTGGTTCTCAAATCTGTCTAAGTATCAGAATCATGGAAAAGATTTCTGGGTTCTGTAACCTGGAGATTCCTTTTCAGATCTCGGACGGGTTCTGACAATCAACAATAGCAAATATACAAACAAAAGCTTCTTGGATAATCCTGATGTCTGGCTAGATGTAATATGTACTGACATCACACTCTATTTTATAGTAGGCTATGTACACTATACTGTGGCACCTTCACTACCATTGGGGGCAGAAACTATTTTGCCTCCTTCAGGAGAGTGCATTGTACATAATCATATTAAAAACTCAATGGCCATTTGTGGAATTCAATGAAATAATGGCTGAAATTTCTTGCCAATTATAGCAAATCATTGTACTTACTTTCCTAAGTAGTAGAAAAAAAAAAGAAGAAAAATAAAAACACAAACTTATGCTTTTGATGCAGTTGTAAAATATTATAAATATTCTTATTTAATTAATAGTATATGATTTTTTTCTTCTAGACATACACAACAATTAGGTAAAAACATCAACTTTTTTAAAATTAAAAGAAAATATCAGTTTTTCAAAAGTTCTGGGAATTGTCAGTGATTTTTTTAAGCTTAGAAAACATGGATCAAGAGAGACAAATACATGTGTCTCATATTTTTTTCTCATTTCCAGTGCCTTGTGGCAAACATTGCTCATAGATAAAGGTACACTTTCACAATGCTGTGGGGCTTGGCTTTACAATCCTTAATTCAGTATTCTATACAGAAAATAATGAATATGTGAGGAGACACATGCATAACAAATGGGTGATCCATCCTTGAGACAAAGGAAGAGATAATCAAATTTGATTAACATTTAAAATGTTATTTCTTAGCTTTTAAAAAGCTTATTCATTTTATTCATGATAGAAAAGTTTGTGTACATGTGCGAGAGAGAGAGAAAGAGACCTTCGACCGGGTCTTGCCATGCCAAGATTGTCTTTGCCCAGCCCTCCTGCTCATCAGGATCTTGGGTGTGAATGCACATGTCTGGTATGTTTTTAAGCCATCCAAAGGGTCTAAACTTGCAGTTGGCCATCTTGCTTCCAGGACTGAAGTTCATTTTGCTACTGACTGTGCTCCGAGGCTGAGCATGTCTTTATATTCCTTTTCTTATCTTTCATTTGAGATATTTTTCTTCCTTTTTTCCTTCTACTCATTTACAAGTTATATGTTTATATTTTTTATTCAGATGTCTGTTAGAATCACCTTGATGCAAAGAGAGCCTCTAAGTCCACTATCAAGGGGCTAATTTAAAAAGACTCAGACCAAACTAGGATATTAAAATTACACTATTTAACGAATCAATTAAAAAAGGATACAGCCAGGACCAAGGGGAAAGAGATGGAGTAGGTTAATAATGTACTTGAGAAAGGGTGCAACAGGTATGAAAGGATCAAATCATCTGAATCCTATATCACGTAATGTTCATAGGTCCTCTCTCCAACTCTGTATTGGCTTTCCCCACACTAACAGTAAGATCAGAGTTGAAAGTGAGCTAAGAATGCTCAGTAGATGGAAGGAGCCTACAGTCAATTCATATTTTCCAAAGACTCAAGAACTGGTATGCCTAGCTATAGCTGTAACTCAACACTAATACTTTGCAGAACACTCATGGATTTGACCCAAATGTCTTGAGCAGAAGCACATGGGACCAAAGTGGATCCTCATGAATATTTAGTGTCCCATGTGTCTCATGAATATTTAATACTTACCTGTTTTTTACATCCCTTCCTGTCTATACATTCAGTATACATGTGCTCTCCTTGCTTTATTTATTTATTTTTTTATTGACAGAAGGTGTGTGTACTTGCCAGAGAAAGAAATAGGAAAGAGTTAGAGAGAGAGAGAGAAGGTGGTGGGTGGCCAGGATTTGAACTGTTACTGGCCACATGAGATTGGCTCCCACAACCACTAGGCTATGGGGGCTGGCCTTCTACTTACTTTATACCTAACAGATCTATCAATATGCATCTCTTAATTCTACCTTTCTTGCTTTCCTTTCCTTTTTCTTTCTTTCCTTCCTTCTTTCCTTACTTTCTGTGTCTTTCTTTCATTTTCTTGTCCAAAATTAAATATGATTACAGCAAATACATATGGCAGGTGATTACTCAACATTTCTAACAAGAACAGTTGATCTTATAATATCTAAAATTAACACCTCTAGTGTCCTCTCAAAAATAGAGAATGTTTCAACCCTGATTTCTTCTGTTTTCATGTTATACTATTTAGTTTTCTTGGTTATAATGTATTATTTATATGACAATATAGTTTCCTTAATAATTTAATCAGTGTCTTTGTATTTCTTCTTGCATTTGCTTCATTCTTTTTCATTTGATTTCCTTCCTACTGAAGTACATCTGTCAATAATTGTTTTAGGGCACTCTTTGTTTCCGGTCCACCATCTGTGGTTGGACTGTCACCAAGAGGGAGATTTTCGTAAAAATCCTTGTGGGGAAGACCATCACCCTTGAGGGTAAACCGTCAGCTATAATAGAAAATGTAAAAGCCAAAATCCAGGATAAGGAAGGAATTCCTCCTGATCCACAAAGACTAATTTTTGCTGGCAAACACTTGGAAGATGGGTGTAGTTTTTCTTACTAAAACAACCAAAAGGAGTCCACGCTTTATCTCATGTTGAGACTTCCTGGTAGTGCTAAGAAAAGAAAGAAGTCTTATATCACTCACAGGAAGAATAAGCATAAGAGAAGGTTAATCTGGCTATCCTGTTATACCATAAGGTGGATGAAAATGGCAAAATTAGTCGACTTCATCATGAGTGCCCTTCAGATGAACATGGTGATGTGGTGCTAGAGTTTTTATGCCAGCCATTTTGACAGACATTATTGTAGCAAATGTTGTCTGATTTACTGCTTTAACAAACCAGAAGACAAGTAATTGTTTATGAGTTAATAAAATAAATGAACAGGGACCAGCAGGTGGCGTGGTGGCTAAAGCACTGGACACTCCCACATGGCTGACCACAGTTCAAGTCCCAGACCTGGAGATTGCTTTCTCACTTTCCCCCCCTCTCTGTCTTTCTCTGGTCAAATTAAAATAAATGAATGAATAAATACAATTAAATAAAAAAACAATTCTAGAAGATAAATAAATGAACAAACCTTAAAAAGATACTTATTTTAGTCCAGCTCTGTGAATGGTAAACTTTATTGGTCTTTGTTTGAAAATATCTTTTTTCCTCCTTGCTTTGAACATCATGTTAGCTGGTAATAGAATTTCAATGGCCCTTTAAAAAATTCATTCACTATTTTTTTTTAAGAATTCTTTTATTTCATTAAGTACCATAATTATTATTTAATTTGACCAGAGAGAGAGAGAGAGAAAGGGAAAGTAGGAAAGCAAGCCTCCAGGTCCAGGACTCAAACCATGGTTGGCCCTTGTGGGAGTCCAGTGCCTTAACCACCATGCCATCTGTCTGCTCTCACTCTTTATTACTACCAATGGGATTTCTCTTATCCAATGTGTTTTTGTTTCTCCGTAAGTTTTCTTTGCTTTACTTTCCTGTTTTGGCTCTTTCCTTGTCCTTAATGTACTTTAATTTTAAATAGAAGTGTTCAGATGTGGATTTCTTTTTTAAAATTTATCCTGTTAAGAAATTAATGCGGGAACCAGCAGTAGCGTAATAGCTATGTCGCTGGACTCCCATGTAGTCGACCACGGTTCGCATCCCGGACCCGGTGGCTTAAAACTCACGCCAGGCGTGTGTGCGTGCGTGCCCAAGATCCCGAGAGGAGAATGGAGGAGAAGGGACTGTGGCGTGACCATTCCCCCTGGGGGGTGATTTCTTGCTTTCTGTCTCTATGTCTCTCTCTGTTTGTCTGGCGAGCGCACACGCCCTATAGCAAAAATACCTCTCCTCCCCCCCAAAAATAAGAAATTAATGCATACTCCATGGGTCATTTCTGTTTGTCTTTCTTTCTCTTTTTTTTCTTTCAATTTGCCAGTGTGTGTACTGACAGAGACAGAGACACAGAGAAGGAGAAAGCACCCTCTAGTGGGGTGTGGTCATGATGCAATTCCCTTGTCCTCTACTCTCCATCCCATTAGGATCCTGAGCATGTTTGCCCATGCACCTGATGTGTCATGTCATTATTTCTGAGGAATTCTCTGACATTTTCTCTTTAAATCATGCCTCCCCATCATTTCTTTTTCTTTCCTCTCTTTTTAGAACTTCTGTTAGATATGTATTATATCCTCCTACTCTATTTCTTAACAATAGAATATAACTTCATTTTGTACCCACCTTTTTTTTTTTTAATCCTCTGTGCTATACTGTGGTAATTTCCTCAGATTTTATTTCCCAGTTTAACAATCATCTCTTCAACTGTATCTAGTCCATTCATATAACCCATCTTTTGAAGATTTTTATTTCCAGTATAATAATATAATGTACTGCAATATAAGATATGGCAGCAGGGAATTTGTGTGTCTTTTTTGCTATTTTATCTTCTTGCACTTAGAACACTGATAGAATGTTGTGGATGTTTAATAAATATTTGTCCAATGTATTAATGAATTAATATGTTTCTATTCTTTTCAAATATTTCAATTGTTAAACTTACCTTGTTTTTTCATCTGATTTTTACTTTCTTTTATGTTTTTCATTATTTTATGGATTTTTTTCCTTGGTAACCATGTTCAGGACATCTTATTGTCTCAAGTTGTTTGGGCACCGATTTTCCTATTTGTATCTGCTTACTCTGGTTGTGGATTGTTCCCTTGGAGGTAGGTAAATTTTACTGAAAACTTGACTTTAGAGAGGGTGGTTTATTTTGTGGAATATTCTTGTGCCCTGAGTTGTGCCAATTGTCCTTAAATCAAATTTCTATATTTGTTATGTAGGGGCTTGTCAGTTTCTCTGTTTCAAAGCTTGTAATTCTTCTTTAATGATAATATAAAATTGGACTTCCCTAGGCTGGGTCTTTCAATTTTCAAAGGAATGATTACCCCCACCCCCACCTAACCTAGACTACTGGGTATGAAATTAAGCTTCTTGGCAAGTTCCTTAGACTTCAAATAGTGAAAACTTCATTAGGGTCCTATTTTATGCAGGATTGTTAGTTCCAGTTCCTTACACTGGGGTTAAAAACCTCAGCATCTGGATCTTAGTACTAAGACTTTGAATTTCTTCATTTCTTGTATCTGAAATGCTTGCTTTATGTATCTAGAGCTCAGCTTTATACTTTTACTCTAGCCAGTATTCTTATATATTTGGAGGAGGTGAGACCTCTCACACCACAACTGTCATTTTTATTTGGTAAGATGATTTGGTTCCACAGGTCTTGCTAATGAATTTTATCCAAATTACACAAGAGACTATCACTAAGAATCACAATTTCATTTTGATTTTTAGAGTTTTGGGCAATAGTGTTATAAATATCATCATTAAACAATTCAGTAAGTAATATTGTGCTAAATATTTAGGATATGTAAATGAGTAAGATAGTCTCTGCAATCAAAAGGCAAGTATTATATAATACAAAGATTAAAAAAGGTTTATAAATAATCATAAGGCAGAAATCCTTTAAGTGCTATAGAGAAGCACATGGCTCTTTAGAATAATGCATGTTACATTTATTATTATTAAACAAATTATTGAGCTTGTTTAAAAAATGAAAAGTAAATCAGAAAAAGGTATTTTCTACTGTAGTAACAGAAAACATCACAGTAAAGGTGATCCTTTAAAAGTGCCCTGAAGAATGATTGGAATCTCTAAATAATGGAAGGGGAGGTGTTGGATGATAGGGAGTGGTTCTTCCAGGTAGGGGAAAGCATTAGTTTAGGCAAGGAGCTGGGAGGGAAGAAGGCTTCCAACAGAGAGCTAGTAGTCCAATTTTACAGAAGATTTTATTAGAAAAGCATTATTAAGAAGTAAAAGTAGGGGCCAGATGGTGGTGTAGCTGTACAGTGTGATGATCTGTGAGGCAATTCCACATGGGAGTGTTCCTGGTTCAAGTCTAGAGAACTCCTTGAGTATACCAGACATGCATCTACCCAAGAGCCAGGGTTGACTGAAGGCTAGGGGTAGATCTTAGTGTCAAGATCCTGTTGGGGGTTCTCTCTCTTATTCTTTCTCTCCCCTTTCTCTGTCTGCCTCTCTCACTTGTGGAAGAAATAAGTAAACTTTAAAAAAACAAAAAACAAACAAAAAAAAAAAAAAAACCCTCAATGACTTAATACAAAAAAAGTTAAGAAAAAAAAGAAAGTAAAAATAGGGATCAGCAGTTAGCGTAATGGCTATGTCGCTGGACTCTCACGTAGTCGACCGCGTTCGTGTCCCGGACCCGGTGGCTAAAAACTCACGCCGGGCACGTGTGCGTGTGTGCCCAAGATCCCGAGAGGAGAATGGAGGAGAAGGGACTGCAGCGTGACCATCCCCCCTGGGGGGTGATTTCTCGCTTTCTGTCTCTTTGTCTCTCTCTCTCTCTGTCTGTCTGGCAAGCGCACGCACCCTAGAGCAAAAACCTCTCAAAAAAAAATAAATAAATAAATAAAATAAATAAATAATAAAAAAAAGAAAGTAAAAATAAAATGAAAATAAAGGTTAGATGGGTATGGGGTGGTATGAGGTAGGCAATAATTTAAAGGTAATTCAAATTTATTACTGTCATATTTATCCAAAGGGAAAGGATGATGTTAGGTCAAGATTAAAGGATAAATTTGAGAATGAGGATCACTTAGAACTTAGTTTGGGTTGTTTCTTCTTAACGTCCTGATCCTCTGGATAATTTCACTGGTTTCCAGGAAGGTAAACTGAATTAGCACTTTTATCTCTCAGGCATACAAGTACCATCTAGTGGCAAAAGAAAGTAATTACAATAATGAAATGATATGTATGAAAAACAATTATGTATCAATACTTGGTTTTTACTTATTTATGCTATGATTAGCTAAGAACAGAGGCCACGTTCTAGCTAGGTAAGGGAATAAAGTAGTTTAAAACAACAGCACAGCTTAATAGTTGGATTAAGAAAACATAGGATCAGGTAAAATATGGATTGTGGATTAAAGGTCTTACTAAATACGACATAGTCCAAAATTTCATGTAAGAAACTAAATAACAAATTATATTTTAGAAATGAATCTTAAAGCAGGAGCTGTTTGAGTTTGTAGAAAGAGTTGAGAAAGAGAAAATCAGTACAAATGAGGACAAGATGGTAACAGTATTCTTCCAGAATGTTTTCTTCTTGCTCTGTAACTAATTCCTACTTAATCCCTAGACCTTAACGTAAATATGACTTCCTCTGGACAATGTTCCTTGACCACTCAGGTCTGTATTAGATGAATCATGAATGTCCTTCTATAGACCACTAATCCATGATGCTACTGACCATACTCCATGGTTTATTTTCTTTGTATAAGTCCTTATTTTGGTTTATGTCCTCCTTTCAGTTGGTACAATGTCTGTCTCACTCACTGTTCTATCCTGAATGCTTAGGGTAGTACCTAACATATAACAGGCAGTTCACAAATATTTACAGAATGAGTGGACAGATTGCGAGAATTAATTATTTTTAAGAATAATTTAACTTTATTTATTTAATTATTTATTTACTTTAATCTGACCAGAGAGGGACAGAGAGAGAGAGAGGAAGTGAGAAAGCAAGCCGCCAGGCCCAGGACTCGAACCACTGTTGGCCATGTGGGAGTCCAGCACCCTTAACCACCATGCCACCTGCCGGCCCCAAGAGAATCATAATTAAAGGTGAAAGGTACATATAGCCAAAGGTAGAAGGTACAAACACGGAAAGAGACAAAGTACAAATATGGAAAGTTAATATCAGTAAAGGTTAAATCAAAAAAGGAAAAATATTTTCAGGAAATTATTAGTAGAAAATTGTTTCTTTTAATTATATATCACTTATCTATATGACATTCATTTATTTGTAAACTCTGGTGCTTTATAGTTTTCAGAGTATTTAACTTATCTATACCTGGGTGGGAAAAATAACAATATATACCTCACATTGCAAGTTTAGATATTAAATAAAAGATTGCACATAAAGCATATAGATAGGAAACAGGACATATCATGTGTTTAACAGTTGGATTTTATTTTTTCACAAACCTCATCTCATAAACGCCCTGAAGTACCTGAGAGTCAAGAAAGGCAGCTATTTTATACTACTATGTTACAAATTGGAAAACTAGTGACTGTGGACCCTAACTATGAGTAGTATGTGATTATGGAGGTACAACAGTTAACGAAGTTTCTGAATCCGTAATATCTAGGTAATAGGTCATTATCCTTTCTATGACATTATGTTGCTTGCCTAAAAAGAGAGAAGAAAAGAAAGAAGAATATTTGGATCTTAAATAATCATGGTGCTATAATGCAGAGAATGAAATTAAATGATAAACGGCTGTATTAGTTTTCAATTGCTGCAGTAACAAGTGACCACAACCTTAGTGACTTAAAACATAAATGTATTATCTTACAGTTCTGCAGAAATCCAAAACATAGATCTCTCTGGGATAAAATGAAGGGGTTGACAGGGCTCTGTTTTTTTCCTGGGGAGTCTCCAGGGGGAGGTTGTACTGACTTGCCTTTCTTAATTTCTAGGGGCCATCGGCACTCTTTCCTCCACTTTCACAGCCAGTAACAGTCAGTTGAGTCTTCCTATCTGACTTTATCCTCTGCTTTCTTCTTCCACATTCAGGACTCCCATGATTATACTGGTCCCACTGGGATGATCAAGGCAAGAATTAACTCCCTATTTTAGGGTCAGCTGATAAACAACCTTCACTCTACCTGGACTCTTAATTCCATTTTCCCATATAAGGCAACATCTTCACAGCTTCTGAGAATTAGGAATGCAGAGTTCTTTGAAGGACACTGGAGAAAAGTGAGTGAATTCTTAGGGAATAGTGGCAAGGACATGAAAGGAAATAGGTGTGGACAGCATTTTCAAATGGAAATGTTAGAGATATAACTGTAGGCTACCTTCATACTGATATTGACAGACACTAAAACCTCCCATTTTTTTTTTTTTTTTCTCTACAGGGCATGTGCACTCGCCAGACAGAGAGAGACAGAGAGACAGAAAGCGAGAAATCACCCCCCAGGGGGGATGGTCATGCCGCAGTCCCTTCTCCTCCATTCTCCTCTTGGGATCTTGGGCACACACGCACACGCGCCCGACGTGAGTTTTAAGCCACCGGGTCCGGGACGCGAACCGCAGTCGACTACGTGGGAGCCCAGTGACATAGCCATTACGCTAACTGCTGGTTCCCCCATTTGTTTTTTTTCCTGACTACACTAGAATCTACTCTATTTTGAACTTGGGTAGGTTTTAATTTTTAACTTGAATGTATGGATTTTCATATCTGTCTACTAAATCTTATCTTTTAGGGTTTGGCTCAGAGTTCAAATTGTTAAAAATAATTTTGTTTCCTGGTTCTGTTTTTAATCATATTTTCTATACTATGTGAGTTTTGTTTTTTCCTTTGATCTGACTGTAATTATATCTATGTCTTCACCTATGTCATTAAAAAAATATGAACAAAAATCTGGATATAATTAGCCAACTAACTTTGCACCTAAGTATAATTACATTAAGCCCTAATTTTAGAGTCTCATCTATAAAGAAATCATGAAAGACTAGTTAAATGCTTTGTTGAAACTAATTTGTATAATGAATGTAAGATTCCATATTAACTTAAAAATCAAATTAAAAAAAGAAATGTGATATGACTTATTTTATTATGACCTATTTCTACTGACTACCAAACTCTTAAATATATTTAATTATATGCTCTGGAATTTTGCTTTTGTGGTTTTTGCTATAGGGTGCATGCACTTACCAGAAAGACAGAGACAGACAGACAGAGAGACAGAAAGTGAGAAATCACCCCCCATGGAGGGATGGCCATGCTGTAATCCCTTCTTCTCCATTCTCTTCTTGGGATCTTGGGTACGCACGCACATGCACCTGGTGTGAGTTTAAGCCACTAGGTCCAGGACTTGAACTGCAGTTGACTACATGGGAGTCCAGCAACATAGCCATTATACCATCTGCTGGACCCCAGGTCTACCTTTTTACCAGTATTAAAAAGCAAGTAATCTATCACCTCCTTTTTTTCCCCTTTTCTTTCTGTTTTGTGAGGTTCTTTTCTCCTCCAAAGGACAGGTCAGATACGCAGGGAGTTGGAAAAAGTTGCGAGGTTCTAATGTTATGCTTATTGGCTGAGTTTGATGGGAACTCACAGAGCTCTTAGTAGGCCTACAAAGCCCATAGTAGTGCTCGCAAGCGCTTCCTCTGTATTAGAGCTAGTAATGTGTATGGAGCATGCGCACAAAGTGTTTTCCTCCCTCTAGGAGCTCACAGGGCACTGGAATTGGGCCAAGCCAAGCCAAGGCCAAGCCAAGCTGAGGCCATCACACCAGCTTGAACCAAGGCCAAATTGAGCAGTGCTAGTAAGCTGGGCAGAACAGGGCAGGGCTGTGCAGGGTAGTGCTGACTAGGTAACCCCCTTTCTTTTAAAGAGGTTGGAGACAATAGTGGCTTATTGCCAAAGCCAAACAGTTGTATACCCACATGCATGTTACATTCAATGGCATAAAACAGTGAAGCCATAATTACATAACAAGCACATAAGCACAGTACAACTAATAACTAAGTTGTTTACCCTGTGGCCTTCAAACATGGTGAGATAGGAGATGAGAAAGCCAGACTGAACCATTCTGACTCCAGTTGCAATAACCTTTATTTTTCTACATTTTTTCTCAGAACTTACCAGTAATGGATCTTAAGTTACTTGTAAACAGCTGTGGGATGTAATTTGTGCCTGGCAACATGAGCTTATTTGAAATGGATAGGTGTTCTCTTACTACTTCCTCACCTGTCTTGAGTTTCAGTTCTCTTTCTACGTCGTTTCATGTTTACCCACATAGAGTCCATTTTCTTTACTGAAGAAGAAAAGAAAACAAATTGAGTCAAGTCTCTCTTAGCCTTTACATTACTGTCTTGTTGGTAAATTGCTAACTTTGTGCATATTATACAAACCTATACAGGCTGATTTTTCTCTGCTTTCTAATACATTATCCACTTCAACTAAACCAATCTCACCATCTTTTCCACTTGAAGTTACCAGGTAACTTTATTTTTCACCGATTTCTTCACAGGACTTTATAATATATACCAAATAATTTAAGAGTGGACTGATATTAGATTATTTGCTAGGTTTTAATTATCATTATTTTGTCTCTCAGAATAATTGTTGATTCTTTTACCTAGTTTTTTGTTTCTTTCTTTACCTGGAAAGTTGAGGTTCCTACTAAGCAAAAATACTAGGTACCTGACGAATACTTGTCAGTCGGTTTTTATATTTAATTTGCCAGAAGGTGTGTATGCTCACCAAGAGAGAGAAAGCACCCCCCGTGTGGGATGGTCATGCTGCAATCCCTTCTCCATTTCTCACTCTTTCTGAGACTTTTTGGCATGCATTACACACGCACTCAGCACATTTTTCAAGCTGCTGAGTCCGGGCCCCAAACTGGAACCATGCAGTTGGCCATGTGGGATCCAGCCACCTTAACCACCATGCCATAGGCTGGTCCTGGACGAGCTTTAAATATAAAATTTGGCTATACATTCTTCAATTATCAGTCTCCTCGGCCGATTTTTCTTTAGAGAAACACAAAGATAAACTACTTGAAATTCTTTTTGTTATAATAAATACAATAGTAGCAGTAGCAATAAAAAACAAACTAAAACTGATTTTGGAAGTCATTCTCTTTTCTAATCCTCTTCCCCATAACCCTCTATCATGAATTAATCCTTCATTATTAATTAATCACTTTTCTAAGCTATGTAATAACAATTTTAGTCACATTTGATATGGTAGTTTGGAATTCTATTGATAAAAATGATTATTTTTCAGCCCAAGCTGTATCTATTTGTCTTGTTTTATTCTAGACAAAGGTACCAATTTGAAATTGTTTGAAATTATAACTAACTTAAACCCTGAATTTAGAAATTAGATCACTTCTCTTTATACCATTTTTAGCTTGTAGAAATAAGTGTGGAAAAACAAACAATAACAGTATTTAATGATAGTGAATCTGAGATATGATACATGTAATCTTCAGTGTGCTAGGTTGAAAAATAGGCTGTCAGTGTTTGCCTATTACAGCTCAAGGTTTATTAAGACAGAGAGACAGACATTCTACCTAGATAGAAGGGGCCAGTGCCAAGGGAGATGCAGGCACTATCTCCTTCCCAGGGTCCCCTTTTAATCCTCTTTTAGATCCTTTGTTTAGTCAAAATATGTGTACCAAGGTCTCCTCTAGCGTGCTACATTTTATTTTTTGACTTCTTATTTAATTTTTTTGTTTCTGGTGAGGCTCATGAAGAAAGTGGTTATTTATTTATTTTTTTTTGAGAGGTGTTTTTTTTTTTTTTTTTTGCTATAGGGCGCGTGCGCTCGCCAGACAGACAGAGAGAGACAGAGAGATAGAAAGCGAAAAAATCACCCCCCAGGGGGGATGGCCACGCCACAATCCCTTCTCCTCCATTCTCCTCTCGGGATCTTGGGCACGCACGCACACGCGCCCGGCGTGAGTTTAAGCCACTGGGTCCGGGACTACGAACCGCCGTCGACTACGTGGGAGTCCAGCGACATAGCCATTACGCTAACTGCTGGTCCAAAGAAAGTGGTTATTTTGAATGTGATGAAGGTTACAAAGTAAGTGGTTCTGTGGCCCTCCTTAACCCTTAAGCTCCTGGTACCCTAACACCTAAGAAATGTATTGATAATCATACAAAATAATGTAACAGCTTGACATTAGAAAAAACTTGTAGCAATTTAGCAACTTTGTTCTTGATTTGGGCAAAAAACGGCATAAAAAATCCATTAAATAAGACTGTGGTGTTTAGAAAGTAAAACAGTAACACAAATAGAACCCATTGTTCAACAGCAGGGAATTAGGTTGTAGGTTGGTATTTAAGGCATCAAGTCTCTGCATTAATTCTGTCAAAATTCCAGTTCACTGTTAATTTTGTAATCTCGGCAACTTGTTAAATATCACTCTTCGACTGTTATTATCTATGTATTCCCATGTGATTTATTTGTCTTAAAAAAATCTATTAATGAGATGTGGGGATTTGAGTTGCCACCATGACAACCAAGCAGTGTGGCTTGTTTGCTATTTCCTAGCTACAGAATCTCTGAAAGGAGCACTCTCTTTTGCAGCTGCTAATTTAGTAGTGGGGCCCCGTAACTATGAAAATTTAGATTGTAATTATGTAGCTAAAATATTTACAAGGTGCAAGCATTGTGATAAATAGCCTGCTCAAAGTGACAAAAAAAATCTGTGTCAAGGCCCATACATTAATTTGTAGTAATATTAAAAAAAAAAAAATTGTGCCAGAGGGCATGAGTCTGCTGGTGAGAGAGACAGAGAGAGAGAGAGAGAGAGAGAGAGAGCCAGAGCCAGAGAGAGAACATGTGGGGATTCCCCCAATGAAACTCGGTTACACTATAATCCTTTTTGTTCCAATTCTCTATCCTGACAGGATCCTGGACATACATGTATGTATGTACTCAGAGTTTTTTCAAGCTGCCAGGGCCAGAATGCTAACTCTGGCTGGTCACGTGGGATCCAGCTTTCCCTGAACAATGCCTAATTGCTGCCCTAGAGGGCTGGTCCATTTTGTAGCCATCTTTTTTATTGAAAGGTTGAAAGGAATCTTTGTATGAAATATTTTCTGTTACGTTATTCCCACAACCATAGTACCATCATACTTTTGTTATCCAGCCTTTAAGAAGGATTTGGCATCTTTCCTTCCTATAAGTAGGCAGAGTTTGTTCATTTTGTGGAATCATGACAATATCTGTACACTACTTATTATACATTTGTAGCATTATCAACAACATATAGGGTATACTGTGATGCATGTGACCTCAAAAATTTTAATTGGTATAAGAACAACCTTTCAACCTCAGGCTACCTATTGTACAATTTAAGAGATAGTACATAAGTAAAATGATTAAATGAGTTGGTTTCATGTGTACAATTGAGAGAACGAGGTCATTTTGCCTAAAGTGATAGGAATTTTAGAGAAGAACTGGGTTTTGGTCATGTTATTCTGAAGTAAGGGAAGTGTAAGTAGACAGAATGAATGATAAAAACATTATGAGGATAAGAAGCTCAGGAAGCAAATGCCTTTAATAGTGGTAGAAATGATATGCATACTTCTAAAGTTACAGCAGATTAAGGTTACTAGTGACAAGTACCATTGTAGAGTTGGAGTGAACTGTATAGTTCAGTAACATTTTCACCAAGTTTATTTATCTTTGACCTCCATTTATTTACATGCCCCTAAATTATAGGCCAATGAGAATGCATTCTTCTGAATATATACTTTAAACTTTCTAGATGTTTTAAAAGGAGATAAAATAGATTATGAATAGTTCATTACCTGCCTTTTTTAGTTTTTGGGTGTTGTTTTGTGGACATTTCATCTCCTTTCCCTTAATTCTAATTGCCAGATCTTTTAATCAATGGGGATTATGATGAAACTTTTGAATTTACTATTTAATCCATATTCTATAAGATAAATAAAAGTAGTTTTTTTTTAATTTAGAAAGCAGAATAAACATTGAGGAGACCTGGTTTAAATGTGAAAATCAGAAAATATAAAGATAAGTTCTTAAAAAATACACGATGTACACAGGATCAATGGAATTTAAAAAAAATCCTTGGGTCCAGCAGGTGGCATGGGGGTTATCGATGCTGGACTCCCACATGACTGACGGCAGTTCAAGTCTCAGACCTGGTGGCTTGCATTCTCACTTTCTCTCTCTCACACTCTATCCCTCTTTGGTCAAATTAAAAATAAATAAATAAATAAATAAAGTGAAAAAACAAAGTTAAATAATTCTTTTTAAAAAATCCTTATAAACTGTGCAAGAAAATGTGACCTTGCAGAAATGTGGAGAGGAAAAGATGTAATGCAAGTGTTGTGAGCTTTTTTCCCTACAATAACTTTTGACCGCTATTAACTTCATCTTGAGTAAAAAAAGCAAAACAAAACCCCCACAAAACCAGGGGACTTCAAAGGTGCTGCTGGTGGCTGTAGTGACACAAGGGTAGTGTAGCACTGAAGTCACTTGGAGGAGTCCCATGTTTGCTGTGTATACTAGCACCCCCAGGATCTAGGCAGGCTGAGGGGACAGACGGGGAATCGTGGATCCTGTGGGGGCTGCATCTATCTGTCAAAAAATAGACAAAACAAAAAAGACCCTAAAACGATGCTCCTAAATTCCAAAAATGTAATTAGAGTATGAATTTGTTTGAGTGCATTAAAAAAAATGGAAACCCTTGCATAATTTCTTTCATACTACATATTTTCCACGAACTTTTTTGAAGGGCTCCCACCTTCCCCCCAGTATTTCTAGCAAATATGTGTGCTATATAATCTCCCATAGATACTGTATGTCTCAGACCTTGGAAAATTCAGGATCTGCCATATTCCCAGACTTTCGCGAGGGCACTTCGGGCACCTTCCGATGTCCGAGGTCGGTGACTGAGTGGAGAACGAGAAGACGGGCGAGGGGGCCGCAGTCACGGAAAAGAGGGCACTGCACCACCGACGCGTGGCGGGAGGGACAGGGTCTCCAAAGCCAGGTCAGAGTTAAGAAAGGCCTCTTTACACTGGACGTGCTGGGGAGGCGCGAGCACGGGGCCCGCAGGCGAAGGTCACGCGCTAGGAGGCGGCAGCGCTCCGCCTCGCCCCAGTCCCCCGAGTCCCAGCACGTTGTTTTCGTCCGTGCCTCACGCGCTAGCGCCGAGAGCTCCCCACACGGGAGGCGGATCTTTGGCAAACGCCGCCAAGGGAACTAGTCCGAGGACGCCTCGCGCGTCCCAGGGGATAAGGCAGCTCGCCGGGACCAGCCGCGGCGCGTCCCCGCTAGTCCCGCCCCCAGGTGCGCTCCTCTTCCGGGCGCGCTGCCGCCCTGCGGGCGCCGGGCCGCGCGAGACCGAGCCGCGAGTGCGCGCACGCCCGCGGAGCCCAGCGCTCTCGGAGCCCCGCCCTCAGGTGCGTTCGGCAGGAGGCGGGGCGGGGCTCCGGCGTCGCGCGCTGCTCTCGGGGGCGCGCTACCGGCGCTGCTGCGTCTGGGCACGCGGGGCCGAGCGTCGGGGTCGCGCGCGCGCGCGCCCTTGCACGCATCTTCCAGCTCCATCACCCGCGTTGGGTCCACGGACCGAGGCGTCCGGGTCTGACGGCGCTGCGGCTCTGGCCCTGAGGTGAGGAGGGCGACCAGGGCATCGGCCCTCGAGGTCCGCGGGGAGAAGCCGGCCCTGGGGCAGTGAGGAGTGGGGCGCTCGTACCGGAGGCGTCCGCCGAGGCGTTGGGCAGCGAGGGCGTGAGGGGTCGGGGCTGAGGGTGGGCTCGGAAGAGGCGGCGGGCTGAGGGAGAAGCGCAGACCACCGGGGCCGAGGGGGCGCCCGCCCGCCCGCCTCGGGGCGCTGCCCAGATCTCCGCGACGCGGACGGGGACCCCGGGCTCCGGGTCCGGCCGTGGGACGGCGGCGCCGCTGCAGTCGGTGGATGTCGGGGTTTCCATCTCGGCGTCCTCGGAGCGGGTCTTCGGCACTCTGTCCCTGGAGGGGCTGGGGTGCGTGCCGCTCGTTATCCTGGGTGTTAAGGGGAGTCGGGGTGCGAGGACGATTCGCAGGTCTCATGACTCGATTTGAGGGAAAATAACCGGCGCCCCAAACCCAGAGGAAAGCTCCAGGCGTGGACGTGTTTCGGCGGACGGGAACGCCGGCCGGAGGCACTCCTCTCGGCTCGGGATCCAGACGGCGGGAGTTGAAGGAGGGTTCCTCCTGGGCTCTGAGGGTCCGATTTACGTTGTAAACCACACAGGTCTGAGACAGTAAGGATAGCCACGTCGGCTCTCCACCGAGGGCCATGCGAAGGGAGCTCGGAGGGAAAGAAACGGAGAGCGTGTCGGTCTCCACGATGAGCCAGGCTCCGCGTTACCTCGTTTCATTCTGACAGCGACTCTGGGAGGTTGGAGGTGTCGTTCTGCTTGGGCAGAGGTGGGACACGGGCCTCAGAGAGGTTTAGTCACTTATTAAGGCCTTGACTAGTCGCAAGGTGCTGCTGAGATCTCCAGCCTGCCCATCCCAGACTCTAATTCTAGGATCTAATTTAGGGCAGTTAGGGCTCCTGAGACATCGGCGTGAAAAAATCAAACGCAAGCAGCATTTATCCTTGAATATATATCGTTTCAGTGGATTTCTTCTCAATCAGGGTTTATTAACAAGAAATCTTACATTCATGATAAGACCAAACATTATTATATGTCTATTGCATTTCTTTCCTAGTCTAGTTCCTATACTATGTGCCAGGAGTACCAAAACAAATACAATTTATAGTCTCTGTCCTTCAGTTTAATTGGGAGTGTGATTGTAGAGAAGAATTTTGTCATCACTTAAATTGAATCTTTAATGTGTGAATTCATTGAATTAAAAATACTTTGAGGCACAGTTTTTCGGATCCCATTATATACAAGAAAAGTTATTAGATAACTTGTCCTATGGGTACTATTTAACACTGTCATAAAATTTAGAGTAAGTCATACTGCCAATTAGTATTTTGTTTTATTATTGCACTGCCTTCAGTACATTTAAAAATATTAGAAAAGAGAGTATTTGCAATTTATCCCTTGTTATGTTAAAAGGCTTATTTTTGTAGTGCTTTCATTAATAGAGAGGCCAGTGACATAGGTGGGCAGGAATTTCTCTTAAGTTATGTACCAAATATGTTCTTAACCTCTCCTTCCAAAAATTTAAAGTATATCTACTATCAAATTCTATTTAAGCTTTGTGGTTCAGAGTTTTAATGAAAATTGAGTCTTCAATTTAGTCTGGGATGACACAGTATAGAAATGTTTAAGATTACTTTAGGCACAGATATAAATAGGTAGAGGAAAGGACAGAAGGTGATTTAGGAAATGTTTTCTGACTGCTTCAATTTTCTCAATGAAGTAAGAATCAAGGTCACAATCTGAGGATGATGTTACAATAGCGCTTTTGGGGTTGAGAGAATGAATGCACTTGTGAAATAGGTGATTAACAGAAAATTAAGCAATTACTTTGAGGTGTGAGAAGTGCAGTATAGGAAATATAAGGTGTTGTATGTGGGTGCACAAAATAAGGATACCTGATTTTGTAAACAAGAAATTTTGCCGTCCATTTTCAGTGCCTGGCTTTGCAGCGTCATCTAGAGCAGACGCCAGCCCCTTTTGCCCCAATTCACTTTGCTAAGTTATGCCTCAGCCATATTGCAGGCACACTGGTTCTTTATACAAACCCTTTGGGAGTTTAGCTTTTCCATTCTTTTTGTTCCGCTTCAAAATTCCACCCCACTCTTTTTCAGACTGTTTTTTCCAGTCGCACTTATCACATTATATTACATTTTATCCACCAAGTTAGTGACAATGTCTACCTTTTTTCCCTGCCTCATAATGTTTGATGTATAAATACTTCAGTAAATGTTAAATGAATATGTCACATTTCTAACTTTGCCATCCTTCTTTAATCTATAGCGAGAGTCAGCAAGCTTTCTTTATAAAGAGCCAGATAGTAAATATTTTAGGTTTTGCACATCATATGGTCTCTGTCTCAGTAACTTAACTCTGCTGTTCTAGCACAAAAGCAGACGTAGACGATTATAAGTGAATGAGCATGGCTGTATTCCAGTAACACTTTATTTATAGGCGCTGAAATTTGAATTTCATAGTATTTTACATGTCACAAGATACCATTATTTAATTTTTTTTCCCAACCGTTCAGGAATGTAGAAAGAAACACTGTTAGTTCATAAACTGTGCAAAACAAGCTGTGGGCTGGATTTAGCCCCCACCTTTATCATAGTTTCCATACTTTTGATATATACATAGTTTACATACTTTTCATCTGTAAGGACTCTCAGAAGCCTTGATAAAGAAATTTGCAGTGAGATTATATTGGTTATAATATTACCATTGACAGTAGAGAAACAAAGATAAACAAGACAGTTTTTTAATTGATTTATTTTTTATAAAGGATCTTATGGTCAAGTTTAAGGTGTATAAATAACTAATGATGACATAGTATGGAAGCAGGGAACAGTTATATTTGTAACTCATATATAGGAATTATGACAGAAACATGATAATCAGTTCTGCTTGGGTGGACCAGAAGTGCCCTCTAACAGTCATCTCTTGGAGTTAGGGAACATATTTTCAGCTAAGAGCCTTTCTGGGAATCTTTTCAAGGATACCAAGGTGACCAGACGGTCACTTTAATCTCAATTATACCTCCAAAAGTAAATATAGATTTTTAAAATCAGGTCTGTGCATATAAAAGTAAATTTTAAATTTTCAAGGTTATTTACCTGTATAAAATGGGACTATTTATTCCATCAATATTTAGTGCTTCCTCAATGCTGTTCACTGAGTTGTTTTATCAACCAAAAATATTTTAAGGAGATAATGATAGCTTCAGATAAAATGACGAATTTTAGGGGGATAAGCGTTTATAAGAAAAGCACTGCTTTTTACAGAGACGATAATGATAATTACAATAATATCTCAGGGTTTAAAAATACCTTATAATTTTCAGATTTTGTACTTTACCTTAAACTCGCATTCTGAATTTTTTCCCTAGTAATTATTTCTAAAGATTATGCATATATTTTATTCATCTAAGTAATGTCAAATATATTCCATAGCATTTGGGATATAGTAGTCAATATTTCATTAATAAGTTAATGAATTTTTAATTATGTAGCTCCTCATGTTTATTTTAAGTCTATTTTTAATACATTAGAAAAGGAAGATGAGCTTTAGTGGGCTTTCTGTTTTCTTGCAATTTATTAGTTTTAGTATAAATTATTTTATCCAGGAAAATTATAAGCTTGATTAAACCTTTAGTGATGTTAAGTGTTTAAAAACTACCTAAGTACTATTTAAAGTCTTATAACAAACTTAACATGTTCCCCAGGTATGTAGCAAAACATTGAAATAACTTTTGAAAAAATTTTGTAATTTTCTAACTTTATTTCTCTGTTTCTTCCATTATTCTGTAGTAATTAAAAACTGGCTTTGTTAAAGAGTTCTTAAAGTATTGCATTGGCAAGACTTTGAGTTAGAACTATATCAACTCTACCACTAGTGAGTGAACTCCTGGATATTGTCTGTAGGATTTTATTCCCACTTAAAATCAATATTAAACTTGGGACAGACTAAGCATCCTCTTACAGTACTTTCTTTTTATTCTTTTGAGCACTACCAAATAAGGCTATAAAATTTGGGAATTATAATATTGGACGAGGACATTTAGAGCTCTTTGCTAAATAGGGGATTTCTCTTTTTGTTTCTTTCTTTAGATTTTTGCCATAGAGCAAGTACGCTCACCAAAGAGAGAGCCAGAGAGACAATGAGATGGAAAGTGAGAAATTGCCACCCAGAGGGTGATGGCTGTGATGCAATCCTTTCTCCTCCACTCTCCTGGGAATTGGGGCAGGCACACACATTTTCAAGCTGCTGGATCTGAACCTCGAACCATGATTAGCCATGTGGGAATCCAACACCTTAACTACCACGCCACTGGCGGGCCCTATCCTAGGGGGTTTCTTGTGGTCCAAGAAAAGGTACCTGCAAAGTTAAATCCTTCACAATGTCTCTTTTTGGCCATACTTAATTTATAAATTCGTGGCTTTGTTTTCAGATGTACTCTTCTGTCAAGAGTACTACTTTCAGGTTATCTCTGGTATGTGGACCTTGACCTTTTAGTACACCTGATTCTCCTACCCACAGAAGTTGGTTTTATCTCAGTGACATATCCTTTTATCTTTGGGTAAATTCTTCAATATAGAGTAGCACTGCCTTTCCCCATTCTTCCTTCATCCTAATTCCTCCTTCTCCCTGTTAGGGTAGTCAATGTTCTTTGGTATTTTAAAACCCTGCAGAACAGTGGAGGGTGGGGTAAGGAGTGTAGGCTTCTGTGATTACCCTACCAGTGCGAGTTGTAGGTATCCCTTTTTTTTGTTTTGTTTTGTTTTTTTTGTTTTGTTTTGTTTTGGAGAGATTTTTACTATAGGCCGTGTGCGCTCGCCAGACAGACAGAGAGAGACATTAGAGACAGAAAGCGAGAAATCACCCCCCAGGGGGGATGGTCACGCCGCAATCCCTTCTCCTCCATTCTCCTCTCGGGATCTTGGGCACGTACGCACACGCGCCCGGTGTGAGTTTTAAGCCACCGGGTCCGGGACGCGAACCGAGGTCGACTACGTGGGAGTCCAGCGACATAGCCATTACGCTAACTGCTGGTTCCCGGTATCCTTTTAAAAAAATTTTTTTCCCCTCTGTTTTCTTGAAGGACAGATAAAAATTCCCAGAGACAATGTAATACCTGAGATAAAGTCAGATATTTTCTTAAGCATCCTATTATTTGCTAAGACTCTTCACAATAGAGTTAGTACTTTACTTTTTTTCCTTAAAGAATTATTCTTATTTAATTTCCTTTCCTTTCTTTTGTTTTCTTCTTTTCTTTTCTTTCTTATTTATCCAGAGAGGGAGAGGGAGAGAGAGAGAGAAAGTAAGCCACCAGGTCCAGGACTCAAATTGCGGTCGACCATGTGGGAGTCCAGTGCCCTTAACCACCATGCCACTTGCTGGCCCCTATTTTATCTTACTTTGTAGAGCAGTCCTTGCTTGATTTATTCTCCATTGCCCTTTTCAATTTGGGCCTACTTAGGCACTGTAGGTTCGGGTGAGGAGATTGGGAGTATGGGCAGTTGAAGAGGGCAGATCTGTTCATTGTTTTACGAAGGTATGACTACAGCTTTGAATTTAATTATTTTGATAACAGGTTAGATGAACATTACACTTTAAGGGTTTATGAAGAACTTTTGTTAAAATGTTTTATTCTTTTCAAATAGCCAAACTGAATGTTTTATACTCTAAAGAAAACCATCAAAGAATTTTCTTCAATAGTTTTTTGTTTGTTTGTTATAATCCCTCAAATAGGTAGAAGTTTAAGATTATTGAAATTTTATGTCTTCACATGATTGAACTAGAGCTTTTGAATATAAGAAACATCAGATTGTTGAGATCAGTCTTATTTATCTGTGTAATTTTATAAAAGATTTTATACTTTGCTTTCATTATTTTCTTCTTTTTGTCATTTTATCATTCATTCTAGAGGATTTCCTTGACTCAGTTTTCAGTCTAGCTCACAAATTTGTTTTTAGATCCCACTCATCCCATTCTTTGGGGATTTTATTTCTGTCAATTTGTTTCTAAGTTCTCTAATTGCCTTTTTCTTTTTCTCTTCTTTTATTTTATTTTTTTGCCATGGGGTATGTGTGTTGGCGGAGAGAGACAGAAAGAAGCAATGAGAGGGAAAGTGAGAAATCATCCCTCAGGAGAGATGGCCACTCTGCAATCCCTTCTCCTCCTGGGATTTTGGGCATACACACACACACACACACACACACAGACACACACATGCCACACAGACGCACACACACACCCCTGGCATGATTTTCAAGCCTTCAGGTCTGGGACTTGAACCTTGGTCAGCCGTGTGGGAGTTCAGTTCCTTAACGAACACAACATGTGCTGGCCTTTAATTCCTTTTTTCTTAATTACTTTGTTCTTGTTTTGTTCTTGTTTCAAATAAGATACTTTCCATTATCCCTTTTAGAATATTAGTTATCCTAGTTTTATATACAGTAGTGATCAACATGTGTACTTAATTCCAATGTACTAAGCAATGTTTTTTGCTTTACATGTATTAATTATGTTAGTTGTTCTGACATCCCAAAGAGGTGGATGCTATTATTACTGTATTTTACAGGTGACAGAATTTAGGCATAGGATAGTTCAATAACTTGCCCAAAGACTCAAATCTAGTAAGTGATCGAGGCAGGATTCCTGTTTAATCAGTTGGGCTCCAGAGGTTGCATTCTTTTTTTTTTTTTTTTTTTTTTTTTTTTAATTTGACATAGGGCACATGCACATCCAGAGAGAGAGAGAGAAAGGGAGAAAAAAGCCCATCCCACTGGGGTGCAGTTACACCACAATCCCTTCTCCATTTCTCCATCCTTTGGGAATTTGGGGCATGTCCCATGTGTTTCTCAAGCCACCTGTCAAGAGACTAAAACTGCTCGTGGGATCTGATTCTCCTGACCACTAGGTCATGGACCTGCCCCAGATATCACTTTCTTAACCATCATGCTATGCTACTTCAGGGATTATTTTTGTGTTTGTTGATTTTGGTGCCTCCTTTATATTGCTTAGGATATTTTTGGTTCTACGAAGTAGAATCCCATTCTGGCTAGCTGAAGTCAAAGTAAAAGTGTATTGGAAAGATAATAGGATATTTTACATATTCCAGGGAAGAAAAATCAAGTTTTGGGCACAGTATCACATTAGGAGAAAGCTTAGTATCAAGAATGTCTGAGCTTTCTTAAGTTTCCTTAAATTTTGCTCTAAATCTCTTTCCCAGATTCTGAGTTCTCTTAGTTAAAAATTCAGATTGCCAGACCAGCCAGGTGGCAGGGTGGTTAAGGTGGCTAGATCCCACGTGACCAACTGTGTGATTCAAGTTCCAACCTGGAGGATTGAAGATCATGCTGGACAACGTGTGCATACGTGCCCAAAATCCCTAGAGGAGAATGGAAGAGAAGGGATTGCAGCATGGCCATCTCTTCTGGGGGATGATTTCTCACTTTCACCTTCTCTGTCATTCTCTCTGTCTCTCTCTAATGAGAGTATGCCCCCATAGCAAATTAAGAAAAAATAATTGATACTTCCAGGAAGAAAAGTAACTGATGTAGTTTAAGAGTGGTAGTGGTAATGGTTTGTGTGTGTGTGTTGGGGTGATTTTTGGGGCTAAAGATTTAATTCTGTTTCAGAAAGCTCTGATAAGGGGTAGAGTGGGTAGGCAGGCAAATTTACTTATTTCAGACAAGGCCATTAGCAACCTAACCTAAGTTCAGGAAGCAGTTCCATAAGAAAGAAGAGCATTGTGACTCCGTGGCTACTGTCTGAGAAGTCTGTTATCTAAAAATGAAGAATCATGAGTCCTGCAGGTGGCACAGTCGTTAAGGTGCTGGACTCCCACATAACTGACTGTGGTTCAAGTTCTGGACCCAGTGGCTTAAACATCATGCCAGGAGCATGTATGTCCATGCCTAAAATCCCAGGAGGAGAAGGGATTACGGCATGTCTCACTTTCCCTCTTACTGTCTGGTGGGCACACTGCCCTGTGGCAAATAAATATATAAAGAAAGAAAGAATCATGCATTTAGCATTCAATTAGAATGAATAATTTAGTGGTGCCTACTGAATCAATATGTTTTGGCAGATAACTTGAGAATCTTCATGTAGAGTGGTTTAGTGTATCTATGTTTAGTTTGTAACAAATTATCCTTGAATGAGTGTCAGTTTTCTTTCTTTCCTTATCTTTCTTTTTTTTTGGCCTAGAGGTAATTATCAATTCTTTACTGAATGTGATGTAATACTCATGAGTCTGTTGAAATAATTTATTTTAATGGCTCCTTCATTTTTTATTTCTTTTGTCTTGCTCTTTTTACTCATTTACTCATTTCATTTAATTTACTCATTTAATTAGTGTATCTTATTGCCTTTTTACTATAATACATATGAGTAAGAAACTAGAAAAAAAGTACAAAAAAAAGTTGTCTATAATCCCATTATTAATTTAAAAAAACTTTCTACTCTTTTATGCACCTAAAGAAGATGCTTATTTAAGTCAAACATTAATTTACATTTGTTTACTTTTTTGGAGAAGACAAATTACCTCTAAATGTTGCTTTTTTTTTTTTTTTTTTTTATTTAGGTGGAGACAGGTAGCCAGCTCAGAACAGATTGTTCTTGTTTTGGAGGGGAAGTCATATCAGTGGCCCCAATTAGGTAAGTATATTGAGAACAAGACAGTACCAATTGTTCTGGAACTTTTTTGTTTTTGTTTTTGTTTCAGGTTTTTGCCATGGCATATGTGCCAAAAAAAGAAGAGACAGACAGAGAGACGGGAAGTGAGAAATCACTTCCCAGAGGGGATGGCTGTGATGCAATGCCTTCTCCACTGTCCTCTCAGGAGAGTGCATACACGCATACGCGCCTGGCTTGATCTTCAAGCCGCTGGATTTGGGGCCCAAACCATGGTCAACCATGTGGGAATCCATTGCCTTGACTACCATGCCACCTGCCGGTCCCCTGTTCTGGAATGTTTAACGGGATCTTTTTGTATCTTCTCAAAGCTTCCCATTTAATACCTCTTGGTGTACAGAGGTCCTAGGATATTAGGCTATGCAAATTTGAACATGGACCATAGTGATTACAGTCAAGACTCTGGCCACTTTTTTGAGTTCAACTATAGTGAAACCTCATTAAAGAATTGAGATAGGTCCAACAGAGAGGCTAAGGAACAGAAAAGGTTCCGAGGGCCTAATTATATCCTGCAGGGGAGGCACTGGACCTGTGATAGGCCCAATTATTATTATTTATTTGTTTGTTTATTTTTTGAGAGATTTTTGCTATAGGGCATGTGCACTCACCCAAGAGACAGACAGAGACTGAGAGACAGAAACTGAGAAATCACCCTCTGGGGGATGGTCATGCCACAGTCCCCTCTCCTTCATTCTCTCCTCAGGATGTTGGGCACATACGCACATGAGCCCCACATGAGTTTCAGTTCTCTGGGTCTAAAATTTGAACAGTGGTTTGAACCATGTGGAAGTCCAGCTGTCGGCCCTGTGGGAGACCATTATGCTATATGTGGTCCCCAATTATTTTTATCCCAGTTACTTGACAGGCTGAATGAAGCAAGATCACAAAATTGAAACCAACCTGGGCAGCGATAACCTGTGTCTTAAAATAAGTTTTTAAGGGACACCAGCAGTTAGCGTAATGACTATGTCACTGGACTCCCATGTAGTCAACCGCGGTTCACGTCCCGGACCCGGTGGCTTAACTCATGCCGGGCACGTGTGCGTGCGTGCCCAAGATCCCAAGAGGAGAATGGAAAAGGGATTGTGGTGTGGCCATCCCCCCTGGGGGGTGATTTCTCGCTTTCTGTCTCTCTGTCTCTCTCTGTCTGTCTGGCGAGTGCATATGCCCTATAGCAAAAACCTCTCCAAAAATAAAAAAAATAAGTTTTTGAGGTAAAATTCATTTCTGTCACTGTAAAGTGAAACTCCTTACCTGTGAAGCAGCTTTTCCCATTCTCTTCTCGCCACAGCTACTAGTAAGAACCAGTCTGAGTTTTGTCTCTATGGGTTTATCTAGTCCAGAAATTTGATATAAATTGAATCTTATACTATTTGACCTTTTGTGTCTGGCTTTTTTTTTTTTTTTAGATTAGGATTATGTTTTGGAAATTCATCCACACTGTAGCTTCTATCAGTACTTCATTCCTTTCTATGACTGAATAATGTTGTGTATATATCTCAATTTATTTATCTATTCACTTGTTGATGGACATTTGAGCTGTTTCTACCATTTGACTATCATGAGTAGTGCTGCTGTGAACATGTGTGAACATGTGTGAACACGTATTCATTTTTCAGTCCCTATTTCACTTATTTTGGATATATACTTAAGAATGGAATTATATGGGGTTTAGTGGTTAACTTTTTGAGTAACTGTTAAACCTGTTTTTCTCAGCCTCAGAAGCATTTTGTGTTCTTTCCAGCAGTATATGGATATTCCAGTTTCTCCACAGAGTTTCTTATGAGAAATTGTTATTCTTCTGAAGGTAATACATTATTCCCTGACTTTCAAGAGTTTTCATTGTCTTTAATTTTCAGCAGTTCGATTATGCTGTATATGGGCATGGATTCCCTTTGATTTACCCATTTTGGTGTATACCATGTTCCTTAAAATCTGTTGGCTTATATCTCTTGCCAAATTTGAGAAGTTTTCAGCTGTTCAGTCTTAAAATTATTTTAGCACTAGCACTCTTTCTCCTTTCTTTCTGAAAGCGTGATAATACTAAAGCTAGACCTTGTGCTATTGTCCCACAGTTCTCTGAAATACTGTTCATTTTTCAGAATTGTTTTTCTTTTCTCTATTGTTCAGATCAGATAATTTTTATTTATCAGATACCAAGTTCAGGGCCAGCCAGTGGTGATTAAGGTGACTGGATCCACATCACTGACTATGTAGTTTGAATCCCAGACTCAGCAGCTTGAAAAAAATGCTGGGTGTGTGTGTGTGTGTGTGTGTGTGTGTGTGTGTGTCCCAAGACCTGAAGGGGAAATGGAGAAGCAGTTACAGCATGGCCATCCTCATGAAGGGTGTGTTCTTACTTTTAACAAGCTCATGGACCCTTCAGCAAAATAAAAAAATAAATGTATAAAAAACCCCAAATGCAAGTTCACTCTTATTCTGTTGTCTCCATTCTATTTTGAACTCATTTAATGAGTTTTATTTATTTGTTACCATATTTTTCTGTTCTATAATTTTCATTTTGTTTTACTTTATGTCACATTTATTTGCTGAGATTTTTCTATTTTTTATTGTTTTCAAGAGTGCTTACTATTGCATGCTTGAAGCACTTTTTCAGTTGCTGCTTTAGAGTTTTTGTCAGATAATTCCAAAATTTGTCATTTTGGCATTGACAACTATTGCCCTTTTTTTTTTTTTTTTTTAAGAGTTGCTATTTTTCACATGCTTCATTGGCCTGGTAATTTTGGATTGTATGAGATTTTAGTTTTGTTTTAATCCTGTAGAGAAGGTCATATGTTCTTTTAACAGGCTGTCAACTTGGTTAAGTTCAAGTCATAAGTTTCCACTCACATTCCATGAACTTTGGTTGTAATTTCAGTTTAGTTTTCAAAAGACATTGCTGTGTGGTTTAGATCTGTACTGTGTCTGCCACCTAGTGGCCACTTTGGATCCGGACAATCATTGTTCTTTTAGTTCAGCTTCTTGAGTCTTTATATATAGGATTAGATCCATGTATGTCCAGCTTGGGAGTTAGTCCAGGAATTAATAAACTTTTGGGAGTGCTTTACTGTGTTCCTCTTTTTTTTTTTATCTTCCTGATACTTTTTGTTAGCCAATGGCTGCTATTTTCTGTCCTCCAGCCAGAAAGCTAAGGTTTATTTGCCACATTGTGCACACACTTCTGTGACCACGTCCAGCATATCCAAGGCCTAGTGACAGGAGGTAGAGGGAAAATAGGCAGTGGGGTTTGGGTTCACCCTTTGGAACAGTAACTCTGTTGAAAGGAGAGAAAGGGTCTCTTTGCCTCTAAGTTTTGGCTGCATTAGCCTTTTATTACTGTAGTCTACCACTGCAACCAAGGGATTGCTTGGGGATAGGGACACAAGAAAATGAAGAACATATTTGGCATTTCCGCATTCTTCCTGAGCATTAGCCTTCTCTTTCCCATTCCTCAAGTCAGAACTAGAGGACTTCTTCTAGAGATCTCTCTTTGACCCAGGGCCTACTTTTCTTGTATTCATTTTAGAGGTTACCAAAAGAGAAAAGTTCCCTACTGGTTTGGTGGCATTTCAGATTCTGGTCTTTCCCCCCCTGCCTTACATGCTACTGTTTACTTCATGATCTTCAAACCGCTGCTCCTTGTATTCTTTTCAGGTAGAAGAGACAATTTAGAATATGCTCAACTCCATTACCAGGGATTAAAACATCTGTCTGTCTTTGCCCTTAAAACTACAAGATACCACCTAACCCCTGTCAGAATGGTGAAGATCAAAAATACAAAAAATGTTAAGTGTTGGCAGGGATGTGGTGAAAGGGGAACTCTCCTACATTGTTGGTGGGAATGTAAATTGGTCCAGTCACTGGAAAATAATATGAAGGTTCCTCAAAGACCTTCAGACAGAACTACTATATTATCTAGCAATTCTGCTCCTGGGTATCTACGCAAAGGACAGGAGAATGCTCAGTCAGAAAAGATTTATTGCTGAGTGAAGCAAGTCAGTCTATGAAAGAGAGACATTGTATGTCTCTACTTAGCATACACTGTCTGTCTACACTCTGTCGTAGAGACTGAAAGGTTATAGAGTATAAAAGCATTGTAACTAGTTATGAACACTGGAGACAGTGTAGGAGGAGTGTGGGAGGGGGGAAGAGTGTAGGGAAGGAAATTAGGGGGGGAAATAGAGAAGTAAGACATTTGTGGGACATAGAAATGTTTTATTACCCGTTGATAATAATGTATATAGTATTCTCAACTGGACTGGTCTGAGGTGTATTTCATGTTGCGTAAATGATCTCTACAAGCTGAATGATGTATAATGATTGAATATATAAAATAATAGTAATAATAATATTAAATGTCATGTACTTGGGGCCAGCAGGTGGCGTGGTGGTTAAGGTGTAGGACTCCTATGTGGCCAATTGCAGTTCGAGTCCTGAACCTGGTGGCTTGCTTTCTCTTTCTTTCTCTCTGTATCTCTTGTTAGTGGGCATGTGTGCCCTACAGTAAATTTTAGCAAATTAAAAAAAAATAATGATAATAAATAAAATGAAATAAAAATAGCATGTTTTCTACATGCTTGTGGCTCCAGGTTTATTTGTATTTTGTTTTTTCCTTTGGTAGGTTGCTCCAGAGAACATGGCTACAGCAATTAGGGAGGTGGGAGTTTGGAGACAGACCAGAACACTCCTACTGAAGAATTATTTAATTAAATGTAGGACTAAAAAAAGTAGTGTTCAGGTAAATTAAATGATTTTTTTCTGATGCCTTATAGCAGTTTCTTTTGCTTTGATATGTTTTGTCTCTAAGACATGATTTATTTTGTTGGGCTTTTTTAATTATAATTTTATTTATTTGCTCCTTTGATTTTCATATAAAGTTAAAGCTTGTCTTATTGGCCACAGAAAAATAACTGAACTACTTAATGCTCTCTAAATGTTAAAATATTTTAATATGATTCATAAAATTCTTTCATTTCTAACATCAGCGCTTGATTTTTAATCTTTGGGCATGCATTTTCCAAGTTTTATGAACTTACATGAAACAAAACTTTGTGAAACAGTATTCTACAGTTTTATTTCTCACATTTACTTTTTGATGGAGTTGTCCAAGATTATTGAAATTATGACACAGATTTACATCTACAGCATACATTTTATTTTGTGATAGAGACCATGCACACATGTATGCAGGAGAGAGACAGAGACAGAGAGAGAGAGAGAGCGCGCACCTTCAACAGGGTCTTGTCATGGCTTGATTTCCTTTCCCGAGTCATCAGCTCTTCAGGATCCTGGGTACCTGCTCACATGCTGATCATCTTTTAAAGCCAGCCCAGGGATTCAAATCTATGGTCAGGATATGGCATTCAACCTCATAGGGTGCTTATGGTACCACAATGCCACAGTAGCTGGACCCATTATTTTTAAAGGCAAAAGAAAGTTAGACCTCTGGCTAGTGAGCTGATGATAATTTCAAAGGATAAAATGTGTGGTTCATCTTCTTTTGAAATCAGGAGAACAAGATGAAATAATAGTTCAGCCTTACCAAGGCTGACTATAGAATTTAATTGAGTATAATATTAGTAGTATAATTTATGTAGAGTTAAAGTATGTTTTCTAATTCAAAATTGAATAAAGACATTCTTATAGTGATACCTGTTGGGATGTTTACTAAATTATTTTAAATGAAGTTGTATGAGTATATTTTTTATGTAAGTAGTATAAGATGTTTATATATTACCTTTTACATCATTTCAATTTTTTACGCACTTGAATCTTAAAACAGTTCAGTAAAACTGAGTATAATGGGGGACAGCAGGTGGCATGTGACTAAGGCATTTGACTCCCACATAACTGACCATGATTCAAGTCCTGGACCCAGTGACATAAAAATCATGCCAAGCAGGACCAGCAGATGGCATAAAGGTTATGTTGCTGGACTCCCATATAGTTGACCATGGTTTGAGTCCTGAACCCAGTGGCTTAAAACTTACGCTGGGCATGTGTGCATGCCCAAAATCCCAAGAGGAGAATGGAGGAGAAGGGATGCAGCGTGGCCATCCCCCCTGGGGGTTGATTTCTCACTTTCTGTCTCTCCAGTGAGCACATGTGCCCTATAGCAAAAATCTCTCTCAAAAAAGAAAAAAAAATAAATAAAAATAATCCCAGGCATGTGTGTGTATGTGTGCCCAAATCCTAAAAGGAGAATGGAGGAGAAGGGATTATAGCATGGCCATCCCCCTTGGGGAGTGAGTTCTTACTTTCTCTCTCTCTATGTCTCTCCAGTGAGCACATGCACTTTATGGCAAAAACCTAAAAAACAAACAAACCAAACAAACAAAAACAAAAAATAAGTACCCTCCCCCCCCAAAAAAAAGTGAGTGCAAAGGAAAAATCATTTAAAATATTTGCTTGGTTTGATGAGATGCTCAATGCAATAATTTGGGAAGGATAGAATTGCTTTTACTTTCATGTACTCAAGAAAGGACAGGACTGGCCCATTAGATTAGTGGTTAAGGGAACCAGGGGGGATAAAAAAGAATAAGGGAGCTAGATCGCATATGGCCGGCCACAGTTCAGATCCTATTCCTGGTGGTTTGAAAAACATGCCCAGTGTGTGTACCCAGAATTCTGATGGGATGGAGAAATGGAGAAGGGATGGCAGTATGAGCATGTTCCACTGAGAGGATTGCTTCTCTCTGTCTCTCTGTTTGTCTCTGGCAAGCACACACATTCTCTGGCAATTAAAAAAAATTGCCAGCCAGTGTCATGGTGGTTAAGGCAGCTGGATCCTACTTCAACTACATTGTTGAAATCCTAGGCCCAGTGGCTTGAAAGGCACACTGAGCACATGTTTACCCAGAATCTGTAAAGGAAGGAGTGTTGGAAGAAAAGGGATTGTAGCATGACCATTTCCTATGGAAGTGCTGTCTCATTTCCTCTCTCTCTCTTTCTCTCTCCCTCTCTCTCTTTCTCTCTCTGTCTCTCTCTCACACACACACACACACACACACACAAGCAAAAAAAAAAATAAATAAATAAAATAAAATAAAAAAGAGGATAACCAAATTCCTCAAGTTTTTTCTTAGTATAAGGTTATATTACTTGTATAGAAACCTTGATGATTTTTGCCCTCATTGTTATACTTTGTAAACAATTTGTTTCTTGTTTCTTTTATTGTAGGAAATTCTTTTTCCACTTTTCTTTTTATTTTGGTTAATATTAATTAGCATGATGCATCCAAATAAGAAATATCATGAAGTACCTGACGTGGAACTTCATCCTCTGGACAAATTTATCCTCTCTAACCTAGTTCTTGGATATACTCCGGTGACTAATATTACAAGGAATATCATGCAGAAAGTGTCTACTGAGCACCTTCCTGATGGTATTGTGAGCTTGTATACGTATTCTGTCTATGGTGTGAAACCTATTCAGTACAGGCTTTCTTTGCTGAGTAAATACAATTCTTAACATTTAGAGATGTGCCCTTTCACCAAAGGATAATTTATAAAAAAAAAAAATTAAAATAATTTGATTCTGCTGTTGCATGTTTCTTGTGAAATAACAATTTATATTCTTGATATAGGAAATGTGTTTTCACATTTTAAATTTAATTCTTAGATTATTTATAAAATAAGCACATTTATATGAGATAAAAGATTTGAAAGAATATTTTATTTGATTCTGATCTTCATACAATAATTAAGAAACCAAAATATATGACAAAGATTATAAAGCAGTATGTTGCCAAATCACCTTGCTTTTTTGTGGAGGTACGTGGTGTAAACTGAAGAAGTACTTAACTGTGGAGATCATGACTGTAGTTAAATACCTAAGTCTTTTTTCCACGGTGTGTACTTCCCAAAGAGATGGCCTAGAAAGGGGGTGGCTGGGAAGTAAGCAGCTAGTGAGCCTACAGTGCCTGAGAGAGAACCTAAAGCAAAAACTGGGGAAAGTGACAGGAATGTTTATACTAAAATGATTAAATAATGAAGTGCTGAATTGTAGAAAATAGCAAACAGTGGGACCAGTGGACAGCATAATGGTTACGTTGATGGACTCTCATGTGGTTCGACTGTGGTTCAAGTCGTGGACCCAGCGGCTTAAAACTCAAGCCAGGTGTGGGTGCACGTGTGACCAAAATCTCGAGAGGAGAATAAAGGAGAAGGGATGTGGCGTGGCCATTTCCCCTGGGGGAGGAGGGTAATTTCTCACTTATAGTCTGTCTCTCCGGCGAGTACACGTGCCTTATAGCAAAACTCTCTCTTTAAAAAAAAAAAGAAAAAGGAAAGAACAAACAGATTAGCATGTTGTCTTAGGTCATACAGGATAGTTGTAATTAACTTCTAGTCTATGTCATCACATTTTTGAGTAGTGCATCACTGTGTGGAAGATAGTACTTATATAGTCAGGAGCCAAATCATTTTTTTCTTGCTTTACTGCTAGTTAATATTTTTATTAAACATATATATCTTATTTATATTACTATGTATTTGTTGTTTTATCATATTCACCATAAGTGGCATGGATAGCCCTAACAATGTAATATATAAGCCTAAAGAACAGAAATGCTGAGAATGAAATTCCTTGCTAAGTCTGAGTACGAGCAGAGAGTATAAAGTAAAGAAATGCAACCCAGTGTATATTAACTTAACTGCTAAAGTAGTAAGTATATGTACATTTTTTAAAAAGTTGTATCTTTAAAAACAGACTTGAAAATGGGTTAGATATATATATACACATTAACATGACTGGTAGGATGTTGAACTAACACTTTCTATTCAGGTCAGTCCCAAAGTTCATTTTCCACATTCAAGGTCTAGAAAACCATGTTCATTAACACTTAAGCAATTCTTTATAATTTGCAGGTGCATTGTTATGTTTGTTAATTCATTTGGTCTTCAACTAGATATTTGTGCATGAGGACATTAAGTTAGAGTTAAATTGCTTATCTGTACTCATACAGTTGTTGAATGATGAAGATAGGTACTAACCCTATGTTGTAAAGCTTCCTTATTGAAGATTAGTTGCTTGTAAACAAAACCGCAAGAAATATTTAAAAACTGGTCTTATCTTGATTACAATATTTTTTCCATCTATATTTTTTTAAAAATTATTTATTATCATTATTATTATTATTATTTTAATTTACTATAGGGTACACACATTCACCAGAGAGAGACAGGGAAAGAGAGAAAAAGAGAAGAAAGTGAGAAAGCACGCCGCTAGATCTGGGACCCAAACTGTGGTCTGCCAGGTGGGAGTCCAGTACTTCAACTACCATGCTGGCCCCTCTCCATTTTTCTTTTAAGAAAGGGTCAAGCAATATCAGATTTAAATGGCAATTTTATTTGAAGAAGAGTTGCCTCATAGTGACTAAAATATTAATACATACATAGTTTGTGAGAAGGGTTATGGAATTTTCTTCATAAGTAGAAATATTTAATAATAAAATATTCATTAATTTATCAAGACGTTATTTGTTTGTTTTACTTTTAGATAAATGAACCATAGTACTTATTATTTCTATAATTTCTTTCCTGTATGAAATCCTAGTTTAAATTTAATGGTCTATCTGAAAGCTTCTTGGTTGGTGGACTTTATTGAAAGTTGTGAAGACAATATCAGAAGTATTCAATATTAAAGTTTAGTACAATTTATTGATGTTTTGAGAAATTACAATGTTTAGATGAAATATGAGTTCTGTGTATTGTTTTATACCATATCATATTTATAACTTCCATATTATACTGACACATAATTTATGTGATCGAATAACAGCTGATTATCCTTTAAATGTGTACTATTCTTCTATTATTACATCCTATTATTTTCTTAGAGACTTGTCTTCATTTTTTAAGAAGTCAGTAAAGAGATCAGCAGATGGCATAATGGTTAAGTCACTGGGCTCCCATGTAGTCAACCGTGGTTTGAGTCCCTGATGCGGCAGCTTAAAAACTCACACAGGGCACGTGTGCATGCGTGTCCAAAATCCCGAGAGGAGACTAGAGGAGAAGGGATTGTGGTGTGGCCATCCCCCCCATGGGGTGATTTCTCACTTTCTCTCTGTCACTCTCTCTGGCAAGCACTATACCAAAAACTTTTCTAGAAAAAGAAAAAAAAAAAGTCTGTAAAATAAAAGTGCTTATAAAATATTTCATAAAAAATAAGTTTAATATAGTAAATTATTTTAATTTGTGACTTAACTATATTGTTGTAATATTTTACAGTCATAATTACTGAAGAATATGCAAATGAAAAAGAAATGGTAGCATCTAGTCTCTCAAAGTCTAGCAACTTCGTAGGTGTGGTTTTCAAAGATTTTATGTCCTATGAACTTCGTTTTTTCCCTGACATGATCCCAGTATCTTCTGTTTATATGGACTCAAGAGGTAAATAGCTTAAATATTATCAGTACCAACCGAATGCTTGACTTTGCTGTCCCTTACTTCAGATGCAGAATTTATAGAGTGTAATATTGACATTTTCAACTATACTCATTTATCCAGATAGGAAAACTGTCAAGTATAACATGAAGATATTTATGTATATGCAAGTGTCTATGTCTGTCTACATCTACATATATACATAAAATTCATGTACCATTTAAATTTTAATACAGTTAAATGTATCAGTTACAGTAGTGTAAAGCAGAATCATATCTTGAGTTATAGGACTTTCTAAATCTATGTTTTTTTCCCTCCATATTATTGTTTCCACTTATGATACAGCTCTTTAAAAACCTCAAGGTCTTCTACCATTGAATTTTGTTAGTTTTACACTCAAAATGTGGAAAACAGCTTTTAGTGGTTAAAAACCTATGAAGAGACATTATCAACCATGCTTACTGAATAACGTTAAAGATAATGTGCTAAGTACTAAATTTGTGACTTGATTCTAAAAAACTTTTACAAAAAAGTTATTTTTCTGTTTTCTTAACCTGGACTTCTCCCGTATCTGGAAGTGCCTTGAAACTAAGTCATTATAGAAGAATTACCTTAAAACAAGAAAGTGACTTATTTTAAATAATTTTGTTTATAATTAATTTTCTCTTTATATTTCTATTCATTTATTTTTCAGGACCCTTATTCACATAATTGCTTTATTTAGAAATTTCAAGTATAAAGTCAGGAATATTATAGCTGTTGTTTGCCTTCAAAGGGCAATACCTCATTTTCTTTGGTCCTAAAGGGATCAATAGATTGTATTACTATGGTAGCCATCCGTATGTTATCTATAGAAGAAAGTACTTATATGTTGCATAAAATCTTATGTTGCATATGTTTCTTCCTGCAGCTGGCTGTTCAAAATCATGTGAGGCTGCTCAGTACTGGTCCTCAGGGTTCACAGTGTTACAAGCATCCATAGATGCTGCTATTATACAGGTAAATATGATGAAAACAAAAACCAAGCAAGTTCTAATATTTCTTAATTTATTATAATAGGATTTTATTTGACTGTATGATTTATTTTAACTCCTTTAAGAAGAGAAATGAGGAAGTATTTCTGATATAATAGTTTTTGAAACCCACTTTTCTTTTTTTTTTTAGAGTTTTTTGCTATAGGGTGCATGTGCTCGCTGGAGACACTGAGAGTGGCAGACAGAAAGCGAAAAATCACCCCCCAGGGGGAATGACCACGCTGCAATTCCTTCTCCTCTCTTCTCCTCTTGGGATCTTGGGCGTGCACTTACAATGGCCCATTGTGAGTTTTAAGGCACCAGGTCCAGGACTCGAACTGCAGTCGACTACATGGGAGTCCATCTGTTGATCCCCAAACCCACTTTTATTTGATAGTTCCCAAGCATAAAATTCAGTATTCTTTATATCTTTATTGATGATAGTAATATTTCTTTGTATTTATAGACAGATTTCTCATTGAATACAAATATCTTGGTTTAAAGAAAGTGAAGATCTTTTATTATTTTAATCATAATAGATTTTTTTTTATTTAACAAGCATTTACCATGCATTTGCCTGACACTATTTCTAAGTTGTGTTCTCATAGTTAATCTGTAACAACCTTATGAAATTGATGCTATTATCATCATCCTATTTTATACAGGAAACTAAGACATGGATACTAAATGATTTTCCAAAACCTAATTAATCAGTGGCAAAGTAGAGATTCAAACCTTTGGCTTTTTGACTCCTAAATTTGTGCTTTAGTAACTATACTCTGCCATCATTAAGATTGTGTATAAATATTGAAATTAGGTTCAAAAGACAAGCTTAGACCTGATCCAGTGCTTTGCATTTCAGCAGAAAAACATAGCCATGAAATTTATTATTTTTAAAAGTTATTTATTTCTTCTATGAGAGCGAGACAAAGAGACAAAATGAGAGTAAAAGATAGAGAACACCCCAAGCCAGGGTCTGGAGACTCCAGCATCTACTCTCAGTTTCACCAGCCCTGGATCATGGGCACACTCATGTCTATAGCACTCAGGGCGGTCTCCAGCTGGGTCAGCCTCACAGTGCATTGCATTTACCGCTGTGCCACTCTCTGGCCTGAGAATTTATTTTTAAATACCTTAATTTTGTGTCTGGGACAGTAGCCATAAGATGATATTTCCTTAGTTAGAATTAAAACTATTCAAATTATTGGGTTGTTGGAAAAGTCATGACATATTTTTTCTGTATTTGTCTATGCAAAAGGCACCTTGACTTTTCCAATGACCCAATAATTATATCTCATTTCTCCATATTCCCGGTATATCTGTGTCTTTTTATCTATTTGCTTTTTCTAGAATGGAGTTTACTGTACTTCAAAATATTGTAATTTTAAAAGTGCATATCCCTCTCAAAAAAAATTTTTTTTAAAAGGGACCAGCAGTTGGTGTAATGGCTATGTCGTTAGACTCCCTTGTAGTCGACCACAGTTCAGGTCCCAGACCTGGTGGCTTAAACTCATGCCTGGTGTGTGTGCGTGCATGCCCAAGATCCTAAGAGGAGAATGGAGGAGAAGGGATTGTGGCGTGACCATCTGCCCTGGGGGATGATTTCTCACTTTCTGTCTCTCTCTCTTTCTGGCGAGCGCACGAGCCCTATAGCAAAAACCTCTCCAAAAAAAAAAAAAAAAAAAAAAAAAAAGGTGTACATCACCAATTTTCTGTACTAAAATGTATGTTTGAATTTGTGTAGAACTGAATTAAAAACCTGAGCAGGAGTCCTATCTCTGTTAGTTTTTAGACTACTATATATTAAATTGACTACAATAATATTATTTTACTTGACAGGGTTATTGTAAGAACTAAATGAAATAATGTATGTAAAGTTGCCTTATAAACTCTTGCAATAAGGAGTGAATGTTTTAGGGCTATGTAATATTACACAAATTCAGTAGTATAGACATTTGAGGTAAAGACAGAGAAATACAGGCTTGTATCACATTGATGATGTTAAAGCATTTCTTTGTGTTATGGCCAAAGACTTTAGCTATCCATAGCCCAAACCATACTGGCTGAACAGGCAGGACAGGTGTCATTTCAGGCATTTAGTCATATATCAGAAATATCATGTGGTATGAGTACTCTCATTCTCGCTACATGTGTTGGTTTTAGAGGATTTTAAAGCAATGGGAGGGCATGCTATTTAAAAGAACATTTTTTTGAAATGGTCATAGGAATGATGGCACTAAGAATCATTCCTAAATAGTTCAGTTTCGAAGATGTATAATTTTGTTAAGATGCACTTAATTGTCCACATGAGCTGATAATTGGGTGCTTTTATTTTCTTCGGCAAATTATTTAGTCAAAAACTACACACCCACCCATCTCAGACTTTAGCATTTTGGTATACATCCCAAATGAATTAAAAGCAGTATTCTACTCTGTATCATGATAGTGGGGCGACTCACTTTATTTCAAATGCGTAGCTTTTTGAGCATTGTATTTGTACTGTGTTATTGACTAAACTTGAGGGTATAATTGAAGCATGTTCTTAGGGGCTATTATCAGAACTAAATTAATTTAATGTATTTACATTTTCTAATTGTAGTTGAAGACCAATGTCTCTATTTGGAAAGAGCTGGAATCAACTAAAGCTGTTATTATGGGAGAAACTGCTGTTATAGAAATAGATACCTTTCCCCGAGGAGTAATTTTAATATACTTAGTTATAGCATTTTCACCTTTTGGATACTTTTTGGCAATTCATATTGTAGCAGAAAAAGAAAAAAAGATAAAAGAATTTTTAAAGATAATGGGACTTCATGACACTGCCTTTTGGTATGTTTTTAAAAAGTTTATTATTTAATATAATTAACTGATATATTAAATATCATTGCAGATCTTCAGAATTGTAACTTTGTAATCAGTATTTATCAAACTTGATGAAATACTGATCCTGTTTTCTTACGATGATTGCCTTTGTCTTAGAATTTGAGATCGGTGAACAAGCTTTAGAAAGTAATTGTTTTCTTTTAATATAAAGAGAGAAATGTGGAAAGTTTATATTGATAATACATGTCTAAATTTTATTTCACATTTTGTTGGACCCATGGGACATACACCACATATTTCACTTATATTTTAGTGTGTAGAAGATATGAGATCCTGGGAAGAGAGTAATTACTTGCTTTTAACAGTCCTCCCCTAAAATCATAGTTCTTACATAATATTAAAAATGTAGTTAATGGTCCAGTGCCATGGCCTAGTTGTGAAGGGAGCTGGATCCCACATGGCCTATGCAGTTCAAGTCATAGACCTGGCGGCTCGAAAAATGTGCGGGGTGAGTGTGCGTGTTTAAGAAGGGAAATAATTTGTAGAGAAAGAAATGAAAATGTCATGTCATAAAAGTAAGCCTTAATGAATCAGTATTTTTATGTAATAAAAATTTTATAAAGGAATGCTTTTTTTTTTTTTTTGTTGATAGAGGGCATGTGTGCTTCCAGAGAGAAGATGAAGAGGGAAAAGGAGAGTTGAGAAAGCATTCCCATATAGAGTGTTGCCAGGCTGAAATTCCTTCTCCATTTCCCCATCCTGCTGGGATGTTGGACACACATGTACACACACTGTGTGTGTTTTTCATGCTGCCAGATCTGGGACTTGAACTGCATAGTTAATCATCTGGAATTTGTTTCCCTTAACAACCAGGCCATGAGCCAGCCTTAGAGACATGCATTTTTATAAATAATTTCCTATGTATATATCCCATTCTCCTTGCTATGTAATGTGAACATTTGCTTTAAGCATATTTTGGGAATAATAATACTATGTATGTGAGCTGCTACTATGTAGTCAGTTTTACAAAATTTTATTCTACTTAGCCCAGTGCAGCAGTTAATTATAACATTTTATATAATGAAGTTATTATGTATAGCATTATATTTTCTTGCTTCTGTTATTTTAATATGATTTTTGGTATGCATTGAATTAGTAAAATATTTGGTGGGGGAACAGTAGTAGGATGGATTTATGCTGTTTAATTTCTAAGTACCTCAGTTTTGCTTCTGAAAAATGATGTATTCAGTTATGGTAGTCTGGCTATCTTTTTCCCTAATTCGGTGATTTTATGGCATCATATATTGATCTGCTAACTTGAAAAAAATGAAATGAAATGAAATAATGTAGCAGTGTCATTGAACTCTGATTGGAAGAGAAGTCTTGAATAAAATGGTGAATTAATTGTTGATTTGAGGACCAGCAGATGGCATAATGGTTATGTCACTGGACTCTCATGTAGTTGATCACAGTTCGAGTCCTGGACCCAGCTACTGAAAACCCATGCCAGCCACATGTACATGCTTCCCCAGGTTCCTGAGAAGAGAATGGAGAAGAGACTGCAGCTTGACCATCTGTCTGGGAAGTGACTTCTCACTTTCTATCTCTCTCTCTCGCCAGCAAGCACACGCAGCCTGTAGCAAAAATCTCTCAAAAAATTGTTGATTTTGTTGATCTCACATTGCATAAGGGTAGTAATTGTATTATTGATTAGTGAGATAGCCTTCTTTGTAATAACAAAAGCCAACGGAAATATACTTGTAGCATGCGCTATAAAGAATATCATTATTCTAACTAATTAAACTCCTTTTTTTTTTTTTAAAAAAAAAAAAGAGGTTTTTGCTTTGTTTTGAGAGAGAGAAAGACAGACACAGTGAAAGGGAAAGTGAGAAACCACTCCCAGGAGGGATGGCCATGCCACAATCTCCTCTTCTTCATTCTCCTCTGGGATCTTGGGCACGCACACACATGTGCCTGGCCTGAGTTTCAAGCCTCTGGGTCCAGGGCTTGAATGCGATCGGCTCTGCGAGAGTTCAGTGATGTAATTGGTATACCATCTGCTGGTCCCTAAACTCCTGTTTTTTGTTTGTTTGTTTGTCTTGTTTTGGAGAGATTTTTGTTAGAGGGCATATATACTCGCCAGAGAGACAGAGAGACAGAAAGCGAAAAATCACCTTCCCCGGGGGGATGGCCACACTGAAATCCCTTTTCCTTCATTCTTCTGAGATTTTGGGCACACACACACACACATTTGTCTGGCATGAGTTTAAAGCCACCGGGTCTGGGACTTCAACCACAGTGGACTATATGGGAGTTCAGTGACATAACTATTATGCCATCTGCTGATCCCTAAACTCCTGTATTTTAAGAACATCAGAGGTGTGGTGCACTATCAAACTTTCGGGACTACTAGATTTAAAGCAATTACAAATTACTATTAAAATGTAAACCTTTTTATATTCTTTAAAATATAACTCATAATTTTATCTTTATATCAGATTACACTTTTATCTATAACTTAACCAATACTATATTTTAACTACTTGTAAGAGTATTTTTGATACATGCATATACACAAAAAAAGATGGTGTAACTTTAGGAGCAAAGCAGTTAAAATAATGTGAAGTTTTATTTAAAGTGATTCTTTAACTGTGAAAGCCTTTGCGTTTGACTGTAAGTGTATCTGTATTCTCATTTTAGGCTTTCCTGGGTTCTTCTGTATACAAGTTTGATTTTTCTTATGTCCCTCCTTATGGCAGTTATTGCAACAGCTTCTTTGTTATTTCCTCAAAGTAGCAGCTTTGTGATATTTCTTCTTTTTTTCCTTTATGGATTATCATCTGTAAGTATTTTAACTTGACATGGGAATAAAGAATTGTGGAACTATTTGATGACGTAGCAGTCTTTAAAATTTTCCCATTAAAGATAGATTGTTACTAAGTTACTGATAAATGAGTTAAATGACATAGTATTATTGCACCTCTTTAATTTTAGAAAAGTTACAGAATAATTTTAAGTTTAAAATCGTTTCCGTATTTTGTATTTCATGTATGATTCCTGAGTCTCTGCATTACTATCACTCTAGAATCAGGTATAATCAAGTCCTGGACTTTTTTTTTTTTTTTTTTCCTTTGTCTTCATAAAATCCTGACTGTTTGAAGTTAAATATGTGCTATAAGATGATAATTTTTAAAGACCTATTTTTAAATTTAACTCTTTAGGAGTTTTGATATTCATTTGTTAAATGCCTTAATGCTGGGTTTTAATGCCCAGCCTTTGTTTCCCGTGGTTCCTGTGCCCACTCTGACTGGTTTATGTGTCCATCCCATACCAGTTACATTTTGTTTGGGTTATTGGAAAAATCATGACGTGTTTTTCTATGCAAAAAAAGTGATGACTTTTCTGATAACCCAATATTACTACCACTACCCCTGCTCTGTAAAATGATAAGTTTTATATAACTCATAAACTTCCTCATAGGATCACTTGAATTTTTAAACTGGTTTTGTATCTTCCCCCAACACCCCTCACCCCCAGAGGTTTTTGCCTTAGGGCACATGTGCTCAGTGGAGAGAAAGAGAGACAGAGACAGTGAGGGAAAGTGAGAACTCACCCCCCACCCCCTTCCCAGGGATGGCCATGCTGCAGTCTCTTCTCCTTCATTCTCCTCTCCGGGGTCTTGGGCATGGATACATACTTGCTCAGCATGAGTTTCAAGCCACGAATCTGGGACTTGAACTGCTGTCAGCCTTGTGGGAATCCAGTGACCTAACTGCCAAGCCATCTGCTGGCCCCAGGTTTTGTATCTTACTAACCTAAGTAGTTTGAAAAAGATGGGTCGTGAAAAGCTTCTTGACTTACTGTTTTGTTCCCATATTTTATGCATATGACTACAGAAACGCATGGCTGTTTATGGTTTCTAAAGTGTAGAGGTGGTTGTTTCCCTAAGATATAAAATGCCTTTTAAAATATTTATCAGTTTAAATATTAAAAATAGTTATCACTGGGGCCACAGGTGATGTGGTGGTTAAGGCATTGGAATCCTACTATATGGCTGACCGTGGTTCAAGTTCCAGGCCTGACAGCTTGCTCTCTCACTTTCCCTTTTTCTCTCTCTGTCTCTGGTCAAATTAAAATGTAATAACAATAAGTACAATTAAATAAATAATTCTTTAAAAATGTATATTTGTATCACTATTTGTTGAAAATGAAGTACCTGACCATAGAAGTTAGAAATTTTAATTGTTGGGAGTTGTGGCATGATGGTTGGGGCACTGGATTCCCACATGGCTAACCATGGTTCAAGTCCTGGACCTGATGGCTTACTTTCTTACTTTCCTCTTTCTTGCTCTTCGCTCTGTCCCTCTCTGGTCAAATAAAATAAAATAAATAAATAAATAAATAAAATAATTAAAAAAATAAAGAAATTGTAATTGTATCTTAATGAATACATTTTCTAATTAAATAGCTCTTCTTTCACAAGTGAAATTTAATTTTGTTTTCATACCAGTGTATATAAATGATGCATTAACCTTAGTGTTTATATTTTATAGGTATTTTTTGCTTTAATGTTGACACCTCTTTTTAAAAAATCAAAACATGTGGGAATAGTTGAATTTTTTGTCACTGTGGCTTTTGGATTTGTCGGCCTTTTGATAGTTCTCATGGAAAATTTTCCCAAGTCATTAGTGTGGCTCTTCAGTCCTTTTTGTCAGTGTACTTTCTTGATCGGTATTGCACAGGTAGGTAATTTATTAATCTTGCGTTCACTAAAAATTTATTTTTCTTTTCAGTTCCATGTAGCATCTTATACTACCATGAATGCTACCTTTGATTTACAAAAAGAAAGTTAGTTTAAAATTTCAAGATGAGAAATAAATTTAAGTACTGGAGTGCTTTTTGAAATCTAGTTTCATTTGTATTTTCTACAATTCTTAGGTTTTTGCCTTAGGGCATATGTACTTGCCAGAGAGAAAGAGAGTGAGAAATCACCCCTCAAGGAGATGGCCATGCCACAGTCTCATCTCCTCTTGGGATTTTAGACAGACATACACACGTGCCCTGTGTGAATTTCAAGCTGCCAGGTCTGGGACTCAGATTGCAGTTAGCCATGTGGGAGTTCAGGGCCTTAACCACCATGCTACCTGCTGGCCACTCTTTTCTTCAACATTAAGTTTTTGGTTAAATGTATTTTATTTTTTAATTTTTCACCTTTTGTTTTAGTGTATCTTAGAAATCTGTTTCATTGCAGTAACTGTTACTGTCAGAAGTCATTGGTTTATGTGTCAAGTAATCTGGACTGCTCTGTTGCTACCATTTGTTAATTTATCTCAGAAGAATACCTTGCTAAAGGTTGTGTGTACACTATAACAAATTTATTGTGAGTTTAGTGGTAAAATAGCAGGGCTGGTGGATTTTACTGGTCTAAGCTAAACTTGATTTTTTTATTAGCTGTTATAAGACTAGTTAGGTTCTAAGTGAAAAAATCTTATAAGAAAATGCTTTATACAATAGAGCATCAATTTGAAGGAAAAACATAACTACTTGATATAAGAGATTACTCATGTTGTTTGAATAGAACATTCTGACTTGTGAGACTAAATTAAATAGATTGTTTATGAAAGGCAAATATCCTATGTTTTTACCTCTTAGAGGAAGATATAGAAGATTTGGTTATGTAGAAGTAGAGAGTGAAACGGTGTCTACCAGTAGCTGAGAAAGAGAAGGCTGGGGAGAATAGGGAGGACTTGGTTAACAATACAGGAGTGCTCGTGGAGTAATGCAATGAGTGCTCGAGCACGCAGAGTAACTGCAGTTGGTGACAGTTCAGTGTATACTTCAAGATAGCTAGAGGATTTTGCATGTTCACAATACAAAGTAATGGTAAGTGTTTGAGATAGTGGATATATTTAGTACCCTGATTTGATCACTACACATTGTGTACATTCGTTGAAAAACTAAATGTCACCCATAAAAATATAAAATATAAACTTATATCCATTAAAAATTTATTATAGAAGTATCTTCTCATGTACTAGTAATCTATAATAGATTGCTTATAAATATTAAGTAAAATAAATTTTAATGACATGCGCCATGAGAGCTATTTTTTCTCCCATAAAGTTTGAAAGTTCACTGAGTCTCCCTTCTCTTTGGAATGTACAGTTATAGATTTATAAGTTTTTGTTTTGAGTGGGAGGGTCTTTTAATTCATCTTCATTTCACTGATAAAGGGGCCGAAATCCAAAGTAGTATAATTCAAGTTTTTTCACTTAATGGCAGAGCCAGGACCAAAATGAAGCCTCAATCTCTAGTACATTTCTCTTTCTACTCTAATTAATTTAATGGTTATGTTATTTAATCAAAATACTTTCTCTGTTTTCAATACTGAAAAGATGCTTACCAAAATTTTATTCTCTGATACTTAGTTTGACTTCCATATGGATCATAACCCTTTTGATTGCATTAGTTACTAATAATAGTCACACTTGTATTATTTCATTTGCTATCTATTACCTTAGAATTAATTGCCCCCCCCAAAAAAAAAAAAAAAAAAAAGGGACCAGCAGTTAGCTATGTCACTGGACTCCCGCGTAGTCGACCGCAATTCGAGTCCCGGACCCAGTGGCTTAAAACTCACGGCGCACACGTGTGCGTGGGTGCCCAAGATCCCGAGAGGAGAATGGAGGAGAAGGGATTGCAGCGTGGCCATTCCCCGGGGGGGGGGGGGGTGATTTCTCGCTTTCTGTCTCTCTGTCTCTCTCTGTCTGGCGAGCGAACGCACCCTAGAGCAAAAACCTCTTAAAAAAAAAAAAAAAAGAATTAATTGCCCCCAAGAATAGATATATCATAGGTTAAAAAGCACAGCATTAAAACATGATTGAAAGGAAGCATGATAAACTTATATATTGGTAAAGTCTTTATTGTTTTACATAAAAATTCAACTTACTAATTTGGTAGACTGTTTATTTTGTTACATAACCCAGTTTGATACTGTCACTCTGGATAGAATGAGTAACTCTAAGCAGCGTTCGCTTTTGCTAGTTTTTGTAATTTTATATAATAAAGTTGGTGTTTTTATTTTTCAGGTCATGCATCTAGAAGATCTTAATGAAGGTGCTTTATTTTCTAATTTGACCGAAGGCCCATGTCCTCTAATTATTACTATTATCTTGCTAGCACTTAATAGTGTATTCTATGTCCTCGTAGCTATCTATCTTGATCAAGTCATTCCAGGTAAGTTGGTGGGTTTGGGATTTTACTTTAAAAATTTTTAGTTTTCTTATCCACATTGGGTCAACCTTATTGTCTTTTTCCTTAGCCAGAATATCATAAGTCATAGTCACAGTAAAACTTTTAAATTTGATTTTAGTTAAGTATATTTTGTACATAAGGCTTACGCCACAGGTGAACATAGGAGATTGTGTAAAAAGAGAGCAGTTTGCTTTGAAAGCCCTTGATCCTATTTCTGTCCTGTTGTTGTGTTCGCCGAATTCTGCAATGTCTTCTCTGTTAACTAGTCACTTAGTTCTAAGTACTGCCTGTTTTCAAAGTCTAAGATGATACCCGTTCAAGTCTTTGGCCTGCTTAGCCTCTTGCATCGTGTTCTAGCCATTCAGTACATATTTGTCCCCACAAAGAAGTAACTTCCTGTAGCACAAAAAAATATATTTTACTAACCTTTACATCCTCATGAACTCTCAGCCACTCGGAATTTATTTACAGACTATCGTTATTTGTTGGTAAACTGATGTCTCATGCACTATTGACAGTATTTTATCTATACCTAAAATTTATTATTTATTATTTTTAATTGACAAGTGACAGTTATATATGTGTATTGCGTATAACATAATGTTTTAAAATATGTGTACATTGGGGAAGGGCACCTAAATTTTAGACCTAATTTATGGTATATTTCAAACACTGCCATATAATTTAGAAACTAGTTTTCGGGAATAATTTGTTATAATAACACAACATTTTAACCTTTTATTTCAGGGGAATTTGGCTTACGAAGATCATCTTTTTATTTCCTGAAGCCATCATATTGGTCAAAGAGCAAAAGAAATTATAAGGAGTTATCAGAGGGCAATGTCAATGGAAGTATTAGTTTTAGTGAAATTATTGAGCCTGTTTCTTCAGAATTTATAGGAAAAGAAGCCATAAGGTATGATTCAATCATTGGCAATCTAGGCATTAGAATTAATCATGGAAACTGCCATGTTTAAATTTTTCTCTTAAATATGTATGCAAATGATCTCTTAAATTTGGTAGACTCTTTATGATTTTAAAACATAATATTAAAAAAGACTAACTAATTTTATATTCTGATTTTCTTTTGAGACCGTTTAGAATAAGGTTGCTGCTAGGGTTGAAATTTTATCCATCAGTAGAAAATGTTAAAAGTAATAAAACCCAGTGTTTACACAATTAAGCTGATTAGAGCTTTTCCCATTATACAGATTGAAATAGAATAATTATTATTTTATCAGGTAATATTGTCTTACACAATATATTAAGTTATTCTCTGTTAATTTCATACCTCTAGGGTTTTGTGACATAGCCAGATTATCACCTTAATTTTTTTTTTCTTTTTCTTTTTTTCTTTCTGTTTTTTTGTCTATAGGGTGTGTGTACTTGCCAGAAAGACAGAGACAGAAAGACAGAAAGCAAGAAATCATCCCCCGGGGGGATGGCCATGCTGCAATCACTTCTCTTCTTTTCTCCTCTGAGGGATCTTGGGCACACATGCACACGCACCAGGCATGGTTTAAGCCACCAGGTCCAGGACTTGAACTGCGGTCGACTACATGGGAGTCCAGTGACATAGCCATTAGGCTAACTGCTGATCACAATTATCACTCACCTTAATTTTTAAGAACTAAAGAGTTGGCATAATGGTCGTGTCGCTGGATTTCTATGTAGTTGACAACGGTTCAAGTCCCGAACCTGGTGGCTTAAACTCACACCGGGTGCATTTGCATGCGTGCCCAAGATCCTGAGAGGAGAATAGAGGAGAAGGGATTGTGTTGTGGCTATCCCCCTAAGGGGTGATTTCTCGCTTTCTCTCTGTCTGTCTCTGTCTTTCTGGCAAGCACAAGTACCCTATAGCAAAAACCTCTCAAGAAAACAAAACAAAACAAAGAAATCCATTACTTTTCCTTACTAGATCAGTCAATACAAAATTAAAATAAAAAAAAATGAGAAAGAAAAGAAAAATAAGAAAAGTAAAGTATATGTGTTTTTAAACTTAAAAAATATGTTTAAAACCAAGGGAGAGTCAAGGTACTTAGCATGTGGGACCAGAAGATGGTGTAATGGTTACATAACTGGACTACCATGTAGTTGACCGTGGTTCAAGTCCAGGACCTAGCAATTTAAAGAACTCAAGCCGGGAATGTGTGCGTGCCTGCCCAAAATCCCTAAAGGAGAATGAAGGAGAAGGGATTGCGGCATGGCCATCCCCCCTGGGGGGTGATATCTTGCTTTCTGTCTCTCTGTCTCCCTCTGTCTCTCTGGAAAGCACACAGGCCCTGTAGCAAAAATCTCTCTCTCAAGAGAAAACAAAACCAGTACTTAGCATGTAATTAGTAGGCCAGTGGTCTGTCTTTTCAAGTCTACAATTTAAATTGATTAAGGAAATCACTAATTTAAAAAAAAATCATGCAAAGAATTGAAGTGGAATGAGAGAATCACTTTACATATTTATAGACAGTCTGAAATGTGTTCTGACATGAAATGGCACCTGGTTTCTGGCCCTTTTAGGTAATAAAACACATTTGATTAATCAGAAATGAAAAGACTTTATAAATCGCTTGAATCAAATGCTTCAGTTATTTTTAGATCTTTGGTTTGGCATAAAAAAATGAATGAATGACACTTAAAATAAGAGGAATACTGTCCTTTTCTCCTATAGCTTTTTAAACATAATTTTATAGTTACTGTTAAACTTCTTTGGTTCACTGTATTGGTAAGGAGGTACTTTATTATTATTTCTGTTAAGTGTGACAGCTTTGATAAAAATATACCATACATGTAAACACATATACATACTTAAACATTTGCTTTAAATATGTAAAAATAGAAAACTGTGTTTTTCAGAATCATTGGTATTCAGAAGACACATAGAAAGAAAGGTGAAAATGTGGAGGCTTTGAGAAGTAAGTAGCGTTCCTAGTATTCAGTCTGTAGTATTAAAGTACAAATGAAAATCAATTTGCATAGTTTTTGAGAAATGTAAACTTCTCTGTCATAATTTTGTCTTATCTTTAGAGTTCTTTTATGTGATTAGTATTCATAAATAAAACTAACAACAGTGAAATTGTAAGAGCAAAAAGTGGGGCAGCTGGTGTTATGGTGGTTAAGGTAGCTGGATCCCACTTGCCAACTGTGCAGTTTCAGTCCAGGATGGGGATGGTTTGGGAAATATTCTGTGTGCATGCATGTACACATTTTGAAAGGAGGGAGAAATGGAGAAGAAGGTATTTTGGCGTGACCATTCCCCATGAGGGAGAGCTTTTTTATTTTTTTTACTTTCTCTCTCTCTCTTTCTCTGTCTCTTTGATAAGTCAATATAAGTCCCCTGGGAAATTAAAACACAAAATTCCCTAAAAGCAAAAAGTAATATTTATTAAGATGAAAACATTTAGCTATTTAAACAAATCTATGTCCTTTTTAATTTTATTATTATATATGTATACATAATTAGTTACTTTTTAAAAATTCTTTTTGACCTTGGCACTACTGATGTTTTGGGCCTGAAAATTCTTTATTTGGGGAACTGTCCTGAGAATTGTAGAATGTTTAGCAGTATGTCAGTATGGTAATCAGGGTTCTCCAGGACCAACAGAACACACACACACACACACACACACGCCCCATAGCAATTGTGAGCCTTGGGCAGGGGCAGTTGGGGGAGGTTTATTATAAGGAATTGGTTTATGTTATGTATTGTGGCACCTGGCAAGTCCAAAATCTATAGGGCAGTGAAAACTTAGGCAAGAGTTGAAGTTGTAGTCACGAGTTCAAAATTCACAGAATAGGTCAGCAGGCTGGAAACTCATCACAGGAATCTACATTATATTTTTGAGGCAGAATTCCTTTTTTTCGGAGAAACTTCAGATTTTTTTCTTTTCTTTTTTTTTTTTTTTTTCCCCTATAGGGTGCGTGTGCTCGCCAGACAGAGAGAGACAGAGAGACAGAAAGCGAGAAATCAACCCCCGGGGTGATGGCCATGCCGCAATCCCTTCTCCTCTGTTCTCCTCTCACTCAGGATCTTGGGCATGCACGCACACACGCCCAGCGTGAGTTTTAAGCCACCGGGTCCGGGACGCGAACCGCGGTCGACTACGTGGGAGTCCAGCGACATAGCCATTACGCTAACTGCTGGTTCCCAACAGCAACTTCTATACTGTTTGACCAGACGGTTGGGTATGTAGCCTAGCCAGGCTGTCACATAGAGTTAATCATTACAAATGTCTCAGAAATGTCTCTAGGCCAGATACCTCTGGGAGGCAAAATCTTAATATTCCCCCTCCCCACTCCACACTTGAGAACCAGTGGCCTGGCATATGTTGACTTTTCTAGATGCCTTTATTTTTTTTATTTTTCATATTATTAAGGTCTATAAGATCTGTAGTGATTTATTCCTGATATTTATTATTTGAATATTTTTAAGCAGGTATTTATTAGTTTAAAATATCTTTTTTTTTTTTTTTTTTTTTGAAGGTTTTGCCTTAGGGCCTCTGGTGTGCTCACCAGAGAGAAAGACTGAGACAGTGAGAGGGAAATTGAGAAATCCCCCAAGGGGATTGCCATGCTGCAGTCCCTTTTCCTTTCGGGATCTTGGACAGACACACATGCGCCCAGTGTGATTTTCAAGCCACCAGGTCTGGGACTTGAGCTGTGGTCGGCCATGTGGGAGTCCAGCAATATAACCCCTATGCCACCTGCTGGCCCCAAGTTTAAAATATATTTTCACAGAACCAACTTTTGACTTTGTTCACCCTCTCTACTTTTATTGGTTTTCTATTTCCTGAATATTTGCTCTTCATGGGTAAGAAGTCTCAAAATGTTTAAATATGAGTTCTATCCAAATTTCAGTAGGTTCAAACTCAATCAGAATCCTATTATACTGGACCAGCTAGTGGTGTTGTGTTTAATGTGGCTAGATCCCATATAGTTGATTATGCAGTTCCAATCCCAGATTTGGTAGCTTAAAAGACTCTCTAGGCACATGTATGTGCCTGCCCTAAGTCCCACGCAGAGAATGGCAGAGAAGGGATTGTAACGTCGTCAACCCCCTGGGGGGTGCTTTCTCGGTTTCCCTGTCTCTATCTTTCTCTGGGAAACACACATGCTCTCTAGCAAAAGAAAAAATCCTATTGGGCCTTTTTTTTTTTTTTTTTTTTTGTGATTGAATTTGACAAACTGATTTTAACATTTATATGAAAATACAGATGACTCAGAATAGCAAAAACAACTTTGAAAAAGAAAACAAAATTATAAGAGTAGTATTACATTGTTTTTAGGACTTCACAAAAATGTCACAGTAATCAAGACAGTGTAGTTTGGCATGAAAATAATAAATAAAAAGGTAACTGAAATAGAACAAAGTAACTAAAGAAATAGACCTGTATATATATGGGTAACTGATTTTCAACAAAGGCATAAAGCATTTACTAAGAAATAGAATTTTTAACAAATATAGAAACAATTACAGAAAAAGTGGACTTTGATTTATACTAGGCACCACATATAAATCTAACAGAAAATGAATCACACACGTAAGTGTAAATCCTAAAACAGTAAAACTCAAGGATAAAAAGGAGGAGAAATTCTGTGAGAACTTGGGTTAGACAAAAGTTTTTTAAACGTAGTCCTGAAAACACAAACCATATGGATATTAATATCATTACTCACTAGGGCAATGTAGATTACAACCATTGTGAGATATCACTACATACCTATTAAAATTATTAAAACTAAAAAGATTGATATAATGTATGTTTGGTGAGTTGTATTATAGAAGAACTGGAACTCTCAGACACTACTGGAGGGGATGTAGAATTGTACAGCTACTTTGGAGAATAGTTTGGCAGTTTGTGAAAATGTTCAACACATACTTGCTATGTGATCCAGCCATTCTAATTCTAGATATTTAGCCAATACAAATGAAAGCATGTATTTATTTATGAATGTTTATTACAAATGTATATGGAAAAACCAAAAACTGGAAACAAGATGAATGGACAAATTAAATGTGGTATGTCTATACAATGGAATGCTATTCAGCAGTAAAAAGTAATGGACTGTCCATATACTATAATATGGATGAATCTCAAAATAGTTCTGTTGAGTTATTTTGATGCGAAGCTATGTAAGAGAGATGATCTCCAAAGCTTGAAGGGACTGAAAGACCAAAGATTGAGGCAGACAAGTCTAGCATGTTACTTAAGAGTTTAACAAGGGCCAGCCAGATGGCATGATAGTTAAGGAGACTGGATCCCACATGGCCAGCTCTGTGATTTGAGCCCCAGACCTGGCTGCTTAAAAAAACACCCCGGATCAGTGTGCGTTTGTGCCCTAAATCCCAAGAAGAAAAAGAAGGGAATGTGGCCATCCTCCCGAGGGAGTAATTTCTCACTTTTCCTCTCTGTCTCTCTCCAGCAAGCGTGCAGGCACTATAACAAAAACAAAAAACAAAAAATAACTTGATAGGGAGTTTATAGACAGAAACAAGGTATTGGGTGGCCACAAGATAAGTAGATATTCATGCCCTTCTCCCCCAGAGTATATGCTTATATAGCCAGTAAAGTGGGGAAGAGAGTTGTATGTAAGAGGAGTGGGGAAGAGCATAGGGAGGCATTTGAGGGATGTATAGAGCAATTCAACATATTAATATTGTAGCTTAACTCTAATCAGAGACCTACCACTCCTTTGATAGGGATTGTAGGCTTGCTTGTTGTAATGGTTTAGTCTACATTTTAACCTGGGGAGTGTAGCCAAGGAGCTTGGGGTCTTGCCAATGTCAGGTTGGTAGAGATGGCAGATTAGCTTCAAGATGGTGTCACTTTGGTTTTGCCATATGAGTGAAAGAAGCCAGAGTTAAAGAGTACATCTGTATAAGTCCATTTATGCAAAGTTACAGAAATGCGAAGTATAATGAAAGAAAGCAGGTAAGTGGGTGGGGAGTGGATGAGAAGAGGCAGAGTAAAGAATCGTCAAAGGGGCACCAGGAACTTTTTGTGGGAGAAGAATATGTTTATTAACTTGATAGTCATGATGCTTTTACAGTTGTAAACCTGTCAAAACTCATCAAATTGTTTACATATGTACAGTTTATTGTATGTCAACCATATGTTAACTCTGTTTAAAAAATTAAATCAAGTGGTCATGTTTGCTTTAGCTTCTGTATTCTGTTCTCTTCCACTGGCCTATTTACCCCTATTTATATGCTGTTTTAACTACTGTAGCCTTCTAGTTAGTCTTGTTAACTTTCTGAAGAATTACTTATTTTATTGATTATTACAGTTATTATTTTTCAAGCTTGCTATAGGGTATTTGTGCTCACCAAAGAGACAGAGAGGAGAAAGAGAAAGGAAAAGTGAGAAAGCAAGCCACGAGGTCAGGGGCTCAAGCTGTGGTCAGCTGTGCGGGAGTGCAGAGCCTTGACCACCATGCGTACTACCTGCTGGGCCGGGTCTTGGTAACTTCAAATATTATATTTAGGTTCTTTACATTTCCATGTCAGTTTTAGAATCAGCTTGTTTATGTCCACCAGTATCTATTTTGGTATGTTATTTATTCTCAAGGACTTTGTTCATTTCATTTTAATTTCCAAAATTGATTTTTGCAGGTTTTTCATAAATATCTATTTATATCTGTGGAATTATGTCCCCCTTTTCATTGTATATTTAGTAATTTATAATTTATTTTGGGGTTGGTGGGTCTTACAGTTTGTGAATTGATTTAATTAATCTTTCCAGGAATCAACTTTTGACCTTGTTGATTTTCTATATATAATGCTTTGCATTTTATTGATTTACATCACTGTCTTTGAGTTTAATTTGTGCAGCTTTTTCTAGCTTCTTGATATGTAATCAGATCTATTTCTGCACTGTAAATTACACTAAGGTTTAATGACATAAAGCAACCAGTATTTTACTATTCATAAAGAGTCTCTGGTTTAGCTGGAAAGTTCTACAATCACCTCATGGATGATCTGGCAGTGAATTTGTGCTTTACTACGGCCTCATGTAATTGTCTGTTAATAGGCTGATTCCTCTAGTGGGCTGTAGGTACAGCTCTTTGCATCTGTTCAACATGGTTTCTCATCTTCCAGTAGGTTAACTAAACCAAAAGCAATTCAGTATTTTTTCATTATTATGTGATTTCACACTATCCTTCTAGCTTTTTAGTTATGTAGTCTTTTTTTTTATGTAGTTACCTGAGATGTTATACATCTTTGCCTTTTAATTGACTTATAAGCCAGTGCTTTACTATTTCTCAGCTCTACCTAGAACCAAGTCTGGACAAAGACTTGGACAGAGACAAAGACTGACTGACCCAAATGAAAACTCCTTGCCACAGTTCTTCCTTGGCAACCCATTTTTTGGGACCCCTCCCTTGGGAGTTCTGTTTTTCCTTCCCCTCTCTTCAGTAGACTTTCTGTTTTGCTATACTTACAAAAAAATCCTTTCAAGTATTTACCTAGCCATTTCTGTACTATTAGTTAATTTCTAGTGTTTTGTTTATGTGTGTGTGTGTGTGTGTGTGTGTGAGAGAGAGAGAGAGAGACAGAGATAGAGAGACACATAAGAGAGAGAGAGAGAGAATTTAACTTACCTTTAAATACTTTTGGTGAAAAAAAAATTATTTGTTTTAAAGTTGGTGTAGAAAACTCCAAAAGTATGTGTACTCCCCCCTAAAATCTTACTGTATGAAAAAATAAATAAAATTTATTTTTATTTTCTTCAGATTTATGTCATTGACTATAATAAGAAAGCTATTTAACCTGCTATACAATATGCTGGTAACTTAAAGAATATCTTTAAATTTATTACCTTACTTTAGAGTTGCTCAAGTATTATGAGTTATCTTGTATAGCTGAATAGAAATAAAAATCACATTTGAGTCTTTTTTTTCCCCCTGAATTAGATTTATCTTTTGACATCTATGAGGGTCAGATAACTGCCTTACTTGGCCACAGTGGGACAGGAAAGAGCACATTGATGAACATTCTTTGTGGATTGTGCCCACCTTCTGATGGTAAGTTTTCTGACTTAGGGAAAAAATCTCTTACTTCCTTTTATGTCATAGTGTGATTAACTAAAGGATCACGATATAATTATGCCTAAATATACTGAAGGATTTTTGTCAATGATTTGGGACCAAACTTCTGTAAAGATATTTTCTCCTTTTTCAGAAAAATGTTTCTCTGTTTTGACTATACATTTGGTCGTTTATCAATAGAAAATAGCAATGATTCCATTATACTTACTATAAGTAATAGGCTCTATTTTGTATACATTTACATCACATATTATACACACGCATGTATGTTGTATCTGTGTGTTTTCGTGCTCATTCTTCATTTATAAGGAAGGGTAAGTCAGTAATTAAAAATTAAATCAGACCTATAGACTATTTCAGATTAAAAAAATAAATACAGATTTCTAAATATGCATCAGTAGTTTAAAAGGAATGAGTGATAAATGTCAACACTGTCTCCTAAAATAGAATTTTAAGAGCAGTAACTAAAAAAACCATAATTTTGATTTATTATTATCCTATCAGTTACATTTCAAAGTAGTGCCCAATATTTCCACAAGAAGCAAATAGAGTGGAAGTACATTCATTACTACAGTAAAATATTTTACTTTACAAAAGGGCCAAATTATATTGAATCTACATTTTAACCTTTTAAATATAATTTTTAAAATTAGTTTGATTTTGTTATTTATCCTTATTCATGTCACTCTTTAATAGCAAGTATAGTACTTTACATTTATAAAAGACTTCATGATTTTTGTTACAATTCTCTATCTGTTATTTTATTGATTTAATAGTTCTAACATAAAATATATTAGTATTCGGTTTATAGATGAGAAAAACTGGAATTCTGAGATATTAAGCAATTTGCTTAAGATCATACATCGTATCCTAGCTAGCGAGGATAAAACCTTTAGTTCTTTGATCTTTTCACTATTACATAATGTCTGGAAATGAAGGAAAGTTATTCTGGAATATAAATGTAAGTAATGCACCAATAGATGTTTATGTTTAATGTATTAAGCTTCTAGTTCCTTTTTTCACTATGTGATATGACTAGAAGTGAAGGAAAATAAAATTGAAATTTAAGTGGAAGTATATCACCAATAATATGGAAATTGAAGGTGCATTACATCTTCTGAATTTGTAATTAATTATTATCTCATGTTTCTATTACAACCAAAGTCTATTACAGGCAAATAACTAAGGCATTAGGATATGTAAACAAATATACATTGTTAGATCCTTAAGGTACTTAATATAAACTTAAATATACATTTTGCTTTTAGGATTTGCATCTATATATGGATACAGAGTCTCAGAAATAGATGAAATGTTTGAAGCAAGAAAAATGATTGGCATTTGTCCACAGTTAGATATACACTTTGATGTTTTGACAGTAGAAGAAAATTTATCAATTTTGGCTTCAATCAGAGGAATACCAGCCAACAATATAATTCAAGAAGTATGTTACTTATATAAAAATCTTTACTTTTATTTCCTGTAAATTAATTACCTTTTGTAATAACTTAAAATTATGCTTGACTATCTACATTTTCTGCTCTGAACCAGTAAATAGAAATTCATTACAAAGAATTAGAATTTGAAATACAGTGTTTTGTTATTTTTTAAGAGAGAAGATTTTGCTAGAGGGTGTGTCGGCTCTCTGGAGAGACAGAGATAGAGAAAGTGAGAAATCACCCCCCCGCCCTCCCGCCCAGGGGAATAGCCACAGACCCTTCTCACCCTTTCTCCTCTTGGGATTCTGGGAATGCAGGCACATGGGCTTGGCATGGGTTTCAAACTTCTGAGTCCGGGACTCAAACCGTTGTTGGTCATGTACGAGTCCATCACCTTAACCACTACACTACCTGTTGGCCCTTGGAGTAAATGTTTTAACACACATAAAATAGTCCTTGTTTTATCGGGAGTATGGGCTCTTCTCCCCTCCCCTGTCTTTCCCTCCTCTCCTTTTCTTTTGTCTCATCTCCTTTCCTTTTTCCTCATCTATTTCCACTTTCCTCCGTTCCCCTCTGCTGCTTCTCTACCTTCTTCACCTCCACATACACTCAGAGGCTTCACACTGATCTTTTATTTTGCCTTGTTACCCAGGAAGGCACAAAAGTAAAAGACCTTCCCCTCAAGAATATTGTTACCTATTATTTTCAAAATTGTGTATGAATATATGTCAAAATTAAGTTCCAGGGCCCAGCCTAGGTAGCCTGTGCTGCTAGATGCTGCTACTCAGCAGGCTGAGGCCAGATGGGCTGCCCTATTCCATTTCTAGCCTTCCCTAAAATTCAGGGCATAGTGGCATGAGAGTCCCAGCTACTCTGGAGGCTGAGTCAAGATATAGAGATGCTGTTTTAGGAAAAACAACAACAACTTTAAAAAATTTAAGTTCTTTGGGCTGTCATGGTAGTGTGGTGGTTAAGGTTTTAGACTCCCATGTGGCCAACCGTGGTTGGAGTCCTGGACCTGGCAGCCTGCTTTCTCACTTTCCCTTTCTCTTTCTGTCTCTCTCTGGTAAAATTAAATAATAATAATAGTAACAAAAAAATTAAGTAAATAAATAATTTAAAAAAATTAAGTTTCAGGGACCAGCAGTTAGCGTAATGGCTATGTTGCTGGACTCCCGTGTAGTTGACCGTGGTTCGTGTCCTGGACCTGGTGGCTTAAAACTCATGCCAAGCACGTGTGCGTGCATGCCCAAGATCCCGAGAAGAGAATGGAGGAGAAGGGATTGCGGCATGGCCATCCCATTGGGGGTTGGTTTCTCGCTTTCTGTCTCTCTCTGTCTGTCTGGCGAGCACACACGCCCTATAGCAAAAACCTCTCCCCCCAAAAAAAATTAAGTTCCATAAAAGAGCAATTTTAAAGTTGATTAAAATTACTAAAAAAATTGTATTAGTTTGGGCCCACCAGTGATACAGTGGTGAAGAAGGTTGGATCACACATGGCCAACTGTGAGGTTCAAGTCCTGGACCTGGTGGTTCAAAAACACACCAGGCACATTTGCATGTGTGCCCAAAATTCTGAGAGGAGAATGGAGGAGAGGAGATTGGGATGTGACCAACCCCCACCCTGTTCCTCTCTCATGAACACTTGCACCCTATAGCAAAATAAAAAATAGACAGTTATAAAAACTGGAGTGAGCAGGAGACATGGTAGTTAAGGCACTGGATTCCCTCATGGCTGACCGCAGTGAGTTCTAGACCAGGTGGCTTGAAAATCATGCTGGGAGTGTGTGTATGCCTGTGTACTTAAATCCCGAGAGGATTCATGCTGGGAAAATTCATTTTGTGTACTGTAAAGCTGTAAATGTCAAACGTTTAAAAAAATACAATTTAATAATGATTTAAAAAAAAAAAACAACCAACAGGCAAATGGAAAAAAAGGGATTATGGTATGGCCATCCCACTGGGGGGGGGGGGGTTGATTTCACACTTTCTCTCTCTCTGTCTATCTCTGTCTCTCTCTGGTGAGCACATGTGCCCTATGGAAAAAAAAAAAACAACTTAAGAAAATTTTAAAAACTTGTATTAATTAAATATTTAAAAAATACCTAATATTTTAAGACTTAAGATTCTTAAAAAATTAATATTGATAATGATGTGAATAGTGTGATATTGAAAATAACATTGCTCTACTTTAATTCTACAGGTGCAGAAGGTTTTACTAGATTTAGACATGCAGGCTATCAAAGATAACCAAGCTAAAAAATTAAGTGGTGGTCAAAAAAGAAAGCTGTCTTTAGGAATTGCTGTTCTTGGAAATCCAAAGGTAAATATTAGTTTCACTGATGAGATCATAAATTATGTTGCATTAAAAAAGCAGGCTGTAAAAAAATATGTAATACATTATGTAGATTTTAAACACATATGAAATATATGTTATGAATGTAATCATAGTAATAAGGCTTTAAAACTGAAGTCAGAAAGATAATGAACATGAATTGAAGTATCTTTAAAAAGTTCAAATGAAATGCATATTATGAAAAAATTATGCATGGATTTGAAATACTTTGGTACCAAAATAAACTCATGCTTTAAGTTTTTCACACATGTTTTGAAATACCCACATACTGGTAACCTTTATGAAGGAGGATGAATGGTTAGCCTGTGACCTGATGGTTGAGGAAGCTGGATCCCATTTGGCTGCGTGGTTTTATTCCTGGACCCAGTGGCTTGAGGGGCATGCTGGGTGCATGTGCATCCATGCCCAGAGTCCCATGGAGAGGGAGGAGTAGAAGCAAGGGGATTGCAGTGTGGCCGTGCCCCATGGGAGGTGCTTTCTTGCTTTCTCTTTCTTTCTGTCCTTCCTTTGGTAAATACATTTGCCATCTGGCAAATTGGAAAAAAAAAATTATAAAAGGAAGGAGAATGAAAGGAATGAAATTTAGTTATATTTGCACTGTTATAGTTCTTAAAATTATCTGAAGAAAATATGACCAAAAAAATTTGAATGGCAGCTATAATAGATTAATAGTCACTAGTTTTTAAAATATACTTGTAATAGTTTTTAATAAAAGTTTAAAAAGAGAACAGGCCAGCAGGTGGCGTGATGGTTAAAGGTGCTAGACTCACACATGGCTGACCAAGGTTTGGCACCCAGAGCTGGCAGCTTGCTTTTTCACTTTCCCTCTGTCTTTCTTTCTCTGTCCCTCTGTGGTCAAATTAAAATAAACAAATAAATAAAGTTAAATAAAATAATTCTTTTGAAAAAAGTTTAAAAATAGAACAAAATCATAGGAATGGTTCAGCTCACCACTGTCCTGCTCCTTTGAATTTGGTTGTTTATTCTGTGATGTTTTCTGTCCTGAAGAGCTGCATTGCACAGTCCTAGAGCAATGCCAGATGGTATGCCTGTAGCCAGGAGCCTCAGTGATCACCATCCTGCCTCAATGGCCTTCGTTGCTGCAACTTGGGGATGAGTCCAGATTCTGGCTGTGCTAATTAATCTTCCTCTCACCCCCCACCACCACCTTTTCTAAATTAAAAATAGTATTGCAATATAGGATGTACTTCTCTAAAAAGTAATTTTTATATGTGCAAATTTAATGGTTAAGAAAAATAACAATATAGTTAATGTTTTGTTTTTTAGTTTATTTATCTGATTGTTATTATAATTAGATCTCAGGTATTACAGACATTTGTTGCTTACAGTTAAACCAAGGAAAATAGTCACATGCTAAACTCGTAATTTGCAAAATTTATGTGATCTCAAATATGAGTGAAAAACTCAGGTCTAATTTATTTCTGATTGAAAATAATAACTTCTAAGTACCCACAGAATTTGGTATTTTAGTTTTCCTGAGGATTCCCTGCTCTTCCACACCCCTTTTCCCACAGGTACTATTGCTAGATGAGCCGACAGCTGGAATGGACCCCTGTTCTCGTCATATTGTTTGGAATCTTTTAAAATACAGAAAAGCCAACCGGGTGACTGTGTTTAGTACTCATTTCATGGATGAAGCTGACATTCTTGCTGGTGAGATTTTTGCTTTATTTTTGAAGGAGAAGATCATGGGCTAGAAGGAAAGTTCACATACAGAAACCCTGAGAACTAAATAGAAAATATATATAATAATATATATTCATAGAAAAGTTTTAAATTTTTTACAAGTTATATGAGAGAGCTGTCTTCAAAAATTTCATGGAAAATGTGTAGGATGAAGAACTATTCATAGATTAAAATTTTACTGCACCAAAAGAACTTGTATTTTAACTATTTTTCATGAACTTTTTGAAGTATCCTTGTGTATTTTTGTGTTGGGAATCCTCCAGATGACCCCAGATTCAGCAATTTCCTGGGAGATGGACAGGATTCAGCATGTAGTTACTACATTCATGGCTATGGCTTATTGTAGCAAAAGAATACAAAGCAGTATTAGCAAAAGGAAAAGAGACATGGACAAACTCTGGAATAAAGCATGTACAAGCTTTCAAGAGTCCTCTCCCAGTGGAGTCACACAGATGCTCTTAATTTTTCCAGGATTGAGGTGTAATAACATGTGTGAAATGTTTTTTGGGGAAGCTCATTAAGGACACAATGTTTAAGATTCTTATTGGATGCTGGCCACATAGGCACTCTCTGCCCAGCACATACCAAACTTCCAGATGCTCAGAAACAAAGCAGGTTTTTAGCATAAAGCCACATTGTTTGTATGGTTTAGACTTAGTGTGCCAACACTATATGTTTTGAGAATAGTGAGATAATCCACGAAAGTCTCACCTGTGATAGTCCATAAAACGTAAATACTAATTATTAATACCATTATTAACTTGGAAATTGAAATGTAAATCTCTGTTTGCAGATAGGAAAGCTGTCATATCACAAGGAATGTTGAAATGTGTTGGTTCTTCAATTTTCCTCAAAAGTAAATGGGGTATCGGCTACCGCCTGAGGTATCACCCATTCTTTATTGATATTGTTCTTCACTCTAGCCTTGATCTACTATTGTTATTTTTAGAGTTTGTCATAATGTGCTTTGACTATCTTGTATAGCACTAGGTTTAAGCATTTAGAATTTGCTTTTGGTTGTTTATTGAGAAATCCTAAGAATTGTGATTTTTGGTTTTCTCTAGCATGTACATAGACAGATACTGTGCCACAGAATCTCTTTCTTCACTGGTTAGACAACACATACCTGGAGCTACCATATTGCAGCAAAATGATCAACAACTTGTATATAGCTTACCTTTCAAGGACATGGACAAATTTTCAGGTACTAACTTTCCATTTCTTGGATATTGAACTGCGATCTTACATTCGGAATAGGCTTTCTTGATTTCCTTTTGTTTACTTCTCTGTGTAATAATTTTATGTTCTTAGGTGGCCAGAGTTAATTTCCTTTCTCTCTTTTTTTTCCCTTAAATTTGCCAGAAGGTACATGTACTCGCTAGAGAGAGAGAGACAGAGAGGGAGAGAGAGAAAGCACCCCCAAGTGGGGTGTGGTTATGCCACAATCCTGTCTCCTTTATTTGTCCTTCCTTTCAGGATTTTGGGCACACATACATGCCAGATGAATTTTTTAAGCTTCTGGGTCCAGGATTTGAACTATATACCTGGCTGTGTGTGATCTAGCGCCTCCATTTACTAGGCCATACACTAACTGCTGGTCCCAAAACCTTGAATGATTTTAATTGACGCATTTTTCTACTTTATAACCATAAACTCCAAGTTACTCTCCTTCTGTTTAGCAATTACTTAGTAGCCAATAGACTATTACTGATATGGATATGTTTGATATGTTGTGCAGATTTCCCATAATATTTACCTAGTAATTAGAAAAATATTTTCTATAATAGCTTAATTGGTTTCTTTAAAATAAAAGATAGATCACTAATAACTTCAATGAAGTACATGTGCCTATTTAATGCACCCTGCCTATCATTCTGTCTTCTTATATCCTCTTATCTCCTATCCTCTAATAATTTTTCTATAGTGCTAATTTTGTGCCAGATGCTGATCAGTATCTTTTTACTATTACTAGTTTATTTAGTCATCCCACTATTTCAATAAATATGTGAGATGAATACTGTTATTGCCTCTATTTTATAGATGAGGAAACTGAGGCATAGAAAGATTTAAAGAACTTTTCGAGGGTAACATAGGTAGAATCTGTTGGAGCTGAATTTTGAACCCACACAAACCGGTTCCAGACCTCATGTCTTCGTGGCCATTCTTTCTTGCTTTTCATGTTACTTTGGTAAATTCTCACAGTATTTCCCTATATTTCAAAATGTGTTTGGGGAACCCTGGCAGAGGGTGTACTCTAAGATGTCTCAAAGGAGTTCATGAGGTAAACAATTTTTTGACGTAATACCAAGATGTTATTTGCCTTTTTGACTTTCAGCTTCTTATGATTGCAGTATTTTTGAGATACTACATGACATATATGCTATCTCAATAAACTGAATACAAAAAGAAATATAAGAATTCATCTGTCCTTTACTAAGAAAGACATTAGAGATTTGTGAAAATATTAAACAATGCCCTCTACTCATTATATTTTGTTATGAAAGTATAGTTTTCAAAAATAGATTTTTCTAATATATAGTAGGTTTATTTTTGTTGTTTTAAGAGAATGAATATGTATGTAAAGGGTTTCTCTGTATTCTCTAGTATGTGTTTGTTTTAATAGTAATATATCCCAATTTAAAGAATTGTGAAATAATTTTTAATTTTAATTTATCATATGATAAATATCTCATAGATTAACCCATACACAAAAGTTTGAGAATCACTGTGCTAGCAGATAAATTGAATCATATTGTATTTTTAGAGAATATTTTAAAATAACTCATGACAGACTGCTTAATTTAGGAGGGGATTTCAAAATGTTTGTAAAAAAATGGAATGAAATATGATTTATTTTGGTAAAAATTTTTTTGAAATTCACATGTAGTATTTTTGTAATACTCATTTTCCATTAACTTTTGAAGATCCCACATAAAGTATTCTTTTATTTTTTCTTTTAGGTTTGTTTTTTGCTCTAGACACTCACTCAAATTTGGGTGTTATTTCTTACGGTGTTTCCCTGACAACTTTAGAAGATGTGTTCTTAAAGCTAGAAGTTGAAGCAGAAATTGACCAAGCAGGTAATAATAGAACAAAACATTTTAAGTAATGAACTAGACATATGGGAATGGAATTGCCATTTCCTGAGAATGGAGGAAGGACAGGTTTTTGGAAAGAAGGAATCCAGATGTAAATTTTGGTTCTAGTGTTTGAATTGCATCTGGAGCTAAGTGAAGATGTTAGAGTGAAGATAGAAATTCTGAGGTAACACATATAGAAGGTATTACAGAAATGGATGAAATCACTGAGGTAGAGTGTTTAGAAGGAGTTGAGGGGCAAGCCCTGAGGATGAGTGGAGAAGGAGCCAGAAAGAGCTAGCCAAGAAGGAATCATTATTGTGCTGTTTTTCTTTGCTGCAAAAGCCTAGGAAAAAATGGTGTTCCAGGAAAAAAAAAAGGTTTTTTGCTATAACAGACAGAGAGAGACAGAGAGACAGAAAGCGAGAAATCACCCCCCAGCAAATCCCTTCTCCTCCATTCTCCTCTCGGGATCTTGGGCACGCACGCACAAGTTGTAAGCCACCGGGTCCGAGACGCGAACCGCGGTCGACTACGTGGGAGTCCAGCGACATAGCCATTACGCTAACTGCCGGTTCCCAACTGGTCAGTTTTTTATCAGTTGCTGTCGAGAATAAGATAAGGACAGAAGAAGATAGTTTAGTACAAGCGAAGATGGAAACTCAGTCATGTAGCATCCAGGGGTGACCTTGATGAGCCTGCTTCTGTGGTGCGAGGAGAAGCAAGTTGGATATGTGCAGGTTAAGGTGAGAATGTGAGTTGAGGAAAATTTTCTAAAGATTGAACGTTAGCAAGATGGTTGTGGTGGTAGGTCCAGAGAGTGAAGAAAGCTAGATGTTAGTTCATAGTTTGTTAAAAGAGTCAAGATGTTTTGAATACATTGTGCAGGAATGTTGAGTGGCTAATGATTAAAATCATTGTGAGACCAAAGTCAAGAAAAAAGCTAAGTATGTCACTGTGAAATGAACCTCTTTCATGCTAAACTAAATCTGAAATTTGATAAAAAATGATTACTAGGATTTTATTATTCATGGTTTTAGTGGTCAAATTTTAAGATTGACATTGTGAAGAAACAATAGTTTGCTAGCATTGTCCACTTTAAAATTGCTCTTGTGTTCATACCTTTATGATGCCTGATGCTCACTTTCAAATGCAGTCTGAGAAACAATGTGCTTTTGGGTCCTTCATTTTTCTCCTGTCATGTCTGGATCAAGAAATATTTATCTGAACTATTATTCTGATTTTGAAGTTTTTCCATTTGAAAGCTTGAGATGATGAAGTTGACATTCTGCTTTTAATTCCTCCCCTCAAATTGTGGAAGAATTTAGAAAAGAAACCTTTTTTTGACAGTTTTACAGCTTTAAATAAAATTGGATAACTAAAAATAAAGCCTCCTAACAAAGGTTTATTTTATTTATGAGTGCTAGTTTATGAATAACTATATAAAAATGATGTAATCTCATTTATTTTGCTTAATGTTATTATATAAGTTGAAAAATATATGCATTGGTTCGGAGTTATAATGTTCTTCCAAAAGTTGTGTAATTATTACACTGTCAATATTTGCATTAATTGTCAGTCTTTCTGCATTTAAAGTTCTGAATGTCTGCTTTTGAATTTAAAATGAGTAGCTATCAATTATGTAGCGTTTCATTTGTACCATTAAATAAATAGACCTTTTAATTTTAATTTCTAGAATTTCAGCAGAAAATAGATAGGAAATCTTTATTTCAAATATTGGGTTGTTGGAAAAGTCATGACATGTTTTTACATAGAAAAAGGTATGTCATGACTTTTCTGACAGCCCAATACATTTAGAATGTTTAACTATAATTGAAAATGAATAGTAAATATTAAATGTAAGTCTGAGTAACATACTTATATTACTGAGTTCATTAATTTTTTATTTATTTTTTATTTTTTATTTTTTTGGAGAGGTTTTTGCCCTTTTTCTTTTTCCTCCATTCTCCTCTCGAGAGAGATTTTTGCTATTAATGTTAGGCATTTTTTCCCTAAGTGCTATGATAATAACCTATATGATTACACTATCCTTGATCATGTACTATTTCAAGAATGCCAGGAAATGATACAGAAATAGGCATTTGGCTGTTAACCCTTTCAAAAACATAACATGAAATTGAATGGCAGATTTTGTCTGAAAACTAAGCCTGAAACTAAATTTAATAGAGAAGAAAGACAGGAGAAGACTCTAAACATGGAGGAAAGAGGAGTCAAGTGTATAATGAGGACAAGATGTTATGTAATAGTCACAGAAGAAAAGTTCAGAGTAAAACTTTGTATATTATACCATTGAGAGATACTAAGTTGTTAAATGTGGGTGTGCATCCAGTTTGCTTCTGAACAGTGAAATCATCCAGGATGTACTTTTTGTGTATGGATTTTTTTGTTCAGTATTATGCTTGTGAGATTCAACCTTGTTGTTACGCACGTACTGTAGCTGTACAGTAATTTGCACACTTTCATTGTTTTACACTCTTGCCTAGTAGACTTATTTCACAACTATTTATTCATTCACATGTTGTGAGACATTGAGTTCTTTCCAGTTTATGGGTATTCTGGGTAAGTCTCTACTGATGACTGCAGTATACATGTCACATGTCTCTATTGGGTTTATACCTAGTGGGATTTCTTGGGTCATAATATATGTGTACATTCAACTTTAGTAGATACTACCAAAGTATGTGAGGTTTGGCTTTGTTTCCCATTACAACCACATGTTTGCGTCTTAAAAATTTACATGCTTCAGAAATGTTTTTCATCGAAATATACTGAATTTTTCTTCTTGTTTTGTTTTGGCAAATAGATTATAGTGTATTTACTCAGCAGCCACCAGAAGAAGAAATGGATTCAAAATCTTTTGATGAAATGGAACAGAGTTTACTTATTCTTTCTGAAACTAAGGCTTCTCTGGTGAGCACCATGAGCCTTTGGAAACAGCAGGTGTATACAATAGCAAGGTTTCATCTCCTTACCTTGAGACGTGAAAGTAAATCAGTGAGATCAGTGTAAGTATTATAGCCACCCTTCTGCCTAAAGAGTTGCTCTTTTAATTATTCAAATTGGATTTACCTTTTCAATTTTTAAAATGTAGGCATGTAAATAATTATATACTTTTAAAAGACTGCAACTGTAATTTTAGAGTATCTGGGAAAAATTCTGCTTATAGCAATTTTTTTTTTTTTTTTTTTTTTGAGAGGTTTTTGCTATAGAAGATGGTTGTGCTTGCCAAAAAGACAGAGAGACAGAAAGTGAGAAATCACCCCCTCGGGGGGATGGCCATGCTGCAATCCCTTCTTCTCCATTCTCCTCTCAGGATCTTGGGCACATGTGCCCGGAATGAGTTTAAGCCACTGGGTCCAGGACTTGAACTGCAGTTGACTACATGGGAGTCCAGCGACATAGCCATTAGGCAACTGCTGGTCCCTTGCTTATAGCAGTTTCATCAAGTACCTTTAGAGCCTCTTTTTCTTTTTTTAAAACTAGCATTTATAATCTATAAAATGGAGAAGTAGCAATATTCTCTGATTACATAATTTTGGAATTGTCATTTTATCTTAAATTATATTTTGCATTTATAATTTTAACTAATTTTGTACCTATTAGTTTTTATGATAACTTTTTATAAATAGCAGGAAAAATAAGCATAGCTTTATTAGATGGAGAAACTGAAATAAATATAAAGAAAATGAGATAGCCTAATAGATTTGGGATCAAAATGACATTTCTAACTTGAACCTTTCTGTTGGGTTGCCCTAGGATGGTAGGCACTGAATTATTTGGAAATTGCATGAGCCACTTTCATTCTCCAAGCATCCATTTTGTTATAACCAAAATGCCGATAGGAGTAAAGCTTAATAATCAAGAATAAGATTATTGCTATATATTTGAAATACTTAGAACTTACTAGCTTTTTTGACTGAATTTATTCAGTATCAAACAAATGTCAGTCAAGTATCTGTGTTATTCCTACGTCAGCATTACAGGAAAAAAATGTTTTAAAAATCATGTTGTTCATTTAATTCAACATCATTTTTATAAATACTCACTGAAAAACAATAGAAGTGTCTTAACTCAGACTGCTATGACAAAACACCATCTGCTGGGTGACTTAAACAGAAGAAATTTATTTATTTTTACAGTTCTGGAAGTTGTATGTCTAAGATTAGAATGCTGTTATAGTGAGGACTTTCTTCCTGGTTTGTAGAAGGCCACCCTGTCACCACTGGGTGCTGACATGAGTACATTAAAAAAAATTAGAAATTAAAAAATAGGGTACTTAAAATTATAAGTTGCTAACTAAAGCGTAATGATCTGAACTCTCTAGCCACTTGTTCTGATACTTACCACATATAATATAGAGATATTTCTCAGGATAAGTAGCTGTCGTCCAGATAGAAAGCATTATAGTATATTTCACCTTGCTTCCTGAGAAGAGCAACTACAGTTAATGTGATTAAATTGTGGTTAGGATAGGGGACCAGTAGGTGGCGTGGTGGTTAAGGCACTAGACACTCTCATATGGCCAACCACGTCCTGGACCTGGTTCAAGTCCTGGACCTGGTTCAAGTCCTGGACCTGGTGGCTTGCTTTCTCACTTTCTCTTTCTCTCTCTTTTTGTCTCTCTCTGGACAAATTAAAATAAATAAATAAGCAAATAAAATTAAATAATTCTTTAAAAATAATAAAATAAAATAAATTATAATTAGGATAGAGGCCAGCGGGTGACATGGTGGTTAAGGTACTGAATCCTCACATGGGTATTCCCAGACCCGGTGGCTTGAAAAACACACCAGTCATGTGTGCATGTGTGCCCCAAATCCCAAGAGGAGAATGGAGGAGAAGGGATTGTGGTGTAGCCATCCCCCCTGGGGGGATGACTTCTTACTTTTCCTCTCTCTCTCTTTCTGGTCCAGTGAGCACACATGCCCTATGGCAAAACCTAAGAAAAAAAAGTTGTGATTAAGATGAAATTTTAGATACCAATCATTCAAAGTTTCATTGTATTTTTATTTTCTTCCCTATATCTAAAATATTTTGCTAATATATGGAATGTGAGTGGTTGAAACAGAGGCAGGGTAGGAAATAGTTAGTTCCTTAAGGAGTATAAAGACATAATTATTTTTGCATAATAATATCTGGTTCTTTACCAGCTATAATTGCATGTTTACATACCCTGTAAACATTTAAGGATGACTCTGATCTGAATTACACATTTAGAGCTTTATTTTTGTTGTTCAGTATTGGTTTTTTCCTCTAATATTGTCATAAGATCATTTTGAGGAGTAAAATTTCTATTTTTTTAAGTTTTTTTTTTCCTTTGTTCTGTGTTTTGGTTGTTTTCAGTGATTACCTTTTAACCGTCTGGGGTTTATATCTGTACCAACGTGAAGGAAGACTTTTTAAAAATTTAATATATTTTATTTTAATTTGTTCTATACATTCAATCACTTTACATCACTTAGCTTATAAAGTGAATTTTCCAACATGAATACACTTCACACTAGTTCAATTGGGGACATAATACACACATTGTCATCAACAGATAATAATCCATAGGTTTGTACATTTATGTATCTTGAGTTTTGTTTTTTTTTTCTTCCTTTCAGGTTGCTTCTGCTTTTAATTTTTTTCACAGTTCAGATTTTTATGTTTTTGGTACATCACTCTTTTAAAAATGCTGTGGTTCCCACCAAACTTGTTCCAGACTTATATTTCCTTAAACCTGGAGATAAACCTCATAAGTACAAAACAAGTCTGCTTCTTCAAAATTCTACTGGTGAGAGTGTGTGAAGGTCTGTGAATGTGTGTTGGTTGGGGGATGGGGTTGGGGTAGATACAGGTCAGAGATTTGGATTTTTAGAAATATGTTTAAGGTAAAGGTATAGTCTGTCTGCAAGAAGTCTAAACTAAGTGAAATGTTTACGTTACTGATACTGACTACTGTGTAATGACATTTTGGTTTAAATTTAAAAAGCAGTTTTGAAAAATATTCTAATTTATACTGCTTATAATCATAAAATCTCCTTTTTTTAAATATAGAAACATTATTTGTAGCAACATGTTTTACCTCAAAGTTTGATGAGCAAAATAAACTTCTGAAGTTGAAAAACACTCTTTAGGAAGAATTTTAAGTATATAGCATTCATACAGTTATTTATCAGAAATGCAGTTATTACACAGAAATGTTTAAGTAATCCTTCAAGGACTATTTGAAAAACACAATACAAACTTATGCTCATACATGATTAGTCATTTCTCCAGCATCTCCCATGTATTGGCTCATTGGAAAAGTCATGATGCATTTTGCATAGAAAAACATAGAAGCATTACGTCTTGACTTTTCCGATGACCCATACCTAGATAGCTTATAATCTCAAGGTTTTTGAAGAGAAAATAAATGTTAGCTGACTTTGGCAAATTATAGCAAAATAAAGCAGCCTCATTTGCTTAATCTTGCTGAAATGTGTTAGAAAGTTGCATTTTATCTAACTTTTTTTTTCCTTTGGGGTTTAACAATTTTTTTATTAATATTTATTATTTTAAATTTATTTATCTTTTAAAAGAATTATGTAGTTTATTTTGTTTATTCTTCTTTTTCTTCAATTTTGTCAGAGAGAGAGAGAGCGAGAGTGAGCAAGCACCAGGACCATGGTTGGCCATGTGGGAGTCCAGCACTTTAACCCCCCACACCACCTGCTGGCCCCAATTTATTATTATTATTTTTAAATTTTCTACAGGGCACATGCACTCACCGGAGAGAGAGGGAAAATGAAGAAGCAAGCCACCAGGTCCAGGATTTGAACTGTAGTCAGCCATGTGGGAGTCCAGCACCTTAACCACTGGTAGCTCCAGTGTTTAATGATTTCTAAGATGTCACCTGTATTCTACTATCTTCCTTTCTTTTTTTTAAATTGTTAGAGGGCATATGTACTCACCAGAAAGAGAGAGAGAAAACATTCCCTACTGGGGTATGGTCATGTCATAATTACCATATTAAGCCACATTCTGTCTCTTACATATGTGCCTGGTATAATTTTTCAAGCTGCCAAAGCTGGGATTCAAACCATGGTTGGCTGTATGGGATCCAGCTCTCCATAATCACTTGACTATAGGAATGGCTTTTATCATTCCTTTTTTATTCACTACTAATTTACGGGCTTTGCCCACTGTTAAAATAATAAGCATAGACTAGGCAGATTATATATTACTATTAAAATATCAGGCTTAAAATCTGGCTCATAGTATATTATATAACTTTCTAAAAGTTAGTGATAAAAAATTACTTAAATCAAAGACATGTTTTATATTTCTTTCTTTAATTTAAAATTCTTGGGTTTTGGTTTTAATATACATTTTATGTTGCTAAAATATAGTATTGCATGAAATTTTACACTGTGACTGTCATGGGGTTTTTTGATATGTAAAACATATGTTCTGGGAAATTGTACTTGTATCTGAAATCATTCTGCTTGGAGTTCATTATCACTGATTTGCAGAAATTCCAGCATTTTCACAGCCTGACTTTTCTACTATATTTCAATATTCTGAGAGGTGCTTGTTTATATATCCTAGATTTTCCTATGCCCTGTTGCTGGTCCAAAATAAAGCTACTTTTCCCTTAGGGTTACTGGCCAAAGTGTATGTACATGTTGAGCAGTACCTTACCCTCTTTGTAGATTAGTGTACAATGATAACGTTCCTTTAGTTATACTATGGCTGTCTTCTCAGAGTATGTAGCCATTCATGTAAGCTGGAGCTAAGAGGTCAGTTACGGTACCAGAAGGGGAATAAGTGAGTGGACTGTGTTCCTGAAAGCACCATTCTCCATGATGCTCAAGTTTGGTGCTGAGTCTGATCCACTGTGCCATATTATTCAAGTACTGGATTTACTTTTTTTTTTTTTTTTTTTATTCAGATTTTTTTAAAGTCAAATTTGTTGTTCACTGAATCCTGATTTTTGTGTAGATAGAGGAGTAACTGACTCCAGTCATTAAATATACTTGTGTAGATATAAACCCCAGACAGGATTCAAAGTATTTCCCTTGGCTTCTGGAAATTCAGAGTGTTGATAGAGACCTGATAGGTGCTTCAGTATTTTAGGGTAGTTATGGCAGTTGACATAGCTTGTCTGCCCAGACCATTGAGAAATCTTCTAGGGAGTGATCTTGCCTAACCTATAATTTTTTGAGTTTATCTATTTATCTTGTTACCTAAAGTTGCCAGATAGATTTTTATTCTCATTATTAACAAAACTTTCTGTGAGTATTATAAGTAACTTTTTAATGCTGGCAATAGTCATAGTGGTCACATCCACTAAAATTTGCACAATTGCTATGTGCCAGGTTATTTTCAATCCCTGTGTGTATATTCAGTCATTTAATTCTCATGACCACTGTTCCTATAAGGTAAATACACTTATCCTTGCAAACAAAGGAGAAAACTAAGGTTCAGAGCAGCTAGGTAATTCCCTTGAAGGGAAAATAGTATAAGTAGTACAGCTCACATTGGAATCCAGACTCACTAGGACCAGAACCAATGTTTAATCATATCTTAATTAATGCAGAAAAAACAATTTTCTAAAAATACAATTATCTTTCCAGTATGATTGAAAGCCTATGTGTGTTTCTCATTTAAACCAATTCTTTGTTATTTGCCTACTTTCTGATCCCAGACTCAGATATCGATGATCTTATTAGCTTCTTCACAAAGCAGAACATAATGGTGACGATGTTTAATGACAGTGACTATGTGTCTGCTGCTCCTCACAGTGCAGCTTTGAATGTGATGCATTCAGAGGAGGTAAGAAGACTACACATGGTGCCCATTTGAGAGTTATAAGCTCAAAATAGTTTATATTAAAGATTAAATTTAAAAAATTAAATATTTGGGGGCAGGCAGGTGATGTGGTATTTGGGGGCTTCTGGATTCCCACATGGTCAACCACGGTTCAAGTCTTGGACCTGGTGGCTTGCTTTCTCACTTTCCTCTCTCTCTCTCATTCTGTCCCTCTCTGGTCAAATTTAACTAGATAAATAAATAAATAAAGTTGAATAAAATAATTCTTACAAAAATTAAATATCTTATTAAGTCGATTTAATATGTCTTCTAAAATTAATTAATTATTTGTTGATTTGACCTCATTAATTAGAAATTAGAAATTACTTTGGAAATAGCTAGACATGTTTATTTGTGACATATTTTATGCTCTGGTGGATGAACAATAAATAAAGCTATAGGAACTTAATTTTTTTAAGAATTATTTATTTTTAAGTTAATTTATCATCATTATTATTGTTATTTTTAAATTTGCTATAGGGTACAAGAGAGAGAGACAGAGAAAGTGAGAAAGCAAGCCGTTAGGTCCATGACGTGAATCTTGGTTGGGAATCATGTGGGAGTCTAGCACCTCAATCACCACGCCACCTTCTAGCCCCAGAATTTAATTTCTTCAATATTTTAGTTTAAAATATAAATATATCTGCACATGCCAAATCAGGTTGTCTTTATTATTGAATATTATTTTCATGGTTTATTGAAGCAGCTTTTTATTATAATTAATGAGAATTAGCTTAGTTAGTAAGAAAAGCTTAGGACATAGCAATAATATATTTACTTATATTTATACACAATAAGTAATATGTCTTTTTTTAATTTTAGGACTATGTTTTTGCAGCTGTCTTCAACAGTACAATGGTTTACTCTTTACCTGTATTGATGAATATTATTAGTAACTACTATCTCTATCATTTAAATGAGACTGAAACCATTCAAATCTGGAATACTCCATTCTTTCAAGTAAGCAAATGTGTATGGATTAGATTTCATATGCATGCCATATAATTCTGTTGAAAGCCAAGTGCGACCAGCAGAGGGCATAGACTGGGTTACGTTGCTAGACTCCCACATAGTCAACTGCAGTTCAAGTCCTGGACTCAGCCGCTTAAATCTCACACTGGGCATGTGTATGTGCATGCTCAAAATCCTGAGGGGAGAATGGAAGAAATGGATTGTGGTGTGGCTATCCCCCCAGGAGGGGTTGGGAGTATTTCTTGCTTTCTGTTTTTCTGTCTCTGTCTGTCTCCAGTGAGCTCATGCTCCTGATAGTAAAAAATCTCTCTTAAAAGAAAAAGAAAAGGCCAATAAATAATAACAAAGAAAATGTATAGAAATTTACCTTGTGAGATCTTTGTCTTCTTGAAACTTGAGTAGGGGATGTTTTACATCAAGGTTTAGAAGTCCCTTTATTAGTTTGCTTTAAAATCAAGGAGGTTCTGTTTTAGTATTGGTGTTTTTGTAAAGCATGAGCATTTTTTACATTAGTCATAGAAGAAAAGTTAAAATAATTTAAAAATGAATATTGTTTATTTGAAATCTAGATATTGGAGTATTGAAATTCACCCAGATGACCATTTTTCCTCTAGGTAGAATTAATGGCTTGTAAATATTGAAGTGAACGTAAGACTACAGAAAAATATTCAGTATTTTGTCTCTCGATCCTTTTGTTTTTTCATATGCAGAAAAATGAATAGACATATCTTTAACAGCATTTCTGTTGTTACACTTTTTTTTCTAGGTGTTTACCATAGGATGCGTGCACTCACCAGAGAGACCAAGACAGAGAGAGTGAGAGGGAAAGTCAGAAATCATCCCCTGGGGGGATGGCTATGCCACAGTCCCTTTTTTTCCATTCTTTTCCTGGGATTTTGGGCACAAACACACCTACCCTGGGCGTGATTTTCAAGCTGGTGGTTCCTGAACTCAAACTGCAGTCCACCATGTGGGAGTCTAGTCCCTTAACCACTATACCACCTGCTGGCTCCTATTATTGTACTTTTAAAAACAGCTTTAGTGAAATGAAATTCACAGACCATCTAATTGGCTTATTTAAAGTGTACAATTCAGTGATTTTTATTGTGTTTATAGAGTTGTGCAACCATCACCGTAATCAGTTTTAGACATTTTATCACTCCACAAAAAACCCTTGCACTCATTGGTAATCATTTTTCATTTCTCTTCATGCTTACCCGAGTCTTAGGCGGTTGCCAGTTCATGTTCTGTTTGTATAAATTTTACACATTTCATGTAAATGCAGTCATATAACGTGATCTTTTTGTTTACCTTGTACCTAACTTTTTTTTTTTTTCTTTTTTAAGTGTCAGAGAGCACTTGTGCTTGCCAGAGAGAGACTGGTGACTGGGGGGAAATCCCGTCCATGGGGATGACACAGTCCCTTCTCCTCCATTTTCCCATCCTGTTAGGATTTGGGGCACACATACACATGCCCAGTATGCTTTTTTAGCCTGATGGGTCCAGATTTCGACTGCGGTCAGTCAGGTGGAATCTGCTCCCTTAACTATTAGGATCTAGGGCTGGCTTTAGCATACTGTTTTGGATATTTATCCATGTAACATGTATCAGTACTTCATTTGTTTTATTACCAAATAATATTTTATTTTATGGATTGTATGGAATGTGTATGTGGGATATCGCACTCTATTCATTATTAATGGACATTTGGATTGTTGCTACATCGGAATTATGAATAATGCTATGAATTTGGAAGTAGAAGCTTTTGTGTATGTCTTGTGTCTCTTGAGTGTTGTCTTGGTCTGATTTGTTGTTACTGTTGTTACTATAACAGAATACCTGAGACTAGGTAGTTTATAAAGAAGAGAGGTTTATTTAGAGAGGTTTATTTAGCTCATGGTTTTGTAGGCTGGAAAGTTAAATATTTGGTGGCCACATCTGGTGAGGACCTCATGCTGCATTAAAATATGGTGGAGGGGACCAGCAGTTAGCGTAATGGCTATGTTGCTGGACTCCCACGTAGTTGACCGCGGTTCAAGTCCCAGACCTGGTGGCTTAAACTCACGCCAGGCGTGTGTGTGTGCGTGCCCAAGATCCCGAGAGGAGAATGGAGGAGAAGGGATTGCGGTGTGGCCATCCCCTCTGGGGGGTGATTTCTTGCTTTCTGTTTCTCTGTCTCTCTCTGTCTGTCTGGCGAGCACACGTGCCCTATAGCAAAAACCTCTCCAAAAAAAAAAAAAAAAAAAAAAAAAAAATGGTGGAAAAGCAGAAGGGGAACTGGATGGATATGAAAAGGAAGCATATGTGCCAAAGAGAGAGAGGAGAGGTGCCAGGCTTCCTTCATTTGTTTATTTATTTATTTATTTTTAATTTATTAAAATTAAAAATTATTTTTAAAATTTGCTACAGTGTACATGTGCTTGCTAGAGACAGAGAGAGAGAGAGAGAAGAAGGAGAGAGAGAGGCACGTGTGAAGGCACTCTTGGTATAGGGGATGACCACACTGAATTCTGTTCTCCTTTCAAGATTTTGGGCACACACATGCATTCACCCAGTGTGTTTTCCAAGCCACTGGATCCAGGCCTTGAACCACACAGTTGGCCTTGTGGGATCCAGCCACCTTAACCACCACACCACCTGGCTGGCCCCCAGGCTTGCTTTATAACCACCTACTTTCAAGGGTAACTGACTCAGTCCCAGGAAACCTAACTCAACTTCCATGAGAATGGCACCAGTCCACTAAGGGCAGAGTCCTGATAACCCAAATGCTTCCCATTAAGCTCCTCTTCATAAAGGTTCCACCTCCCAGTAATACTGCACTGCCACCATGCCTCAGTGTGAGTTTTGGTGGGGACCAAAGCACATCCAAACCATACCAGGTGTATATCTAGAACCGGAATTCCTGGATCCTGTGGTAACTCCACATATAACATTCCAAGGAACTGCCAAATATTTTCCAAAGTGGTTGTACCTTTTTTCATTCCCATCAGTAGTGAGAGTGATGAGGCATCTCATTTTTATTTTGATTTGCATTTTTCTGCTGGCTGATGCTGAAAATCTTTTCATATGCTTCTGTCTTCTTCAAGAAATACCAATTCAGATCCTTTCCCCATGTTTAAATTAGGTTATTCATCTTTTTTATGGTTGTTTATATATATTGTTTATATATTCTAGATACAAGCGTTTTATCAGATGTATGATTTGTAAATAGTCTTCCATCTGGTGTTGTCTTTTCACGTTCTTAATGGTATCCTTCAAAGTGCAGGTTTTCAGTTTTGCTGAAGTTCATTGTATCTATTTTTTCCTTTTCCTGCTTGTGCTTTTTATATCATAGCAAATCTTTTGATTCATGGTCAAAAGGTTTAGTCCTGTATTTTCGTCTTGGTTTTCTAGTTTTAGTGCTTATTTAGGCCTATGATCTATTTGCAATTAATTTTTAATGAATTATTTAACTTTATTTATTTCTTTTAATTTGATCAGAGAGGGACAGAATGTGTGTGAGAGAGAGAGCGAAGTGAGAAAGCAAGCCACCAGGTCCAGGATTTGAACTGTGGTCGGCTATGCGGGAGTCCAGCTTCCTTAACCACCATGCCACCTGCCTGCCCCTGTTTGAAGTTAATTTTTACATAGAGTGTAAGGAAGGAGGCCAACTTCAATTTTTGCATATTCTTTTGCATTTCTTATACTTAGAAGTGTTTTTGTGTCATGTAGTCACAATTCCCCAAACTAAAAATAAATAATTTGAACATTATCTATTCCTATGGATTCTATTCACTCAAAAATAATTTTTCTTTATGTGTTTATCATTCTTTTTTCTATCATGTTGAACCCTTAAATTCTTTCTGCCAAGCCCTTCTTATATTTTTGCTTTTTCTAGAATGTTTTTTTACGCTCATATATTAGTCAACATACTACTTCTGACACTAGATGCATGAGATTTTTCCTCTGTACCTCAAATAGTTCTCGAGCAGACACCAGCTAAATGTCATACAGTGTCAGTTTAGCTCTGATACTATCTGATGGAGTTGAGCAGTCAGCAAAGAAGTAACACAAGGCAAGGTCCAGAAGTGTCCCAAGCTTAGGAGCTTCTGTCTCTGTGGGGTTGGGGTGGTGTGCCAATCTCCTAATATGAAGATGTGTTCATCAACCTGGACGCTCTTTGAACTTTGTACTAATAGGATTTATGGAGAGGCCATTATATAGGCATGATTGATCAAATCACTGGGCATTGGTGATCATCTCAGCCTTTCATCTCACCCCCTCTTAGAGATTAGGGGTGGAGCTACAAGTTCCAACCCTACAGTCAGGTGATTCATTCTGCTGGCAACCAGACCCCATCCTGAGTTGTATCCAGGAGCCCACCAAGAATTCTTTATCAGAACAAAAGATGCTCCTATCACCCAGAAAATTCCGTGGGATTTATAAGCTCTGTGTTAGAGGCTTCTACTACTTAGGAAAATTATAAAGGTCTTGGAGCTCTATGTTAGAAACTGGGATTGAAGACAAAAATATTAGAACAAAAGATTCTCCCAGCACTCTGTATGCAAAGGTTTTAGGAGCTCTGACTCTGAAACTGGGTACAGAGACCAAATATATAGTTCACAATATCACTTATAAGCATAGGGTATTATGGTAACACATGGGAAGAATATTCAGCACAAACCTGTTTGGTTTGGAATATTGAGGTAGGGAAGCAATTAGGGAAGAACAACTGGCACTTGAAATAATGAAGACAGTTATAGAGAGAAGCAATAGCAAATACAAAGGCCCAGAAGTGAAATGGAAATTACACCAAAAAATATATTATTTTTAGGACATTAACTGAAACCGAAAGAATGATCAGACATTAAACTTAAGATCTTATCACTAAAGATCATTGTTCATTGCCATTGCTTACAACTTACTGGTGGACATGCTAATTGCTCTTCACAAATATTTTTTTTTTAAATGGTGAAGCTTAATGTATATGACATATTATTCTGTGTGGTAGATAAGAAGATGAGAGTACATTATTTTCTCAGGACCACATTGCTATTTAATAAGAGTCAGATGTAATACTGTCGTCCACTACTGGCTGTTAATGAACCACTATTATTTCACGTGGACTTTGTCTAGGATACATACTGCAATGTATTCCTCCAGAGGTTGGATACTCTTTTTTTTTTTTTTTTTTTTTTTTTTGTAGAGGTTTTTGCCATAGGGCACGTGCGCTCACCAGAGACAGAGAGACAGAAAGCAAGAAATCACCCCCCAGGGGGGATGGCCATGCCACAGTCCCTTCTCCTCCATTCTCCTCTTGGCATCTTGGGCATGCACGCACACGCGCCCGGCGTGAATTTAAGCCACCGGGTCCAGGACTCGAACCGCAGTTGACTACATGGGAGTCCAGCAACATAGCCATTTTGCTAACTGCTGGTCCCAGAAGTTTGATACTCTCTTAGGGTGTACTAAAATGCAATAAAGTGATTCTCAGTTTCATTTCTTCTTATGGGATTGTCTTTCAGGAAATTACTGACATAGTGTTTAAAGTTGAGCTGTATTTTCAAGCAGCTTTGCTGGGCATCATTGTTACTGCAATGCCACCGTACTTTGCCATGGAGAATGCAGAGAATCATAAGGTAATAAGTCAGTTAAAAAATTACAGGTATGGATTGTTAATAAGAAATTTCATAAATAAACAAAACTGTTTGCGTGATTATAAGTCTTAAGTGTAATTATTATTTCAGGAGTAAATAAGTGGAGTAAAATTCATTTGTTATAATTTATTGTAACAATAGTGATAACTAATGTTTATTACTTGCGTACTTATTACATGCTTCAACAATTACATTCTCTAATTTTTACAAAATTGTGAAGTAGGTGGATGATAGGAGTGTTCCTGTAACTTGCCCATGTCGATTCAGCTTGTTTAAATGGTTGATCTGGGAACTGACTCTAATCCTTGTGTTCTTAAGTAGCACACTAACCTGTCTCTCCCCTATGAACTTAACAGAGTGTATTGACTGCATAAAGCACTTAATTCGTGTTAAAGAAAGAGGAAAAAAAAGGTAAAAAGTGGCATTACTAGGAACTAGGAAAAGTTGCTAAGTAAACAGTTTCTTTAGTACTTTTTACTTTCTTTCTGGCACCTTTCTCTTTTGTAGTATTCCAGGCACACAGTGATTTTATATAGTCTTTTCACTGTTCAAAGCTTTCTACTCTTCCACTCTGCTGAGATTGTATTTACTCTTCTCCTCTCTGTGGACGATAATTTTAGTGGAAGTAAATGTGCCTAAATTAATTACAGTAATGAATAATGAATTTAAAGCTCTTTTTATATTCTAATTTAAAAGCTCATTTAAAAGTTTTTTATAATTTTACTGAAAATTGCAATAAATTTTAACATAAACTTTATTGTTAATAAATTTACTTAGTATGAAAGTAACATATAAATCATGGATATTTATAAATCATATTCAATTTTCATATTATGAACGCATGTATCCATTGTAGTAATTTAGAAAATTGAGAAAAATAAAAAGAAAATAAAAATTTGTATTCCTAACTAACTCAAAGATAAAACTTACTGGATGATTGCATTTTTTCTTTTCTTCTTTCCTTGTTTCAGTTAACCTTTTTATTTTGAGATAAGTGTACTCTTATGTAAGAAATGATAGAGAGGGGTCTGTGGTACTTTACCCATTCTATCCAAGTGATTCTATCTTGCAAAACTATACTACAGTATCACATGGATATTGACATTGATGCAGTCAAGATACAGAACAGTTCTGTAACTGCTGAGGTCCCTTCTGTTGTTCTTTCATACCTAAATCCCCCCCACCCTGCCGCCCTGCCCTCCTTTAATAAGTGACAGGTATAGTATGGTCATCCACTACTGGCTGTTAATAAACCACCTATTCGTTGACATAGACTATGTCTAGGAAAGATATTGCAATGTATTATCTGTTGTTTTAATCTGTTCTGTTCTCCATTCCTATAATTCTGATATTTTAAGAATGTATTAATGGACTCATAGTGTGTTTTCTTTTGGGATTGACATTTTCACTTAGCATAATTTCCTGGAATTTACCCAACTTACATGTATCGATAGTCCAATCCCTTTTTTTTTTTAATTATTATTGCTGGGTGGTACTCCATAACGTGGTTATACTACAGGTTGTATAAAAATGTCTGGAGTGTTTCTAGTTTTTGAATATTATGAGTAGAGTTGCTATGAACCTTTGTTTACAGGTTTTTGTGTGAACATAAATTCATTTCTCTGGGATAAATGTCCAAAAGTGCAATTGCTGAGTTGTATGGTGATTGCGCATTCATTTTTGTAAGAAATTCTCAAATTACTTTCCAGAGTGAATCTACTCTTTTACCTTCCGGTCAGGAATATATGAATCACACAAGTTTAAATTATCCAACATAATTGTATTTGATTTGGTTTGTTTTTTAAATTGTACTGGAATTTACATATGTCTGATGTTACTATAATTCCTTGAGCACAAACATGTCCATTTTTATCATTTCTCCTCTTTTTCTTAACTGATATTTATATTTCTTCCTGTTTCCCTTATCTCACTTTATTGCCAGTTCTTCCATCTAATACCTTTAATTATTAAGAGCAAATATTTTTCTAAACAACAAAAATCAAATGTAAAATCAGATTGTTAATATTTAGATTTGTGAGAGACTTAAAAAAATTCAGACTAAATAATGAGAACATGAGATAGTTAGGGACACTATGATTATTTAAGTTTACTGCTATTGTAAATGAAAATACTATTTACTTGTGGTAGAAATACCATCTTGTAGTTACATATTATATTAGCACACATTAAAGGCCTTCAAATACATCATCTGTGTACAAAATGTGATACTTAAAACCCTACGCAAATACACATTGTACTTTGCAGCTTATTAACATTTCTATGAGAGACTAATTTTTAAAAATAAGAATTTTTTTCTTGTTTAAAAATATCTTTTCATCTATTTCTACAGGTTTTCTAAAACTGCAGTGTTTAGGCCACTAACTGTTTACAGTTATAACCCCTAGGGCACCTTTTACTTCTTTTTTTAGTTTTATTTTTCCTAGCACTATTGTATTTTGATTATTAAAAATGTTGTTGAAATTATTTCATCTCAGAACTAATGAGACATAGTAAGGCTTACGTGGAACCTATATTTAGTGTGAAGAAGACATTTATTACCTACATGCCTGAAATATGACATTTTCTTTTGTCAATGTGAAATTAAGAGTTCTATAATTATTTACTAGTTTTTGACTTGTAAAATGTCTAAAATTGTAATGAAATTTTTTTCTTTTTCTTTTTTTTTTTAGATCAAAGCTTACACTCAACTGAAGCTTTCAGGTCTTTTGCCATCTGCATATTGGATTGGACAAGCTATTGTTGATATCCCCTTATTTTTTGTTGTTCTTATTTTAATGCTAGGAAGTTTATTTGCATTTCATTATGGCTTATATTTTTATGCAGTGAAGTTCCTTGCTGTGGTAAGTTATTATAAGTTGTACTCATGCTATTTATAGAAAAAATGTTATTTAAAAATATTTCTATACATGACAGTTGTTTGCTTTAGTAATTTGAGTATTAATTATTTTTTTAGAGAGATTTTACCATAGGGTGCACTCATCAGAGAGACAGAGAGAAACAGGGATAGAGAGAAAGTGAGAAATCACCCCCTGGGGTCTGGCCATGCCGCAGTCCCTTCACTTCCATTCTCCTCTCAGGATTTTGGTCACACACACACACTATACCTGATGTGAATTTGAAGCCTCCAGATCTGGTACTTGAACTGCTGTTGGCCATGTGGGAGTCCAACACCTTAATCACTACGCCACCTGCTGGTCCCTAATATTAGTTTTTTTGTTAGTTTTTTTAAAGAAAATTGATTTAATGCCTACCTAATTTTTATATATAATACATGTAATTAATTCAATTTGTAGTACTATCAGTGATTTTTAAAAATAATAACTTATTACCATTTGAAAATAGTTTCTGGAAATCTTTACATGTAGATCACCTGCTTGTGTGTAATTAGGGATACTTAAATGTATATCTTCCTTGTCTATTTTTATACCTGAATGCCATTTTACAAAGAAGATGCTCTTTTATTCCATGAATTAAAATATGTCTTAAAATATGGAAGAAGAATCAGATTTGCATTCATGTTCACAAATGATTGACAATAGACTCTTTCATTGAGTGATTTTTATTAGGAAAAAGGGAAAACAGGTGAGGTTGACACTGAAAATAAATTTACCAGTTTTGCCAGAGATTATACTGCTCTTATATTAATTCCTATTATATAAGATAATCAATGTTTTTCTTAAAACTTTCTACTATGTTATATGCTATATACAAAAGTAGTAGCTAGTCGTTAAGAGAAAAGTTGTAATTGACTGCATTTGCTTTTTTTAAAAAAATATTTATTTAAATTTATTTATTCATTCATTTATTTTAATTTGACCAGAGAGAGACACAGAGAGAAAGAGAAGGAGGGAAAGTGAGAAAGCAAGCCACCAGGTCCAGGACTCGAACCATGGTCAGCCATGTGGAAGTGTCCAGTGCCTTAACCACCACACCACCTGCTGGTCCCTGTATTTGCTTTTTATAATAAAATACAGAGTATTTTACTTGATATGAAAAAACTACAAATAGAGTTAAGGCTAAATGCCTTATTTAGGACTGTATTAACAATAAGTTAAAAGCACGATTTTTATTAATTTAGTAGAAGTAAGAAAATAAATCTTCAAGTAACCACAATTCCAGGTTTTCAATGATGTGTTGAGTAATGATATTTGAAGAGTAGTTATTCCTTAAAAATTTAATATGACAGTGGTCTTTTGTGTCATATGTATTGCTAGCTATTCGTATTTTTACATAAACATATAAATTTCTGATTTACAGGTTTTTTGCCTTATCGGTTATGTTCCATCAGTTATTCTGTTCACTTATATTGCTTCTTTCACCTTTAAGAAAATTTTAAATACCAAAGAATTTTGGTCATTTATCTATTCTGTGGTAAGTCACATTTTGTATTATTTCAACTTTTCATAGCGGTTATTTAAAAGTTATAAACTCTGTCATGATTATACTCAGAAATGTTACATAACTCTTACAAGTGCAGAATTTAGATAGAGAGCTGGCAGCCTTCCATGTGTACGTTTGTCTTCTGCATCATTCATGCCATGGAGGGATGATACTGAAAGCGTTTAGCAACTAGTGTGTCAGTGATTGCAGCTACAAACAATTGGTATCAGTGTACTGAGGCTTCTTGGCTAAGTTTCATCTCTGGTTCCAGGTTTTATTAGGTGATGAGCCACTTTCTAAACACTTTGTCACTTGTTTTCTCTCTCTCTCTCTCTTTTTTTTTTTCTTTAGACAGCTTTGGCTTGTATTGCAGTCACTGAAATAACTTACTTTATGGGATACACGGTTACAGCTGTTCTTCATTATACCTTTTGTATAGCCATTCCAATCTATCCACTTCTAGGTTGCTTGATTTCCTTCATAAAGGTAAGTTGTTAGAAATTTTAATATTTTGAAAGCACTAATAAATATGCCTATTCTTTGATATCTTAGTTCTTATACTTAAAATAGATAGTAAAATACATAAGGTTAATTGCTACTACTTTATTTAAATATTATTAACATAACTATTTTAAAATTATTGTGGGATCTTCTTAAGCATTTCATAAAACCATAGAATAGATTTTCATAGGAGGACTGCGACTGTTGCATACTCTTTGATACCCAAAATGATATATATAATTAGAAGTATTTGTTTTTGGAAGTTTTTCAAGGATTGAATAGTGTATCAAACTACAAAGCGATGAAGAAAATAAAATGTACAGATTTTTTCCAAGAAAAGAGAACAAAAAAAGATCACTTTTACTAAGCCTGGTAATTGAGAAAAAATCTCAATGTGTTTAGAAATGTCCTCACTTTCTCTTTTGTTCTCTGTCTCTCTTTACAGTAAGCATGTGCCCCTCGGGCAAGTTTTTTTTAAAAAAGTGTTTTAAAATATATTTTAAAAATATTTAAAACACCGAACTAGGCCAGCCGCATAGCCCAACAGTTAGGCATTGTTCATAGGGAGCCAGATTCTTTCAAAACATGGCCAACTGTGGTTTGAATCTTGGACCCGGTGACTTGGAAAAGTCAGCAGGCACGTATGCGTGCATACTCAGAGTCCTGACAAGACAGGAAAATGGAGAAGAAAGGATTGTGGTGTGACCATGCCCCATGGGGGGATTTTCCCTCTTTCTCTCTGGCAAACTCATGCACCCTCTGGCAATAAGAAAATTTTTTTTAAAAGTAAGATATTGAACATGTAGTAAATATAATGAATTATTGATTTAGAATTGCTGATCAATTCTATTCACAAAAACCCTCTGGGTTTTTTTTGGCTTCAGTTGAATATTTTTAATTTATACATTTTTTCATAGAGATATTTGGGGGCAGGGAAAATTGTCATTTAAGGACAAAGCATACCTTTTTTTTTTTTTTTTTTGAGAGGTTTTTCGCTATAGGGCGAGTGCGCTCGCCAGACAGACAGAGACATAGAGACAGAAAGCGAGAAATCACCCCCCAGGGGGGATGGTCACGCCGCAATCCCTTCTCCATTCTCCTCTCGGGATCTTGGGCACGCACGCACACGCGCCCGGCGTGAGTTGTAAACCACCGGGTCCGAGACGCGAACCGCGGTCGACTACGTGGGAGTCCAGCGACATAGCCATTACGCTAACTGCTGGTTCCCAAGGACAAAGCATACCTTTTTGATGCACAGCTAACTTATTTATAGAGAATATGTTTGTTAAAATAGTTTATTAATTTTAATCCAAACAGTGCTATGTATCATGGCATATATATTTCAAAAATTTTTATCGTAGGTTTCTTGGAAGAACATACGAAGAAGTGGAGACGCCTATAATTCATGGGATAGGCTTTTGGTGGCTGTTATAGCGGTAAGAAATAGCAAAAATGTGTTTTTGTGTGTTAGCATGTTCCTTTGGTTGTGTGGTTTTAATTAAGTTTCATTTTTATCCTGGTACATAAGAGAGTAGGTGCATAAAAGTCAAGTGTGTTAGTGATAGCTAACTGGCATTTCAGTGGTAATACAGTATACATTTTGAATGTGCCCATTTTAATATACTTAGCTTTTTTATATATTTAATCTATTTAATTACAGTTCTGATTTCCTTGGAAACAAAAAGTTTTTGTATTTGATTGTATCTTATGACCCTGACAATGAATGAACATTACACAGAAAAATATGGGGATTGTTATTAAACATAATTCAACCTTGTTTTGTATTAAAATTTATTTTTAATTATCTTTATCATGCTGAGCATAAGAAAGTTGCAGTTAATTATTTTGGTGATGGTTAGGAAGGTTACATATGTGGTCTTCTCCAGTCAAAGGGAAAACAGTTAATTAATTGAACTATTGTATATTCATTTTTTAGCCTTACCTGCAGTGTGTATTGTGGATTTTCCTCTTACAGTACTATGAGAAAAAATATGGAGGCAGATCAATAAGAAAGGACCCATTCTTCAGGTCAGTTAATTTCTTTTTAAGTTTTAATTTATTTCATATGCTTACGGAATTGCTCAACCATCTCTGTAATATAATTTGAGAACATTTCTAGTACTCCAAAAAGATATTTCTTACTTTTCTTTTTTTAATAACAGAGGTTTATTTTTAATATTTTTTAGTTTGCCACAGGACATATGTACTCTCCAGAGAGAAACACAGAAACGTAGAAAGGAGGAGGAGGGAAAGGAAGAAAGTACCCTCCTCCATGCTGTATAGTCACGCCACAATCCTTTCTTTTTTTTCTTTCCATTTTTAAGAGAGAGATTTTTGCTATGGGGTGCATGTGCTCGCTGGAGAGAGAGACAGATAGTGAGCAATAACCCCCTAGGTGGGATGGCCATGCCGCAATTCCTTCTCTTCCATTCTCCTCTCTGGACTTAGGGTATGCATGCACACACACGTGCCCAGCATGCGTTTTAAGCTGCTGGGTCTAGGACTCTAACTGCAATCGACTACATGGGAATCCAATGACGGAACCATTATGCCATCTGCTAGTCCCAGTACTTTGTACTACTAACAGTCACTTCTCTTTCTCCCCTCCCATTGCCTTAGCCCTAATCACTAGTTTACATTCTGTGTGTGTCAGATTTACCTGTTTTGAACATTTTATATAATGGAATTATACAATAGATTGTCTTTCTGGCATCTTTTCTTCAGCATAATTTCCCCCTATTTTTGTTTTTATTAAAAAAATGAATATTAATGTATACAGTGACAATTGATATTTGTAAATTTTCCATTATATTTACTACATGTTCAATATTTTACCTTTGAAAAAAAATTCTTATAGCCAGAGGGTGCATGTATTTGCCAGAGAGGGGGGGGGAAATTCCCCCAGTGGGGCATGGTCACACCACAATCCTTTTTTCTATTTTTCTTTCTTATTAGGATTCTGAGCATGCATGTTGAGCTTTTCAAGCCGTAGTGAGTTTTTCAAGCCACCAGGGCCAGGATTCACAGTTGGCTATGTTTTAAAAGAATCTGGTTTCCTAGGAGCAGTGCCTAACTGCTATGCTAAGGGCTATCCTGGTTTGATGTTTTAAATATTTTTAAAATATATTTTAAAACATTTTAAAAAAATTTGCCAGAGGAGCATGTGCTCATTGGAGAAAGAGAGAGAGAGAGAATGAAAGGGAAAGTGAGGAAGAACTCCCCATGGGTCATGGTCACACCCTAATCCTTCTCCATTTCTTCCTCCTTTGGGATTTTGGGTATGCCCATATATGCATCTGGCATGTCTTTCAAGCTTCTGGGTCTAATACTAATCTAGTACTAAACCAGGCCTTTGGCCTTGTGGCATCTAGCAGCCTTGATCACTATGCTGCCACTGGCTGGCCCAGTTTCTAGCTCTCCGTGCCGTCTCTCTGTTTACTTACATAGCCCCAAACCTTCCATCTCCAGTTATTCACCTCTCAATCTCTTCTTAACTCCCTGATCTTATCACTTACTGGTATTGTTATTTTGTTTTTCTCTGGTCTAGTAGACTTAATTTAACTAGTCTGCAGCTTTTAGTAAGATTTTTTTCCCCTTAATGCTTTTTGCTTGTTCCTTTGTTTTCAATAGTACCATCCCCTGTTCATGTCTCATTCTTCAAAATTTCCTTTGCAAGCACTTCTTCCTCTGTCCACCCTACAAAATGATGTTCCTGGAACCAGCAGTTAGTGTAATTGCTATGTTGCTGGACTCCCGTGTAGTTGACCGTGGTTTGAGTCCTGGACTTGGTGGGTTAAATTCACGCCGGGCACATGTACGTGCATGCCCAAGATCCTGAGAGGAGAATGGAGGAAAAGGATTGTGGCATGGCCATCTCCCCTGGGGGTGATTTCTCGCTTTCTGTCTCTCTGCTTCTCTCTGTCTTTCTGGCAAGCACACATGCCCTATAACAAAGACCTCTCAAAAAAAAAAAAAAAAAAAATGACGTTCCTATGTTTCTGACTAAAGCCCTCTACGTCACTTTCTGGGCAATTTCATTTAAACCCAAGGTATAAATTATTCAAGGGCAGAGTCTATGTTTTTTCAAAATCTTTCTATATCTTTCTGTGAAATAATACCTGACATATACTATTCATACATAATATTGTTTAATAAATGAATGCATTTAGATGATATTAGCTAAATCCTATCTGTCAACCAGTGAAAAATATGACTTGTGATTCCTCCTTTGAGATATAACGCTATATCTCATGTTAGGGTGATTTTTCAGTCTTTTCTATATATTGAGCCTGAATTTCTTACTGTTTTAATTTGAAAATCTACTGTTTTTATAAATTCAGGACGTTTTCAACAAAGTCCAAAAATAGGAAATTTCCGGAACCACCAAACAAAGAGGATGAAGATGATGATGTCAGAGCTGAAAGACTAAAGGTCAAAGAGTTGATGAGTTGCCAGTGCTGTGAGGAGGTAATTTACCGTTTATGACCGAATCCTGTTAAATGCGAAAAGATCAGTTCCCAGTGTGTAGAAGTAATCTGAAAAATTATTCTTTGCATATAAATTAATCCAAAAAATCTTTCTTGGAAAAATATTTTATCTACTTACTTTTTTTTTTTTTTGGAGAGGTTTTTGCTCTAGGGCGTATGCACTCGCCAGACAGACAGAGAGAGACAGAGAGACAGAAAGCGAGAAATCACCCCCTGGGGGGGATGGCCATGCTGCAATCCCTTCTCCTCCATTCCCCTCTCGGGATCTTGGGCACACGCACACGCACCCGGCATGAGTTTAAGCCACTGGGTCCAGGACTCGAACTGCGGTCGACTACATGGGAGTCCAGCGACATAGCCATTACGCTAACTGCTGGTCCCTCTACTTACTTTTTAATAAGTCATGATTATAGTTATACGCAGTTATTTATTTGTGTAATACCCTTTTATTAGCAAATATAGATCTTATTATATGGGCCCGAAGTATGCACCCCCTGTCATTTCATGGTAGGTCTCTGTTTTATAAATCTCTTTTTTAAATCCTATTTCCTTTATTAGAAACCAGCCATTATGGTCAGCAATTTGCATAAAGAATATGATGACAAGAAAGAATTTCTTCTTTCAAGGAGAGTAAAGAAAGTGGCAACTAAATACGTTTCTTTCTGTGTGAAAAAAGGCTGGTATTGAATTATTTTTTCTTAAATAACTTTTCTGGAAGAGTAATTTCCATTTTTAGCTTGATTTGGATGTGATGATTTTTTTCTTTTAATTTCTTTAGGAGAGATCTTGGGACTGTTGGGTCCTAATGGCGCAGGCAAAAGCACAATTATTAATATTCTGGTTGGTGATATTGAACCGACTTCAGGCCAGGTATGATACATAACGGTGTTAGATATCAAATATGTTTTATATTTTTAAGATAAATTTTTAAATGGCAAACTTTGTTTTAAAGCACTTTCACTGCTTGGGGAGAGACAGAGATTGAAGGGGGAGGAAGTGAGAAAGTACTCCCTGGTGGGAATGGCCACGCCATAGTCCCTTCTCTATTTTTGGGATTTTGAACATGTGCACACACATACCTGGTGTGTTTTTCAAGATCTAGAACTTGAACTGTGCATTGGGCCATGCATGTGAGACCCAGGCACCTTAACCACCATAACACCAGATGACCTGACAAATTAGGACTTTAATACTCAAGTTATATTTGTTTTTTAATATTTTTTTCATAGCTTGATCAGAATGTGATCTTTGGTATTTGTGAAAATAATGTAAATGGCAAAAGCTTCATAAGCACTCACAGACACACAAATACACAGTATTTCTGTTCTTCCGTATGTGGGTGATTTGCTTACCAACTTAATGGAACACAGATTTATTAACTTTAGAATATATGGAAGCTAGTGTTGACCCTGCTATAAAGTAGTCTTTGTGAATAAAACCATGTCACTCTGCTTTGTGGGAACTGCCCTGATTCTGTTTCCTGCTTCTCTCTCTCTTTCTTTCTTCATACCAGCCAAACCATCTCATTGCTTTCCTAAAAAATGCTAGGCACACACTTTTTTGAGTTTTTGCCTGAGTTATTTCTCATGTTGGCTGTGCCTTATCCCTCTGAAATTCAGATGACTAACTTCACTTAATTTCCTAAGCTCAGACGTCACCTACCAAAGAGGCTCCTTTACCATTCTGTTGGGTCATCAGAAAATGTAAAATTTTTACATTTTTCTATGTAAAAATGCATCATGACTTTTCTAATGACCCAATATAATTATTACTATTACAGTTTGCTTTTGACCCAACCCTGCATTATAATCATGTTTTTCTGGCCATGTCGCTGAACTCTGACTTCTCTGTATATGTTGTCATCAAAAAGGAGTAAGAATCTGACCTGATGTAACTGGTTGGAAGAAGGGGTTTGTATTAATCCATTCATGACTTCCTTCACAATATAAACTAAGCAAAAGTTGTCACTAAACATTGATTTGTATTTTTGTAGGTATTTCTAGGAGATTATTCTTCAGATGCAACTGAAGATGATTCTATTAAATGTATGGGTTACTGTCCTCAGATAAACCCACTGTGGCCAGATATTACATTACAGGAACATTTTGAAATTTATGGATCTATAAAAGGAATGAGTACAAGTGACATGAAAGAAGTTATAAGCCGGTAAAATGATTATCTTTAGATTTCTTTGGTTACTGGGAGGATTTACATTTCATATTTTAACAATTTCATAACAAGTATTTTTGTAGACAGTTTTAGTAGGAAGTTGTCATATTTATTAATATAATAATTAAAAAATTATGGCTATGAAAATAAAAGACAAGTTTTCTCTTATTACAGGATGAATGTCCCTATAGATAACATGACATTTAATTTAAAATAAACCATTTTTATGAAAACATGATTTGTTTAAAATGATGTAAATTAGAGATTATTGTTCTTATCTAATTATGGTAAGCTTTGAGTAACTGTTCTAGAAAAAAGCAGTGTCAACGATCATACAATTTGTAATTACATGTATCATGGTACACTCATTTTGTATTGTCCATTTTGCAGAATAACAAATGTACTTGATTTAAAAGAACATCTTCAGAAAACTATAAAGAAATTGCCTGCGGGAATCAAGCGAAAGGTAATTTTATTAAACAAGTCTGTTTATATTTTATTGATAGTTTAGTGCCTGATACTATCTTGATAGGATTCCTTATAGTGAAACTTTATTTGTCCACCTCCCCTATGTTCCTTTCCTTCTAGTTGTGTTTTGCTCTAAGCATGCTGGGGAACCCTCAGGTCACTCTGCTAGATGAACCATCCACAGGTATGGACCCTAAAGCCAAACAGCACATGTGGTGAGTATGACACAAGAGACACATGCAACGCATTGCATTATATTATTCTATTACATTCTATCGCAAAGGAATGGTTTCTTTTATTACAGTCATATTAGTTATATGTACCTTTATCTTACAAAAATGATAAAATAGTGATTAAAAACTAAATATTTAGGTTTCTAGAGATCGCCTTAAATTTTTTACACTTTATCATATTTTCCATGAAGTATTTATAATATTTTATATATTACAAAACAGGAACGAATATATAAATAGTTATAAAGAGTTCTACTGTCTGAATAGTTTTCAAAAGTTTTTTTTCCTAGTCATTAATATATAAATGATTTTTCTGATAGTAATAATGTCTTGAATTACTGTTGAAACTCTTTCTAGTAATTTAAAATAGTAATTGGTTGAATAACACGTTGAGCCTCGATTTCCATGAACATAAAGTATAAGTTTGGTTTAGAAGCATGTAAAGGTTTCCTTATGTTTCTATGACTAATTTTATTATAAAACGAGAAATCATCAACTTTTTAATTCATTGACTATCATATTTTTAACTCATAAATGTTTGAAATTTCTTTCCATTTGACAAGTTTTAAAACTATGGTAAAATAAATTAGAATAGAAAGTCTTAATAGTGCAGTCTGTAATAGCTAAAGCAGTTGGTTTCTGTAAGTTTTAATTAACCAAATAATTGGATTTTAAAAACCCAATATTTTCATTAACATACAGATGTGTTCCTCTCTTCTGTTTTATTAATGTTTTGAAGGCGAGCAATTCGAACTGCTTTTAAAAACAAAAAGCGGGCTGCTATTCTGACCACTCATTATATGGAGGAGGCAGAGGCTGTTTGTGATCGAGTGGCTATCATGGTGTCTGGGCAGTTAAGGTAGATTTAAACAGCATGCCATTCAGGGAAAGAGGGTGGAGGATAAATTTCAAATGTCATCATTTCAAAAATGTTATAGCAATATGTATTAATTTAAATGTTAAAGCATGTTTTCTTGTTTGCATTTTTGAATCAGTTAGCTTTCTATAGAATTACCTGGACATATGTTAGTTCTTCCCAAAATATGTCTAGCTACTTTCATTCCGAATTAACTTACTTATTTAATAACATGAAGTATTATTTTCTGATGCGATATTTGTTATTTAAAAAAAAGAGCTAGGTGTATCAGATTATAACACAAAGTATACACACACAAGATTATACCTACCTCATTAAATAAATGTGGGAGAAGAGGTGAAACTTCCTTACAGAATGATTCCAGATTATGTAGGTAATATCCATTCCCAGTAGGAAAACTAAATCTTTTACACCTCAAGTTTGAGCTGGACTTGGCCAGACTCTTCTAAATAATAGAGTACAGACCAACAGGTGGTGTGGTGGCTAAGGGCGCAGTACTCCCACATGGTCGACCGTGGTTTGAGTCCTGGAACTGGCGGCTTGCTTTCTTGCTTCTCCCAACCTCTCTCTGTTCCTCTCTGGTCATATTAAAATAAATCAATAAAGATAAATAAAATAATTCTTTTTTAAAAAAGAATAGAGTACAGAAGGGGGAGATGAATAGCTTTACAGTTGGGAAACTTGACAAAGAATATTTAATAGTATGTTAACTAAGAATGTTACATGGGTATTATATACCCTCAATATTATGTGATTAAAAATCATGTTCAAATCAAACTAAAACTGGAAATTAGTCTTCTGGAAAAGTTAAAAAATAATTCAGTACTTTCCTTTTTCACATAGAAAGAGATGTATTTAGTTGCCACTTTCTTTACTGTTCTTGAAAGCTGTGTGGTATTTTCTCCAAAATCCATTAACCAGTCTGAACATGAGCAAAACACCAGACTAACCTGAAATGAGGTACAGTCTGCTGAAACAGTATTTTCAGTACTGACTGGTACTTCTCAAAACTGTCAAAGTCATGAAAAAGAAGGAAAGAGTAAGAAATTGTAACTGGCTGTTGGAGACTAAGGAAATATGACAGAGGCCCAGAAAAGGGCAGTAATGGAAAACTGTTGAGATCTGAATAAAATCTGGGCTTTGGCTAAGGGTAATGCACCCTTAACCAAGTTTCTTAATTCTGACAAATGTACCATAGTAATATAGGATGATATTAGGGAATCTGAAGCTGATTAGAAAGTATATAGGGATGTTGTATTAGCTCTGCTTTCCTCTAAGTGTAGAAGTATGTTGGCATAATTTTATTTTTAAAAACTGTAGAGATTTAAGTGAGAAAGAATTCTTTGAAACTGTCAACTCATTTTATATCTGATCTTTCTTTTAAAAATCACTTCAGATGCATTGGGACAGTACAACATCTTAAGAGCAAATTTGGAAAAGGCTACTTTCTGGAAATTAAATTAAAGGATTGGATAGAAAACCTAGAAGTAGACCGCCTTCAAAGAGAAATTCAGTATATTTTCCCAAATGCGAGCCGTCAGGAAAGGTAAAAACTTTTGAATATAGCTGTGTATTTTTTAGAGCAATAATGTAATAGGTAGTTGTATTAAAAATCAAGGAAAGATCTCTTCTCATTCATAGGCTGTGTGTATGTGTGTGTGTGTGTGTTATTAAAATGTTTATATTGTTGTATATTAAAATTTCTATATTATCACCAACGTTGAACTACTGAAGGCTGATGGCTTGAGTTTTATATCTATCTTAGTGTTAGACCTGTCAATATTCAATAGTATTTAAACTTTTTAAAGTTCTTGTTCAGGGCTAACCCTTTTAGCCAGGTGCTTAAAGGAGCTAAATTCTATATGACCAACCATGAGGTTTGAATCCTGGCTTCTGTGTCTTGAAAACACATCAGGCATGTGTGAGTATATGCCCACAGTCCCAAAAGGATGAAGTGGAGGAGAAGGAATTTTGGTTTGACCATGCCCGTGTGGGGGGGTACTTTCTCCCCCTACCCCTGTCTCTCTCTGGTGAGAACATGTATATTCTGGGAAATTAAAAAAAAAAAATTTCTTGTTCAGTCATAATGATAGAGTTATTGTACATTGAAATACTTTTATTATTGCTGACAGTTTTTGTTCAAATAAATGTAAGAATAAATTACCTGTCTCTGTCTCTCTGGCAAATGCACTCATTCTATAGCAAAAATCTCTTTTAAAAAATTGAGCTTTCAGGACCAGCAGTTAGCGTAATGGCTATGTCGCTGGACTCCCATGTAGTCGACCGCGGTTCGAGTCCCAGACCCAGCAGCTTAAATTCACACCGGGCGCGTGTGCGTGCGTGCCCAAGATCTCGAGAGGAGAATGGAGGAGAAGGGATTGAGGCGTGGCCATCCCCCCCCGGGGGGGTGATTTCTTGCTTTTTGTCTCTCTGTCTGTCTGGCGAGCACACGCGCCCTGTAGCAAAAACCTTTCCAAAAAAAAAAAAAAAAAATTGAGCTTTAGCTTTAGAACAGGGTAGTAGTAATTTTTGAATTTTTTCTTTTCAGTTTTTCTTCTATTTTGGCTTACAAAATTCCTAAGGAAGATGTACAGTCCCTTTCACAATCTTTCTCTAAGCTGGAAGAAGGTAAGTACTTGAAATAATATTTGAAAAACATTGTAAGGTAGCTCTCAAATTATGGAAGAATTTTATTTTGAGTAGTTTGGGACTGGGGACTCATTTTACTGTATAAAGTATGGCAAATAAGATAACTTTTTATTTAATCTAAGATATAGGTAAATACTAATATTGTCAACATTTTGTAGATCAACTCTATTACAGTGTAAACCTTTTGCATTCTTCAGTAGGCACTGCTGCAGGTTATCACCTTGCATCTTTGAGAAAGGGCAGCTTAATTATCTCAGCAGTTAGTGCAGTAGCAGGAGCATTGACTTTCTTGAATCCTTGGTTCATACTGGGCCATAAACAGCAGTGGCAAGAAGATGCTCGTGGCAGCAGGAGAGAGAATTCTTAGTGCAGGAGGAGAGCATCTCCAAAGTTTTAAAGAAGTTTATTGAATCTTGATGTTTAAAAATAAGTTATTGGTGGGAACCAGCAGTTAGCGTAATGGCTATGTTGCTGGACTCCCACGTAGTCGACCGCGGTTCGCGTCCTAGACCCGGTGGCTTAAAACTCACGCTAGGCGCGTGTGCGTGCGTGCCCAAGATCCCGAGAGGAGAATGGAGGAGAAGGGATTGTGGCGTGACCATCCCCCCTGGGGGGTGATTTCTCGCTTTCTGTCTCTCTGTCTCTCTCTGTCTGTCTGGCGAGCGCACGCGCCCTATAGCTAAAACCTCTCCAAAAAAAAAAAAGAAAGAAAAAAGAAAAAAACATAATAAGTTATTGGTGGCAGTGAGGAGAGGCAAGATCCTGAATGGGGCAAATATTCATATACAGGATATTGTTTGGCATTTATAAACTGAAATAATATGTATTTATGTATAAGGTTTACCATTAATGTCTTTCAAAATAACTATATGTTTTTTATGATTGTTTTTATGTAAGTACTGAATATAAAACAATTTCCTGATAACCCATATATTTCCATCACAAATACTATTTTTTTAAACTAACAGGACTAATCACTAATCATTAACAGGACTAATGATTTTTGCGTGAATAATATATGCATTTGCATAGATAACATTTTTGCCTTCTGCTGACTTCTTTATGATTAGGAAGGATACATCTTGAACTACTTAAGCAGAATTAAATTAAAGTAGTGGATAGAACACCCGAAGTTTGGAGTTAGATTAGATTGCAAAATTATTTGATACATAGAAAAGTTTATACAGATGTGATCTTAATCTAGAACTCAAGGAGCAATAACAGGCGATAGTAGAGTTGGAGAGTGGAAGGTAAAGAGTAGGGATCAAAAAAAACCATGAAAGAAAATAATAAAAAGGAAGAAACAGAAGAGAAAGGAGGAGGCAGCCAGAAATCGTGAAAGAAGACCACATTAAACATACAGTGCTGGGGGTCAGCAGGTGGCGTGGTGGTTGGGGTGACCATGGTTCAAGTACAGGACTTGGCTACTTGCTTTCTCTCTCTCTCTCTCTCTCTCTCTCTCTCTCTCGTAAGCACACATGACCTATAGCAAGTTAAAATAATAATAATAATAATAATAATAATAAATTAATAATAAAAAAAAAGAATGGGCCAGCTGGTAGTGTGGTGGTTAAGGCACTGGACTACCACATGGCCAGCTGCTGTTTGAGTCCTGAACATAGTGGGTTTCTCTCTCTCTTTCTCTGGTGAGTGTGTATGCCCTCTATCAATTTTAAAAATAATAATAATGATGATAAATAAAATTAATTATTTAAAAAAACAAACAAAAAAACATATAGTGCTTAGGGCTGTAGAGGAGCTATGGCCTTGGGGAAGAGAAAGGAAGTAAGACAGAGGAAAATAACTTATTTGGGCAGCTTCTAAATTAAATGAGTCGATTACAGGGATTTAAAAAAATAATAACAGATTTGTTAGTCACCCAAGAGACTATTTTATTCTTCGAAAATTTAAAATATTATTTCTGTATTTCAATAGCTAAACATACTTTTGCCATTGAAGAATATAGCTTTTCTCAAGCAACGTTGGAACAGGTACTGTAATGTTAAATTTTAAAAAATGTTTTTATATAGAAGAAAGTAATATCAATTGTTTAGATTTATAGAGAAGGTAAGAGATTGTGAACCCAAAACAAATTGTTACAGAATAATCTTGAACTCTGTATGATTTTAAGTGACTTTAGGTTCTCTATTTGCTTACTTTTAAAAAACTTTTTAACTTTAGGTTCTCTATTTGCTTATTTTTAAAATCTTTTTAAATTTATTTACTTATTAATATCAGTTTTATTTGAAAACTCAATTTGCATACATTTATGGAGTACAATGTGACTTGACATATATATATATATATATATATATATATATATATATATATATAAATAAATAATGTGGGATGATTAAGTCAAGCTAATTACTGTTTCCTTCTTTGGAATAGCTCAGTTTTTTCAGTGTGGTAAAGAAAATGAATCACGATAATTGTGTTTTATATTAGCATATCTGAAATAATATTGTTAAAATATTATGGCAGTAATATTTGATCCATTAATTTAAAAACAAACTATAGTCCTATAAAATAACATTAATCACTGTATGTATTAATGAAGATATCTTAGTCTGCTTGAATAATATCAATATCAACACAATTTTGATACTTGTTAATGTGATTAGATATAGCCTTATATTGTTTGTTTCTGATTCAGTTTAAAATTCTTGAGATAACTGAGGTACAAATTACTGTATTCATTTATCTCCTTTCATCTAGGTTTTTGTAGAGCTCACTAAAGAACAAGAGGAAGAAGATAACAGTTGTGGCACTTTAAACAGCACACTTTGGTGGGAAAGAACACATGAAGACAGAGTAGTATTTTGAATTTTTACCTCTCAATCTGTTTATGGAAGTTATTTCTTCTTCACTTTATTTTAACTTTGGTTTAAAAAGTTTACTATTTAAGTGGCAACTGGAGAACCATGAAAGCACTCGGGATTTTCCTCAGCTCCACAATTCAAATGCTGTGGTTTTGTGTTTTGCTTTTCTTTAAATAAAACTTGTGTATAATTAAGTTAACCTGCATGTTTGTATCTGAGCTATAATGAACTGTGGTCAGTATGTCATCTTTTTCACCTTTCAAAAACAATGTTTCCAAATTCATGAGTTAAAGGATTTATAATAGAATAATTTGATTTTAAATAGTTACCTTTATTTTTTTAAAAATAGATACCACCATATTTCATAAGTATGTAATGTCTTAATCTAAATTTTAAAAACTAATGCATAAATAATGCTAGAAAAGAGACATAAAGCAATGTGAAAGTTTTTTGCATCTCCTTTTCAATTTCTAAAAGAAACTTTGAATATGAAAGTCAGCATCCTTAAAAATGAAAGCTGGAACACTGAAAATCTCAATGTGAGTTTTGATGGAAGTGACACCCACTAGGTGGCAGTTATTAATCATAATAAATGAAATGAGACCTTGTCTAGTAGGTGGTTTTTGATATAAGTAATTATAATCAAGAAGACAATGTCTAGAATCATATTATATAATAAACTGATTCTATTTGGCTAGAATGAGAAGTATCTGTAGAAGTGAAAGCATTAAATTCCTCTTCTCCTACCCCTCATAGAAGATAGAAATTTTTGTCATCTTCCTTACAAAGGGCACTTTTAGTTTTATTCTTGAAAAAGAAAAATTATTGGGTGATTTTTTTATTGGTAAACTTTATTATTTGAATCCCACTGTCCTCTGTAGAGTTTAAAGTAGGTCAGTGTATAGACTTATTTAGTAATTCACTGAATAGTCACTTTTGAACATGGCATATATAAATAAATTTTCAAGAGTTAAATTAAGGATTGGAAGAGGGGTGTACATAAATCTCTTAAATAAGAACCAGAAGTTCACTCTGTGACAGAGTTGAAGTAACGAATGGCTAATATAATCTTAGAAATATTTCCTCATAGAACCCATAATCCTAGAAACACTTCCTTGGAGAGCCATTATACTATAGGTGTAATATAGTATAATAATACTTGTTAACATTATATTTTCACCAGATGAATGAAAGTATTCACTTGACAAAATAAGTACATTGGGAAAGTTTTTGCATTATAAAGGTTTCAACCTCAAAAACAGCAGCAGCTTGGGAACCAGCAGTTAGCGTAATGGCTATGTCGCTGGACTCCCACGTAGTCGACCGCGGTTCGCGTCCTGGACCCGGTGGCTTACAACTCATGCCGGGCGCGTGTGCGTGCGTGCCCAAGATCCCAAGAGGAGAATGGAGGAGAAGGGATTGCGGCGTGACCATCCCCCCTGGGGGGTGATTTCTCGCTTTCTGTCTCTCTGTCTCTCTCTGTCTGTCTGGCGAGCGCACGCGCCCTATAGCGAAAAACCTCTCAAAAAAAAAAAAAAAACAAAAAAAAAAACAGCAGCAGCAACAGTTAAAGAGCCAAACCCTTTAATAAAGTTATTAATTCCTTAATGTTGATAAAACTTAATAAACTTGTAGCTTCATCGAATAAGACACCTGTGATTTTACGCTCTTGCAGCTGATGTAAAATAGCGTTCCTTCCTTAGTACAAGCTACATGACCAGTCTTTCCCCTCATTCCTTTGGCAGTTGCTATATGCATTCCTAAAGGTATGTACTTGACCAGCTATCTCAGAGGCTTTCTAACTCATCTAAGTGAGTCATTGGGCATGTCTGTGCTTTGATTTTACAAACCACAGCTAAGCTATTTCTCCTTGCAAGATTCAGTTGGCAGTCACTTGCCTCATAATACTAAATTGTTGTAATTTTGGATTCTTTTCCTGAGAATCTCACTCAAATGTTTAGTTAATTTGGCTATGGCATGATGAATATAATCAAGACACATTTGACAGAAAGTCTTTACCTTTGTAGATATATTAAAAATTAGCACATTGTGTTTTCTAAGCAAGTTACTACTAAATGGTACTGTAAATTTAAAGAGGTATCTTTTAGTATCTAATATTAACATAAATACCAAGGGGCCTCTCTTTTGAGCTTTGTTTTTGTAACTGTGTAAACTTTAACACTTAAATTCAATAGAAGAAATGAAATTGTATGGAATAGTTTGCTAGGGAGTCTCTGAAAATGATATTTTTTCCTCCCTAGAACCTAACAATCCTAAGAAAGATGTGTTATCTAATGAGCATGACTAATAGGACATTGCCCACTTTGCATGTCTATTTGGTCACTTCCACTTTACATTTGTAGATGTGTGATCAAAACAAAGTGAAATATTTTCCTATGATGTGAAAGTTGAGATTATGCTGATTAGTCATGTCATATTCTTATCTATTGTGTTCATTCAGTTATTTACTATTTTTTATATGAGTACATGTTCTTGTGAGCACTTTTAAAAAGATACTTGACATTTTTCAGTTTTTACATTCTCAGAGAATATATTTTGGTCACGAATTAAATTAGTTCTAAGAATGTCCTGTTCTCTTTTTCTCCACAACAAAATCGTTCTGACTCAGGAGGAATATAATTTAACTAGTACTTAGAAAAGCAAGGGTACATAAGATGAGAAGAAAAGGAGACAAAGCCACATATGAAGTTTTTGTTTGTTTAAACTGTCTTAACTGATTTCAAAATTTTTCTATCAGTATAGATAAATAGATACATAAGGTAATAGCTGAAAAAGAAAAACAGCATTAGACACTTTATGTTTTCCATCCACGATCAAATTTTAAAGGTAGAATAAGGGTCAGCCTGATGAAGTGATTCTGGTTACTGACTGTTAGGCAAACGTGGTTTCCAGAAATCGGGGCCAATGAGTTGGTAACAGGGATAAGCAGTGGATGAGTATACTTCACATTTCACTTTGGGAGCTAATTTTCTTTCCAATTTGTTTTTGTTAAGAAGCTGTTTTTTGTTGTTTTGTTTCAATGAGAGAGAGAAAAGACATGGGTATTTTTGACAGGGTCTTGCCATGTCAGAGTTCTCCTACCCCAGCCTCTTAGGGAGCTAGGATCACAGGCATGCACTGCCACGCCTGGTGTATTTAGGTTGGTCTGGGATTTGAATCTGGGCCTTCCATGCCACTCCAGTGTCATGTAGCAGCGCCCCGCTGCTCACACCGCTGCAGCTGGACTTGGTGGGCTTTCTTTAAAAGCCTTTTTTTCTTTCTTTTTTTTTTTTTAAAATTGGTACACATTATCTTAAGTCAATATTTTGGTTTTTAATCATTAAAACATTTTTAGAGTATAACTCAACATCTTTAGTGACTGTGTTTCCAGCAATGCTTTCTTTAGATAAAAGGAAGACTACCAATTTTGGCCCCTGTAAGATCCCACAATCTAGTAAGAGGAAGACAAATACTTATGTAACGAGCTGTCATAGGACAAATTCTTTGCTAGCAGTACTACCAATGTTTTGTAAGAGCACAGTTAGTTCTACTTAGGGTAAGTGTTGTCATTATTTTTATTCTATTGTCTACTCAACATTTCATTTCATTTGTGCTCTGAATTTGTTAAAATACTGTATTTTCATGTAACATAAATAGGCAATTTTTTTTGAAAAATAGAATTCCTTATCATTAATATATTTTTAATGTTGCTAACATTGATTTTTTAAAATTGCTTTTCCTGAAATATATTACATAAGATAAAAAAACTTATTCTCAGGTGAATAATTTTTATATCAGCTATTCTTGTAAGGTAAAAAGTTTACTTATTTTTTATTCATAATATGTTATATGTAAGTAATTCACAGTGCTACCCTTTAAGAAAAGTAAATAATATTATAGTATTAATAATAAGCTTTTAAGAGCTGAAAGTTGAAGAAACTTTATTTTGTATATTGAAATGAACTCTTTGTTATTTAGTATTAATTACATGATGAGTGGCTCATATTAAAAATAAATCAAAAACTGGGCAGTAATATTGTTAGTTTTTTTTAAGTTTCTTAGGGGAGTTTTCACGTGCAGAATCAACATTAATAGTTACTTTGTGTTTTAATTCACATTCACATTTCAAACTTAAACTATTTTGTGCTAATATAAAGCAATTGCTTTCACTTGCACCTTATTAAATTTAACAGATAAATTATTCCCATATATTTTACTCTATTTACATATTTATCAACTTCTTTAGAATCTATGAGTACATTTAATTTATTCAAAAACTTAGCAATATTTGAAATGTAATGAACAAATTCTTTCTACAACTCTGGCAAATCAAGTAAGTTGCCTTTTTAAATAAGCAAGTCAAATTCTCAAAAATTTAAAATATTTTGGGAACAGCAGTTAGTGTAATGGCTATGTCACTGGACTCCCACGTAGTCAGCCGTGGTTCGCATCTTGGACCTGATGGCTTAAAACTCACGCCGGGTGCGTGTACGTGCGTGCCCAAGATCCCAAGAGGAGAATGGAGGAGAAGGGATTGCGGTGTGGCCATCCCCCCTGGAGGGTGATTTCTCACTTCTTGTCTCTCTATCTCTCTCTCTGTCTTGTCTGGCGAGCGCATGTGCCGTATAGCAAAAACCTCTAAAAATTTTTTTTAATATTTTAACAATAGCATACACAAAATTATAAAGCTTGCTATCATACTTACAGGATTTTTGCATAATATATAGGGAGTTCAGAAAGTTTGTGGAAAAATGGGATTAAAGTAAAAGGTTATTTTGGTGCCAAAAAATTTGAAATAATTCATTTTCCATTAATTTCTAATGCATTTTTCGCTAACTTTTTTAGTATCTCTGCTACAGTATCAAGACAATAGTTTGGAGTAATTTTTGTCTTTTAACCATGTCTGTACATATATCTTCCTAAGGCTACACATTTGCCAATAAAAGAGCTGTCTCAGACCACCAAGTTTACCTCCTGGATAACTTGAGACCAAGAGATAGGTGCTAACTAGGCTGCTCAGTTAATGACAGACTGAACGAGAAGTACCTGTCAACTAAATTAAATGCCAATATCAGTCAGCATAGAACCTGGATCTACCACTGAGACAAAGCTGGCAACTCTTAAGGTAGCCCTTTTTTATGTTTAAACTTTGATGTTTTAAATTTAAATTTTTTTTGTTGTGAGAGGAGAATGTGCGTGTGTGTGTCTTAGACAGGATCTCATTGTGTGAGGATCCCGTCTCTGCCTTCCGAGTGGCTGGAACTACAGGTGAGTGCCATGGCATCCAACTCTTTAGGATGGGCCAGGAACCAAACTCAGGCCTCAGCCTGCCAAGCAGCAACATAGAGCACACAATACTGTGGCTGGGCCCAGACTTTGATTTTTGAGCTTTTAAGTTGTTATTTCACTCAATCTAAGTTTCAGGTTTTTGCAACCCAATAGTTTTCTCTAAAATGAGGTATCACTTGTCTTAATGTTTCAATTTTAACTCACTGTAATAGGACTTTCCAAGTTGTGTGTTAAGAGTATAGTGTAAATGTAGTCTTCTTGATTAAAGACTGGGTAAATGAATCCCTCACCTGGATTGCAATTTTACTTCACTTTCTTTTTTGTAATTTTTTTTTTTTTTTTTTTTTTTTTTGATAAAGGATGTGTGCTTTTACTGGAGAGAGACAGAGAGGGAAAGGGAGATAGCACTCCTCCATGGAAGATGGCCGTGACGCAATCCCCTCTCCATTTCTCCTTTAATGATTTTGGGCACTCATGCACACATGCCAGGCATGTTTTTTAAGACACCAGCTTGAGAACTTCAACCATGCATTTGACAATGTGGAATCCAGCCACCTTAATCACCATGCCACTGGCTGGCCCCTGTTTAGTGAGTTTATGTGTCATCAGCCACAGTACTATTATCATTTTACTGACAGAATCTACTATTATTATTTTAGATCACCATACCTTAATAGTTATTTATTAATATATCTTTGTCACATAGTTTTAGGAAAAGATAATTGGCTACTACTTTTAATGTATTAACTAGTAATTGCTTTGGCCAAGTTATAGAATTGATTTTATTATGTATTATCATATAGTTGATATTTGTTTTCTGTTGACTGCATTCAAATTCTTACATATCAATATATGTGAAACTAAGTTTGTGATTGAATGAAATCAGAATTATTCTTGGTCAAGTTTTTAAAATTGGTAAGAAACTTTAAAATACAGTATTACCATATCTGTTAGTTTTTTTTAAAGTTTATTTATTGAGATAGAGGGAGGTACCCTTAAGTGGGTCTCACCATGCTACAAGCCTTCCCCCACCCCCGTTCTCTCAGCCAGCCAGGTTCTCAGGAGCACCTGATGTGCTCAGGTTGATGTGGAATTCAAACCCAAGCCTTCTGTGCTAAACCAGTATTATACAGTGCCACCCTAACGCCAGGACCACGAATCTGGGCCATTAAGATACTTTCATAATGCTTTTAATTCTTTAAAATTGGTATTACTTGCAACAAAGTTCAAAATGTGAAAGTAGTCGAGAATAAAATGTCATCCTTCTTTTCTCCAAGAGAACAGTGAATGTTCCTACAAAACCAAAAATGGAAGTTCTAGTCTTCAAAATTATACAAATACAGCTTTTATTTGACTGATTTAAGAAACGTAATCTGAAAGGGGTGACCGTGAGCACTAAGTATGCAGGCAGGCTTTAGAATTTACCTTCCGTAAATCAAGGCACTAGGTAGTCCTTGAGAGACATCCATGATAATACCCAAAGTCTTTAAGTTTCTAGCTTATTTTTCATTATCATTCATGTATTTACAAATAGTTTATTATATGCCTGTTGTGATTCAGGTACTGTTCAATGCTAGGAATATGCTTTATTAAAATAATAGATTAAAACTCTTCCTTCACTGAGCTTTTATTACAGAAGAGTGAGACAATCTACGTACCTAACAAAATAAAGTATACTCTGTTAAGTGATTAAAAAACAAAAAGGAAATAAGGACTCTTGGATGTTGCAGCAGACCACTCTCATATAGGTGAGACTACATCCCTGTTACCAGATATCAGATGACATCACATTCCAGTGTTTTAGGAAGAACATGAATCTGGGGATGGTGCCACCCAATACAAAGGGAAAACTGTCCTCCCTTCAGCCAAGATAGAAATAGAAATATTTCATTCTGGGAGGGGAATGTAAGAAATCAGTGCCACCCTAAGATACTAGTGAGGGATGGTCTTTATTATATTTTCATTCTAATATACTAATATTGCCCCTACAAAAATCAGATTCTAGAGGAGGACATTATCTGTTGCAAACCCAACCAATTAGTGTTTCTATTATAATTGAGCAGCTTAACCAGGGGTATTAGTTTTGCAAGAACAGATGAACATGCGTAGCTTCTGTCACTTGGTATTCAACCACAGATTTTGCAAATGACTAATTTTATATTCCAGATCAGAAAGAGAATCTGAAACAGTTTGTATTCATTTAGAATGAACAAGAGTATACATCTCAGTCTTGCTCTAAGGTTATTTTAGGGTCTTCTTACTCTCTGTCCATGCATTTCAAAGGTACTTGGAACTGTTGGACATCACACAGAACAGGACACAGGTCCATTCTGATGATGCTGTGGATTAGATGAGCAAGAAGTGGCTAGGATATCGGAGGCTCTAGGAATGCATTGTGCTGCAGAGGGACTGCCTTAGTCTGCTCCTGTGTTGCTAACAAATATGTAAGCCTGGTTGATAATTTTATAAATAAGATGGTGACTTTTTTACACTCATGATACTGTTAACTGGAAAGTCTTAAGGGCCTAGGCCTACAGCATGGCTGATGGCAGCATAGATGGTAGTGAGTGCTTGCAGACCGAGAGGGAGAATGTTTTGTTTTATTTATTTATTTATTTGTTTGTTGGTTGGTTTGTTTTTATTTTCCCAGCACCGCAAAAAGTGTTTAATTTCTTTTTTTTTTTTTTTTAATTTTGTTTGGGAACAAGCTCTTAAACCTCATCTTATGAGATCAAAACTCATTGAGTCTCACAGGACATCATTAATCAATTCACGAGACTCTTGCCTCTGTGATGCAATCACCTTGATCCCATCATTACTCACTAGTCTTTACCACCTCCCAACATCAAATTCCAAACATGAGACTTAGGAAGACAAACCATGATTCAGACCATAATAAGATATATCAAAATCCAGTGCAAATAATATTCTACTGGAGAAAAAAGAACCTTATATCCATTTTTATGTCCAAAATATACTAGATTTTTTTCTTAAATCCATTTTTTCACTACAGTGATTTATGATTGTTTTTTGACAAGGTATTTTAACCTCATCACTGTTGACCTTTGGAGCCAGATGCTCCCTTGTGGTTGGCTGTAGGGTATTTGTAGCGTACCTAGTCTCTTTCCACAAGATGTCAGTAGCACCATCCCTTGCCCCATCTGACAACCAAAAATGTCCCCAGAATTTGCCAGATATCTTTTGGAGTTGGAGGACGGGGGAGCAGCAGGATTACCTCCATTTGAAAACACTGATTTAATGCGTGGATTTGGATAGAAAATAGAATCAGTTCATTTACTCAAAGATGTCAGTGGAAAAGTTATCTTTTAACACATTTCTGTAATCTTTCCATATGCGATACTGTTTTATGCTCTGCTCACAGGGATGTGGACTTCTTATTCAGGTTCACTCAGACTGATGTAGTAGATCTTCTCAGTTCTAAATTCTTAAAGATTTATTTATTTCATGAAAGAGGGGTTGGGTGGGGAGAGAGACAAACATCCCTAATGTGCTTATCTCCTCTATGCCATGATCCACCCCCCAGCCTAAGCCAACCCAGACCACAGGGACACACGGGTGCCCAGTGACACAAACTGGGGACCTTCCCACTAGTTGTGCTACCAGTGTGCCACTGTCTGGCCCCTTCACTTGTACTTTTTAATAAATACATTTTACCGGGGTTTGATAGACTCTTTCTGCAAACTTGTTTTTTAAGTCTGTATGGTATTTGAATGGTTCCACTAAAAACTGGAGTAAGACAAGGCTGCCCACTTTCTCCACTCCTCTTTAACATAGTACTGAAAGTTCCAGCCAATGCAATCAGACAAGAGTCAAACAAAAGGCATCCAAATAGGAAAAGAAGTGAAATTACTTCTATTTGCAGATGATATAATTCTATACATAGAAAATCCAAAAGAGGGGGGCTGGCACGTGGTGTGGTGTGGTTAAGGCGCTGGACTCCCACACAGTTCAAGTCCCAGAACTGATGGCTTGCTTTCTCACTATCGACTCCCCCTTTTCTCTCTGTCTGTCTCTCTCTGGTCAAAATAAAAAGTTAGTAAAAATAAATAATTCTTTCCAAAGAAAAATAAATTTAAAAAAATACAAAAGAATACACACACACACACACACACACACACACACAACAAACCTCTGGGAGTTTTAACAAATAAAGTGGCAGGATACAGAATCAGTGTACAAAAATCTATAGCATTTTTTAAAGAATTATTTATTTATTATTATTTTTCACATGAGTTTTGCCAGAGAAAGACAGAGAGAGAGGGAGAGTGAGAAGCAAGCTGCCTGGTCCAGGACTAAACCATGGCCAGCCATGTGGGAATTCCAGCACCTTAACTACCATGCCACCTGCTGGCCCAAAAATCTATAGCATTTTTATACACCAACATTGACCAAACGGAGATAGAATTTAAGAAAGCAATCCCATTTACAATAGCCACAAAAACTATAAGCTATCTAGGGATAAACCTAACCAAAGAAGTCAAGGACCTCTACAAGAAAAACTATGAAACACCTGAAAAAGTAATTAAAAAGAATACAAAAGAGTAGAAAAATATCCCATGTTCCTGGATTGAAAGAATTCATACAATCAAGATAGCAGTCCTACCTAAATTAATCTATGAATTCAATGCAATTCCAATCAAACTACCAGAGATACTCCTTACAGAAATAGAAAAAAATCAAAATTTGGAATCATTAAAGGCCCCGTGTCACCAAAGCAATACTGTGCAAGGGGAATAAAGTAGGAGGCATCTCACTTCCTGACTTCAAAACCTATTACAAAGCTGTGATAATCAAAACAGCATGGTACTAGCAAAAATACAGGCAGGCAGACCAATGGAACAGAACTCAGAATCCAACAATAACCCCAAAACACAGCCAACTGATCCTTGACAAAGGGCACAAGATGATCTAGTGGGAAAAAGAAAATCTTTTCAGCGAATAGTGCTGGGAAAACTGGAAATCCACCTGCAGAAGAATGAAACTGGACCTCTAACTTTCACCACTAACAAAAACTCAAAATGGATTAAGGATCTAAATGAAAAACCCAAAACTATAAAACTACTGGTAGAAAACACAGGGAAAACTCTTGGAAACCTTGGAGTAGGCAAAGACTTCTTAAAGAAGAACCCCATAGCACAGACCATAGTCCTAAAAATAGACAAGTGGGACTGTATTAGGCTAAAGAAGTTCTGCACAGCAAAAGAGAAAAATAATGAGAGTGAGGAGACAACCCTTCGAGTGTGAGAATATATTTGTAAACTATGCCTTGGGTAAGGAAGTGATAACCAGAATATACAGGAAACTCAAGCAGCTTGCCTGCAAAAAAAAAAAAATAATAATAATAATAATCCAATAAAAGATGGGAAAATAAGCTGAACAGACAATTCTCCAAGGAAGGCTAAAAAGCATATGAAAACATTCTCAACCTCTCTTATAAGGGGACTGCAAATCAAAACCACAATGAGATACTGCTTAACTCCAGTCAGAATGACCAGAATTTAAAAAAATAAGAGTGGTAAGTTCTGGCTGGACTGCAGTGAAAAAGAAACTCTCCTACACTGTTGGTGGGCATATAAATTAGTACAACCACTGTGGAGAACGACATAGAGATTCCCACGTCACTGGACTCCGACATGGCCAACCACAGTTATAGAGTCCTAGACCTGATGGCTTGAAAATCACACCAGATGTATGTGTGTACATACCCAAGATCCCTGGAAGAGAATGGAGAAGGGATTGTGGCATGGCCATCCCCCCTGGGAGGTGAATTCTCACTTTCCCTCTCACTGTTTTCTGTCTGTCTCTCTCTGGTGAGCACATGTGCCCTAAAGCAAAAACCTCTAAAAAAACCCAAATACCTACAAATAGAATTACCTTACAACCCAGTAATTCCACTCTTAGGTATTTACCCAAAGGATAAGAAACTCATGTAGCTGGAAAATCACTTGCACATCCATGTTTATTGCAGCATTATTTACAATTGCTGGGACATAGAATCAACCCAAATGTCCAAAAACAGATGAGTGGATTAAAAAATATGGCATATGTACTCTATGGAATTCCACCCAGCCATACAAAACAATGAGACCCTAACGTTTGATACAGAGTGGATGAATATGGATGACTTAATGTTAAGTGAAACAAGCCAGACTGTGAAAGACAGACTTTGTATGTTCCTACTCAATATATACCAACTGTCTGCACTCTCTAGCAGAAACTGAAAGATTGGAAGGTGTAATAGCAGGGAGGGCAACTTTAGGTACTAGAAATAGTAAGGGAGGGATAATAGTAAGTAATGATGAAGGGAGGGAGGAGAAAAAGTAAAATAATACATTTAATTGATGCAAAAATGAAAAGTTACTTGCTGATGGTAATGTATATAGTAATGTCTTTATCGTGACTGATATGCGTTGTATTCATGCTGGGAAAAACCATGTGCACTGTGAAGATCTACAGTGATTAAATGTAATATACATATATATTATATACATAATATATATTCTTTATATATTATATAAATATTTATTATATTCTTTATATTATATATAATATATTATATATATATTACATATTATATTCTTTGATACACACACACAGACACACACACACATATATATATATATAAAAGAATCATCTAGCACCAGGAGGGGTAGTCTCTCCCAAGCCAGAAAGGATGTTTAAGTTGTCAGAACATCATAATGTAGAGATTGTTAAAACACATTTACAATACAATAGTACATACCTTTTCAAATGTGTGTCTGCTATCTTTATAGTCTCTTATGAATGTATAGGTTTTTGTCATTAGGCCTTCTAAAAACAGTTTTCATTTATTTTATCAATTATTGCCAGGATATGTGTGTGTGCTGAAGGGAGAGGGAGTGAGTAGGGTAGACAGAGCACTCCACCAATGGAGTGCAGTCATGCTGGGGTCTATGTCGCCTCATTTCTCCCTTCCGTCCAAATTTTGTGCATGCATGTGCACGTGCCTGGCATGGTTTTTGGGCCATTGGAGCCAGGATTAAAACCACAATTGGCCACGTGAGAGCAACTCCCAGTGCACAGCACTTAACCACTATTCAACAGAACCAGCCCTGTTTTTTGTTGTTGTTGTTGTTGTTGAGTTTTGAAAGTTATTTATGTATTCTGGCTACAGTTTGATGCAAATATGTCTTCTAGTCTATAGCTTATCTTTTAATTGTTTTAGTAGGTATTGTTTGGATAATAGTTTGTCCCCCCAAACGTTCATGTTTTAAAATTTGGTTTCAGTGGGCGTTGATTGGATACCCCCCAGAAATTGGGATATCCAATTGGAACAAGCTCTGCTCTGTCAAGAGTTCTGCCATTTGCCTCTTTGTGATGTGTAGGGACTCTTCCAGAAAGCCACAAGAATAACAAGTTTTATAAATAAACCTCTATCTATATACATCAACCAGTCAGGCACTTGGAATGAATTAGGATGTTAAGTGAAAATTTAATGGGGTCCCAGGGTGGAGGCTTTGTGTGTGATAAAGTCAGTTGGGTGGGGTCCCCATGATTGACTTCTGAGATATATAGATATAGAAGTATTTATATAGAGAGAAAACAAAACAGGCAGCAGCTACGTGGGTACGGAACAAGCTCTGCTCTGCCAAGAGTTCTGCCATCTGCCTCTTTGTGACGTGTAGGGACTCTTCCAGAAAGCCACAAGAATCACAAGTTTTATAAATAAACCTCTATCTTTATACATCAGCCAAACTCAGGTATTTCTGTTAGCAACGCAGTAACAGATTAAGACAATAGATTCCTGGGTTGTCAGAAGAGTCATGACACATTTTTTGAATAGAAAAGATGCATCGTGACTTTTCCAACCATCCAATATTTTGCCAAATTAACACTTTTTTATTTTGTAGGAATCTAATATATCAATTTTCCCATTTATTAATAATGCTTAGAGTATCGTGTCTAAGAATTCACCACAAACATGCAAAGTCAAAAAGGTTTTCTTTGGGCTAACAGGTGGTGTGATGGTTAAGGCACTGGACCCTGCATGGTCAGCTTGCCGGTTTGGGTCCAGTGGCTTGGGGATATTGCTGGGTGTGTGTGCATGCATGCTCAAAATCCCAAGAGGAGAGTGGGGGATGGGAGTTTGTGGCACAGTCATCCCCCGTGGGATGATTTCCCTCTTCCTTCTGGCAGAAGCACATGCCCTATAGCAAAAACTAAAAAAAAAAAAAAAAAAAAAAAAAAAAAAAAAAAATTTCTCTGATTTAAAAAAAAGACACTTTTGTAGTTTTATATTCAAACTAAGAATTCATTTTATGACAGTTTTTTGTTTGTCTCTTTCATGAGAGTGAGAGACAGAGAGAGAAAGTACAGAAAGTATCCTTAACAGCATTCTACACTGTCATCTCCCCACCCTGGCCTTTCCAGCCAGTCAGGATCATGGATGAACCACCCAGGATGTGTGGGTCACCGAGGGCACCAACCCTGTGAGCTTACTTACAGGTCTACTTTCACCTGAGCAGCACATTACTGCTGTACCACCAGGCCTGCCCTTGAGATTGTTTTAGTATTAGATACAAGACTTAAATCAAGTTTGTTTTTATTTTGGTTTTGTTTTTTGATTTGTGTTTTTATTCCCTATGAATATTTAATTATTCCAGCACCATTTGTTAAAAAGGTTCTTCACTGAATTGCTTTTGTAGCTTTGTTAAAAATACATTACCTCTGTTGGGACCAGCAGTTGATGTAATGGCTATGTTGCTGGACTCCCATGTAAGTCAACCATGGTTCGAGTCCCAGACCCTGTGGCTTAAACTCAAGCCGTGCGTGAGTGCATATGTGCGTGCGTGCCCAAGATCCCGAGAGGAAATTGGAGGAGAAGGGATTGCTGTGTGGCCATCCCCCTAGGGGGTGATTTCTTGCTTTCTGTCTCTCTGTCTCTCTCTGTCTTTCTGGCGAGTACATGCACCCTATAGCAAAAACCTCTCTAACCCTCCCCCCAAAAAAACAAAAAAAATTACCTCTCTTTATACAGGAGGAAGAAAGCTCAAGATGAACATAAACTGTCCATAAATACAGTGAGGCAGATCCACAATTCCCTGTAGCTTTGCTTACATTTTGAAGTTCAGGGAAGAAAACCTGTTAAAGTCCTACTGGTACTATTTGCCTTACAGCATTATAATCATCACGTGTTATTATTGTCAAGTGCAGACTTAAGATCTTATCTTGACCTCAGGGACATGCTCATACAGCTGAGAATACAAAACTCATGCAGCAGAACACTGAGAGAAAAATTCAGAATTGAATTGTATAGAAAACCACCTAAATCTGTTGGTGTTCGTGTCTAGTTGAACATCAAGAGAATTTACAGCAATTTATAGACCTCAGCTGTGCTGGGAGAGACTGAATCTTACATTAGAAATGTGGCAGCGACAAGACTATTTATTTAAAGGCATTTTATCTCTAGTTTTGCAATTAAATTCAGTCTTATTTACAAAAAAAAAAAAAAAGAAAAGAAAAGAAATGGCAGTAACTAAGAATTACACCATTTCTAATCCTGCCAGGGGGAAAGGCACAAACGTCTCCAGGTGCCTAGCAGTCCTAGTAGTGACCAGGAAGAAAAATGAGCAAATCCTCTGACCACCAGATGGCAGCAGAGGGATGCGCTGAGAAGCACTTGCCTAGTCCCAGAAAGGGGTTTGGCGTGGCTGCTTTAGTACTGAGAGCCAGCAAGGCAGTCTGGGAAGCTGGAGACAGGATTCTCCTGCTGGTTCACTTGGGAAATAGAGAGGCGGCAACAGGGTTTAAGAAGTCAGAACAAAGAGCAAGAAATGAGTGCTGATCCAGAAAACAGTCCCAGCCATTTATCAGACTGAAGAAAGCAGAACAGCCAGAAGGTAGAAAAGACAGAAATGGCGCCTGCCTGCCGCTGGATTCTAGACCACCAGTCTTAAATCTCTCCTTTGATTCTTTTAAGGATCATAACATCTGAAACTTCTTAAGCAGACTCCAAATGGCAATCAGAGAATCCTGCTGTCCTCTTATCCTTGAAGTCAGTCCGACTGGTAATGGGAGTGACCAGGAAGCGACCATCGGGGTGGTAGAAGGGAACCGCTGGAAAGGTGTTGCGGTGATCATCTTTGTTGCAAAAGTATAACCACATTTTCCAATCTGATATCTTTACTTCTCTCGCTTCTTTTGCTTCAAATAGTAAAAGTAGTGATACATATCTTGAGCAAATTCAGTTTTGTTTTGTTTTTTTTTCTCTCACATAAACTATTACTTAAGAATTTCAGTGGCAGTTCCCACTGGGAGACAGCATCAAGATGAGTCCAAGCTTAAAAGTGTCATTTTTATAGAATTTTTCAATGTAAAGCAATCCTCATGTTTAGAAGAGACTTGATGTATAAGAAATAAGCGTTAGAAACCATGAGGGTTTATTCTGTGTAGGGTGCGTCCCATTGCTTTAAGCATTTTTGTGGACTGTGGACCAGCAGCATCCAAATCGTCTGGGGATCTGTCAGAAGTGCCACGTCTGTCCTGGTGCCAGGGCATTCTGTAGCCTGGGTGTGCCATGGTCAGCTTGGTGGTGGGTGACCCACAGGAGACCAAGTCTAGAGCCTAGGGTTGTGGGATCTGGGCCTGGTGCCAGGGTGGACCTGGAGACTCAGCCTGTGGGTACCAATGTGGAATCTGGCGTCACAGTGCTTGCCTAGTTCTGGGTTTTCCCCGGGCTTGCCCGAGTTGGGGTCTGAGGCAAAGTGTGGTGGTCACTTTCATTTCCTTTCCTCAGGTGAGTTTCTGTCTCCACATTGTGCTGCCCAGGACTGGGGAGGGTTGACATAGGTACCGTGACGCCATCCTTCCCACCCTCTCCAATGCATCGTTTCATTTCTGTGCTATACCCAGGTGCTGTCATCTCTCACCTGGTTTCCTTAGAGCTTTTGAGGTATTTTTGGTGCATGGATAATTGTTCAAATTGATGTTTCTGTTGGGAGATGAGTGCTGGCAAGTCTCATTCCACCATCTTGCTGATGTCTGCCCTACCAACTTCATTTTTTGTTCTTTACTCATGACAGAGTGTATGTGCGTGCGTGTGGTAAGAGTGAGAGTGAGCAGTGCATTACCAGGAGGCCACACAGCCAACCCCTTTTCTTTAAAGAGAGATTTTTGCTAGAGTTTGAGTGTGCTCACCATAGAGACAGAGAGGCAGAAAGTGAGAAACCATCCCCCTCTCCTAGAGGGAATGGGGTCGCTGCAATCCCTTCTCCTCTGAGGACCTTGGGCACATATGCACACACACCCGGCATGAGTTTCAAGCCTCTGGATCCAGGACTTGAGCCATGGTCAGCCATGTGAATCTAGCAAATAACCATTATGCCATCTTGTCCCGTTTATTATTATTATTATTATTATTATTATTATTATACATTTGAACATTTTTGGGGACTAATTTTACATGGAATACTTTTTTGAGAGAGAGATTTTTACTATAGGCTGTATGAGCTTGCTGGAGAGACAAAGAGAGACAGAGAGACAGAAATGAGAAATCACCTCCCAGGGGGTTGGCCACACTGCAGTCACTTCACTTCCATTCTCCTCTCGGGATCTTGAGTATGCATGCACATGCACCCAGTGTGTTTGAAGCCTGCAAATCTGGGTCTTGAACTGTGGTTGGCCATGTGGGAGTACAGTGATGTAAGCATTAGCCATCTGCTGATCCCAGAATAAATTTTTTAAAAGTGAAACATTATTCTAGAATTATGCTTTCCATATGATCTGCATTTTTACCTCATTTCTGGGGATCCTACATTTGATATAAATCTCTAGAATATTGTGGCAGGTTTTCAAACTTTAAGCAGAACAATGATGGTTTTTATTCAGTGACATTACATGCTCTAATCCCATCTATCATTAACCTTAATTATAACATTTAGATATAAAGTTCGAAATTCTAGACTTACATTTAATTTATGGGTATTACATTTGTGATTTTTACAATTTCCACTTTATGATCTTCAGTTGTGATTAGAATTCCAAGTTTTACCTCAAACTGAGAGCCCCTCAATGTCTGATATGATAGCACATCCTCATCTCTAGAATTTTTCTTTTAATGTTCAAGAGGGCAGGTGCACTTGACAGAGAGGCAGAGACAAAGAGGGAGAGGTAGAAAGGATCCACCAATGGGACATGGTCACGCTGCAATCTCTTCTCCTCCATCTCTCCATCCTGTCGAGATATTTATTTATTTATTTAGAGATTTTTGCTATAGGGTGTGTGCACTCACCAGAGAGACATATAGAGACAGAGAGGCAGAAAATGAGAAATCACCTTCTAGAAGGGATGGCCACACTGCAATCCCTTCTCCTCCATTCTCCTCCTGGGATTTTGAGCATGCACACATGTGCCCGGCATGAGTTTTAAGTTGCTGGGTCCAGGACTCACACCACTATCGACTACATGGGAGTCCAACAATGTAACCATTATGCCATCTGCTGGTCCCACAAATTCTTGAGACTTTTATAAACACACATGCCCAGTGTGTTTTTTAAGCCACTGGGGGCAGGATTTGAACTGCAAGGTGGCCCTTTGGTAACCAGTTCCCTTAACCATCCAGTCACAGGTTGATCCCTCATCTCTAGAATTTTAATAGGCAGAATTTTTGTTTTCACTTTAAATCTTCCTTTCACTCATCACTGTCTTGCTATTCTTTTCCAATATTTTCTCCCCTACAGGAAGGCATAAGAGATAATCTATAAACCTAGAAGAATGTAATTCATATTTTTCCTTTCAAGCCCTATATTTACAATCATACTTTTTTTTTTAAACTAATCAGCTTTTAGTTCTGAATTTAGTTCAAAATTCACATTGAGTGATGCCAAAACAGTGATATAGAGAAATTGTGTGACTGCCAAGAACACATTTAACAGAATTCCCAACTGAACTTGCAAACTCTGCTTTGTTCAGGACCCCTGAGGGTGTCCCGGTCTCATATAAACTGGCATAATATTTGCATATAAGCTCTGTGTACCCTCCTGTGTGCATTAAGCCCTCTCTAGATTATTTATAACATCTAATGTAACATAAATGCTCTATACATAATTGCTACACTGTATTTTTTAAAAATTATATTGTTTTTATTGTTTTTTCTTTCACTTTTTTTTTTGAATATTTTTGGTCTGTGGTTGGTTGAATCTGTGGATATAGAACCAACAGATATGAAGGGTGTTTACTTTTTGTATAAAGTGGGCCAAGTGCAGAGAGGGGGAGGACATGAAGGTGGCTCCCTTGCTTCTGGCTTTGGCTACTGGGGTAGGGACAATGCTACTAAGACAGAAAATAACTCTAGGAGTAGAAAGCAAGAATGTAAAACATTAGTGCAACTTCTAAAAACTGAGAACACATGTGTTCACCAGAGACAGAGAGAGAGGGAGAGAGAGAGAGAGAGAGAGAGAGAGAGGACACTTCCCCCTAATCCCCTCCCCGTGGGTCTGGTCAGGACTCAGTCCTTTGAGTCTTGCCTCAGGGTAGGCATGGGTGTTAGAGGTGACGCTGTACCCAGGGGTTCAATGGCATTACAGTTGCATTCATACTGAAAAACACATTTCGTGTTTTGGTATCTAGAATAGAGAGCATACTATGTAAGAAATTGCTCTTCACATAATTTTTCTTTCTTTCTGCTCAGATAGAAAAGTATTTCTGTTTAGTGGAACTATGCAGGGTCATTTTTGTTTTTGAAGCAAAAGGGGGGTATTAGATATCATTTAAGGGAACATCTTTTTTTTTTTTTTTTTTTTAGAGGTTTTTGCTATAGGACGCGTGCACTCGCCAGAAAGACAGAGACACAGAAAATGAGAAATCACCGCTCAAGAGGGATGGTCATGGGACCAGCAGTTAGCGTAATGGCTATGTCGCTGGACTCCCATGTAGTCGACCGCGGTTCATGTCCTGGTTCTGGTGGCTTAAAACTCACGTTGGGCGCATGTGTGTGCTTGCCCAAGATCCTGAGAAGAGAATGGAGGAGAAGGGATTGCAGCGTGGCCATCCCCCCTGGGGGGTGATTTCTTGCTTTCTGTCTCTCTGTCTCTGTCTGGTGAGCGCACGCGCCCTATAACAAAACCTCTCCAAAAAGAAAAAAACAAAAAAGAGAGATGTCCATGACACAATCCCTTCTCCTCCATTCTCCTTTCAGGATCTTGGGCACACATGCACACACGCCCGGCATGAGTTTAAGCCACTGGGTCTGGGACTCAAACCGTGGTCGACTACATGGGAGTCCAGCGACATAACCATTGCATCAACGGCTGGTTCCTAAGGTAACATCTTAATGTGACTGTAAGAATATGAGGGATGGGGACCAGCAGTTAGCGTAATGGCTATGTTGCTGGACTCCCATGTAGTCGACCGTGGTTTGAGTCCTGGACCTGGTGACTTATAACTCACACCGGGCGCATGTGCATGCGTGCCCAAGATTCCCTAGAAGAGAATGGAGGAGAAGGGATTGCAGCATGGCCATCCCCCCGGGGGGTGATTTCTTGCTTTCTGTCTCTCTGTCTCTCTCTGTCTGTCTGGCGAGCGCACCGCCCTATAGCAAAAACCTCTTCAAAAAAAAAAGAATATGAGGGATGACATTTCGTATACTACCTTAGTGATATAAGAAAGTCCAGTTTAAGTTTGGATTTGTTTTACGGTAAGTAGCATAAAATGTCTCCCTCCCTTGCATTTTCCTTGTTGGGTATCTCTTGGTTTTAAGATGCAGATTTCTTTTTTTTTTTTTTTTAAATTAATGAATGAATGAATTAGTATATTCAATTACTATATATCATTACAGCCTATAAAATGAATTTTCCCAGCATGAATACACTGTATATTAGTCCAGTTAAAGATATTATCATACATGTTATCATCAACAGATAATTTTCCATTTTTGTGTCCCTTGAATGTTTTGCTGCTTTCAGATTTCTAAAAACATGTATAACTTTTACTAAAACGTTTTTGGCCAAAATTTATATAGGAAAAATTGACTTTTATATTTCCAAAGCCATTGCTAATTTTTAACAAGACAGTTGTAGTCTCAATCTGCTTAATAGAATGGAGATTATTGGGCCAGCCTGTGGCATGGTTGTTAAAGTAACTGGATCCCACATGACAGACTGAGCGGTTTGAGTCCTGGAGTTAGCAGCTTGGAAGACATGCCGTGTGTGTGTGTGTGTGTGTGTGTGTGTGTGTGTACCCAAAATCTCAAGAGGAGAATGGAAAATAGGAGATTGCAGTGTGGTCATCCACCTAGGATATGCTTTCTTTTTCTCTCTCTCCACAGTGAGTGCACAAGTCCTATAACAAATTAAAGAAAAAAATTATCACATGGCACATTTTAGAAAGCACGAAATATTAAGAAACAGCATCTGCAAACAGAAGTTGTTGACATTAACAGAGGCCACTTACTGCCCAGGAAGCAACTATTTATTAAATATTATTAGTTTTCCAGTGATTTAGTTTTGTGAACTTTAATCTACCAGATCTTCATTCATCAGTGTAATTCAAGTTCTCTCATTTTTTTTATCACCTTAACCAAATCCCATGTCTTTTTCAAGGTTTGCAATTTTATCTTTCATTATATTGAAATTGTAATTTAACTGTAAATAGCATATAAAAAAAGTAAATGCATATACACTGCATGAAAATCAGTAAGGAATTGGGAATGAAGTTGGTGGAAAAGGCAAGGATAGATGTTCAGAAGGATGCAAAGGGAATGTATTTGACTAGGAATTGGTACTACAAAAGTAACATTCACTCATGGACGTACTTTTGGGCATTTTATCTAAAAAAGGAGGCCAGCTCTCTTTAGCTTGGCACCATAATTTGTTAATAGGAAATGGAAGGTAAGGATGAATCCATAAAATATCTGAAACTTCAAATTACGTTTTGTTGTGGTTTCCAGAAACCAGTCATAATGGCAAGTTGTTCACACAATGAGTATTTTTTTTTTTTTCTTTTTTTTGGAGAGGTTTTTGCTATAGGGCGCGTGCGCTCACCAGACAGACAGAGAAAGACAGAGAGATAGAAAGCAGGAAATCACCCCCCAGGGGGGATGGCCACGCCGCAATCCCTTCTCCTCCATTCTCCTCTCAGGATCTTGGGCACGCACGCACACGCGCCCGGCGTGAGTTTAAGCCGCTGGGTCCGGGACTCGAACCGCGGTCGACTACGTGGGAGTCCAGCGACATAGCCATTACGCTAACTGCTGGTCCCCACACAATGAGTATTAAGAGAAGAAGAAAAGTTGCCTTTCATCAAGAAAAAAAAGAAAATTAGCCATTAGAAATATTTTCTTCTGTGTTAAAAAACCTTTGCATAAATGTTCCCTTTATTAGTCTGTTCTTTAATCTCTAGGTTTAAGCCTATAAAAGGGTTTAATTGCCATTTTTTGAGACTATTTATATATCTTGCTTTCCTCCTAAGTCCAAAGCACTGAGGCATCATCCCCAGTTATCTTTAAGTTGTGGGACAAAGTTGTAGACTAAGAATGCCTGTAGACCACCTGCTGTGGTGCGGCAAGAATGCGAATGCCTTATAAGGTTGCAAGTTTCTAGCTGACTGCAGGTTAGGGTTCCTGGGTGGCTGGAAACATGCCAAGATCCGCCTCAGGTGTCCAGGATCCTGAGAAGTTAGAGGACTGGGAGACGGAATTGCTGTGTGGCATGGCCTTACCAAGGGTCTCTCTCTCTCTCTCTCTCTTCTCATGTATGCACACACATTATGTTATCATTAAAAAAAGAAAAAGAACTTTGGTAAACAGAAATAAGAACAAAATAGGTATTTACATTTACAATGAATTCTACATGCATATAAATTAATTCATGCGGAGTTAAAGTGAGGGAGGGGAATATCAAAGGGAAGACTTTGTGAAAGAGAAAAATAGTTTACAGATAACCCCAAATGATGGTTAAAACAAAACGATACTTCGTACTCCATTATCTAAGATTTGGCTTATTAGATTTCTGATTAACATGAGCACCCATGTGTTTACTTCTATCCTAGGTCAGAAATTAGGTGCCAAATGAATAGTGAAATTGGCAAGGCTTTCCTACATTCCTGGGGAGGGACAGAGGAACGATGACATCTTGGGGCTGCTCCATTTTGGAGGAGGAGACAAAGTAATAGAAACTACTCTGATGGACTCTGCATAGGAGGGATCTCCAGAGGGGATGGCCATCCCACAAGCCCTTCTTCCCCATCCTCTTCTTGGGGTTTTGGGTGTGCACGCACATGCACCTGGTGTGATTTTCAAACCACCAGATCTGGGACTCAAACCGCAGTCAGCTATGTGAGAATCCAGTGCCTTAACCACTACATCACTGGCTGGTCCCTGAAGTCTACTTTTTAAAATGAGTCTTTTCTTCCAGGTTGTTAGCGCTCAACCAGAGAAGGTGCTAGTTTTAGTTCTGCCTTGTATTTTTAGTGGATTTTCACAATTGGTCAAAAAGAGGAGCTTGGGAAAGAAATGCCTTCCACTTGGCATGACAGTTGTCATTCATGCCAAATAAGATTTGCCTTGATCAAAACAGATATGGCAAAGTTCTATGATTTTTTCTTAGGTTCAGATCTTTGATCCATTTTGAGTTGATTGTTGTTAATGGTGAAAGATGGGGGTTCAGTTTCATCTTCTGATGCAACTCTGGCAATGGATACTTGCACCTTTCGTAGTGCTATTCTTTAAAAGGACTTTAACAGATTTGGTTACCTGCTTTGAATAGGGCATTCTGGACTTAAACTCTGAACATTTCTTAATGCTATGAATAACTGTTATCCTACTCTGCTACTGTTTCCTTCATGAAGTCCTGGAACTTGTTGCTGTACAAGTTTCTCATAGCTTCCTCTTTTTGGCCACATGATATGATTCCCTAGAAAATATAGTTAAGAGCTTAATTTCAGAATAAGTAGATCACCCCAATGCTTTTCAGCTATGATGTCTTCACTGATTCCAGAATCTCCACATTCTTGATGGTTTCATATTTCATGAATCTCTACTCCTGATAGTAATTTGTATATTCATTAGGTTTCCCTGGAATAGACTCAGATGTGCTAACTCAGGTGATGGGGAGTTTGTAATCCCAGGCATATGCTACAATGAGGACAGAACTAAAAGAGGTAACTTTCAGGTCATCATGGGGCCAAGACAGTGACAAGAACCTCAGAGCCAGAGGTTCTAAAACTTCACTGGATACTACTCCATCAATGATAGAGACTCCTCTTGCTTTATCACTGTGGGTAGTTTCACGTCTTCTCCTAACTGGTTTCATCATCTGCTGTTACTTACATCTTTCCTCAACCTCCTCTTTTTTTATTTTTTATTTTTTTGGAGAGGTTTTTGCTATAGGGCGCGTGTGCTCTCCAGACAGAGAGAGGCAGAGAGACAGAAAGCGGAGAAATCACCCCCGGAGGGATGGCCACGCCGTAATCCCTTCTCCTCCATTCTCCTCTAGGGATGTTGGGCACCCACGCACACACGCCCGGCTCAACCTACTCTTTAAAGCTGCTTCCTGAAAGTTTTTCTTAACTCATCACTTTCACTTCCCTTTTAACTTACCGTGTTCCTCCTGTCTCATTGTCTTTGTGCACCCCTCTGACTTCCTCTGTATTTCTGTCAAATTTCCAGAGGGCCTAAGGTTGTGATCGACTCTGTGTCTGTTTGAACAGTTTTTTTTACAACCAACAGTACACAGGCTGAATGTGCTGAAGTCTTTGCCTACCATACAGGTTATGGTTCGTCTCACATTAAGAACAACTCAAGCCCATCGTCCCTCAGAAAAGCAGTTTCCATGAGGCAGCTATGAAGCTGGTAAGCACCATGCTTGTCATGCATGTCACATACTTGTAAAGTATTTAACCTGTATACGGAGTCTGTGTTCTATAACATAAATCTGAATCTCCTCCCATTATAAATGCATTCATTTCTGAATAAAAAAAATGATTTCTGAGAGCAAAGTGCTAATTAGATGAATACAATGCAAAATACATCAGAAAATCTAGCAGCATTGTGCCAGATTGGACCAAAAATACCAATTGTTGCATATAAAATTAATTAGTACCCAGAAATTTTCAGTGTCTTGATGTTTAATTTTTTAAATTGTGGTGGTATATATAGTAAGATTTTCTTGAAATAATCCAGACACAGAAGGACAAATACTATATGAATTATACTCATATTAGCTACCTAGAGAAAAAGATCAAAGATTTTTAGGGGCTGGGAGAAGGAGGAAGTGGGAATGATCACTTATTGGTTACAGAATTCCTGTATGAGGCATGAAAAGTTTTGGAACTAGACAGTGGTTATGGTTATATAATATTGTAAATACAATTAATATCATTAAATTGTACAATTAAAAATAATTTAAAAGGGGGACCACCAGTTAGTGTAATGACTATGTCGCTGGACTCCCATGTAGTCGACCGCGGTTCGAGTCCCGGGCCCAGTGGCTTAAACTCACGCCGGGTGCATGTGCGTGCGTGCCCAAGATCCCGAGAGGAGAATGGAGGAGAAGGAATTGTGGCGTGGCCGTCCCCCCTGGGGGGTGATTTCTCGCTTTCTATCTCTCTGTCTCTCTCTGTCTGTCTGGCAAGCGCACTCACCCTATAGCAAAAACCTCTCCAAAAGAAAAAAAATAAATAAAAAGGCAAATTTAGTCTATTTAATTTTCTAATATAGGATTTAAAAATTCTTTCTACATGTGTTTAAAAATTTCCACAATATATTTGCTATAAAAATCACTATGTTTATAAAATTTGCTATAGGGCACATGCCATGACCAGACAGAGACACAGAGAGAAAGGAACTGAAAAAGCACCCTCTAAGGGGATGATCACGCCACAATCCCACTTCCCCATTCTCCTCTCGAGATTTTGGACATGCACACACATGTGCCTGGTGTGTTCTTCAAGTCACTCGATCTGGGACCTGAACCACACAATCAACCATGTGGGATCCTACTACCTTATCTACGAAGACACCCGGCTGCCCTCCCCTCCAAAACTATATTACTTATACAAGTCTAAGTATAAAAATATTATCTTGCTTAACTGATAATTTGTTTTATTATATATATACTCAACATATTATATCTACTGTTTTATAATTATCTTATTTAACAGCACACCATGAATATCACATCTTCTCAGTTTTCCTTCCTTTTTTTTTTTGGGGGGGAGAGGTTTTTGCTATAGGGCGCCCATGCTAGCCAGAAAGACAGAAAGAGACAGAGAGACGGAAAGCAAGAAATCACCTCCAGGGGGATGGCCATGCCACAATCCCTTCTCCTCCATTCTCCTCTTGGGATCTTGGACACCCATGCACACACAGCTGACGTGAGTTTCCGGGGTTTGAACCATGGTTGACTACATGGGAGTCCAGCAATGTAGCCATTAGGCCATCTGCTAATCCCAGTCTTCTCAGTTTTTTAGAAGTCATGTGCCATGTTTATTGTGCTCTCTTATATATTAATTTTTTAATAAGGTGGTAGAAATGTGCATCTCTGATGGAGTCAAAAAAAGGTCCCAAACTCTTATTATTACTACAAAATAACTTTATTAGCATCCAAGAAATTATTTACTAAACTAAAGAAAGGTCCCAGGAGCATATCCAACCTCTAGTCTCTCCTAGAGATGAGTAGACTGTGACAGGTGGAATGTGAAGAAAAGTTCAAAAGCCTATAGGTTCCTTCACCTTAGCTAGGGAAGTCCTCAAAGCCTGGTCAAACTGAGGGAAGTCTGTTCTATCACTGAATAGACCAGGAGATGTTAGTGTGGGGAAGAAGCCGCTCAACCAGATGCTTAACCAGTCAGGTAGCACCACATTATTGTATTTTACTCTACTCAGACTCAACGTGGGGATCATATGGAGAGAAAAAAATGCTATCGAAGACTCTGGTTATTCAGCCAAAGCCACCCAAAGCTTTGGTAGTAACTGAAGTGAAGTGGCTCTTTGTTTCTGGGGACTCTTGTATCTACACATTTTACAGAAAAAAATGGAGAGGAAGGTGAAGGGGGCTAGCTTGTCAGAAGAAGAAGAAGAAAAAAAAAAAGAAAGCAGTTAGATGGGGCAAATGGGCTATACCATAGTATACTACAACTGAACAACAACAACAACAAAAAAAACCAGACATTGTCAATTTTAATTTTTTAAGGAGATTTTTACTATAGGGCATATGTGCTTGCCAGAGAGACAGGGAAATAAAGAAATAGGAGGGGAGAAATCACTCCCCAGGGGATATGGCCATGCCTCAATCCCTCCTCTTCCATTCTCCTCTCAGGATTTTGAGCACACACACACATGTGCCTGGCATGAGTTTGAAGCCTCCAGGTCTGGGACTTGAACAGCAGTCGCCTACATGGGAGTCCAGTGACGTATCCATTATGCCACCTGCTGATCCCAATATTGCCTGTGAAAAAATAGTTGGGCAAAAATTAATGTTATATGTCATAATGTATGACCTTTGTTGAAAACTATGAATATGGTGATATATTATTTTGATACACTATATGAATGCTTTGAAAATCCTTATTATATCCTACAAAGATATATTATGACAAAAAATAATTGTAAATAAGAAATTATAAAATAAAATATAATAAAGAAAGAAGAAAGGAGAAAAGTAAAAAAGAAAAGGGGGAGAGGGACCATAGACCCAATCCATTGCCTAGAGAATATGCAAAAACCAACCACAGTGCTGATCAATCTAGATTGCTATAATATGGACCATTAATGGAAAAAACATCATTAATCAGATGAGGAAAATTAGACTATAAAATACTGAACCCAAATGAAATAATCAACAAAATTCTCTAAATAAACAGTTAATTCTAAAAAGAGAGAAAATCTTAAAAATACTTCTACCATTATGTCTCTTATAATGACATTTCAGTTAACAGTGGATGCATGTATGATGGTGGTCCCATAAATTATAATATGCTATACCATAGATGTGTAGTGGGCTAGACCATCTAGGTTTGTGCAAGCACATTATGGTTGCACCATGACAAAATCGCTTATCGAGGCAGTTCTCAGAATCTGTCACTGTCTTTAAGCAATGCTTGACTATGTTCAGAATTTTGAACTAGCACATTTGAGAGTGCCTACTTAACTCACAACAACTTCCTCTTTTGGGGGGACAGTTTTATCCTCTTCTGGCACGTTCACAGGGGTGAGCCTCTAGCAGCTGCATGTACATGTGACTCCAAACTAGAGATGACCACAGATTTGAACTGGAGCAGGGCCAAGCCCAGACGAATAGTTTGAGCTCCCAGAGGTCTGAAGAAGTTCTGAGATGCTAGCAGCTGGAATAGCCTCTATGGAGCAATCTGAACGAACGCTCTTGGTGCTAACATTTTGTTCTAGGGCAACACTGGTACAAACCTGCTATTTGGTCCTTGTTCTTGGCCACAAGTGGGTGTCTGTACATATTATTTGTAAAGCAGCTAAGGAAAATATAGAAGCTCTTAAGAGAAAAACATATGAAAGGAGAAGGAATTACTAGAATTACTGTTTAAAATAAAATTTTTGAAAACTTATAGTAAGCTCTAATATTGGTGCCAAACGTGCTAAATTCTAGTTTTCTTCAAAAGTTTCTTTACTTGGGAAATGAATCACCCCCTCCGCCCCAAAGGTTATCCCCTTTCTGGACACAGTGGTATAACTCTCTGTCATGTACCTAAAGCCACAATCTGGGAGGCAATAGACAAAATCAAGATGGCGAGACAGAAGAGGTATATATCTTTCCATTTAATAGTCCCCAACTTCTAAGGAAGAGACTTACCTCAGTCAGAAGCCACTCCTTTATAACACCATCAATGCCAAGTAAGAAAGCCAAGTAAATAAGAAATTATAAAATAAAATATAATAAAGAAAGAAGAAAGGAGAAAAGTAAAAAACAAAAGGGGGCGGGGGACCATAGACCCAATCCATTGCCAAGAAAGTCTGCAAAAACCAACTACAGTGGTGGTCAATCTAGATCGTTATTATATGGAACATTAATGGAAAATTAATTGCTTTCTTACTCTTCATTAATGGCTTTCTTACTGTTCATTATACCCAGCAAAGCCCTATCTTGGTTAAAACTCTCTAGGTAATTTTTTTTTTTTAAGTTTATTTCTTTCTTGAGAGAGGAGAGGGTACTAGTGAGAAATAGTGACCTCTAACAAGGTCACTGAAAAGTAGTTGTTGGATTTCTGTTTTGTTTCTTACTCTGCACAGGACACATTGTCTTTCTAATTCAAAATCTCATGTCTTCTATTTGGTGAAATTCACATTCATTTTATCTTTGAATATTCATCTTATTTATTCTCTTTATTTTTCTTGTTATGCTTACTAGACATGTTAGACATCTTCATTCTTTTATTTATTTATTTTATTTCAATTTTTGCTATACGGTGTATGTGCTCACAGGAGACAGAGTCAGAGAGAGGAAAAGTGAGAAAACACCCCCTCTGGGGGCATGGCCATGCCACAATCCCTTTTCCATTCTCTTCTTGGGATTTTGGTCATTCACTCACTCACATCCAGCACCACTCTCACTCGTGGGATCTGGGACTCGAGCTGCACAGTCAGCCACGTGGGAGTCAGTCACCTTAACCTCCATACCACCCTGTAACACCTCCAATATTATTCCACTTTGTTCTATCTTTACTTCAAATTCATGTTATGTCTTCCTATATATTTTGGGTTCATTAATTTTCTCTCAGCTGTGTCTAATCTGCTGTACAACTTACTAAATTTTTCATCTGAACCATTATTGCTCTCTTTAATGGTTCGTATGTTTTAAGGGGTTATTTTCCTCTAAGTTGTTTACTATTTTAACCAACTTACATTATTTCTTTAATAGCTTAGATACATATTAGATTTCTCTGTTGTAGTTTCTGTTATCTTTATTTCTTCAGTTTGCTAATCACCCCCATTTGTTTAGTCTGCTGATTTTTAATTTTTTTTTTAATGGTGGACTTTTGATTATGACTGCAGCTTCTGAGAGGATTTTATGTTTAAAGAATTATTTATTTAATTATTTATTTAATTTAATTTATTCTTATTATTATTGTTTTAAAATTTGCTATAGGATATGTATGTATGCTCACCAGTGGGAGACAGAGAGAGAGAGAGAAAGCAAGAAAGCAAGCCACCAGGTCCAGGACTTGAACCAGGGTCAGCCATGTAGGAGTTCAATACTTTAACTACCATGCCACATGCTGGCACAGGATTTTTTTTTTTTTGAACTTTATTACTTTCTATCCTGAATTCTGGACATTTCCCTATAGAATTGATCGTGTGTTTTCTGTGGTATTCCAGGATAGCAGTAGTAAGAGTAATAGTAGCAGGAAGAGGAGTATCAACAGCAAGAAATAACATTTTTGAGCTTCTACTATTTTATAGTCATTGTTCTCTGTACTTTCCCTATATTCATTCAGTTCCCACAGAAGTTTTTTTTTATATACCAACACTGTTATTTCTCTATTTTTACAAATGAGAAAAGTAAGGGGGACAGTGTTAAATAGATTGTGCAAGATCACAAAACTAGTATTTGGCATAATCAGAATTTGAACCTGAGCTTGTCTCCAAAGTGCATATGTAACTGCTATGATATTGTTCTTGGACATTTGCCATGCAGGGAGAGTAACTTCAGATCCCTCTCCTGTCTTCTCTGACATATGCTATACATACTTGAGGGCTTTAGTTTCTATAGAAGGTATCTAGCTATCTATTGATTGACCTTTTTTTCCATCTCTCTCAGAGACTGGGCAGAGAATATATGTCTTTACTCTTCCCTAGAGTGATAGGTAAAATTTTTCTAGTATATGTAGCATCGAACATTCCTGAGAAGCTTCTGGATTCTTGCAGGGATATGAATTCCAGTTCCCCAAGTTGTCAGAGACAAAGTCCAGATCACAGAGACATTAAAACACCAGAGATCTGGGCCAAAGTCTGACATATCCTTTGACTTCTGAGTGTCTGACATGCCACTCATAGTTTAAGGAAAACTTTAATTTCCCTTTTCATTTCTTTTAAACATTTTTAATTGCCAGAGGGCACATACACTTGTCAGACAGAGACACACACAGAGAGAGAAAGCACCTCCTCAGTGGGGCATGGTCACATGGCAATCCCTTCTTCCCTTCTCCTCCATTTCTCCAACTTGTTGGGATTTGGGGCATAGACATGTGTATGCCCAGAGTGTTGTCAAGCTGCTGGACCCAGGATTTGAACTGTGGTTAGCTAAGTGGGATCCAGTTCCCTTAACCATTAGGCTTTGGGGCTGACCATCCCTTTTCATTTTTTAATACCTGGGATATAAGTTTTTCCATTAGATTTTTTTTATTATTATTTTCTTTCCTTTATCTTTCTTCTTCCTTTTTAAAAGTTTGATTGTATATCTGAATTTCTGTTTTGGTATGTATTTTACCTAACATTTCAATGTCTTTCTAGCCAGATGTTGGGTGCTTTCTCATCATATTTAAAAAATTTTTTTCTATATTATTATTATAATTTATACATTCAATCGCTATACATCATTTAGATTTTAAAGAGACTTTACCCAGCATGATATACACCTCAGTTCATCACATTTGAGAATACTATAGTCATCCTTATCCATAGATAATAAACCATATCTCTGTCCCAAAAATGTCTTACCTCTCTGTTTTTCCCCCAAATTTCCTTTACTACACTCTTCCCCTCCCACACTTTCCTTCCACTTTGTCTGTAGTGTCCATGGCAGTTTTTAATGTCCTCCAGACGTTCAGTCTCTACCATAGTGTGTGGACAGTTGGTATATGTTAAGCGAAAGCATACAATGTCTCTCTTTCATAGCCTGACTTACTTCACTCAGCAACAGATCTTCCATATTTGTCCACTTTCTATCAAATTCCAGGGCCTTGTTGTTTTCTACAGCTGAATAGTATTCTATGGAGTGTATGTGCCACACTTTTTCAATCCATTCATCTGTTTGTGAACATTTGGGTTGGTTCCATGTCTTAGCAATTGTGAATAGTGCTGTAATAAATATAGTTGTGCAAGCACTTTTCCAAATGAGCGTTCTCCTGTCCTTTGGGTAGATACCCAGGACTAGAATTGCTGGATCATATGGTAGTTCTATTTGAAAGTCTTTCAGGAACCTCCATATTGTTCTCCACAGTGGCTGGACCAATTTACATTCCCACCAACAATGTAGGAGTGTTCCCCTTTCATCACATCCCCTCTAGTACTTACTTACTTACTTATTTATTTATTTACTTATTTAATCTTCACCACTTTGGCTGGAGTTAGGTGGTATCTCATTGTGATTTTCATCTGCATCTCCCTTATGATGAGGGATGTTGATCATTTTTTCATATGCTTTTTGGCTGTTTGTATATCTTCCTTAGAGAGCTGTTTATTTAGCTCATTTTCCCAACTTTTAATTGGGTTACTCATTTTCTTCTGGGTAAACTGCTTGAGTTCCCTGTGTATTCTGAGTCCCTTTTCTGAGGCACAGTTAACAAAAATTATCTCCCATTTCGAGGGTTGTCGATTCACACTAATTACGACGTCCTTTGTTGTGCAGAAACTTCTTAATCTGATGCAATCCCACCTGTCTGTTTTGAGGATGATTGCTGTGCCGCTTTCTCATCATTTTAAGTCACCATTTCTGGGGAAACATTCACACTTAAATAAAGAAAATAGTTTCTCAAAAATAAAATCAGAATAAAGAGGTCGAAAGGAAAAAGAAAGTATACATGTTAAATGACGGTAAGACATGAAACTAGTAAAATATACTTAGTCTAAATAATTATCAATGTTGTACCTACTAATTTTAATACAAATGTAAGAAAGGAAGAGTGAAATTGGTTACTAAAACTATAAAGAATATCAAACAACTATAATAACAACAAACTCAATTAAAAACCTGAACTATATTTTAGGTGATTTAAAAGAAATTTTAAATTTTTATTCTATTATTAGTACAGAATTTAAAATGTTAATAGTATTTATGACCTTCCCCTCTTTCCCGTGAGACCTTTAGAATACCTTTTATTACCTTTGTGTTTGCCAATTTTCAATATGAAAGACACGTAATAATATTTTGCTGTTGACTATTTTAAAAAATAGACCTAGTTGCCAAGTCGAAAAACAGTATATGTATGTATATATATATATACATATATATACTATATATGTATATATATATATACATACACACACATATATATATACATATACATACACACACACACACACACATATATATATATATACATATATATATATACACACACACACACACACACACACACACATATATATATATATAATATATATATATATATATATATATATTTGGAGAGGTTTTTGCTATAGGGTGCCCAAGCTTACCAGAAAGATAGAGGGAGACAGAGAGACAGAAAGCGAGAAATCACCCCCCAGGGGGGATGGCCACACCGCAATCCCTTCTCCTCCATTCTCCTCTCGGGATCTTGGGCACGCACGCACACGCGCCCGGCGTGAGTTTAAGCTACTAGGTCTAGGACTCTAACTGTGGTCGACTACATGGGAGTCCAGCAACATAGCCATTATGCTAACTGCTGGTCCCAGAAGAGAGTATATATTGGCTTGTCAGAAAAGTCATAAAGTATTTTTCAATGCAAAAATGTGTCATGACTTTTCCGACCACCTTCTCTATATATAAACACATAGTCTCATGGTTTTAACTGTTGTTTATAAATTATTCCCCTTTACTCAGGAACATTTCTCACTTTATGATTATTAACATCAGTGGATTGAGAGCCATGTCAAATATTGGGGATTTCTCAATTTATGGACTTTGGTTTTCTGTTTTGCTGTTTACTGTGGCAGGTCAAGAAAAGTTTGCGATTCGTTACAGAGAGAGATAGACTATGCAATGAGAATTGAATACATTTAAGATTTTTTCTAGTCTTCATACATAAAATAATCATCTGCATTTCTTTTTAGCCTTTGGCAATCCACTTAGTTTGTTCATGTGTCTTGAAATACTGCATCCACTATGAACAGCGTGTGAGAAAGGAATTTGTTCATAATTCTTTATTTGTTTATCCTGGGAGTTTCTCCAAGGCAGACGATGGATTGCTTAACTTTGTTAGAGAAAAAATTCTGCTCTAGCTTGTTCTGCCTTACTTAGTCTGAGTCAGTCAAATATATAATTGGCAGTTGTATTTAATCATCAGTAGTGAAAAAAATAAATATTTTCATACAAATTTGATTTTTTTTTTGTTAGTTATTATTTTTACTCTTGTTCCTTCCTCTATCTTGTCTCATCATATCTGATGGACAAGTTCCGTTTCGCTTGTTAATTTCCCTCCTCTGGAGTTGAAAGGCCAAGTGAACAAACATAGTGTTTGCTTTATTTCCAACCAACCACGGAACAGTTATTTCTCTGCAGAATAATTGGCTTGTAGGAAGAAAGAAGCAGAAAACAAAACACGTTCATCATGTGCGACTTGGTCTGACAGCGTCCTTTTCAGAAACCAGCCTGAGATAAGAACTGCTAGCAGCTGACTCTTGCTTAACGGATAAATGAAGAAGCAGCAATAAAGAAGTTGTAGTTGTTGCTTTTCACAAGCAGGGAGCTGTAGTTTGACAGTGTTTCTAGAATACTTTTTCTAATTTTCCAGACAGTAAGTAAAGTTCTGTTTTGTTATGTTGTGCCATATATATGGTAAAAACTGCTAAAATCAATCTGTTTTGCAGATGATTCCAAATACTTAACCATATCTTATATTAAAAACCTGATGACTAAAATTTTCTTTTTACCCAGACAACTTTTATTGTGTACATGATAAAGTAGAATATATATAAAAATTTTAAAAATAACTTCTATACTAGCTTAAAATAAGCTGAATATTTTGATATGTAAATTTGACACTTTAATTTTCAGTTTACAGAAACTGAAAAAGTTGTTTCTGTTTATTTGCAAATGTTTGGGCAAAATTACTTTCTCATATGATTTATTTTTTCTTTCCTTTGATTAAAAAATAATTTTTGTAGTTTGTCTTTTGAGTTATGCAGGGATTTTTGAATTCAGAAAATTAAGAGAAAATTGCTTTATTCTTCCTGTGTCTCCAAATCAAGTTTCAAGTAATTTGAACCTGGATTGTTATCCTATAACCTAACTCTTTTGATTAGAAGTTGTTCAATTCAATTTGAAGGTAAAACTAAAAGAAAATATTTCTTCAATGTTGTATCTAACCAACATAATTTATTATTTGAATGAATTTTAGTAATAACAATTTTGATGTTAACTTGACCAGCTCTGAGATTTCTATTTAAATGCAAAGTGTGAGGAAAGACTATTAATGGGATAAAATTAATTTAATTATTAATATAATTGAATTTTTATTATAAGAGGCCAAATATGTGAAGTTATCTGTACAGCTTCTGAACTCTTAATATATAACTCTTCCATTGTAATACTCTGTTAGTGTAAAATTTTGATAGTAGTCACTTTACCTCCCCACAATCACCTACACTCCAAATAGCTTAAATTGAATATATTTGAAATGAAATTTTATAGTCATGGATTATCAAACGACTATTTAAAAATCTATTTTTATAGTTCTTAAATGTAGTAAATATTTTTCCTAAATATATGATGGTTTTATTACACTTATTTTTTTCTAGTTTGTGTTCCATTATTTGTACTTTCTCAGTGTTTGTTTGAAGAATTGGCTAAATGAATATAAAACATAAAAATGTGTATCAGCAGACCCAAGCACTTCTATGCAAGAATTTTCATAAGAAATGGAGAATGAAAAGAGAAAGCTTGTTGGTATGTTGGTATGTTTTAAAGTTTGCTTCATTCACAGTTAGCACTCTCATTTCATTTTCTAATGATTATTTTATGTTAAATATTAATTAGCAGAGCGGATTTTTAAAATTTAAGATTGTCTTTAGTTGTATCCGTTGAACTGAGAAACTTACAACTATCCCTGAAGAATAAAATTGTAAGGATTAAAAGTATTACTTATATATATATATATTGGAGAGGTTTTTGCTATAGGGCACGTTCGCTCACCAGAAAGACAGAGAGAGAAAGAGAGACAAAAAGCGAGAAATCGCCCCCCAGGGGGGATGGCCTCATCACAATCCTTTCTCCTCCATTCTCCTCTCAGGCTCTTGGGCACACACACACATGCCTGGCATGAGTTTAAGATACCAGGTCTGGGACTTGAACCGCAGTTGACTATTGAACTGTAGTTGACTACAGCCATTAAGCCAACAGCTGGCCCCATATTACTCATATTTTTAAAAAAGAGAGAGGTGAGAATTTAATTGTATGTTAAAATAAAGCTGTTACCACATGTTATACATTTAGAGAAAGAAATTATAAAAATTTTGCCTAGAAGAAGTTGAAAAATTTTCATTTATGTACTTATTTTTAAGGCCATGAATTTTGTACACAAAAATTATTTCCAATTATAACTAAGTAACACCATCATTGGGATCAGGCAAGAAGGCCAACTGCATGTGACTAGCCCAAATCTTGGTGGCTTAACACAACAAAAGTTTATTTTTCATTGTTTTCACAGTCTAAAGAAGGTTGGCAGTAGAAGTAAGGTTGGTTAGATTCATGAAAGACTTTTCTCTACACAGTCATTCAGTGACCCAGGCTTCATCTAGAGACAGTGTCATCTCTTTAGGTCATAGAGACCTTTACTGGATCATCTATATCCTGTCAGAAAATCAGGAAAAGAAGGATGGAGACTTAAGGAATATAGAGAGGGAATTAAAAATTAAATTGTGCCAGGGTCCATAATCAGGACAATCCAGGCCTGGGAGTGGTATATATTACTTCTATCCATGTTCCACTGGCCAGAACTCAGTCTTTTTGTCCTACTTAATTTCCAGAGGTTATAAATATAGCATGGCATTGTGCCAAGGAGGAAGAGATTATTGATCTCGGTGAACCACTAGACTTCTACCACTCAGTTTCTTTTCATCTTCTTTACTTTTCCATACAAAGGTATGATAACTGTCAGAAATAATTGCTGTTTGCCACCACGAAATCTCATTTGAGATACCCTGCATCTTCTTGACTCTAGAGTTAATTGCCCATGCATATAGAGATTGTTAGTTTCTATAATGGTAACATTATTGTTAGTTTCTATAGTGGTAAGTTCATGATTTAATGCAAAAGTTCTGTTCTGGTGTTAGAGAGCGATACATGAGTCTGCTATCTTAGTATTTAACTTCCATTGAGTTCTCTTTGCGCTGAAGATATGGCAAAATATGGCAAAATTCATATTTGTCTTCAATAGTTCTTTGATTTACCTGAGTTCTTTACATGAACACCATCTACATCTATTATTTTAAAAAATATGTTACAGGAGTGGAGCTTTCCAGTACTTCTAGGACTGTATATGGGTCTGTCTTCGTATTTCACAGAAAATGTCCAGCTTTCTGAATTGCCTCCTCTGGATCTCGGAAGGGTAGATAAATTGAATAGGTCTACCATAGTTGTGTACACACCAATTTCTACTACAACCCAGCAGATAATGAATAAAACAGCACTCGCTCCCATTTTGAAAGGTAGGTGCACTAATTGGAAAAAGAATTACTGATAATTAGTTATACATTTTCAGTAAAATATATACATATTAATTTGAAGATACTGTGATACACTATGTTCATAATTTAAGTATCACAATTCCAATAGAAGCCCACATTTCTACTGGAATATAGCTAACCAGTATATTCATAATTTCATATTTGCAGAACAGTGTATAGGAGGAATATAGCCATTAATGAATATGTGCCTTTAACACGGAAATACAATGATGAAGACTTATTAGTTCATAAAAGAAACTGAGTCAGGCCAGCCAGTGCCATGGTGGTTAAAGTGGTTGGATACTACATGCCAACTGTACAGTTTAAGTCCTGGACCTGGAAGCTTGAAAAATATGTGGGTGCATATGCCTACTTGTCCAAAAGTTGGAGAAAAGAATGGAAAAGGAATTGCAGCATGGCCATACCTCCTAAGGAGTGCTTTCTCACTTTCTGTCTCCCTCTCTCCAGCAAGCACACATGCTCTCTAAGAAATAAAAATTTTAAAAAAGAAAAGTAAGAAAGATACTAGGTCATGGTTATTGAGTAACAGTTTTATAACAATGAAAAGTAAAGATGGATTAGTTGAAGATTATTCTCTTCTGCATGTGGTGTAATTTGTGGACATCTTTGAAAGTCTTCATTATAAATAAAGTCATTATGTAACTGATATTTTAAAAATTGTGTTTCCATCAATGGACAAGTTAGAGATAGTCTGGCTATTTATTCCTTAATCCTAGATAACTAGCAAGTGAAATTTCTGGCTATTAAAAATAGAATTGCCATGTTATTTTAGTTTCTGCATAAGGCAAAGGTCACACAAATTGTCTTTGCTTCAGTAAATATGAAATCTAAGAGCTCCAATAGTAACTACAATTACCTATGATTTTTGTACCCCAATTCTCTTATGCAAATTTATTTATTTTTATGTACCTAAATATCACTTTGATGCTTGTCATTATTAAGAGAAAACGTTCCATTTTCATGCATGTCTTCTGATTCTAGAATCTAAGATGTTTTAGGACAAGTTTGATTTTAATGGAAATTGATGTTATTTAAATCCAATGAAAAAAATATAGCGTTACACAAGTTAAAGATCACATTTCATTTTGGTGAAACTCTATAACAATTTCCTTTGTCTATTTTTTGACCTTGTAATTCACAGGAAAAAAAGTCATTGGAGTACCAAACAAAGAAAACATGGATGAAATACTTCTATATGAATTTCCATATGCTGTGGGAGTCATCTTTAATGACGCTTTCTCTTATAAATTAAAATTTATTCAGGGATATTACATTCCATTTTTGGAAAAAGAAGATTTTTCAGGTGACTTTCTATAGAAAATATCCCAGAGATATTTTTCATGTTTTCACATAAGGAACAGGTAGGACTAGGTAGCAAAGACACTTTGAAAGGCATATGAGAAAACAGAGAGTAACATTTATTTTTTAGTTTTAGTGAGAAATGACTCCTCCCAGGGGAGATGGTCATGCCACAATCCCTTCTCTTCCAGCCTCCTCTCAGGATTTTGGGCATGCACACACATGCATCTGGCATGAATTTCATGCTGCCAGGTCTGGGACTCAAACCATGCAGCTGGCCATGTGGAATCTAGTGCCTTAACCTCTATGCTGCCTGCTGGCCTGAGATTAATATCTTATTGCTGAATTTATTCAAAGGTTAATTGTGTATTCCCATACAAGGATAGGCTATCTGTTAAGGGAGCTAGATTCCACATGGCTGAGCATGGTTCAGATCTTGGGCCTGGTGGCATGTGCATGTGTATCCAAAATCCCAATAGGATGAAGAAATGGAGGACAAGAAATTACAGTGTGACCATGCCCTATTTCAGGTGCTTTCTCTCTTGGGTAAGGACGTTTGTGCCCCAAATCCCAAGAGGAAAATGAAGGAGAAGGGATTGTTGTGTGGCCAATCCTACTTCCCCCTGGTCAGTGATTTCTCACTTTCTGTCTCTTTGGCGAGTGCAGAGAGAAAAAAATCTCTATTAAAAGAAAGAAAGAAAGAAAATTGTAGAGTAATCAACAAATGTGTGTTGAGCTTAAAGGTATATGTTTCAAAGAGTGTAGGAGTAATGAAGACTGACAGGTCCCAGCCTTGGGTGAAATTCCAGCTTAGCAGAAAAGACAGACATTGAGCAATTAGTGACAAATGCAAGGAAAGTTACTCAGAAAGACTTAGGCCATGAGTTCTTAGTAAACTGCAGGTTTACAAAAGTCCCACCTGGTAAAGTGATGTTTAAACTAAGACCAGAAGAAATGGCAAGTGTGAAATGTATTTCAAATAAAAGAAAGGCAAGTGTGGAGGTCCTGAGGTGAGAAGGGGCATTAGTTAGTAGAGTTGGAAGAAGAAGGGAATAATTGAGCAAAGAACTGAAAAGGAAATGTGATGAGAGAATGAAGCTGAGCTTTCTCAGCCAGAGTGATGACTAGCCATCGAGGTACTTTTAGCAGGGCAAAGATGTGATAAAGTTACAAGTTATCAAGGGAGATACAGTCCAGAGAATGGAATTCAGAGGTATCAGGGAGAATACAGTGAAACCTACTGACCCAGAGGTGACTTAGACTATGGTGGGAACTGCTGAGAAGGAGAAAAGCCAAAGGACCAGAGAACCCTTCAGCAAGTAGAATCGAGATGACTAGTGGAATTCTTTTCCTTTCATTCACTGTGCGCCTACTATGTGCTCTGCACTGTTTTTTGTTTGTTTGTTTGTTTGTTTTTGTCCTAGGGACTGAAATGAACAAAACGGAGAGTCTGATTACAGGAATCTTTTTAATCAAGGACAGGGGAGTGGGAAAAACAAACAAACAAAAAAAAACCACATGCTCAATGAAGTAAAATAAACTAGGGTTAGAAAATAGAGATGGGTAGAACTCAAGAGCTAGGGAAGTCCTGTATAATGAGGTTATTTTTCAGAGGAAACCTGAGTGAACAGAAGGAGGGAGCCATGTATACATTCAGATGGAGAGCATTTAAACCCAACAAAAGTTCTAGCACTGGGTTGTCTTTGGCATTTTGAGGTAAAACAAAGAGTGCAGCATGGCTGGAGCAATGTATTGGCTTTCATCTTCTTCATATTTTCTGAGATTTTTTTTTTTTAAGTGTCAAAGAGTGTATGTGCTCACTAGAGGAGGGTGAGCAGGGGGAATTACACCCAATAGGGCATTCTCAAGCTGCAATCCCTTTGCCTCTAGTTTTCCAACCAGTCAGGTTTGGGGACATGCACACACATGCACCTGACATGTTTTTCAGTCTATCAGAGCTGGGATTCATACTACAGTTGACCATATGGAATATGGCTCTCTTAACCACTAAGCTATGGGCCCAGCCCTATTTTCTAAGACTTCCTGAGCTTGCTGTGATCTGCATGAATAAAATTGCCTTGTTGGGGGACAACAGGTAGAGTGCTGGTTGGGGTCCTGGACTCCCACATGGCTGACCATGGTTCGAGTCCTGGACCTGACAACTTGCTTTCTTGCTTTCTTTTTCTCTCTGTCTCTCTCTGGTGAGTGCATGTGCCCTATAGCAAATTAAAAAAATAATAATGATAATAAAAATAGAGTTAAGTAAAGTAATGAAAAATTACCTTATTAAGAAACTTCCTTTCTTTGGTTTCTTTTTTTATGTGGTTTAAAGTTCTGACTCGTAGAGTCCCTCTGGATTATTTTCTCTTGGATTCTTTTTCGTATTCTCCAAGCCCCACGTTCCATATTGATTATGTTTTCTTTTGTGCTTTCAGCTCATTGCCAACTTAAGTACGGTGATATTATGTGTTCATTGACCAGATACTGGAATAGAGGATTTGTGACTTTACAAACTGCCATTAATGCTGCTATTATAGAAGTAAGTGCTTCACTGAAAAGTTCTAATCATTAATTTAAACCAATTACAGAGACCTCAAGATTTTGATGTAAGATGGCTTAGTCCATTAATGTTGCTATAATAAGATATGTCAAACTGGGTAATTGATAAAGAATAAAAATTTATTTTTCATAGTCCTGGAGGCCAGGAAGTACAAGCTTAAAGTGCTGCAGATGTAGAGTCCTATGAAAGTCCTTTCCTCATAGATGGCACCATGTGGTGTCCTCACGTGATAGAAGAGCAGAAAGGTAGAAAGGGCATCAGCTGTTTCACTGGAACCCTTTTATAAGGCACTAATCTATTAGTCATTGGGGGGTCGGGGAGGAGGTCCTGCATGACTTAATCACTTCTCAAATGGCCCCACTTCCCAATACCAGTGCAACAGGGATTAAGTTTCAACATGAATTTGGAGGGGACACATTAAAGCTCAGGTTTTCATATGTTTATATAGTGAATCATGTATTTAGAAAAAGAAAAAAATGCTTATTTGTTCTTAAACTTTATTTTTATTTTTGCTGTAGAATGTGTGTACTCACCAGAGAAAGACAGAAAGAGGGAAAGTGAGAAATCGCCCCCTTCGTGGGGATGGCCATGCCATAGTCTCTTCTTCTCCATTCATCTCTTGGGATTTGGGGCACATATGCACATGTACCTGGTGTGTTTCAACCACCAGGTCTGGGACTCAAACTGCAGTTGACCATGTGGAAGTCCAGTGCCTTAACCACCACAACACCTGCTGTCCCCTATTTTAAAATTTATTTATTTAATTTTATTTATTATTATTATTTTTTAAGTTTTCTATAGGGCACATGTGCTCACCAGAGAGAGACAGAGAGAGAGAGAGAGAGAGAGAGAGAGAGAGAGAGAGAGAGGAAAAGTGAGACAGCAAGACCACCAAGTCCAGGACTTGAACTGTGGATGGCCAGGCGGGAGTCCAGTACCTTAACCACCACACCACCTGCTGGCCCTGGCCCCTAGTTTTAAACTTTTAATTTCTAAGTGGTTAGAAGGAAGTTGAAAAACGAATGTAAGGGAAAGACTGTTTTCCTTTCATTCAGCGTGTTCTAGTGGTATACCTCATACAAGTACAGTAAAATATTTCAGTCCAGAAGTTGACATCAATCAAGCACACAGCACTTATTCCGATTACCAGTTTCTGACTTTAAATCCTGTTTAAGTAATGTTTGTCAAATAATGTTTGCTTAAATAAGGTTTGTTGGTCAAAACTCTTCTTTAGATCACAACAAATCACTCTGTGATGGAGAAGTTGATGTCAGTTACTGCCACAAATATGAAGACATTACCTTTTCTTTCTAAAGCACGTTTTCAAAATGAGATGTTTATTTTATACAGCATGCTGTATTTCTCCTCATTTATATATTTTTTATCACTCAATGTTACAAAAGAGAGAAAACAGTATAAAGATTTTATGAAAATGATGGGCCTACAGGATTCAGCATTCTGGTGAGTGACTAATTCAAGTAGTACAAATTAATAAAGAGAGCAATTAAGCTGTGAAAAATATTGTTTCAGAACATCGTAATGTAAATTTCATCTATTGGTTACTTGCTTTGTTGTTCTGGCTTTTTTATTTAGTCTTCTTTCCCCCCCATTTTCTATTCAACGTGATGACTATCCTTTGCTGAGCAGTTTTTCTGTGCTACTAATATCTTAAGCTAACCTTGTGATAGAGGTGCTATTATCCAGTTAGTGAACAAGGAAAATAATGGTCAAAGAGAAGAGATTCGTCCAATGTCAGACAGGTGGTATTCTGGAGCTGGGCTCTGACCCATGTGGTCTGATGGCAGCTCTCTTGCGTGGTCTGCCCACAATTATCAGGTGATTTCTCCTGGCTTACTGCTGTTCAAGTGGCTGGCCTTTTCATACTCAGGGGCTTGGTCATATATTTTCTGAGCAATTAAATACTGTACATTGGAGTTAAAAGAGATAGCCTACATAATGTGCCCAGGACATACAATTGATCAACTGGAATGTAAAAAACGTTTAATGATTCTCCATTAAGTGTCAAATTCTCATTCCTGTAGCTTTCTTTTTTAGAGAGCTTTTTTTGATGCCACAATCCACCTGCAGCTTTACTCAGCCCCAGACCCATGGATGCATGTATGCTCTGTAACATTCAGGGAGGTCTCCGGATAACAACCCCAAACTTCCCACTGGGAACACAGAGCATTCTGTTTTACTGCCACACTACATTTAAGCTCCCATATATTGATAGTTACATCTTGCCCTATATCACAAATAATGTAAGGTGCTTTTGACATATGCATGTGTGTATATATAGTTACATACCACCTATCAGGAGACCACATCTACAAAAAGAGCAGATAGGCTATATCATATAGCCTAGATGGATCGGCTATACCATCTAGGTTTATGTAAATATACTATACACTGGTCCCACAATGAGGAAAGTGACCCATGACTATATATACATGTGCACACACACATGTATGTCTGTATCTATGTATCTACTTGTATCATATTAAAAACAAATAATTGAGTAAAAACACAGGCTTATCAAAATAATAAACAGGTAAGATTAGCAGATAGAAATGCAAATCATACTAGCACTAGTCTCCCAAGAGACCAAAAAAGAAATGTTTGTAATGCTATCACTGACAAATCAATAATATCTAGGAAACAGAAAAAAATCATCTGTTTATTTTATACCAAAAGAAATGTAGCAGTTTTTGTATTTGGTCCTGGAAGATATTTCTCTGTATACTTCCCATATCAACAAAATGCTTTTATAGATGAGAAACTACCTGGAATAGATGAGGAATTATTTCTTCAATAGTCTTTTTAAGCCACCTGTTCCCTGAAATGCAATTAGGGTCTAGAAAATACTGAAATTTTAATAAATGTGTTTTATTAACAGAACGAATTTTAATCCTAATATATATGAATTTTAAAATATAAAAAGAGGAACTTAAGCTTCTAAAAAAAGAGAAAGGGGAACAGATTTTACAGTGGTTCTTTGGGAAATACAAAGGGGCGGACATAGAGTCACCCACTGAGTCTGTTAGGAGTGAAAAGAGAGGGAGCCCCATAACAGGGGCTGTCAGCCCAGGGCAAGTCCCTGCGTAATCTGATATCAGGGAGGCACAAAAAGCATCAGAAAGGTATTGGACATTTGAATGTGAATTCATTCTCAGGATAAGTGATCTTTAGTATGCATGCAACCTAATACTTTGCAAAATGAATTGATATATATCCCTTAAAACTAGGAAGTTCGGTGGAGTGCATGAGCCTTATAGCAAAAAAAAAAAAAAAAAAAAAAAAAAAAAAAAAAAAAAAAAAAAAATCTAAAAAGACAAAAACTAAAAACTAGGAAGGAAAAAGATTCTGAAATGTTTCTGCTAACTGTAGCTTGTCTATTGGAAATAGATTTTATGGCATTTTTTTCTAATATAATAAATGTAAAATATAATCAGTATTATTCTTTAAGTACGATGTCCAGATTGCTTTGTTTTTAGCAAGAGGGCTTTTATAGATTTATTAGCATCTCCTCCTCACCCCACCCTGTAACTGGTTCCTTCTTAATTTCTTTCATTTGTAATTCTGCCCTGTGGTTTTCCGGTTCCTACCTAAAGTAGTTCCCCTCTACTCTCAGGAATTGTGTTCTACAGAATGCGGTGTACTTTTCCAAAGTGCTGACTTCTCTAATACAGGCTGAATTATGGTAACTGAAATTCAAAAGGAAGTTAAATCCAGCGTGAACATGTTATAGAGAGAAATACGGACACAAGGTCCTGGTTTTAATACTGTTGCGATAGCCCTCAACTGCCGAATTCTTATTGAACCCGGCAATTTAGGAAGAGTAAAGAACTCTGGACAGAGCCTGCTGCTTCATCAGAGCATGGTTACTGATTCATTGTGTGACCTTGGATAAATCTGTTAACTAATAGTAGGGATTCCAATTTTCATATCTGTAAAATGAGAAGATTAGACTAAAACACTCTATAGGCTTGTTAGAGCCAAGATTAAATACTTTTTCTTAATAACCACTTCATAAAAATGTGAACACTAGCACAACTGAAGTAAAAATGTGAAAATCTAAGGGTGTACTTCAATTTATGACAGTTCAATAAAGAAACTATGAGCAGGAATAGAAAGGATAGAATAGGTTTAATGAAGTTATGAAATTTCAATTTTCTATGACCAAGGGGAGTGGAGGTATTGCCTACTGAGATCCTCAAGAATGGGTAGGTGTATCATCTGCCCACAATGCTTGCAGAATTCCTTGAGTGATCAATAACCAAGTTTCCCTCCAATTCTCCAGTAAGGACGGTTTGGTAATATCTAATAAAGCTGAAGAAGAAATTCTCCCTCCAATTCTCCAGTAAGGACGGTTTGGTAATATCTAATAAAGCTGAAGACGAAATTCTCAGAGACATTCTTGTACATTTCCCCAGAAAAGACAAGTACAAGCATGTTCTTGGTGATACTGTAATAGAAAAACCAAAACGAACAACCTAACATACACATGGGCAGAACATTGAGGTGTATTCATACAATGAAATATTCTCTGGCAGTATGTGATATTGTTAATGTTGATGATAGAGGCAATTTGCAGGATAAAACATATGGTATGATACTTTTTGTACACCGTTCCTGTTATTTATAAATACATGCAAACAGAGCTGAAGTCGAACCAGTAGACACCAGCATGGGCATGCCCGTTTACAGTGACTTAGTGTGTGGCATCCCCTTCCATTGGTTGGTGCCCGTACCCATGTTCATATGTTCAGTATCTGTCATATCTGTATGCATTTATGGCAAAAGTAGTCATATGCATGGGAATTATAGAATTATTAGAAAAGTGCTTACAAAAGTGGTTACCTTCGGGAAAGGAAGGAGGAGAATCGTGATCAAGAAAGGGACGCACAGGGGACTTCTGCCCTATTATTATTATAGTTATTAATCCAGGTGGCAGGTACAGGGTAACCTTCACATTACACATGTGCCCTGACTTACAGTGCGGTTATGTCCTGATAAGCCCACTGTAGAGCAGAAAAATCCTAAGTTGAACTATCTTAAGATAAGTACTGCTCTGTATTTTTCCGATGCCTTTGTAAATTTAATTTTATTATTTTAGAGAATTTTGTTTTACTATAGAGCATGTGTGCTTACCAGAGAAAGACAGAGAATGAGAAGTCACCTTCCAGGGAGGATGGCCACACCACAATTCCCTCTCCTCCATTTTCTCCCCAAGATTATGGACACACATGTACCTATACCCAGCGAGTTTCCAGTCTCGGGTCTGGGACTTGAACTATGGTTGGCCATGTGGAAGTCCAGCGATGTAACCATTACAGCATCTACTGGTCCCCACATTTATAGATTTTAAATATTTCATAATAAAGTTGGAATAATTCAAATATCTTTTTGTCTTTGTTTAGGCTCTCCTGGGGTTTAATCTATGCTGGCTTCATCTTCATTATTTCCATATTCATTACAATTATCATCACGTCCACTCAAATCATATTCATGACCGGCTTCATGGTTATATTTACACTCTTTTTCTTATATGGCCTATCTCTGGTAAGATCATACATTTATTATCACTTTCTCTGCTTTATTTCTTAGCTATATGGAGCAAATACTGATTCCCCAGTAGGTCACTATGATCATTTCTGTGTCTGTCTGTTTGCTTTAAAGTCTCTATTGATGTGAGAAAATGTCGTGACCAAAATAAAATTGGACCTGTCTTTTGCGTAAAGGTTAGTGAAATGATCTATCAAGATGAAATGAATGAAATGATGCATGAATTAATGCATCAAAAAGAATTAATGAAATGATGCACCCAAAAGCAAAAAAAAAAAAAAAAAAATGAGCTCTAAAAGTATCAAAGACTTTTCTAGTTGATTATTGAAGATGTTACTTAGGGACAGATCCACCTTTTTCCCCCTGAGTCCCTTACCACATGGTAGCCCCCTCAATATCTCTTCTAATATTCCACTTTTCCCTGACTTCCCCTTTCACTCTGCTCTTCCTTTCAAGAGCAAGAGTCTCTAATTGCTTCCACCTTCCAGGATGCTTTCTGTGGAAATTTTGTGGACATTGTTTCTTTGTACATGAACTTAGCTTTGTTCATGTTTCTCAAGTCTGTATTTCTCCCTTGTCCTTGGTTCTTTGTTTAACTTCCCCTGACCCTTTCTTCAGCCACAATAGCTCAACATTTGAGTAGGCAAATAAAATTCCTTTTTTTTTTTTAGATATTCTTGCTATAGGGTGTATGTACTTGCTGGAGAGACAGAGAGAAACAGAGAGGCAGAAAGCAAAAAATCCCCCCCCCCCGAGAAGGCTATGCCACGATCCCTTCTCCTCAATTCTCCTCTCGGGACTTTGGGCACACACACATGCCTGGGTGAGTTTTAAGCTGCTGGGTCTGAGACTTGAGCCATTGTGACATACCTGTGAGTCCAGCGACGTAACCATTACGCCATCTGCTGATCCCTAAGGCTCCTCATTGAAAAGGGGTTGAGGGTCAGGCAGGTGGCGTGATTAACAGTGCTAGACTCCCACATGGACCTTCGAGTTCTGGACCTGGTGGCTTGTTTTCTCACTTTCCCTCTCACTCTGTCCCTCTCTGGTCAAATTTAAATAAATAAATAATACATAACAGATAAAGTTCAATAAAATAATTCTTAAAAAAAATAAAAAGGGGCTAAGAGAAGGACAGAATCATTATTAGACCTTAATATTTTTATCACTTTCTCTCACTGATAAATATGTTGTAATAAAATATTCTCATTTTACATTGCCGTTGGTTATTCTCTGTGAACTAAATATATTTCTGTAACAGCTAAATGTCCTCTCTGTCTTGCAGATAGCTTTAACATTCCTGATGAGTGTCTTGCTAAAGAAAGCTAGCCTCACCAATTTGGTTGTGTTTCTCCTTATCTTCTTTTGGGGGTGCATGGGATTCACTGCATTTTATAAACAACTTCCTTCATCTCTGGAGTGGATGTTGAGTATTTGCAGCCCCTTTGCCTTTACTGCTGGAATGACTCAGGTAAGAGCATAGTCCATGGATTGTTGTTAAAGTTTTAAAAAATATATTTATTTAATTATATTTATCATCATTATTATTATTTTAAAATTTGCTATAGGGCATGTGTGTTCATCAGAGAGAGAGAGAGAGAGAGAGAGAGACAGAGAAAGACAGAAAGAAGAAAAGTGAGAAAGCAAGCTGCCTGGGGATCAGCAGTTAGCATAATGGCTAGGTCTCTGGATTCCCATGTAGTCGACCGTGGTTTGAGTCCCGAGCCCGGCAGCTTAAACTCACGCTGGGTGCGTGTGCGTGCGTGCCCAAGATCCCAAGAGGAGAATGGAGAAGGGATTGTGGTGTGGCCACTCCCCTGGGGGGTGATTTCTCACTTTCTATATCTCTGTCTCTCTCCGTCTTTCTGGTGCGCGCACACGCCCTATAGCAAAAATCTCTCCCCCCAAAAAAGAAAGCAAGCTTCCTGGTCCAGGACTCAAACCATTGTCAGCCATGTGAGAGTCCAGCATTCCAGCTACCACGCCACTTGATGGCCCAATCTTTATTAAACTTTTCAAAGAATTTGGTATTCCATGACCTTTTGTAATCCACACTATCTCAAATTTTTATTCTAAGCAATTATTTTGCTTTAAAGGTAAATCTGAAAATATTATTACATTGTAGAAAAAATGTCATCTCATACAAAACAAATGAAAAAGTTCTAGATTTTCATCTCTCAAATATATTCTTGTTCTGAAGTTATTTCCTTCTAGTTTTAAAAAGAAATACAAAAATTTCCATTTATTTTCAGTTTACCTAATGGAAGCATTTTGTTGGTTTGTTAATATTTGTTGTGTAAACCTATTTTAAAAACATCTTATTTTTTAAACTCGGACTCACATGTGAAACACATTCAAACCATACATGTACAATTTATCAAATAATTATTAATTTTTCCTGCCTCACCTCATTAGTCAGACCTTCTAGTACAATATTGAATAGAATTGCAGGCAAAGGAAAAGCTTTCAACATTTTGCTATTAAGCATGTTGGCATTGGTCTTTTTCTGTTTGAAATCTTTTTTTTTTTTTAATTGTCATACGGGTTATGCCCGCACCAGAGAGAAGGTCATGCTGCAATCCCTTCTCTTCCATATCGCCCTCCTGTGGGGACTCTGGGCATGCACACAGATACACACCTGGCATATTTTTCATGCTACCGGGGCTAGAATGCTAACCAGTCAGTTAAGTGAGATTTGGCTCCTCTAACTGCTAAGGGCTGGCCCATGTGGTGTTGGTCTTTTTGCATTTAATTTACCAGATTAAGGAGATTTCTTAAATTCTTAGTTTGTGAAGAGATTTTCCTTATTATTATTTCACAGTATTTTCTTTTTAAATCTGTTTTACATTGAATTTTATTAAGTGATTTTCAAATGTTGGGCCCGTCTTACATTCCTGGGGCAAAACATCGATTTTGTCATAAAACTGTAATCATTTCAACATAGACTGAAAAGTTGTATGATGCCTAGGGTGAGGAACTAGACCTGGAAGCTGGACTTTCCATGTTCTGCTTTCAACTTTGCCATGCTGACCATGTGCTTTTGACTTTGGTTGGTGAAGCTAGCCCACGTCGCTTTGCCTCAGTTTCATTATATACACGATGTAGATGGAAGTAATGTGGCCACCTCATGAGGCTATGGCAAAGGTTAAATGCTGAAGTTAACACTGGAAGAATACACAGATGGTAATAAAGTGTGTTCTAAAAATAATTTTTAAGAGTTTTTTAAAGCACCTAAAACAATGCCTAGAACACGGTAGCCATTACTGTGTGGAAAAATTATAAATATAAATTCTGATTTGAAATAATAACTAGAAAAGGAGGTAAATTCTCTCATCATCATTCTAATTATCATTATCTGAATTCAAAGAATTTCTCATAATTTTCCCAAAATTTGTATTTCATTTATTGAATATATATTTTTCAATATTATAATGATCTTATGAAAATAAGCAAATGATTTATAAATTCTTATTCTTAGGACATGGGTTTTTTTTAAAAAAATCAATGTTTCCTTTTAAAATTTATTTGATCACTGTAAATTAGAAATATTTTGACCAATTGCTTTATTTATTTATTTATTTATTTATTTATTTATTTGACTAATACATGACAAGACTTTCTTGAAACAGTGAGCCAACCAATAATTCTTGCTTCTGTGCCAAATTATTTACTTATCTATTTTAAACAGTTATTATTTCTGTTTGAATCTTAGATTATCCATCTGGATTTTAACTTAAGTGGTGTAACTTTTCCTGACCCTTCAGGAAACTCATATATTATGATAGCAACTTTTTTTATGTTGGCGTTTGATGGTCTTATCTACTTGGTACTAGCATTATACTTTGACAAACTCTTACCCTGTAAGTAATACTGGATTTTTCTCTGACCTCTGTAGTTACTTATTACATTAAATATTTTACTTAAGATTATATATTTAAAACTTAAGGATAAATATTTCCCATCTCCGGCTAAAGAAGTTCTTTATTTCTATTTCATGGTTTTCATAGTCTAGAGGAATTTTATTTAAATTTTCTTTCTGACTTTATTATGTTGTAATTACAAGGTAATAATTATAATACATGTTATAATTATATAGTATTTAAATAATGTTACTTTTTCAAGGAACTCTGCAAGTGTTTTGAAAGAGTGATACCTATGTCTCGTGTTTGTATCAGAACAAGCTGAAATAAATTAGTTTTTATAGTTTGGCTAGTGCAGGATCATTCATTATACTGTGAAAATACTTCCTAATAAATATTTACTCAGCATCATTCTCAGAATTTTTAATATATTATTTGTATTTATAGGCATATATTAATTACCCAGTTAGATTTCCCTTTTAAAGTTTATTCTTCCATAAGAGTGAGGGAGGGAGGGAGAGAGAGACAGAAATGCACTCTCGACAGCATCTCACGCCATGATTTCCTCACCTGCCCTCCACAGCCTTCCCAGCAGACAAGGTCATGGCATGTACACACCCCGGGTCTATAGGTCATCTGGAGGACCAAATTCACCATCTTCTGTAAGGGTCCCGCATCATTTGAGCAGTGCATTTCCACTATGCCACCAAGCAGCCCATGCCCAATTAGATTTTCTATATCTTGCGAGCAACCAAAAATTTCACATCAGCCCAGAATTTCTTCACGCATATTAGAATGACTTATTTTCCTCGCACAATCTTCTTATTCATCATTTTATTTTAAACACATTTTCCACTTTGACTATATCTGTCTTTCATGTTTCCAGGTATTTACTTGTGAATCTTCCTGTCTTTCTATTATCTCTAGTTTATATTTTGAAATGTTTAATAACAAATCCTACTTTTTTAAAAAATCCAAAATGATATCACTATATATTTATTCTTAACAAATATAATTTATCCATGTATCTTTTTTATTCATGTACTTTTACATGAATATGTAAATTTCTATATTTGGTTCAATTGTACTGCTGTGGTCAAAATGGTTTTCACAAACATGTTACAATTATTTTTATGTGCCATATTAAAGTTTCATGGTTTTCCAAATATTTGGTTTAATTAATTCTTCTAAATACCTTTTAGAACAAATTTTATTTAAATTTTGTCTAATACAGTATCAAAGTAATATCAAATGGTTAACTTTCATGATGTTATTTCCTTTGACTTTTTACTGTTTACTTCATTATCAAGTTTTTTCCCTCAAGAATAAGAAGTTAGAAGGGAAAGAATTTCCCTATGGTGGTAAAAAATTCAGGATATTCTGTACTATTCTGAATAAAGCTTTTCTGCTCATTTTATTAGTATTGCTGATCTGTTATCTTATTGCCTCTTAATTAATTAGATGGAGGTGAGTGCCATTATTCTCCAGAATTTTGCCTGAATTCATCATCTTGTTTCAAACATGAAAGGATTGATAATCAGGTCACTGAGAAAGAAATAGATTCTGAGCATCTCCCCGAGGATTGTTTCGAACCTGTAGCTCCTGAATTCCAAGGAAAAGAGGCCATCAGGTAATCACACTTAAAGTTATAGGAAGGTATCAGAGCAAGACTAAAGAATTATCAACCAATTAGCAGCAGGGTGAACCGGAGACGGAGTATTGAAGGAGATGAAGTTTATTTTTATCATTATCACTTCGAACCATTTCACTGCTATCACCACCAGTCTCTCCTAATTGCTGCTTGGAAGGAAAGTTCTCTTCACCATCTACATGTAATGTTACTTTGTCATGCTGCATCTTGTTTCTCTCCCTGTTCCGCTACTTTTTTTGAGATTTATTTATGTTATTCATGATAGAGAGTACATGTATGCATGTAGAAGAGAAAAGAACCCTTGGCAGGGTTTCATCCACTGAGATTTGCTTTCCCCAGCCCTCTTGCTTGTCAGAATCTTGGCATATGCCCTGTGTATTTTCATGGTAACCCAGGAATCTGAACCTGTGGTCAGTCATGTGGCATCCAGCCCTCTTATTCAGTAAGCCACCAACAAACAGTGTGACCAGGCAGGGACTTTCCCTACTTCCATCTCTTGTTCTCCACTTCCTTTTTATATTTGCCTTTTCATTTGCTGAGCCCCTTCTCCCATAATTTCATCTGACTTATATGGTACAGTAAAAGAAGTAAGAAATTTTGACATCAGAAATTCTTAGATCCTAATGCCACACTTAGTCATTTGATGTGTAATCTTGAAAACGCAAGTACATTTTTCTGAGTCTTAGTATTCTGTACTAAGATTTGATGGAACAAGAGTGGCATCTACATGCTAGGGAGTTGTTCGAGATATGGCATGAAGTCATATGAAGAACACTTAAAATATCTAAACTCTCAGATCAGCCTTGTAATTCTAACTCTCTGGGTGTGGGATTATACCCAAGTATTAATGAATTTTAAGTCCTATAAATTATTTTTCTACAAAGTTTGCAACCAAGTTAAGGAATTGGAGTTTTAAATATTAACTCTATTTCTCAGATGTTCATGTAATGCTTACTATGTGCGAGGCACACACTTGATTCTAACAAAAAGCTTATGAGGCAGGTACTTTTACTTTCCACACTTTATAAATGAGAAAAGTCGTTAGCCAACAACAGAAACGCCATGATTCTAGAACACCATGGATCCATAAACTCTGAATGAGTACATGCATGCTCAGGGAATGTGGCCTTCCTGTTTGCAAACTACAGGAGTCCCTGAAACCTGCCTTCCTTCTCGCAAACCACAGGAGGCCATTAGATAGGTGTATCATCTGAAAAGGTGTCCTGTCCAGCCTTTGGTGTCATTTAGTCTTATCCCCCTAATTTATATTGAGACCAACCTATTCTGGAAATCTATTTATTTTTCTGATTCTCTGAAAAATAACTTTATCTAAAAAATAACTTTCCTTCCTTCTTTGCCCTAGTAAATCCAGGGAACAAGAGAGGTTTAGTGTGCTCAGACTTGGTTTGACCTCTCCCTCCGGACTCAGATCTCTGGGCCTCAAGTAGTTATTCTACACATGCTTCAGGTGACTCTCTGCTGGTCAGAAGAGTTACAAAAAGTGACTTGCTGAAAGTTTCACTATTTTAGAGTTAAATTTTACAAGCAATAGTCAATTGGTTGAATGGGCGATAAGTATAAGTAAGAATCAGAAAAGAGATTATTTGAATGTCCGTGCTGCCAAGTAAAATTCAGAATGGTGAAGGGATGGGTTTAAGTGACAATGTATGAGGTTCATTCTGGTTATGCACTTTTACAGCAGTTAATTCTCAAACTTGGCTTCACATTAGACTCATTTGCAAAATGTAAAAAGTATCTCCATTTTCAGCGTCACCCTTGATTACTTAAGTAACTCAAATGTGAGTCTTTGAGAGTGGTTCCAGGTATCTGTTCCCTTTGGGATTCCAATTGTAATGTGCATTCAAGTTTGATAATCACTGATTTAGAGCGTTATATGTATGAGAGAGAGAGGGAGAGAGAAATATGAAGCAATCTAGTAAACAACTAGACATGGTTTCCTCAAGCGAAAGAATGGGGCAAGACTTGTTTGGTGTTGAAACCATGAGTTAGAATGAGGTACCACATTGAGAGAGTCTAACATGAGAGGCTCTGTAATATACATGCAGAACCCTGTGGAACACCAAGATGATGTGCTTGGTTAAAGGTGAGGGGCTTCTTAGGAAATAGAGAAAGAACATTTCAAAAAATAGAAAACAAAGTAGAAAGTTCACACTTTCAACAAGAAGAAAGTCATCACTAGTGATTCAGAATCCAGTAAGTGAGAATGGAACAGTAAGTACTGCTTTTGGTAATTGGAAAGTCACTAATAATTTTAATATGAAGAGGTTTGCTAGAGTGGAGGGTTCAGGAATCAGAGTACAAAAAAGGATGAAATGAGAAGTGAAGTGATGGCAGATTTACAGTTTGTTTTGAGACTTTTGTAAGATAAGGAGAAGCAAGAAATCCTATCATATCTAAAGGTGAGTTAGAATTCAAAGAGAAGCAATTAGAGAGGAAATCATAAAAGGCACAGGAGACAGAGGGTCTGACAAATGAAGAGCTGGATGCAATGAAACCAGGATTAAGGATTGCGGGTAAATGAAATGATCTTGAATAAGGGGAAAGAACACCAGATATTCCAAGACTAGAGAAACTGAGGATATTTACAAAGTGTTCTATTGTAAGCAAAATAATAAATAATAGTTTAACTGTAGCTTTCTAGAAAGACTCTTATTTTCTATCTCAGGAATATTGGTAAATAAAAAAAATAAATGTTAGTCTTTTTGAACAGACTGGTTATGCTATTCCTCATTTCACATGAAGTGGTTGACCGTATCTACTATTATAACTAAGCTTATTCATGATCTGTGATATTTTTGCTTCCATGTTGGATAATTAAGCACCTCTTTTTATTTCAGAATCAGAAATGTTAAAAAAGAATATAAAGGAAAGTCTGGAAAGGTGGAAGCGTTGAAAGGTAAAGAACATATTTTATGCTTTTACTGACTTATTATAAAAAGTACACAAAAATAGAATATGAAAAAATTGAAAATACAGGTAAAAAAATGAGAAAAGAATGCAATCTAACTCAAATACCTGGACATTAATTATGATGAATATTTGATGAAAAATCCTTTCAAATAGTTCATAGATCTATTAATTTACAAAAATGAGATAATAAAATATACAACTTTACCTTGCTTTTTAAAGATATATCTACTATAAATAATATTTTCTACTTGTAGTAGAAAGAAAGAATACCAAGGCTTGGAAGTCTGATCATTATTTTTTAATACTGGTCAAGGAATTTATGTAGTTTATATGTACTGGTGAAGTTTACTAAAACAAGATGAATAAAACCATTGACCATGAATGAAATTTTATGTCAATATGTTATGACAACATAGTTTACAACTTTGAATAAACAAATATATTTGATACTAATATTATAAAAAATAGTTTTCTTTAACAAACATTTAAGTAATTATCAAAGTTACCAAGTATATTTTATAGCTATGACAGCTTTCTTTTATTAAAATAATGACTTTAGGAGAAATATAAATGATTTTTATAAGCAACGAAAGTCTTAAAAGCTAAAAAAGAAGGTTCATAAACACTCTTGAAGGTTGAAAATGCTGTGTCATTTTGTTTATTTTCTTATAAGTGTAGCTTCTCTTAACTCAATCTTATTTATCCTTTTTTTTTTTTTTTTTTTTTTTTGAGAGGTTTTTGCTATAGGGTGCATGTGCTTGCCAGAAAGACAGAGAGAGATAGAGAGAGAGAAAGCAAGAATCACCCCCCAGGGGGGATGGCCACACCACAATCCCTTCTCTTCCATTCTCCTCTTGGGATCTTGGGCATGCACGCACATGCACCTGGTGTGAGTTTAAGCCACCAAGTCCTGGAATCTAACTGCGGTTGTGGTCGACTATATGGGAGTCCAGCAACGTAGCCATTACTCCATCTGCTGGTCCCAATCTTCTTTATCCTTTTGAGATTAGGTCTTCACTATGAGAATTTAAGTTTACTCTCCCCCTAGGTTTTTCTCAACAAGTATCATCTAGATTTTTTTCCCCATTTAACTATTGAAATACTTTTAAATTTATAATTTAAATGTCTGGAGTGCATTATGAACTGCCTTTGCATTCACCAACTCTCTTTATGTTAAACATTTTCAACTTTAGATTTTAGAAGTAGTAGCATCTTTTTTTTAATAATTATTTATTTTATTTTATTTATTCATTTTATTTTATTTATTCATTTATTTTATTTTTTTTTTAGTTTGACCAGAGAGAGCCAGAGTGTGAGAGTGAGACAGAGAGGAAGTGAGAAAGCAAGCCACCAGATTCAGGACTTGAACCCTGGTTGGCCATGTGGGAGTGTCCAGCGCCTTAACCACCACGCCACCTGCTGGTCCCAGTAGTAGCATCTTAAAAAATTAAAAGCACAGGCATAAAAAACAAATGAATTGGAGCCAAGTGGAGTTGTTCTTTAGGAAGTAAGGGTGGGAGGTAATGTCTCTCAGCCTTTTCTTCCACATGCAGCTAAGCAGTCCCTCTGTCAGCTCCAGAACCCACTCATGAAAGTCTTAATCAAGCTTTTGGCTGGAACCACCATCTTCCAGTAATTAACCAAAATGACAAACGCAAAAGGAAAGAGGAGAGGCACTCAATATATGCTCTCTAGGCCTTTTAGAAAACATGGAGTGGTTCCTTTGGCAACATATATGGGAATCTACAAGAAAGGTGATATTGTAGACATCAAGGGAATGGGTACTGCTCAAAAAGGAATGCCCCACAAATGTTACCATGGCAAAACTGGAAGAGTCTACAATGTTACCCAGCATGCTGTTGGCATTGTTGTGAACAAACAAGTTAAGGGCAAGATTCTTGCCAAGAGAATTAATGTGCGTATTGAGCATATTAAGCATTCTAAGAGCAGAGATAGCTTCCTAAAACGTGTGAAAGAAAATGACCAGAAAAAAAAAGGAAGCCAAAGAGAAAGGTACCTGGGATCAACTAAAGCGCCAGCCTGCTCCACCCAGAGAAGCACACTTTGAGAACCAATGGAAAGGAGCCTGAGCTACTGGAACCTATTCCTTATGAATTTATGGCATGATGCGTGTTAAAAATAAACTAATCTATAATTTAGTGGAAAATAAAAAGAAAAAAAAAAAGAAAGTCTTCATTGACAGCCTACCTCTCAGTGGTTTAGTAATATTCCATTGTATGCATACCATGATTGACAACTAACACACCAGCATATGAACTTCAGTTTGTTTATAATTTTTCATTATCATGAGAAACACTAGGATGAACATTTTTGCTCAGTCTTCATTAAGTTCATTGATTATTTACTGTGTATACATTTCTAGAAGCAGAATTATTCAGAGGAGTCATATATTCATGGCTTTTGATTCATATTTTAAATCATTTCTAATTTTATAAAAATTGATGCTGTCACAAGCAGTCTGTAATTAATAGCAATGACATCAACAACAGTTCCAAAACTTAAAAGTTCATTGAGGACTTAATGAGGAGTTAATCTGCTAAGTGATTACTTGGGCTTTTCATTCTTTCTTCTTTTAGTTTTGCTATAGGGTGCGAAAGCTTGTCAGAGAGAAACAGACAGACAGAAAGACAGGGAAAGTGAGAAATCACCTCCTGGGGGGATGGCCACACCAAAATACCTGCTCTTCCATTCTTCATTCAGGATTTTGGGCACACTTGCACATGTGCCTGGTGTGATTCTCAAGCCACCAGGGCCAGGACTTGAACTGTGCAGTTGTCCATGTGGGTATCCAGCTGCCTTAACTTCTGTGCCACCTGCTGACCCTACCCGGGCTTTTTAAATTTAATTCTGTGTAAAACGTATTAGTAGTTCCCTCACTTCGTGAATGAGGGAACCGAGATTTATACTTTTTATTTCCATTTAATGTGAATCAGTTCCAGGATAGCCACTGCCACTTTCATGTTACCCTTTAAAACAGTGTGTACTTTCCATTAAAAAACAACAAACATCAGGCCAGCCAATAGCCTGGGGGTGGGGGGCCAGATTTCACATGCCAATCACTCTGTTTGAATCCTGGACCCAAGCAGCTTGACAAGCAAGTCAAGTGTGTGTGTGGTGTGTGTGTGTGTGCCACAAATCCTGACGAGACAGAGAAATGAAGAAGGTATTGCAATGTGACCACAATGCTTTCACTTCTCCAACTCTCTGTTTTTTCTCTCTCTCTTTGGTGAGCACATGCACCCTCTGGCAAATTACACACACACACACATACACAAACACAAAGATAAATGTAATATTTGTTAATGTTCTTATTTAGTTGTCCCAGTATTGTTTACTAAATATTTCATATTTTTTGATGACTCTGAAAGATCATTCATTTTATTAATCTTTACTTTTGTGTTTACTTTGGCCCAGTTTAGACTTCTCTTCCATTGGTCATTGTATCCTGGATCATATTATTTTAATTATTATGTTTATTTCACTGGATAAATATAACAGTAATATCATATTTATTACTATAGTTCTCTAAATGAATATTTTGGCAATTGGGAAAATATTGAACATTATGTATTTTAAAATATTAAAATTCTTGCTGTATAGACCACTACACCAAGTTGTCGTATTTTCTATTTAGGACCGGCTCAGTCTTATGCCCTATTATCTATAATGTTTATATTTTATTGTAAAAATAGGCTTGCTCTTTGACATATATGAAGGTCAAATCACTGCAATTCTGGGGCACAGTGGATCTGGCAAATCTTCACTGCTGAACATCCTTAATGGTTTGTCTGTTCCAACAGAAGGTGAGAAAAAAAAGAAATTTCTTAAATCAAGACATCCGGTAATGAAATGGGATTATATGTATACCTCTTTCATTTTAAATTACAATTTTAATGGTTGAAGAGAAATAATTTTCATTTAAAGTAATTTTCCAGAATTGTATGATTGCAAATATATTTTGTATTTCCCCAACTTTTATGAAAATCATTGTCTTTATTTCATCATGTGATATTCCTGGGGAAATACACACTACTATAAGTATGCATTTGTGTTAATAATTAGTAGTTGTTAACAATTTATGACATCACCATGTTAGATGTTTGTGAATACACGCCAATATTTTGTGGGTTTTAATAGGTAATATCTCCAAACATTAATAAGACAAATTATCTTGCCAACATTAATTATTTTTAATTTATATTCTTAGGATCTGTTACCATCTATAATAAAAATCCCTCTGACATGCAAGACTTGGAGGAAATCAGAAAGATAACTGGTTTCTGCCCTCAATTCAACGTTCAGTTTGACATTCTCACTGTGAAGGAAAATCTCAGCCTGTTTGCGAAAATAAAAGGGATTCACCAGCAGCAGGTGGAACAAGAGGTAGATGAGCATGCGTGGATGAACTGAACTGCCAACGGTTTACCAAGTTCAGTCATGACCACAGAGTTCCCTTCAGTTATATATCTGCTTGTGGATTAAATTTATGCAAGGAGGTTCTCTTAAAAAACATCCACTGCTTTAGTGGGCAGTGAAAATTGCAGAAAAGAAACTGTTTTGAATTTTATATATAGTTTTTTGTTTTGTGTATTTTCTTACCTAGGTACAACAAATTTTATTGGAACTAGACATGCAAAACATTCAAGATAAACTGGCCAAATTTTTAAGTGAAGGACAGAAAAGAAAACTGACCTTTGGGATTGCCATTTTAGGAGATCCTCAAGTAAGTAAGATTAAACACGGGGAGGAAAGAGGATTGAATGTTAGTAAAAAGTCAAGTCCCCAGGGACAGCAGTGGCATAATGGTTAAGAGACTCTCACATGCTCAACTCTGGTTCAAGTCTCAGATTTGGTGGCTTGAAACTCATACTGGGCACATATGACTGTGTGCCCCAAATCCCAGGAGGATAATAGAGGAGAAGGGATTTTTACTGGCCATCCCCCCTTGGTGGTGTTGGTTTCTCACTGCCCCTCTCACTATCTCTCTCTGGTGAGTGCATATGCCCTATGGAAAAAGCCTTTTTTTAAAAAATGTCAAGACCCTTTACCACTAAAAGTACTAGAATGTCCATTATATTAAATGCTTAACTATGCATTTAAGTATATTGGAAACAAATGGCTGAAAAGTTACATATGTATTTTTTTGTTTTTACTGTTTTTCATGCTACCAAGTGGAAATAGTTAATATGGAAGACAGAGAGATTTTAAATGTCTTTATCCTTTGTAGGTTTTGCTCTTAGATGACCCAACTGCTGGACTGGATCCTTTTTCGAGGCACCAAGTCTGGAGCTTCCTGAAGGAACGAAGAGCAGCTCGCGTGATCCTCCTCAGCACCCAGTTTATGGAGGAGGCTGACATCCTGGCTGGTAAGTATTTGTTTTATTTCATTATTACAATGAAGGGTTTGGGAAGTTTATGTCCAGCGCTCATTACCTCTGCGTGCCAAACTTTCCTGGTGATCTAGGGGATCACAGGAGTCTAGATCCATTGTCTATTCCTTACTGGTTATGCATTTGCTAGATTGTGACTGCAAATAAAAATTGCAATTATTATTTTCAAATCAGCTATCAATTAACTTAAACATCCAAATCTTTTTTTAAGAAATTATTATTAATTTAATTTAATTTGTCATTATTATTTTTTAATTTGTTATTGGGCCTATGTGTTGAACAGAAAGAGAGAGCATGAGAGAGAGAGAGAGAGAGAAGCTGCCAGACCAGAGACTTGAACTGTGGTTGACCATGTGGGAGTCCAGTGCCCTAACTACCACTCCACCAGCTGGTCCCATAAACATTCATATCTTTGCTATGTACAGTATTCGATTGAAAAATAACCTCTCGTTCTTTAGTATACAGTGTAGAGACTATATCCATGTAACTTACTTACTTATTTATTTATTTATTTATTTATTTATTTATTTATTTATTTATTTTTCTGGGAGTCATTGAAGGATCCTGAAATAGATTGGCATTTATGAGCTCATTTTAATTAATCAATTTTTAAAAAGAATTATTTATTTAATTTTATTTATTCAGTCATTTCTTTTAATTTGATCAGAGAGGCATGTGCACATGCACGCACACACACACACACACACACACACATAAAGTTGAGAGAGAAAGAGCGAACCACCAGGTCTGGGACTTGAACTGTGGTTGGCCATGTGGGAGTGTCCAGCGCCTTAACTACCATACCATCTACTGGTCTCCTAATTCATCAATTTTAATGTATGTTTAAAAGTTTTGAATGCACAGTAAATGTAGTTACACCCCACAGAACACTAATTTGGAATTTGGATTTTGGCTCCTCAGCTATATTTTTTAGATAGGGAAGAAATGACTTCTAGTGTCCTTTTTCGCTTGCTTCTTTTTACTCAGATAGAAAAGTGCTCATGTCTAATGGGAGATTGAAGTGTGCAGGCTCTTCTGTCTTTTTGAAGAGGAAATGGGGTCTTGGATATCACTTAAGGTAAATGGATCTGTATATTTTTAATACTGGTATATCAAAAAGGTAGATAATTATGAAAGAGAGCTCCTCTTAATCATCTCTGCCATACTGGATTGATCAGTGTTTCCCACATGTGCTTCCTATTTTCCTGCCTCCTCATATCTTTAGTACTATCAGTTTTAGGCAACATGTTAGCACAATAGACCGCAGCTTACTGTTCAGCAGGGCACCTCAGGTGCCACTTTTCCAACTGACTGTTCTGTGCAGCCTGAGCTGCTCCCTCTGCTCACCCTCTGCACTCTCCTCAGCTGAGCCACATAATGCTGCTTTACATTTTTATTCTTTCATAGGACACAAAGGCAAATCATTTCAGAAGCCAGTACCAGCAGGGCAGAGAGTGAGGAGAACTGTGTCTAACAAGAAGTGTATGTCCAGGCTAAAAGAGTTAAAAAGACAAACCAACCAACCTGTAGCTGAGCAAAACATGAATGCACACCGAATTTTCCTGTTAGTCACTAATTTGTGATAGCTGCATTATCTGGTATAATAGTTATTTTCTTGTGAACCACCCTTGCATCTCCTGAGTAAAGCCTACCTGGTCATGATGTAAAAAAAAAATATATATATTATTATTGTTATCATTTTCCTGGAGAAGTGTCTTCTATCTAGTATTTCACCTCCCTCTGTTTATCTTCATGCTTGGCATGTAGTTTCAATTATATATGTATTTGTATATTTATTGTTGTCCTGAGTTTATATATGTATCGTAAGATTTTCAAGCCTATGGATTATTTTTATTTTCATTTACTCAGTTTTGTTGTTGTTGTTGTTCCATGAAGCCAAGTAAAATAGTGTCAAAGTCTAGGTGCTTGGTAAGAGATTTCTTTTGTTGCAGCAGTGGTGAAATGTCAATGACTTATCTTTTCTTTTAAATATTAGTTTGTATAGGAACGAAATATGTGATCCAGAACAAATAGCATCCTTCATTAATCATCACATCCCTGATGCTAAATTAAAAACAGAAAACAAAGAAAAGCTTGTGTATACTTTGCCTTTGGAAAGGACAAATAAGTTTTCAGGTAACCTAAATATGATTATAATAGAATGTAATTTGGGCACAAATGTCACCTTACTGTTACAATTTTTATTTCCTAATGGATTTGGATTTTGTCTTAAGTTGAATTACCTGACAATCAGACCTTGAGATGAGGATTTGAGGGCAATTAATTTATTTGGTAGTTGATCCCTGAAAATACCAGCAGGGAATGAGAGTATGAGAGAGGGAAAGGGAGGGAAGCAGGGAAGTTGGTGTTACCTAGCAGGTTACTCTGGTAGGCAATAGAGGTATAACGTCACTGAAGGAAATAGATGGGTAGGTAAGAAGGTGTCCTCAGAGTTATGTCACCAGAGGGGTAAACAAGGAGGAGGTAGTTCCTAATCACTCTCAATCATTATTTAAGGGGCGATTTCTGGAGCATTAACTTTCTGGCCCTTTTGGCTTGCTCTTAACTGAGACCAGGAAGAGGCAGGTGTTTTTAATATGCAGATTTATCATATAGAGATCAGTGCAGAAGAAATATGGGTAAGCTATCAAGATTTCTGCTACAGGCTTCTATATGTATTTTAATTTAATTATGCTTGTATTTGTTTTGAAAAGAAAAATATAGCTTATTTATGCTGTAATTTTCCCTGTCTTATAAAGGAGGAAATGTGTTTCAGTCTTTTCTGATTTAAATAACTTCCTTTTTGTTTAGATATTTAACTTATTAAAGCTTTAGCTTCCTGTAGGACTGATTTAAACAAACTTCTTTGGAGAGCTCATTCTTTTTAGGCATATACTCAGGAATCCTGACTTTTAGTTCCACACCCAGATGAGGCAGCTCTTTGCATCCTTGTAGTAGCACAGAGAATGGCGTTCTCAGATAGATGGGCCATACTGATATAGTCCATTCTTGGACTAAAGCCCAATGAGGTACCACTGGTCCACCTTCTTTAAAAATTAGAAAGAGGATATGGAGTCACATACTGGTACCGCCACTGGAATATGTCACTAATCCAGAGGTCTTAGTGCTGGCATCTTGGCCAATGGCAACCTCTTAGTACAGACCCCAGGCCTTTACAAGTCCAGTGGGATACTTATGTCTATTCCAGGATGTAAGGGGCTTCACAGCTGGTCTACATACCACACACAGGCCGTAGAGAAACACAGTGCCTATCCAGCCTTTCCCAATGTATAAAATGGCATGTGAATGTCACCTCTCAGGAGTCCATGTCCTTATGCAAGTATCCCTACAGAAAAGATACCAAATTAAAATTTATTTGGAGCCTAGTAGACAAAAGACACTGTTCCCAGCATTAGAAATGCAGAATTAAACAAGACATATAGTATCCTATCCTCATGGAGCCTACATGCAACTGGGCAGGGAATAGTGGGACCCACAAAATGACTAAAATCATTTTTTGGTACCACAAAATAATAAACAAGGCCACATGCATAGAATGATGACTGATAATAGAAATGGTCATGGATGGCAACAAGAAGAAAAGGGTCAAAACCATTTCAAGTGTGAAGGAAAAGGGGATGTCTGGAGGGTAGTGAGTGGGGAGTGGAGTGGCAAGTGGGGAAGGATAAGGTTGTTATAAATAGATACACTTCTGGACCCTAGAGGCTATGGTATTAACGTTTATTTTCATTTAAAATGCATTGAGAAACTACTGAAAGACATCACACAGGGAATTGACATAATATGACTTATATTTCCATTCTATGGATATAGAGGATCACTCTAGATATAGAGGAACAGGAGTGAACTCTTAGAGACCAGCCATGGGGCCATGTCATAGTACCAGTAGGAAGATGAGGGTGATCAGTCTATCATGGTACAAGTAAAGATGGGTGGAAGTGGACGGCTGTTGAACGGATTATGGACTTTGAGGAAAAGTAAAAAAAGTGAAGGGGGGATATCTGAACTTTTTGCTTGGATCAATGGGTAGAAAGTAATAGTATTTATTGTAAAATGATGGACTAGTTGGATAGAGAAAGAGAAAAAAAATAGATGTTTTATTTTGGAAATGTTAACCTTAGATGGACTAGTTGGATAGAGAAAAAGAAAAAAATAAATGTTTTATTTTGAAAATGTTAACCTTAAAATGATTTTTGACTTCCAAATAGAGGTATCAAGTGATGAAGTGTATAGAAATCAGAGAAAAAAGTGAAATGTGAATTTGGGAATCTACAAGATATAGATAGATTAGAAACTAGGTTTGTGTATATGGAAAAAGATGATCTAGGATTAAAACCTCAGAAGAAAGTAGATTAAGAGTCAGAAAAAGATGTAGAAATTGAGAATTCTAGACACAGTTGGAAGGAAAACAAGATAATATACTCATAATCAAGGAGAAAATGTTTCCAGAAGGTGAGACTGGTCAACTGCTTCAAATGCCACTGAGTTAAAAACAAAAACAAACAAAAAAATGGGGCCAGCAGATACCATAATGGCTATGTTGCTGGACTCCCTTGTAGTTGATCATGATTCGAGTCCCAGACCTGGTGGTTTAAAACTCATGCCAGGCGCGTGTGTGTGCATGCCCAAATCCTGAGAGGTGACTGGAGGATAAGTGATTACAGCATGGCTGATCCCCCTGAGGAGTGATTTCTCACTTTCTTTCTCTCTGTCTCTCTGGCGAGCGCAAATGCCCTATAGTAAAAATCTCTCAAAAACAAAAAAGAAAAGAAAAAAAGAGGAAAACCAGTTTAAAAAAATAAAAGAAAAATAGTTGCCCAAACTTGAAAATGTGGAATTGTTGAGGCCTTAAAAAGAGCAGTTGTGGGGCCAACAGGTGGCATGGCGGTTAAAGTGCTAGACTCCCACTTGATCCAGAAAAAAATGGTTTGAGTCCCAGACCTGGTGACTTGCTCTCTCACTTTCCCTCTCTCCCTCTCCTCTCTGTCGCTCTCTGGTGAGTGCACGTGCCCTATAGCAAATTAAATAATATTAATAATAAATAAAATAAAATAAATAATTCTTTAAAAAAACGAAAAGAGCAGTTGCTATGGAGAGATAAGGATAACATTTGAACTTGTTGGGGATAAATGTGAATAAGGATGCAATAGATGAAAAGTAGCAAAGTAGACAAACCTTAAGAGCTATGTGTGCATGCGGGTGAGGTGAGAGGACATTGTTTTTATTGCCACTGCCCATTGCTTGTCTTTGTTTAAGGGTTTTAATAGCATTTTTGTCTGTTTGGGATGACTTATTAAATGTAGAAAAAGTTGATGATTCAGGAGAGGGAGAGTGGAGATCACTTTGGGAAGTCTTCGAGATGTTAAGAGGAGATGAAATTCAGAACATAAATGAAAGGAGTAGCCTTTTCTAGGAGCAGTTGCAAGTCTTCCAACTATACAGAAGGAAGTCCCAGCATATGGGTCTCTACCATATGTGTGGCCTAGTAGTGTGTAGGAGAGAAGATGACAGTCTTTCTGATTACATGTATTTCCTGCAGGTAGTTCATAAGCTGGTAATAGAGGATTGGGGTGCCAACACTTTGAAGACAAAGGGAGAATTCTAACCTAGTCATTGCAGAGAGCAAGAGAGCATTCTGATGAAACTTTGCTTTTGGTTTCTGTAATATTCCCAAGGCATAAATCTTCTGAATGATAGTCTGCATCATCTCTTAAGAGATTATAAGATTTAATTATATTGATGTGCTTTTTTTCAAATGTATTTATTCCTATCTGTTGCCTTAGATCTTTTCAGTGATCTTGATAAGTGTTCTGGCCAGGGTTTGATGAGTTATGATATTTCTATGTCGAATCTGAATGAAGTCTTCATGCAACTGGAAGAAAAATCCACTATTGAACAAGGTAAAATCCACTTGTATAATTCACAGAAAATCAGTTCCTAAATGACCATGTGTCGGTTGAGCATACTTTCTCAAGCTTGATTCACCCTAAGAAAAGTGGCTCATTGTAAATGGCTTTGCTGTTTGAGACCAGCTATCATTATTTCCTGATAAATGTACTAGGAAAAAAAAAAAAAAAAAAAAAACAGATCCCTTCTTGGAGTCTACCAAGTTCCTCTTCAGAAACTGCCTATTTCCTGTATTAGAAGTTGTCTCCTATCTGGGGGGTACTTACTGTACGTCTTTGATACTTTGAGGCTATGAAGCACTCTTTTTTTTTTTTTTTTTTGGAGAGGTTTTCGCTATAGGGCGTGTGCGTTCGCCAGACAGACAGAGAGAGACATAGAGACAGAAAGCAAGAAATCACCCCCCGGAGGGGATGGTCACGCCGCAATCCCTTCTCCTCCATTCTCCTCTCGGGATCTTGGGCACGCACGCACACGCGCCCGGCGTGAGTTCTAAGCCACCGGGTCCGGGACACGAACCGCGGTCGACTACGTGGGAGTCCAGCGACATAGCCATTACGCTAACTGCTGGTTCCGAAGGCTATGAAGCACTCTTAATCAGGGGCATGAAGTCTGAGCAAATACTGAGTTATTGGAAAACTCATGATACATCTTTCCTATGTGAAATGCATTATGACTTTTAGGACTGCCCAATATTTCTCATAAAAAAATGCTCTTAGCTGGTTAATATACAAAATTCTACTATGATCTTATTGGGGAGGATTATCAATATCCAATTCTGTGTATGTTAAAGAGTAATAAGAACTGTAATTTATAGGGCTCCTCCTATGCCAGACATTGATCAATATATGGCTACGTATTGATATGAGCCTTCCTACACTAACTTTTCCAGCAAGTGTCATCAGTACATTTTACAAATGAGAAAGTCGTACCTAATAGCAGTTAAGTGACCTTCATCAAAGTAGTGCCCCTGTAAATCTTACATCTGAGATTCACATACAGGTCTGGTGGTTTCAGAACTGGTGATCTCTCCCCATACTGATTACTGATATCTTAGCAGTGAATATATAGGCATCACCAAGTGGCAATTTCTGTGGGGATTTCTTGAACTCCCTCAGAATATTGTAACAGATGGGACTTTATTTGATTTTCAAACACTGGCCACAAAGAGATCACCCTTTTTGTGAATTCTTCTTTTGTTATGAATTCGGTATATTTTCTCACCGAATTTATAGACTATTGACATCCTAATATGTTTCTTATATTGTTTGCACTGGAGCTACAAACATTCTAAAACATTTTTTCTTATTTAAAATGTTTTAATATGCTACACCATTGGTAACTATAAAAATTAACTACAGAAGTAAAATATAGACAGCAATGGTGATGTACAAACTTAATAACTATTGGAAAATTATATCTAGATAATCACTTGATCTGGTTGTAAAAGTACAACCAAACATAAACAATTTTTAGTATTACTAAAAGGAAAAAAAACTGTGATGCCCCCAGGATGGCATTGAAAGTAGGTGTATGGGGGCCAGCAGGTGACATGGTGGTTAAGGTGCTGGACTCCCACGTGGCCAAACACATTTTGAGTCCTAGCTGGTGGCTTGAAAATCATGCTGGGCCCATGTGCACATATGCCTAAAACCCCAGGAGAATGAAAGAAAAGGAATTGCAGTGTGGCCATCCCTCCTGGGGAATGATTTCTAAACTACCTATTTCTCTGTGTGTCTGGCAAGTGTATTCATCCTATGGTAAAAACCTAAAACAAAAAATGGTAAATCCTGAATGCTCTGCTTCTCAGCAGTGATGAATTTAAAAGATGAAAGGTTTGGCGATCTAGCCATTTTGGGAGAAAGGAAGATGTCCCACTGCTAACTGGGCCTCCAGCATACAAAACCCGCGTGATTGAACTTCCAAGTTTGGGAAGAAACCGACCATCCACCAGATGACTAGAAATCACTGCAGGACCACAAGAAATATGGAGAAGCAGGAAAATGCCTCTCCTCCAAGGGAAATAGATAGCTCCTCTTCTTCCAACATTCATAATGGCAAAGCTAACAGAGATGGAAGAGAAGAGAGATAAGGAACTGCTGAAGAGGAAGGAGAAAGGAGTTCAAGAGTTCCAGGAGGTGAGGAAATTCATGCAAGATCTAAAAGAGGAGTTTCACACTTTACAAAAGAATCAGATGGAACTGTTAGAGATGAAGGCTATAATACAAGAAGTCAAAACTTCCCTTGAAAGTATTAAAAGCAGACTAGATCATACAGAAAATAGAATCTCTAATGTAGAAGAGAAAATGACTGGCCTAGAAAAATCCACCATAAAGACTGAGAAATAGCCCAAAAATTTGAGAATAATATGCGAGAAGTACTAGATACAATTAAACATCCAAACATCTGGATAATAGGCATCCCAGAGGGTGAAGAGACTCATAAGGGCATTGATAATCTATTCCATGAAATCCTGCAAGAAAACTTTCCAAACCTGGAGAGGCACTCAAAGATTCAGTCCCAAGAAATACAGAGGACCCCAAATAGAATCAACCCAAGAAGATCTTCTCCAAGACACATTATAGCCAGAATGACCAAAACCACAGACAAAGACAAGATACTAAGACTGGCAAGAGAAAAGAGGCAAGTTACCTACAAAGGATATCCCATCAGACTAACGGCAGACCTCTCATCGGAAACAATGAGAGCGAGGAGAGAATGGGAAAATATATTCAAAATATTAAGGGAAAAGCAATTTCAACCGAGAATTCTGTACCCAGCAAGGTTATCGTTCATTTGGGAAGAAAAGACACGAACTTTCCCAGATAAACAAAACCTGAAAGAATTTACCAGCACCAGACCAGATCTCCAAGAAGTTCTTAAGGGAGTGCTATGTCAGTAAAATTAAATGCAGACACACAGAAATAAGAGTTCAAAAACTAAGAAAATGGGCAACTTAATTGTAGGGACAATGTTTGGAGATGAATATTATATCCCAGAATTCAATCTGGAAGATCGAACCTTAACAGAAGAAAGATTAAGTACATGAGACTGAACCGATGAAACAACATTCTGTGACTTGACTAAATTATTGCTGCTTTTCTCCTAAGCTTTGTTTTCCGGTTTTAAAGGAATTTTGTCCTGTCTTGAGCTGTTGATAGGTGCATGTACCTACTATTTGAACAGAATACTAACCTGTTTCTAGGCTTTAAGTTTCAAGGAAATATCATTACCAGTTCAAAGCTACTCTTCTTGAAATTACCTGCTGAAAGTAGTTAGATTACTTATGATATTGTGTGGTCAACAAAATGTTGGGGAAAAAGGAATGGAAGACAACTGTATATAGCAGAGATAGTGTAATAAGAGAGTGGGAAAGGGCAGAGGGTCAAACATGGGGTAAAAAACATATATACGTATACATATGTATGAAAGTAGAAATGGAATATTACTGATGATAACATGCTTGATTAAGCCACTATGCAGTTTATTCTAGATGGGAAACCACATTTAGTACGTTGTGATGATGCTCAGGGAATGAATGTTAAGTAATTTAAAAAAAAAAGTTGCAGGAGGAAAAAAAAAACGGTAAAACTGTTCGTATCAATTTTTAAAAAAATGCGTATTTGATGACTGCAGTAAGCTATATAGCCCCAGCTGGGTACTACTTTATAATATGTTTATTCTACTCACTGGGGTTTATGCCTAAAGTCAGACTTGGGTTCATGTATAGGCATATATCAGCTGTGCTAGCTATTGAATATATTTAGACTAATTAAGTTCATTAGCAAATCAATTAAATGGGGGGGGGGAGGCATAGAAAGCAACCATGGATACCAGAGACAATGTGGGAGGAGGGTGGAACATGGCAGAGGGTGAGGGATAAGGAATCAAGGATGGCAAAACAAAAACAAAGTACACAAGACATAAGAATTGGAAAATTATTTGTTGAAAACATGTATGTTGATGTGCTTGATTGAGCCAATACACAGTGTATTTTGGATGGAAAATTCATTTGTATGCTGTAATGATGTATAGTGAATTAATGTAAAAAATAAATAAATTTAAAGAGAAAAAAAAAAGATGAAAAGTTTGACCATATGTGTGTTTGAATTGATGAAGCAGATCATTCTAGACTAAATGAAAATAGGAATAGAAATGTGGAAAAGGAAAAAGAAAATATATGTACGTATGTTTGTGTATGTAGATTTTGAACAAGCAGAGATAAGAGACTCAGAAAGCCTAAATGGAATAGAGACAGCTTGCTCTTCTCTTCCTGAAATGCAAAGGACTGTGAATGACATGGGCCTCTGGAGAATGCAGGTCTTTGCAATGGCACGGCTCCGTTTCTTGAAATTAAAACGAGAAAGAAAAGTGCTTTTGACCCTGTGAGTATCAGAGTATTGTGATTTTGTTAGATAATAAATTTCAAAAGGGGTTCAAAACTGAAGAGAATTTAGTTTTGAAGTAAATTCTCTTAAAAAGGAAGACTCAACATTCCTGCCAAAGGATGGATAAATATAACACTTGATTTTACTGAAAATGGAATACATGTATGTTAGCCCTCGATTAGGCTTATGCACATGTGTGTGTGTGTTGTTCTCACAATCTGGTGTTTACATAGCAATTCTTTTTGGTACTGTGTGGCAGTTAAGGTATGACAGAATTTTAGCCCCTAGAATCATTGTTGAGGTAAAGCAGATTTGGCACTCAAAAATATTAATGAAATGTCTGCTTGAATAAAGAAAATTGCTGTAGATTCATATGGTAATTTTTTTGCTTTTGTTTAGCCTATTGGCATTTGGAACGGCACTGTTCCCTTTGATTGTGGAAACTATATTTAGTGCTGTGTTAAATCATCATGGGATTGATTGGGAATTTAAGAATGACCTGTATTTCCTCTCTCCTGGAAAGCTTCCCCACGAGCCCCTTACCAGCCTGTTGATCATCAATAACACAGGTAAAGAGAAAAACAAAATTTAAATCCAGAAATATGTTATTTTTATTGTTAAATAGAAAATATAGGGAAAAAATGTAAGAAAAGAAAATGTGTATTTAAACTTTATAAAAACACAACTAATAAAGAACCATGAATTTTGTTCTGATTTTGGAAATGGTGTGGATGGTGAATTCAAGAGTAAAGGAACCTTGGTCACTGTAGAATCTGGTAGCTTAGAACTGCTTGTCTACCTGACTAACCTGAGCTTCTGCATGAAAAAAAACATCTGTATGGGCTGAACCACTCTGTTTTGAGATCTCTTTGTTTCAGCAACCTAACCTATACCATAAATAGGATACACACCGATGATGTGTCAAAAAGTAAGACAAGACCACTCATCTTGTTACTCCTATGATGAATTTATGGCATTTTCTAACTGCTTAATTAACTTGAAAGAAGGCTTTATGCTTCTACCCAAGATGCTTTAAAAAAAATATTAACAATCAGAGTAGGAACCCTCTCTTGATCCTCACCTGTTCCAATTTTCACATTTATTTGTGATTCAAGGTTGTAGATTTCATCTCTTTAAACAAAGGTGATCTTTTCATTTATTTTTCTCATTCTTTTTGTGTTCCTTTTGGGTTTGGGAGAGAACATTTTATTTATTTAATTTCTAAGATCTAGAATTGTTTTCTTTTTAACCTCTCAGCTTATTACTGTTCCATATATGTCTTTTTCTTTCCAGTCATTCCAAGGACAATGTACTTGTAGTAACTATTTTTCCTTCTCTGTTCAGGTCTTTTGTGTTTTATTGTCTCCTTTTTCTCAAAATTTTATGATAATTGATAACACTTGAGAATACCCGTTTACCCAGGTGGATATGAATCCACTGTAGAGATAGAGTGGAATATGTGGCTATCCCAGGCACAGGTAAAACTTACATTTTAATGTGCATGTCCTTGTCCTACCTGGGAGGAATCTTAATTGGTCTGGGGCTTGACCTTTTTTTTCCAATCACAGAGACTACTCTGAGCCCCAGTATGAATTTTGATTTTGAAGCCTAAATGAAAAAGCAAACAACAAAAATTCATCATTTCCTTTTTTTCATTTATACTGCCCTAATTATTATCTGGAGTTACCTCAGGGCTTTCCCTACTATTCTCTTCTGCTAATATCTCTTAGAAAGTAGTTATGGAACTCATATCCTAAGACTACTGGGCTGTTGTGTGGGACACAGGGAAGGGCCTGCCTGGGCGTGTTGTTCCAGATGTAGTTAATGAGCTAGTGATGCTGATCCTGGCTTCAGGGCTCACTTTGCCCCCATGCATTCATCTGCTCTGGGTTTAGATGTCCTAGAAATCAGTTTTATCTCTGCAGTTATTTGCTTCCGTGTGCTCTAGGCTATGGGTTTTTCTCAACTCTTATCTCTCAGCCAAATAATCTCATTTGCATTCTTCTCTAGGAACACATAAACAACTTATTTTGTTTACTTTATTTTTTATTTAAAAAACTTTTAGGTTTTTGTCAGAGACTATGTGCACTTGCTGGAGAGAGTTGGAGAGAGGGAAAGTGGGAAATCATCCCCCCAAAGGGTGATGTGGCCATTCCCTTCTCCATTTTCCTCCTGGGATTTTGGGCATGCATGCACATGGCCTGGTGTGATTTCAAGCCACCAGGTCCAGGACTCAAACCATAACTGACCATGTGGGAGTCCCGTGCCTTGATCTCCATGCCACCTGCTCGTCCCCCACAAATAAAGTTTTGATATGAAAGTGGAACCTTTTTATTTTCCATTTCCCAAGAAAAAATATAGTTATATAACATGTATCTATATAGTATATATGTAAATGTATAAAATATACTTATGTATTTACTCACATATATATTTACTTTTCCATTATTTTGAAGAATAAAGGAAAGAGAAGAGTATTGGCCAATTTAAGCTGGATGCCTGAAGTATCATCATATAAAATATCTCCACAAATTATACAGTTAAAATGTTTTTGTATGTTTTATTACAAGTCATAAAATGGAATTATCTTGCTTTAATCATCACATGTTAACTTATATTACACAGAATTATGAAGTTAATTCATCATAGCATAAGATTTGTGAAATCAAAAATGATAGAGTGGTGGGCCAATATTATTACAATAGATGCCCAAAGAAATATGTCTTCACATAGTACAAATATTGATTTAAAATTATGTAGGGGGGATTATTTTTTAAATTTCACACATTTCTTGCTTTTATATGATGCTTTGTTGTTGACTTCATACTAGAATCAGATATTGAAGATTTTATACAGTCACTGAAGCACCAAAATATACTTTTGGAAGTAGATGACTTCAAAAACAGAAATGGTACAGACGCTCTCTCATACAATGGAGCTATCATAGTTTCTGGTAAACAAAGGGTATGTTTGCCTCTTATTTTTGCTTTTATGACCAAAACTAAAAAGAAAATACTACATTTTAATTCTTTAAGATATTACAGAAAGTGAATCTAGCTAGTAGACAGCAACTTGACTCAGAAAACCAGTTGGGGGTCATTACTGAATAAGCTATAAACTTTTTTTTTGAGAGCTTTTTTTTTTCTTTCTTTCTTTCTTCTTCTTTTTTTTTTTTTTTTTTTTCCTGCTACAGGGCGTGTGCGCTAGCCAGATAGATAGAAAGAAACAGAGAGACAGAAAGCAAGAAATCAAGCCCCAGGGGGATGGCCACACAGCAGTCCCTTCTCCTCCTTTCTCCTCTCAGGATCCTGGGCACGCACGCACAAGTGCCCGGCGTGAGTTTTAAGCTACCAGGCCCGGGACTTGAACCATGGTCGACTACATGGAAGTCCAGCAACATAGCCATTATGCTAACTTCTGGTCCCAAATAAGCTATAAACTTTCAATAAGTATTTTAAAAATATTTTCTGTATTAATGTCATTTTGAATTAGATAATTTTTACTTTTGAAAGAAGCTAAATTTATTTGCATTGTTCAAACTTAGTAAAAATGTAATAGCTTATAATTACCAACTAATATAATATAATGTAATTATGAACTTAAGGAGTTCTACTCAGTAGTTAACTGTGCAAACGATGCTTCCATATATTGAGAAAATATACTAAATACTATAATATCCACAAAGTCTCAGAGGAAAAAATATTCCCAGTCTACTATGTTAACACATTTGGATAAAAGTTATGGAGATCTGTCAAGGAAAAAAAGCTATTGAAAATATATCCTTGAGACCAGCAGATGGCAAAATGGTTATGTTGCTGGACTCCCAAGTAGCTGACCATGGTTCAAGTTCCAGATCTGGAGGCTTAAAACTCAGGCTAGGCACGTGTGCGTGTGTGCCCAAAATCCAGAGAGGAGAATGGAGGAGAAGGGGTTGTGGCATGGCCATATCCCTGAGGGGTGATCTCTCACTTTCAGTCTCCCTGTCTCACCAGTGAGCACACAGGCCTTATAGCAAAAATCTCTCTTAAAAAAAAAAAAAGAAGAAAGGAAAGAAAAAGAAAACAAATCCTTAGCATAAGTAGATCTCTTAAGTCTTACCTGCATTCCAAATAAAAGGAAGGGGCCAAATTAAGTAAAGCTACTTCTTTATTTCTTGCTACAGGGGAAAAAAAAATATCCTCTGAAGATATATCATTGAATTCAGTTCTAGCTAAATGTTTTTATCATAACAAATGTAATCCTTTTGTGCCAACTTTGGGGAACCACTTTCTTTGGCAGCTGCTTTGTTTGGTCTTTACCTAGCATATTGGCTACATAAACTACTGGCAATAATCAAACAACATTGAACCTCCTGATAAATGCCTGAACGTTTTCATACACATGACATATATAGATTGTCTTAGAAAGTCTGAAAATGCTTCATCGAAAGCATAGCCATGAGTATTTCATGAACGCTGTGTTTATATCCAGGTTGGAGAGTAGCATTTCCTCGCTTGCTCACAATAAACTGACAGGATCTCCTTTAAAAGTCAGGGTGACATGGGAACCAGCAGTTAGCGTAATGGCTATGTCTTTGGACTCCCACATAGTCGACTGCGGTTCACGTCCCGGACCTGGTGGCTTAAAACTCACGCCAGGCGCGTGTGCGTGCGTGCCCAAGATCCCGAGAGGAGAGTGGAGGAGAAGGGACTGCGGCATGACCATCCCCCGTGGGGTGTGATTTCTCGCTTTCTGTCTCTATGTCTCTCTCTGTCTGTCTGGCGAGCGCACGCGCCCTATAGCAAAAAACCTCTCTTAAAAAAAAAAAAAAAAAAAAAAAAAAGTCAGGGTGACTTTTAAGCTCCACTAACTGAAATTGCCTCATTAGCAAAATGGAGACAAATGATTTAAAATTAGTAATTTAATGCAAACTTATGTTGAGTAGATGATGACTTTGTACTACCTATGGTGCCAGACCTAATATATATAATCTCATTTAAGCCATACAACAGCCCACTCAGTATCCCCTTTCACAGATGAAGATACTAGAGCCCCAAAAGGTCAATTAACTTGATGAATGGACACATAGATAGACTGTAGCACTGTTACGATCTTATATATAAAAACCTCATCTTTGTTCTTCAAAGATTTAGAATTAACACCTACTTTATTTTTTTTTTTAAGGATTATAGATATTCTGTTGTGTGTAATACCAAAAGACTGCACTGTTTTCCTATCCTCATGAATATTATCAGCAATGGGATACTTCAAATGTTTAATCATACACAACATATTCGAGTTGAGAGAAGCCCATTTCCTGTTGTAAGTACTGAATTTATTGGTTTTGAACAATTAAGAATTTGACAAGCAACCTATATTTCCTCATTAGCTTTTAAGCATTTATAAATTTTTAAAGGATTATTTTATTATTTTTTTATTGAACTTTATTTATTTAATTTATTTATTTTAATTTGATCAGAGAGGGACAGAAAGAGAGAGAGAAGGGTGGAGAGTGAGAAAGCAAGCTGTCAGGTCTGGGACTTGAACTTTGATCAGCCATGCAGGAGTCCAGCACCCTTAACCACCATGCCACCTGCCAGCCCCTAAAGCATTCATAATGATTATGGATCCTGAAAATTATTTTTTGTCCTGACATTATAAACAATGTATATATCAAATAACATATGATTTTTTCTTTGTTATTATTAAAAAATTATCATGGGGGTATAATTTTCAATATTTCATCATCCTCTCCTGGGGAATGTTCTAAAAAGTTGTACATATTTGATTGCAGAAATGTTTCAGAGCGAGACAGAGAAAAGATCGATTTGGAATTCAGGAGCATTTGTTGTCCAATTTTAGAATCTTACAAATTGACATAATTTCTTAGTCAACTATCTGTTGACTAAATGGGGTTGTATATTAGCTGATTCATTTCTTCACCATAGCAATTCTACAACATTGCAGGTAAGTCTGATTCACACAAGCCATGTAAATTTTGAAGATTCTTTGTCAGCTGGCTATGGTCTGACATTAGACCTGGGGTCTACACAGGAAGCAGTGGCTGGACCAATTTACATTCCCACCAGCATTTGTATCAGAGTTCCTCTTTCACCACACCCCTGCCAGCACTTATCTTTTTTTATCTTTTTTTTTTTTTTGGTTTATCTTAGTCATTCTTACTGGGGTTAGGTGGTATCTCATTGTGGTTTTGATCTGCATCTCCCTTACAATGAGGGATGTTGAGCATTTTTTTCATATGCTTTTTGGCTATTTATATGTCTTCCTTAGAGAGTATTTTTTTCAACTCATTCTCACATCTTCTAATAGGGTTGATCATCGTTTTGGGGGGACAAGTGCTTGAGTTCCTTGTTTATTCTTGTTATCAGTCCCTTATCTGATGCATAGCTTACAAAACTATTTTCTCATTTTGAGGGCTACTGATTTACACTAATTACTGTGTCTTTTGCCATGCAGGAACTTCTTAATCTGATGTAGTCCCATTTGTCTATTTTTGGGATTATTGACTGTGCTTTGGGGGTCTTATTTAAGAAGTTTTTGCCTACCTCAATGTCTCCCAGAGTTCTCCCAATGTTTTCCAGCAGCAGTTTTATAGTTTGAGGTCTTAGGTTTAGATCTTTGATCCACTTTGAGTTGATTTTTGTCAATGGTGAGAGGTAGGGGTTCAGATTCATCTTTCTGCAGGTGGTTACCCAGTTTTTCCAGCACCATTTGCTGAAGAGGCTTTCCTTTTCCCACTCTAATGACTGGTACCCTTTGTCAAAAATCTGTTGGCTGTATGTTTGGGAGTTTATTTCTGGGGATTCTGTTCTGTTCCATTGGTCCAAGTGTCTGTTTCTATGTCAATACCATGCTGTTTTCATTACTGCAGATTTGTAGTATATTTTTAGGGTTAGGGAGTGAGATACCACCCACTCCACTCTTCTTGTGCAGGATTGCTTTGGCAATATATATATATTTTAAATGATTTCAGACAAATTGTATGATTGTCTTTTCTAGGTCTGTGAAGAATGTCTCTGGCACTTTGATTGGGATTGTGCTAAATATGTAGATTAATTTGGGTAGGATAGCCATTTTGATGATATTAATTCTTCCAATTCAGGATCGTGGGATGTCCTTCCAATTTTTTGTGTCATTTTCAATTTCATTTTTTAGTTTTTTGTAGTTTTCCTTGTGGAAGTCTTTAACTTCTTTGGCTAGATTTATTCCTAGGTATCTTATACTTTTTGTGGCTATGGTAAATGAATTACTTTTTTCAGTTCTATCTCAGTCGGCCTGCTGTTTGTGTATAGAAATGCTATAGATTTCTGTATATTTACTTTGTATCCTGCAACTTTACTGTATTCATGTATTACTTCCAGGAATTTTTTCATGGATACCATTGGGTCTTCTATGTATCCAAGCATGTCATCTACAAATAGAGATAGTTCCACCTCTTTTCCTATTTGAATGCCTTTTATTTTATCCTCTTTTCTGATAGCATAGGTGAAGACTTCCATTATTATATTGAAAAGGAGTGGAGAAAGTGGGCATTCTTGTCTTGTACCAGTTTTTAGTCAAAAAGCTTTCAACATTTCTCCACTTAGGGTGATGTTAGCTATGGGTTTTTCATAGATAGCTTTTACTGTGTTGAGAAAGTATTTTTAACAATTCATTTTTTTTGAGAGGTTTTTGCTAGAGGGCATGTGTGCTCGCCAGAAAGACAGAAACAGAGAGACAGAAAGTGAGAAATCACCCTACGGGGGGATGGTCATGCCACATTCCTTCTCCCCTGTTCTCTTGGGATCTTGGGCATGCATGCACATGCACCCAGCGTGAGTTTAAGCCGCCATGTCCAGGACTCGAACCACGGTCGAATATATGGGAGTCCAGTGACATAACCAAAAAATTTACCAGAGGACATGGCATTTGCTGGAGAAAGAGAGAGAGGAAAAGAGAGAGTTATGGAAAGTACTCCTCCACCCCACATGTGTTATGGTCACACTATAATCCCTTCTCCATTGCTGCCTCCATACTGGATATAGGGCACACATGTAAACGTGCCCAGTATGTTTTACAAACCATGGGTCCAGGACTAGACCTGCAGAATTAGCTAAATGAGATCCAACTGCCTTAATCACCAGACCTTGAGTTAGCCCACAATTCACTAAATTCTTTTTTTTTTTTTTTTGAAAAGGTTTTTAGCTACAGGGCGTGTGCGCTCGCCAGAAAGACAGAGAGAGACAGAGAGACAGAAAGCAAGAAATCACTCCCCAGGGGATGGCCACGCCGCAGTCCCTTCTCCTCCATTCTCCTCGGGATCTTGGGCATGCACGCACACACTCCCAGCATGAGTTAAAGCCACTGGGTCCAGGACCCGAACCGCAGTCGACTACATGGGAGTCCAGTGACATAGCCATTACACTAACTGCTGGTCCCTACAATTCACTATTTTAATGTGCATTTTATGCTTGCAGAACCCTATGTTACTTGATACGGGGCTGCCAGAAGGTTCCCTTTTCTTACTTCATCTTGCATCCAGCATGTCTCCCTTCATCGCTATGAGCAGCATCAGCGACTACAAAGTAAGGAAAAGGAGAGGGGAAGTACGAAACTTTAGGCATTTCAGTAATTGTACTTAAAAGTTACAGGAAAAGCACAATAATTTTTTTTTTAGGAGGCTCAAATAAATATAAATATCCAAAGGAGAATATTATAAATCTTTTGACTCCATTATTTTCTAACTACGAGGAAGAAATCATTGATGATGAAACTAAAGACCAAATTTAAGCATTAAATTTCTTTTTCTCTGAAGATAACACTTTTATGTATGTTTGTATTTAGTTTATTTCCATCACCCAAATAAAATATTAATAGCAAATTGGTTTAGATAAAGCCAGATTTCATCATTGTGGGTCAATAGCTCTCTGAGAAAACGTTTAGACAAAGAAAAATTGATGTCCTTCAGGTCATAAATAACATTTCTTTGGAAGGAGTTTAATGTTTTGATCTTTATGAGATCTACTTTTTTATTAATTATTCACAAGTTAAGATGGCTTTGCAAACCAAATTTATCAAATGAGAAATGCCTTTTTAAATATGGCTGCATTGATGGAACTGACTCTGTGTAGGCATCAGGTTCCTAAACAGTATATGCATAATTATTTTTTAAAATATTAGGATATAGTTGTCTGAAAAATTCTTACAATGTGTTTATTTGGGGTTTGCATTTTAATTGAATTATTGTACATCTTGTGTTTTTTTCATCAGAAGCAAGCTAAGTCCCAGCTATGGATTTCAGGCCTCTACCCTTCTGCTTACTGGTGTGGGCAGGCACTGGTGGATATTAACATCTTTGTTTTAATTCTTTTTTCAACATATTTAATTATATATTTAGTAAACATGCTTGAGATTTATATTACCCATCGAATTGTGCTTGCACTGGTAAGTAATAAGTGATATAGACCAATTTTTATAAAGTAATTAGTAAATATTAACATTGATATTTTACATAATCAAGATATTTCCATTTTAAGTTTGTCATAAATCAAAGCAAAAAGCACACAAAATGCATGTGCATTGTGATATTTTAAAAATAACTGTAATTTAATTTTCCCCTCATGTAATATTTCACTTTTTGACTATCATACTTTTTGTATTATCTTCAGATTATAATTACACTTGGTTATGCGGCTTCTAGCATCTTCTTGACATATGTGATATCATTTATTTTTCGCAAGAGGAGAAAAAATAGTGGCCTTTGGTCATTTTGCTTCTGTATTGTAAGTACATATCTCAAAATACAATAGAGAGATTGGGTTATTTCAAACTTTCACATAATGTTAAATATCATCTCTTTTGCCTAGAGCAATAGGAATATTAATGATCCCTAAAAATATGTCATAGACAGGACCAGCAGTTGGTGTAATGGTTATGTCGCTGGACTCCCACATAGTCAACTGCTGTTTGAGTCCTGGACCCGGAGGCTTAAAACTCATGCTGGGTGCATGTACATGCATGCCCAAAATTCTGAGAGGAGAATGGAGAAGGGATTGCGCGTGGCCATCCCTCCTGGGAAGTGATTTCTCTCTTTCTGTCTCTCTGTCTCTGTCTCTCCAGTGAGTGCATGTGCCCTATAGCAAAAATCTCTCTCTTAAAAAAATTATATCATAGAAAAAGGAAAGAAGTGCAACTTATATATACTGAGTCCACGATGTTCCTGAACAATTCAGTTACAACCCTTTGAGCAGAGTTCATGAAGAGCTTTACGGGAGAGCTAAAGTTTAAAAGTTAGTATTGAGTTTATGGATCCTTCAGAACACAGAGCTTTCTGGAAACACTATAATAATGCTGACTTAATAATAGTTGACAGTACAATCCATTTTTACTGTCTTTATGAAGGTCTCCCCTAACCTCAGCTGCTAAATTTCAGATATCGAAGATGTTTCATACCTATGTCAGATAACTTGTTAGTAAGTATATATAAAAGTAAAGAACTTTCTCAAACTCTTTATTTTCTGATTTTTAAAATTTCAAATGATTTTTCTTTGCCTTTCTTATACTTAATTCAGTATATTTATGTGTATCATTTTTATATCATTGAAAATAATCTACATCTTTATAGAATAGTGAAATGTCAGACTTGTAATAAATTCAAAATTCCCTAAATTATTTGCTCAAGGTCACACAAAAATTAGTGACAGACTCAGTAATAAACTCGAGGTCCCAGACCTTATGTCATTCCTCATGTCAAAAATTATGATATATTAGCACAGTTAATAAGTTGACTCAAAACTTGTGCCAATCAACACATCTTGATTTTATTAGGCTATACATCTTTACAAAGAGCTCAGGCAGTTTGCAGTAAACTTTGCTTTGTGACTGATACAGTTGTCTTATAATTTCATTCCAAGTATTTATTGAGTATATATGTTTGAGAATTTATCTTTCATCATGCAGCTAGTATGAGCTGAAATGATGCTAGGGTTAGGGTTGAGGTCATTTTTATTCCTCACAGGAGGAGATGTCAGAATGCATAGTATGCTGATATGAAGGTCTCCCCTAACCTCAGCTGCTAAATTTCAGATACCAAAGATGTTTCATATCTATGTCAGATAACTTACTAGTAAATAATGTGTCCTGGTGTGATCTGGGGTTCATCAGAAAGGACAGTATAGGCAAGGCTTCTGTATTTGTTGAGTGCTTCGAGACCAGGAGAGGAAGCAGGCAACTGAATAGAAGACTTGTTAAAAGCTTATTGTCAAAGGATAACTTACAAACCTGAAGTTAGGGATCAGTGGCAGTTGATTCTCACTATGCAACTGCAGGTTCCACCTCCCCCCACTCAGTGCTGCTCACTGCTTGCTGCTGTAGTCATTCTAGCTGTGACCTCTCCAAACACTGTGGCTCCTGTCCCATGCTGCTGCTGCTCCACCACTGCATACCTTGCCCTAGTAAGCTGGAAATGTTAAGTTGCTTTTGGAGTGGAGACTTGAATGTTTAGGGGCTGACAGATTAAAGGTCCACTAGTCTCCTTATAGTTAAGAGCAAAGGAAGCTATTATTCCTACCAACCTTTCAGTTTCTGCTATAGAGTGCAGACATTCAGTGCATATTAAGCAGGAACATACAATGCCTGTCTTTCATAGTCTGGCTTGCTTGGCTTAACATTAAATCTTCCATATCTATCCACTTTATATCAAATGCCAGGCTATAAAAACAGGGAGGCCAATATAGAAGGGGATAGCAATAGGGGGTGTGAGAGAGGGGACCAGGGGAAAAAAAATAGAACATTAGTAGACACAAAAGTGAAAGTTATCTGTTGATGATAATGATAAAGATAATGATAAAGACAGTAAGTCTTTGACTTCACTAATATGCATCATATCCATGCTGGGAAAAACCATGTTATGCACTGTAGAGATGTACAGTGATTAAATGTAAGTAAAAAATTAACTTAAAAAAAGGAGTAAGGGAGGCAAGATAACTGCTAGGCAGTCTTGAGACTAGAGATCAGGGTGTTAGCCATGATTTTTATTTTATCTTATTTATTTTTTTTATACGTTCAATCACTGTATATCATTACAGCTTACAAAATGAATTTTCCCAGTATGAATGCACTGTATATTAGTTCAGTTAAAGATATTGTCATGCATATTATCATCAACAAATGATTTTCCATTTTCGTGTCCCTTAAATGTTCTGCTTCTTTCTCTTCCGCTTGATTCCTTCCCCTCTTGCTTAACACAGCATGACTGAGAGCTGGTAGCACAGTTAGAGGGACTGAAAGACTGTCCCAGGTAAGAATTCGACTCAACCAGAAACTCTGATTCATGGGTAGTACTTAATGACAGAAATGCAGCAGAAGAGTGGAGGTCAGACACATTGATATCAGTTTTGGCTTACATACTCACACACCATCACAGAGTGAAGCCACAGTTAGTGGAGTGGTACATTTGTTTCTGGAGTGGAATGGAATCCTATATTCATGCTAAATTTTTAATACTGGGCCTCTATGTAATATTTCAGTGACTTTACGATCTGATTCTTACTATTTTTATTATAATTAATACATTAATAAGATCCAACAAGGGTTTAATATAATGGCCCATATAGACTTGTTGACTGCTAAACTGATCCTTAAAACAAGCTAAATAATTATTCCTATCTGCTTGCCCCTATGCACCAGTTTTCTGAAAGAAAATGAGTTCATTACAATAAAAAATGTACAACCTCAGAAAAATCATCTGTTTGAACTAGGAAATAAATGGTGCAGGGAGTATAAAGAGAAAGCTTTATAGTAGTCTAGATGAGAGGCAATATGGCAATATGAATTTTAAAAAATAACTATTCATATAATGTTCAACACACATATATTTATTAGCAATATAGTTATCTTAGCTCTAAAAAGGTAATTCCTCTTTTTTATTTTATTGTCTTGGATTTAACTTAATGCATTGTGAGGAAGTCTATTTGGTTATTTTAGCTTCTGCCTTAATCTCCAGCTTTTTTAATCTATTAAGAATTTTCTGTAGAAGAGCTGAAGATCATATATATTCTCACTAGTAAAAGTTCCCCCTTCCCCCCAAAATCCTTCTTTCTCTGAGGAAAGGGGAAATTTTGATGACTTCATCAATATAACTGCTTAAAGGAAAATTAGGATATATATGATGAGAGAATACCTATATCTTAAATGTTTTCTCAAGTATCAGTGGACTGAAAATGTCTGATGCAACATCTTTGGACTTGCCTTGTAGGTCTTGGTCATCACAGCTAACATCATTTTAATGAGCAGATTTTCTCCGATTTTCATAATTACCAGCATGCTATTACTTCCTTCAACCATCGTGGGTGGATTTCCAAGCTTTATAGATATGGTAAGAAGGTTGACTTCCCAACCTGGTGGTTGAGGTAGCCAGATCCTGCATGACTGACTGCATGGTTCAAGTTTCAGTCCTGGTGGTTTGAAAATCATGCTGGATAGATGTGCATGAATGTCCACAATCTCAACAGGATGGAGAAATGGAGGTGAAGGGATTGAGGCAACCATGCCCCTGTTGAGGGGTGCTCTCTCCTTCTTTCTCTCACTTTCTGTCTGTCTCTCTCTGGCAAGTGCATAAACTCTGTCAAACTTTAAAAAGAAAAAAAGGTAAGAATTGTTACCACTGTGCCATTAGTATTGAATATGTAGCCTGTAAAAGCTCTTTACCCAGATCTGCAGAGGCAGAAAGATTAGTGGGAATGTGTGTTCTTGGTGAACTGGGAAAACTTTCAATTGCAAAAATACTTTTACATTGGCTAGTAATGCCTGGAATTCTTGACTGGAAACTAATTCTTTTATTGAAAGCAGTTTTTCTTTTTAAGATATAAGTATGGATAGATCTACATTAATCTAAATATGTTACATATTACTTTGAAGGAATTAATTACTTTCTGAATGAATGACTTGATGGAGAAATAATAATATGATGGGACTAATTATTATGGTGAGTCATCATTAGTGTAGAAGAGACTGAAAATGCTTGTATTGTTGTATTGGGCACTTATGATGAGTATAGTTTACCCCACTTCAAAATTTTCATGTGCTAGCATCATTTCTCTACTTTCAGAAGACTTTTCATCAAATGTTAGAACCAAAAGATTAAACAAAACAAAACAAAAACCAGAAACAATAAAACACAACAAAATAAAAAAGAATAGAAGAAAAGAACAGACAGATTATAGGCTCATTAAGAGACAGCAAGAGTTGAATAATGGACTGGTTCCCCATAACCTAGTGTTTAAAGGAGCTGGATCCCATATGGCTGACTACAGTTCATTTTCTATCCCTGAAAACTTCAAAAACATGCCAGATGCATGTGCATATATGCCCCAAATCCTTATAAGAGGGATAAGTAGAGGAGAAGTATTGGGAGATTCTTTCTCTCTCTCTCCTTCTCTCTCTCTCTCTCTCCATCTCATCTCTTTCTGGTGAATACACTTGTCATCTGGCAATTAAAAAAAAAAAAGTTGAGAAGGTCCTCTTACCTCTCTGTAGGGGATAACTTTTGTCACCGATGCATAGAGGAATCAAGCTTCTGAGATAAATAATTAATATGTAAGATATCATATTATTTAAGTGCAAATAAAAAGATGATGAATTTTTATGTAGCCTCTTTTGTTGCTGTTCTTTCAGAGAGTCCAAGGATACTACGAAACATTTGGAGAACCATTTCTCGACCTACTTGATGTTGATTTTCTAGTATGCCTAATAGTAAGAAGCCTCACCACATACTCTTGTTTGTTTGCTTTTGAAGATAGGGTCTCACAGTGTCGTGATCCTGCTTCCTCAGCCTCCCAGTGGGGCTACAGGCTCATGCCACCATACCTGGCTCAAGGTCTTGCTGTGTGGCCCAGGCCAGGCTGAGGTCTTGATCCTCCTGCTTCAGCCTCCCTGAGTTACTGAGACTATAGGTGCTACTACCACCTTCAGGTTGGACTGAGAATTAAACCTGGGCCTCTCTTGTTAAAACCAAAAGATTCAGAGGACCACAACCTAGCAGGGTGTGCCACCACGCCTGAGCCTACAGATTTTTGTGGATGACTGTCATTTGCTATAACTATTTGATCTTACCTGGAGCATGCTAACTTTTAAAGTGTTTTGGATTTAGTCTTAGATAAGTCAACTACAGTTAGATATGATTCAAAATGTCTTATATGGACTTACCTTTTATAGTTATTTCCAGAATTCTATATAAAATTGACATTGGGTTTGCATATCCATTTACTGCCTCCCTAAATATGAGAGAACTTGGAAAAATATGCATGCAATATGACTTAAATCCTTAGAATTATAAAGGGACAAAAATTAAATAATAAAAGTAAAAGGAAGACATGTATATTGGTCTATTGGTATATAAAAACTGAGGAAAGCTACTAACTTTGAATATTATGTGTTTCTAAACATAGAAACAAATACAGACAGAAATTCTTAACCCTGACTCTAACTGTAACCGTTTCTCTTTGCCTCTAGCCTTACTTTCAGGCTTTGCTATTGTTTTTTGGTCTAAGATGCATGGAACTAAAATGTGGAAAGCAAACAATGCAAAAGGATCCTGTTTTCAGGTTGGAATAATATTTAATTTTATACGTAATATCATGTTTTCATATCCTAGATAGTGGCTATGCTATCAACTTGTTAATACAGATTTATATTTACAGTGCAAGCAGCACGGTCATTGTTATTATGGCCAGTGGATCACTGGTTTATTGCCAAGAAATAGGACTCCCAGGCAACATTCTGCCACTAAGAAGATGAGGGAGTCTTCTAAAAATTTAATCAGTATCCAGATATGCTACCTTCCCACTCAGGATAGTAACACAGAATGGTATCCCTCTCTTCCTTGAACAGAAGAGATGGGATAGAATTGGCTTGGCAGCACAGTTCAGAGTGTCTCCCAAGTGGAGGGACTCTATAGTAAGCAGAAAAAGACTGAAACAATGACTGGTGTGATTAAGACAAGCTCAGAGTGAACAAGCAACCTAAGTCTTAAAGAAATGGGAGCAGTGCTTGCCAACAAGGAATCTAAGAGATGCTTACGGGAAGAATGCCAAAAATGCTTAGAAAGGGATTCTGGCTAGTGGGATGGGAGTTCTTAGTAAAAGCAGAACCAATATTGACAAGAGTCATTATCATCATCCCCAGTCTATTAAAAGAAAAGACAATGGTAAAATCTCAGCAATACTAATATTTATTTGTTTTTAAAGTTTGTGTCTTTCTTTCTCAAGGGAAAGAGAGAAAGACTAAAGAAGGGGAGGGAGAGAGAGAGAGATAGAGAGTTAGGCACCCTCAACAGAGTCTTCATGCCCCAATCCACTCCCAGCTTCAGCCAGCCCAGATCACAGCCATGTATTGCATGGTGTCATCAGGGAGGCCTTAGGTTAGCCTTGCAGAATGTTGCATTTCCTCTGTGTCATGGTCCAGCCCCAGGTATAATGATCTTTGATACATCTTTGACAACTAGAAAACCACATGTAACATATTTTATTTTCTCCCCAGAATTTCTCCCCAGAGTAGAAGTGTTCAACGAAATCCAGAAGAACCTGTAGATGAAGATGAAGATGTTCAAGCAGAAAGAATTAGAACAGAAGCTGCCCTGACCACTTCAAACTTAGATGAGGTAGAATTGAAAGTATCAAAGTAGATTTAAATTTTTTTTTTTTTTTTTTTTTTTTTTTTTTTTGCTATGGGGCATGTGTGCTCCAGAGAGAGAGAAAGACAAAGCAAGGAAAGTGAGAAATTACCCCTGAGGCGGGCTGGCCATACCATAATCCCTTTTCCTCTAATCTCCTCTCAGGATTTTGGGCATGCATGCGCATGTGCCTGGGGTGATTTCAAACCAGCAGGTTTGGAACTAAACCACTCAGTTGCTTATGTGAGATCCAGGGCCTTAATCTTCAAGCCACCTGCTGGCCCTCAAGACAGATATTAATGAAATACCCAAGAACGGTCAAGAATAAAGGTTATGTTGGTTTTCATTTTGCAAGTTTGTAATTTGGTGCATTTTTAATTCTTAAATATGCAGGCACATTTTTGAGTACCCTGGGAACCAAAAGGATACAAAAACATAATAATTTTAATATTTTTTGAGAAAATGGGCTTTATGATTACAGATATAGCATTGACACCAAACAAGACCTTATAAATTGATGAAATTATAAAATACTAAGTAGAAATTACAATTTTAATGCTTATTCTTTTTTTTTTTTTTTTTTTTTTTTGAGAGAGATTTTTGATAAAGGGCACATGCGCTCACCAGAGAGACAAAGAGACAGAAAGCAAGAAATAACTCCCCGGAGGTTAGCCATGCCACAATCTCCTCTCCATTCTCCTCTCAGGATTTTGGGCACATACACATACGCACCCAGTGTGAGTTTTAAGCCACTGGGTCAGGGCCTTGAACCACGGTTGACTACGTGGGAGTCTTGTGACTTAACCATTATGCTATCTGCAGGTCCCAGTGCTTATTTTTTTAAAATTTGACTTAACTCCTGTAATGTTTCCATAAGCTTAGCCACTTCTATTCTAGCAAGGTAATGAACTTACTTTCATAAAATTAAGCTGATTTCTTAGTTTATTTAGAAGCAAGAAAAGTTGTCTATTTTAATAAATGTATTTTATATATGTAACAAGAAACGGGTTATTCTCAACTCAGAAAATGGTTTGGGTTAAGATGTAGGACATCCCAGTTTCCAACAGGGAGAGAATAGAAATTATGAAATTCAAGAAGAAAATCATAGTATCATCTCTTCTAGAAACCAGTCATAATTGCCAACTGTCTACACAAAGAATATGCAGGTCAGAAGAGAAGTTGCTTTTCAAAGAGGAAGAGGAAAATAGCAGCAAGAAATGTCTCTTTCTGTGTTAAAAAAGGTTTGGAGTACTTTTAAATTCAGCTTTATTTTTAGAAATATCAACTGAACATCTATGTCTTGGGTGTGTTTTACTTCCTGAAGCACTCGTTTCCTTATTTGACACAATTTTTTTTTTGAGTGTGCCAGACACTTTTTTAGGCTCTGGAAATACAATTAGGAATAAAATGGGCAAAGTTCTTGCCCTTATGGATTTTACATCTAAGAGTTGGCCCATAAATAAGTTATCAGAAAAAGTATCAGGTATTAGTTAAGTTCTATGTGGAACACTGAAACCTGGAAATAACGCGAGTGAGTCAGGGCTGCCTCCATTCTCCTCTAAAGATCTTGGGCATGCATGCATATATGCCTGGTGTGAGTTTTAAGTGGCTGGGTCTGGGACTCAAACCATTGTTGACTACATGGGAGTCCAGCAACATAACCATTATACTATTTATTTTGAATTTTAATAAGATTTCACACTGGCCACTGTTTGTCTATTTGCGTGGGGACCGAATTAAGAGGTTCTTGTATCAGTTCAGGTGAAAAGTGAAGGTAGCTTGGACATAGGTGGTTGAATTAGGAATGAAGAAGATGCCCCCTGATTTCCTGGGCCAGGAATCAGTTATACATGTAGTCAGTGCACCAGCCAGCTACTCCAGAAAACAACTGGACACATTTTTAGTGAAACAAGTAATGGGGGAGGGCAGTAAAGATGGATGTATTCACATCAAATTTATAAGCTTTTCACTAATAGTTTATATAGTTACGGGAGTTAAGGTCATGCTGGGTAAAGCCTCTTTACAATCTAAATGATGTATAGTGATTGAATGTTTAAATAATAATTAAAATTAATAAATAAAAATAATGTGATTTGAAGACATAAATTACATTTACAGTATAAATTTCAATATGGTTCTAAGGTTGTACAGAATCCGAATTTCATTGAAGAAACAGATTTCTGCTCATCAGGATTTCACTTCCAATATTGCTATTCTGCTTCTGTCTTTCAGGTGAAGTTTTGGGATTGCTGGGACCCAATGGCGCTGGTAAAAGTACATGTATTAGAATGATATCTGGGATCATAAAGCCAACAGCTGGAGAGGTATTAAGAAGTAAAGAAATAATTTCCATTCCCAAAACAGAGATTTCATAATCAATATAGAGTCTGTCTTTGAAAGGCTATACGTTTTTTGCCTTTTGGATAAATCTATTGGCTTGATAGAAAAATCATGATGCATTTTTTTTTTTTTTTGCATAGAAAAACAGAAGAATACGTCCTGACTTTCCCAACAACTCAATATTTTTCCTGTCTTATTCTTTTCATGGGGCATCAAGAGTATATAACAGGAGTTGGAATGTCATTAGGAACCAAGCTCTTTCTTCACAGTTTCTCAGGAACTACCTGAACTTATTAGGTCTTTGCTCCCCTTCCTGTGCAAGACTATACTTTGATATTAGTAATTTAAAATGTTTTTGATAATAAGTATATGAAGTAATTTCTGTAATAATTATTTGATGCTCATTTTAGGTGCTTATTAGCTCGATGTCAGTTGCTTGAGGAATTGCAGGGCTGGTGAAAAGGCTGTGTGTGTTTCTAAAGCCATTTTGCTTTCCTAGGTGAAACTGAAAGAATGCAGCTCAGGTTTGGGTCACCAGGAAGACGGCACTGTCAAGTTCCTGGGATACTGTCCTCAGGGCAACGTGCTGTGGCCCGCCCTGACGATGAAAGAGCACTTGGAAGTGTACGCTGCAGTCAAAGGGCTGAGGAAGGGGGCGGCCGAGGCTGCCCTTACACGGTACAGAGCTGTGCGATTCTTTCCTGTCTAGAGGCAGGGAGGCTGTACCACTTATGATGAACTCACTGACAGAATGAAGAGCAGAGATAACGTCTCCACCTTTTCTGTGTGTTAGTGGTAGAATAGGGGTGGGGTAACCTGGTTTTCTGCACCCCTGAAAGAGGAGTATTTTTAAAAAATTATTAAAAATCCCCCCAAAAAACCCAGTAACAAAAAAACTGACTGACAGGGTTGGTTGGTAGTAAAATACAAAGCTCTGCAAGGCTGATTCACAAGGGGGGGTCCTGGGTTTGTGCAGAGTCTTCCCTGAATACATCAAGCACACGTGTGCTCAGGATCTGGGCTGACCGAGGCTAAAGGTAGATAAAATTGTTGAGACCTTCTTGGGGTGCTGTATCTCTCTCTGTCTGTCTCTAAAGTTCTTTTTTCAATTTTTAAAAGCTTTTTTAGAAATTGAAAAAAATAATCTACAGAAAATAAGTGAATAATTTATCCATTTCTGTTTTCTAATTTAAAAACTGGAAATGGAATAATCATTTGCTTGGTTTCTCATTCAGAATTCTAGCTTTTCTTAAAAATTGTTTATAAGGTGAAAATAATGGATGTTCTAAAATGAATTATTTTTCTTTTATTGTGAGTTAGAGTTTTAAAATTAATGCTGCCACACTTCCCTTCAATGTGTCACTGTTCTGCATTTTCCAAACACCTTCTCCTGACCTGAGGTTGTCCTCCTATTCTCCATCAGACTAGTGGATGCTTTCAAACTGCATGAGCAGCTGAATGTTCCTGTGCAGAAAATAACAGCAGGAAGCAAGAGAAAGGTTTGTGTGGTGCTTGATGCTTCTCTGAGGGCTGGCATGGTGCAGCAGCAAACAGGTATCTCTCTGTGTTGCAGTTGTGTTTTGTGCTGAGCATCCTGGGAAATTCGCCTGTGCTACTTCTGGATGAACCATCTACTGGCATGGATCCAACGGGACAGCAGCAAATGTGGTGAGTACCCTCACACCCCTCAGAGCTGTGCATACGAATACAAAGTTAAGTTTTTAAACTGATCTTAGAAAATCAACTCTCAAATGCACTGGTTACTGATTCAGGGGAGATGATTCCTGAAAACAAACACTTAGGCCAAACCAAGGTGGTGTGCCTGCCAAGACCTGTGCATCACAGGCTGGGATCACATCAGAGGCCTAGATTTAATTCCTAGTCCAACTGCAAGACCAGGCATGTAGCATGTATTTCGATCCCAGTGACTGGAGACACTGGGGCAGGATCTTGAGCTCTAGGCTGGCCTGGACAGCACAGTGAGACTATCTTAAAGAGTTAGATGTGATGGCAAATGTCTTGGGAGACATCTTGGGAGACTGAGACAGGAAGATTGGAACAGAAGATATATCTTAAAAAACAAAAAAATGTAACATATAATATCTAATGTTGCATCATTATTCATGTGAAATTAATGTTCAAAACCCTAAATATTTTATTGGAGCTTTAGGTCTTTTAATTTGCAAATTTCACAAGGAGAGAGAAAGAGATTACTTCTTCTCCATTCTCCTCTTGGGGTTTTGAGCATGTATGCACACGTGCCCAGGGTATTTTTCAAGCCACTGGGCCTGGGGCTCCAACTGCAGTTGGCCATGTGGAATCCAGCTGCCTTGACCACCATGCTTCCTGTTTAGGGCCCAACTTTTATTTTGCCTTTTAATGATTGAGATGCCCATATTGTTTCCTTTTTTTCTTCTACTGTGTTCCCATGGAGAGTATTAATCTACTGACACAGTTTCCCCATATCTCTTTTCTCCTCTTTTACATCATCTGTCAAATTTGTTTATCCCATTTTTCTCAGTTTTTTCTTACTTTTTAATCTAGGACTTACCATTAGAATGAATAAAATGTCTATCCAGTTTCATATTTGTAACTGTCCAATATTTTTCTAACTAAAAGAAAGACTTTAGTAAGGCGACGTTGCAGAAATGTAGAGAGAGTTGTGTATGAGCCCATTAGACCTATCACCCAGTTTCAGCAGTAACAATGGAAGGCCAGTCTCTTTCATCTATACCTCTACCCACTTCCTTTCCCCACCCTCCAATTACTTTAAAGAAAATACTAGACAATATTTGTTCATTTATAATTATCTTAGTTATTATCTCCAAAAGATACATTTTCTTTTTTTAACCTTAATCATAAAACCATTCACACATCTAAAATCCTAGGAACTTCTATTTATGTTATAAAAAATCCAGTCAGTATTCACAGTACCCTTGATTTTTGAATTAGGATTGGAATCTAATTTATAAACTGTATTTTATTTGTACATGTTCCTCTCCATCTCTCTCTTTCTTGCTATATATTTTTTTTCTTTGCCACACTTTTTAAATGTTAATTTCTTGGCTCCATTCAGGCAAGCAATCCAGGCAACTGCTAAAAACAAAGAACGAGGTGTCCTGCTGATCACCCATTACCTGGCTGAGGCTGAGGCACTGTGTGACCGTGTGGCCATCATTGTGTCTGGAAAGCTGAGGTGGGTGTCTGTCTCGAGACTGCACTTGACATTTAGAAAAGAGTATAATCATTGTGATCAACAGGAGCCCTTTCCCCGTTTTTTTCCCTTTAAAGAATTATTTTATTTAATTAATTTTAGTCATTGTCATGATTTATTATTATTTTTTTTTGAAGTCGACCAGAGAGAGAGAGAGAGAAAGAAGGTGAGAAAGCAAGCTGTCAGGTCTGGGACTTGAAATGTGGTCAGCCATGTGGGGGTCCAGCCCCCCTAACTACCACACCATCTTCCGGCCCCCATTTCTTTTTTTTTTTTCAGGTTTTGCCATGGGGGATGAGCATGCTGCAATCCCTTTTCCTCTCAAGATTTTGGGCATGCATGCACAAGTGCCCAGTGTGATTTTTCAGTCCCTAGGTCTGGGATTCGAACTGTGGTTGGCCATGTGGGAATCCAGGACCTTAACCACGATACCACCTGCAGGCTTCGAGAACCCTTTCTTTTGGGTTCCTTGGTGACACCCTTTCTTATACATTTAAAATTTCAGAATAATACCAAAAAATCAAGGGCAATGTTTTTTTTTTTCCAACACATTCTCCTTCTTGTCCACAGATGCATTGGATCCATCGAACATCTGAAAAGCAAATTTGGCAAGGATTACATTCTAGAACTAAAAGTGAAGGACATTTCTCAGGTGACTCTGGTCCACATGGAGATTCTGAAGATTTTCCCACAGGCTGCGCAGCAGGAAAGGTGAAAAGAGTTTTGATTATGGAGAAACATAGACTTCACATACTTGCTGGTTCATTTTTTTGAACTCTGAGAACTTCATGATGACTTGACTTTATAATAAAAGTCTGGGACTTCAAAGGCTCATATGTTTCATATTCCAGATTATAAGAGATTTGAGAGTCACCAGGAAGCTTTCCCTCAGGGTAGACCAAAGACATTTTCTTTGGCTGCCTGGGCTGGTCTTCACTTCTGGAAAAATTGGGCAGAAGGAACTTCTGATGACCCAGACCCATTAAGGACCACAGTTGGACCCATGGCATCCTCTTTGGGTCTCCTCACAAATACTTTTAAAATATAAATATTTAAAATTTAAAAACTGTAAATATTTAAGATGAATCCACCCATAGGAAGCAAATAGCAATCAAGATAATCAAAGAGCCTCCCTTTAATAGAACTCTCATGTCTCAAAATGGAGAAAAGAATGGGGTATGTGTGTGCGTGTGCGTGTGTGTGTGTATTATTCTGGGGATGGCAAGGAGTTGGACCAGGATCTGAATTTGAAATTCTCTGGAGGGATAAGCACATCAAAGAAACAAGACATAAAGATTTCTTTTTATTTTAGCACAGTGTAAATATAATGGAATTATCTAAGGGTTATGCCAGGGTGTATATAACTCAATACTGTTCCCAGGCCTTTGGTGTCACAAATCAGAAAATTGGATTTTGATCCAGGTGGGAAGTTCGTGAGTGGCAAGATGGAAGGAACAAGGGCTGGTCTGAAGAGAGCAGCCTGAAGGAGCACAGCCCTGTTTGGAAATGATCTGGGAGCAGGGCATGAGGTCAGATGGTTATGAGCAGCTACAGAACAAGATGCCCATGTCAATTCTGGCTTTTCCCCAGAGGTTAGGAGAGTTTTTAGTTAAAACCTTTGAAGTCCTTCCTCTATTGTTATGACCCACTCTCCCAAACTCATCTTCCTCTACAAGGTAGCCTTCTGACGACAAGGATGAACTTTTGGGGAGTGTTAGTTTCCAAATGTAATTTGAACTAATCCAAGAGAATAGCTCAGAATATCTTGTTTGTTTGTTTTGTTTTTAATTTTGCTAGATGGTACATTCACTCACTAGAGAATAAGTGAGAAAGCACCTCACCTGTTCCACCCCCGCCCCGCCCATGGGAATGGCTGCTCGGTGATCCCTTTCTCCTCTGTTCCCCCTCAGGACTTTGGGCACCCACACATATGTGCCTAGCATGTTTTCCAGGTCTCTAGTCTGGGACCTGAGCCCCACAGTAGGCATGTGGGATCCAGCTTCCTTAACCACTGTGCCACCTTGCTGGCCCTGGTATATTTGGTTATTTTTAACAAGCAAAAGGTTTAAATGAACTGAGCATATAAATAGGCTGGGTCATTACTAGAACTGTCTACAATAGCCGGTTATAAAAAAATTACTTAAAAATGTTTCCATTGGTAAACAATTTAGTTTCATACTTCAAGTGTACATTAATTTGCATTACTTTATTTTAAGAAGGGAATTGTTGATAATATCTGTGATGTTACTGTGATGCATGTGCATGCGTGCGTGCGTGCGTGTGTGTGTGTTACTGTGATGCTCATTTTCTCCCTATGGAATGCAAAGGTGAATAAGACATTCCCTTATTCCCAGGCATTCCTCCTTGCTGGTCTACAAGCTGCCTGTGGCAGAAGTCTACCCTCTATCTCAGGCCTTTCGCAAATTAGAGACAGGTAAGAATGATGATATTAAAATAAAACTTTGAGAGGATCAATTCATACATAATGGAAGAGATTTATGTAATGCATCCAAAAGGTAGACCCTGGAATTAATATTTTTAAAGAATTCTAATGGTAGATGGAGGTGGGATTTAACCCCAATTTTAGTTAATTCAACTCTACCAAAAGGGATTAAAAGAAGGGACTGAAACTGCAGAAAACACACAACCAGGCTTGACTTTTCTTACTGTGAGTTTCTGGCATTAACTTCAAAAGACCCTCTGTGCAGCCTGCTTTGCCTACATGTACACAATCCATTCATATCAAGTGGCCTAAGTTATGACTTCATTCCTCCTATTTCTTTCCATATCCACCTCCTTCCCTCTTTTCTCCCTCAGCTGATGCCCTTGCTTTATGTCTCACTGATCAAATAAAAGCAACAGAGAACAGTTTCATCAAGCTCCTCCTGTCTGTAATGTATTCAGCCTTCTTGTTAGGATGAATGAATGACTATGTCTTTAGCTAAGGCCACTCCCTGCACTGTGCATAGCTCCTCTTGCTACTGAAAATGGCCCATTCCTTTTTCCCTGTGTCATTTTTCTGCGTTCACTTGGGTCATTCCCCGCAGCGACCATCACAGCGTATTTCTGGTGAATGGTTTATACTCAGAGCTGGTGTTCCCAGGTGCCCATCCTAGTGTTGCTGCGTACTGTTTGGGAGTCAAGTTACTCATTCCCTGCATGTCTAGATGGCTCTCCTTTGAAATGAAGGATCATGTTGGTGCCCACTCGACAGGACTGTTAGAAAGATTAAAATGAATTCAGCTGTTAAGAGACTAGACTAGTGCCTGGCTCATCGTGTTTGAGATAGTGTCTCCACCTTGCTCCTCCCACTTTGCACACCTAACATCCTTGCTCTTCCTAAACTCTTCACGTGCTCCCGCCTCTGTGCTTTGCACTTGCTATTCCTTCTACCTGGAAATCTTCCTCAACAGCCAAGCTGCTTCCTCGATTCTTCAGGTTTCTCTTCAATGATCATCGTCTTATTCTGGCCTTCCCTGACTATCCTGTGAAATAGTGCCCAGCATTTTTCCCTATTTTTCTGCCTCCTTGTTTTTCTCTATAGTTGTCACCATTGGCTTTATTATAAATGTGTTTGTGTATTGAATGATACTATTCCTCCCACTCAATTGAAAACTATATAATAAGAAGGGAGGATTTTTGCCTGTTTTCATTACTGTTCTATTCTTGGTAACCAAGAGTGCCTCACACACAGGAGATTTTCAGTATATAAACGGTGAGCTGCAAACACACAACTATGTGAATATGATGACGACTGTCATGTAGATGTCCTGGCGGGAAAGCTCAGCAGAGAGCTGGTCTAACAGGCAAATGACTGAAGGGAGTCCAGGTCCCTCAAAGAGTGGGAAGGGATTGAAATCTTCCTCATGTGTAAGAACATATCAATCAGTGATGTAGTTCCTTAAGGAACACATAGATCTCCCTAAGACACATACGCTATGTGACAAAACGCATGTTATCAAAACGTAATGTGAAAAATTCCAATATCAAGATTAATTTAATATATATTTAGATGAACTCTTTATGGCTTTCATTATTTCATCCTCCCACCAAATATTTTTCATTCAGCTTTATCCTCACTCTATGTTAATGAGTTACATTTTAATTTTATATGCTTTTGGAAAAATTATTGGTAATAAATCATCAGCAATTCCTTTTTTATTCTTCTTCAGTTAAACATAACTTTAATCTGGAAGAATACACCCTCTCTCAATGCACTTTGGAAAAGGTGAGTCAGCTTGTTGAATTTTATATCATTTCTGTAAATTTCATATGAAAGCAACATATTTCTTTTTTGGTTCATTTGGAATACAATCAACAATTCGTTCATTCCTTCTCCTTCTACTTTTGTCTCCTATTTAGGTATTCTTAGAGCTTTCTAAGGAGCAGGAGGTGGAAAATTTTGATGAAGAAGTCGATACAAATATGAGATGGAAGCTCCTTCATTCAGAAGAACCTTAAAACCTCAAGCCAAATAATTTGCTCCTGACGTCCTATAATAATTAGCGGTATATGTAATTGCAAAGATCATTAGTGTCAATATCAGAGGTACTTTGTGTTTAGCCAATAAATGAATATATATTAAAATTCTTCTTCTCATACTTAAGGGTGATAGAAAATCTGTGAAAATGGCAATGCAAAATATTGGTAAAGTAACCCAAAGACCCAGCCACTAGGTTCTGTGGGAATAAAACTATAAACTTGGAATGAATTTTCTTTTTCTTTCTTTCTTTTTTTTTTTTTTTTTTACCAGAGGGTACATACACTTGCTAGAGAGAGAAAGTGTGTGAGCACAAGAAAGAAGAGAAAGTGTGCCCCAATAGCGTGCGGCTACACAGCTGTCCTTTTCTCTCCGTTTCTCCATCCCATCAGGATATGCATACACATGCACCCAGTGTGTCTCAAGCCACTGGAGCTGGGTCTCAGACCGCAGTCGGCCATGTGGGATTCGGTTCCCCATGCACAGTGCTTAGCTGCTGCGCTATAGGGCAGGCCCCTGGAATTTTTTGATAAAGGAATTTTATTTTACATTTACTAAAAGATTCTCCTGCTGAAATAAGTAAGGTGTGTATTCAATGGCCAGGAGCTGTATGACTACTTCACACGCGTTCATGACCAGTCAGCTTTACTTTTTTACGTATTAGTACATCCCAAGTGTCTTCTGGAAACTTCCCAGAAATGGTTTTAAAATCCACAGGTGTTAGGAGGCCTTTGGATTCACAAGTGGCTAAGCACACACACACAATGGAAAAAATAGTTTAAATATACCTTTGGAAACAAGGGGAGTAACAGTATTCCCAGTAGTATTTGTCAGATTTTTAGAATTTTGTCTACTAATATTAACTTCTCATAATTGTAAGTAGTGCTGATTTCCTTTATCACCTCATCAGTAGTTTTCTGTGTTTTTTATTTTATTTTAAGGTCATTTTCTCTTTATAGATGTGTTTGTAAATGCATGTATAAGTTTATCTTTCATATTGCTCAATTTAAAAATGTGTATATCAACTTTGCAATATTTTTTCCTTAAAAATAAAGATTTTATTCTGAATATCATGAGAAAATTTTATGAAGACCAGTAATAGCTTCCTTTTTTATTGCCATAGCTGACATATTACTTAAAAGTGTTATTATGCTCACTGAAGAAAAATGTGTATGATAGAGAAAAATACAGAAATTAAGTAAAATTGAATAAAATAATAACTATAATTTCTCCACATAAAAAATTGAACTATTTCCTTTTTCTTTAGTGCATTTTTTCAGGGTTACAGTGTTGAAATCAGTGTACCTAAAATTTCTTAACACCTATTTGCTGATTTAACAATGAATTTGTTTATTTTTTTTTTTTTTTTTTTTTTTTGGAGAGGTTTTTCGCTATAAGGCGTGTGCGCTCGCCAGACAGACAGAGAGAGACATAGAGACAGAAAGCGAGAAATCACCCCCCAGGGGGGATGGTCACGCCGCAATCCCTTCTCCTCCATTCTCCTCTCGGGACCTTGGGCACGTACGCACACACGCCCGGCGTGAGTTGTAAGCCACCGGGTCCGAGACGCGAACCGCGGTCGACTACGTGGGAGTCCAGCGACACAGCCATTACGCTAACTGCTGGTTCCCAGAACAATGAATTTGTTTTCAAAGGTTTCACCATAGGGTGCATGCACTCCCTAGGGAGAGACAGAGACAGTGAGAGGGAAAGTGAGAAATCACCCCTCAGAGGGATGACCACACCACAATCCCTTCTCCTCCATTCTCTTCCTGTGATTTCCGGGATTTATGCACATGCACACATACCAGGTGTGATTTTCAAGCCACCAGGACTCACACTGTGGCTGGCCGTGTGGGAGTCCAGGGGTTATGACCACTGCGCTACCTGCTAGCCTCTAATAATGAAGTTTTAATTTACTTTTAAAGTTATGGTGAAATTGCATCTTTATAACTTTGCATTTTATTTGTTGTTAGCTATTCGTATTCTTTATTTTGGTATTTTAATCTTTTTCTTATCTCCTTTCTAAGTTTTTTATATAGTTAAGTTTTTATTGGTATATCTTACATACATCAATTATATATGAAGAGACATATTTCTAAATCTATGACAAATCATCTACAATTTGTTTATTCAGGAGCCTTAGTGACCTATAAAAGTAAATTTGTATTATAATAAGAGTTGAATTTATTTAAATTATTTCTTAAACTCAAGTGATAGATTCTCCTGGGTTGCTCCAATGTGTAATACCACAACATACATGACCATTTCACTAATAGCACAATAAAATCTTTGCTTGTAGTCTTTATAAATTTCCTTAACTGTTATAGAAATGTTTACAGTGTACTGAATAACCCATATCAGATATGGTATGAATATTTTAAAAATATTAAGCTGGACATAATTTGCTAAAACTATTGTAATATGGTATGACTATTTTGAAGTTATTAACTTAAGGTTTTATTAGTATTTTCTCTAGGAGCACATGAATGGATATAAAAAGTGAAGATCAGAATAAAGCAAAAGAAGGAATTAACAAAAATATGGAGGCTCAGCCCCAGCGGTGTGGCTGACTCTATATGGAAGATCTTGGTCGCTTCTTGTAGCAGCCCACAATCTGAGCACTGTGTGTCTGTAGGCCCAGCGACTAGAAAGGCTGAGGCAGGAGGATCAAAAACAGAGGAAAACCCCATGTTAAAAAAAAAAGAAAAGGAGTTGTTCCATTTCTAATTCTATGGTAAACAGATCTCGTGGTGCTTCTACTCTTTATGTTCATAATGTAACCCTTCTGTAATAGGCAAAGCGTCACCGATTCTCTGATGTCTGGTTTCCAGTTGGATTCCAAGCTCTGATCATGCCTTTTTCTTCACCCGTATAATTGCTCTTTGGTATTTGGTTCTCCACTGTGTTTAACACCCCACCTACACACATTAGCCATTAAAATCATTACTTTACACAATAAATATTTATTTAGTTTACAGCACACTTAGTTTCTGGTATCCAATTACTTCCTCCTGGGTTTAGTTTTTTTCTTCTTGAAGGATATTTATACATGAAGAAGGGATTTTGACTTGGCCTTCTGCCTGGCCTTCTCAGTTTCCCAGTTTCTTTCTCTCTGTCTCTCTCTCCGACAAGTATATATGCCCTCTGGCAAATGAATGAATGAATTAGTTAATTAATTTTTGTAAAAAATGGGGGCCAGCCATTGGTATGCTGGTTAAGGTAGCTGAATCCCAAATGGCCAACCTTGTAGTTTGAATCTGGACTGGGAGCCTTTAAAAATGTGGGATGCAGGTGCATGGGTGCCCAAAAATCCCAAGAGAACAATGAAGGAGAAAGGGTTGCAGCATGGCCATCCCCTGGTAGAGAGGGGTTCTCATTTTCCCTTCTCTTGCTCTGTCTCTCTCCAGCAAATGCATGTAGTCTCTAGAAAATTTAAAAAAAACATATTTAATTATGCACTAAGCGAATGACCACTAGTAAAAAGAATTGAAAAAGCAAAAGTATTACAAAATTCAACAACGTACGTTCAATGTATATGCTTTTCTTGCACGGCTATTTTTAGTTTGATGCTAGTATCTTGAATCTGAGTAACTCACCTTGTTCAATAGCTATGTTTTTTCCTTCCTCGCTGATTTTAAGGATTTTCTTGCCAAATGTTCAAGGCATTCATCATTTATCAGTTCCCATAGCCATTGAAGCCTTTTTTAATCTACCAGTAATATTAATCAATGATAAATGACTTTTAGCAATTATTTTGAGCCATTAGTTCTGAGACAAACTTCACACATTTTCTTTTTCCCTAAAGGAGCACGATCAAGGTGTGCAACACTTGCAACGTGACCTGAGAGTTCTTTGCATGAATAGATAATCTTCCACTTTCTCGGTGGTATCTATTACAAGACTTCTACACTCTCTCAACTGTCTAGCACACCTGTTGGTTTATTCTTAGGATTTGCTTTCTACTTCTCATAAAAAATCTTAACATGAGGGACCAGCAGTTAGTGTAATGGCTATGTCGCTGGACTCCCATGTAGTCGACCGTAATTTGCGTCCCGGACCCGGTGGCTTAAAACTCACGCTGGGCGCGTGTGCGTGCGTGCCCAAGATCCCAAGAGGAGAATGGAGGAGAAGGGATTGCGGCGTGGCCATCCCCCCTGGGGGGTGATTTCTCGCTTTCTGTCTCTCTGTCTCTTTCTGTCTGTCTGGCAAGCGACGCGCCCTATAGCAAAAACCTCTCCCCCCCCAAAAAAAAAAATCTTAACATGAAATCTTTACTTCATGTTGTCATATTTAAAAATTTTCTCAGCTTTCATTGGCACTTTTTATTTCTGTGATAGAGAAAAAAGATTGTCCTTTTTTGTTTTTAAGGTTGTACTTTCATCTTGCTTCTGATTTAATCTCTTTTTATGCACTCTCCCACCCCACTAAAAAGAAGCAATTCATCTGTTACTTGATTTTTCCCCCTGTGTTTTCAACGTTTCTTTTTTAACTTCCCCTTCAAAGTATTATCTAAACTAACTAACTAAATAGATAAATAAATAAATAAATAAAACAATAAACTTCCAAACAACCTATCTTGGCTACCACCTATCTAATGAGCTTTTCTTTCATTAACTAGGCTTTTGTGTGTGTGTGTGTGTGTGTGTGTGTGTGTGTGTCTCCACCTCACATTCAATATTATACATTTAAAACTTAAGGGACCAGCAGATGGCATAATGGTTAATGGTTACATTGCTGGACTCCCACATAGTCAACCATAGTTCGAGTCCTGGACCCAGCAGGACCAGGCATGTGTGCGTGCCCTAAATCCTGTGAGAGTGGAAGAGAAGGAATTGTGTCATGGCCCTCCTCCCTGTGGGGGTGATTTCTCTCTTTCTGTTTGTCTGCCTCTCTCTGTCCAGCGAGCACACGTGCCCTATAGTAAAAATCTTTCTCAACAAAACAAAACAACTTAAAACGTGTATTAAATAACTTTCATGTTCAAGGTTCTGTGGGGTCTGCAGCTGTAAAGACTTTGTAGCCTTTAGATAGATATGTAAAGTGCTCCAAGGCAACCAAGAGAGGCACAAAAGCCACATGGGATGAGGGAGGCTCCTTCAGCAGGGATTGATCAGATCAGAAACAAAGAACAGTTAGAAGCTGGGCGGATACACATAGTTGTTAAGGCAAGGCCAGTTGACAGAGGGGGTTAATTTCAGAACAGCAATGAGAGGAAATAAGAACCTTCTGCATTCACTTAAAAAACAATAAAAAAATCATGTCAGGCAGCCCCATAGTGCACTGGTTCAGAGTACTGTATAACAAGCTGGATCCCATGTGGTCACGGGCAGTTTGAATCTCAGCCATGGAAGCTTGAAAACCACATCCGGGGTGTGTGCGTGTGTGTGTTCCAAATTCTGTTAAGATGAAGAAATGGAGGAGAAATGATTGCAGCATGAACATGCCCTATTGGGGATGCTTCCCCCATGCTCCCGTGAGCACATGTGCCCTCTGGCAATAAAAAAAAATAATAATCATTTCTAAATTATGGGTAAAGTTGGAAGAAGGGAAAAGGCAAGAGAAGGGTGGAGAAATAAGCAGGAATCAGATGATAAAAAGCCTGTGTATTTGCAAAGAGACCAGAACATTGTCAAAGCAGTCATGGGAGTGACAGAATATTGTATGTCAGAAAGATTGTTTATGTGTGGTTCACAAATAGATTGCTTTTCCATTTCAAGATGGCAGACAAGCAAAAGTTAGAGACAAGTACAACATACATCAAATATCTAATAAACTTCCAGGAAAAAGGGATAGAAAAATGAGATGGAAAAAAATATCTGACAAAAGAATTAGTTGGAAATTGTCCCAGAACTTTTAAAAAGGGAACAAGTGTTTTGATTGCAAATGACCACAAAGTGCCATGCAGGATCAGGTAAAATGTGTTTCTTATCTTTTTTAAAAACAAAGATATTTTTGGAGGATATCTGACAAAACCCCCACACACGCAGGCAATGCAGCGGGTTCCAAAGAAGGCTGAAAAAATGAGAACAGAAAAGCCCTTGGGAAATAGGCAAACACACTGAGTCTCGCTTCATCAGGCAGCTGTCCGCTCTTCGTGAATGGAGTCTTTATGCTTTTCACACAGTTTTGAGAAGAGCTACATGCAGGTTGTAGAGTGGCAAGTTCTCTGTAAATAGTCAGCCAGGCTTCCAAAAGGAAAGTTGTATCTAATGTGTTTAAGCCCATGACATGACATGAATAAGGCATCCGACTCTAGAGAGTATTACTGCACAATAAATGATGCAAACAGCAGGGAAAATTGTAAAATAGAAATACTTCATGTGAGAGCAAACGGAAGAAAAGACACATACACATATGAGATAGCACAATGCTTGTCACTTAAACTCAGATTCTGGAGATGGTCTGGATTTTAACCCAGGTTCTGCCCCTTGCTAGCTGAATTTTGGACAGTAGTTGATTATTTGGGCCCCACTTTTCTCATCTGTAAAAGGAGACGATTACAATAACGCCTATCTCATGGGATTATTACGTGCACTTAATGTGTTAATATTTGCATGTGCCTTACACAGGGTAAACACTATATAGGCTTGCTAAAATAAGTACGTTATGCAATAAAATCAATGTGATTTCTTTTTTCTTAAATCCCACAGATTTTTAAACCATTGTTTAGCTGATTCTAAAGTTTATTCAGAATAGTAAATACATGTGGCTTAATCAGAAGATGTTGAAAAGAAAATTAAAGGGAGCTTGCTCTGTTTTAGAGCCACAGAGATGGCAGAATACAGTACATGTAAAGGAAGAGACCAACATAGAACAGAGAGAACAGAGTTTGGTACCGAAAGCTGACTAGGGCCAGAACTTATAAACTCTAAGCTACACACAAAGTTCTAGGAAACATGAATTTTTCTAAATTACATTCTCTGTGCACAGCATGTTGGCAGTCTCTCAAATGTGATAATTTTGCATCTTCCACAGAAGACAGAAGAGAGAGACACAGAAACAGTGAGAAAACTTTGTCTAATTTTGACAGGCTCATGGACTAATGCATACAGTCTGCTTCATAGATTTTATTTGTTGAGCAATTTCTGAATCTTGTAAACAAGGCGTCTTCAAGAAATTCACAAACAGTGTGTACTATGAAAAAACTACATGTGGGGAACCAGCAGTTAGCGTAATGGCTATGTCGCTGGACTCCCATGTAGTCGACTGCGGTTCGCGTCCCAGACCCGGTGGCTTAAAACTCACACCGGGCGCGTGTGCGTGCGTGCCCAAGATCCCAAAAGGAAAATGAAGGAGAAGGGATTGTGGCGTGACCATCCCCCTTGGGGGGTGATTTCTCGCTTTCTGTTTCTATGTCTCTGTCTGGCGAGTGCACGCACTCTATAGCAAAAACCTCTCCAAAAAAAAAAAAAAAAAAAAAAAAAAAAAAAAAAAAACTACATGTGGATTTAAAATTCTTTTGCACTAGAATAAACTCATACTTTAATTCCATTTTCCCACAATTTTTTTGTAGTAGCCTTACAAGTAGCAAAAATGTAAATATAATTAAATGAATATTGAGAAACTTGGAAAAAGATCAGAAAGAGGTCATGTGATTATCATTTTCCGGTGGGACACGTATGAGAGTTGGGGTTAAGAATTCATGCCTTTGTTGTTTCTCCTTCAGTTGTGTGGTCAAGAAGTAATTACACTGCAGAAGAATTTAACAGACTTAATGGCTGGAAGCAGAAAGAGAGTGGTCCTTTTCGCTTTTTTCTTCAGCCAAAGACAAACTCTATGAATTATAAGACATTTTATTTATTTATTTATTAAGATTTTTGCCATGGGGCAGGTGCACTCACCTAATTGGAGAGAGACAGAGAGAGACAGGGAAAGGGAAAGTGAAAAATCACCCCCTGGGCCAATGGCACTTCAGAATCTCTTCTTTTCCATTTTCTTCCTAGGATTTTGTGTACACACATGTGCCCAGCATGATTTTCTTTCTTCCTTTCTTTCTTTCTTTCTTTCTTTCTTTCTTTCTTTCTTTCTTTCTTTCCTTTCTTTCCTTTCTTTCTTTCTTTTTTTTTTTTTTTCTTTCTTTTTTTTTTTTTTTTTTGAGATATTTTTGCTATAAGGTGCATATTCTCACTTAGAGACAGAGACAGAAAACGAGAAATCACCCCCCAGGGGAGCTGGCCATGCAGCAATCCCTTCTCCATTCTCTTCTCAGAATCTTAGGTACACACGCACATGTGTCTGGTATGAGTTTCAAACCTCTAGATCTGGGCCTCAAATTGAGGTGGACCACTTGGGAGTCCGGTACCTTAACCACTATGACACCTGCTGGCCCTCAGCATGATTTTCAAGCCACCAGGTCTGGGACTCAAGTCAGGGCTGGCCATGGGGGAGTCCAGTACCTGACCCACTACCCCACCTGCTGGCACCTCTAAGACATTTTAAACAGTCTCATCTTCTGCTTACATAAGATGCTCAAAAAAATGACAGAATGGCAGCTATTACCTTTTAAGAATGTTTTTCTAGCAATACTAGAAAGCAGGACATTTAAAAACCAGGGGGAATTAGTTGGTTTTCTGGGACTCATTGTAAGGCTTTGGGAATAGAGGCACTTGGGTCATTGCTCTAAAGATACTCCTATTTTCTGTTCCAAGAAAAATGCTGCAATTATCATTTAGTACAACTATCAGCTAGTACAACTGAGTACAACTGAGTATCGGCTAGTACAACTGAGTACAATTGAGTATCAGCTAGTACAACTGAGTATCAGCTAGTACAACTGAGATGAAGTTGAAAATTCAGAGTTTACTCTGTTATCCTGAAAAAAAACAATCCACTGTTTCACTGCCATACTTTTATTAATAGATTCAGGTATTTAGAACCTGTGGAGGGTTTGAGGTATGTTCCAACCCAATTCGTGTGATTATGCCTGTCATTAAAATTCTTTTTTTCTCACTTGATCTCCTCTTAATTTGCTTTTTACTTACCTTTGTTAAGAAGATATTGGAGCGTCAGCTCTCCCATTGGAATCTTACGTGAAAAAGGCAATAGAGAATGGCGATGCACTCCTCGGGTTGTTAGTTTCTAATGTTTTGAGATGTCCAGCCAACCATCTGCAACTACAGACTCCCTGCTGAGGAATTGGCAAGAGACAAAGAAATAGAAAATAGTAAAAGAGTCACTATGTGAGCACAGAAATTTTGGCAGCCTGGCTGAATTGAGACCATAATCCTCTTCGGAAATCAGTCTAAAACGGAAGTATTCACAATAAACAAGAAATTAAAAGCATGGTGTAGTAAGTGACCCAAAAGGAATGTGAATTCTTTTCCAGGACGTGCAGAGACCCATGGATGAACTGTTTCTTGATTTTTGCTTCAGCTTTCCTGAGAGTAAGTTAACTTCTAAAATTATGGTTATTTTGCATTTGGAATATAATGTCAGATTTGCATGTAGAAATATAATGTCAGACTAGAAACAGGAATGCCAAACATTTGTGTGGAAACAAATGTAGAAGGTTATCAGTGAGTTGTTTTGATTTTCCAACTCATTTGAGTATTTTATATTGTATGGCTAAATAATTAGTAGGAGAACTAAGATTTTTCCATTTTTGCCCCATAACTAAAGCATTTTTGGATTAATAGCATCTTTTAGGTTATTGGGGAAATCAAAAGGAATGTAAATTTATGTTGCCTCTTTGCAAGTATGTATGTGCTAGTACCAAAATTATTTGAATTACCTGATCTTTTTTATTTGATCTAAATTTTACTGCCAAAAGAATTGTAAGCATTGGAAGATATATGATTTTTGAGTTTTTAATGGTTTTGAACTAGCTACAGACAATTTTTATCAAAGAAACTTAGGAAAATATTTTTATTGATCTTGTTTATTCTACTAAATACACAGTAATTTTGATATAAATTGTATGCAATGCATTTATTCTCTGAGTAATGGGAATCCTGACTGGGAAATGGCTGACTCTTTATAACTGGTTTGGTATTTCTAAAGTACACAATTTCCTACTCAGAGCAATTCAAGCTAACTAGATGTTTTGTGCTTAATGGTGAGCAGTACTGTGTTTTTCCTGTTTACATCAAAACACGCAGTCAAAAAAACAATTAGTGTGAACAGTCAGGAAAAATAGCCACATTAATTTAGTAAGTTGGGCAATATTTTTAAGTCCTTTTTGATTTCTTCATTGGAAATGTTGCAGTTGGGTTCTTGTCACATAGCCTGCTCTGGTGGCATTATTATCAGGCTCATTGATAACGCTGGTAAATCTCTTTGTTCACTCCTGGACAATTTGTGGGTTTCTGTTTTTGTTTTTAGGCAAGGTCTGACTGTGTCTCTGTACTCCTGCCACAGCCTCCCAAGTATCTGGGACTACAGGCACACATTAGCCACCCTGCCTGGCTCTTTTCGGCTTCCTATGTGGCCTTCACATGACAAGCAGCAGTTTCCAGGGTGCACTACCACAGCTGAGTCTGGTTAATTTTTAAATGCAAGTCTTTGTTTGTTCCATGAATTAGGCACATCATAAATGGACCCTCTGACAGCTTTTACTTTTCTAAATCCCTCGCCCTAGACCTACTTTGGGGTTTCTTCCTATCTTGTTCTCAGTCCTCACACTCCCAGACTTCTTTTTATTTTTTTCTCCTTATATATTTTCTATTGCCGCTGTAATGAATGACCCCAGACTTAATGGCTTAAAACAAAAGGAATTTATCACCTGATAGTTCTGGCGTCAGAAGTATGACGTGGCACCTTCCGGGCCAGCATCTAGGTGTTGGAAAGGCTGTGCTCATATCTGGAGGCTATCGGGGAGACTTTGTCTTTTTGCCTTTTACAGCTTTGGTAGGCTGCCTGCAGTTTTTAGTTCATGCCAAGTTTCTCCACCTTCAAGGCCAGCAACAGTGGACTGACTCCTTCTTCTCTGGCCTCACTCTGGCCTTGCTTCTGCTTCTCCCTGCCTCTTCCACTTTTAAGGACTCCTATGATTAGATTGAGTCCGCACAGATAACCTAGGCTGCTCTCCCTGTTTTAAGCCAGCTGATTAGCAACCTTAATTCCATCTGCTACCTTACTTCTCCTTTGCTGTGTAATAGAACAAATTCACATGGTCCAGGATTAGAAAGGACCGTTATTCTGCCCACCACATTAAATAGCACAGTAGTCCCTGCACTAAACCGTGATTAGGCTCAAGCTATCCCCCTGAGACTGCCGTAAGTTGGTGATCTTCCCATTTGAGCTGCTTTCTGCATATCAGAAGATGCAAGCATACTTATGGCTTGCTTCTGCCCCGTATGAACCGTGAACCTAGGATAAAGGAGCAATCTCATTATAAAACCATGGAAGAGACTATAGGAACCCTGTGATCTGCATCCACTGTACAACATGGCACCAAGGGAGGACACCACCGCCAAGAAAACTCAGGCTGATTAGCCACCAGCTGTGGCTAAATAACTGCTGTATCAAGCTTCAGCTACTACCCTGAAACATTCCTAAGTCAGTTTTCTCTCCTAGAATGTTGGGTTCTGTTAACTAGGATTGAGTTGATGTTTTCTTTATCAATTATGAAATTTATGGGAATTTGTGCTCTACAACTCTGAAAGTATTTTTGTTATTCGGCCTGATATGAAGGCAGTGAGAGCTCTTATTGCCATGCAATTATATAGTTCCTTCAGGGAAGAGAGTACACTAGTAGTTCTTGGGCTGTGCTAAGATGACCATGTAAATCATCATAACACCATTACTAGAGTGAAAGAGTTATATCTAAAACCTACTATCTTTACTACGTTTCAGGTAGTTAATGACTTTTAGATAGATAAATCCTGAATTCTTGTTACATAGGTTCTGCACTAGAATAGGAATGCTCTCTCTCAATAATTCTATGAAGGTTTGCTAAAGATTTGGGTTATACATTGGAAACTAAGAGTTTGGCAGGTCAGGTTGATCAGCGTATAAACCTAAAGGTTGGCTCTCTCTTCTTGAAGGTTTACACCCTTGTGTGGGTTACCCCAAATACCACGACTGAGTCCCTAAGAAAGCACGCACTGATGATTATCTTCCATTGATAACAGTAGAGCAACATTACGAATAATTATTGGCCCCTGGTAACCAACTATCAGATTAGGTAACTGTTTAAGGACCTCCAAGCACAAATTTATCATGTATTTATTGTCACTTCCTCCTTTATCCATATCCTATCTGTATTCATATCCTGTCTCTTGTCTATCCACACAGTTACACAGATGATTTACAACCAGCATGGACTTGAAAGTTATTTTAAGTATTCTTCTTTTTTTAATTTTATTTATTCATTCACTTACTTTAATTTGACCAGAGAGAGACATAGTGTAAGAGAGAGAGAGAAAGTTAGAAAGCAAGCCATCAGATCCAGGACTTGAACCATGGTTGGCCATGTGAGAGTATCCAGCGCCTTAACCACCACACCACCTGCAGATTCCCTACTTCAGGTATTCTTTTATACCAGCAATAAAAGTAGGTCAGCTACTGTGCAAAAATCAATTTTTCTGTAATAACATATACATAGTCCTTTACCCAGCAGACTTTCCACAATAACTATATTTCTATGCCCATGCTTTTTAACAAAAAGCACTTTCATACCACTGGAAGCTAATTCAAAACTAGTTTCATATTGCCTTGCCTCTTGGGATTTTCCATAGGAAAATAGCTATTGACCAGTGACACAGATCAAACTTCCATTATTCTTTTACTCTACTTTTTTCCTGCTCACTATTCTGAACAGCATATTTTATCTGCTTAGAATTTGCCTTATAAAGTAGGTTTTGTAATTGTCCTGGGGGATGAAGGATAAAGACTTGAAAGAACAAAAATGATTCTGGATTTGGATTTTTTTTACTTTCTGAATGCATAACCCATGCTCAGAGCAAAAAAAAAAAAAAAAAAAGTTAAAATTAAAGATTTTCTTTCTTTTCTCCTTCTTTCCTCTGCATCACTGCTCTCAGTTCCTGTTGCTGGAAGCTACAACTACTACCAGTTAATAAATATTGGGTTGAATCATGTGAAATTGTTTTACTTAGGTAAAAAATAGTTGCTTATTTTCATTCATTACCATTATATAATATAAAACTAGATTCTTTAATAGATAAAGCCCCAAATTTCATGACTTAGCAAACTTCCATTATGTAAGCGTTCCATATAGAGCTTCTACTTGGTTAGCACTCTTTCAATAGTGATTTAGAAATCTAAGTTCCTCTATCTTTTGGCTCCACCAGACTCAACAAATAGCTCCCAAGGTGTCTCTCAGGTTGTCTCCTTCCAGCCAGAAAGCAGAAAGGAGCATAGAGGACTAAGTGTTGGGAATTTTATGGCACAAGACTGAAAGTTCCATTCATTAATTTCACACACATTTCAGAAGACAATCATGTGATCATACCTTAATGCAATAAAAGTGTATTAGTTGGATATTTCCAGGGAAATAGACCAATAGAAGATGTATGAGGGGATTTCAAAAATTTTTTGAAAAAAGAAATTAAAATACAAGCATATCTTGGTGCAAAAGATAATTGAGACCTGGCTCTGTAGCTCAGCAGTTAAGGGAGCCAGATAACACATGGCTGACCACTGTTCAAACCCCAGCCCTGAGTGGCTTGAAAAATATGCTAGGCAAAAATATGCTTGTCAAATCCTGACAACATGGAGAAATGGAGAAGGTATTGCTGCATGATCGTGTCCCGTTAGAGGTTACAGTCTCTCTCTCTCTTTCTGGTGAATGCACATACCCTTTGGGAATAATAATTTTAAAAAAGATTTAAAAATTTTGAAATCCATGCACAATACACATTTTTCATGTTTCCGAAGAGGAAGATAGGATTGGCTAATATGCCTATGTAGGCTAAGAAGTCCACAATGTGCCATTTGCAAACTGGAGAACCAGGAAAGCCTAATGGCGTAATTCAGTCCTAGTCCAAAGGCAAGAAACCAGGGGAACTAATGAGATAACTCCTAGCCTGAGGGCAAGAGAGAACGAGATAGGATGTTCCAGCTCTAGCAGTGAGACAGGAGCAGAGAGGTGAATTCTGAATTCAGCCCTCAACAGATCGGAAGAGGCCCACTCACTCACTGGCAACTTCCCTGCCTTGTTATATCTTAATGGGAGAGCTTAGTTCTCATCATTAAGTTAGGTGAGCTATAGGGTTTTGGTAAATACTCTATGAAGTTGAAGAAATTTTCCTTTATTCTCAGTTTACTGAGCGGGTTTTTTTTTAATTTTTTATATATTTTTTTTATCATGACTGGGTATTGGATTTTTTCAAATGCTTTTTCCTACATCTATTGACATATGCTTATGTGATTTTTCTCCCCTTAGCTTATTGATGTGATGGATTATATTAAACGGTTTTGAGTGTTGAATTAGCCTTGTATAACTGGGGTAAATCCTGCTTGGTCATGGTATATAATTTCTTTTATACCTTATTGTGTTCAATTTGCTAATGTTTTAAAGGCTTTTGTAATTATGAGAGATATTGGTCTATAATTTCCTTTTCTTATAATGTCTTTGTCTGATTTTGGTGTTAGGGTAATGCTGGCCTAAAAGAATGAGTTAGGAAGTATTCCCTCTGTTTATATTCACCAGTGACTCTATCTAGTGTTCTTCCTGTTTTGGAGAACTATTGATTATTGATTCGGTGTCTTTAATATACATAGATCTATTCACTTTGCCTAGTTCTTGCATAAGTTTTAGCAGACTATGTCTTTCAAGAAATTGGTCTACTTTATAGAGGTTATCAAATTTGTGGGTATAGGATTATTCATAGTATTTATTGCTTATCCTGATAATGTCTATAAGATCTACGGTAATGTCTTCTCTTTCACTTCTGATATCAATAATTTATATCCTCTCTCTTTTTTCTTTTTTTTTTTTCCTTTCTTGGTTAGCTTGGACAGAGGCTTGTTGATTTTACTAGTTTCTTTTTTTTTTTTACTTTTTAGAGAGAGAGTTTTTGCTATAGGGCATGTGCACTCACTCGAGAGACAGAGACAGACAGACATAAAGTGAGAAATCACCCCTCAGTGGCACACATGCACACATGCACATATGCCTGGTGTGAATTCAAGCTGCTGGGTCCAGGACTCAAACCGCAGTCAGCAAGGTGGGATACCAGGGACCTAACCACTACACCATCTGCTGATCCCTGATTTTACTAATTTTTAAAAGTACCAGCTTTTGATCATATTGATTTTTCTATTAATTTTCTGTTTTCAATTTTATTAATCTGTGCTCTAATTTTTATAATTTCTTTTCATTTGCCTACTTTTTTTTTAAAATTTACTTTTTCCTAGTTTCCTATAGTGAAAGGTCAGATGATTGATTTTCTCTTTCTTTTCTAATGTATGCATTCAGTGCTGTAAATTTTCTTCTAAGAACTGCTTTTGCTATATTCCATAAATTATGATGTTATGTTTTCATTTTTTGCTTAGCTCAAAATACGTTTTCGATAGAAATTTCTTGAAATCTTGAGATTTCTTATGTGACCTGTGTATTATTTTGAAGTGTGTTGTTTAATTGTCATACACATGGAGATTCTCTAGTTACCTTACTGTTATTTATTTCTGTTTTAATTCCACTGTACTGTAGTCTGAGAGCATGCATTGTATGATTTCTAGTCTTCCTTCTTCTTCTTTTTTTCTTTGTCATAGAGAGCAGGTGCTTGGCAGAGAAACAGAGAGAAAGAAAGTGAGAAATCAACATCCAGGGGGAATGGCCATGCCACAATCCCTTTATTCTCCTCATGGGATCTCAGAACACACACACATAGGTGCCCAGTGTTATTCTCAAACTGCCAGGTCTGGGACTTGAAACATGTTGTCCATGAAGGATTCCAACACCATAACTACCACGCCACCTGCTAGCTCTGATTTCTATTATTTTACATGTGTCAAGGTGTGTCTTATGGCCAATAATATGGCCTATCTCAGTGAGTATTCCATGTGAACTTGAGAATAATGTATATGTGTGTGTGTGTGTGTGTGTGTGTGTGTGTGTGTGTATTTTTAGGTTTTTGCCTAAGGGTGCATGTGCTCACCAGAGAAAGAGAGACAGATAGTAAGAGGGAAAGTGAGAAATCACCCCTCAGTGCACATGGTCACATTGCAATCTCTTTTCCTCCATTCTCCTTTAATGATCTTGGGCATGCTTGCACATGTACTCTGTGATTTTTAAGCCACCGGGTCCGGGACTTGAACTTCAGTTGCCCATGTGGGAGTCCAGTGATGTTATTGATACACCATCTGCTGGTCCCAAGAGTAATGTATATTCTGCAATCATTGAATGGAGTAGTATATAGATAAGTGTTCAGTATATGTAGCTGATTGATTGTGTTGTCTAGTTCAGCTATGTCCTTCCTGATTTTCTGCCTGTTGGATCTGTCCATTTCTGACAGAGAATGTAGAAGTATCCAACTATAATAATGGATTCATCTATTTATCCTTGCAATCTTTGCCTCATGTATTTTGACATTCAGTTGTTAGGTGCATACATGGTGAGGATTTTTATATTTCTTGGAGAATTGACTTCTTTTCTTGCTTTGAAGTCTACACTGTCTGAAATATAGCCATTCCTTTTTTTTTATTAGTGTTAGCATGGTACATCTTTCTTTATACATTTACTTTTTTAAAAAATGTCTTTCTTTCATAAAAGTGGGAAATAAAGAGACAGACAGAAAGACAAACATCCTCCACAGGATCTCATGTGGTGATCCCTCCCTCAGTCTTCCCAGCCAGAATCACAGGCACATGTTGTACAGGTATGTACAGGTTGACCGCGGAACCAAACCCATGATCTTGCATATGAATCCTAAATTACATGAATGGTGTGTTACCACTATGCCACTGAGCTGGCCTATCTATACACTTTTAATCTGTATGTGTTTTTATATTTAGAGTGGATTTCTTATAGGCAGCATGTAATCAGGTTTTGTTTTCCAACCACACTGACAATCTCTCTCTTTTTAAAAATTATTATTATTATTTAGCGTGGATGTGTGCACTCACCAGAAAGAAAGAAATCGACAAATGATACCCCAGGAAAGAAGGCCACACCGCAATCCCCTCTCCTCCATTCTCCTCCTGGGGTTTTGGGCATGCACACACATGTACCTGGCATTTTTTCAAGCCACTGGGTCTAGGCCTCGAAACACTCCGTCAGCCATGTGGGAATCCAGCTGCCTTTACCTCCATGCTACCTGCTGGTCCTGACAATCTCTGTCTTAACTGGAATCTCTGTCTTGATTGGTGCATTTGACCACTGATGTTCCAAATAATAATTGATTGATATTTACCATGTTTGTTACTGTTTTATATTTGCTGCCCTTGTTCTATTCTTTGCTCCTATTTTAGTTTTTCTTTTTTTCTGCCTTTCATGGTTTTAACTGAGTATTTCATGTAATTTCACTTTATTTTCTTTTTTAGACTACCAGTTGTACTCCTTTGTGTGTATGTGTGTGTGTTGGTTGGTTGCCTTAGAATTTCCAACATACATTTACAATGAATCCAAGTCCACTTTCAAATAATACTATACTGCTTCACAGGTAGCATGAGTACCTCAAAATAACAAAATAATCCTAATTTCTTTCTTTTGTTCCTTCCACTCATTTTGCTATACATAAACATGCATAAACATATGTGTGTGTATATATATATATGTATATGTGTATATATGTATATATATACACACACACATAAGCACATATAATCCAATACATTGTTGTAATTACATTTTGAACAAATCATCTGTTAGACCACTTAAGAATAAGAAAAACAGGGACCAGCAGTTAGCATAATGGCTATGTCGCTGGACTCCCATGTAGTCGACCACGGTTTGTGTCCTGGACCCAGTGGCTTAAAACTCATGCTGAGTGCGTGTACGTGCATGCCCAAGATACCGAGAGGAGAATAGAGGAGAAGGGATTGCAGCATGGCCATCCCCCCTGGGGGGTGATTTCTCGCTTTCTCTCTGTCTCTCTCTGTCTGGCGAGCGCACGTACCCTGTAGCAAAAATCTCTCCAAAAGAAAAAAAAAAAAAAAGAATAAGAGAAACAGGCCCAACCAATGGAGAGTGTACATAGATGTTTCTGGTCAGCAGGCTGAGGTCACTTGTGAGATGCGGGTTTGATCCCTGGCCCGCCTCCTGTAGTGGTGTGTGTTCCTATAGTCCCAGCTGCTTGGGAGATGGTAGCAGGAAGATTGCAACACAGCAAGACCCTCTCTAAAACCACACATACACACACACACACACACACATACACACCAGAAAAATGCTCTAGTGCTCTTTCTTTCCTTATGTGGATCCAAATTTTTTGAACTATGTCATTTACCCTTCATTTATTCTCTTTTGAATGACATTCCTTTAACATGTCTTTCTTTTTCCTTCTTCCTTCATTCCATTCATCTTTCTTTCTCCCCTCCCTTCCTTCCTTCCTTCCTTCCTTCCTTGCTTTCTTGCTTTCTTGCTTTCTTGCTTTCTGCTTTCTTCTTTCTTTTTTTAAGGCCAGAGAATGTGTGCATACACATGAGACAGAAAAAGAGAGAGAACCCACTAATGAGGCCTGGTCACAGTGCAATATTTTTTCCTCCATTTCATTTCATCAGGATCCTAGATGTTGCACATACCTGGTCTGTTGCTAATGGTGCCAGGACTCAAACCATGGCTGGCCATGTGGGATCTGGCTTCCTCTGCACTATGAGACCAACGTCTTTTAAGATTTCTTGCAAGTTGGGTCTATTGACAATAAATTCCCTTAATTTTTTGTTTGTTTTTTTTGTTTAAGAAAGTATTTATTTTCCCTTCAGTTTTGGAGAAACATATCAGAGGATACAGAATTCTAGTCTGGTGGTTTCTTCTTTACTCATAGTAAGTAACTCATTCTACTTTCTTCTTGGTTGTGTAGTTTCCTGACGAGAAGTTGGATATACCTCTTATTTTTGCTTCTCTACCATTACAGTGTTTTTTTTCTCTGTCTTCTTTCAGATTTTTTTCTTTATTTTTGGTTTATCTTTGATTTGTAGTTTGAAATGACATTCCTTGGTGTAGTTTTGTTTGTTTTGTTTTGTTTTAGATCATATATCATGTCCTATGTTCTCTGGGCTTCTTGGCATCTCACATTAATCCAGGAAAAATCTCAGTCACTATTGTTTCAAATTTTTAAATATTTTTTCTAGTCCCTTCTTTCCTTCTTCTATTTTCGGTATTCCCAATAAGTTTATGTTGCACTTTTTTTTTTTTTTTTAGCTTTTCCATAGTTATAAAATATCCTGTTCTCTTTTTTTTTTTTTTTTTCAGTATTTTTTACTTTATTTTTCAGTGTTGGATTCTTTCTTCAGCCATGTATAGTCTCTCAATAAACCCATTAAAGACATTATTTGGGGCCAACCAGTGGCATGGTGTTTAAGGAGGCTGGATTCCACATGGCCCACAATGTGGTTCAAGTCCCAATCCTGATGGCTCAATAAACATGATGAGAACATCTGTGTATATTCTCAAAAATCCCTAAATGAGGGAGAGATGAAGGAGAAGGGATTGCAGTGTGACTGTTTCCTATGGAGGATACTTTCTCACTTTTTCCTTCTCTCTCTCTGGCAAATAGGCTCTCTGGGAAATTATTTGACATTGTTTTTGTTGCAATGTTTTGAAACTTAAGTGTTCCTTTTTGGTTCTTTCTTCAAATTTCCGTCTCTCCACTTATCTTGCCCATCTATTCATGACATTATAAAAAATATGTATTTGGTTTCTAACTCCATTTCCTAGCACTGAGGTTCTAAATCCTTGTAACTTCCCAAGTGACAAGAGTGACAGAGCATCTTTTGTTGTAGTTTTTGGTTATAATATTTGGTCCCTGGTTCCCAACACAACTTTTAAGACCCTTGGATCTCTGGCCTGAAGAGTGACTTTTTAAATTTAAAAAAAAAAAAAAAAAAAAAAAAAAAAAAAAACTCTTCATAACTTCAGGATGGGGAACTAAGCACGTTATTGGGAGGTGGTACTTGCAGCCTCACCCTTAGACCTCCAGGGATGGAAGATGGGCTGACGATTGAGTTGTCACCAATAACCAATGATCTTATCAATCATGCCTATGTAACGAAGCCATAAAAGCCCTAACTGAGGGGCTGTGGGGAACTTTTGGGCTGGTGAACTCATCAAGCGTCTGGAAAGGCGGCACACCTAAGAGAGGTCATTCATGGAAGCTCTGCACTTCTTAAATACCTTGACCCTACCCAGCTATTCTCTTTGGAAGTTCCTGAGTGATACCTTTATAATAAACTGGTAGTAACAACTGAACTGTTTTCCTGAATTTTGCAAGCCACTCTAGCAAATCACCAAACACAAGAAGGGGGTGGAGAACCTTCATTCAATCAGAAGTACAGGTGACCAACCTTGATCTGTCGTCTGATGGGGGATGGGGAGATGTCTTGAGTCTTTAACCTGGGGGGGGGGGGTGTCTATGTAACCTCCAGGTAGAAACTCTCAGAATTAAACTGAATTATAGGTCACCCAGTTGGTGTCCTCGGAGAACTAGAAAAATCCTTGGGGGAGGGGGAACCCACATATTTGGTGTCACAAGTCTTGTGTGTAGAGAAATAGGTGTTTCTTTTTTCCTTTTTTACATGTTGTCTACTTAATTCATTAAAACTCTTAGCATAGTAATCATGGTTTTCAAATTCCTAGTCTGATGTTTCAACATCCTTGCCATATCTGTGTGTGCTCGCTGCAGTGTGTTTTGCTGTTTAGCATGTCTGTAACTCTTTCGTAAGAGCTGGACACGAAATGCCAAACAAAGGGAACTGCTGTAAATAGTGCGTAGTGGTGAGCTGTGGGAAGAGGGGAAGTGTTCTCTAGTCCTGTGATTAAGTCCTGTTTTTTTTAGTGAGAGATCCTGGACTGTGGACTTCACAAGTACTTGTCAGTCCTCACCCATATGGATGGCTAGAGCTGGCTTCCCTTTCCCCAGGTCAGTAAGGCTCTGAAAAAACCCCAGTAGATTATGATTAATGTGCTAAGGTTTTAATGGATTTGGTATACCACATGCTTTAATAAAAAAGGCGTGTGTTGTGGGGGTATGGGTAAGGAATGCCTGTTTCTATACATACGATAGGCTCTGGTTAAATAATTTCTTTGAGGGGACAGAACATAATGCTCTGGTGCATTTCAAAATAGTCCCATCTCCTCTCCTCCTAACTGAACCAAAGAGGATTTTTCTCCAATATTCACTGTGAGAACATTATTGAGCTGAGTTTGTGTGTTCTATGTCCAACAATGCAATAGCAGAGGCACCAGAGTTTAGAGAAGGGAAGGTTTTACACAACTCCGGAGGTGCCTACTGAGAAGGTGAGAGACAGAGGCAAGTCTTAGATCCACTTTGTTAGCTGCCCCAAAGCAGAGATTTTTAAGCTTAAGCAAAGGGAAGGGAGGGAGAAATGTGCAAGAAAAGAAAGAAACAGGGTGCTCAAGATACGATCATTGCTATCTTTTTTTTTTTTTTTTTCTTTTTTAGAGAGTCTTTTTTGCTATAGGGTGCATGTGCTTGCTGGAGAGACACTGAGAGACAGAGAAACAAAAAGCGAGAAATCATCCACCAGGAGGGATAGCCATGCCACAATCCCTTCTTGGGATTTTGGGCACACACATACACACACACACACACACACACACACACTCGGTGTGTGTTTCGAGCCACCAGGTCCAGACCTTGAACCACAGTCAGCTACATGGGAGTCCAGTGATGTAACCATTACGCCATCTGCTGGTCCCAGTCATTGCTATCTTAGAATGCCTGCAAGCTGAGTACTCTCAAACTGCTTACTTGTGTGGTATCCATTATTGCCCACTAAATAAAGTTTAAGGAAAACCAAAGGAAATAGAAAAAAAAAAGAGTAAAATTTAATACTTAACCACTAAGAGGCAGAGAGAAGTTAGCAGAGTTTAGTAAGTTTCACTATAATGTGGGTTTGGTTAGAAAAACCTGGTAGAGCTGCTGGCAGTAAAACTCACAGAAGTCTCTCCTACTTCCCCATTACTGGATTCCCCTGGAGTTTTAGCTCTCAGGATTGTCTACACCATCAGTTATAGCTCAGGTGTTCTCTACCCTGGCACTGGTGTCTGCCAAGGTTTAACTGGTGGGTTTCTGCTCCATTAAGTTACAATTCTATTTCCCTGTTCTCTCCAATTTGGAGAACAGTGATCAGCCTGTGACCTTCACTTTTCTTATGGATCAAAAAAAGAGCTGTTGATTTTTCAGTTTCCTCAGCTTTCTATCTGGTTTTAGAAGAGGGTGGCAATGACTAAGTTTCACACCAGACCAGAAACTGCATCCCACTTCATTGTGATATCATCCTTATTCGAGATGGGAGGGGGCCCTGGGCTTTAGTTTTCTGTCACCTTTAGGTCCAACTCTGGCAGGGCCTCTGAATCCAAGCAGCATGAGAATACATGGAACCTTAGGGTTTTGGTCTATTTCTCAAGCCCCCCTCATTGTGACTGTAGGATGAAGCAAAAAATTGTTGGGCATTTTTTAAAAGAGGTTTTTGCCTTAGGGTACATGTACTAGTGGGGAAACAGAGACAATGGGGGGCAAAGTGAGCAATCACCCCTCAAAGGGGATGGCTTTGTGGCAATCCTTTCCTCCTCCACTCTCCTCCTGGGACCTTGGGCATATGCACAAGCACCCCACGTGATTTTCAAGCCATTGGGTCCTGACTCAAACTGGGGTTGGCCATGTGGGAGTCCAGCAATGTAACTAACCACCATGCCATCTGCTGGCCCTGGCTTTTTTTCTATTCAGCCCATGTCATCGTCGAAGTATTGATTGTTTTTCTCCTCATCCTTTCAAATCACTTTCTCCCCATCTCTGCCTGTGCATACCCAGGTGAGGTATTTGCCCATAAAATTCAACTCATCAAGAACTCCTTGATCTATTGTTTTTGTTTGTTTGTTTGTTTTGTTGTTGTTGTTTTTGTTTTGCTAATGGCACAGGAAATATTGTATTACTTTTATTTGGATTGTTGCTACAGTTGGTATAAAGGTAATTTACATTCTTCCATAGCCCAAACTTGGAGTTGAAGAAAACAAAGATATTGTATCCGGGCAGATTCTCCTTCACTGACACATTGCAATGGAAGCATATGTATGGGTTTCAGTTCTTCCCAAATAATTGTAATGTACACATCTTGGTCAAGAGAGTTGACAACTCCTATATATTTTTTTTTCTAGATTTGAGGCAAATTTAATAATTTGACTTACATTTTGTGTAGTCGTAAGTCTGTAATTTGGGGTTCAATCATTTTCTAATTGTTTTTACAAATAAATATTTCTTTGGTGTTGGTAGATTTTTACACAGAAAACTGAACAATCACACTTTTTTCACATCTACTTCAAAGCTATCAGGATGATTTTTGTTCCTTTGTAAACTGTTTATTCCCTCCTGAACTACCCAGCCACTCAATTCACGAAGACATTTTCCTTTATCCTGCAATTTTAAAAGTATCATTTTAAAATTGTCATTCTATTTGGTAGTTACATGGCCTTTTTGAGAAATATACATATCCTATGACCATTCTAAAAAATCAAAATTTTTTTGAGCGGTTTTTGCTATAGGCCACGTGCACTCATCAGAAAGACAGAGAGAGACAGAGAGACAGAAGGCAAGAAATCACTGCCCAGGGGGATGGCCATGCCACAATCCCTTCTTCATTCTCTTATTGGGATCTTGGGCATGCATGCACATGTGCCCGGCATGAGTTTAAGCCACTGGGTCCGGGACTCGAACTGCGGTCGACTACATGGGAGTCCAGTGACATAGCCATTACGCCAACTGCTGGTCCCGTGAAAAATGAATTTTTACTGCACTTTTTACAACTGTATTCTCTTGTGATTGCATTTTCTTATTCATGGACATCTCTACCAAATACTTTTCTCTATAACATTCCCCACCCCTCCATTTCTTTATTAAAAAAAAAAAAAACTCATTATATTCAGATTTTGTGTTACTATTTTTTTTTTTGACAGTTTGGGAAGACTATAACATTTTTCTCTATCTCATTGGAAGATTTTATGTTGTTTACTAACGTCAATGGAAATGTTAAGTCCATTTGCTTTTCACTCCTTTTTATCTTTCTTTCTTGAATATTATTTAATTAAGTACATGTAAGATGTAAAGACTTCGTATTTTTGTCATCAAATTTTCCTTTTAAAAATGTTGTATTTTCTCTGCCCCTTGAAGGTAATCTATCTCTTTTTATGTTCCAGCATTTTCTGGCTCTTGGTCGTTGAATGCAAGCCAGAAGCCTGTGAATGCGTGGCTGAATGGCTCTCTCCTAGCACTCTTCTCTGCCTGTCTGGAGACCAGTGGACTCAGCTTGCTCTGAAGGGAGAAATAACTTACACATTCCCTAGCCAGATTTCTACTCCAGCATTGCTCATTGGTTCTCAGTCAGGTCTCCAGAGTTCAAGTCTTGTTCTGACATCACTAACTGTGTTGACGAGTCCTTTTGCCTCTGAGTACCTCATTCTTCTCATCTGTAAAATGAGAGGATGATAGGATTTATGCTAAAAGGTTATTATGAGAATCAAACGAATTCATTCTTACAAAACACTTAGAACTATCTACACCATTATTTCTCCATTAGCTTATATTTACACTATCTCCAACTTTGTTCCGGTCATGATGAATAATATGAAATTTTCTGAGATGTCCGTGATAGTTTCTTTCTACTTGCTTTTGCATTTTGTTGCTGTTAGACTTAATGATTATTTGTGTGTGTGTGTGTGTGTGTGTTGTGGTCTTCTTTGGGCTTTTTTGGACTTTGATTATAAAAGGTCGATACAGGGTTGAGTTAATCATACTCTTGAGGTTGTGGCACACAAAATGATTGGTTCAAACCAAACTCCTATCTTATTTCCTTTAATTTCCAACTTCCATTTTAACCTGACCTTCATTCTTATTTCCTATTACCAAGGTATTTGTATTTGGTGGTGGTCTTTTTACTCTTGGGTATGCTTACAAAATATATATTACATGTAGTGTGAATTAATTTAACTGATGTTGTGATACAACTTTCAACCTTTTTCTTTCTTTCTTTTCTTCTCTTTCTTTTTTTTTTTTTTTTTTTTTTTTTTTTCTGAAGTGGCACTGTTTTTAAGATCTTTTCATGCTGACAGGTGGATACCAGCTCATTGCTTCTGAATCTTACGTAGTATTCTGGACTGTGTCCATCAAAATTTGCTTTACAGCACCATGCCACAATAGTCAACTTTTTCAAGAGCATCCTTGTACAGGTCCCTTTATGAACCCATGTGTATGTATCCCAGAGAAATTCTGGGATACAGGAGGAGAATTAATTGATGGTAAAATACTGCTAAGTAGTAATGATTTCGTAAGGAATCACTAGAACAGTCAGATGAGTCTACTCCTCCCATCAGCAGTGCATAAAATCCCTTTATCCCCACTAGACGGTCTAACAATGTCGAGTGTGTTGGGGACAACACTGGACTATAAATACTCTCAATTTTGTCAGTCTGAGAGATCAATGATATCTCATGTATTCATTTTTGCTTTTCTCAATGTTGAATTTGAACATTTCTTTATATTTTTCTTTTTTAGCCTTTTGGCTCCCTTCTTACCTATGCATCCAATTGGAAACCACTGTTACAATGTTTCTTCTTGGTTTAATTGCACAGTGTTTTTTTTTTTTTTAATTTTATTTGAGACGTTCATATTTACTTCCTTTGTTTCCTCTTTTTAAAATCAATAGGTCAAAATGAACAAGAGACATATTAGCGTGGGTCAGCAAACGCGGGCTCTTCTCTACAAGAACTGTCTTAAAAAATGGAGGATGAAAAGAGAAACTTTTTTGGTATGGTTCAGTGTCTATGTGTTCTCATATTTTGAAGAGGAAAAATATTCTCTCAGGCAACATAATACTTTATCCACATCATTTAATGTTTTATATATATATATCCTAATTCTAATTAACAGCTAGATCTCCCCCCCCCCCAAATTCTGGGCTTTGCTATTTAATCAGATCAAATTTATCTTCTAAATAAAAAATTTAAATATATCATGATGAGAAGTCTTACTGGAAACAAAAAAGGAATTTGTATTCAGAGACCCTCTGAAAAATAAACACACATCTTTATACCACAGAAAGAACAATTCTCAACAACTAAGCTTATTTCAATCTCATCAACGCATAGGTGCAGAAGCTCAGGGCCAAAGTCAAACATAGAGAAATAATTTAATTAAGAATTCATTCAGAAAGTAATCCAACGTATATACAGCAATCAAAAGATAAATCATAGCACTTTTACACAATTGCACTTTGTATACAATGTCAATTTGAAACAAAAATGGACATATAAGCAAACAAGAAAAGGGCAGTTTGAAATTGTTCTTCTATTAAAATAGTATTTATTATTTTCTGAATGTAAAAATGATCAGGTGTGCTTTATGTAAAAGTTGTGCTAAATTCAGAAAAATAATTTCAACATATTTGAACCAAGAATTGGTTAAATTCTTGAGCCAATAGTTCAAGAATTTGTATATTAGCATCTGATCTTATGGACATTGTATGTATGTGCACATGTGCATATGTGTGTGTTCTTTCAACAAATATTTTTGAATGCTTAGATTGGCAATGGACACATACACAAAATTCCCGTATGAAGCAAAGGATTATGTAAATACGGATATAAGTGTTGCAATTCTACTCTTTATAGATTTTACCTCTGATCTTTTAATTCCTTTTTTATAAAAGCATTATATCTATTTATCTCTGTAGATAGATACAGGTGTAGACACAAACCTCCACACATAGCTTAAGAGGATCATATTGTGCATATGATATATACCATTTCTTTATTATTATTATTATTATTATTATTATTATTATTATTATTTAGATTTTTGCCCTAGGGCATGAATGCTCACTGGAGAAAGACAGAAACAGTGAGAGAGAAAGTGAGAAATCCCCCCCCCCCCCAAGGGGGGTAGCCACACTGCAATGCCTTCTCCTCTGTTTTCCTCTCAAGATTTTGGGCATGCATGCACACATCCCCAGCATGATTTTCAAGCCACTGAGTCTGGGACTTGAACTGCAGTCAGCCATGTGGGAGTCCAGTGCTTTAAACACCATCCCACCTGCTGCTACCAAAATGTACCTTTTCGAAGTCTTTGTGTTTGATACTATAATTAAATAGTAAAGTGAGTTCTTATCACTGGGCTTAAAAGGCATTTTGTCACATTTCCATTTCTAGAATGTGGTCATAATGACAAACAATTTTAAAATTATGATGACCAATATTTGGGGACTACCTTTTTCTGTACAAAGCAGCAGAAGATAAAAATGTGTCCTTGTTCCTGTTGGTGGAGGCTAGTTGTCTATTCCATGCCACCTACCATTTCTTCATCATTGTCACTCAGGTCCCCACATGACTATAAATCACTAGGCCATTGTAAAGTAGTGCAGCCTTTACTACCTGTATTAAAGTATGATAAACTTACATTCTCAATTATAATTGGAATTGATATTATGACTTTGTCTTGGTGAACAATGTACATATTTCAAAATGTGCAGATTGAAGAACAAAAGAAAATCAATAGGTTTAAAAACTAGCAGAGAGGAAATAATGGAATGCAGACTGCATAACAGAAATAAGTGTTTGAATTGTTTGAGAGGATGTAACTGTGCTAGAACGTCTATTGATTTGCTTCCTTGTTTTCTCACTATTGTGTAGGAGTGGTTTTTATCATTTCTTCCCCTGCTGTTAGCATTCCTACTTTCCTTCAATTTACATCAAGTTAATGACTCTCAAATCCCTGCAGTGAATCTGGGACGTGTAGATACTTTTAATGACTCTGATTATATTATTGCATTTGCACCTGAATCTAAAACTACCCAAGAGATAATGAACAAAGCAGCTTCAGCCCCATTCATGCAAGGTACGTTCTCTGTCAGCTCAAGGTAATTTCCTTATTTGCAAAACCCATGAATTTATCTATCTATCCACCTATCTATTTATTTATTTATTTTTAGAGAGATTTTTGCTATAAAGTGCATGCACTTGCTAGAGAGACAGAAAGACAGAGAGACAGACAGAGAGAAATCACCTCATGAGGGGAGGGTCACGCTGCAACCTCTTGTCCTCCATTTTCCTCTCAAGATTTTGGGCATGCACGCACATATACCTGGCATGAGTTTCAAGTCACCAGTCCGGGATTCGAACCACCATTGGCTGTGTGGGGGTCCAGCAATGTAACCATTATGCCACTGGCAGGCCCCCCATGAATTTATTTCAACATTTCCTTTATTAACTGTATTAAATGTTCACATTTCTAAAGTTTATTAACATTTTTTAATCCTTTCCAGCATTACAGAGGTTATTTTACTCATTAGTATTCTATTTAGAAAATTATACATTAAAAGGATTATCTTCGGGACCAGCAGTTAGCGTAATGGCTATGTCGCTGGACTCCCACATAGTCGACCGTGGTTCGAGTCCCGAACCCGGCGGCTTAAACTCACGCCGGGCGCATGGGCGTGCGTGCCCAAGATCCCAAGAGGAGAATGGAGGAGAAGGGATTGCGGCGTGGCCATCCCCCCTGGGGGATGATTTGTCGCTTTCTATCTCTCTGTCTCTGTCTGTCTGGCGAGCGCACGTGCCCTATAGCAAAAACCTCTCAAAAAAAAAAAAAAAAAAAAGGATTATCCTCATTTAAAAATGATATAGTCCAGATTTGTTTATATGTATGTTTGTGAGAAGATTAGGGAAAGGCTGGACACCTGTGACAGCATCATATTTTTGTCTCTTCAAATACACAAAAATTGAGGGAGAAACTAGACAGCAAAATCAAAAACCATGGGCAATATTTCCACCAAAATGAGCTGACAAGGTGTTTCTTTTGCCCTCAAACATGAATGGGTACAGAAGAAACACCAACCACCACAAGGCTGGTATGGTATATCTCTCTCTGGGGATGGTAAAAAAGCAGAGGGAAGCCCTGGGGAATTTGACAGACTTACGGACACTCCACGAGGAGTTTAATGAGTAACCAACGGCAAGCAGAAAGGTCAGCTGGAGAACAGCAACTGAACCTATTTTCTGTATTTTCGCCGGTAGTTGTTATGGTTTGCGTAACGCTTTGTCGCCCACAAGGTTCATGTGTTGAAATTTGATCCCCAATATAAATATATTGGGAGGTGATGAACCCTTTGAAAAGAAGAAACCCCTTCAATAGGGGCAGATATCATCCCATTGGGAATGAAGTGGAACAAATGAGAGTGGGGAAGTGTGCTACCTTCTCAGCCCTACCTCTCTCTGCACCTGCCAGCTTTCCTCCCTCTGCTTATCTCAACTGTGTTGTGATGCCGGACCCATGTTCTTGGACTTGGCAGTCACTAGAACATGAGTCAGATAACCCCCTACTCTATAAATCACTCCCTTTAAAAGCATTTCTCTTTAGCAATACAATCATAGACTAATACAACAGTACAGTATTAGAATGCTATTTCGAGGCTGTTCTCTGTGTTAAACTGAGGTCGACAAAATAAGTAATTATGAAATAGTCTCTATTTTTTTAACTAATAAAAAGTTGTATGTACTTATAAGCATTCAGAATGTCAACCACACAGTTGCAACTTTTCTTTTTGCATTTACTGTGATATTCAGTGAAAAGAACCAGTATTTCCTATAAGTTGTATCAGAGATAACTGAAGATAAAAAGAAACTACCACCCCCATATATAATTAATTTGTGCTGTGCACCATCAAGAACCTGCTTTAAATTTCCATGCCAATTTACAACTCCCATATTGTACCAGGCAAGGTTAGTGGTGATGGAAAACACTACCAGGACAAGGCTATCCTAAGAGTATATTCAGTAGTGTAATAACTATACCAAAAAATGATACTGTGCAGTTCAAATCCAGTCTTACATTGACATTTCTTTCTTTAAAAAGAGTGAGCTCTGTGCAGGAGAGTTAAATGCTTTACCAGCAAGGAAAAATAAAAACTGCAGTAGAACCAACTTATCCATCATCATCTTCATCGTCATCCTTGATCTTCCTCCTTTCCCTCATCTTTTCCTTCGTTTTCCTTGTTTTCCTTGCTCTCTGCAGCCTTGACAACTCCCTTCTTTTGCTGCTTTGGGCGTTCCTTTAGCTCAGTATGCACACTGTCCTTGTGGGATCTTTCCTTCAGCTCGGTACTGGGGCCAGGACTTGAATCACATAGCTGGTCATGTGGGATCCAGTCACCTTAACCACCACTCACCGACTGGCTCAGGCACAGTATGTTTTTGGCAAAAAATAGTTGTCATGTAGCACTTCTGATTTTATGTAGAACGTTAGAAATCACCCCCTGCCCCCAGTGAGAGTCTCTTAAGTCTCAACACTGCCTTAAAGGAAGAAATAGCTTCAATGTAAAATAACATAAATTAATAGGGCAACTGTTTGGGGTTCTCATTAGAAATATGTTCATTGTTCTATTCTCTCTTTTCTTTATGGTAGGAAGAAGAATCATGGGATGGCCTGATGAAAAAAGCATGAAAGCATTGGATTTCAACTATTCGTTAGATACGGTGCGAGTCATCTTCAATGATACCTTCTCATATCATTTAAGGTTTTATTTTGGACTTAGAATTCCCACGTATCAAGAGCACAGAGACCATTCAGGTAACTTCCCTCATAGAAAAGGGATATTAATTAATTAATTAATTAATTTTTGCTATTGTGTCATTAGCTAAGAGAGTCTACGTGAGAGTATAAGTGAAATAAACTACACAAATATATACTTTCGATTTCTGAATTTAAAGGAATTCACACGTATTAAATAAAACCTATTTTTTAAAGAATTATTATTTTAGAAAGATTTTTGTATAGAGTGCATGTGCTCACTAGAGAGGCAGAGAGAAACAGAGAGACAGAAAGTGAGAAGGGGGGATGGCCATGCTGCAATCTCTTCTTCATTCTTCTATAGAGATTTTGGACATGCACGCAACTGTGCTCAGCGTGACTTTAAGCCACCAGGTCCAGGACTCAAACCACTCACTACATGTGAGTCTAGCAACGTAACCATTATGCCATCCACTGGTCCCTAAAGAATCATTTTTATTTATTAATTTTTAATTTGCTATAGGGCACATGCACTCACCAGAGAGAGACAGAAAGAGAGAAGGAAAGTAAGAAAGCAAGCTACCAGGTCGAGAACTTGAACCTCAGTTGGCCATATGAAGAGTCCAGCACCTTCACCACCACACCACCCACTGGCTCCAAAACCTGTAATTTTAAGTACATGGTTTTATAAGAAATTTTGTTTTCTATGATTTTTATGTTACTCCTAGACAAAAACTCAAGAAAAGGATCTTGCTCCATGGTTCCCAAACATGTTTTAAAAGTTTAGTGCAAGACCAGCAGATGCTGTAATGGTTACTTTGCTGGACTCCCATATGTTGTTGACCGCAATTCAAGTCTTGAACCTGGTGGATTAAAACTCAGCTAGGCATGTGTGCATGCATGCCGAAATCCTGAGAGGAGAATGGAGGAGAAAGATTTGTGGCATGGTCATCCCACCGAGGGGTGATTTCTCACTTTCTGTCTCTGTCTCTCTGGTGAGCACATGTTCCCTATAGTAAAAATATCTCTTAAAAAAAAAAAGTTTAGTGCTTGGGACCAGCAGATGGCATAATGGTTACATTGCTGGACTCCCATGTAGTTGACTGCAATTCAAGTCCTGGACCTGGTGGTGTAAAACTCACACAGGGCACGTGTGTATGTGTGTGTGACCATCTCCCCTGGGGAGTGATTTCTTGTTCTCTGTCTTTCTGGTGAGCACACACACCCTACAACAAAATTCTCTCTCTCTCTCAAAAACAGAAAAGTTTATTGCTCTCTTGGCATAAGCATCAAAAGAGTAAAACTCAACAAAACTGTAATTACAAGTTTGAGAAATTATTGTGAGTTGGTCTTAAAAATATTAATAAAGCCATTTCAGTTCCTTCTGGTGTGTTCTCTTAAAAATATCAGCTGTGAAGTCTTAACATACACTATGTCATAGACTCTAGGTCTTTTTGAGACCACATGTCCTTTTGACTTTTCCTACACTCAAGATTGTTCTGTCCTATAACAATGGGTATGTTTTCTTCTAAAGCTCATTGTCACGCAACGAACGAAAAAGTCAGGTGCAAAAGTTCAATGTTCTGGGAGGAAGGCTTTGTGGCTTTTCAAGCTGCCATTAATGCTGCTATCATAGAAGTGAGTATTAAGTTAAAAATGAAACCTAAGTGCATTATAAATTAAATTTTGATGGATGGTGATATAATGTATTGTCCTGTCATTTATTCACTTCATTAATTAGACACAATATAATGAGCAACTTCTATGATTCAAACCATTGTGCTAAGTACTTGAAATCAGGAAATATGTGGATATAGTCATAAGAAGAGTTTAGGTGCTCTCCTGGAACTTTAAATGGTCTTTTAGGCAAACAGTGAAGCAGGGAGATACTTTGATGAGAAATATGAGAGGAAACTTGCTAAATGAAGTGACATTTTACTAGTCCTAACACATAAGTAAAATTTTGTCCACTGAAGATGGTAAGTAGGGATGCTCTAAGGAGTCAACAGAAAACCTGGAAAATTCAAGAAAAAAAATATTTATGTACATATGTGGTATTTGATTTCTTATAATTCAGAGAAAAAGTCTAAGGTTTCAATTAGATAATGATAATTTTCTCATTGATATTTTTCTTCAGATCACAACAAATCATTCGGTGATGGAAGAGCTGATGTCAGTTGCTGGTATAAATATGAAGATATTACCTTTCATTGCCCAAGGAGGACTTGCAACTGATATTTTCATTTTCTTCTGCATTATTTCTTTTTCTGCATTGATATATAATGTATCAGTCAATGTTGCACAAGAAAGACAATACATTAAGTCATTGCTGATCATGATGGGACTTCGAGAGGCAGCATTCTGGTAAATTCCATGACTACAACACACCACACAGTATAAGTAGACAACAGCTTAGCTGGTCAGACTCCTTCGACCTAAAAGTATCACGTTAGACTTGTTGCTTTCATAATGTAGCTGCATTATAACTATGGGACGGGTGGATGTGCAGGCTTGCTAACTGAAACTTACCCTATTTCTTTGACTTCCAAAACACCCAATTGTGTAGATGCCTGCCAATACTCAGACCACCAACGATACAGACAATGACTTTCAGTCACCTGTCATCATGTCTGGGTGAGCCCCAATACAACAAAAGTCAGGGTTTCTAATGTTTGATCAAATATATGCTTCGGGTACTTCAGGTTAGAAATGATTGATTTTGACCCCGCTTTGAACGCCATCATTTTTTTTTTCTTTTTTTGGAGAGGTTTTTGCTATAGGGCGTGTGCACTCGCCAGACAGACAGAGAGAGACATAGAGATAGAAAGCGAGAAATCACCCCCTAGGGGGGATGGTCACGCCACAATCCCTTCTCCTCCATTCTCCTCTCGGGATCTTGGGCACGCACGCACACGCGCCCGGCGTGAGTTTAAGCCGCCGGGTCCGGGACTCGAACCGCGGTCGACTACGTGGGAGTCCAGTGACATAGCCATTACGCTAACTGCTGGTCCCGAATGCCATCATTTTTATGACACTGAAAAGAAATCTGTGAGGCACTTAAGAATCAAACTTTCCTTAATGGAGGCAGTATAGCAGAATGGTAAGAACACAAGCCAGGGAGGCAGGAACTCACAGGTTGTCTCTATCTCTGTGGTTGGTAGCTACTTTTTTTTTTTTTTAAGAGAGATTTTTGCTCTAGGGCACATATACTTGCCAAAGAGACAGAGAGAGACAGAAAGTGAGAAATCACTGCCTCCCCCCCAGGGGGGGTATGGCCATGTGGCAATCCCTTCTCCTCCATTCTCCTCTTGGGATTTTGGGCATGCATGCACACACACTCAGTGTGAGTTTCAAGTTGCTAGGTCCAGGACTTGAACCACCATCAACTACATGGGAGTCCAGTGACATAACTGTTATGCCATCTGCTGGCCCTAAGTTATTAAAAGCCTTTTAACCTCAGTTTTCTTTTTTGTAAAATATTGATAATAATATCTACTTGTCTGGTCATGAGGATTAAAGGCAGAAATGTAGTTTCTTTTCTTTCTTTTTTTCTTTTCTCTCTTTTTTCTTCTTCTTTTTTTTTTTTTTTTTTTTTTTTTTTTTGAGAGGTTTTTGCTATAGGGCATGTGCACTTGCCAGAAAGACAGAGAGAGACAGAAAAAGTGAGAAATCACCCCCCCCCCCCCCGGGGAGATGGCCATGCCAAAATCCCTTCTCCATTCTCCTCTCAGGATCTTGGGCATGCACACACACGAGCCTGGCGTGAGTTTAAGTCACTAGGTCCAGGACTCGAACCACAGTTAGCTACATGGGAGTCCAGCAACACGGCCATTGCGCCAACTGGTGGTCCTGACAAATATTTCCATGCCAGGTGCATGTGCATGCATGCCCAAAATCCTGAGAGGAGAATGAAGGAGAAAAGATTGCAGTGTGGCCATACTCTTTGTGGGATGATTTCTCACTTTCCTACTCTCTCTCTCCAGTAAGTGCATGCGCCTTGTGACAAAAACCTAAAAGAGAAAAAAACAACAAGAACAAAACAAAACAAAACAAATATATCAAACTGCCCTCACAGAGCAGTGATTAAATACTGCATGAAGAAAGCACGTCCCCCCGACTGACCAGGTTTGAGTCCTGGCCCCAGCAGCAACATGCCAGGGGTGTGCTTATGTGTACAGAATCATACCCAGAATCCTAACAAGATCGAGAGTTAGTAGGAAAGGATTGTGATGTGTTCAGATCTGTTAGGGGGTGCTTTCCTCCAGCCCTCTCCTGCATGTACACTCCCTCTAACATAATAATAATAATAGCAATCAAAAAAAAAAATATATATATATATATGTGTATACTTTTTGCTATAGGGTACGTGCACTCACCAGAAAGAGACAGAGAGAGGGTTGATGGTCATGCCGCAACCCCTTCCTCTCCACTCTCCTCTCAGAATTTTGGACTTGCATACGCATGTGCCTGGGGTGATTTTCAAGCCACCAGGTCAGGAACTCAAACTTTGGTCAGTCACGTGGGATCCAGTACCTCCATGCCACTTGCTGGCCCTAAAACCATTTTTAAAAGAAAAGAAATGTATTTAAAGTGCTTTCAATGGTGCTTAAGAAAAATTAAACAGTGAATATTAGCAGTTGATCGAACTTTGGGAAGTATGACAGTCTGAGAGGACAGTAGATGAAAGCTAGGAAACTCAGGTTAGAATCCGTCAGTGGGGCCCCACTGTTAAATGAGTTTAGCCAAGTCACATATTACAGACAAGCAGTGGTGAAGCAGGAATTCTGGAGTCAGAAGCAAAGGTTTGAGCCTTAAGTTTGCCTTTTCCACACTGTGATGCTCTGAAGGGTAAGTAAGATTTGGAGAATATGATAAAGAGTTCCAGGTGTGTACTATGATGCATACTCATTAAAAGCAAGTTAGACATTACTGAGAAGGAAGGCCTTGCCTTTTTCATTTTGCTGATCTATGCGAAATTTGCTTATTTTTCTACAGAAGTATTCAATACACTGAGTGTAGAAGTAGAGAAGATAGATTGATGATTTGGTCTAGAGTGAAATTTTTTTTTCCTTCCTTTTTGTGTTAAAATTGCATAACTCAACATTAAAAGAAATTTTGGTCACTATACTTTTTAAAAATCTACGAAGAGTCAGACAAAAGTAATCAATGTGTGTGATTAAAAAAGTAATGAGAAATTATTTAAAAATCAGAGTTATTTTACTTCCATAAAAATGATTGTGGTGGGCCAGCAGGTGGTACGGAAGTTAAGGCAGCTGGATTCCAAATGGCCGACTGCACAGTTGGAATCCTCGACCCAGCAGCTTGATAAACATACTGGGCACATGGGCATGCATCCCCCCCAAGTCTCTAGAATGGAGTAGAAGGGACTGCAGCACGGCCTTCCCCACTGGGAGACGATTTCTCACTTTCTCTTTCTCTTTCTCTTTATCTCTCTGTCTCTCTCCAGGGAGTAACCTATACAAAATTTTAAAAATAAAATAAAATAAAAAAGCTATAGCATTTTATTTGTACAGCATTTAAATGAAACTAAGTCGAGGTATATTGAACACAGATAGATGAACAACTTCAGATGAACTTTTCGGACATTATAATTAGGTATTAAAAACAAGACTCCCTTGGCTAGCCCTAGAATGCAGGAGCTAAACCCTGTACATTGAGGGCCGGATCCCGTGTGGGTGACTGCTTCACATCCTGACCCCAGTGGCTTGAAAAACATACCTAACACTGTGCACACATGCTCCAAATCCTGATGGGATGGAAAAGTGGACAAAAAAGGACGGTGACATGACTGTGCTTTATTGAGCAGTGCCTTCTCTCTCTCTCTAGCAAGCTCACATGCCCTCTGGCAATGAAAATTAAAAACAAGCCTTCCTGGGACCAGCAGTTAGCGTAATGGCTATGTCGCTGGACTCCCACGTAGTCGACCGCGGTTCGAGTCCTGGACCCGGCGGCTTAAACTCACGCCGGGCGCGTGTGCGTGCGTGCCCAAGATCCCGAGAGGAGAATGGAGGAGAAGGGATTGCGGCGTGGCCATCCCCCCTGGGGGGTGATTTCTCGCTTTCTGTCTCTCTGTCTCTCTCTGTCTGTCTGGCGAGCGCACGCGCCCTATAGCAAAAAAACAAAACAAACAAACAAAAAAAAAAAAAAAGCCTTCCTGAAACATGATGGTATTCTCTAAGTAAAAGGAAACTAACTGTTCATTGTGGACCCATTACGAGCCACTTGTAGTGTCAGACGTATCAAATAGATAATTTCATTTAACTATCTTATTATTTTCCAGTAGGGGAAACTGAAGTTTAAAGAGATTAAGTAACTATGTCTCAAGGTTATATAGTTAGTGTAGTTGAGATAACGTGAACCCAGCTATGTGCAGTAAGAAGCTTACTCTTTTTCCCCTATAAAGACCTGTCACCCTGTTTCTTGGTCCTTAATAGTAGGGAAAAGCATATCTTCATCTCCTGCTATGTATCTGTAACCGTCCACATCCTTTGTCTGTCTGTCTCTGTATAGAATTGGCTGTATCAGGCCTTGGTAAACCACCACCTGATTCTTTTTTTTTTTTTTTTTTTTTTTTTGAGAGATTTTTGCTATAGGGCGCATGTGCTCGCCAGACAGACAGAGAGAGACATAGAGACACACACGCACACGCGCCCAGCGTGAGTTTTAAGCCACCGGGTCTGGGACTCGAACGGCGGTTGACTACGTGGGAGTCCAGCGACATAGGCATTATGCTAACTGCTGGTTCCCCACCACCACCTGATTTTGCACAACCCGAAAACTACTACTTGCTGTTGTACGAGCTACCATCTAGAAAAAATGGCCTTTCTATTTTTTTATGCTTAGAAAAAAATTGTAAGGACAAAGCGATGCATTAAAATATATGTAAAATTTGGGGCCAGCAGTTGGCATAGTGGTTGTGGTGCTGGACTTTCACATAGCCAACCACAATTCAAGTCCTGGACCTGGTGGCTTAAAACTCACACCAGGAGAGTGTGCCTGCGTGTATGCCCAAAATCCTGGGTGGAGAATGGAGGAAAAGGGATTGTGGCATGGCTATCCTCCCAGGGGATGATTTCTCACTTTCTCTCAGCCTCTCTCTGTGTCTCCAGTGAGTATATGTGCCCTTGAGCAAAAAAAAAAAAAAAAAAAAAAAATCTCTCAAAAAAATACAAAATTCAAATTTTGTTATATATCAATACATTTAAAAACAATTGTTTATTTTTAATTGTTATTGTTTTTTTAATTCACCAGAAAGAGACAGTGAGGGGAAGAGAAAGAGGGAAAATGAGAAATGAGCTGCCAAGTCTGGGACTCAAACTGCAGTCAGTTATGTGGGAGTCCAGCACCTTAACGACTATGCCACCTGCTGGCTCCTATCAACACATTTTTATTGAAACACAGCCATGCGCGTCTTACATGTGTCTGCGACTGTTTCTGTGCCATAACGGCAGCTCTGAGTACTTGCAGTGGAGATGATGTGACCTGCAAACCCTACCGTATTTACAACCTGGCTCCTTAGAGAAGAGGTCTACTGACCCCTCTTTATCATCCTATTTTTTTTTTCTTATGCAATTACTTTCCTGAAAGGATCTATACGGAATTGAAAAATTATAGAGATGTCGTCCCCCCAAAATTAGGGAGATGTCTCCCTGGAAACCTCTCCTAAACACGTCCATTGTTCACCTGGTTTGTTTATTTTGTGATTTGCAATTAGCCATTATACCTGTCTATTGCCTACCTTACCCGATACTGTGGCACAGGTGCTTCAGCACAGGCAAGTTTGCTGATGCGGTAGTGACTGTATTTGTTTTAGCCCTGCTGAGTGGTGAGCTTCCCATGGCCCTTATTCAAGAGAAGAATGGGCGTGTGATGACCTTACAACACTCTGAACTGCTGTTTTGTTTCTATGCTAGGCTTTCCTGGGGTGTGCTGTATGCTGGCTTCATCTTTATAATTGCCACTTTGATGGCTCTTATTATAAAATTGACACAAGTTGTTGTCCTGACTGGTTATGTGGTCGTTTTCACCCTTTTTCTCCTCTACGGCCTGTCTTTGGTGAGTTGGATTTAATTTCCCTGATTATCTCTCTCCTGCCTGTCCTTTGTCACTGATTCTGGTCTCACCTCATTTGTTTGCATTATTTGCATGAGAATATCTAGGGGTGAAAACCTTGATGAAATATTTTTAGAATATGAAATCCCTTTTATTGTGCTACTGATGGTTTGTGGAGAATTATCTACCAGCTGAAGTTTTTCTCTCCTTGCAGATAACTTTAGCTTTCCTGATGGGTGTGCTGATAAAGAAACCTTTCCTTACTGGTTTGGTTGTCTTTCTCTTTATTGTCTTCTGGGGGAGCCTGGGATTCACAGCTTTGTATGCACATCTTCCTGCCTTTTTGGAATGGACCTTGTGTCTTCTTAGCCCCTTCGCTTTTGCTGTAGGAATGGCCCAGGTAAGAGTTTTTGTAACTAATGCATTTTTTTCCCAAAATATTCAGAACAATTTCCTTTTGGTAGTTCATGTCTCATGTGCTAAGTATTAAAATTCCATCTTCCTTTAGGAAAGATAAAATACTTAAGAGGTGGGAGATTATTTTGTTGCTCTGGTTCAACATAATTTATTTTCTCTTAAGTCACTAAATGTAGGATGATAATGCAATGTCAGTGTGATTCAGCATCTCCTTCTCATCTCTTGTCCTGTCGAACATTCATCTGATTCAATGCTCAGGAATACATGACCCTTAATATTATCATGAGCATTTCAAAACCAGAGATTTAATTGGCCATTTTGTATAGGAAATTGAACCTCTTCTTAGGAAAGTTCTAGCAATGACATGGTAACTATAAAATGCTAAATGAGAAGTTGTGTTAGGTGTAGTCACCTTGATCATACCATAGTTCAGTAGGAACTTATTTTTCTGTCTTCTAAAATACTTTCACCACTCTATGATTTTACTTTGAAATGGAGTGCCCTCCTTTCCCCTCATCTTAAGTCTTATAAAGTCCTATATTATGTCCAACTCAAATATCACCTCCTTGAGTTTTACCTCCTCCTAGGAGACTTTCCCGGTGCTACCTGTTGTCCCTCAGTGCTCGGTATCACTAACTTCCCAGATTGCTTTGTTGTTAGGTAAGTTTATCGCTATCTATTACAGAAGATCTGAGCTCTATAAAGACAGAAATTATGGCTTAAATATCTTTACAACTCCAGTGTCAAACAATAATAATTCTTAATTTAATATTAATTCTTTTAAAATTCAATGTCTTTCTTTTTTTTTTTTTTTTTCCTTTTTTTCAGCTTATACATTTGGACTATGACATAAATTCTGATGTCCATTTGGAGTCTGCAAGCAATCCATACCTAATAATGGCTACTCTTTTCATGTTGTTTTTTGATACTCTTCTCTATTTGGTATTGACATTATATTTTGACAAAATTTTGCCTAGTAAGTAGAAGCATAATGGTAATTCCACATAACTTCACTCATGTACTTCTTTTAAATAACCATCTACAAAATATTGATATTAATTACCTGGCATTTTTTCCACCAAAGTAAGCCTAATAATATCTTGCACTTTGTCTATAAAATAACTTTCTTTTCTTAAGTTTACTTTATTCATTTCTTTCCTGAGAAGAGAAATATAGGAAGAGAGAGAAAGAGACAGAGACAAGCACCCTCCTAAGAGTCCTCCTACTGCAATCTTCTCTCAGTCTCAGTTGGCTCAGTTCCATGATGCATACATGGACCTACCCATGTTCTCAGGGACGTCCCCTGATGTGAACCAGGACCTTTCCCATGTGGGTCCATTTGCATTCCCACTGTGCCACTACCTGACCTCTACTTACAGAATTACTTACTAAGACTTTGCTCTATTTGAACACTTAAGGCTGCTTTTCTTTGTTGTTCTTTTTTTTTTTTTTAAGAGCCACTTGTAAGACATTATAAACAATTATATTGTTAGTCTTATATCAGAACCAGATGAGCATATTGGCGCATGAGATCTAATCTTAAGAATCTTTAAGTGCCTCCCTACTTAATTCACTTGATACATAATAAACTGCCCAGTAAAGTAATTGCATATTGAATACACAGTGTTTCTTACAAAGAAGCAAAGGTGTGACCTGCCCTGTGCATCTCCGAGTTTGCCTCATACTTACCAGATAAATGTTAGGGAAGAGGCAGAATGAGAGATGGGGGGATTAGAGGGAGGGACACAAACCTTTGAATAGTTTATGTGTTATGTTTCAGAAAGGATGGATACAGAATATGACTATGTGCTTTTTAAAGCTTTCGAAATAAGAAATTTTGAGACTTGTCATTATCCTTCTGACATTTGCTGTCATAGTTAGAATACTAACCAAATGAAGGAAATCACAAAAATACCTTGTAGGAAGTGTGTCAAAGGGGAGAAAACCATACAAGGGGGGTAAAGAGACACAAGAGAACCCATTTCATTTTGTTGGGACCTAGAGGAAAGCTGATAGAAACGAATGAAGACTAATACAAGGAAAGAACTGTCTACACCAGTCTCAGATGTGCACATGTTTGGAAAATCGTAATGAGTAAAAACAAATCAATTCCAACCGTGCTTATGTAACCAATATGTAGGAGCCAAGTGGGATTTATGCCAGGAATAGAGTTGGTCGTGTGTGGGGCCAAACAGAGGCACAGCAGGTACTCAGTGGTCTGTGATATTGGGCCCTCACCTGAAGGTCTCCCTGTACCTGTCAGGCATGCACATGTGTGCTCATGGCCCAGGCTGTGTGAAGCTGGAAGTGGAACTCACCTCTTTCAGAAGAAATAAACAGATCAATTTAAATAAAAAGAATTGATTGGGCCAGCTAGTGGCATGGTGGTTAAGGCCGCTGGATCCCACGTAAACGACCACATGGTTCAAATCCTAGAGGCTTGAAAAGCACACCAGGCACGTGTGTGTGTACTCAAAATCTTAAGAGGAGCATGAATGAGAAGTGATTCTGTTGTGGCCATACCCATTGGAGGGTGCTTTCTCACTTTTTCTCTGTCTCTCTCTCTCTGTTTCTCTTTGGCAAACACAAATTCCATATAGCAAAATACGTTTTTTAAATAATAATTGATTGCATTAACAGAATAAAGAAAATCACATTGTTATCTTAATTCATATAAACCAAAATTTGATAGCATTTATTAACCATAAATGTTAATAAAAATTTGTTACCAACCTAGAAGTAGACTAGAACATACTTAACCTGACCAAGACCTATCAAACATTTGAAATATATAAAAGTAGCAATGCCTAAAGATTTAGAAGTGGATGCTAAATGTTTTCATCAAACAGAAGATAACAAGATTATAGTTTTAAAAGATGTCATGATAGTAGGATAATTATATATAGAATTCTAGCATGTGATAAAAATTTTTATGCATGAAATAAATTTGGTGAATAAAAATGTGAAGACCATGTAATTGCTCTATTAATCTAAGGAATATAGTCAACTTCTGAGAGTAAATGGAACATAATAAGGATAAATCTCGTATTCATATATGTAAGAAGGTAGTTCCCGATGCTCATTTAGCCTGCTTGAATTATTTTGACTTGTTTACACAACTTTAAAATGCAGACTATTGTAAGTAACTGAGGAAAAGATTAGTGAAAAAATAATTAAGAAATTTTACAGGAAACATGGATACCACAAGAGGAATTGTAAAAGAAAAAAAACCACAGGTACAAGCACTGCTTTCAAAGAGGAAGAGATTATATTTCATTAGGTGTGATTTACTGAGTTTGAAAATTTTGTTTGATAAGGTTTTTGAAGAAGGTGGAACCAATTTGTAAGTTCTATTAAAATGGAAGTTCTACTTTTGGCCAGAACCACCATCTTCCAGTAATTCACCAAAATGACGAACACAAAGGGAAAGAGGAGAGGCACCTGATACAAGTTCTTTAGGCCTTTTAGAAAACATGGAGTTGTTCCTTTGGCAACACATATGTGAATCTACAAGAAAGGTGATATTGTAGACATCAAGGGAATGGGCACTGTCCAAAAAGGAATGCCCCACAAATGTTACCATGGCAAAACTGGAAGAGTCTACAATGTTACCCAGCATGCTGTTGGCATTGTTGTGAACAAACAGTTATGGGCAAGATTCTTGCCAAGAGAATTAATGTGCATATTGAGCACATTAAGCATTCTGAGAGCAGAGATAGCTTCCTAATGTATGAAGGAAAATGACCAGAAAAAGAAAGAAGCCAAAGAGAAAGGTACCTGGGTTCAACTAAAGTGCCGGCCTGCTCCACCCAGAGAAGCACACTTTGTGAGAACCACTGGAAAGGAGCCTGAGCTACTGGAACCTATTCCCTATGAATTCATGGCATGATGGGTGTTAAAAATAAACTAATCTGTGGTCTATAAAAAAAAAAAAATGGAAGTCCTAAGAAGTGGTTTTAGCTTGAGTTCACTGTGAGAAAATGATTTCCAAAAACCTCGTGTCAATTTTGACAAAATTACAGAATTGGATAATCAATTAAAATATAACTTTTTTTAAGATTTTCTTTTTTCCATAGGGTGCATATGCTAACCAGAGAGAGACACAGAGGGAAAGTAAGAAATCTTCTCCTGGGGTGGGGGGTTACTACCCCATAGTCCCCTCTCTTCCATTCCCCTCTTGGGATTTTGGGCATGTATGCACATGTGCCCATGGTGCTGGGTCTGGGACTCAAACCAAGCAGTTAACCGTGTGGGATCTGCTGCCTTAACCTCCACATCACTTGCTGCCCCAAAGTGAAAGTTGCTGATAATACTAAATTCCTCCTGAAACATCTCTCTTCTCTTTTAGGATCCTTACAGTAGTTAACAATGCTACTTGCCTCTCCTATTAGAAACATTATGTTAGATGATAACATCTCAGTCATTTTTCTCTCACTGTTCTGTATATGAGGGGTCTTCAAAGGATTGATGAAAATATGTACTATGGAAAAACTATGCATGAATTTAAAATGTTTTGCACCAAAATAAACTCACACCGTATTCTCTTTTTTTTCAGTGATGCTTTTGAAGTTCCCTCATATAACTATAGCATATTGAAACAGTAATACCTCAAGGTGGTCATGTGGGTTTAAGTTTAATATCAAAGGGGTTGCATTGCCAAGTTGTGTAGAGTGACTAGTCCTCAAAGTGGTGACTGACCTAGTGTTCAATTGCCCCCTGCTCTTGTAGCTGAATATGGACATCGACGTTCTCCTTTGTTTTTCCTGAAGTCCTCTTTTTGGTTTCGACATCCAAGGGCTAACCATGTGGCTCTTGAGAATGAAACAGATTCTGATTCTTCATCTAACGACTGTTTTGAACCAGTATCTCCAGAATTCCATGGGAAAGAAGCCATCAGGTAACACATAACTTACATGGAGGTACAAACAGAGAACAGGTCAGAGACCAGGGATGTGCCCAGCAAAACCCTTAGATCTCTTTCTGTGCCCCTGGGTATGCACCCACACAGGCTCTGCACTCAGGGGAGGCTACTCTTGCCATCGGTAGCACTTCATTTTCTCATCATTCTCAGCATTCACCTTTTCTAATATCTTACTGTAGGACAGCAACTGTTAATGACTACAGAAACTCCACATTTTCCTTTTCCTCATTACCTCCTGTTTCTCCTCTTCACGTTTTTCTCTCCTTTCTTCTGCTGCTCTCTGTGATGAATACTGCCATCCTCTCCCTTGTTTATCCCAACATCTTTACTTTGTGTCTCACTTTGTTCTCCTTTTTTCTTCCTGGCTAATAAGAGAAAGATGATGCAGAAAAGGGGTAGGAGACAGAATTGGAAACACAGAGGTTGGGAATGGTGGTCCCATGCATTTCTTCCCATTGATAAATGTGCTTTGTTTAAGGCTGGTTGCTTTAATTTTCAACAGTTAGAAATCTCTAATACTCAAGATTTTTGCTCAAATTTTGTCCATCATTCTACATTCTGTTGATCTCACTGCTTGATGAAACCTTTCTTATCTACCTTGTCCACTCATCTATTTTAACTCTGAACACTTATGATACAGTTACTGAATAGTTTCTTAGAACATAGGTTCTATATGAGCAGGCAACGATGAGTAGGGTTCTCTCATTTTGGATGAGTTAGTGCTATGTTCTCAAGAATTGTGAATGCCCTCCAAGCTGGAGCACTAAATTCCATGTCTTTCCAGTTTATAGGACAGATTTAGTCCTAACAGAGCATAGAAAAACCTAAGTGCTGAGAGAAGGCATTTTGCTTTTCTCAGTGGTTACATTACGAGAGTTTTGAAGATTTGTGATTTTTGGATAGTAGGATTAGCTTATGTTGTAGAAAAAATGATCCTCACCCATGGGTAGAGCATGAGAAGAGAAAGTCCCACAGAGCTCATTGTTGGGATGGTTTAGAAGGCTTATCTCTGTCGTGGCAAGCCAAGATTGTCCTGCCCTCTGCTGTGGCACCACATCCGGCAAGCCAGTACTCAGAGTTCTGAAGGTCTGGACCATTCGGTCCAAGAGGCTATGCCAGCTGGACTCATAAGCACCTCTCATTGTAGAAGATGAAGAATAAAATATCAACCAAAGTGCATCATTGTACCTACCACAATGATTACGTAGAATTAGATTCTACCTAATCTAGAATCTATGACCTCAACACTAAGACTAAATTTCATCAAAATGTATAGGGGACAAATCTTAACATTTATATTATTTAGGTAAAATAAAAGAATAAAACAAGCTGATATTTATTATTGCCTGAATAAGAAAAGACAAGGAAAGAGAGGCTCAAAAAAGTCCAGGAGCTGGATTACTGCCATACAGTTTAGAAAAAGAGACAGGATTTGAACCCATCTGAACTCAGTTCTAAAGCACCTCATGCCCATTCTCTTCACAGGGAGTTCTATGTTTAATTGGCTTATACCCCTTCTATAGCTTGAATTATGTCTCCTCCAAATTCATATATTGAAACTGTAACCCCCAATATGATGTATTTGGAGGTGGGACCTTTGGGAATTAAGCTAAATAAGAGCATGTGGCCTTCACGATGGGATTCATTTTTTTATGAGGAAAGACAGAAGAGCCTTGTGCTCTCTCAGTCACGTGAGAACGCAGCAAGAAGACAACATCTACAAGTTAGGGAGAGAGCCCTCACTAGGAGCCAAGTTGGCTGACATGCTGATCTTGGACTTTCCAGCCTTGAGGACCAGGAGAAGTAAACATCTGTTCTTTAAGCCACCCAGTTGATACCATTTTGTTACAGCAGCCCAAAAAGACTTATACAACCTACCTGCTAGTTTGTTGTCATAATTTAAGAAAGTGATGCAGATAAAATGCATAGGGCCTAGTTTATAGTACATCTTCATTTAAAATATTTTTCTATGGACCTTTAAAAAAATCTATTCCTGTTTTAAATATTTTCCCTTATTTCTCACATCTTCTTCAAAGGTTTACTCTTATACACGCATTTTGCATTCTGCATTAATTTTCTTATTTATTTTCAAATCAGCTGTGTATGATAGAAACTATTCTCATCCCTGTTTTACTACTAAAGAACTAAAGTCTATGAGTTCTGAGTACATAGCATTGGTAATAGAGCTAGTGAGTGAGGCAACGGGGACTCTACCTAGAACCACTTGCCTCCAAAGTCCTCATGCATTATTATGATGTGCTGTTTCTGCTTTTTTCTCTACCATGGTATCTCCTAATCACTGATAACATCTCCAGCTTTCCTTGTGTCAGGCCATTTGTCATAATCCTTAGAGCAAAATAGTAGGGATTTCAAAAAGTTTATGGAAAAATAAAATTAAAGTACAGGTTCATTTTAGTGCAAAATATTTTGAAATCTATGCATAATTTTCCATCATAAACACTTTCTATAAACTTTTCAAAGACCTGTCCTATTTCCATGTGCTATCTACCCCCCTCCATATGGCATGCTGTGCAGTTTACAATGATCAGGGGTGCTACTTCTGCTGAGATGACCTAGATTCTTCTGCCAGTGTCCATAGGAAAGAAAAGAACACCCAGATTTTCTCATGGTCTCGAAAATTCGATTAGCAATCCTCTATATACCTCCACAATTTTCTTAAAATATTTCCCCTTTTTTTTCAGGATCAAAAATCTTAAAAAAGAATATGCAGGAAAGCATGAAAAAGTGGAAGCTTTGAGAGGTAATACAATAACAGTGAACATGGCCTTTTGATTTATTGACTGTGCCTCACGTCTGCAGCATCTTGGTAGGGATTAAGAATAGATACCCCAGATATCATGACTTCTTTTATTCTTTCTTTTCTCTTTTTCTTTTTAATTAATTAATTTTTTTTGGAGAGGTTTTTTTATATGTTTTTTTGTTTGTTTGTTTGTTTTTTCTGTTTGGTTTTTTTTTGCTAGGGGCTGCGTGTGCTCGCTAGAAAGCCAGAGAGAGACAGAGAGACAGAAAGCAAGAAATCACCCCCGAGGGGAGATGACCATGCCGCAATCCCTTCTCCTCTCAGGATCTTGGGCACGCACACACATGCGCCCGACGTGAGTTTAAGCCACTGGGTCTGGGACTTGAATTGTGGTTGACTACATGGGAGTCCAGCAACATAGCCATTACACCAACTTCTGGTCCCCATGACATCTTTATTTAAACATGTTACATTTCCTTCCAAGTAAATGAAAATTCATGTAATAATTTTGAAAAGTAAAGCAGCTCTTTAGGAATCTGATGGATTTGAAAGATATATGATAGCATGGTGAAGTTATTTTCAGCTCATTGTATGTTCTAGTTCTAAAGCTATCATCATTATAGCCAGCCTCTGCTTTTATCTAAATAATGTTTAATCATATAATGACACATTGACAATGCTATAGCTATAAAATGTGTATTATATGAGAAAAAATGTTAAAAGAAAGAATTTTGAGATCAACCATAGAAGTCTAGTCAAATATATTCATGCTCCACAAAGTTTACTTAAAATTTTCTGAAAATATAAAGTTAATATGTAGGTTTTGAATATAATTCTTTTTTAAATCATGCAGGTGTGGTGTTTGACATATATGAAGGTCAGATCACTGCCCTCCTCGGTCACAGCGGAGCTGGGAAAACCACTCTCTTAAACACTCTCAGTGGGCTGTTGGTTCCAACATCAGGTGAGAGGACAACTAGCCAAGGAAATACATTTGGGCAAATGAATTAACTGCTCATTTCTCTGGGTAATTGGGTTCATTAGTTAACTTCAGTGGCTTCCTTAACTGATATTTCAGAGAAAAATTTTAGGTCTTTCTTTAAGTTATTATTTTATAGAATTGCTTTATATTTATTTAGGAAAATGTAGTGTGTTTTACTGAAAAATATTATATCAGTAGCCTTATGACTATTCAGTTATTAGATGACATTCTGACTGAGCCAGCTGTTATTATGAACATTACATTTTTAACTTTTTAATTTAATTAACTAATTTATTTTTAGGTTTTTTTGCCACAGGATTTGTGCATACTTGCTGGAGAGAGACAGGGAGGGAAAATGAGAAATCACTCCCTATCAGGGAAGGCCACACTGCAATCCCTTCTCCTCCATTCTCTTCCTCTCAGGATTTTGGACATGCATGCACACGAGCCCGAAGTGATTTTCAAGGTGCCAGCTCCAGGACTCAAACTGCAGTCGGCCATGTGGGAATTTAGTGCCTCAATCACCAAGCTATCTGCTGGTCCTGAACTTATCAATTATTTATTTATTCCAGACAAAAGGTGTTTAAATGAAAGCAGTAACTGACATACATTGTTTTCCATTTTAAAATGACACATTGGATGGTAACTCTCTACCTTCTGTTTATAGGCTCTGTCACCATCTATAATCACACAGTCTCGGAAATGGCTGACGTGGAAACTGTCAGTAAGCTCACGGGAGTCTGTCCACAATCCAACGTGCACTTTGGCTTTCTCACTGTGAGAGAAAATCTCCGGCTGTTTGCTGCGATCAAAGGGATTTCGCCACATGAAGTGGAGCAAGAGGTACTTGAACTTGCAAGGTGTCACACAGCCATGAAAATGGATTTGGTGACCTAGACAATTCTAAATGTTTTGTGTTATCTCTTCATAATTCATCCTCTACAAGTTAAGTAAAAAGACCCTTTGTAAAGAACAGAAAATAGTGTTGTTAAAACACAATTCTAACACTTGGATTAAATAGTCTTTATTTGGTTAGGTCCTGAGAGTCTTGCGCAACTTAGAGATGGAAAAGAGTCAAGACATTTTTGCAGAAAACTTAAGCGGTGGACAAAAAAGAAAACTAACCTTTGGAATGGCCCTTTTAGGAGATCCTCAGGTAAGTTAAACTAAGATGACAGGTGAAATGAGATGGCTTATTCTAGTCCATCAAACTGAATTTGCAAATGATAAATTAACAAGTTTTGCAAGAAAATATCAAGCAGTAAGCTATTTCTCTGGAGCTTTTTTTTTTTTTTTCAAACACAGTACTTTATAGAAGAATCATGTCTGAGAGCAGAAACTGACCATGTGCCCTCTGCCCAGGTTCTGCTGTTGGATGAACCCACTGCAGGACTGGACCCTCTTTCAAGGCACCGGGTGTGGACGCTCCTGAAAGAGAGGAAGTCAGACCGAGTCATTCTCTTCAGTACCCAGTTCATGGACGAAGCAGACATCCTAGCTGGTAATTGGCGTTTTTCTTTCACTTATCTTCGTAAAACATTGAGGACCTCTGTGGACAAGAATTCTGGCCCTATTATAGATTATATAATGATAGCTCTATAGAATTACAGAGCAGCTTACTGGTTGTAGAATATGTAGCATATTCTCAAAGACAATAATTTGTTGTATTCAGTTTGGGTATCGGTTGCCCTGAAACAGACTTTTCAGATGAATGATCATTTTTCTCAAAATGCTATAGGATAAACGGACATAATTGTAGTTGTTGGATGACAAAATGATTTGCATAGGGCCAAAATGACATGGTTGGTTCCATGTCTTAGCAATTGTGAGTAGTGTCTACTTGACTGTGTCATGTTCCTAAAATATGTTATTTGTTAGTGGATTTACTCTTTTATACATAGGGAAGGGATAACTCCTTAATATCTTTTTTTCTTTTCCTAATTAGATAGGAAGGTGTTCATATCCAATGGGAAGTTGAGGTGTGCAGGCTCTTCTCTGTTCCTGAAGAAGAAATGGGGCATTGGCTACCATCTGAGGTATACTTCTTTATATTGGAGACATGTCAAAATAGGTTGGAAATGTTGGGGGTACGTGATATTGGCTGCATGTCAAGGTAGGCTATGCAACCCCTCAGTTCATTTCAAGAGAACAGTGTTCAAACTATGTTACAACTGCTCTCTGTTTTAGCTGGAATGTAGGATACATGAGATTACTGCTATTAAGAATATGAGGATAATTAATCAAGGTTTAAATCTAATTTTGGAGAGATATTTTCATAACCAGATTTCTTTTTAATTTTTTTGTTTTAAATATTTTCTATTTCATTTTCTTTTATACATTCAATCACATTATTTAGCTTACAAAGTGAATATTTCAGCATGTGAACATTTCTCCCTAGTCCAGTTGATAAAACTATAAAATATCTTCAACAGATAATACTACATTTCTTTGTCCCATTAATGCTTTGCCTTTCTATTTTTCTTCCAAGTGTCCTTCCTCAGACACTACTCTTTCACACACACACTCCATCTGGTATTTACATCCATTTACTGTGTTTCTGTATCCTTTAGTCAATCAGTTTCTGTCATAGAGTGTGGACACTCGGTATATATTAAGTGGGGACATACAATGTTATTCCTTCATAGCCTGGCTTGCTTCATCCAGTGGTAACTCTTCCATATTCTTCCACTTTCTGTCAAAAGCCAGGGACTTGTTATTTTTTATGGCTGAATAGTATTCCATAGAGTATACATGCCACAGTTTTTCAATCCATTCATCTGTTTGTGGGCATTTGGGTTGGTTCCATGTCTTAGCAATTGTGAATAGTGCCACAATAAACATCAATGTGCAAGCACTTTTCTGATGAAGAATTCCCCTGTCCTTTGGGTAGATACCAAGGAGTGGGACTGCAGGATCATATGGTAGTTCTATTTGTAGATTTTTGAGGAATCTCCAAATTGTTCTCCACAGAGGCTGGACCGATTTACATTCCCACCAGCAGTGTAAGAGAGTTCCCCTTTCACCACACCCTTGCCAGCACTTGTCATTTTTTTTTTTTTCAAATCTTAGTCATTCTGACTGGGGTTAGGTGGCATCTCATTGTGGTTTTGATCTGCATTTCCAGAGACAAAGAGAGAGAGAGAAGAAAAATGAGAAATCGTTCTCCAGGGAGAATGACCACACTGCAATTCCTTTTTCTCCATTCTCCTCTGGGGATTTTGGGCATGCACATTCATGTGCTTGGTGTGTTTTTCAAGCTGCGGGTCTGGGACTCAAACCATATGCTTGGCTAAGTGGGATCCAGCTGTCATACCACTGGCTGGCTCTACAACCCCATAAATTAATGAAGAACTTTATATGTACATATCAAAAGACAGACTGCCTTTTATATGAATAAATTTCAGGGAAAAATTAACTCTTGTATTAGGGGTTTACTTAGTGTATATTACAGTATATTACAGGTACTTTTTTTTTTTTTTTTTTTTTTTTTTTTTTTTTACATAGGTTACATGCACTCACTGGAAAGAAACAAAAAGAGAGGGAAAGTGAGAAATCACCCCTCAGAGGGGATAGCCACACCACAGTCCCTTCTGATCCATTCTCATCTTGGGATTTTGGGGACGCACACACATGTACCTGGCATGTTTCTTGAGCCACCATGTATGGGACTTGAACTGCAGAGTTGACCTTGTGGGATCCAATGTCTTAACCACCACACCACCTGCTGACTTTATCCATACCTTTTAGTTATGTCTTTAGGAGTTATTTTGATATCTGGATATTACTCCATTTCACAGATGAGAAAAATAATTCTGAGAGGTTAAACAACTTGCTTGCATACTGGAACATCTGTTAGTATAGCATTAAGACATGTTTTTAATGACTGCACCAAAATTACTTCCTTTTGTTTGCTCATATCCTAGGTTTTTCAGAATTCATATGTAATTGCAAAGGGATAATTCAAGGTTGAGTTTTAGATAGGACGAGATGAACTTGGGCATTCCCCTCCACCTTACCCCAGTCAGTTTCTGGCTACATATCTCTTTTCTCCAAATAACACTCCTTGAGTTACCTTACTTGACTCTAATTATCTCTTACCCTAGTTCCTCCATCATAATGTACTGATCAAACAGTTCAGACTTTATTAGTATTTTTACATCCTGCTTCTCCCAATAAATTATATGGTTTTTGTTTCATAAATATTAATGAAATGCCAAGTACATGCTGCATAGGAAATTAATTTTAGAGATAAGATTGAATAAAATAACTTGAACTTACTCTTTTGAAATGTTAGCTTGCATCTGAATGAAATGTGTGATCCAAAGAATATAACATCACTGGTTAAACAGCACATCCCTGATGCCAAATTAACAGCACAAAGTGAAGAAAAACTTGTCTATCTTTTGCCTTTGGAAAGGACAAACAAATTTCCAGGTAACAAAACATAGAGACCATATACTTCCCAAAGATTTGAGAACGGTGGTTACTAACAATAACAGTGGTGATAAGATTGATGGCTGGTTGTGATGCTTGCTGAGAACATGGCACTGTGCATTAATTCTTCAGATAGTCCTGGCCCAATTACAAGGTCACCGGTAATTTAGTCCCTGATAGTATCCTCATGTCACTTATGAGTAAAGCAAGGCACCTGGATGTTAAATCTGCTTCACGTCACATGTGCAATTAAGAAATGCAGGTCAGTGTCAAGCTAAAATTAGTTTGGAGGAAATTTTGTTGCAGAAATGAATAAGAGCGCAAAGTCAGGACAAAAAGAGGTCTGTGAAGACAGTGGCAGACTACTGAAGGAGAGTTAACGGAATCATACATAATATGAATATTGTTTTATTAACACTGTACCATAATGCTATAATCTAAGTGAAAGTAATCAAGATTAACCTGTAGCTGCCAAACATTCTAAGAGTCGCAATTTTGCTGTGAAATTCAATTTCTAAAAAATTCATGTTTTTGTATTTGTTATTTTAGTTCCCTAAAAATTGTTCCTAAAATGAAAGTACAAATCTCTCTTCTCTGGAAAATACACTTTCATTATCAGCGTGTAGAAATAAACACTCCCTACAGTGAAACAGAATAAAACATTTGAAAATACATTCAATAAAGCAATTTGTTCAAAATACTTATGTAGTTGTTTAAGCATGGGAAAATAAATATATAGATTAAACTCTGATACTCAAGAAAACATGGAATCTAACACATTTCAGAAATAAGGGAACATGGCTCTGAAAGTGAGCATGTTTTGTCAATAAACTCAAATTAAAGGCCTCAAAAAAAAAAATAAGGGAACATCTATCTCACAGTGTTATTTCTGATGAGTACATTTGGCCTATCAATGATAGTTTTAAAATATGATTATTTTCAATTTATAAGTTATGTTCTTTCCATCATTTTGTCCTTACTTTAGAACTTTACAGGGATCTTGATAGATGTGCTAACCAAGGCATTGAGAATTATGGTGTTTCCATGACAACTTTGAATGAGGTGTTCCTGAAATTAGAAGGAAAGCCAACTATTGATGAATCAGGTAAAAAAGAAAGAACAAAAGAAAGAAGCTTGAATTTTATCTTTCTCTGTAATATTTTATCTTGAAAATATACTTCAAGTAACGAGATTATAAGATTTTGGAGATCAGCAGATGGTGTAATGGTTACGTCACTGGACTCCCACATAGTTAACTGTGGTTCAAGTCTTGGACCTGGCAGCTTACAACTCATGCTGTGTGCATGTGCACATGTGCCCAAAATCCCAGGGAGGAGAAAGGAGGAGAAGGGATTGTGATATGGCCATTCCCCCTGGGTGTGTGTGTGTGTGTGTGTGTGTGTGTGTGATTTCTTTCTTCTGTTTCTCTGTCTCTCTGGTGAGCATATGTGCCCTATAGCAAAAATCTTTCTCTAAAAGCGTCTTCAATTTTTAAAAAAATTACAAGATTTTGGAGTTTTAAAATTTTTACTTATTTATTTATTTATTTGGAGAGGTTTTTGTTATAGGGTGCATGTGCTCATCAGAAAGACAGAGAGAGACAGAGAGACAGAAAGTGAGAAATTACCCCCCAGGCAGGATGGCCATGCCGCAATCCCTTCTCCTCCATTCTCCTCTCAGGATCTTGGGCACGCACGCACACGCGCCCGGTGTGAGTTTAAGCCACTGGGTTCGGGACTTGAATCATGGTTGACTACATGGGAGTCCAGCGATGTAGCCATTATACCAACTGCTGGTTCCAGAGATTACAAGATTTTGTTGGGGCTGTGATTCCGGCTGGTATTGGGAAAATCTAAAGTCAGTAGAATTGAATCTCTGTGGAATATAGTGATGTACGACATTACGTCCCCATAGAGCAGACAGAAATATGTATTGTAATATTACCTGAATATAGGTATCCTTATTCTCCTTCTCCTTATCTTGTACCCTTATTTTCTGACTGTTTTTAATATAATTCCTTGTTTCTGGCTTACGATCATCTTATTGTACTCATTCTGTATTGTGCACTTTATTTATTATTATTTAATTTTTTTAAATTTATTTTTATCGCTGGAGGGCACATGTGCTCACAAGAAAGGAGAGAGAGAAAGAGAGAGAGGGAGAGAGAGAAAGCTTTCCCCCAATAGGGAGTGGTCACCCACATTACCATCTCTATTTCTCCATCCTGTTGTGCTCTTTGACATGCATGAACATGTGCTCATTGCTTCCCAAGCTGCTACAGCCAGTGTTCAAATTGTGATTGGCCATGTGGGATCCAGCTCCCTTACCCTCTAGGCCCTGAGGACAGCCTGATTTATTTTGGGGGGGATTGAGCAAATGTTTTTTTTTTCAATCCCAGTTTTCCTCTTAATTATTTAAAATTTTTGTCTTTATTAATGATAGGGTGTGTTTGCGCACAAGTGAGAATGAGAGAGAAAGAGAGAGAAGTGCCTTTCATGTGTTCCAGTTATGCCACAATCACCTTTTTCCAGTTCTCCAATCCACTGGGTCATGGGAACAGCACACGTGTCTGGAATATTGCAGGAAGACCAGGCTGGGAATTTGAACCACAGTTGTGATATGCGATTTGGCTTCTCTTGAGCAGTACATTATCACTTGTCCATGAAGCCAGTCCTTTTATTCTTCTTTGAAGTTATAGATTTGATATTTTTTTAGTGGTTATACTTAATGTTTATTGAGTTATTTATTCATTAAGAAAGATTTTTGCTACAATATGTGTGCACTCACCGGAGAGACAGAAAGCAAGTATTCACCTCCCAGGGGGTTGGCCATGCCGCAATCCCTTCTCCTCCATTTCCCTCTCCAGGATTTTGGGCATGTAGGCACATGCACCCAGCATGAGTTTCAAGCTGCCCAGCTCCCATGGGACTCAAATCGTGGTTGATCCTGGAAGTTCAGTGATGTAACCATTACACCATCTGCTGTTCCCCATTTAAAAAATTTTATTTATTCATTTTAAAAATTTTTTAGAAGTGTTTGCCTTAGGGCGCATATGCTCACCAGAGAGAGAGACAGACAGACAGACACAGGAGAGGGAAAGTGAGAAATCACCCTTCAGGGGAGATGGCCCTGTTGCAATCTCTTCATCTCCATTCTTCTTCTGGGATCTTGGGCATGTACACACACATGCCTGGTGTGATTTTTCAAGCTACTGGGTCCAGGACTCAAACCAGGGTCAGCCATGTGGGAGTCCAGTGATGCAACCACTACACCATCTGCTGGTATCTCTACTTAATCTTTAATGCATGTATTTTATAGATTTCTAAAATTTGAGAGTTGATCATACTTTTTCAGGCTTCTTTTCCAAAAAGGTAGCTTTTATCTCATTTTAAACTATTATCTTAAAAAAATTGTCTATATCATTTTTAAATTTTGTTCTTAGAGAAGACAACAGGAGCTTTTGTATGAATTAATTTTTCCATATTGAGAAAGTACTAAGATAGTTTATGTCTTGTCATGAACACACACACACACGCACACACACGCACGCACATAATTGCTGTAGAGTGTGTGCACTTATCAGAAAAAGACAGAGATAGAGAGAAACAGAGACTGACAAGGACTCCTGTAGTGGGGCGTGGTCACACTGCAGTCCCTTCTCATCCATTTCTCCATCCTGGCAGGATTTGGGCATGCACACACATGTGCCTGCCATATTTTTCAAGTCACCAGGACTGAGACTTAAATTGTGGTCAGCCGTGTGGGACCCAGCTCCCTTAACTACTAGGCAGCAGGGCTGACCTGGTCATAAATACATTTTTAATACATTTCTTTTTATTTATTTCCCTAGAGTAAATTAAGTCTTGTCAAGTTTGTAAAGCTATAGAGAACTTTTTTTTTCCAGGAAGCACAAAATTAAAAAAAATTAAGTCAATAGTTTTTGCTTTTTTCCTGTTTCTTCAATGCTTACTTGAATAATGCCACAAATTAAATTACTTGCATCTTTGTCCAAGATAATAATCCTGATACCTTTGATTGAGAAGATAATCATAAGAAAATGAAATAATGCACAATTAAAATGACATTTTATAAATTATTGACCTTATCTTTTAGATATTGGACTTTGGGGACAATTACAAAGTGATGGGGAAAAAGACATGGGAAGCCTTGCTGAGCTGGAACAAGTGTTGTCATCCTTTGAGGAAACAAGAACAATCATCAGCGGCATGGCACTCTGGAGGCAGCAGCTCTGTGCTATAGCCAAAGTTCGCTTCTTAAAGTTAAAGAATGAAAGAAAAATCCTGTTGGTCATGTGAGTTTATGAGGCTTTAAGATTCGTTTGGTCTGTGTGCTCAAAATAAACAAGAGCACAAGGCAAAAACAGAAACAAAAACAAAACAACCTCTAGTTGAAATAAATATCAGCAACTGCATGTGGGCTTCTAAATTTTGAAATTTTTCATGTGGGTCTATAATTAAGACAGATAAAAGATAGAATTCTTCTTTTAATTTCACACGTATTTTGTTTTTGCCAATGGGTTAAAGTGTTTTTTATTTTTTAATTTATTGCCAGAGAGCACATGTGCTCATAAGAGTGAGTCACAGAGACAGAGAGATAAAGAGAGAGAGAGAGGGAGAGAGTACCCTCCAATGGGATGTGGTCACTCTGCAATCTTTTCTCCTCCACTTCTCTACCCATTCAGTATTTTGGGAACATATTAATAAGTGCTCAGTGTGTTTTCTAAGCTGCTGGGGGTGAGACTCGAACCACAGTCAGCCATGTGGGATCCTGCTCCTTTAACCATTAGGCTATGAGAAGTCCTGAAGTGCTTCATATGCAGGTGGATGCTAGCACTTAGATCATATTCAAACATCCCATTTCCTCATTCTACAAGATACCAAAATCTCTGTCAGAATTCTCCATAGAAATGAAACCAATAGAATATACATGTACATAAATTAATAACTCATGCAATAGTGAAGGCTGACAAGTCTGAACCCATGGGGTAGACCAGCAGTCCAGAAACTCCGGCAGAATTTCTTTGTTACAGCCTTTAAGCAGTGCACAGATCTGCCTTAGCATCTCAGTCCTATCTGGAGCCCATTGTAAGGTTCTCATACATATCTATCACTTCAGGCCTGCCACAGAATACTACCTCCTTGTGTAATCCCAGCCCTGAGCTGAGAACACTCATTCATCAGAAGTATTTGTGAGCATCTTTAAGCAACACTTTATTGTTAAATGTTTGTCGCATTTATGACAATAATCAGACATGACAGTCTGCCCTTGAGGAGGATTAGACATACACTAAATAAGTATATTACAGAATAGACAACTTTGTAAACTATGGCATTTAGTAGGAGAGAGATTATGTTAAAATAGGAGCATCAGAGAAAAAGGTCAGAGAGAATTTGAATTTGATGTGAGAGAATAGAATTTATTTAGCTAAGGAGAGACATGAAGATGGAAATTTGAGTAGAGGGGACTAGTACTGAATATGAGAATTCATGAGCAAACTGAAGAACTGTTAATTACAGCATATAATGCATGAAACAGTAAAAGTAATTTTAAGAACACATTACATAGAGCTAAAGGGTTTGAACTTTATGAATAATAAGGAAATATTAAGGTTTTATTGTTTATCTTAACCAGATGATTGACATCATTAGGACAGAATGCGAAAAAGCTTAGCTAGGCAATGGTGCAAAAATGTTTGGAAACAGGGAACACTGAAGAAAATAACAACAATATTGAAAACAGTAAGAAAAGTGAAAAGTGATAGTAAAGGTCCAGCTTGAAAGTGGAAGAGAGAAGAAAGTTTGGAAGCAAACAGTAATGATGAAAGGGTGGTTAATTAAGGATACTCAATCAGGGCCAGCAGGTGGCATGGTGGTTAAGGTGCTAGACTCACACATGGTTGACTGTGGTTCCAGTCCCAGACCTGGTGGCCGAGAATTATGCTGGGTGCATGTGTGTGTGTGTGCCCAAAATCTGCAGAGGAGAATGGAGGAGCAGGGATTGCAGTGTGGCCAACCCTCCTGGGTGGGGAGGGTGGTGGTGATTTCTCATTTTCCCTCTTGCTATCTCTGTCTGTCTCTCTGGTGAGCACACGTGCCCTATGTCAAAAACCAAAACAACAACAGAAATAACAGTCAATCATTGAAAAAAATTGTAATGAAAAGAAAGAAATGGAAAGCAATGGCAGTTTGAAGCCAAGTGAACAAGAATGTGTTATAATTTACAGAAATTGTAAGTAGGATGATGAAATGTTCAGAATGTAGTAAGTATGAGTGTGGGTGATAAGGCAACCTGCAGTGGTCCAGAAAAGAGAAGACCTGCAGGACTAAAACAGAACAAAGAAGTAGATCTTGCAAAGAGAGATTCAAAAGTCATAATCAACAGACTTCATAAATCTGATAAGGTGCCCAACTTAGAGAGGTCATAAATAGCTACATAGTAACCATCTTAGCTTAGGAAGATGAAAAAGGAGGAAAAAAGCATGATCCAAATTTTTAGTTTGTGCTTATAATTAATTTCTGTTATTTTCTAGTCAAATTAAAATACCTACTAACGTTACTATAGATTATTTTTCTTTTACATTTTTCTTCCTCATAGGTTGTTGGTTTATGGGATCAGCTTTTTACCTCAACTTTTGGAACATCTATTTCTTGAGTTATATCATAAATCTTCCTCGTGGGAATTATCTCCAAATACGTACTTCTTGTCACCAGGACAACCACCACAAGTTCCTCTGACCCACTTATTGGTTATCAATAAGACAGGTGAGCTTGGGGTTAAAATGCAATTTATTGGGACCAGCAGATGGCGAAATGGTTACATTGCTGGACTCCCATGTAGTCGACCATGGTTTATGTTCCGGTAGCTTAAACTCATGCTGGGAGTGTGTGTGTGTGCATGCCCAAGTCCCAAGAGGAGAATGGAGGAGAAAGGATTGCAGTGTGTCCATTCCTCTTGGGGGGGTGGTGGTGATTTCTCACTTTCTGTCTCATTTCTCTTGAGCACACGTGCCTTATAGCAAAAAATCTCTCTCTCTCTCTATAAAAAGAAAAAAAAGGCAACTTGTAAATGTTTTTGTTTTGAAGGGTTCCCCAGAAAACATACAACATGAAGAAAAAAAATAAATTCTGCATATTTTGGAACCTAAGTTTCATCAGACTTATATGGCCAAACAGAAAATTAATTAAAACATGAAAAACACAGGATTAAAGAATTTGTTTTAGAAATCATTTTGCAAGTTTATTTAAACCCTAATACTGTTGTGCAAAGTAACCAAAAGGAATTTAGGGAGGTAAATTATTGATTGGCTTTTGAGTTTTTTTCATATTATTTTCTTAAGACTATGCATTCTAGGGGCTAGTAGGTGGTGTAGTGGTTAGGGCACTGGACTCCCACATGGCTGACTGTGGTTCAAATCCCAGACACAACAGTTTGAAATTCACGCCAGGCACATGTGCTTGCATTCTCAAACTCCTGAGAGGAGAATGGAGGAGGAGGGATTGTGGCATGGCCATCCTCCCTGGGGAGTGATATCTCACTTTCTGTCTCTCTATCTCTCTCTGTGTCTCCAGAAAATACAAGCAAAATCTCTCGCTCTAAAAAAAAGATTATGTATTCCTTGGCTCTGTAAAAATCTTCCAAATTCATAAGAAGATACGTTACCAGTGATTACTCTTTTTATACTTCTAGAAATTGTTAAGTAAGTTCCTAGGCTTTCAGTTAAGTAACCTTGTCACACCCATAATATCAGAATAGATTTTAGTACCATAACATTAATTCAGCTTTTGTAAAGAAATCCTTAGCCATTCTTGAGTAATATCACTGAGTTCTTTGGATTTAAAAAAAATATTGCTTGACTACTTTTACATTTTTTTCTTCCTTTGATTTTACCTTCCTGGTAGGGTCAAGCATTGACAATTTTATACATTCACTGAGGCAACAGAACATAGCTTTGGAAGTGGATGCCTTGGGAATTAGAAATGGCACAGATGAGCCATCGTACAACGGTGCAATCATTGTGGCAGGTGATGAAAAGGTGCGTTGGACTCTGGTTGCTGCATTTCATCAAACATGGACAATGGTGTACAGTTTCATCAATAATTTGAGTGGCATTCTAGCTTATTAATTCAATAAATTTTGTATTTGCTTTCTAAGGACTTAGACTCTGTATTTGCTATGTTTTAGGATCACAGATATTCAGTAGCATGCAACACCAAGAGGTTAAATTGCTTTCCAGTCCTCATGGAGATCATTAGCAATGGGCTACTTGGAATTTTTAATTCTTCAGAACGCATTAAGACATACAGAAGCACATATCATGTAAGTATCATATTACCTCACATAAACTAAGCCATCAGAGGATTTCAAGAAAATCTTTGAAATACTGACATAATAGAATATTGATTTTTAGAAATCTATTCTTAAATATAAACCTATTCTTGAATAAATTTGTTATAGTTATATGTATTACTATATATGTGTGATATATATATATATATATATATGTGTGTGTGTGTGTGTGTATCTATATCTATATATATATCACTGTACTCACATACACACCCTCACATTATTTAGCAATGATTATGTAACATCATAATCATAGTCAAATGACTTAGGGTCAAATGGATCGATTGTAAATACAATTAATTGAGAAAAAAATTGTGACTTCTCGCCTAAATCTATCACCACTTGTAGCCCTAGGTAGTGGAACAAAGTTAAAATCACCAAAGTCTCAAAGGCTAGAGTTAGAGCCTTTTTAAACAATTTGACTTTCATAGTCTTTAGTTCACCAACCCACAAAAAATACAGATAAAAATGTTTATCACAAAATTTAAAATTTTTTCAATACATAGATGAGGCAATGTGAGCACCAGGCTGAATCGACCAAGTTGTTGTAGCAACGCATGACAAGGCACACAAGCAGAGATAGATATAAGTGCTGGATAAAGTTAGCTTCTCATCGTTATTGCTGTTAACATGTTTTTCCTTTGGAATGCAACAAAAGACATTTCCTTTAAAGAATGCAAGCTTTGACTAGATCAGAGAACTGGCTGAATTATTATAAAACTAGAAGGAGTTCTTGTTTAAGATGTAATTTTCAGGACTGGCAGGTGGTGTGATGGTTAAGGTGCTGGACACTCCCACATGGTCGACCATGCTTTGAGTCCTGGACCTGGTGGTTTACTTTCTCTCTCTCTCTCTCTCTCTCTCTCTCTCTCTCTCTCTCTCTCTAGTCAAATTAAAAATAAATGAATAAATAAATTTGATTTAATTTAAAAAAATATGTCATTTCCCAGGCCTGCTTAGATCCTTTGAGACAGAATATCCAGGGTGGGAAATGGGGTGTACAAATCTAGGTTTACAAATCACCTCTTTCATCTTGCTATGTTGAATTTTTCCTTTACCCTCTTTAAATGACACCTCAAACATATTCCATACCTTCCTGGTTATTTTTCATTATTAACAATTATACCAGTGCAGTCTAAAAGTTCAATTTATTATCCATTTCAAACATGGCAGGATCAAATTGTGGCCTAAGGGACATTGATAGCATGGGTGGCAATGGTATGATTTGCTTGCTTTCTTTTGTCATTGCCAAAGGGTCTTCTCACTAGAGAGGAAAAAAATCATATGGAGAGGGAAAAAGCACCCCAAAGGAAGTATGCTCACATTATGATCCCTTCTCCATTTCTCCATCTTGTCAGATTTGGGATATGTATGCACATGTGCCCTGCCTGTTTTTTTCAAGCTTCCAGGGCCATGCCTTGAATAGTGGTTGGCCATGTGAGATTTGGCTCTGTTAATCATTAGGCCATAGGGTTGGTCCTGATTTGCGCTTTAATTCCCTTTTACAGTCTAACAACTTGGAGTAGAAAGGGGAGAGTGGCCCATCCTTGACACCTTCTTCTCTTTCTTTTCCTTTTTGAGGAAAAAATTGCTGGTGCCTGAGGCAGAAAGAAGGATGAAGAGATGGAGCTCTTCCTTGCAAATGGTGCTCAGGAAACATCTTTCTGTCTCTAGTTGTACCTGTTACTGGTAGCTTCTACTTCTGAAGTCTCCATAACAGAGGTTATCTGTGTGATTACCGTAGTGTAGTTTAGCTTGACCCCAGTCCCATTCATAGATGAGGACACACTTGAGGTTTTGGAACGGCTTCCTTAGACAACTACAGAGAAGCCTGCATCATCAGTTTTTTCCAGTCTTTCTTGTCCATTGTTTGACGTGACCATCCTCCAGATAGCTCAGCAACTTCTGCCCAGTCTTAATCTCTACACTTCTTCAGACAGAGCTAAGAGAACTTCTAAATACCTCTTGTATATCATCTGAAAGTTATAGAGATTTGGAATGTGATGAGGTTGTCCCATCTTCTCCAAAGCACATTACACTATTTTCCTCTCAAACCACATTTCAGTATTTTTCCTTTCTTCAGAAATCTCTAGTGCAGAAATGAATATTTACCATGTGATTTATATTAACATACTATATGAACAAATTAAAGGTCCTAACAAGACTTTGAGAGGGGTACTGTTATTGTTGTTATTATTATTAATTACACAGCTGAAGAAACTGCAGCACTTAGAAGTGCCAAGACATTCTATTAGTTATCATATTTGAATATACTAACTGATTATCTGGATAACCAAGAATAAGGTGTTCCAAAGAATGAGCTTGCATCCTGAGTTAGCACATATAAAAGATGTCTTCATCACAGTTTTTGCTATCCACCAGCCCAGCTGACCTTGAGTCCACATGTAGATACATTCTCTCTTTGAACTGCTGCTGCTAATTTTGCCACCTAGCTCCCACCAGCTCTTACAATTCTGTACACCCATTATACTTGATCCTAAAGCACAGGGGGTGGTGTAGCTGAAACTTTTCTTCTGGTCGCTCTCAATGACACTCAGCACTTACCAGCATTTTGGAAGATGCTTCCAACCAGCACTTCTGTAAGACTTCACCTGACCGAACTACCCAGCTGGTATTGAGTGTCTGTCTGTGGGTCCCTTCAGGCTGAGACCCACCAAGATCTGTGGGTGGGTATAATCTAACATAGACATAACATGTTGTTTATGGACCAGAACATGAGTAAGCGAGTTTGCTATTGAACCTCATGTGGCTTTTCCACCCTCGAGAAATCTTCCACATCTGAAAAGTCAACAAGGGTGATATGAGCAAAGATAGGAGATGGGTGAGGGGGACCTTGATGGCCTTTTCTTCCGTTCCAGGGCCTCATTCTCACATATGCATCTTTATGCAAGCAATTTTCTATATGTAAAATCTCATATAGAAGGTAACTCTTAGAAGGGGATATGAGAAGAGAGATAAGGCTCGCCCCAAACTGCATGATCCTGAATGACTTGTAGTGATGTGATCACAGATCAAGGGAAGGTCATAGCACAATCCAAGCTGCTCTGTGACCTGTGCAGAGCTTTTTGAAAACATTTTTTAGCTTTTTTTACTCCCATAGGCACATTTGCTTGACAGAGGCAGAGAGGGAAATTGAGAAATTATCCCTCAGGGTGATGGCCATGCTGCAATCCCTTTTCCTCCATTCTCGTCTTGGAATTTTGGGCCTGCATGCGCATGTGCCTGGCATGATTTCTAAGCCACTGGTTCCAGGACCGGAACCACAGTCAGCCATGTGGAAGTCCTGGGTCTGGGACCCGAGCTGCAATAAACTATGTGGGAGTCCAGCACCTTAACCACTACGCCACCTGCTGCTGGCCCTGACTTAAAAAAAAAAATTAAAGCCTTTATGTAGAATGTGTGCCAGCCCCTTTTTTCTCCAAGTCCCATCACTCTTACATTCTTTTTTATCCTCCTCTTTTTCTGTGTTTATGCTATAGTGTGCATGTGCTTGCTGGAGAGAAACAGGAGAGAGAGAGAGAAAGAGAGAGAGAGAGAGAGAGAGAGAGAGAGAGAGAGAGAGAGAGAGAGAAAATTGAAACGTTATTTCCCACAGGGGATGGCCATGCTGCAATCCCTTCTCCTCTCAGAATTTTGAGCACCAACATACATGTGCCCAGTGTGATTTTCAAGCCACTGGGTCCGGGACTCGAACTGCAGAGTCTGCCATGTGGGATCTCCTTGCCTTAACCTTCATACCACCTTCTGGTCCACTCTTATGTATTCTTAACATCTACCTACTCATTAATTTATATCTGCCAGTCCCTGAAGACATTTGAATTTACTTCTTCTGTGTTATGCTGAATGGCTCTTCAGAAAGGTTGAAATGAATTGACTGGGCATCGTCTCTGAGTAGCAGCAAAACAGCCTCTCCCTCCACAGGCTAGAATCGCTACTGCCTATTAAAACATTAGTCTGATGCATATACGCAATGGTGTATGTTGTAATGATAAAGTTAGCAGAAGTTTCATACCTATCTCTCAAGTTGTTTAGCCTGGCGCTTCAGCAAATTCATATCACTTGACAGAGCTTGCTTCATAAATAAGTCAGCATTTGTGTTCAAAACATCTACGTTGCTACATGTGGGATTGAAAGTGAATGTGATTATAGGCATTTATGGGACAAAGAAATGGGTTATTATCTGTTGAAGATAATTTTATAGTATTGTTGATTGGACTGGTGAGAAATGTACATGTGTTGGAATATTCACTTTGCAAGCTAAATAACGTGATTGAATATGTAAAAGAAACTGAAATAAAAAATAATAAAAAAATAAATAAAAAATTAAAATAATTTAAAAGAAAGTATTTAAAAGTGAAAAAAAAAAGAAAATGAATATGAGTAAGAAGTTGCAAATAGGACCTTAGGAAGTGCCTCCAGAGGTTAGCCCAGTTCATTTGAGTGACTCAGTTGAGAAAGTACAAATGGACCAGAGATCGAATTGCTGTCAATTCACCATTTCTGCATGATTTCAGCAGGATACTTCTTTCAAGAATGAGCACCTTGTTGACGCCAACCTCTGGGTACCAGCAGCCTGTTTCTCTCCCTACATTGCGATGAGCAGTATTGGTGACTACAAAGTAAGAAGTTAATAGTCTTTGCATATTTTGAATATTTAGAGAGCCCTCACCTCACCCTTATGACCATAAATTTACATGCAGATGGTGCATCTAATTTGATGTGCTCAATATAATAAATATTCAAGTATTTTCACAATAAATTGCCAAATACAAACAAAATACTGTTTTTCTTAGACATAATGTGTTGATCGCAAGAACTGATTAGGTGATATCATCCATTAACACTGAACAGCAACTTTTACTGCTGTATCTACTAGAGTTTTGTTTATAGACATGTAACTACTGATGCAGTCACATCCTCATTCTCTATGATGGTTTCTACTTCCTAAACGGTGGTATGGTTATACAGTGAAATAGCCCTGATCAACTCATCACAACATTTGATTTAATGTTAAACAAAAAATTGCCCCTTTAAAGCTTCATTTTTTTGTGGTGCTTTTATATAAAAGCCAAGAAGCCTGTATCAGTCAGTTTACCTCTTGGTGGTACTTCTGGTGCCACAAAACGCCTTTTCCCATGCCTCCAGGCCCTTCGCGCCACAAGCCAAGGTTTGTGTTCTATACTGTTGCACCTTTTGGAAGTTCAGGAGATGTCTTAGAGACCTTGAATTAATTTCCATTTACTTTGCTCTTAAACTGTCTCTATCTTTAGCAGCTCCTTCAATGGGAAACATGAAATACTCTTCTTTCTTTACTGTAATTAGGTCATGCATTCATCATTTTATTTCTATTACTCTGGTCACTCTCACATGTTTTGAGAGTTATTTATTATTTCTTCTATGAGAGTGAGAGAGTTACTGCACACAAGAGAGAATCCACAACCAGGTCTGGATGCCACAATCCACTGGCAGCCTCAGCCAGCCTGGGACATGAGCACCACATCCCTGCATGTTCAGGGAGGTCTCTGGATGAAAGCTCGGAGCCTCCGCTGTGAGTCTGCCTCACGGAGTGTGCTGTTTTCCTGGTGCACCACCATTCATCCCCACCCACCCCCTTCTCAGATGAAGCGCCCTGGGCTCCAATCCTGACTCTTCTAGTGTCATCCTGTGTGAATATGGAAAGTTGCTTACTCACTTCGTGCTTTATTTTCATTACCTGAATGATGATCATAATAGTTATAGCTATTTAAAATAGGCTTCTGTGAGGAGATGGTAAAGCAATAGCTATGAATTACTGAGAGCAATATTCGGCATATAGTAACTTTCCCATACGTGTTGTTCCTAGGGCCCTTTTTAGCTATTTCCAAAGTTCTCTACTTCCAGGTACACACCAGCCTCCTTGATCCCTCCACACAGATGAATAATAGATATTTCAAACATGGGCTAGATCTGCTTATCTCCCAACTTCCCCATCTCAGGAAGCAGCACCGCTGTCTACAGTTGGGCTAGCCTGAGATGGGGGAGTTACAGCTGTTTCTCTCTCTTCTTTTACTCCCCTTGTCTAATCCTTCAGCAAGTCCTTCCAATTCTATTTCTCCTGTACCGAATCCATCTACTTCTCTCTACCTCCCATCTCCTTCCTGGTCTGCGCGTCATCACTCCTTGCCTGGATTGTGTAGCAGCCACCCACCGTTTCCTTGTTTGCAATTACAGTCATGCACTGCGTGTTGATATTTTGGTCAGCCACAGACCCCACATACAGTAGTGGCCCATAAAGAGCACGTAGACTTTACCATATAACCTCAGGGTATAATAGGCTGTAGCAAATAGGTTTGAGTAAGTTCACTCTATGATGTTCACACAATGACACAATTGACTGAGTATGCATTTCTCAGAAGGCGTCCCTGCCTTTAAGCAGATCACCTCATTATCTTGTTTAGCAATATCTAGTAACTTGTCTTTGCATCTTAAATGAAATCTTAACTCCTCACGTTGTCTGATAGAGCCCTGAATGAGATGTTCCTGGTCGATCTCTTTCCCTTTGGTCATCACGGTCTCCTCTATCCGCCCCACCCTTCCTTCTGGTTCTAACATGTCTGTGTCATCTGGCAATTCCTTCTTGCTGAAATATCCTCGCACCTGTTCTTTGAATGTCTGACTTCTCATCATTTACATCTGAGCACAAACATTATTTCAACTGAGATGACATTCCTGCTTTTTCAGTCTAAATGGATTTTCTATCACTGTCTTATGAGCTTATTTTTAAAATCTATGTATGGTACTTTTTTTTAGGTTTTTATTTGTTTCTTTATTTATTTTAATTTTTTACCATAGGGTTTCTGCACTCACCAGAGATGCACGAACCTTTTCTCCTTCCCCTGTTAGCTATTTCCTCCCTGCTAGGAAAAGACATCATCAGAGCAGGGGTAATTTTCTTTAAAATCCTGTTCCCCTGTACGTCCTGATTCTCTTTCTTCTACCTACTCCATTGTTCTTCATCTCTATTAATTAAGGATCTTCTTTTATTCCTTTATTCTTGATTAAAACCTAAGAGTTATTCCTGCTGGGGTTGCCAGGTTAAATAGTTAAATAAGAAAACTACGGATACTCAGTTAAACTTCAATATCAGAAAAACAATGAATTTGGTTTGTTTGATGTGTCCCAAATATTGCATACCATATATTTACACTCATTTTTTTAAGAGTGATTATTGCTATAGGGCATATGTGCTCGCCAGAGAGATAGAAAGCGAGAAATCACCCCTCAGAGGGATGGCCATGCCATAATCCCTTCTCCTCTCTCCTCCTCTTGGGATTTTGAGCACACGTGCACATGTAGCTGGCATGAGTTTTAAGCTACCAGGTCCAGGATTCAAACTAGGGTCGACTATGTGTGAGTCCAGTGACGTGACCATTACACCATCTGCTGGTCCCCTTACACTCATTATTAATCTGAAATTTAAATTTAACTGATAAGTTCATGATGTTGAAGCAAATCTACCTTCCTCTACCCTCTTTTCCTTCTTTCTGTCTATCTTTCTCATCTCCACAGCCAGTTAATGGTGAAGTCTGGAATTATCTCAGAATTATATGTGGGATATTTCTCTCCTACAATGCACTAGTCAGAGCCACCATCATCTCTCTTTTGGATGAACACAGCAGCTTTCCTAAGTCTTTACTTTGGACCTGCATTAATTTCCTTCTCCATCTTCCATACAGCCTGACAGAGTAGCATCTTAGAAACACGAAGGTGACATATTATTAATAATTCTCTGCACAAGTCCTTCTATGTTTCTCACTGTACTAAGGAGCAAAAACGAAATCTTCTCTGAGCCTGCAAAGCCATGGGTGAGAAATCACCCTTCGTGCGGGGGATAGCCACACCTCAATTCCTTCTCCATTCTCTTCTCAGGATTTTGGGCATGCATGCATATGTGCTTGGTATGATTTTCAAGCACTGGGTTGGTCTCAGGTTCATACTGCAATCAGCTATGTGGGAGACCAGAACTTTACCCACCATCCCACCTGCTGACCCTGATAGTACAACATTCTAAAGGACTTCTTGCTTATGCCAACCTAAAGAGTTTTTAAATAAAATAGACTAGATGACCATTTCTAGAAATAAATAAAATGCCAAAATATAAACACACTGTTAACATTCAGCATACCTTTTAAGAACCTCACCGGAAATTGTAAACCACCTTCTGTTGAACCTCTGTGACATTCGTAAGTCTTCATCATCTCAAAGCAAAGGTTAGTCTTGGAAGGAAGAGAACAGCTATCTTCTCTTTGAAGCATCGATCTGACAGTGTGTGAAGGAACATTAACTAGTTACTTTGGTACATTTTTCTCTTCAGACACTTACATCATAATGTGGTTGCAGCATTGTTAATGCCTCTGAAGCAAGGTGTGGCATGTGGCAGCTACCTTTGCTAAATCTGAATGATATTAGTAGACAGGATATAGCAAAAGCGAATGCATTTCACCGACATACTTGCAATTTACCAAACTAACTTTTCAGAAACTTTGATGATTCTTCTATTTCTTTCTCAGAAAAAATCTCGCTCCCAGCTCCGGATTTCAGGCCTCTACCCTTCTGCTTACTGGTTTGGACAGGCGCTGGTGGATATTCCCCTGTACTTCCTGATTCTCCTTCTAATACAAATACTTGATTACATTTTTAGCCCAACTGATATTATATTGATAATTAAAGGCCTGTTAATTCAGGTAAGTGGCAAAAATTATGAAATGCTTTTATTGGACTATTTTTTTATGACTACAGTAACATGACTAATCTTAAATATGAAAACGTCAGATTTTCTGTGTTATCACATAGCCTTGGAAACTGAGGCATAGGTATGAATACTTTCCTAAATAGCATTTATTTACCTTAAATAGCATTCATTTACCTCAAATAGTATTTATTTACCTTCTCCAACCTGACTATGTTTTTCAGATCCTGTGTACTGTTGGATACGTCTCATCTCTTATTTTCTTGACATATGTGATCTCATTTATTTTTCACAACAGAGGAAAATATAATGGAATGTGGTCATTCTTATTCTTAATTGTAAGTATGCACATGGTGTGTGATTTTCATTGTTAAAACATTTTAAAATAAATCCGAGAACACATATTTTCATCTTTCTAGTAAGCAGAGTGGCAAGTTATTATTGGACTCTAGAAAATTCTAATCATTCTAAGATAATTACAGACATAGACAAAATCTACCATAGGAGTGAGTGTTTGCCATCCGTAAATTATGACTTCACAAATGTGCATCCAAGTCAGATCTGGCCCCTGAGCTAGAGATGTCTACCTCTAACAGTTCACTTACAATTTTACCTGAATATTTAGAAAGTACCTCAGGGATCCCATATCTGAAGTAAAACTGTGTCCTCAACCATGTTATTCCCTCTCCCTCTCTCTCTCTCTCTCTGTCATTTTAGTTTGCTATAGGGTGTGTGCACTGACTGGACAGAAACAGAGGGAGAACTGTGAAAGGGAAAAATTATCCTTCAGGGGTCAACACCACACAGCAATCCCTTCTCCTTCATTCTCTTCTCAGGACTTTGGGCACACACACACATGCACACACACACACACACACACACACACACACTCCAGGCATGATATTCAAGCTGCCTGGTCCAAGACTTGAACTGCATAGTCAGCCACGTGGGATCCAGCTGCCTAAACTCCACACCATCTTCTAGCCCTTCTGTAGTAATAGGTTATATTACTGTAGAAGGACCCACCCAGCTACTCATACCCAAAATCTAGAGTCCTCCTCCTCTCTCCGCCTTTTCTTTCATTCCATCCATATGCTTGTCCTTTAAACATTACACAATTCCCACTCGGTTTTTCCCCAACTTCACTGCTACAACCCTTATCCAAATTTTCATCATCTCTCACCTGGAGTATTGCGAAAGTTCTGTGACAAGTCTCTCTGTTTCTACTTTTGCTCCTATTCTAAACTATTCTCTAAATGGTCACCAAAAAGTATAATGTCATGTGTTTTAAGCACAATAAAAATGTTCAAATTATGTCTATGGTGGTTTCATGGAAGTAAAAAAATTTTAATTTCGCAAAACTACCAGACACCTCAAGAAATAGAATATTATTAAATATTGCTAGGTCCTTAGAAATCCCTTCATTTCCCATTCTTAGCTATACTATCTCTCTCTCTCTCTCTCTCTTTTTTTTTTTTTAGTGTCCATTACAATTTTTAATACTTTTATGTTCTCCAGTCTTTCAGTCTCTACCATAGAGTGAAGACAGAGGTAAGACACTTGCGGGAAAGAGATAAGGTTTATTATTTCTTCTTTTTTTTAATTGTCTATTATTTATTTATTTATTTTTATTACCATTTTTCTTAGTTGTAATAATATATATATATATTAGAGAGAGATTTTTGTTATATGTTGCACTCACTAGAGAGACAGAGACAGAAAGACAGAAATTTAGAAATCACCCCCCCCCCAAAGGGGATGGCCAAACCATAACCCCTTCTCCTCCACTCTCCTCCCAGGACCTTTGGGCACACATGCACATATGCCCACTGTGAGATTATTATTATTATTTTTGAGAGGTTTTTCCTATAGGGCGTGGATGCGTGCGCTCACCAGAAAGGCAGAGAGAGAGACAGAGAGACAGAAAGTGAGAAATTACCCCCTAGGGAGGATGGCCATGCCATAATCCCTTCTCCTCTATTCTTCTCTAAGAATCTTGGGCACACAGCACACATGCACAGGCGCCTAGTGTGAGTTTAAGCCACCGGGTCTGGGACTCGAACCACGGTCAGCTACATGGGAGTCCAGTGACACAGCCATTAAACCAACTGCTGGTCCCATGCCCACTGTGAGTTTTAAGTCACCATACACAGGACTCAAACCGTGGTCAACTATGTGGGAATCCAGCATCATAACCAGTATGCCACCTACTGGTCCCATAATGCCACATATTAATTTAGTCACTTTCTGAACAAAAAAACATAAAATTATGCAATATGCATTATTCTGTGTCATAATTAATAAAATATTGTTAGAGTCATCCATGCTGTTGTGTCTATAACTACTACAATGGTCCATTCTTTCCATTGCTGCAGTACGCTCTTGATGAATGTGCTATAATTTATTTATCCATTCTTGACAAACATTCAAGTGGTTTCCTGTTTCAGACTGTAAAATTTTTCTGTGTGTCCCTTGATACACATATGTGTATATGTGTATATACTATGTTTTATAAGCCTGGCAGTGGATGATCAAATTAATAAATTAAAGAATTCAAGGAAAGAAAAATTTCTACAAAAGCACTGATAAGAACTACTCTAGTTGAATATTTGTGAAGATTAAATAACTTTGGGAATCATGGTTATAACATATTAAATAGAAAAAAACTCATCTTCTTAAGTAGCATCCTGAAGTTCAGATTGTTGCATGTTACTGACACTGTGTTATGCTTTTATTTTAGATCACCATCTTCTCAATAGTTGTTACTGAAATAAATGTATATGCATTTAAGGAGCTACTTTTCACTGCTCTATTAATGCCACCCTTCACACTGATGGGCTGTCTATTCATTTTAAATGAGGTAAGTAGTTTCTGTCCTGTCTTGTGTCATGAAATTTATGACCACTGAGAAAGCTTTAAACATTACAAAAATATAGGTGAAAATTGCAGGTAACTGAACTGTCTTTGGGGATCCAATTCTTTTATTTTAAGTGAAGGGCATTCTCATTAAGTAGGAAGTCCTGGCTTGGTTTATGAAGGGCAAGGCAACTCCAGTGTAACAGAAATGTATAGGTTACATGATGACTCTCACTCCTGGGAAAAGTTTCCTGTAAGTTTGAAATATGCTGATTTTAAGGCGTCTAAAGGCATGCAAAGAGAATATCGAGGAGCCAGTTGGATATTGAGTCTGGAATTCAAAGTTTCAAGAAGTGTAAAGATTAGGACTAATGTTTCATACTTAGGATTTACCCACTTACAGACTGTGTTAAAACCCGTGGGAATGTGAGAATATAACCCACAGAATGAGTATTGGTAGAAATAAAAAGAGGGCCAAGGACTTAACCTTGAACTCTAAAATTCAGGGACTGGGAAGAGAGTCAGTAAATCAGTTCAAGAAGGACTGAGGGAAACAAAATGGCTGATTTTTGTGTGCCACAGTCTCCTCTTAGAAACTTTCATTAAACATTGACTTATAAGGCCAGCTCTGTGACCTTGTGGTTAAAGTAGTAAGATACTATGTGTCTGAGCATGGTTCAAATCCCAGACCTAATGGCTTGAAAAACAGTTGTGTGTGTGTGTGTGCATACATGCCCAAAATCCTGAAGGGAGAAAGAAATGGAGCAGAAGGGATTGTAGTGTGACCATTCCTCATGAGGGATTCCTTTCTCCTTTCCCTCTCTCCCCTTCCTGGTGGGCACAAGCACCCTCTAAGAAAACAAATATGAAAGAGTATAAGTGTGTGTACTAAACGACAATAAAGAAGGTTTCAAGAAAGGAGAGGTTAGACCATCAAGTGCTGCAGAGATGTCTAGAAAGATGGTAATTGAAAAAGAGGCCACTGGGTTTGACTTCAGTAAAATCATTGTTGATGTTAACAAGTTTGATTTAAATTGAAGTGTCAGCACAAAAGTCTAGTAAGAGTGAGCTTACTAGAGAATGTGAGTGAATAAGTAGTGACAGCGGGTATAGGCAAGCATATCTAGGAGTTCTGTCAAAGAGTACCAAAGGACTAACAGATGGTGTAATGGTTACATCACTAGACTCCAACATGGCTAACCAGGGTTTGATTCCTGTACCCAAAGGCTTGAAAGTCACTCTGAGGTGTGTATGTGCATGCCCAAAATCCTGAGAGGAGGACAGAGGAGAAGGGATTGTGGTGTGGCCATACTCCCTGAGGGATCATTTCTTGTTTTCTGTCTCTCTGTCTCTCTGGCAAGTACACATGCCCTATAGCTAAAATCTCTCTCTAAAAAATAATAATGATAATAATAAAAGAGTACCAGATATGGAAGAGAAGATGAATAAGGAGCATAGATATTTGTTTATTTGTGCTAAGGGACATACCTTGCCATCATGAGAGAAATTTCTGATGGAAAAAAGATAGGGGTTACCGAAGGAGGCAAGTACTTGAATAGTTGAAAAGGAAAATTGCATGTGATACACAGTGGAGGGGTTGATGTCCATGAATGCAGGAGAATTCCAAAACTTTACAAGATCCTTGCCAGAGTATATGGACATAGAAACAGGCAGTTTGGTGGCTTAGCTGATAGAATGTGAGATAATTCTCTTTTGACTAATTCTACCTAAAATAAGTGAAGTCATCAGCCAGTGGTCTAGAGGGCTTGGGATTTTGAGAACAAAAAAAGTGCAAAACTGTTTCAGAGAGTGGGTCCATAAGCCGATCAGGCAGTGCTGAGGACATGCCGCTCTGCTTTTGAAGTGAAGTCAGCAAAGCTGAGGGTTTTGTGTGTCATAGTCTGCTTCTCAAATACAGTTTAGAAAGAGTGAAGAGCCGGTTTAATCAGGATTGAAAATTTACATGGTGATTCTCCCAAAGAGTGGAATAAGGAGCAAACAGTTTTATATAAAGGGGATTCAAGAATGTACCATGTAGTCTAAGCTGGAGAATGAAGTTAAGAACATGAGTGGGATTATGGACACTGGAAAAAATTGTTGGTGGGTTGACAGTTTATCAACTCCAAATGGAGTAAGGATGCTAGAGTAAGGAAGCTGAAAAAAATAAGATGTGGTGCAGAGAGAGCAGAGATCTGGGAGATTGAGGTTCATTGTGGGTGTGGTGCCATTATTGGAAGAAAGTGACTGAGATACCTGGGAGGACAAAAACATATGAAATGATGTCAGCGTCATAGTAAATCACATAATGTAGAGAAAAAACTAATCTTTCCTAGATGATGGATGGCTGGGAGGGTTATACATTTTCTATAAAGGACTTAAAATTACTCAGAACAACGTCTTAGTAAATATAGCTCAAGAACGAAATTGATCCTTTATCTTTTCTTCACTAAGAGCTGGAGGATGTTGGGGAGAAAATGCACTTCTGTGCATACATGTGAAGAACTCTAGATGAAGAACTTTGTCTCTAGTTTGAAGAGATCATCATGACTATGCTCAAAAGTGGATGCCAGAGGACAAGAGCAATATAATAATTCCAGAGATCTTGGGGGAAAGAATAGAGATAAGGAGCACAAATGAGGAGAGGAAAGAAAGTTAAGGGAGAAGATTTGTCTTAAGACTTGTTTGCCATGTCTTTGTGGATCCTGTCTGCACCAGCCCAGAGTTCTTCTAACAGGATAAATCCTGTCAAGTCAGTGTTCTATGTAAAAGCATCTTGGCCTACAGACCAGACAGGTGGTCAGTTCGCTGAGACACCTTGGAGGCAAGGAAACATACTGCATAGTCAGAAACTGGCTGTTACCTGACAGGCAAGGGAGGAAGGGTCAGGTAGAATGCTGACCGGGCCACTTAATGGGCATTTAGCTTAGTGGGAGACGAAATTCACGGACAGATGAAGGCTCATTTAAATACACTTTCTCCCATTTTACAGTTTTCTTCTGATACCACAGAAGCTTCAGGATCTCAAGCTGTATTTCTAGCATCGCTAATAGTAAGAACACATTTCTTTTTAATGTTCTTTAATGAGAAGACATAGTATGGTTGGGATTTCTTCAAAGTGTATATATGCAGCAATACACACACACACACACACACACACACACACACACACAGAGACACACACACACAGTGACCTAGCTGGACCACTATCTTTGCAACAATTATCTGATGCCAAGTGTGAAGCCGAGACTTGAAGTTGCATGAGTATATCAGTTTACTACTACCATATTTATAGTATGCTTTCTCTAAATAGTAGTGAAACTAACTTTGAAAGTTTCGTGAAATGTTAAATGTTGTGTCTAATGACCCAATAGGTTATCTCTCAGTCTTGTGACAATGCGATGAAATGTAATTTTATGTATGATCCAACTTAGATACATTTTAATATTTGATGCTTTTTATTATGATGCTAATTGTGATTGTCTTTCTTTTTCCCTAGCCTTACTTTCATTTTTTCGTTTTCCTTTTTGTTCTGCGATGTCTGGAAGCAAATTTCAGGAAGAAGTCAATGAGAAAGGATCCTGTATTCAGGTAGAGAATAGTCTAATATAACTTTATGCTTTAATATTCATTGTTTAAGACAACTTAATATTGCCCAATTAAGAAAAAAATTACTGTACAGAATTGATTTTAAGGGTGTTGCATGCAAAATCATTATAATTCATGATGCTTTACTGAGCTTACAGTTTAGTGAGAGAAACCACATAAGTACATGTGAGACACTGAAAAATTAAGGCAGACTGTAATTTCACTGGCAAACCTGAGAAGAGTTATATACAAGAAGTAGAATCTTAAAAATAATGAATAAGCAATAGATAAGCAATCCAGAAAGGAAAAGTAGTTTGAGCAATAAAGACAAAGGTTGAGAAAAGTGCTCTCTTTCTGGAGATTTTGAGAGGGCAGCTGGAATGAGCTTGGAGGCGCATCAAGGAGGTTAGAAACCAGCAACCGAAAAGAAGCCAGCAGAAAAGAAACCAACCACTGATGAAAGGAAACCTGCTGCATAAACCCTTACATGTGTTTATTCTGTAAAGGTTAAATCATTTTGGACAGCTTATTTGGAAAAAAACACCTTGTTCAAAGCTTGGCAGTAGATATTGGAGGATCTTTAAATAGGGAAGGTTTTGTAAATTACATATGGGAAACTAAGTCACAAGTGTGTCTTGAACACCGGGACTACTGCCCAACATACGATTCAAGCTCAAGTCTAACGGTGGCGGTAGAGTAGAAAAATGATAGGATGACAGCATGTGTGAGGAATCTTACTAACAGCAGTAATTTGAAGAGAGATATAGAAGTCAGCATTAATTAATGGTGGGACGATAACAGAAAGAACTTCCTTCACCCATAGAAGTGAGGAAATAGTGATTCTGACACACATTTCCAAGAACTGATAGTGTTCGGGAACTGACTGGACATTGACATAGTGATTAATGTCCTGGATTTTCTGGGGCACACCCCTGATTCCAAATGTTCTGGCCACTGTTCTTACAAAACCTTCAGAGTTTTGAAATATCAAAGCTACAGTTCATAGATTCCTTTTCTGGGGCAACCCTGACTCAAAAGTTTTTGCTAGTGCATGTGTACTTTTTGATTATTTAGGGGGAAAAAATCATCACCAACAAAAATTAAACTTGGGCTAAAAGCAAAATAATGTAAGAATAGCAAAAAGAAGAAGCATCTTGAGAATTAAAGCGAAGTAAAAATTCAAAACAGACAAAGAGTAGCATGTCATTTGACTCACTGATATAAACTGAAAGGGCTGTCTGAAAGGAGACAGAGAGTAAAAGAATGGAGACTCTGTTGTGTATATAGTTACTCAATCTAGTAAATAATTGATAACAGTTACAGAACATTCATCATTTTTGCTTCATGTCTTTTAACTAGCAACCTGTTTTTATTATACATTTCAGAATTTCTCCAAGAAGCTGTGATGTTTTCCCAAACTCAGAAGAACCCGAAGGAGAGGATGAAGATGTTCAGATGGAAAGAATGAAAACAGCAAATGCTGTGGCTATCCCTGTCACTGATGAGGTAAAACTCACAAAAATGTTTCATCATTTTTTTAATGGCTGAGTAGTATTCCATAGTGTATAAGTGCCACCGTTTTTTTTTGTTGTTGTTGTTGTTTTTGTTTTTTTTAGAGATTTTTGCTATAGGGCTCGTGCACTCGCCAGAAAGATAGAGAGAGACAGAGAGACAGAAAGTGAGAAATCACCCCCCCCCCCGGGGGGGGGATGGCCATGCCACAATCCTTTCTCCTCCATTCTCCTCTCGAGATCTTGGGCACACACACACACACACCCAATGCCACATTTTTTTCAGTCCATTTATCTGCTCTTGGACATTTGGGTTGATTCTATGCCTTAGCAATTGTGAATAATGCTGCAATAAACATGGATGTGCAATTGTTTTTCTGACCCAGCATTTTCCTATCCTTTGGGTAGATACCCAGGAATGGAATTTCTGGGTCATACATTAATTCTATTTTTAGGTTTTTGAAGAAATTCCATATTGTTCTCCATAGTGGCTATACTATTTTATATTCCTAACAACTGCATAGAAGAGTTCTTTTTTCACTGGAGCCTTGCCAGCACTTGTTGTTCTTTATTTTTTTAAATCTTGGCCATTCTGATTCGGGTTAAGTGGTATCTCATTGTGGTTTTGATTCGCATTTCCTTTACAGTAAGAGATGCTAAGCCATTTTTCACATGCCTTTTGGCCATTCGTATGCCATCCTTGGAGAGTTGTCTGTTCTGCTCATTTGCCTATTTTTTATTTATTTTTATTTATTTATTTATTTTTTTGTGGGTAAGCTGCTTGAGTTCCTTGTAGATTCTCGTTATCAGTCCCTTATTTGAAGCATAGTTTGCAAATATATTTTGCCATAGAAATAGTATAGGAGGGGGTGGATAATGGGAAATGAGAGCAGGAAATCAGGGGAAGAAAGAACATTTAACAGACACAGAAATGAAAAGGTATCTGTTGATGATGATGTGAAGGGTAATGTCTTAGAACTAGAATAATATGCACTGTGTTCATGCTGAGAAAAATCATTATGAATACTGTAAGGATATACAGAGATTAAAAGTAAATTTTAAAAGCTCACAAAATTGTTCTTCATTAAGTAATTTCAATAAAGATGACATCGTCCCAAACTTAATTTCTGGAAAGCGCTTGAGGTTCCTTACACACACAACTCATTATTAATCTTGGTGGGTACATAATGCCCAGAAAGCTAAGCAAGCAATGGACACACACATGTATTCTATTATTTTTTCAGGATTAGTTTTTGGTAAGTACAGCTAAACATCACAAAGCCCAAGTAAGATTTTGGGAGTTTTATAACTCAAGTAAAGCACTGTAAACAATTCAGGGGAGAGACTAGCATCTGGGATAGTGGTTAAAGTGGTGGACTCCCACGTGGTAATCACAGTTCAAGTCCCAGACCCAGTGACTTGAAATTCATGCCGGACACATGGGCATGCATTCCCAAAATCCAGAGAGGAGACTAGAGGAGCAGGGATTGCAATGTGGACATTCAGCTGGGAAGTGATTTCTCACTTTCTCTCTGGAGAGTGCTCATTCCCTATAGCAAAAATCTCTTTAAAAAATTCAGAGAAGAGAGCTCATCTGAAGTGTATGTGCGTTTGTGTACGTGTATGTGTGTGTGTGAACAAATCTGTTGGTTCAGTGAATGTCTCTATTGCTCAATGAAGGACACAAATTTCCTGATACAGGGCAGAAACCCTGTCCTTACAGAGATCTAGCCTGGGAGAGTTTGTCTGAAAATGGCAATTTCTAGGGGAAGGACACATTTGATGATTTTTATATACATAGGGGGAGGCTTGGTGAGAGAAGTATAAAGCACTTTCTCAGTTCAAGGTGAGAAGAATCTCCATTGTTATTTACTTGTCTTTGCAGAAACCAGTCATCATTGCCAGCTGTCTACGGAAGGAATATGCAGGCAAAAGGAAAAATTGTTTTTCAAAAAAGAAGAAAAAAGTTGCCACAAGAAATGTCTCTTTCTGTGTTAAGAAAGGTTGGAAATAGCAGTTCTGTGAGCTATCTTGACCTCTTCTGACTGGATTTTTTTTAGAGGTTTTTGCTGTAGGGTGTGTGCGCTCGCCAGACAGACAGAGAGAGAGACAGAGAGACAGAAAGCGAAAAATCACCCCCCAGCAGGGATGGCCACACCGCAATTCCTTCTCTTCCATTCTCCTCTCGGGATCTTGGGCACGCACACACACGTGCCCAGCGTGAGTTTTAAGCCACCGGGTGAGGGACACGAACCGTGCTTGACTACGTGGGAGTCCAGTGACATAGCCATTACACTAACTGCTGGTCCCCTGACTGGATTTTTTAAAGGGAGTGAGAGTAACTGAACCTGGGCCTCTGTGATAGACATGACAGCCAGCCAGCTCACCAGCAGGTGAAGGCTGCTCATCCGTATTTAAAAGTCTCGGTTATAATACTAACGTTTTTTTTTTGTATAGGAAGGCATTATGTCTGTTCTATTAAAACAACAACAGTAGCAGAGGAGTTAGTATTGGTTTTTAAATTTTTTTTTGGATAGGTTTTTTGCTATAGGGCGCGTGGACTCACCAGAAAGACAGAGACAGAGAGAGAGACAGAAAGCGAGAAATCACCCCTCCGGGGGGGATGGCCATGCTGCAATCCCTTCTCTTCCATTATATTTCTCAGGATCTTGAGCACACACACATGTGCACCTGGCGTGAGTTTAAGCCACTGGGTCCGGGACTCAAACTGTGGTCAACTACATGGGAGTCCAGCAAGACAGCCATTTCGCTAACTACTGGTCCCAAGAGTCAGTATTTTTGTCAAGAAGGATAACATATGGGACCAGCAGATGGTATAATGGTTACATCGCTGGACTTCGACCTATTCAACCGTGGTTCAAGTCCCGGACTGGGCAGCTTAAACACACTGGACATATGAGTGTGCATGCTCAAGATCCCAAGAGGAGAAAGAATGATAAAGGATTGCAGCATGGCCATCCACCAGGGGGGTGATTTCTTGCTTTCTGTCTCTGTCTTTCTGGCAAGTGCACACTCCCTACAGCAAAGGGAAAAAAAAAAAAAAAAAACAAAAAAACAAAACAAAACAAAAAAACCTCTCTTAAAAAAAAAAAAAGGAAGATGGGAGACCAGTAGATGGTGTAGTGGTTATGTCACTGGACTCCCACATGGCCAGCTGTGGTTCAAGTCTTGGACATAGTGGCTTGAAGAAACTCATGCTGGGCATGTGTGTGTGCATACCTAAGATCCTGGGAGGAGAAGGGAGGAGAAGGGATTGTGTCATGGCCATTCCCAGGGGATGTTTTTTCACTTTTCATTTTACTATCTCTGTCTCTCTCTCTGACAAGTACATGTACCTTAAGGCCAAAACTTCTAAAAAATAAATAAATAAGAGAAAGATGACATAGGTTTTCTTTCATTTTCTTTTATTAGAGGATACATGCACTTCCATAGAGATAGCAAAAGCAACCCAAATGGGACATGACCATGCTACAGTTCTTCCTCCAGCCCTCCTTCCTGTCAGGACTTTGGGCATGCACACATGCATGCCCGGTGCTCATCAAGCAGCTGGAACTGGGACTCAAACCATGATTGGCCATGTAGGACCCAGCTCCCTTAACAGCTGAGCTAATGGTGCTAGCCCACTTTAGATTTTGACGTAATATAATTTCATAACAGAATATTATACAGAAGATAACCGGTGGAGGAATAGTAGTGCATCTTCATTCCTTCTCCACAGCAAATTTTGTGACAGTGTTGAATAAATGCAATAGACTTTAGAATGAAAATTTGTTTCAAAATCCAGTTCAGTCTTAGTGGTTAGACGACCTCGGGCAAGTTATTTCTTCTTTTAATCTCAGTTCCTCCTCTGTAAAATGAAGCTAGTAATAATGCTCAGGTGTGCGCATGTACGTGTGTGTGTGTGTGTGTGTGTGTGTGAAGAATGAGCAAAATAATCTACATTGCACATTTCATATGGTGTTTGTCATATGGTGAGTGAGTCCTCAAATGGTATTTGCTTTTATTTTTACTGTAATCATTTGTCGATAAGCATACCTTTTCTTTCAGGTGAAGTTATAGGATTGTTAGGACACAATGGAGCTGGTAAAAGTACTACTATTAATATGATAACTGGAGACACAAAACCAACTGCCGGACAGGTGAGTAGAACACACAGAAATATACTCATTAAGGCTAGATCAAACATTTTGCAGACTGTTAGACAAGTTAAAAAATAAATAGATGAGAGATTTCTCTCCTTAATTCCAAAAAAAGTTGCAGAAAAAGGCTACATATGATCTCTACTTCATTGAGTGAAATATAGATATATTAAAAGAAAATACACTCATTGAGGTCAGAGATCATGACTTGTTGGTGAATTTGTTTTGCTGAATTGCTTCATCAGACATCACACCAGAAAGCACTTTCAAAATAATAGTAAGTACTGTCTGCGTTGTTATCATCATGAGTCTTCACGTTCAATAACTTTTTCTTCCTATGTGTCATAATTGAAGATAATGTTGTACACACAACTTGCATAACCATAGGTATTTATTAACAAGTAAAATTTCATAGGTCTTTCCAGACAGCATATGCGACAGAAGCTTTCTTATAATCATTAAGACTTATCCTGGGACCAGCAGATGGCTTAATGTTTACGTCACTGGACTCCCACAGGGCCAACTGCACTTCGAGTCCTGGACCCGGAGACTTGAAACTCATACCAGGCACACACACATTGTGACAACCAATTATGTCTCCAGATATTGCTAAACATTTCCTGGGGGGAGGCTTGCCCTGAGAACCACTGTATTGCACTGCTGTAGATTCTGCAATTATGAGTATTGGGAAATGGAATCCTCCACAAGTACCCATTTCTTTCAGTCAATCAATGATTCGATCAATGAATGAAGTCAAGCCAAGGCCAACCAAATGGAACTTGAATTAGACCACAATGACTGAATTGATATTAGAGTCTAACTATAAAAAGGGAAATAATAATGTGGAATACCTGCCTTTTAAAGTATTGAGTTTTTACATCGTATTTTCCTCAGAGCTAAATGATTACTTATTTACTTTTGGAGACTTGGCACCCATGTGTGCGACGCGGTGACTGAAACATATACTCACATGCACACACAATTTTGGACAGATTTTGAGAATGAACTTTTGTGTGTAGGTGATTTTGAAAGGGAGCAGTGGAGGGGACACCCTCGGGTTCTTGGGGTACTGTCCTCAGGAGAATGCACTGTGGCCAGCTCTGACGGTGAAAGAGCACCTGGAGGCTTATGCCGCTGTGAAAGGACTGAAGAAAGAGGACGCCAAGGTGGCCATTACACGGTACATGGGAGAGCCACACCCATTCTCTACTGGGGGATGTGACAGTAATTATGTGCACACAAAATTGAAGAAGGGGGAGTTCTAACTAATGACTCCATGCTTGTGGGAGAAGACTTGATTTCTAGAATTCACTGTGATAGGGCTACTCTCTCTACTTTAAGCCCTGAGAGAAAAAGTTTATTAATCACTCTTTATGTGGAAAGAAGTCATTGAAAGTATGAGTTTGGTGGCCATGAAAGGTTCATCAAGTATCCTGAGTAGTCTCAGTGATACGAGACCTCTGACCACTCTGTCCCATGGGACCAGCAGATGGCGTAATGATTACATCCCTGGACTCCCACATAGTTGACTGCTGTTCGAGTCCCACATCCGGTGGCTTGAAACTCACATGGGGCACACATGTGTGTGTACCTAAAATCCCGAGAGTAGAATGGAGGAGAAGGGCGTTTTTTCTGTTTCTCTGTCTCTGGCGAACACACACACCCTATAGCAAATCTCTCCAAAAAAAAAAGAAAAGAAAAAATCCCCACTACCATGTATACTCTGATTTGCTTTCTCCTCATACATGCATCATCACTCTGGAATGATGTGGATTGACATACTCATCTCCTTCAGGTTAGTTGATGCCCTCAAGCTGCAGGACCAGCTCAAGGCTCCGGTGAAGACATTATCAGAGGGAATAAAGAGAAAGGTACGAGCAGGACTCCCTCTTCCAACTCTGCACACCTTACAGATCAGAGCGAGATGGGCCTTCCCTCTCTTTCCAGGTGTGTTTTGTGCTGAGCATCCTGGGAAATCCATCAGTGGTGCTTCTGGACGAGCCAACGACTGGCATGGACCCCGAGGGCCAGCAGCAAGTGTGGTGAGGACATCCCTGTGTGAACTTACTCATCCTGTTACAGCTGACCTACGAAATCACTATTTACTCAAGAAGTGAGAGAGGTAGTTCCAGGAAATGCAACATTAAGAGAAAAAAATGGGGACCAGTGGGTGGTGTGGTGTTTGAGGACTGAGCTCCCACGTGGCTGACTGCAGTTGGAGTCCCAGACCTGGCAGCTTGCCTTCTCACTTTCCCTCTCTCTCGCTCTCTCTTTGGTGAGTGTGTGTGCCCTGTAGCAAATTGTAAAATAATAATGATAAATAAAATGAAATAAATAATTTCCGAAAAATTAAAATTTAAAAAGGAGAAAATAATCTGATTTCATACCATAGCCAGTTTTTATCGAGGAAAAAAGATATATTCTCTTAACCTCATACCTATTCTAAAAAGTTTATTTTCTTCCTCTTCTATCTTTTTGGTATGCATGGTATGTAGTCAACCAACTCAATCTACTGTCAAGTTTTAAATCTTTTTACATCCTTTGGAGTCCTCCAACCACTCTTAAAAATTTCCCCACTATTATGTGTACTCCTTTTTGCTTTCTCCTACATACATTTGCCATCATTGAGGAGCAATATGGATTGATTCAGTCCAACCTACCTTTAGGCAGGCCATCCGGGCCACCTTTAGAAACACAGAGAGGGGCGCCCTCCTGACCACCCACTACATGGCAGAGGCCGAAGCTGTGTGTGACCGAGTGGCCATCATGGTATCTGGAAGGCTGAGGTGAGTACCTGTCTGAGGCTGCTCTTGGCCCCCAGGTTGCATGCCCGAATGGAGAATGTTCCATGTACAAGTTTACCCACCGTCAGGAGCTGGCTGGGGTGACTGACTGTTTCGGCTCGACAGGACCCTGTCCCTACTCGCCAGAGGCTGAATATGATTGCAAATATTACAGATTTCTCCCTTTTCTGGCATAACTTCGCCCTCTTCTCCCCAGGTGTGTCGGTTCCATCCAACACCTGAAAAGCAAATTCGGCAAAGATTACCTGCTGGAGATGAAGGTGAAGACCCCTGCACAGGTGGAGCCCCTCCACACAGAGATTCTGAAGCTCTTCCCCCAGGCTGCTCGGCAGGAAAGGTAAGTACGGGTGGTGGTCTGTTTTATGTTGGCCTTTGATTTGTTTTCGTATTATAGTAATGAGGAATAAAAACTGGTTTTTTTTTTTTGAGAGGTTTATGCTACAGGGCGTGTGTGCTCGCCAGAAAGACAGAGAGAGACAGAGAGACAGAAAGTGAGAAATTACCCCCCAGGGGGGATGGCCACACTGCAATCCCTTTTCCTCCATTCTCCTCTTGGGATCTTGGGCACGCACGCACATGTGTCCGGCATGTTTAAACTGTTGGGTCTGGGACTAGAACCATGGTCGACTACATGGAAGTCCAGTGACTTAGTCATTACACCAACTGCTGGTCTCAGGAATAAAAACTTTATCTTGCTGACTGGTGGCATGGTAGTTGAGGCGGCTAGACCCCACATAGCTAACTTCACTGGGTGGCTTGAGGAACATGCAGGGTGCATGTGCATGCGTGCCCAAAATCTCGATGGAAGAGAGAGATGGAGGAGAAGAGATCACCGTTTTCCATGAAGGGGTGCTTTCTTGCTCCTCCCCCCATCCCCTCTCTTTCTTTGTCTCTCTCCGGAGAGTACACATGTCCTCTGGCAATTTTTTTTTTAAAAGCTTTTTAATTCTCTGGTACTTTTGAGTAGTTAATTACTAGAGAAAGGTTCAATTCCAAGCTACCTACCTAAGGAAGTAAATAAGAGAACAGTGCTGGTTTGGATTTTGACTCCTGTAAGGGAATTCACGCTGGTGGGTGCTCGGCAGTGTACCAGGCATATTAACACAGGTATGCACTTGGGCCATCACAGTGGTCCTTTCTGAGGGGTAAAGCCATCCCCCCCTTAAAGGAGATCACCTGTTTAAAGCCCATGTCTCAATACCAGGCATCGGTCAAATCTCAGGGAATGGCATCTTTTAGCACTTTTATTATTATCAGTAAGGACACTTGAAGCTCCGATGGGCTAGGTAGTGGCAAACAGCCAGTGGTGGAAACAGGAGTTGAACTAAGGAAGCAAAAGTAACTCTGCTTTTTAAGGTGAAGCCACTAGCGATTTCCTCCCCTTCGTCTCCCAATCCCTTCTTAGTATATCAACTTCTTATTCACCAAAAGAGCGTTTACACTGCAGTTGTCTCCAGCCCCTTTCAAATTTATTTACTTAAGCATATTGTCGAGAAGGTTGTTGCTTGTCTTCAGACATGCACTTATCGGGCGTGACCTTCCCTTTGCAGGTACTCCTCCCTGATGGTCTATAAGTTGCCTGTTGAGGATGTGCGACCTTTGTCACAGGCTTTCTTCAAATTAGAGATAGGTAAGAGTGACTCTTTAGAGAAAAGACTGGGAAACAGGAAAATCCAAAGCTCATGTAAAACCAGCATTAAAAAATACATAGACATACCACTGTGATATTGTATCATAAATACATGGCTCATAATCCAGTGGTTCTCAGCAAGAGGCGATTTGACGATGTCTGGAGATCATTTTGGTTCCTGCTACTCGGGTGGGGTGGCAGGGTGCAATGAAGATCTAGTAGAGGAAACCTGGAATGGAGCTAAATGTTCTACAATGCACAGATCAGTCCCCACCAGAAAGAAGGATCAGGCCAAACTGTCATTCATACTGCGGTTGAGTAATCCTGCCCTGATTGAACAGGGTTCTGGAGGAAAGAGACCATTGCCATCCAGGGCTGAAGTATCTACAAATTCACACAGAGAAATGTAAACACTGGCTTTTGTTTCTATGTATTCTTCAACAGTGTTAGCTGCTGGTAAGAAACTTCCACACTTTTCAGGTGGATTAATTCATGACTGTTAGGCGCTCGGATTTTGGTCTTGGCATAATGCATTGATCTCTCATGGGTTTGTTTTTGCCCACGTTAGTATGTGAAACCTGACTAAGCAAACGTGCGCACATGCCTCTTCTTGATCTGTTCTTTCTGGATTGTCACCTGCCCTCACTAGAGGCCCAAGGCATCCTAAATCTTAAAGCTATTCTTCTCTTTGAGACAGAGTTAAGATCACCCACGTGGGTTTTCTTTCACTCTACTTCTATCTTATAGTAAATGCAGCTATTTTCTACATTGACCATTTTAGCCTAGTGACCAATTTTGCATCATTCCAGCAGGAAGGATTCCCTCAAAATGGGCTTTGACCAACAGGAAGCATTTTATAATGAATTAGGAGAAGAGAGGTTGGTGTTCCAGAAGGGGTGCCTCCCTAGAACACATTGGAGCCTTTTCTTAATAGCCCTCTAATGTTTCTACTTCCAAAAATGTTCCTTCCCACTACAAATTCTTTCTGTTTTGCTTAATTTGCTAAAACTGGTGTTCTCATTTGGAAAGGGGAAAGGGAATAACTTCTCTCAGTTTCCTGTCCCACTATGTGGAAATGACATGAAGTATGAAATGCACTTAGCTAACATTTTTTTTCTTCAAAATGTTAGATTCTGTTACATTCTCAGCTGCAATACATTTATTGAATGAGCTGGGCCCAATATCCCACAAGCAAAATGATGCCTCTGACAATTCCTTTGTCCTACTATGTAGAGTCATTCTTCCAGGCTACCAGAACTCATTGGAGTGAAGCAAATTCCAGCAAAACTCTGTCTGAACATTGTCTCTCCCAGATCAAACTTGCCTCAAATTTTGAGACCTGCAGCTGGGCAAGTAGGATGGTTGTTTCCTCTCTCTTCTTTCTCTATTCCCTCCTTGACTCATCAACTGATGTTTTAGGCTTCTCCAGAGTGTAGAGTAAGGGCAGGGGAGAAAAGATGATATAGCTGCAAAGCTTAATTTAATCAGTAGAGCTGTGACATGGCATCAGGGTCACTCGTGTAGAAATAATCCATGGCTGGCCCTTTCTTTCATGGAATGCTTTCGTGAGTCCCTTGAAGAACCCCTCTCCCTTCCCATCTGTAACTCTGACTACTGTGATAAGTGTTGTCTCCTCCTCTTGGCCTTGTGGCCATCTGGCACCTCTTGAACCCCGTCTTCGAAATCCTTTACTCCTCTAGGTGATTTTCTTGAATTACCTCCCCTTCCAAGTCCACAAGAAACACTCAAATTCTAAAGGTACAGAGCAATCAGTCATTCACAGTATTTTTTTTCTTTCCAAATTTCCAGACACAAATCAGGGACTCATATCAGTCTCCATATCCCCCAAATCATGGGCTAACCCCGTGAACTTTCTTGATCAAAGAGAAAAGGAGGGAAGCCACAGCATTTTGATAAGTGTCCAAGAAAAATCTCTGCTTTCCAGTCTCAGTTTTCCATTCAGTATTTCCTTCCTCTTATGTATCTACATAATTGAGGTCTCACTGAGAGTTCAAATGGGTAACAGATGATAAACTCAAACTAGGGTGAGTGGAGAATTTCTATTTATCAAGAGATGATTGGCAGAAGTACAAGGAACAATCACCCAAGGCTAGAAACAGCAGAGCTATTACCATTTTGGATCCAAAAGGTCTAAGTAAGAGGAGAGTGACTGGAGCCTGGGAATAGAGTGAGAGATACTTGGGTCCAGGGAGGAAGTGAAAAAAAAAATCAATGTCTTGACAGCTCTACTGCATGCCTCTGCTGAGCTTGTCATTGGTAGAACCCACCAGGAGACATCTCTTATGTCAACCTCTGGGACATAGAGGGTCTCATGGTAGTTTTCCAGCACAGAGGGTACCATATATTAGCTTATCCTGCATAGGTGTCTAGAACCTCTTGTGTTGCTTCTAGTCTGTGATGCCTCTGCCAAAACTCTGAAAATGGAACACTATTTCCATCCTGTGATATGACCACATGGTGTATTTACTTTCCCACATTTAGTCCAAGAATATTTATTACCTTCTTTTGTATTTGAGATCTACTTACATGTGCTTCTTGTACATGAGTGATAAAACTCAACAAGTAAGAAATATATGAATTCCTGACATGTCTTCCTCCTCATGCAGTGAAACAGAGCTTTGACCTGGAGGAGTACAGCCTCTCGCAATCCACCCTCGAGCAGGTGGGTCATTTTAGTGACTCTGTAGCATCCGTGGCATACAGATGTTTACCCAGACATGTTTTCAAATGGTTTAACTACACTCTGGAGCTATAGGAGGCAGTGTGACATTCCTCTCTCTTTATTTATTTATTTATTTATTTATATTTTCTTCCACTTCAGGTATTCCTGGAACTCTCCAGGGAGCAGGAGCTGGAGGGCTTTGATGAGGAACTTGATCCTTCAGTGAAGTGGAAGCTCCTCCCACAGGAAGAGCCTTAAGGCCCCAAATAACTTGTTTCTTTAAGCATTTCTCTCTCTCTTTTTTTCCTTAAAAAAAAAAAAAAAAAGATTTTTGTGATAGGGGACATGCACTTGCTATAGAGAAAAAAAACAGAGACAGAAAGAGAAAAATCACCCTCAGGGGAGATGGCCTCACTGCAATCCCTTCTCCTCCATTCTCCTCTCAGGATTTTAGGCAGGCGCACACATGTGCCCAGTGTGAGTTTTAAGCCACCGGATCCAGGACCGCAGTTGACTATGTGGGAGTCCAGCGACATAATCATTATGCCACCTGCTGGTCCTAAGCTTTTGTCTCTTTTGAAGACAATGTTTTATAGCATTTATATACCCTATCTCAGATATAGTACAAAATATCATCATTTTTTCCCCAAATATATTTCTTATATTGGGACTAGGGAGCAAATTAAGTAAGGCCAAAGAAGAGGCCTGAAGTTATGCCAGACTATGCAGCCTCTGTGCCAGCACTTGACACTAGCTTTCATACAATGTTAAATTTTAAAAATGCATTTATTATAGAATTATTCATATTTATAAGGAGCACATATAGTTTAATTTTCTTTCTCTAAACTTCAAAATATTGACTACTTTAATGTTTTCTTATCGTTTTGATTAAGCAAAATAGTAATTAAGATATAATGTTGATTTGGGGAGAAAGGGAGTGACCTGGTTACACGGCACAGTATTTGCTTTTTTGAGATCCATTCACTTATTTTCCTTTTCTATCCATTTTCAAACTTTAGACTACAGTGGCTATATTTTGTCTGTTGTGACTACAATGAAAATTTAAAACATGTTAAAGTAAACAATTGTAGTAAGAATTTGAATGACCAAGTTGATAAATATTTTAAAATATATATTTTACATACAAGTTTGAAACATATTTCTGATTTTTTTTTTATGGGGCAAGGGTCTACTTGTATGCAAAGCACTAAAACATCATAGGTTTTAATTTCTTATATCTAAAAATGTTATGACTTTTCCTACTGATAAGCTCTATAAACACCTTAAAAATCAATACAACATACCCTCTTATTTTAGTGAGTTTTTGTCATCATCACTGCTATTATTGGTAGCTAATCAAACATTCAAAGGAAGTTGAGTGAAAGAACTTTGCTTTGATTCTAGTTTTCTTATATCTTCCTAGTATCCAAAAATAGAACACTGCCACTGACCTATGAGAATGCTCATATGAAAGGACCCCGGATTTCTTATTTTACAAAAATGAGTCATTAATACTGACCCTACTGATTCACTTCACTTTTGAGTCATAAGAGTTAATACAAGTCAACACATTGAAAACTAGATTTCAGTTTACTTACATTTGTAGTACAGTAAATTTTCCTTGCATGGAGCCAAGTTGCCAAAGACTGTGCCATTACTATTGTATATAAGGTTTTCCCCTTAAATAAAGCATAACTTTCTAAGGCTTGTTTTAAGTGCACTAATGATATTCTATTAGACTCAGGAGTTTAGTAAAGCACTTTTTGGTAAGAAAATATCAATCATGCTACATTCTTGGCCCTGGCCAAGAGATACATAATGTTAGCATTCTGAGAGAATGTTCCCAAAGCAATGCTAGTAACCTCATGAGCGTTTTACAAGTAGAAGTTCGTATTTAACAGTCCTATGAAAGAAGCTAATACAGCAAATTTGGGCCATGTAATTTCAGATCTATAATTTCAGAAGCATAATATGATAGTGGCAATATGATCATCATCATGAGACTATGAGTACATATTATCTTCCATTTTTTCTATACAGCTATTTTGTGCAGGTCTCAACATAATCTTACAAATACAGTAATTATGTTTATTTATAATTTGCATTTTGGGAAGCAGAACTTTTAAAATATCCCATAAAAGATGTTTCTCTCCAATCTCTGGAGCCTAGGAATATGATGTAATATTACTCCAGTGTCTCTGTCATGTCACGTAACACATTTCACATTAAGATGGAAAGATTATTATCTTTGTGATAATCTTTAGATTATTAAGTCCGATATAATTCCCTGCTTTCATGAATGCAAAGGACTCTCTCCAGCTGGTGACTAACCTACATAAAGACTTGAAGCATGAGAAGGACTTCATGCTGTCTGTCTTTGAAGATGGAAGGGCCCTTGGAGAAGGAATATAGGTGTTCTCTAGTGTATTGCCTGAGAGGGGCCAAACAAAAGAAAAAAACTGAACTGTCACAAAGCGAAACACTCTGTGTTTGGTTATTGATATTTGGGGGTTTGTTACAACAAATAGTATTATATTGACTAACAATCATTCATGCCAAGAAAAGGATGAAAACACAAGTGTGAAGTGTTTCTCATGCACATCACTCATGTAATTAATGAAGACCTTTGAATTGTTGCAAGCTGTCTGCCCCCAGTCTTTGCCTAGAGCACAACCCTGCAAGGGCATCCTTCCTACTGTCTCCTATGTGTTTATCTGTGTTAACTCTAAATTGATGTTTCATTCCCAGTCTATGTGTATCACACCATCCTCAAAGTGCCTAGCCAAATGCTATAGTTTGAACATATTCCCCAAAGTTCACATGTTGAAAACTTAATCCCCAATACAGCAGAGTTGGGAGGTGGGCCCTCACAAGAGGTAATTAAGTCATGAGGGTTCTGCCCTCAAGAATGAACTAAGATCATTATTGCAAACAAGTGTTACTTATTTTAGAAGTCACAGAAGTGAGGCTGACCCCCTCTTGCTCTCGCTCTTGCTTTCTTGTCCTTACATTTTCTGCCATAGATGACAGAGCATGAAGGCTCTTGCCAGATGCCAGCATTGTGCCTTGGACTTTTCAGCTTCCAGAACTGTGAGCCAAATAAATTCCTGTTATAAATTTCCCAGTCTGTGGTATTCTGTTGTAGCTGCATAAAATGCACTAAGACATCAAGCAATAGTAACTTGATGCTAGTACAAATGTTTTTTCTTGTTTTGATATTTATCGAGTTATAATCATGCCAATTTTAAAGCCAGAGAGTTAAAAATCTTGGATTAAGGGGGGCCAACAGGTGTGACACTCTACCCATTGTAAAATTGAAAGCCATGTGTTTGGGTGTCTTGACAGGAGAGCTCAATGTTGAAGCCAATATATCAGCTAACATAGAAAAAAATCTTTACACAGTGCTAACTCCTCACCTGAATTTACAGTGTCAAAGGTCATTGTCCATACTTTGACTTGGTTTCTTTGGCAACTTTGTTCCCTTTCTTATTACTTGAACTATACTTGCTGGCCAGATTTTCACTTTCCAACCATGATCTTTCATTATTTGTATCCTAGACTCTCAAATCTGGGTTCTGCAGTTGTGTTGTGTTCTTTTAGACTATAGGTATGTGCTCACTTTAAACACTATATTTAAGATATGTCTCCTAGCAATACATACTATTTTATTGGGTTTGGTTATAGATCAAGAAACGGATCTCCTGAATCATCCCGAATGACCATCCTTCATTGGTGTGCATCACTTTAACACCAAATATACTTCCTTATTTCCTCTCGGTGCAGTTTTACTTCATCTTTCTTGCTATTTTAGCCCATGAACTCTGCTAGTTGGAAATTTCTCCATGTCCTGTGAGCATTGTCAGTACTCAATATCTTTGCTTACTTGTCAACTGCCCAAAGGAAGAGATTTCAATCACCTGGTTTTAGAAGACCCTCCTGACTCCTGTTGATAGCATCTGGAGTCACAGAATACACTATTTTTCTATTCTCAGAGCTGAGCACCTCAACTTTCTGGATCATGAGATAATTTACTGCAGTCCACAGACCAACACTATGGTCATTATGGGCCTGGAACTTTTGATGATTTATGTCCAGTTTACTGGGCTCTAACTGTGGCCCTAATTGCCCTTTCCAGTCTACTTTGGTCAACCAAAAGTTTTGAACCTTCCGATCAAGGGCGAGCTTCAGCGGCTTCTGGAAAGAGGCTCATGAGGCGATCTGCTCCCAAAAATAATCACTGCCAATATTGTCATCTTCTATCTGTTTCTTTTTCATAATGCCTCTTTATTTTTTAGTTTTTATTTTTTTTTTTTTTGAGAGGTTTTTCGCTATAGGGCGCGTGCGCTCGCCAGACAGACAGAGAGAGACATAGAGACAGAAAGCGAGAAATCACCCCCCAGGGGGGATGGTCACGCCGCAATCCCTTCTCCTCCATTCTCCTCTCGGGATCTTGGGCACGCACGCACACGTGCCCGGCGTGAGTTGTAAGCCACCGGGTCCGAGACGTGAACCGCGGTCGACTACGTGGGAGTCCAGCGACATAGCCATTACGCTAACTGCTGGTTCCCATAATGCCTCTTTATTTATGATCTGCTGTTATTCCCAAATTTGCTAACACTGGCTCATGCATAGGAAAGGGAGTCTTCTCAGCATTGTTTCCTTCCTTAAATGCAGATCTAAAAACTGCACAATGTGCAAGAATAGTGCTCGCTCTTTTTGCTCCAAATCCGTGAAAATGTTTATATTTTAACTGATGAAAATGTGCTGAGTGCATGAATGTTTTATCACTTCCTTTACTACTAGTCTTCATTTACTATTTGTGCCCTATGATGATTGACTAAACCATCCAAATTCAAATCTTCCATTATTTTAATTAAAATATAATATATATTTGACCTTATGTAGTTAAACAGACCTCCCCCCTGGAGTAGCACAATCCCTTGAAGTACACCTTAGAGCAGTTTTAGTGATTTTTATTTCATCTATATACCATAAATATATGATATCACATGTACATTCTTTTCACTTGGGGCTACCGGAGGCAGTGTGCTATTTTTTTCCTCACTTTATTTCTTTTTTCACTTTCCTGGGACTCTCCAATAAGAAGCAGAATGGTTTTAATGAAGAATTTGATCCCTGGGTGAAGCGGAAGCATCTCCCATAAGAAGAGCTTTAAAACCCCAAGCAAACTAATTTTATAATTAAAATGTTATCATGTTACTCAGAAATACTGAAAGGAGTCTTTGTGTGGTGGCAAGAAGGAGCCAGTGTGGAATAAAGGCAGTGACAAGGGGACAGCAGCATCTACCAAGCTGGCCTCTCTAGGACAGCTGACTCCTCTGTAATCTCTACATATCATACCTGTTCTCTGTCTAGTTTTATTCTTTTTTCTTTGCTTTATTTTTTCTCCTTTTTATTTTTATTTTTTTTTTTGCTATAGAACATGAGCACTTGCCAGAGAGAAACAGAGACAGAGAGGGAAAGTGAAAAATCACCCCTCCTTCTCCCAAGGATGGCCTCACTGCAATCCATTCTCTTCCATTCTCTCTTAGGATTTGGGGCATGCACTTAACCTCCACCTCCACCTGCTGGCCTAGAGTTTTTCCTTTTTTTTAACTTAATGTTATGTGTAAACCTATTCTCGTGGCAGTAAATTGCTTTTATTTATTGCTGGTAGTATTCCATTGTGTGAATATAACATGATTTTATTCACTCTGGCTATTATGAATAAACCTGTTATGAACATCCTTAATGGTGGATGTATTAAGGTTCTCCAAAGAAACAGAATTAAAAGAAGATATGCGATATAGAGATATATAGATGGATAGATAGATAATGAAGGGCTTGGCTCATGCAGTTATGGAGGCTGAGAAGTCCCATGAGCTGCTATCTGCAAGCTGGAGGCTAAGGAGAGCCTGGTGTAGTGCCAGCCCAAACCCAAAGGCCAAAGAAGCCAGAAGAACCAATGATTTAAGTCCCAGGCTGAGTTCACAGTTCCAAGAACTGAGAATTCTAATATCCAACAGCAGGAGAAGGTGACTATTACTGTTTAATCAAGAGCAAAGTCACTTTTCTTCAGTCAAAATGGATTGGATGATTCTCACCTGTATTGATAAGGGATCCTCCTTACTCAGTCTACAAAATAAAATGCTAAACTCTTCCAGCATCACTCCCACAGCTCACTCAGAAACAAAGTTTTATAAGCTATCAGGGTATCTCTTAGCCCAGTCAAATTGGCATCCATGCCAAGTGCATGCAATTTGACATCAGGAAACTCTGGATAGGCCCGTTGGTAGTGTAGTGGTTAAGGTGGCAAGATCCTGCATGGCCAACTGTGCAGTCTGAGTCCTGGACCCAGCATCTTGAAAAACATGCCGGCCATATGTGTATGCCCAAAATTCTGAAAGGAAGGAAAATTGGAGGAGAAGAGATTGTGCTGTGACCATTCTCTATGGGGAGGAGGGGGCTTTCTCATGATCTCTTTCTCTGTCTTTTTTCTTCTCTGTCTCTCTCCAGGCAGCACATGTGCCCATCCAGCAAAATATTTTAAAAAATAAACTCTGGGTAAAAGTTTCTAGAAAAATCTTCTATATCTCACTACTCACGTCGACAAACCAGGCTATGGAACCCATTAAGTTAGGTGTAATCTACACAAGTTTACATAATATAGCAGACCTAGCCCTGAATAGCATCAGGGAAGTTTGCCCCTTTTAATGGCCCCTTCTAGGACACTAGCTGACTCATCTTGCTAGTCTGACCAAGGATCACTTACAGACTTCCTGTCCCCATGGAGATAGGCAGAGAGCTTTCACACTTAAGTGAAAGATTACATTTCCTTACACCACCCATCCTGCTGGTTCTTGGTCAGTCTTTTTAAGTTATAAATCATTAACTGTTTTTTCCCCCCATGGACTGTGCAGGATTTATAGAATAGAAGAAGTAAAAGGATAAACATCAAAGTCCTAAATATTTGTATCATTCAATGAACAAGAGATAATTGCTTTAAAGTAGTATTGACAAAGTTGTCTATTTTTCTGTGGCCCATAAACTAAGCATAATTTTTACCTTTTTAAAGGTAAATGATGCAGGAGTTGGTGGAGTGGCTATGTCACTGCACTCCCATATAGTCGACTGTAGTTTGAGTCCCGGACCCGGTGGCTTAAACTCACACCGGGTGCATGTGTGTGCATTCCCAAGATCCCAAGAGGAGAATGGAGGAGAAGGGATTGTAGCATGGCCATCCCCCCGGGGGGTGATTTCCCACTTTCTGTGGGAAATCTGTCTCTCTGTCTCTCTCTGTCTTTCTGGGGAGCGCATGCGCCCTATAGCAAAAACCTCTCCAAAAAAAAAATAAATAAAGGTAAATGATGCAAGAAGGACACACAACAAAGACTATATGTGATCCACAAAACTAAAAATATTTACCACATGGTACTTTTCAGAAAAATTGTGTTAATCCCCGATTTACAGAAACATTTCAATTTAGTAAATATTTTAGAAAAAAAACTTGTTCATAATTATGCACAAGCTTGACATCTCTTTTGCCTCTTTCCACCAATGAAATTTGGAGTTTATGAAAGGTAGTCATAGATTAACTCAATGTACCAACTGATTGTTAACTAAAATCTATCAGTAGTTTCTCCTCCAGTGCATTGTCTTCCATTAAAAGAGGAAGTTTTAATTCAACCTTCCCATATATTTTATTATTAATACAGTATTTTCTTAGACTGTTTAAATTAATCAAGTTAATTTTACCAGTAGCATTAGGGCTATACTGGATAGTAGCTTTATTACAATTCAGATCAAAATCATTACAAGGGCCAGCCACAGTGGTACAGCAGTAATGTAGTACTTTACAAGCTCAGCCCACATGAGAAAGTAGTAGGTTCATGTCTCAAGGTCACCTTGAATACGCTGGGCATGTACATTTACCTGTGATCCTAGCTGGCTAAGGCTAGGGGTGAATCATGGTGTGAGGATCCCATTGAGGATGCCAATCTCTCTTTCTCACAAGAAATAAATAAATAAAATTGTTAAAACTTCACAAAACAAATTGGGTAGAATTACAACTGATTTTCTCAGCCTTCCCAACAAAATGCCCCTTTGCCTACATATCAAATGTTATTATTGATCGGGTATAAATTGAATCTGGACTGGGCTATAAATTCCAGTCTTGTAGACATAACCCTATTTCACACTATAAGGTTGTGCTGACATGGATTTCCAGTGGGTTTTATCTTTATTTATACCTATGTTTCTCTTTTGATAAAGTCACACTCAACTTTAAAATAGTCCCATTGTCACATTACCACATTAGTAATTTTTGTTCATGTGCAGGGTCTTAGTAACTAAAGGACACCAAAACAAACTATGATCCCTGTTTACAAATTTCCATAAAGCTCAAAGGTCCATAACTTTGCTTTTTGTTCTTCCACCATCTCAGACCATTGTTCTTGTGTTACCTCTGCTTCTACCCTACTTACAACGTCTCCCAGGTCAGCATGAATCCTCTTCCCACTTTTATTCCTGGCATGTTCATTACCTGTTTTATTTACTTTTTAGTGTATTTATTTCTTCCATCAGACATACAGAGAGAGAGAGAGAGAGAAAACACACCCAAGACATTCCCAACATGGTCGTCACATCATACTCCATCCCCAGCTTCAGATGGATGGGTCAGGGGCACACACATCTGCCTGCAATGTGCTCGGGGAGGCCCTAGGACATGAACCCAAGACCTTTCCCATGTGGGTCCAATTGTATTGCCCCTGTTCATCACCTGAGTCCATGTTATTCTATTTTTAAAAAGTTGCTTTATCTCTTCAGAAGTTTACCACCCATTCTATTCCTCCTAAAATAATATGGTGATGTCTCCCTTCATTAAAGGTAAATTCAGCTTTGTTTGAACACCATACCCACTTCACCTGAGGTTCTTTCAGAGTGTTATCTATGTTGAGTTATCTACTAAATATGTCACAGCCATTGAGTACTTATTACTTAAGTATACGTAGTTTAAGTATAAAATTTGATCCAAAAATGACGAGTTTCCCAGGATAATGCCATAGGAGTCATACTTATATAGATTAGTTTGGGTATTCCAAAGAACTTCCTAAAGCACCTTCAGTAGATGTTGGAGTTTCTAGTAGTAGGCATGAGTCCACCAAGTCTCTCTAAACTGATACTGGTTTCAACTTGCCACATTTTTTTTTTTTTTGGCCTTGATTATTGCCATCCTTCTCCAAAAAAAAAATGTAATCTGTAGGCCTCAGGGCAATACTAAGACATCTGTATGATTTATGATAAAGCTGCTTTATGACTCATTTTGAACTTGAATAAGAAAACTGCTAGAATTTGCTTTATGCCTAACACCATTTCCATAGTCTAAAATACATATAAAATAAAGTAATAAGTCATTAGGGAGGAAAAAAGCAAGCAATGTGCATTAAGATGATGTATAACATAATCACATTTACTTTATTTTTACATTAAATCATTGTATATCATTACAGAATAAAAAATGAATTTTCTAGCCTGAATACACTACATATTAGTCTAGACAAAGATATTACCATACATGTTGTCATCAACAAATAATTTTCCATGTTTTTGTCCCTTAAATGTTTCTTTTCTCCTTGATTCCCTCCCTAACCCTTCCTCATTTCCCAACCTCCTCTCACACTGTCTCTAGTATTCACAGTTGCTCTCCGTGCTTTTATGCCTTCCGATCTTTTAGCTTCTGCCAGAGTCAGACATTCTGTATATATTAAGTGGGGACATACAATGCCTCTCTTTCATGGTATGGCTTGCTTTGCTTAGCAAAATATTTTCCATATTTGTCCATTTTCTATCAAATGCCAGGGTCTTGTTTTCTATGGCTGAGTAGTATTCCATAGTGTATACATGCCATACTTTTTCAGTATATTAATCTGTGGACATTTGGTTTGGTTCCATGTCTTATCAATTATGAATAATGCTACAAAAACATAGGTATGCAAGTGTTTTTCAAACCGAGTGTATTCTTATCCTTTGGGGAAATACTTAGGAGTGGAATTGCTGGATCATATGGTAGTTCTATTTGTAGACCTTTAAGTAACCTCCATATTCTCCATAGTGACTGTACTAATTTTCATTCCCAGCAACAGGGTAGGGGAGTTCCCTTTCACCACAGCCTCACCAGCACTTACTATTCTTTATTTTTTTAATCTTAGTTAGCCATTCTGACTGGGTTTAGGTGGTATCTCATTGTGTTTCTGTTTGCTTCTCCCTTGAGCAGTTTTTCTTATGCTGTTCAGCTGTTCTAACGTCTTCCTTAGAGAGTTGTTTGTTCAGCTCATTTGACTATCTTTTAATCAGGTTGATTTTGTTTCTTTTTTTGGGGGGTAAGCTGTTTGAGTTCCCTAAATATTCTGGTTATCTGAGGCGTAGTTTACTGATATAATCACATTTATTTAAGAATGTATCCAACATCAAATGGCAAACTTCAACAATGTAAAACTTCAATTACTTTTGCACTGAGCTATAATACAATGATTGATTGAGAATGACTAGAGTTCAGGCCAGAATGAGAACTATGTTCAGTTCTATCAGTTGCCTGAGCTATTACCTTGTAGTCTACCTTACACAGTAACTTTTAGCAATCCATAACTCCTGCAGCTAAGAGAATAATCACTTTTGTGGTGGACTCTGTTTAGGTCATTTGCTTGGCATGTGTCAAGCTACTGTGGACCTCATCTTAGGCTCTGGGATACCTACTCTTTCAATCAGGATCTTATTTCTCCAGAAATAAGGGGGTACATTTGAGGGGGCACATTTTGGCTGATGAAGGGGCAAGAAAATGATGAATTGGAAAAAGTTAGAAAAGGTCTTTGTTCTGAAAGAGAGACAAAGAATTAGGCAAAACTATACCTATCATTTAGTGCAGTTTTCACACTGTCCCTTTTACTATTCATTGTCAGTCACAAAAACTTGCCTCTTGCTCTATTCATATTTGTTTGAGTAGCTCAATTTGCTAAGTTGTTTATTTTTCCACAGTGATTTCAGACTTTTTCTTGGTAAGTGTGTGGGGAGATTTCTCTAAGATGTAAAAAAGAGAATCACATACTTCAAGACTGTTGAGCATTGTAACCTGTCTCTATTTTCGTCCCCACTGAGATTGTGTCCCCGTTTTTACCATCTAATCTACACCCATTCCTTATCAACAGTTCACCTGGTCCCCAGAATCTAGTCTCTTGTGTACCTCTCCTGCTCTTACTGGTACAGGGTAGCCAGATCCCACAGCTCTTTTGGGATGTGGTCTTTTCCTTATGGGAGCTAGCATGTCTCTAGTGATCTTATACTGCAACTTATACCTAGTTCTGGTCTAATATCCATGAAGGGAGGTGGGAATAGATCCTGAGGAGGCACCTACTGTCATCCAGGGGAAAGGCTTCCAGTATGAAGAAATGCCAGGCTTAGTAGGGCAGGCTGGGACACTTCCACAAGATCAGAAGGCACAGGATATGGATGATCACAATATCTAGGGGCTCCCACTCAAATATCCCCATCCCATGTATCAGGGTCCTGAACTTTCCTATCCAAGACCACAGTGACATGACAGATCGGCTATGGCAGAGAGTTACCTGTCTTGCAAGTTCAGCTACTTGGACCATTATGTTGTGAGCTTGGTGTTCTGCTTCCTCTCCCTCTCTAATTACAGGAAATAAGTGTCTTGACTGATGAGTCCTTGTGACTTCTGCAGCTGCTCTTTAGTCAGCTGTTACTGAGCCTCAGCTAAAGTGTATCAGTGATGCTTAACAATAGTCAGGACATAGCTGTTCTTCTAGCTACTGTTTCCTCCATATGTCTCAAAAGTTTTACGAATGTGTGCCTGACAGTGCACTTCTTTCCAGCATCAGATTACTCAATTTTCCAGTTAATAATCAGATCACCACCACCTGTGTGTGGGTTCATGCACCGCTATCAACAGTCAGGAAGTGAGAAATCTAATTCAAAATCCCATCTCATCACTTGCTTTTTGAGGGACCATTTCTAACACCAAGAATTGGACACTCTAGTACAAGGCAGTAAACTGAGCTTTTGAATGCAAGATAATTAAAAGAGATGAACGTCTACTAAAAGAAAAATGAGAAAGAGGATGGAAAATGACGTATTGTTTTGTACAAGATCAAGAAAGCCTCCAGCAACCCTGCAGTTTGCCTGGAAACCAGTAGTGCCTGTTTCCCATCTAGCTGAAGCAGGTGGCTTTGCACACACACACACACACACACACACACACACACACACTTGCCTCACTCAGTCACTGGATGTAGGCTGTCCCAGGAAGAATGTGACCTTATGCCAGACAGAGCTCTGTAGTTAAGTGGAGTCTGAAGGAACTGAGAGCTAGAGGCCATTTACTGATGCGCTTCCCCAAACTGGGGGGCAGACATTTCTCCTGTGAACAGAATTAGGTGGAACAGCTCAATGTGTACCACTCAGTCTGTGTATAGTTCATTTCTTAATACGAGCATGTCACAAAGATACAATAGGCAAGCATCACTGATAAGAATTATTACCCCACAGATACATGAAGCTCAGTTTTCTTCGGAAGTAGAATCGGATACTTTCTGATGTTCGAATGCAACGTAGATGTTTATCTAAGTAAGAAATGATGAATGTTGAACATCCTGAACAGAATTTGGTGTTACATTTCTGTGTATTTTCAGTCTTTTGAAAGTAAAAAATCATTCATACCAACCTATACTTAGGGACACAGTTTCACAGGCACAGGTGAAGTGAAGAAAGAAAGAAATAGTACTGTAGAGAATAAATCTAGATTTTTACCACAATGGCAAACTTATCCGAGTATGAGTTCTTGTTTGGGGTGGTAGTGCTCAGGGTCAAGCATGCACCTTAACAAATAAGATAGAAGGTGCCAAGACTCAGGCTCAAATGCCACTTGGGATGGCCACACTCACTTCCTTCCAAGGACCCTGAGATACTAAACTGCCAAGTTTTGCCCTCTGTCATCAGTCCTTCTCCTTGTGACCAAAATCACTTTGTTTACTGTGAATCTATTCCAGGCTTATAACCACCAAACAGACTGGTAACCACCGAGTAGAGATGATAAATATGCTTCCTGCAGATAGGCATCAGTCACAGGTTGTAGCCTAAAACCCCAGAGACCAGCCTCATTAATTTCTTATGAGTTTTTCCCCAGTGGTCTACAAGTGTAACTTCTAGCCCACGCTTTCTTCAAATTTTAGAGAGGTAAGAAATATAATTTTGCAATGAGACTCCGAAAAACAGATCATTTCCAACATTGAAATAACCCATGTATATGATACATTGAATTGGGATATTGTATGATAAATCAAAACCTCCAATCAAAATTCAAAAGCATGGAAACAAGAAGCTGAAATACGGTTTCTAGGTGTATGTACTGTTGACAGTAGAGTCTTGTCTCTTGCCTTGTGTGTGTTCTTCATTTGTTTTACTAAAATACAAATAAAGAAGACAAAACTTAGTTCTATATATACTCAGTTATATATTCATCGAAGGGGATCACATTTTTCTGGAGAACAGAGACCCATACATTAAGTACATTAAATATAGGATGAATTCTTTGTACTTGTACATCATTTTATTGACTTATGCCACAGTTTAAGAAACAGGCCACTCATCTGTACATGAATAACATAAGCTCCTGTAGCTGACTGCACTTTACAACTGAACATCCAGCACCAATCCCTCCAGCACAGACTTGTTAGTTTTCCTGGATATCTTAGCTCATGAACTCCACTAACTAAAATCCTTTCCTGTGCTATTTTCTCTCTCTCTCTCTCTCTCTCTCTCTCTCTCTCTCTCTCTCTCTCTCTTTTTAAATTTCCAATGATATCTTTGGTTGCTTGTCTCTTACTCTAAAGAAGAGATTCAGATCTCCTAGTTATAAAAGACCTTCCTGATTCCTGCCAGCATCTGTCCATGGACATAGAATACCTCTTCTTTCCATCCTTTGCATGAGCTGAATATTTTCTGGGTCACATGGCCATCTGTCACTACCCCTAGATTTGCCTTGTGACCAGTGCTAGCTCTGGATTGTCTATGGTCTATTTCTTGTCTGGGTTCCAACTGTCCTTCGTAGACTATTTTGGTCAACCAGAAGTGTTTTTGATTTGTTGAGAGGCAAGCTGTCATTGCTTCCAGAAAGAGGTCTGTGGGGCTATCTGTTCCCCAGAAAACCACATGTGTCTTTTTCTACAATCTTCTGATGCTTCCCTTTGCAAATGTTTCTTCCTCTTGTAGCTTCCTGTTGCTGTGCCAGATGTGTAAAAACACTGGCCATGTACAGGAAAGGAACTTTCTAAGCATTGTTGTTTCTTCCCCTTAAATTCAGTTATCATTAGCTATGCAACATCAGCAAAGAAATTTTTTCTTCAAACACAAGCAAATGCATTGATTTCTTTTAACCTGATGACACATTCAGTCCATGAGTGCTTAGTACCTTTCTTATTCACATAAGATATTTTCACATTTATTACATATACTTTGTGTTGACTTTTCAGATCATCTGGATAAAAAAATAAACATACCTTTAAAATAAGTTCACACTTCTGTGATTACAATTTCAACCTAGAAGAGTACAGCTCTCACAGGCTATCTTGGAGCAGGTGATCATGTTTTAGGGCATTTATATCAGCATATGAAAGTCGTGGATAATAAACATCTTCCCATTCACGTGGAGCTATGTGAGGCAGTGTGATATTTTTCTTCTCCCTTTACTTCTCTCCTCCATATAAGTTTTTCCTAGAACATCTCCAAGGAGTAGGAACTAGATCATTTTTTTTTTTTTTGGAGAGTTTTTTGTTGTTGTTGTTGTTGTTGTTTTGCTATAGGGCACGTGCGCTCACCAGACAGGCAGAGAGAGACATAGAGACAGAAAGCGAGAAATCAGAGGGGATGGTCACGCCACAATCCCTTCTCCTCCATTCTCCTCTCAGGATCTTGGGCACGCACGCACACGTGCCCGGCGTGAGTTTTAAGCCACCAGGTCTGGGACGCAAACCATGTTCGACTACGTGGGAGTCCAGCGACATAACCATTACGCTAACTGCTGGTTCCCGGAACTGGATCATTTTAATGAGGAACGTGATCCCTGAGGAAAGTGGAAGCTCCTTATTCCTTTAATATTATGCCTTTGTGTTTAAAAATTCTATCAGTTATTTGATATAAGCTATAGTTTTTATACAGAAATGCTGTAATAAGTCTTCATGCCAGAAGAAAAAGAGAAAGTGCTGAAGTAAAGTCGGTGTCTTTTGACCTCAATCACCTGGTCCTGGCAAAGAAAAGTGGGTGGATGGAGAGGTAGAGAGTGGGCCATATACTAGTCCAGACATTACATCTAGTAATGCAGCTTGAGCCACATGCAAAAGGGTTCATGTCTCAGGGCCTCTCGAACCACACTCCATACTGGATGCACACACACAATCACACACACACACACACACGCTTGAGATCGAGACTGACTGAGTTTGGAGTTGGATCACAGGGTGAAGACATTGTTGGGAGTGCCTGTCTCTTTCTCTCTTTCTTAGAAGAAATGAATAAGTGAACTTTTTTTCAAAAGGAAATATTTAGATATATAGATAGATGACTAGATAGATATAAGTAAGTTATAAATAGATGATAGATGATACTTAGATGTAAAATTGAATTCCATTTTAATTGTATGCTGCTAATTTTTTTAAAAAAGAAACTTCTCAGAAGGTTTAAAATACTAAGTATAGTAACCAGAATTAACTTTTAATTTTTCTATAAATGTTCTACTAATAATTTCCGACTTGTATTATCCTAAATAAAGGTAAAATACAGAATGTAAGGAAAGAAAAGTAAGTCACTTATAAAACACAGCAGCACAATGTTTGCTTTTGAAATTCATGGTGAATTTTTTTGTTTTCCAATGTAATAAATAACCTTTATTGTTAAAATGGCCACACAACACAAAGCAATATACAGATTTGAAATAATCTCTACAGCATACAATACGATTTTTCAAAGCATACATGCACTGCATGTCAATCAAGTCAAAGCTATTACCATATACATCATCCTTAACAAATAACTTAACATTCTTGTATCTGTTAAGTTTTGTTTCTGAGCCCTTCCTTCCCATTCTCACTACCCACCCCCACCTATACAGTCTCTGGTATGTACACTTGCAGTGTTATTGTATCTTCCAATCTTTCAGGTTTTGCCATAGAGTGCAGACATTTGGTATGTATTGAGTGGGGACATATAATGTTTGTCTTCCATTGTCTTCCTTGATTCAGTTAACATCAAACCTATATTCATCCATTTTGTACCAAATGACAGGATCTCATTATTTTTTAGCAGAGTAGTAGTCCATAGTGTCACGTTTTTTTGAATATAGTCATCCATTCTTGGGCATTTGGGTTGATTCTATGTCTTACCAATTGTGAATAAATATGCTGCAACAAACAGGGATGTGCAAGTATCTTTCCAACTGAGAGTTCTCCTGTCCTTTGGGTAGATACCAAGGTGTGGAACTACTGGGTTGTATAGTATTTCTATTTGTAGGTTTTTGAGGAACCTCTATATTGTTTGCTACACTGGCTGTACCAATTTACTTTCCCATCAACAGTGAGCAGGGTTCCCTTTTCACTACAGCCTCACCAGCACTTGCCATTATTATTATTTTTAAAATTTAGTTTGTTCTTTTTTTTTTCTTTTTTTATTTCATATTATTTTATATGTTCAATCACATGTGTGTGTGTGTGTGTGTGTGTGTGTGTGTGTATGTTTTTAATCATAGCCATTCTAACATGGGTTTAGAGGTACCACATTGTTGATTCAATTCTGTCTGCCGCTTTTCCTCTCTCACCAGGATCCAGTCATGGGGGTCTTTCCCTAATTACTCAATTTTCAATATTTTCCCAAAGGTCCCACCCTTCAACACAATTATTTGATCTAGTTTTCATTCTCTTCATTCTGTTACTATGGCTCAACATTAGAATTTTTGGGAATAGTTTCAAATTATAGAAAATATTAACTAATATTTCTCATTTTGAGATGTTTTCAATGTTCTTTTCTAATGAGAATAGAAAAGGATGCATCTGATTAATCACTAGATAAACATCATGTACCTACTCTAGAAAAATACCATGTCTAAAAAAGCAGCTGTAAATGGGGACCACTACTTGTTTGAGCCTAATAGGGTCTAACCATTCTCCAGCATCTGCCTAAGTTTCTTCAGGGGTCAGATTGGCAAAATAAATGAAGATGTATTAGGCACCACCACCTACATCCTTTATGTTAATGGTGATAATAGTCTCTGTTTTCCTCTTGTCCAGGATGCTGTGTGTGTGTGTGTGTGTGTGTATATATAATGCTGTATGTGTGTGTGTATACACACATATATATAATTAATGTTCATATGTGTAATAAACAGAGTGAGAGGGAGAAGCACCCTTGATGGGGCCTTGTTATGCCTTGATCTTTAGGATCTTGGGCACATGCATACATGCCTTACTGTGTGTATATTCTGAATGCAAACCTACAGTTGGCCATGTGGCTTCCCACACTGCAGTTCAGTTTATTACTGACTGTGCCACCACTCTGAACCATGTTCTTGATTAAGTATCTCGGCTAGCAGTAGACTTGTGAGAATCATCGAAGGTGTCTACTTTCTTTTTCCCATCATGATAGTTCTTACCCTAGAGGTCAAAGACCCAAAATGAGGGTTATTTCAGCCAAGTAAATCAATTCTGATAATACACTTGGTGGTAGAGAAGTGACCACTGGTGTGTTCATAGACCCACTGGGACTACAGAGAGCTGGATTTAACCAGAACTCTATTCATTTCCTTGGCCCCATGCCACCACTCTAACACTGGGGATCACTGTGACACTTTGGGTGTCCGGGTACCTGTGTCTATTCAGACCCTATGCCCAGTGGCCCTTGAAATGTCCAAAGATATCTCTTTCTCCACTGTGCATTCACCCAAGTAATGGCTGTAGTTCCCTTTGAGGCAGGGCTGGGAAATGTAGTCACCATAGAATGTCCAGATGTTGCAGGATCTTTCTAACAGGGTACTGGGTATCTAAAAATTAGCCCAGAACTTGGAACTGAGAAAGAAATCATGACTTTTTATTTTTATTGGGGTTATGGTGACTCCCCTTAACTTCTTGCTCATCCATGCCTACCTCTTCTGGTTAGAGTTATTAAAGCAATAGCCTTTCAGACTTCCTACCTATCTTGCTTCTAAACAATGGTAAAGTTTCTATATCCCACTTAAAATGGTCCAATATTGATTTGAAGTAAGCAGTGTCAGATTAACTTCATCTTTTGTAATGCTTAGATCAATCACTAAAACAAATATACAGACAGCTATAATTAAAAACACAATAATAAGTTAAAATGAAATCCTCAAAAATGTCCAAATAACCCAAAAGAAAGCAAGAAATGGGAAAGAGAAGACTAGAAACCAGAGGGAACAGAGAACGAATAATGTAATAGCAGGCCTAATTCCAAAATTATTAACACTGGGGGCCAGTCAGTGGCGCAGCAATAATGGAACAAAACAGGACACACATGGGAAGAATCCCGGGCTTGTATCTTGGGACCTCCCTGAGCACACCAGGTGCACATGATGTGCCTGTGACCCAGACTGGCTGAGACTGGGGGTGGATTATGGCATAAGTACTCTGTTTGTGGGCACCTTTCTCTCTATTTCTCTCCCTTCCTCTGTCTCTCTCTCTCTCTCTCTCTCTCTCTCTCTCTCAATAAATAATTAAATAAATAAAACTTTTTTAAAATCCTAAAATATCAATGCCTACAGTAAATGTAACTGCTCTAAACGTACAAATAAAACGGCATACTGTAAAAATGTGGCACATATACACTATGCCGTAACAACGAGAGCCTGTGCTTTGATACAAAGTGGATGAATATAAAGGATTTAATATTAAGTGAAGCAAACTAGACTATGAAAGACACATTGTGTGTTCTTGCTCGATGTATACCAAATGTCTGCACTCCATGGCAAAACCTGAAAGATTGAAGATATAATAGCAGAGACAGTGAGTGTAGATACCAGAGATTGTATAGGAGGGTGTGGACAGTTGGGAGTGGGGGGGAGGGGCTCAGGAAAAAGAAAAAATCTTTTAATGGACACAATAATGGAAAGTTATTGTGTATGGTGATATCTTTGACTTGCTTGACATGCAATATGTTTATGCTTTGAGAACCCATTTAGTAAGTTATAAAGATGTACAATGATTAAATATAAATTTTTAAAAAAGGAAAAAAGGACATATTGTCAGCTAGACTTTAAAGAAAACGAATAAAAGAATGAATCAATTACATGCTGTCTACAAGAAATTCACTTCAAATAGGACACTACAAATAGAGAAAAATTTAAAGATGGTGACAGAATACTATGAAAACACTAGTGAAAAGAAGAGTAAGAATGGATAGATATCAGAAAAAGTAAACTTTAAAACACAGAAATTTACTAGAGATTTAGATGAACATTACATAATGATAAAAGGGTCAATCACCAAGAAGACAAAAGAAAATGTATGCACTTAATAACATAGCTGAAAAATACATGAGGCAAAGCCTAATAGCACTGCATGGGAAAAAAGAAAAATTCCTAATTTTTGTTAAAATACCAACATTCCTTCCTCAGTAATCAACAGAACTAGTAGAAAGAAAATTAGCAAAAATAAAGAAAAAAATGAACAATGCCATCAACCAACTAGATCTAACAGACCTATATAACACTCTAAGCTATTACAGCAAAAAACACAACTTTTTAAAGTGCATATGGAATATTCACTAAGATAGATAAAATCCAAGTCATAAAACAAGCCTTAACAAATTTGACATAAAACTATGTTTTCTCTCCACAACAGAATTAAATTGGAAATCAATAATCCACAGACGACAAGGCAATTTTTAAGTACTTGGAAGTGAAAGAACACACTGCTAAATCTGTGAATGAAAGAATAAGTCTCAAGGGAAATGAGACAGTATTCTGAACTGAACAAAAATAATTCTGGAAAAAGTCTTGCTTATCTAACAAGTTAATTTCGCAAGCCGGTGCTCTGGGTAGAGCTTTTCTTTGATAAAGCTGTTTCCTTTCCCATAGTGTAAAGAGGGAGCTTTATTTATTATATTAGTCCCAATTACTTTGGACATATTGGATTTCCCCTGCAGAATTCCTCTTTATGGTACAATATGTCCAGGCAGCCAAGCAAATGCCTTTCCTCTGCAGGAACTGGCTACGTAACAGTGAGAAGACCGAGAGTCCAAGAGTGACCACGTGAATGTGATGTTTGGCAGAGCCAAAGGAACAGAGATCATAACCTCCCTTCTGAAAGGAAGGATTTTTCACAGAAGTCAAACAGTTAAAGCAAATTTTAGAGATGCAGTAGAGACCAGGAAAAAAAATAATATATAAATACATACATAAATCATTTTCTTCTAAACAAGGAGACCAGTGGATAAACTGCTTCTAGATCCCTTGCTTCAAATTTCCCAAAAGTAAGTTTACTGGATTTTACTTTTTTGTTTTGTATTTTGTTTTTCCCATCACAAAATTTTAATAAGGCTTTATGAAAAGAACACAGATTATCTATGGAGAGATTATTTTGAAAATATATGGCCTATTTTGAAGGGCTCTTTTTGATATCTGGTATTCTGGTATTTAATATTAGGTAAAGTATTGTATGAAGAGACGAGTTTTAAAAAATTATGCACTGATTATATTGTTTCAAGCCGGAAACTAAAAGCAGCTATAAACTAGAATTGGGTTAAAAACAATTATTGTGGTATTATTGTGGAGTACTTAGAATCTTGAGAACTAATTGATTTGTAAGCATGGAATTTTTTTGAGTTATAGTGATTTGGGGGCATTTTGGAGGACTGTTTTCTGACTGTTTATTGAGAACATTTACAAAAACTTGGGTTTTTGTCCCTATCAATCTCAGGCAATAAGAATTTTAGTAATGTAGGCTATCTTCCAGCATCTTTTACTATTTGGATGCTATGAGTTGAATCAGAATGTGAACTATGTAGCTTCTCCTTATCAAATATTATTGCAAATGCACATTGTGTGTAGCAAATAGAGCTTTCATGCTCCTACAGTGAAAGTATTTTGTTCTGAGTTTCACAACAGTGTGAGGAGAAAAAAATCAATCATTTCCATTCAAAACTATTTTAAATAGTTTCATATTCATATTAGGGAATTCACTTTAAAAAATAAACTACAGCAATATATGAATGAGGAGCACGAAGGAGGTAAAACAAATTTATAATGGAAAAATCTGAGGAGTTGGGTTCAGACCCAAGTTTCCATGCTTCCTGGGGCTGTGGGTGACTCAATAGTGAAATGATCTTCTTGGTCAGCTCACTTTCCTGTACAGCCCCTAACAGGGGCATGGTCCCCCTAACAGGGGCATAGTCTCCCTAGCGGGGTCCACATTCAGTTCTCTGCACAAAGAATAACTTAGGGGAATTCTCAGTCCTCCTTCCCTGAATCCTCTGACCTAATATGATTTGTTCTTAGAACTGTCTTTCCCACTTTCTCTTCCTATGGGCTTTCTAATCTCTTTACTTGGCTTGCTTCTACCTAGACTCGCCTCAGCCTCACAAGCTGCCCTGTGTGGGCTCTTCCTCTCGCAAATCCTCTGAGACTGCTTTGGCGAATGTGCCTTCTAAACATGAGCTTTGATTTGAGAGAACAGCACTTCTCTGTGCGTGATCCTGTCTCACAAATAAGGTGACAGTTTCAGTTGGGAAACACTCACTCCTCATCACTATGGGGGAGTTTGGGGCAACCATGTGGCTTCCATCCCCGGCCACTGTGGCATAAAGACAGGGAGAGGAGACAGCTTGTTTCAGAAGCCAGGACTTAAGAGCCTCCATATAGGAGCTGACAACTCTGTGCTCAAAAGTCCTGATCTGTCCATCCAAGCCACATCCCTGGTGTGTTGCTCAGAAAACCAATGGTTGTTCCAGAATCTCATTACTCTCTATAATTCAGCTTAGATACTCTGTTTTCTCTGAAAAGAAAGACGTTTGAGAACTCTACTCCCACAGTTTGCAGGTGAGGCTCAGCAAATCCTACTTGTGTACTATGGGTTGACTGGGGCTATAGAAATGTGTGACATTAACGTTATGCACTGAGGCATCTCCTTCTGGAAGGAATTTGTATCCCAGCTGCAATAAAATGTATGTATAAATTCCCCTACTAAATGACACCCCGCACGCATTCACTCACGTGCATGCATACATGTATGGTGCACAGACACGTCACACATACAATTGTACGCATGTTCTTTGCTCGAGGTTGAATATGCTAAAATCATGTTTTACTACTTCTCCCAGGGGAAAGAGGTGGCCTAATGCTGTTGCCTTCTCTGATTGGCAATGCTCTATGGAGGAAAAAATGCTGCTCTGTGCAGGCAACTTGGGCAAAGTCCCAGGATGATCTCACAGTGAACTAGCTGACACAAAAGACAATGGTCCCAGCTGAAGCCTATCCAAACCCAGGTCAGGTGGAGTTGTACTCTCCACCTCGAGCACAAGCCTGGATATGTCATTACCTCCCCACAGAAACGTGCACAGTGAATGACTGGTGGGAAAAAGCATCTACCTTGTGTGTGCTTTATTTATTTATTTACTTTTCTTTACAAGCCAGCAGGTGCATGTGCCTGCCAGAGAGACACAGAGACACAGAAATAGACAGAGGAGGAGAAAGCACCTCCCAATGGGACATGGTCACACTGCAATCCTCTTCCCTCTGTTTCTTCATCCTGTTGGGATTTAGGGCATATATGCACATGTGTCCAGCATGTTTATTTTTTTTTGGGGGGGGGGGGGGGCGGGAGGTTTTCGCTATAGGGCGCGTGTGCTCGCCAGACAGACAGAGAGAGACATAGAGACAGAAAGCAAGAAATCACCCCCCCGGGGGGATGGTCACGCCGCAATCCCTTCTCCTCCATTCTCCTCTCGGGATCTTGGGCACGCACGCACACGCGCCCGGCGTGAGTTTTAAGCCACCGGGTCCGGGACACGAACCGCGGTCGACTACGTGGGAGTCCAGCGTACCCAGCATGTTTTAAACCCCAAGAGCTGCATAGTAAGCCATGTGAAATCCAGGTCCCTTTTCCACTAAGATGTGGTACCAGCTCTGTGTGTATTTTAATGTAAAAACTGAACCACGTTTCTACATAATAACCAGGCTAACGAGGTTGAAATTCAGCAGAAAAGTAGTGTCTAGAAGATATTTGTAGAAAATGGATTAAAAAAAATTTATATATATATATATTTGAAACCATACTGCTTCTGTTGTTATAGAGTTATAAAATTATACAAAATCATAAGACATATTTTGAACATTATCTTTAAAATTCAGTATTTTGAAATTTTGAAAGTTGTTTGTAAACTGTCAAGAATTATGGAGTATGAGCTAAAATTTTTTGCTATGTAAAGTAAATGTTTGTGGAAAAATGTAAAAATAAATAAATGAAAGGAAAAAAAATAATTTAAAACCTCAAAAAAAAAGAAAATGGATAAAAGTAATAAACAATTCTAAATTTTCATAATGTAAGTAAAAGTTCTTTATGAGAGCCCAAAATTTAAGAGTAATTAAACAAATTAAATACCTTTTATATCTTTGGGTCAGAAGAGAAAACAAATGGGGAAGAAAGAAAATGTTATTCATTCAGTAGAAGGCAAAGATGTCAACCAAATAAAAGCAAAGAAAATGCAGAACAAGAGAACAAAATACAATGAGAAATCATCCAAAATAAAAAATTCTTGCATGTCTTAATTCACATCTTAAAATATAATTATCTATCAGTTTAGATTTTTAAACATAGTTCAGCTATGAACTATCTTTAAAGTATTTATTTCTCTGTTATATATATATATATATATATAGAGAGAGAGAGAGAAAGAGAGAGAGAGAGAGAGAGAGAGAGAGAGAGAGAGAGACCAGCAACCTCCAGCAGAAACTTCACATTGTGATTCACCCCCAGCCCCAACCAGCACAGGTCATGGCATGGCCTGTGCACCTGATGTCTACAGGGAGGTCTTCAAACATGAACCGAGGACCTTCCTACATGAGGCCAGCATCACAAAGCATTGCATCACCTCTGCACTCCCATCTGGCCTTGAAGTTACTATCCATTAATCTAACACTTAGTAATTCAGGAAAACCTTAAAAGTAAAGACATGAAGATATATTAGGCAAATAGCATAAAGAATCCTACTGTCACTCTGCTATTATTAGAAACAGAAATGACCTACAATTAAAACATGAGCAATACAGCATTATTTAATGCCCATGCTAAAAACTAACAGATATAATAAAAATTTGCCAAATTTATTATTAGAATGAACTTTTTTTTTTTTTTTTGAGAGGTTTTTGCTATAGGGTGTGTGCCCTCAGCAGAAAGACAGAGACAGAGAGACAGAAATTGAGAAATAACCCTCCCAGAGGGCGTGGCCACATCACAATCCCTTCTCCTCCATTCTCCTCTTGGGATCTTGGGCACACATGCACACGCGGTCGGTGTGAGTTTAAGCTGCCAGGTCTGGGATTTGAACTGTGGTCAACTACATGAGAGCCCAGCTGTCGACATGGCCATTATGCCATCTGCTGGTCCCTAGAATGAAAATTTTTAATAGAACTGTACCATGAAATGGTTGCTCTAGTAACTAGAACTTTGCAGAAGATGCCAAAAATTTGAAAAGCACAATTAAGGATCACTTGGTAGCAAGGGGTTAAGGCAGCTAGATCCTACATAACCAAATGTGTGGTTCAAGTCCTGGACTGGAGATTTGAAAAACATGCCATGCATGTGTTTGTGCATGTCAAGAACCTGGAAAGAAGAATGGAAGAGAAGGGATTGTGGCATAGCCATCACCTTTGGGAGTGGAGGTACTTTCTCACATTCTCTTTCTCTCCCTCAGTTTCTTTCCGGTGAGTGCACATGTCCTAGAGCAAATTTTAAAAATAAATAAATAAAAGAACACAATGAAAAAGATTGAGCAGATATGCACAAAACACTTAACCTGAATAGTGAGCTATCTGACTTTGACCATACATGGTACCCTTGCAGATATTAAAATATGCTACACCACCAAGGAAGTCCTCAAGAATTTCAAAGAAGCAATATCTGACACAGAAGGAGTTTCTCTGACCATGCATTTAATTACATTAAAAATAAAAACAAAAAGTCGCTAAAAATGAATAAACCTTATTACCATAGAAGCTAAAAAGATTATCATAAACAATATAGCTGTGGTCTATTGCTATACTACATTTACACTGCATAGCCAAAAATAAGAGCATACAAAAATAGCATTTATAGTGGCACTGGTTAGGGTGGGTCTGTAGAGAGGGCTGATCTTGGGTAGGTTGCTCACATCTCTGGGGCCAACTTGGCTTGTACCCTCTGGGTTGCCTGAATATTTTATGTGTCTTTTGGGGAGTCGTGGGGGAAAAGAAGGGAGTTTATTTCTGTAACACTTACATGGAGATAGTCAGCAAGCACCACCAAACTGTCTTGAAAAGCTCAACATGTTCTCAGCATGTATACATACAAAATACAAGCACTTGCAAGTCATCCCCCACTATGATCAATCAGATTCTATTGCTTTCCCCTGAGCAATTATCCTGATTCCTTCAAATGTCCATTCTTGGGTTTTCATCTGACTGTTCCTCAAACAGACCTCCCCGTGACTCAGCACTTGGTCAGATTGTTCTGGTCAGAGGCCTCTCTTAATTACAAAATTATTGCAGTCCTGCTAAGCCAGAAGCTGGCCTGCTTCCAAGGCTTGCATGCTTCATGTTGTCTTTAAGGAGTTTTGATTACAGAGGAAACTGAGTTTTAAGAAATTAAAGTTATTTTTTTTATCTATATGACCCTCTATACTTGATACTACAATCTTTTGACTATCATTTTGGTTAAATGACTGTTTTTTTCTCAGTGAGTGTGACCTTGAGTTTTTTTTCTTAATTTTTAAAGTATTATTTATTTCATTTTATTTATCATTATTATTAATTTATTTTAGTGAAATTTTTGCTATAGGGCACGTGCACTCGTCAGGACAGAGAGAATCAGAGAGACAGAAAGCAAGAAATCACCTCTGAGGGAAAAGGTCATGCCACAATCCCTTCTCCTCCATTCTCCTCTCAGGATTTTGGGCATGCATACACACCCCCAGCATGAGTTTCAAGCCTCTGGGTCCAGGACTCAAACCATAATTGGCCATGTGGGAGTCCAGTGAAGGAACCACCATGCCATCTGCTGGTCTCTATCATTATTACTTCTAATTTGCTACAGGGCACAAGCACTCACCAGAGAGAGAGAAAGAGAGAGAGAGGGAATGAGAAAGCAAGCCACCAGGATCCAGGACTTGAACCATGGTAGGTCATGCGCCAAGTCCAGAACCTTAATCAGCATGCCACCTGCTGGCCTCTGTGATCCTGTTTTGATCAAAATAAGTTATAAATTTTATAACACAGTTGACAGACTTTTTCAAATGAAAATTCTAAATTAAGTCTTTTGAACTTAAATTTTGACTTTAGAATTTTCCTGTTGTGTCCCTGGAAAAAACTCAAAAGATATAACTCTCATCTTTCAGAGAGATAAACTGATTAGATTTATATGATACATTAGCTTATATGGGAAGCACTATCAAATAATAAAGTGATACCAAAACTCCTTTATGATTATATTTATGTACATATGTTATTGGTATAAATAGCCTTAGGGTCATGGAAATTTATAAGGGTTTGATAGTTCTAATGTGATATTGTCAGTCATAAATTCTCATTGTTATCTTTAAAATGTGCTATGTAGTAAAAATAGCTAAATATTTTTTGTACCACTGCCATCAAGTTGATACTGATGGCTGAAACCTTAGTATGCATAAAATGTTTTGGTTGGTGTTGAGTACTGTTTCTGCTATTGATTATCCATACTCTTCAATTTAAGCAGAACAAGATTTTTTTTCCCTCAAAAATTGATGTAGATGGCCTGTTTCTGTGGATGTCATAACCAGCACTGTCTAGCCCCATTTTTTTAAAAAAAAGTTACCCCGTTTCTTCTGCTAATTACTTTGGGGACTAGTACCAATAAACTTCGTAAACCATCCATGATTTTACCATTCTTCCACCCAAATTTCATCATATATTTGATTTTTGATCTTGCTTTGGTTTTATTAGGTTAGTGTAAAAGCAATTGTGGTTTCCTACCATGAATTTTAAATCATTATAACTAGGGTTAAACACATCTTCATGAATCAAAACAGGAACCATTACATTCAACACATTTTTGCAAACAAGAAATAAGTTAGTTTATTCCTGTAGCGTAAAAATCCACATTTTGGGATTTGACAAGCTATTGGAAAGCATCTTCTGTATCTTGCTGGTTGTTGAAGTGTTTTTCTTGCAAAAAGTCATGGAGATGGTTGAAGAAGTGGTAGCCAGTTGGAAAGAGGTCAGGTGAATAGGGTGGATAGGACAAATCTCCATAGCCCGATTCATTCAACGTTTGAAGCCTACAGTTGACATTGTCATGGGGGAGAATAGGGCCCTTTCTGTTGTCCAGTGCTGGCTGTAGTCATGTGTCTCATTCTCCAGCAGGCCACTTTGGGTCTGCTTGCGTAGCTATGGAAGAGCAACACAAGATAGGCAGATACACTCCAGGCCTTGTGGGTGTAGGCTCATCATGGGCACATCACCACTCCTCCTCCTCCTACTGGCCAAAGTTGGAGTCTGCCTTGATCAGGGAAACTCCAAAGTTACCCAACAGAGAGTGTGAGCATGGGCAGAGGTGGAAAACTGGGGTCAGTCAATGACCATATATTATAACCCTCTCAGCTCCAGAATTCATGTTTTCGTCCCTACACTAACGTTAGTCAATTTAAGTGAAGACGCTATGGGGAAAGGAGCAAAACAACTATCCCCCTACTAGTATAATTATACCCATAAGAAAGTAAGAAGAGAAATCAATATAATCAGAAAACACAATAACTAAGGTCACGAAACAGTAAAAAGGCATTAATAAATTCAAAATCTAATAAGACTAATCAATAAAAATAGAACATTTAGGGCCAGCAGGTAGCATGGTAGTTAAGACACTGGATCCCACATGGACAACTCCACAAGTCCCGGACCTGGAGGTTTGAAAAACATGCCAGGTGCATGTGTGTGCATGCCCAAAATCCCTAGAGGAAAATAGAGGAGGGAGAGTGGTGTGCCAACTTCCCTAGGCTCTCTGGCAAGAGCACAGAACCTATGACAAAAAATCTAAAAAAAAATTTTTTTAATAAAAACAAGGGGAAAATATATAAGCACACATACATAAATTAAAATATATTTTCAGCTATATTACAGATTTTTCAAATTTCTCAGAACTTATGCTAATAAATTTTAAAACTCAGGAACAATGGCTACCAAGGGAGAAACAGCTTGTGGGCCCCTTGCATCCTTGGCCTAGACTTTTACCCTCTGGACTTTGGTTCCTCTGGTTGCCTATGATCTCAGCTCTTTCGTGGTAACTTTGCGAGGCCCCTTCATAATAGACACAAACAAATCCTTAAAAACAGGAACAAGGAATATATTTTATTTTTAAATAAAATTCTCTTTCCACTATGCCAGATCCTGTGCTCTGGTGAGTTATCTATCTCTACATTTTGATTCTTTATAGAAAGTAGGTGAAAAGTAGGTTTTCTTTCCCTGGGAAAGGAAATTTTGTAGGCTTCCCACAAAGTTAATAGGAAGTACAATGACTTCTACTAGGGATAACAAAGATCCCAGTAAATTGTCTTAGTTGAATTAGTTTCAAAATGGCTATTTATTCAGGCTTTAAAAGAATTATTTAATTTTTATTTATTATTATTATTTTAATTCACCAGATTGAAATAGAGAGAGAGAGCGGGAGAGGGAAAGTGAGAAAGCAAGCCACCAGGTCAGGGATTCAAACCACTGTCAGCCATATGGGAGTCCAGCAACATAACCACTATGCCATCTGCTGAACTCCAGCCTTTTTTTTTTTTTTTTTAAGAAAACATTTGCACTGTTTATTGCCATTTAAATGTCTGCAGTTTACCATGATGTCTGTTTCCACCTAGGGAAGAGGTACTGCACTAACATATTCACATTACAGCATTAAGTTTCTAATGATACAGTGTGCATTAGAAGAATATGACTATCCAACAGCTTGCCTGCTAATGTAAGGGTCCACAAATGCTTGCTTTAAGTCAAAGGACCTGGACTTCTGCTAGAAAATGGAATCCGTGTTCAGCAGCTTTGCTTCCTGGTGACCTCTGCTTGCCCCACGGGCTACCCCTGCGTGTTACCCCTGCGTGTTTTACACCAGGATTCTGCAAGAGGGACACCAATGCTGCATGGTAAGATAAGCTGGCTCCACTGCAAATAGCAACAGATCATGATGAGAGAAAGGCCAAATTCAGACCTGCTGTGGATGTCTTGTCACTTCTTATTGCTCGAGTGCCACCAAGAGAAGTCATACGTAATGCCGAGCTGCTGCATTTATGGTGGACATCAGAGATGGGTGGCTCCAATGGACTCATGTGGCCAGGCATATGTAGCAGGCTGGGGGGGGGGGAGGTGCACAGGCTGGTAAAGAGACTGGGAGGGAGAATTCTGAGACCCCGAGGGCTGTGCACCTCACCAAAGCTTTGCCAGTCTTTATCCGAAGACTTTTGGATAAACACAACTCTGAAGGTAATCAGATGCAACTTTCTGTTTTTCCCTCCCATCATTCCTTTAAAGTAGGCTCAAGGTGGGAATGATTCCCCTTTCTAGATGAAAATCCAACAAGCACTATGACTTTCTGCTCCCTCCTAGACAACCCACAGTTGTAGGATCAGCTGAAGTCTTAGTCAGAAATTCAGTAATTGAAGATTTAGTCCAATATATTCCTCAAAAAGCCAACTCTGGGTTACTCAGCATGAAAATCTTTTCCTCTCTTTGGCATGGGCCTCTCCAGCTGGAAGCCAGTCCTGGGAAGGGGAGAGTGAGGTTGGCTTCTCCTCACACTCCTCCCTGAGCTGTGGGGTTTCCACACCAGGGCAGGAAGGCAAGGTGACAAGATGGCTCCTATTTGAGCAGATGTTCTGGCAGGTGCAGGGAGTGGACTTCAGGCTCTCTGGCCTCTAAAATGGCTAGATCTGACTCTCTCTCATGGAGAACTTTTTCGTACAGCTCTGAAGATTCCCATGTGAAGATCTCTCCCTTGAAGTTTCCATGATCAGGCTGAGAGCCTCATGGTTCCCGGGGGCCCTGCAGGGCCATCTCCAGGGTCTCTTAAATGAGGTCTCCTCATCCATGCAGGCGGCCCTCTTGGGTAGGATCTAGGTGGCTCCATACAGGCTACCCTTCCTGTTGTCCCACCTGGATCTCGGAAAGTGTGCTCCAGCCCCGGTCCTGGCAATCTCTGGGATGCAGCTGTTGCTAATGCAGCCACCTCACTCACTATCTCCCCCCGGGTCTGTCATCAGGACAACCCAGTCGCTGGTCTCAGGCCCTAGGAGTCCCACTGCAGGAAACACAGTCAGCTCTCTAAAGCCGCCTTTGGAAACCCCCTCATTAGGCTTGGGTTTCGTGGGTGGCACCACCAACCCTCCCTCCAACCCACTAACAGCTCTCTCCAGAGAAGTCCTTCTCCACCTGTCTCCCTCCCATTAAGTCCTTCTTTTCTCCATCTCTTTTTTATTTTCTTCAATTGACAGATCCAAGAAACACAAATCAGGTTCTAGACCATCCCCTGTTGCACGAACGGATCTACAATAGTTCCGACCGGCTCCCCTCACATAAACTGAATTTCCTATTTCCTTAAAAGTGTCTTTAGTAGCCAGGTTTAGCCAGAATAATCCGTGCATCTTAAGACAAGTTTTGTTTCTTTTGGGGGCAGGGAGGATTCAGTTTCCTTCTGTCTAAAATGAAGAGTTAGAAATGGATTCTATTTAAACATTCTGGCTGGGAGCCCGGCTGCTTTGAAGGGGGAGATCTCTCTGTCTCTACTTCGTCTCTGCGACGGTCTAGAGGACAGGGACCATGCATTCACCAGGGCGCTGGAGCTAGCAGCAGGGCTCTGATCACAGGAAGTCCCCAGTGTAGTGTAGGAGGCTACAACATTAACTTGCTCTGTTAAGGAATGTTCTCCCGGTGTCTGCGTACACAGGTGCAAGGGGGAGCGGTAGTTCCGAGGCTCCGGGTCAGGATGCGCGAGGGATTGATTCCCGTCTCCTTTTGACGTTTTCACTGATTGTCGTAGACCCGCCCTTCTGTCACCCAGGGTCTGGACGCGTGCTGGAAGCTCACAGCCTGCAGGCCTCCAATCGCAAGTGCGGGAGGGAGGGGCGGTGTCGGGCGCGGCCGAGGACTAGTTCGCAGGGAAGGATGTCGCGGCTCGGCTCTCCCGGTGCGGGGCGACGCCGCGAGGCCAGGCCTAGGTGGGCCCAGCCCTGCTGCGGCTGAGCGCGCGGGAGGACTAGCAGCCCGACGGCCTGCAGCGCGGAGTGCGGGTCCGCCAGAACCTCTTCGCCCAGCCCGAGCGGCACCAGCGGCGCTTCCCCTGGCCTAGAACGACGCGGAGGGCAAGTTCGCGGTGACTTGTCACGACCGCAGGCCGCCGCAGCGGCGATGGCGGCGCGAGGGAAACCGGCCAGGGCCCGGGACCGAGGCTGACCCGGAGCGGGCGCCGGAGCCGGAGCTGGATCCCAGCGGGGCGGGCCTGCTCTCGGCCGCTGGGCTCCGTGACCGCCTCTGCAGAGCGGCTTCCGGCGGCGGGGGGCCTGGGGCCTGGGCTTGGGCTGTGGGCTCCGGCGTGGCGGCGCGGGCCGTGGCGAGACGCCGCTCGGGGGCTGTGCCGGCCGCGGGAGCGCTCCCCGGGCCGGGCGGCGGCCACCGTGCGCGGCGCCCCTTCCCGCTCCCTCCGGCTCCGCGCGGCGCCGGGGGGAGCCCTGCGCACGCCGCTGCCGCTGCCGCTGCCGCTTCACACCTGCTGGGTATTCCTGAGATGGTCAGGGCGGGCACAGGGTCTACTTACTAACACGGAGGGTCTAATACAGACGACCGTGAAGGAATGACAGGAGAATAGAGACGGGCCGAGAACTCGAAGGCTGTCCTGGAAATGACGGGGGGTGGGGGTCCCAAAGGGAGAACAAACCTGAACGGAGAGACGAGGCGGGGTTGACAGTGGGGAGGGTGTGGCTGCAGCCACGGAAGGGCAGAGGAGCCCAGGGGCGAGCTGTGGGCATTGCCTTCGCAGCAGGAAACAAGAGTTTTAAGGAAAGCACTTTAGTTCTCCTGGGCTTCCAGATCCCAAAGTCAGGAGCCAGAGAAAGCCCCCCTCGAAGGATTTGTACTCTCCCTCCGGGTACTTCCGATGGGAGAAAACCACTGGGTCTGAGCGGGACCTGGTAAACAAACCACTCCAATCCCAGGAAGGAGAGCCTCTTTTCTCCGCAGTGTCTCTTGGGTGCTCTACTGACAAAGCGCCACACCATGCCAACTGGGGAAGGAAAGTACTTAAAGGACTCAGCTCTGTTTCATAGAACAGGCAAACTGGGAGCTGAAAAACAATACATTGGTAACTGGCTCAGTGCATCACGGATAAATGAGGGCCCCAAGAGTTTGGAAGTGGGGGGAGGGGAGATGGACGCGCGGATCAGTAAAATGCTCACTTAGAAACACTCAGATTCTAAGTGCCCATCCGGGACATGGAGTTAATTAGATTTTTGTTGTTCGTTTGCAAGATATTTCTTCCTATTAAGAACTTCACGTTTACTTTATTGTCTCTCTTTCTCATTAAACAGGGCGAAATGAGTAAGAGAGAGAGAAGTGTGTGTCAGCAAACTTTGGCCTTATTATGCAAGAACGTTTTGAAAAAATGGAGAATAAAAAGAGAGTTTTTATTGGTATGATTCTATGTTACTTTGCATTTATGGTAAGCAAATATATGTCACCTGAGAGGTACCTATGCTTTGCATACCCCTCATACCACCAAAAACAATAAAATAAAGTACCTTTATACAAAAGAAGGAAGTGTCCCACAGACCATGAATCTGTCTGAACATATTTTAATTAATAAAGGCCCATATATTGATGTTTAAAAGGCTAGACGCTGGTCCATAGTTTGAGATTCAGTCAATGTTTTAAGGCCCATGATTGCACTTTTTACTAGTGTTTCCACTCATAGATACTAGGGTCAAGATAATGGTATCCAAAGGGTACAATAAACCCATGGAAATAGGTAGCTGGTATTTTCTATTTAAAATCTCTCTTTTTAAAAACAATTTATTTTCTTCAAAAATAGATGAAAATTGGGGGTGAACAGGTGACGTGGTGTTTAAGGCACTGAACTCCCACATGTCCAACCACTGTTGAGGCCTGGACCCAGTGTCTTGAAAATCATACTGGGTGGGTGTACGTGCATGCCCAAAATCCCATGAAGAAAATGGAGGAGAAAGGAGTATGGCATGGCCGCTGAGGAGGGGTGATTTCTCACTTTTCCTCTGTCTATTCTATGTGTCTTTCTAAAAAGCACTCATACCCTATGGTGAAAAATCTAAAAAAAAAAAAAAAAAAAAAAAAAAGTTAAGAAAAAAGTTGGAAATGCATTAAGTGCCTGAAAGAAAATTAGCCTTAGTTTTTTTTTTTTTGAAAGAGAGATTTTTGCTACAGAGCACGTGCACTCGTCAGAGAGATACAGAGATACAGAGAGACAGAAAGTGAGAAATCACTTCCCAGGGGGGGATGGCCATGCCCCAATTCCTTCTCCTCCATTCTCCTCTTGGGATTTCTGACCCACACGCGCTGGCATGAGGTTTAAACCTCTGGGTCTGGGACTTGAACCTTAGTCAAGTACATGGGATTCCGGTGACATAACCATTATACCGTCTGTTGGTCCCAGATATAGCTTTTTAAATTTTTCCACCTAACAAAAATTCTGCTTAAATATTGATATCTTTTTTTTTTTTTTTTTTTTGAGTTTTTTGCTATAGGACACATGTGCTCGTCAGAGAGACAGAGAGACAGAAAGCGAGGAATCACCTGCCAGAGGGGATGGCCACACCGCAATCCCTTCTCCTCCATTCTCCTCTCGGGATCTTGGGCACGCACACACACTTGCGCCCAGCATTAGTTTAAGCCACCGTGTCCAGGACTCGAACTGCGGTCCACTACATGGGAGTCCAGCAGCATAGCCATTATGCCAACTGCTCGTCCCAAATGTTGATATCTTTATTTTTTCTATAGGGCGTGTGCGCTCGCCAGAAAGACAGAGAGAGACAGAGACATAGAAAGCGAGAAATCCCCCAGGAGGAATGGCACGCCACAATCCCTTCTCCTCCATTCTCCTCTCAGGATCTTGGGCACGCACGCATGCACACGCGCTCGGTGTGAGTTTAAGCCACCAGGTCCGGGGCTTGAACTGCAGTTGACTACATGGGAGTTCAGCTACATAACCATTACGCTAACTGCTGGTCCTGTGTTGATATCTTCTTAACATCAAATAGATCTAACTGGGTAGCACTTTTAACTAGATTGGAATTTTGCTGTGTATCCGTTGTCAACTTTTTTCTAAGTTTCCCAATTTTATTTTGGAAATGAAGGGATTTTATATTGGGAATTTGTATGTGGCCAGGATTTATAACTAATTAACCAAAACGATGTTCTTCAGGTCACTGGCATTCTGTTGTGTTCCAAATTTCAGAGTCTTGGCACGTAGCCAATATATCATTTTAAGTGAACAATGCCTGGGAGTCGTCTCTTACAGCATATAGACTTTCAGCCAAATCAAATGCAGCATGAATGGGTCACCAGAATAATACCAGCTGATAATAATTTCAAATAATTTACCACTGCTGCATCTCATAATGTTTTTTATGATTAGTGTATGCTTTAGTGCTGGCACAAAGTTTCAATAAATTTGAATTCCTAATACCCACTCATTGAAATTAGACTACTGATTTTGTACTGTACGTATTTTAAACAGTTCACAATGTGGAATCTATTGAAATTAGAAAACTGAACACAAAAACTGAAAAATGATTGTGGTGACTAATTTGAAATCATAATTTTCTTTCTCTTTTCTTTTGGATTGTACAGGAATGGTTGATTTCATTGCTCCTACTACTCAGTTTGTACCTATATCCCCATAGTCATGAAGTTATTGATTTTTCTTCACTTCCTACTGGGGACCTGGGACCGGTAGATTCCTTTAGAGCACCCAGATTTTCTATTGCATATTCACCTCTCACCAATACAACCCAACAGATAATGAATAAAGTAGCCTCCACCTCTTTCATGAATGGTGAGTTTTGTAGAAACTCAAAAGAAATATCTGATGACAATATTTGGTTCATTTGACCACAGCTGCATGAACTTAATTTGCATTTCAGTTGTTAAACCTTGTCAGTTGTCACGATTTCTGGAGTATGTGAAATGTAAATATACTTTTGTTGGAATTAAGAGGCCACCACCACTCGATACACAAGCTAAAATCAAATGTGTTCCTTACGACATGTCAGATGAAGGATTACCATTTGAAGTGCACACTCTTTCAGAAACCTTCTGATCTTGCGTGGGGTTTGGAGAGACCAGTGCACCCTGAAAACAGGCTTGTTTAGGGATCTGTTGACATGTAGCTCTGGAAACATTGTTACTACAATGGGATAGTTGCTCTAGTGTTTGCTTGTTATTACAGACAAAGAACAACTCTTCTTTTTTGAATTTGATGGTAGGAATTTTATCCTCATTTTTTTTAAGAGAGATTTTTTTGCTATAGGGCATGTGACTCACCAGAGAGATAGAGAGACAGAAAGAGAGAAATCACCACCCTTCCCAGGTAGGATGGCCACACTGCAATCCCTTCTCCTCCATTCTCCTCTTGGAATTTTGGGCACACACGCACACCTGCCTGGCATGAGTTTTAAGCCACCAAGTCTAGGACTTGAACCGCAGTTGACTGCATAGGAGTCCAGTTACATAGCCATCATGTCATCTGCTGGTCCCTATATTCATCTTTTATTTTTATAGAATTATTTTATTAGATTTATTGTTATTATTTTTAATTTGAACAGTAAAAGACAGAGAGAGAGAGAGGGAAAGAGAAAGCAATCTGCTAGGTCCAGGACTCGAACCATAGTTGGCCATGTGGGAGTCCAGCATCTTTATCCACCACATCACCTGCAGGCTCCCCCCCCATCCTCATCTTTTAAGATCAAAATAATTTTTTACCTTGTCAATAAAAAATAAGAGACATATTACTATCAAGACCATTTTTGTAACAATGTCCTAAAATTCTAGGAGAAACCATGTCTTTGTAGTTGTAGGACATTGTGCATGCCATCAACTTCTCTGAACCTTACAATCACCATGTATAAAATAAAGTTAATACTACTTTTAAAAAATGCTGTAGGATGTATGCACTTGCTAGAGAGAGAAAAAGGAAAAGAGGGAAAGAGAGAAAGAAGAAGAGGTCATCCCTGGGGGCATGACTATACTACAGTCCTGTCTCCTCCATTCTCCTTTCCAGATTTTGGGCGTGCATACACACACACCTGGCATGTTTTTCTAGCCAATGTTTCCAGGACTCTAGCCATGTAGTCATCCACGTGGGATCCAGCCTCCTTAACCACCACACCATGTACAAAATACATAAACTATGTTTTTCATGAATATTTTTACTAAGAGTAGGAGAACCCTATCTTAAGGGAAAAGGGGATCCTTTGTCTAGTTAAAAGGAGCAGTAGGTAGTGTCTGGTTGGGTAGAGGCTTATCAACAGGGGGGAAGAACTGTGTTTCTGTCCCTCAAGCCTATAGTCTTCTGTGATGACTTCATTCACGGGTCACCTCTCCCCAGAAGAAGAGCTGTCTGCAGACTCTCCAGGTTTCAACCCCCATCAACTCCAGAGAAAGGATTTTTCTTTCCCAATAGTTCATAGTAAATTCAGAGATTAAATACATTGGAACAAATTGGTCTTTTTGGGTTAGTTTGGGTCTTGGTAGACCAAGAAATGATATTGTCACTGACCCAGTGTTCTGTTCCCAGATCAACTACGAACCACAGCCAAGCATAGGAGTGGAGAAGGGCCTGTGTTCTTACTAGAAGAAAAACTGGATTTGGGGCCAATAGAAACAACACATGTTCTTTACAAATATAAACACATAGTTCCAAGGAGAGTCTATGGTGGCTGCTCCATAATTCCCAGAGGAATGGGGCTAGGGTTAAAATTAAAATTAGTTCTACAGTGCATATAAGTTTTGAGTTGTTTATCTGAGATGCTTATGGGAATGCTAATAGGAAGGCGATTTCTAGTGGTATGGGGAAAATGTAATGGCACTAGTATAATTTTAGAGAGAATTAGCAGAGAGGCTGATTCTACTGGATCAAACCTACATTTGAATGGGCTCAATTTTTCTTTATAAATATTTGGTTGTGGTAATCAGAATGTGATAATTGCAAGTAATGATGCTAGCAATGTTTTAGGTAATAAAGTTAATATGAGGTTAACTATTCATTTCTTGGACTATACTAAACCCATTGATTAAAAGGATTAGAAGTCAACTGTGCTAATCAAGATTAAAATAATAGGATCCTTATCAATAAATAGAAATGTATAGGAATGGACTACCTCTCCAAAATGTCAGTATCAGGCAGTGGCTTCGAATCAGAAACAACAGCCACATGTCTATGCAATTTTTTAAAAATTTTCTTTTTACAGAGTTTTGCCTTAGGGCATATGCACTTGCTGGAGAGAGACAGTGAAAGGGAAAATGAGAAATCACCTCCTGGGGAGATGGCCATGCCACAACCCCTTCTCCTCATTCTCCTCCCAGGATCTTGGGTGTGCATGCACATCCAAAATGAGTTTTAAGCCACTGGGTCTGAGACCAGAACCACAGTCAGTCATGTGGGAGTCCAGCGACGTAACCACTACACCATCTGCTGGCCCTGCATAGTGCAATTTTAATTGACAGGTTGAGTTACAGTGAGTTAAGTTATAGTTTAAAAGTCACTTAGCTTATACAACTTTGTGACTATATCAAAAAAATCATGGACTTGTACAGTTACAAAGGTGAATATGGCCCAGCCATTGTGGCACAGCAGTATCGCAAGTGCCCACAGCTGGAAGGCATTTGGCAGCCATAGTTCTGATCCCTGGGTTGGCCTGAGAACATGCCGGGACACCCACATGGGCACCAGGATCCTGAGGAGTTGGAGGGCTGCAGAAGGGGACTGTGACATGACAAGACCCTTCAAAGGTGCTTCTCTCTCTTCGTTATGTGTGCCCGTGACATCAAAATATGAATTTTCATGGTATATGAATTGTATCTCAAATAAAAATATAAAAACTTGATTTAGAAGGTACTGAATATTAATAATTTTAAGTAACATAATTCCCCCACCAAGAATATTGTTAAAAGGGGACCCGTGGATCTTACTCCAAAGTCATTGGAGATCTGCATAATCCCCTTTTCTTTGTCAGCCCCTGTCCAAAATATCACTTGAAACCAAGTAACCATTAATTTTGTGTTTGGATTTTGATACCTTAGTTGAATTCGGTATCCAGAAATGCACTGTCTCTTCAGTCTGTGTTAAAGCACTTGCTGTTCCGAGTCTCTAAAGACTCAGTTCTCAGACCGTATTGAACTGTTCCTTCCTGCCTGTGCTTCACCACACACTGCCAGGCCAGGTGGATGTGAGTAATCCCAGACTAGTTCTCCTATGGTACCGCACCAATGGCCACCAAGACTTACTCTTGGATCTGAATGTCTACACTGTGCGACTTTCTACCAACACTGAAATCACTTCTGACTCAAGGTCATAACCTGGCCTGAACTATCCAAGTAAGGTCCAGTCTCTCTGAAATGTATTTACTCTCCCCTTGCATTTCATAGACATCCTTTTGAGGGCCCCCATGTTAGAAACCTATCTCTCAGCAATACTCATTCAAATCCACATGCAGTTAAGACAAAAATGTCCATTAAATACTACCACGTGCTGCATTTTTACAGAAATGTTTTTACAGAAATATTCTCCAGCAATCGAACATTATTTTGTAATAGTATTGTTATAGCATATTATATATTCTTTACTCTATGGTACTATGCTATAATAATAATAGATGGTGGGGACCAGCAGGTGGCATGATGGTTAAGGTGGTGGACACTCCCATATGGCCAACCAAGTCCTGGACCTGGTGGCTTGCTTTCACACTTTCTCTTTCTCTCTCTGTCTCTTTCTGGTCAAATTAAAATAAATGAATGAATAAATAAAATTAAATAAATAATTCTTTAAAAAATGGTAGTTTATTTTACAAATAAAGACATTGGGTAACAAAGGTTAAGTGACTTGCCTGTCGTCACATAGATTTAAAGAATAGACTCCAGACTAAAATTCAATTCTTTCAAAATATAATACATGCTGCTCGTTCCCTACACTTTCACCTTTGACACTTCCTCCCCAAACCGGGACATGTTCTTTTTTTTAAGGTTTATTTATTTTTTATTAAGTTCATTTCTTGCATGAAAAAAGAGAGAGAAGAACTCCCAGCAGGATCCTCATGTCATGATCCATTTTAGCCCCACAAGCCAGGATCATGAACATGTGTATGTCTGGAGTGTACAGGGCAAGACCTTGGGCCATGAACCTGGGACCTTCTCATGTGGCATGAGCATCATAGAGTATTGTGTCATCATGGCACCACCGTACCTGACCCTCGTCTAGAACTGTCCTTCTTTTCTTCCTGTTTCTTTCTGTCTTAATAAAACCTGTACATGGCATTGAACACAATACCTGCAGAAAAGAGAGACTGTGTGTGTGTGAGAGAGAGAGAGACAGACAGACAGACAGACAGACAGAGAGGTGAACATAAGTATCCTATCTATGAGAGGTCTTCTAAAAGATCATAGAAAATCTATATTATTAAAACCTATAGATAGATTTCATAATTCTTCACAGCAAAATAAACCTGTACTTAAGTTCCATTTTTGTACATGATATTTGAAGTTCTCTTCTATTTTTAAATTTTTCACTCGCCCACAGAGTTGTTAAAGGAAAATAAATTTGTATCTTTATTTCTACCTGGTAGGAGTCAGTGCTTAATTATTATTTAAATATATATCTCTGTGTTTACAAGTGTTTGTCTCTATATCCATATCTAGTTATATCTACCATTTACGATTTAGTGGAATGCTAATTCTGTGAATCATTTAATTGGAATAGTATGATAGTTCGTGTGATTGAAATTGGCTCAGTAATCATAACGTCTGAAATAAGATAACTATTTTTATCTGTTCCTTTTGATTGCATCTAGATAGAAGTTTTGAAATCTTTTTCCGCAATCTCTTAGTCTGCCTGACTTAATTAAATACTTGGTTTCTTTTAACTTTTGAAAAGAACTTAGTAAAAGCAATTGAGCATGACATCTTGAATTTGTGCCTCCTAGTAATTTATTAACAATGGTTATTCCCTTTTCTTTTCTTTTCTTTTGTAATGGCAGGTTCAGAAGTCTTGGAACTGTCAGATGAAGAAAGTATTCAAAATGTAGATCATTATCTTGGGGAGGTAGTAACAGTCATCTTTTCTAGTACATACTCATATCATTTAAAGTTCTTGGTGGGAAGCCGAATCCCAGACGTCAAGGAACACAGGGACCATACAGGTAATTTTCCTATAAATAGACATTAGTCTGTATTTCAATAATGTCAAATGTGAGGACACATGTCAGTATGTCAACTTAGACAATGCCTGTTTGCATGGCCATATCCACTTGTCACTCCATACGTTTCAAACATATATGCTCATGTTCAAAGCCAGCAACTTCACAATGACTCTTTTTCCTGGTTAAATCTGACTTTCCCTTCTGTACTACCAGCTGGAGAAAAGTTTATTTTGAAGAGCACCAATGATTATCTTAGGCCCACTTGGATTCTCTCTCTATCTAAGGCTAATTGTGCTATATAACACAACAAAATCATTGGAGTGGGGAGTGACATGTCACCATGTTCACTGGTTCCACCCACATTGAAAGGAGAGGGGTTGGGACCAGCAGTTAGTGTAATCGCTATGTCGCTGGACTCCCACGTAGTTGACTGTGGTTCGCGTCCCGTACCCAGTGGCTTATTGTTTTTACAATATGAAATTAGAAAAAAGAAAAGCTGAACCAGATTTTTAACTGGCAGAGAAGCATAAATGGTGGTGTGAAGAAGTTTAGAGCAGGTTTTCTAATCTACATTAGACCTTGCTAACTTTTGGAAAAAGTTATAATTTGATGTAGAACATTCCCTTCAAATGTTCTGCCTTATTCTCTTTGTAAATCATTACTATAACTTACATTTTCATAGGCTTTGAGTTAAAATAAAAATATTTGGAATTTGGGGCCATTGTAAAATCCATTGTGTCCTGTATCAAGACCGAAACAACCCATAATGATAGTTACGATTTCTTTTTCTGCAAAGCTCCTTGTACTGGAATGGATGAAGATATTTACTGTGAAGATTCAATATTCTGGGATAATGGTTTTCTGACTCTTCAAGCTGCCATTAATGCTGCTATAATAGAAGTGAGTACAAAGTGTTCAATGCAAACTCATGTTCAGTCCAGACTAATGATATTACAGGCATCAAAAGTATGTGGAGGAAAATAAGTGGATAGTCCTGTTCTTTTACTTATTCACTCATAACTTTATAACGAAATTTATTGAAATTGCTACATGTTGAGACCAGGAGACGGTGTGATGGTTGTCACTAGACTCCCACGTAGTCGACTGCGGTTCAAGTCCTGGACTTGGTGATTTAAAACTCATGCTGGGCATATGTGCGTATATGTCCAAATCCCAAGAGGAGAATGGAGAAGTGACTGTAATGTGGCCATCACCCCTGGGGGGTGATTTCTCATTTTCTGTCTTTCCCTCTCTCTCTGTCTCTCCAGTGAGTGCACTCACCCTATAGCAAAACCTCTCAAAAAAAATTGCTACATGTCATGAGGATATAAAGATAAATACAAGAAAAAGTATCTTCTCCATGGGTTCAACTTTGCCAGGAAGCCAGGCACATGATGAGAAAGTAATTAGAACAGAAGTAGGCTATCATGGGGGGTAAATAAAGTCCTGGAAGGTTAGCATGCAAATGCTTCTCAACTTAACATGCCATAAAAGAATTCCTAATTGAAATAATATTTCAACTTGAAGCTTTAGATGAGGGGTTTTGTCAAAAGAACCCCCCAAAAAACAAACAAACAAAAAATCACCGTAAGTTTCTCCTGAAAATTTTGTACGCTGAAAAGATGTATAATGATTAAATGTGAAAAGAAAAGAAAATTTTAAAAAGAACAAAGTCAAAAAGGTCTTTCAAGCAGATCATAACATCATGTTAGGCCAGGAGATGATAAAACAGTAAATTCTAAGAGCTGTGAGCAGCTCAGAATACCTAGACTTCAAGAATCTGTGGGCAATAGTAGACAACAGAAGTAGAATTTCAGACTAGCATCAAATCTCGACTGCCCAGCTATGCATTCACAGGAAAAGAGACCGTTGAGAGAAAGCAGAGTGCATCATGCACTAGTATACAAATGTTTAATCATTTCTTTCTTCAGGTCACAACCAACCATTCAGTGATGGAAGAGTTAATGTCAGTTACAGGAATACGTATGAAGATACCACCCTTTATTGGTCAAGGAGGATTTTTAACTGATTTCTTCATTTTTTTCTGCATCATTGCCTTTGCCCCATTTACTCATTATTTATCTATTAATGTGACAAGAGAGAGAAAAAAGATGACAGGCTTGATGACAATGATGGGTCTTCAGGAGTTGGCATTCTGGTGAGTCATATGTATTATACAAATAAATGCAGGAATATCTTCAGTGCATTTTTATTAAAATGTAATAGTTTATATCTTTTTTCCTTTACCCCTGTGAATGAAATAAATTGTCTTTGGTATACTGTTCATTAGGCTGAGGTTGGTTGCTACCGAGGGAAGAAAGAACGTCACGTTTGCTGGGCGATAGTGAAGTAGGAATGGTGGAGGGTGCGCACTGAGTCTACTTGAAAAACTAGACATGGTGTCTTCCAGATAGAAGTAGCATTCAAGCTAGAATGTGACTGAAAAGGGAAAAAAAGATTAGGAGTTTAAGATAGTAATATGATGGGTGCGCATGAGGCAATGAACAGGCAAAGTATGGCTGTGATTAGGGATGGGAGGGTTTGAATTTAACATGTGAGAGGTTGGGTACTTGTAAGAAGGGGCAAGATTCTGTGTGCGAACTTGTGAATAATGACTGAAGAGCATGGAGGTAATACAGATGGGGCGGGAGTAAAATAACAGAGAAGTGAGGGAACTACGTAGATTGTTCATATGGCAACAAATTAGGAGTCTGGAAGTGATCCTTCTGGTATTAAAATCTTCTATATCGACATTGATCTCATCACTGACTTAATACTGAGAGACATAGAGCATAGCAGTGGAATCTAGAGATTCAAGAGCCAAAATGCCTGGACTTGAAACATACAAACATACTTACTCATTAGGTCCTCTGTCTACAAAACAAGCAACATGATGGTATTTGCTGTATAGGGTTATTGTGAAAAGTAAAAGGACTTAATATTTGCGAAGTTCTTAAAACATTCCCCAACACACAAAAATTGCTATGTGTCAGCAATTATTCTGTTGATTTTGCACCCTCTTTTATTTTTTATTTCTTTAATTATTATTTCATTAAACTTTTCAAAGAGTACTGTAAAACAAAATAAAGAAATTGATGAGGAAAGGAAAGCACACTATTCTGAGACAAAAGAAAAGCAGGAAAGGACTATTTTTAACAATATACCTTAATTTAAAAAAAAATCAAATAAAAAGTAAGTGTGTAGACTAGTGTACACATGCAGAGAAAGATGAAAACAGATTTTAGGAAAAGAGAGCTGTGACAGAAAAGTCACAGAGTAAGAGTGTGGCACCAAAATCTATCACACTAGAAACCTATTATTTCTCTTTTTTTCCCACGTGTGTGTGTGTGTGTGTGTGTGTGTGTGTGAGAGAGAGAGAGAGACAGAGAGACAGAGACAGAGAAAGAGAAAGAAAGAGAGAGTATATTTATGGAATCAATTTTAGAACAAAAGATATTCCTAATATGTATAATTCATTAAAAATTCTGTCTCAAACTTTTATTGTCAATTTGTATTCACATATCCTAGAACACTGCATATGAAATTCTGAAGTGAACACTTTGTTTCCACATCAGGCTTTCCTGGGGTTTGCTCTATGCTGGTTTCATCCTCATTATGGCCCTTTTCTTGACATTGGTTATAAAATATGGCCAGTTTTTCATTCTAAGTGGCTTCACGGTGGTCTTCACACTCTTTCTCTTTTATGGATTGTCTTTGGTGAGTCGGTGAATTAAGTATCTCTCCATCACTAAAAACCAAATATTGGTTTCTGATTATGTTTTTGTAAATTGTTTTTCTTCTCTGTTTTCCCAGTTTGCATGGGAAAATCCATAGATACAATTTGTGGTACTTTGCAATGCCAATTTTTTAGTACAATTTGTAGACCATCATCTTGTGTTAGTTCACAATAATAATATGGCTATAATTTTATATATTAAATTTGTTATTTTTATGCTACTAATAATTCCCATAGAACTATAAACCAACTAAATCTCCTTTCCTTTTAGATAGCTTTGACTCTCTTAATGAGCGTCTTGGTAAAGAAATCTTTCCTCACGGGCCTGGTTGTGTTCCTTCTCACCCTGTTTTGGGGAAGTCTGGGATTCTCAGCACTGTACAGGCACCTTCCTGCATCTTTGGAATGGATTTTAAGTTTATTTAGCCCGTTTGCCTTTATGCTTGGAATAAGCCAGGTGAGAAGCAATCTATTGTATATAAAAGACATTTCTGAAACATCGTTCCTTTCTGGAATTCAGTAGTTGTAGTCGTTTTCATGCTTAGTGTTGTATGGTTTCAAACTCCAGCAAAGATGCTTGTTAGGTTACCAAAATGAACTTTTAAAAGCTTTGAAAGTATTTATCCTAGCAAAACAAGGCATTAGGAAAATGGGGGGGAGGGAATTTAGTATATTGATACAGTTATTTAGAGATGATTTAAATTATTTCCTTAGGCTGTGAATTAAATATGAACTTGATGCTGCAAATCTTATTCTAATAACTATTTCAGCTTCTATTCTGACTTAGTAACTGCAAAGTACACATGACTATAAAATAGAAGTACATTAATTAGTAAATTATATTTTTGTACCAAAAATGCCTGTTTATTGGATTCTTATTTAACTTGGTTCCAATGAAATGTCAATGCCAGTCATTAAATATACATTTTTTTAAGCTTTTAGTGCTTACTAAAATGATTGTTAGGCCAGCCAATGGGTTGGTGGTTCAGGGGGATGGATCCTGCATGGCCAATGGTGCAGTTGGAGTCTTGGACCCAGAGGCTTGAAAAACTCCAGACCGTGTGTGAGCATGCCTAAAATTCTGAAAGGAGGGAGAGATAGAAAAGGGGTTGTGGCATGACCATTCCCCATTGGGGTGGGAGGGGTGTTTTTTCACTTTCCCTCTTTCTTGGTTGAGGTCACAGGCCCTCTGGTAAATTAAAAAAAAAAAGAAAGAAAGAAAGAAAGAAAGAAAGAAAGAAAGAAAGAAAGAAAGAAAGAAAGAAAGAAAGAAAAGAAAAAAGATTATTAATTATGTTAACTATAAAGCACTCCTTAATTTGAACACTATTATTTTTTTCTTCATTGTCAAAGGGTGTTGTGAGATAAGGCAGGGATGGGGGGGCAAGAGACAGAGCAAACACATCCCCTCCCCACTGGGACGTGGTCATACCTCCATCCTGTTCTTCCATTTCTCCATCATGTCAGGGTTTGGGAAACCCATGCACATGAGCCCAGTGTGTTTTTTCATGCATTCAAGCCATGTTGACCACGTGGGATCCGGCTCCTGATGCACTGCACCTAAGGGTTGGCTACTGGGTTGACCCATTAATGACCAGCCCACTTGTCCACTGGTTCTCTTGAACCATAATAAAGTTTCCTTCCCAGAGAGCAAATTCCTCCTTATCCAGTCACTGTCGAGGAGCACCAAACATTTTCCCTGTGCCCTGTTTGGTAAAAATTTTGAACCCAAATCAAGTTTGAACCCAAATGTCATTTTTTTCTCTCAGGCTTCCCTATCTCCACCTAATCCTTTAATTTCACTTAGAACATATTTTGATCATAAGAGTTATTAAATTGCATTATAGTTGGTTGTGTGCCCATATGCCTTCCCATAAAGCGGGCAATCTCCTCATTTAATTCTATCCCAGAATAAGGCATTAAGCAGACATTTTATTGTAACATGGAACCTAACTGTTTAAAATTTATCGTAAGCCTAATTTTCCTTAACTAATTACTTTTTGATTTTCAGCTTTTACACTTGGACTATGATTCGAATTCTAGTGCACTTCCTCATCCTTCTGAGGGCTCAAATCTAATTATAGCAACACATTTCATGTTGGCGTTTGACACTTTCCTCTACCTGGTGTTGATGATTTACTTTGAAAAAGTTTTGCCAAGTGAGTAGCGGTACAATTGAAAATTAAACATCATTTTAATCATTTTCTTTTCTAAAACAGGTCTCCTAAGACACCTGTTACTATATTCCAAGAACGACTTAGTGTGATCAACAGGAGGGAAATGACTGTTGTTACCACTGGCCAAATTAGTTCTTCGTTTCTCTCTTGCTACTTTCACTGCTCAGAACAAAAACCTGAGTTTTCTTCCTTTTTAATTAATTAATTGATTTTTATTTGTCTGTGAACATTATTCTGAGTGCATGGCTTGTTTCGTTTTTAAAGAGGTATCTAGAGAGCTAGTTCCTAGGTGGGTTTCAGTATTGTGGACCTTTATAGCTGATTTTGTCCATTTATCACAGTGGTTCTGAGCCCTGACTACCCCTCAGAACTGTGTGGAGAGTTTTAAAGAAACACTAAGCTTATTCAAGCTGAAGAAATTCTGATTCAATTCATCAGTGGTGGAATCAGGGTACATATATATTTATTATTGTTATTATTATTATTATTATTATTATTATTCATACACTAAATCGCTATACATCATTTAGATTGTGAAGAGAGTTCACCCAGCATGATATACACTTCAGTCCAGCCCAGTTGGGACCATCACACACAACCTCGTCAACAGATGATAAAACTTATCTGTGTCCTACAAGTGTCGTACCTCTCCATTCCCCACCCCCCCGCAACTTTCCTATGCTCTTCCCCTCTCACACTCTCTTTCTACTTTGTCTCTAGTGTCCATTACAATTTTTAATACTTTCATTTTTTCCAGTCTTTCAGTCTCTATTACCATAGAGTACAGACATTCGGTATATGTTAAGTGGAGACATACAATGTCTCTCTTTCATAGCTTGACTTGCTTCACTCAGCAACAGATCTTTCATATTCTTAAACTTCTTCCCATTGCCCAGCTGCAGTGGTGCAGAAAATATGGTTCTGCTGTGTGATGCTGAAGTCACATGGTAGGTGTGGGGTCACAACCCAGACTGACCTGAATATTCAAGGCACTGCTGTATCCTAGGCAACAGAGAGGTTGGGGTAGGAGGACTGTGGCATAGAGAGATCCTGTAGAAAACACTTATCTCTAGCTCTTTTTCTTCCTCCTTTTTTTGGGTATTTTTTTAGATTTTGCACACAGGGCATGTACACTCACTGGAGAAAGACAGAACAAGGCAGAAGGAGACAGAGAGAGAGAAAGTTAGAAATCACTTCCCAGGAGGGGTGGCCCACAACCCTCCCTTTTCCTCTATTCTTCTCTCAGGATTTTGGCCACAAGTGCACATGTGCCTAGCATGAATTTCAAGACACTGGTCTGAGACTTGAACCATTTTCAGCCATGTGGGAGTCCAGTGCCTTAATCACCACGCCACCTGCTGGCTCCCCAGGATGTTTTTCTTGAGGAAGCCAGACCTGTTGGAACATGTTTATTATCTTGCATTGACCACATGCTCAGCCTTAGCACTAAGAAGGCTGCATGGCCATGCTGTGTTAGTGTGATTGTCTCCCTCAACACAGTGATTGACCCAATATTTTATTGTCTCCTGGTCACACAGATGAATATGGACGTCAATATTCACCCTTGTTTTTCCTGAAGTCCTCATTTTGGTCACGACAACAAAAGGCTGATCGTGTCATTCTTGAAGATGAAATGAATTCTGATCCTTCATCAAGTGACTCTTTTGAACCAATTTCCCCAGAATTCCATGGGAAAGAAGCCATCAGGTAACAAGGATGCAAATGGAGAACAGGTCAAAATCTGGGAAGTTAACAGCCTGTGAGGCAGTTTTCTTTTCTGCTCCATAGCCATCTCCCACCTAATCTCAAACATGCTCTGTCCATCACTTCAAGTTTAAGGAAAAATTCATTTCCCAATTCCTGGCAGTCTTACATTGTTGGCATGTACATTAAATAAAACCTTAGATTTCAGCAATGAAGATAGTTCAACAAAACCCTTACTAGATTCTCAGTCTTTTCTCTGTTGTTTGTCTTCTCCATTCTTATTGTTCCTCATTCACTCGCCTGGTCTTATTCATTCTGTCTCCTTGTTTGTAAGAGGTTATAAGAGGTCTCTAGAAAGTTCATGGAAAATGTGCATTATGAAAAACTTCCAAAAATTTCTTCTGCCAAAATACACTCAATTTAACTGTATTTTTCCAGGAGTTTCTTGAATCTCACCCTGCATTACACCCTGTATTTTATCTCTCAGTTCTTTTAAACTTCTCTTTCCTCTACTATTTATTGTCTTTTAGAAGAAGATAAAAAGAGTAGAGAAGAAGGGTTAAAACCTAAAGATGGGCACAAAGGGAATTCAGGAGGTTGTGACGGTGAGAATCATGTGTACTTACATCCTGTGTGAAAACAAAATGTCTATTTTGTTCAGTGCTGGCTGATAACTTTGATTTTCGCGTAAGAAAACAGTAAGAAACTCCTCACGGTCCATGACTGTGCAAATCTTACTCAGCTACCGGTGACCAGAACACGTCAGTCCCTTGGAACGATCTTAGATTACTCCAGACTGCTGAGCTTCTAGAATCTGTTTCTTTCCTTATTATTTTTTTTATTTTTATTGCCATTTTTTTAACCTGTTTCATGTTTATCTTCCATACTTGTCCTTAAGCCTAATCTGGGTTTAACCTCCAACATCGCAACTCAGAACAAAGAAAAAGCTCTATTTGATGTCTTTGTGTGTTCTTTATTTTTTTTTTTTTCTTATCTCTTTGGCACTTCACCATAGCATAAGTGCTATGAATGATGTTAAAAAGAAATGAAACAGAAATTTTAAACAATCTAATAAAAAGGTTAATATGAATTGGGCCTGAATTGTCTCATGAATAGTAGACGAAAAAATAAGAAATATAAATAAACATCAGTTTGATTTGGCTTATGGATTACATAGTTACCTGGTAGAATAAAGCCATGCAAAATAAGTGCCTGGGACCCCAGATATGTAATAGCACCCAACATATGTTCATTTGATTCCTCTCTTTGCCATAATAATTATTATCACCTTATACTTATTTATAAAAGATATATAGATAGAGAGAGAGAGAAACCTGTGCAGGCAAGATGAAATACCTTATTTACCCTCTTGAATCTCACCCTGTATTGTGCTCCTTATTTTATCCTAAAGCGCCGCAGGTTTTCAGGTTATGAAAGCTGAAACTTACCTGCAATAAGTACATTGGTTAAGGTAGCAGAACAACTAAGTGGTCCAGATAGGATGAGCTCAGGTGAAACCCATAGGATGCGTCACTATTAAAATGCATCATCCCTCTTCCTTACTCCACTTCTGAATGAGTCTTTGGAGACCTGACTCAAGAGAACCAAAGACATCGCCAGGGGTTTTCGAAGAGCCTCTCAGTAGGGGCTATCCAGTTTATCTCTGATTCTAGCTACTTCAGCTCGCAGTTCAGAGATGATCCTGGTCTCTATTACCCATGGTAGGTCACGCCCCATCCGTGGTATCAGAACCCTGATGGCTAAGTTCTAAGCACACATCAACTTTGAAAACTCCTCAGGTGGTGCTGATGGGTAGCCACGGTTGGCAAGCAGTGTTCTAGCTGGTGCTGCCAATAAGCTCTGACTGCATTCACATAAAGTCCCCAAAGATGAGAGTCATCCAATTCTGTCAACTGTACTCGGAATCATAAACTGAAGACAACTATCACCTTAAAGGATCTTTTTTTTAATTTCAGAATCAGAAATGTCACAAAAGAATATAAAGGAAAACTAGATAAAATAGAAGCCTTGAAAGGTAAACAAATAAATATTTAATTATTATATTGACATTGATTTTCTAATTTTAATTTGTTTTGTTCTTTGTGAGCAATTAGTGTTGATATTTCAGATTTTTAAAAGAGTTTATTTGATCCACACGATAAAGTTTATCTCCCAACACATCATTTATACTTTATAAAAGTTAGAAAAAAATGAATATGTTTTAGAATTTTATGTATTGAAAATCAAGACTGTGTAAAACTGAGGTAATCTAAGGATATATCATGTTTTTTTTCTTGAAAACTCAAGTTTTTATTCTGTAATATTGAAGTTATTGGTAAGTACTATATCTTTTTTATTTATTTATCTATTTTTTTTGGAGAGGTTTTCACTATAGGGCACGTGTGCTCACCAGACAGACAGAGAGACATAGAGACAGAAAGCAAGAAATCACCCCCCAGGGGAGATGGCCACGCCGCAATCCCTTCTCCTCCATTCTCCTTTCGGGATCTTGGGCATGCACGCACACGCGCCCGGCGTGAGTTTTAACCCACCGGGTCTGGGACACGAACCGCGGTCGACTATGTGGGAGTCCAGCGACATACCCATTACGCTAACTGCTGGTTCCCTATATCTTTTGGTATAAAAGGTCACTTCAAAGAATTTCAGCCATATAAAAATTCACTATTGATCTATTCTTTATCCCATTAATATCAACATCCATCTACCATATGCCAGGTAATATCAATGAACCTAGAAGTATGAGGGATGTTTCAATCATTTAAACAAAGTTCTTTCAAAATTAAAAAAAATTTCTTTTTTTAGGAGATATTTTTGCTATAGGGTGTGTGCATTCACCAGAGAGTCAGAGAAAGACAGAGAGATAGAAAGCAAGAGATCACCCCCAGGGGAGTGGCCACACTGCAATCTCTTTTCCTTCATTCTCCTCTTGGGATTTTGGGTATGCATGCACACACGCCCGGCATGAGTTTCAAGCCACCAGATCCAGGACTCGAACTGTGGTCAACTACATGAGAGCTCAGTGACATAACCATTATGCCATCTACTATTCCTCAAAAAAGAGATATTTTTAAAAATAGGCTAACAAATGGGATTTTAAAATGTTTTCTTTTGAATTTAACAATGCAATCATTCAAAGAAGTAAAATAATAGTTCATTAGCTTCATAGTAGAACTTTATTTGTACTCTTTTTTCTTTATTATTATTATTGTTATTATTATTTATATATTCAATTACTATACATAGTTTAGATTGTAAAGAGACTTTACTCAGCATGATATACACCTCAGTCCAGACCAGTTGAGAATACTATACACACCCTCATCAACAGATAATAAACCATATCTGTGTCCCACAATAGTTCTCCTTTCTTCTTCCCTGCCTGGTTTCCTCCCTTCTTTATCCCGTCCTTACCTTTCTTTTCTTCCTAGATCTGGAATTTGACATATACGAAGGTCAAATCACTGCAGTTCTTGGTCACAGTGGAGCTGGAAAATCAACATTGTTAAACATTCTTAGTGGGATGTCTATTCCCACCAAAGGTAAGAATTTTTTTCCAAAGTCAGGTTGGCAAACAAATCAGCTATTAATAGAAAATCTCCCTGATGATTAATCATAAACACAAATGCCTAGTGAAAAAAAATGGAAATTTATCTACAGTATTATTCTATAAAAGTACGTCATATTTAATTGATATGTATGAAATTTGAGTCTTTCATAATAAATATTTTCATGATCATTTATTACTATTGATATTTGGCATTATAATGTATAGCTGTCAGTTTTTGCAGCATGACAAGCATCCCCAAACTTAGTGCTTAACATAAAAATATTTTATTATTGAATGGGCAATTTTTCTGTTCTGGACTGAAGGACTGGGGCTGGATGATTTAACAACGCCTCATTCACATACCTGGGACTTCAGTTAAAGCAATTCCCCCTTGCTTCCTACATGGACATTCATCTTCTAAGAGGATAGTCTGGAATTCTTCACCTGATGGTCTCCATGATCCCAGCAGCAAGAGAGGACAAATCACAGGGTAGAAGCCTCTGCTTATACACATTTGCTAAGGTTCCATGCATTGAGTGTGTAGCCAAGCCTAGTGTGAGGAGTAAAGAGACTACATTTTATGGAAAAGCTGCAAATGAGACTTCTTTTTTTCAATATACCATGCAACTAAAATAAAAGTTTCTAACACCTGAATTGCATTAACCTTGAAGCTAGACTTCTATATATGAAAGTTAATTAGCAATGATTTTATTTTCAAAATATCTCCATTTATGCATTATTCTATTATCTTTTAAACTTTGTTCTAGGTTCAGTCTCCATCTATAATAATAAATTTTCAGAAACAGTCGACCTAGAAAATATCAGCAAGCTCACTGGAGTTTGCCCACAATATAATGTGCAGTTCGACTTCCTCACCGTGAAAGAAAACCTCAGACTCTTTGCTAAAATAAAGGGAATTTTGCCACAGGAAGTGGATGAAGAGGTCTGTAAATATGTTAGAACTGGGTGTTCATTGTAATGAGATTGTTAAATCCATTTGCAATGAGTTTCGATTTTTTAATTAAATTATCTATGCGCAAATCATTGTATAAATATTGGACAAGAAAGTCCAAATTATGCAAGAGCTAACATCTGTGTATAATTTACAATGTGCCAAGCATATCCTTAACTTGAAATAGAGTAACTCATTTATTTCTTACAACAACTCTGTGAAATAGGTGCTGTGATTATCCGTATTTTGTATATGCAGGACTGAGATCCAACAGACCATGTGACCTGACCAAGATTGGGTACCTAGTTAATGTGGAGCGATGTGCCAGTGCCTCTGCTTTGAACCATTACACTCTGTAGTGTCGTATTTATACATTTCAAAAGAAACTAATGAAATCTTGATGTATAACACAAGTGTTGTCTTTTGGTTAGATACAAAGAGTTTTGCTTGAATTGGAAATGAAAAACATTCAGGATGTCATTGCTCAAAACTTAAGTGGTGGACAGAAAAGAAAACTAACTTTTGGAATTGCCATTTTAGGAGATCCTCAGGTAAATCTGACTAAATTTACTTGTAAATTTAAAACTTTAAAAGGTAAAATTTGTGTGGAGCCAACAGATAGCATAGTGGTTACATCACTGGACTCCCACGTGGCTGACCACAGTTGGAGTCCTGGACCTGGTGGCTTGAAAAGCACACCAGGTGCATGTGCATGTACGCCCAATATCCCAGGAAAAGAATGGAGGAGGAAAAAATTCTAATGAAAGGGATTGTGGAGTGGCCATCCCCCCTAAGGAGGTTATTTGTCACTTTTCCTCTCACTATTTCTGTCTCTCTCTGTGTCTCCAGCAAGTAAATGAATCCTAAGGCAAAATCTCTTAAAAAATAAAATTTGGGGACCAGCAGTTGGTGTAATAGCTATGTTGTTGGATTCCCATATAGTCGACCACGATTCGAGTCCTGGACCCAATGGCTTAAACTCATGTCAGGCACATGTGCGTGCATGCCCAAGATCCTGAGAGGAGAATGGAGAAGAAGGGATTGTGGCATGGCCATCCTCCTGGGGGAGTGTTCTGTCTCTCTATCTCTCTCTGTCTTTCTGGCGAGTGCGCACACCCTATTGAACAATTTGTGATACCAGTTCAGACATTTTATTTGCAAAGGACGTGTGTAATAAAATATACGCAAATTGGAACATTAAATAGAAAACCAAAATCCTAATTGCAATAACCTTTTATAGATAAATTGTATAGTTTCTACATGGTTGCTGATAGATCCTCATTTAAGTTAAAAAAAAAACCTCTTCTGTGTACATCTCGCTGTAGATTTTCCTGTTGGATGAACCAACTGCTGGATTAGATCCCTTTTCAAGACACCGAGTGTGGAACTTTTTGAAAGAACGTAAAGCAGACCGTGTGATCCTCTTCAGTACTCAGTTCATGGATGAAGCTGACATCCTGGCTGGTAATTATTGGTTTCCTTTAAGTGTTCTGATGAGGTCTCTAAGAGATTTGAAATGCATGGATTGGTATTCCGAATAGATATATTTTGTTATCTGGTAATCTGAACAGCTGGTTTATGATATAAATAGGGTCCAAACATTTTAATCTCAATCACTTCAGCGCATCTTAAAGAGTTTTCTAACATTTGAATGCATAGGCACCTGATCTGCCAGAAAACTCATTTATTACAAAGTAAGTGAAGCCTATATTCTAAAGTAGTAATCCTTTCACTCAGAATTGAGGTAAATCAACCTGCGGGATTGAAATAATCTTAATCTTTAATCCACTAGAATATTATAATATCATGGTTATATTAGAGAGTATATCCACATAATTTAATTTCTCTGATAGGTTAGATATCAAATCACTAGTCTAAGGTACATAAATAAGATTAAAATGTATCTATTTAATTGAGGTTTTTTTTTTTTTTTTGAGAGATTTTTGTTGAAGGGTGTGTGTACTTGCCAGATAGACAGCGAGAAAGAGAGACAGAATGTGAGAATAATCCCCCCAGGGGTGATGACCATGCCGCAATCCCTTCTCCATTGTCCTCTCAGGAATTTGGGCATGCACACACATGCATTTGGCATGGGCTTTAAGCCACTGGTTCTGGCACTCAAACCGCAGTCAGCCACGTGGGAGTCCAGCCCCTAACCCACTACACTACTTGCTGGCTCCTAATTGAGTCCTTATTAAATCCTGTATTTGAAACTATAGAAGCTCCTGAATTAGATTTTGGTTGTATAGACAATTACCTGTCTTGGAAATGATTGGCCACTTCTTAACAAACTTCTCTCTTTGCTTCTTTCTTTTCAGACAGGAAAGTGTTTCTTTCCAAAGGGATGTTGAAGTGTGCAGGCTCTTCCTTATTTTTAAAGAAGAAATGGGGTATTGGATATCACTTAAGGTAGGCCTACTTGGAAGGCTGAAGAGATGAGAACTGGGCTTCAGTGAGGCATGATGGTTAAAGCAAAGCATTCCATCACAGAAGAAAGCCTTTTGTCATTAGACAACACGTTTGTACAAACATATACACATATTTGTGTGAATATCTATCTATCTACCTTGTTCATATGTATATATGAGAGAGAGTGATTGGCAGATTTTAGAGACAGATAATATAACAACAAAAACGGAAGTAAATGTGATAGAAAATACAGCCTACAAACACATTGTTTGAAAAGGGAAAAATACATTAAGGGAACTTTTTCAACTACATATTTGTATTTCACACCATCATCTTTCAACTAGGGTGTTAAAGTAATTTCCTAGTAAGCTACTTGCTTTTATCCTCCAGTTGCTCCTCTTTCTCATTTTCTACCTTTCCATCCTCTTTATTTTCTTATCACTGTTTTGAATAGCAGCAGATTTAGCTGTTATCTTTTGAGTGATTCAGAAATATGATACTTAGCCTTATCTTATTTAAATCTTCTATATTTCTGAGATAGGAATTGTCATTAGTTTGACTCTACAGATGAAATTATAAGATCCATAGGTTAATAAATAGTAAAGCCAGGAATTGAACCTGGATATTTTTTAGCTTCAAAACATAGTGTTCAAATTCGCACTTGAAACTACTTTTTAATTTTATATAAGTAGGTTAGTTTTTCTGATTTATATATCATTTATACATAAAAAGAGAAACCAGTATATTAAAAGTACAAGACAAAGCAAACAAAAAAATCTCCTATGGTGGAGCCAGCAGGTGGGCACTGGATCCCACATGGCCAACTCAGCACTTGGAGTCCCAGACTGGTGACTTGAAAATCACACGGGGCACTTGTGTGTACATGCCCAAGATCCTGAGAGGAGAATGGAGGAGAAATAATTGTGGTATGGCCATCTGTTCTCCCCACCCACTCCCCGCGAGAGGGTGATTTCTCATTTTCCCTCTCTCTTTCTCTCTGTCTCTGGCGAGTGCATACACCCAAAATAAAATCAAAACAAAACAAACAAAGCAAAACAAAATCCCAATGGTTCCATTCCATTTTACCTTTCAAAGTCCAAGCTATATAGCCAAGTGATGCTGCTAGGGTGGGCAGCCCTATAATATGACTCTCATGTTATGTATCCTTACCAATTTAATGCCCCCTAGTTGATTGAAATATGGTCCACATTTCCCACGTAGAGAGTTATTTCTTGACAATAGAGGTTTCTTTGAATTTATTTTTACCTGTGTAAGTCCTTAAAATTATTTAAATAATAACTTGAGTAGACAGTTAATTTTCCATTTCTACGTAGTGTCCAATTTTTTGATTTCCTAAATTACTTTGAATCTCTTTTTGAAAATTAAACTCTCTAAAACTCAGTTTTCTTACTTATAAAACTGGTGTAATCGTTTTCTAGTTGTAACTAAATATTATAAAAGTAAAAATAAAAGAGAGAGAGAGACAAATGCTCCCTAGTATGTTGCATGATAACATAACATATTCTCAAAATAAAAATCCCTGTGCAATTCATGAGTCCTTTCCTGGGCTCCTGGACAACAATTGTGTGAGTGCCTTATTTTCTACTTCTAAACCAGGATATTCTTTAGGAAGGTGGTTATATGACAAAATATGGCTCATGGGCAAAATCGGGCCCCTTTTTTGTTTGTTTGCTTGTTTGTTTGTAAGTTTTTTGCCATAAGGCACATGCTCTTGTCAGAACAGAAAGACGAAAAGTGAGAAATTACTCTGCCCCTGCTCAGAGGGATGGCCACACCACAATCCCTTCTCCTCCATTCTCCTCTTGGGATTTTGGGCATGCACACACATGTGCCCAGTGTGATTTTCAAGCCTGCGGGTCTGGGTTTGAGACTCAAACTGTGGTCTGCCATGTGGAAGTCCAGTCCCTTAAACACCACGCACCTGCTGGCCCCCACCTTCTGTTTTTGTAAATAAAGTGTGATAGGAGTACAACCATGCCTAGTATCTTGTCTCTTATATATGACCTATGGCTGCTCCCATATTACAACGGCAAATCTGAGTCTCTGCAACTGATGTCTACTAAGCCCACAAAGCCTAAAATGTTTACTGTCCAGTCACTTAGAAGAAAAGCTTGATGACTGCCCCATGAGGAAGGATGCTGTGCATGTTTGAGCAGCCCTGTCTTCATAGCACCTCACATGAGCTCTTGTAAACAGCTAAGCAAATATTTTTGAATTGTTTTTATTTTAGGGGGTAGCATCATGGAGAGCAAGAATGATTTGGTTTTTTTTTCCTTTTGGCTTTACTTCCTCAGTAGATTTTACTGCTTCTAAAAAATAGGATGTTTAAAATAATTCTGATGTAAGCATTTGGACAAATAAAATAGCTACCATTTTTTTAAGAACTTGATAAGTGCAAACATTGCTATAATTCAGTTCTTAGAACCATCCTGGATGCTACGAGTCATTATTCCATTTTATTAACAAAGGCATTGTTTAGATAGGTGATAAAACATATCTCGAATGGCAAAATTGAGCTTGCAAGCCAGTGAGGGAGAAGGGTGGGAAATAGGGAATCAAGGGGAAAAAGAAAGAAGCAAAACATTTAAGGCACATAAAAATGGAAAATTATCTGAGGATGATAATGTGTATAGTAATATCTTTGAACCAATTTACAGTGTATTCATGACAGGAAAATTCATTTGGTATGCTGTAATGATACACAGTGATTGAATATTAAAAAAAAAAGCCAAGTTGCTGCTGATGTTTTATCTATTATATCCTTTATTACCTTGATCGATAGATTTTTGTTTGTTTTTCCACAATAGGGAAATAGCTGTAAAGTTTTTGAATGGGTAAACTGACTTCTCTCTCTCTCTCTCTCTCTCTCTCTCTCTCTCTCTCTCTCTCTTTCTGTTTGGGATGTGGGCTTGCCAAAGAGACAGAGAGACAGGGGGCAAGAATTTACCACCCAGGGGGATGACCACACCACAATCCTTTCTCTTCCATTCTCCTCTTGGGATTTTGAGCACTCATGCACCTTGTGCCTGGCATGAGTTTCAAGCCTTTGGGTCCAGTACTTGAACTGCGATTGGCCATGTCCAGAGACATACCATTATGCCATCTGCTGGTTCCTCTATCTCTCTTTTTAAAAATTTTCCTGGAGGTCATGTATGTTCACTACAGAGAGAGAGATAAAGAAACACCCCTGCCTGCCCATGGACCATGGTGATGCTGCAATCCCTTCTCCTACATTTCATTTGTTGCTGTTTTGGGCATACACATGGTCCTAGCATGTTTTTCAAGCCACCAGTGTCAAAATTTGAAGCCAATGGTTGACCATATGGGATCCAGCTCCTTTAACCACTAGGGCACAGAGCTGGCCTGACCGATCTCCTCAAGGATACTTTGTTCTTATTCAATGTTCTGGAGTTAACATTACACAGGAAGTATGAATTAGGGATCCCACCACCTCAAACCCACATTCATCCATAATTAGTTTCTATCTATAACCCAGTTTCCTTCATAGCACTTACCACTGTTGATAACTATTTTATTGATCTTCTTGTTTTGCTTGTTTTGTGTGTGTGTGTGTGTGTCTCCCTTGACAATGAACTTCATAAAAGTAAGACAGCATTGTCTTGTGTCCTAAATACTTAATGTATTGTTTGTCACATCCTAAAAACTTAATGCACTTGCACTGGATAGCTAAATTGAGTAACTGAAGCTGTTTGGTAGGTCTGTCTATCTAATGTCTCTTTTAATCCTGTATAGTCAGCTTAAACTTCCTTTGAACATACTGTTCATTATCGGTATTGTGTAGTCCTGATCTTTGCTCTTCTGCATCCATGGCATCTCTATTCTGTAGCCATCCTCCCTCTAAAGACATGAATCAATATGAAACTTATCTGGACACCATGCCTAGGTAACTGGAACCAGTACTTCTGATTAGCTTATTCTTTGCTTCCCACAGCCCTCCCCATCTCATTTATATGATTTGGTTTTCGTCCCTTGTTTCATGTTTGTATGACCTATTTCTTGCATTAGACTTTTTTTTTTTTGAGGTTTTTACCATAGGACATGTTTACTTGTTAGAGAGTGACAGAGGCAGAGGGAAAGGGCAAAGTTAACTCTCCCATCCCCCGACCCCGGCAGCAGATGGCCATGCCACAATCCATTCTCCTCCACTCTCCTTTCAGGATTTTGGGCATACATGCACATGCATGCAGTATAATTTTCAAGCTCCCAGGTCTGGGACTCAAACCATGGTCAGCTGTGTGGGATCTAGCACTTTAAGCACCATGCTACCTGCTAGCCCTCGTTTGCATTATATTTTTAATTGATTTTCTTTCTTCCTTCGAGATGCGTCGGTGTCTGCCGGCAAGCTTAAGAGTAAATCTCTCTGGATGGTAATCTGTCCACATTCACCCCAGCACTTGGAACTGTAAGGAAAAAGTTAGAGAAAGTAAGAGACATGGAAGCAAAGATGCAGGTGAACACAGACCAGCTGTGCTGCTCAGTCATGCTGAGTTTCTTTATTTATACATTTTACCAGGCACAGTGAACTCTTTGCAAGCTTTCAAGGATGCGGTTGAAGTTCTACAGTTAGAGATAAGGACTTCAGTGTATATGGTTTTTGACATTGTTACTATCATGTGTGATCCTGTTATGTATCATAGGTCAAGCCAGATTACTTATGTTGTTCCTCTGCAACTCCAAGGAAGGCTCTCTGTGCATGCATCAGATGATAATGTGTAAGCTATAAACATTATATAGAACAGGCATTGCATGACCTACCAAGGCTCAGATGTTTCCAGGGTCCCATTGATATTTTCATAGAGCCCCTCGCATTTGTCCTGGCTATCAAAGACTGTTTCAAATAACATTTACTTTTTTTTTTTTTTTTTTTGAACGCCAGTTTGCAGTTAAATGAAATATGTGTTCAGGAAAACATTACATCTCTTGTTAAACAGCACATCCCTGATGCCAAATTATCAGCAGAAAGTGAAGGAAAACTTGTCTATACATTACCCTTAGAAAGAACAAATAAATTTCCAGGTAATGTACATGAACACCATGAAATAGAGTATATAAATAATATTCATAACAATAATAACAATGATCATTATAACTAACATTTATTAAGAGCTATAATATGTTTACATATTGAAACATTATCAAAAGAATAGTACAACTGGATTATTTTTTTGTCTGTAGTGGGAAATGTTATATTCTACTAGTTGCATTGTAATGTACGGACATTGTAGGGAGCTTCTTTTAGTCCCTGTCCATTGTGGTATGGATCAGAACATTCTAGTGTTCATAACTATAAATTAATACAAATGGTTGAAAACCTCTGGCTTAATCACTATGTTAAACAGCCCCATGATGTACTATCGCTATTTCTCTTGACAAGACTTTTTTGATAACTTTGAGGTTTGCAGGCTGGTATATAAAAGTTTACTGATTATCTTTTCCACTTGCGCTGATGAGGGGCACAGGAAGGGTCTGTATTGAGTAGTTGTAGCAATTAGCTGTGGCACATACACAGTTAACAAAGACACATAAACTACTCAATAAAGTCATTCAAATATTTATCTATGGTGACACTACAAATATTGCTTAGAATCATAAGGCAAAGGTAATCAAACTCTAATAGTTTATTATAATACAATTCATAGGAAGTTTGTGAAAATTTTGTGTAGAATGAAGAATGAAACATAATACTCATTAGCAGCCGAAATCTTATTTCTTTTCTACATTTCTTCATAAAGTATTCTACTACTCAAGACAGAAAGCTTTTATTGTATCATTTTGCCCAGTTATAAGCTCCAGGTTGAAGTCTCAGGACCCTCATTATCATTCTAGGATATAGAATTAGGTTTTTATTCAAGTCTTATTTAACTAACCATTATAATTTAAAGCTATGCAGGCAGGGACATTGTTCATTGCTGTATGAACAACAACTGATGCAAAAATATATTTGGTGGATGCATTAAATGATGAATGGATAAAAAAAAATTCTAAAGAGAATAATCTATCTAGTAAACTATCACAATTTCCCACTATTCCAAGAAAATTCCTGAGTGAATCTCTTATTCTCTATTTAATTTTGTAAAATCTTTCTTACATTGTTTAAAATAGAAAATTTAAAAAATGACTTACATTCTATGTCTTCCAATTGAGAGATATTTTTTGAACTGAAGAAGATTCTCTACCATTCAACTAATTATCAAAAAAAGTAGTTCTTTCCCTTTTCTCCAGCACAAATGGCTTTTGTATTTATTTGCTCTCTGGGAAATACTCTTTAATAAATTGGGTTTAAAGTTGAAAAAAATCCAAAGTTCCACAATTTATTAAATTTTAAAAACAAGTCAGAAAAAATTAAGAAAAAATTGTTATAGGATACTACTCTGCCATAAAGAACAACAATATCCTGTCATTTGGCGCAAAATGGATGAACCTAGAAGTTATAATGCTAAGTGAAATAAGTCAGGCTATGAAAGACAAATACTGTATGTCCCTGCTTAACATATATCAAAGCACTCTATGGCGGAAACCAAAGGACTCAATAGCATAGAAGAAGAAAGGGGAATGGTAGATACCACCAGCTAGCTGCTCATAGAGTGATGGCAGACTTTGGGAGAAAATGATTAACAGAATCAAGTGAAATACGTCATGGAAAGCATACCACAGCATAGTAAAAAGTGTCCTCAGCAATTCGATATATACTTCCAAAAAAATAGAACATTTACCAAATGTGTACATTATAATGTAATGTTCAATGTCTAAAAGATGTATACCTATATCCTTGAATTGATTACTACACACTGTCATCATGCTTTGAAAAACTATACTGTATTCCACCAAGATGTACAATGATTATATATAAACTAGAAATCATAATTTAAAAAATAAATACAAATTAATATAAATTAATATTTGGTCACAAGAAAGAAATATTTAGGCTGTAATACATGATATAAAACAGAAAGTAATATATAGAATTTGAAGAATAATGTTATTTATTATGAAATATTAGTCTCTATGTGTCTTTGACATAATTATAATTTCATTTTATGCTTTTTAGTTTGAAAACATGTTCTTAGTTCGAATTTTGTTGCTATGATTCACTGCTGTGTGTGCATTCTTTAGATCTTTACAAGGATCTTGATAGCTGTCCTGGACTGGGAATCGAAAGTTATGGCGTTTCCATGACAACATTGAGTGAGGTGTTTCTGAAACTAGAAGGAAAATCAGCAATTGATGAATCAGGTAAATAAAAATGTATGAAAATTATCATGTAAAAGCATTCACAACATCCAATGCAATATGTATTTCAAAAAGACACTATTCCAAAAATGTGATTACAAAATGTGGGGTGCCCTAAGTCATTCTTTTTTTTTTATAATTTTTTATTTCATTTTCTTTTATACATTCAATCACACTATTTAGCTTACAAAATGAATATATCAACAGGTGAACATTTCTCCCTAGTCCAGTTGATGAAACTATAAAATATCTTCAACAAATAATACCACAGTTCTTTGTTTCATCAATGCTTTGCCATTCTTAGACATCTTTTATAAAGGTGAAATGCATCCCTGTCAATACTACCTTGTTATTAAAAAGCCCATTTTTCTTCATCCTAGTCTTGCTGCCCATCATATCCCTAGCTTCCAAGAGCAACTCCAGACAAACACTTATTCTAAATATCTGTCTTCATTCACTTTGTATATGTCATCCCTCAGCCTGCTAGTCTCCAGGGTTTCCAATGAGAAATCAGCACTTAATTTTATGGTTCCCTCCTTCATGGTGAGCTGTTTTGTTCTTCTTGCTTTCAAGATTTTTTTTTTTTTTTTTTTTTTTTTTTTTGCCTTTGGCTTTCAACAGTTTGATATGATATCTTTATCTGTAAATCTCTTGGAATTTGTCCTACTTGGAGTCATTGGGCTTCTTAGATGTGTATATTAGGATTCTTCACCAAATTTGTGAAGTTTTGTTCAAATATGTCTACTGATTCTTCCTTTTTATCTTCTCCTTCTGGAACTACTATTATTATATGTTGTAGTATATGTTGCTATGCTTGAGGGTGTCCCCTCTCTTTCAGAAACTATTATTTTCTTTCTTCTTTCTTTGTGTTCCTCAGACTGAATACTCTCACTTTATTTTTATCTTGCACATTGATTATTCTATCAGCAGAAACTTGTTTAGCTATTCAAGTGATTTTTAAATTTATTTGTCATGGGACCAGCAGTTGGCGTAATGGCTATGTCATTGGACTCCCATGTAGTCAACCATGGTTCAAGTCCTGGACCCAGTGGCTTGAACTCACACCGGGCGCGTGTGTGTGCATGTCCAAGATTCCGAGAGGAAAATAAAGGGATTGTGGCATAGCCATGCCCCCTGGGGGGTGATTTCTCGCTTTCTGTCTCTATGTCTCTCTCTATCTTTCTGGCGAGCACATGTGCCCTATAGCAAAAACCTCTCGAAAAAATTTATTTGTCATACTTTATAAATCAAAATTTTGTTTTTTTCTTTACATCTTTAATAGTATATCCTATTTGATGAGATGTTGTTGTCAAATACAGTCAAATGTGTTGTGATAAAAAAAATCTTTTAAATTTATTATGACTTATTGTTGAATGACCATTGGCCTATTTGGTGACTGTTTCTTGTCCATTTAAAAATATGTACATTCCTACATATGTGTATGCATATGTGTATGTTTCTCTATAAAACGATATGCATATAGGATGTATCAATTCTAGAATTTTATTTGTGGTCAGAAGAGTTGTGTAAGTATAAATTAAATCAAGTCAGATGTGTTATTCAAATATTCTCTGATTTTATTGTTTTTTTGCTAATATCTTCTATCACCTATAGTTGAGGAATATGAACATTTTCTGTTATAATTTTAGAAATGTCTACTTTTACCTTTCCTCTACTAAGTTAGGTGATTTTTTTTGTACTTCATATGCTTTTAATATCAATTATGCAAACACACACACAGACATACATTTAGGTTTAATATATCTTCTTTATAAATTGCCTTCATTATCATTGTGGAAAGTCTTTTTAGCTGTCTATTCTTATGTTATTTTTTGCATTATCACTATATACATTACAATAGAGATCATTATTTAAAACAATTTATACTTGGGCCAGTCTGTGGCATAGTGATTAAGACAGCTGGACCCCACATGGCCAGTTGCTTGGTTGGAGTCTAAGACCTGGTGGCTTGAGATACAAGCTGGGTGTGTGTGCTTGTGCCCAAAATACCAGAAGGAGGAAGGGGAGCAGATTGTGATGTGACCATTCCCCATGGTGGTGGTGGTGGTGGTGATGTGATTTCTCACTGTCTCGCTGTTTCTCTCTTTCCAGAATGTGCGCATACCCTCTCGCAAATCTGAAAAAGAAAAAAAAAATTGTTCCTACATTATCCCTTTGGCAGGGTTTTTAGTTCTTTGGGTTTCACATTTTATCTGTTATAATTTACCTTAAGCTTAAAGGCCATCCTTTAGCATCTCTTTTTTGGTGTTTTTTGGGATACGTGGAAAAGCTTATGTTGAGCACAAATTTTTCAAAATTCAGATAAAATGTCAACCCACAGACCCCCGAAAAATTAACTCCAAAAATATTTTTAAGTGAAACTGGTCCCACTGAAGTAAGGCAGTAGGCCCTGCTGTGCATCAGGCTGAAGCCACATGGGAGGCCCAGGTTCCATGCACATAACCCACCGTAAAAAGCCAGGCATGGTGGTGTAGGCCTGTATTTCCAGCTACTCAGGAGGCTGAGGCAAGAGGACTGCAAACTTAATACCAACATGGTGAAGTCCTGTCTTAAGGAACTGGATATGATACATACCTGCTGTCTCAACTGCTCAGGAGGCTAAAGCAGAAAGATTATGACAATTATGAGACTTCGTCTAAAAGAATTCCATATGTGCACACACACACACACACACACACACACGGTATAGCTATCAAATCCCTCTAAGTCAATGACAAAAAAATAAAAAAGTCTTAGACATTTGATATTGTCCCACAGATCTCAGCTTCTCCAGTTTTTAAATTTTTTAAAAGAATTATTTATTTTATTTTATTTATAGTTATTATTATTTTTAAAAATTTGCTATAGGACACATGTGTTCACCAGAAAGAGACAGAAAAGGACTGGGGGGGGGGGGGGGGGGGGGGGGTGAGGTGGGAAAGCAAGCCAGCAGGTCCAGGACTCAAACCACAGTTGGCTGTGTGGGAGTCCAGTGGCTTAACCACCATACTACCTGCTGGTTCCTCTCTGGTTAAGTTCTTCCTTCTTTACTTTCCTTTGTGTTAGAAATGGACTATGCCTATTATCTGTCATCAAGGTCACAAATACTTTCTTATGTTGAGATTATTTTAAAAGCCTAACTAGTAAACTCTTCTGTTACTGTATATTTTTCATTTTAATATTTCTTTGTCCTTTTTATAATTTCAGTTTCTGTACAGAAATACCTCATCTCCTCACTGATATTGGCCATATTTTTCAGTAGAACCTGTAATTATCCTACTTATTTTTAAACCCATGTGTTATTTTCAACAAGTATATCATAGGACTAATAATCTATACCAGTGGTTGATTTTGACTGACTTTTAAAATCTTCCAATCAATTAAATTTCTCTACTTCTTCACATCTTGGAATTTTTATTTTTATGGGCTTCACTTATGAAAAACCAGTGTACACTGAAATTAAGCCAAGCCCAGAAAATGGCATTATTTTTATGTTGTCAGACTGCTGATCTGGATAGCTGAACCGATATAATTTGCTGTACACAGTTTTTAGCAGATTCAGTTTACCCCAGCTTCAAATGTCTTGAAGGTAGGACTAGGCCTTTCTTTTCAGCATGATTTTCAGTTATAGCACTGGCAAAATTCTGTAGCTCTGTGATACCCAGCTCCACTACCAAATTCCTCAGCAACAGGAGTAATCTCCCAATTCTCAGCCTGCTGAAATTTTTTAATTGTACTGGTTTATTATTTCTCAGGATGTCTCTCCTCACTCTCTCACCAAGTAACTGTCCCTTAATGTACTGTTGTATTTCACAAAGAAAGATCCCATGCACCCGGATGATGCCTTGCACAAAACTTGATGTACTTCCCTGTGTATCTCTCTTGGTTTTTCCTTCCTGCTCTACCCTTTGGTGTGTTTTCCCATGCACTTAGTGAAAGCCCATGCAAAAGAATTAATAGGTGGCGTAAACTCATTGCATGACTGAGGCACCACGTGATTCTAATCAGTCAGGCCAGCCCACATGTGATCATAGAACGTGTTTAGTCCAGGCTGCTGTCACTTACGGGGTTCTTTCCTTCTGCTATACCCCTCAGAATGAAAGCAGCCATAGGTGTCTTCCCCGGTGGAAGGGTTTCTATCTCGTGAAAGTTACTCATTTTAGCTTTCTCTGTGCCCCTTATCTCCACTGGATTAAATGACTATTATTTATTCTCTGGGAAAGAGGATTGACAGCCTTTCACAACTAACTAGAAGCAGAAAATCCCTGAATTATTCTTTCAATATACTTTGCTTACTATCTTATTTAAAATCTCTACACTTTTATTCCTAGTGTGATTTTTGCACGTGTAGTTGTGCTTGTGTATTTACAGGTGGATTCTGAGGTTAATATCAGACTTATTTTAGAACCATACAAATGGACCTCAGTCTGGGTAGATAGTGATTGCCGGGCATATCAAAAGAGTGCGGCCTCAAACCCTTGTGAGTAGATGTGAAATCTTTCCGGTCACAACAATTATGGCTAAGCCCCAGTTTACAGCTTGTCATTTAATTTACAGGCAGTTTGTAGCATGTCAACTGTGGTGGCTTTGGTGCATATGTCTGATCTGTTTTCTTTATTAAGTTTCGGAGTCATCCCCAGGCACCATGATAACCTTACATATTTCTCTAACCTCTTTAATGAGTTATCTATTAATATATCTGAATTACCGAAGTTTGTCTTTCAACACCTTTGCTTAAGAGATGAATGATTCATCTATTATTCTAGCTTAAGGCAGATGTCACTAATACCGCATAATCCCCATAATATTGCAGAGGACTTGAAGAGTAATACCTTGGTAAAACAAAAACAAACTCTTGCAGAAAGCTCAATAAAGTACATGTGAAGTGGAGCTTTATAAGTTGCCTCTCACGTTTTGCAGATGTTGCTGTTTTCAGAGAAGTGCAAGCAGAGAGTGCTGGGGACACAGAAAGGCTTGTGGAGATGGAACAACTTATCTCTTCACTTAACGAGATGAAAAAGACGATAGATGGCATGGCTCTCTGGGGACAGCAAATCTGTGCCATGGCCAGAGTCCGCTTATTAAAGCTGAAACACGAAAGATCTCTCTTATCTCTGTGAGTATACAAGCACCATTGATTTTTTTTTTTTTTTTTTTGGTCAGTATACTAAAAAACAAATCTAATGTGTTAAAACAAGAGGAAAAGATTAAGTTTATGTGTCTACAAAGCTGGATAAAGTATCATGTGCATTTTTGGTCACTGGTCCTAGTTGTTATCTATCTGGAGACTAGCAGGTGCAATTTAGAACATTGTAGAGATCACTCTAGAGACAAAGTTGGAATAATGTCAGTTTTCCTGTAATATTTTCTCTTATTTAAATTCCTCTCAATGGTGGTGGCAGACACAATGGGCTATGGACTCTCTTTCCCAGGATTCACATACTGGTGCCTTTTATCAGATCCTCTGTGATTATTATTCTGACTCTTCCCTGGATGTCTCGACTCTCCCATTATTAGCCCTCTGTCTTCCCTCCAGCCCTCTTAAGTGAACGTAGCTCACTCTTCATACTAACTGTGGGCCCAATAGACATTATCCCTCTCCTGACAATCCTGTCACTACCCATTGGCACCCAGCTGCCATGGTACCTTAGCTTTCAATCAATGCCTTGGTCCTAAATACTTTGATCTGTCCATAAAGAGATAAGAGGCAAGACCAGCAGTTGGCGTAATGTCTACGTTGCTGGGCTCCCATGTAGTCGACCACAGTTCGAGTCCCAGACCCGGGGGCTTAAACTCACGCTGGGAGCATGTGCGTGTGTGCCCAAGATCCCGAGAGGAAAATGGAGGAGAAGGGATTGTGACGTGGCCATCCTCCCTGGGGGGTGATTTCTCACTTTCTGTCTTTCTGTCTCTTTCTGGCGAGCGTACGCGGCCTATAGCGAAAACCTCACCAAAAAAAAAAAAAAATAGAGAAAAAAGGCTGGTAACTGAGTCATAATAATTACCAGCTAAACCAGTAAGTAGTGACAATTCATTAAGAATTTTTGACAAGGAGATTAGCATGTTTAAAGAAAAACCATAGGCTATCTAGTGGCATAGTGATTAAGGCATCTGGATTCCACACAACTGATTATGCAGTTCAAGTTGCAGTCATGGCAGCTTGTAAAACATGCTGGGCACATGTACATGCATGCCCAAAATCCCGTAAGGAGAGAGAAATGGAGGGGAAGGGTTTGAAGCATGTCCAACCTCACGGGAGGGGATGCTTTCTCATTTTCCCTCTCTTTCTCACTTTCTCTCTCTCTCTCTGTCTCTCTCTGACACACATGCCCTCTACAAATTTTTTTAAAATGCTATTAACTTGGTAACACTGTATAACAGCCTGGGAAGAGTAAAGAATAGAGGAATGGCAACCAATTGGCAAGATGTCAGGCAAAATGTCCTTAGAAACTAGAGCCTGGGAAAGGTTTTGAAGTGAGAAATACAATGATGGTATAAGAGTTTCCATTCTTTTGAAATAGGACATACAGGAGAATAAAGAGTAAAATAAAATCATTTAAAAACTTGTCCCTGGAACTATGTGGTCCCTAAGAAAAATAGGAACTATGAGGAAAGAAAGAATTCAAAGAAAACTGGGAGTAAGTATTGACAAATTAGCCAGCAGAGAGAGAGCGCCTCACCCTGCAGGTGTATGTAGTGACAGACACACAGCCCAGGAGGGTACAGAAAATCCCATGGCCAGAGAGCAGCAGGAGACAGGGGCAAAGGATAAACCACTCCAGTTTAGAGGTAGGAAATGGGCAAAGTACTAGAGAAATGAGACAGAGAGCTATGTGCTTAATTTTAATAATTTTTAAGTCTTACAACATAATAGTCCATTCAGTTCATAAAGATTGGAAAAGAGCAGTGCATTCACAGACCAGCAGGTGGCCCGGTGGTTGAGATGTTGGACTCCCACATGATTGGCCACGGTTTAAGTCCTGGACCTGCTAGCTTGCTTTTTCACTCTCTCTCTCTCTCTTTCTCTGTCTTTCTCTGATAAGCACACATGCTCTATAACAAAGTAAAATAAAATAATAATAAATACATAAAATTAAATAAATAATTGTACCAAAAAACAAAACAAAACAAAAAACAGTGCATTCACATTGACAATTTTCTTCCGGATAGGCTACTGATTATGGCCATTGGATTTTCCCCTCTCTTTTTCGAGTATATCATCATGAAAATGTACCAGAGCAGTTATACATGGGAACTTTCTCCGCATTTGTACTTCCTTGCCCCTGGACAAGAGCCACGTGATCCTCTCACTCAATTATTGATCATCAATAAGACAGGTAACGGCATGGCAAATAACCGGTTTCCGTGTACATTCGTTGTTCAGAGCATGTGTTCCAAAACGTAAACAGGAAAAAGAAAACTGAGCTTTGGACTTCTTCAGCAAGTGTTCGAAAGCATGTGTAAGACTTGCAGACAATGAATAGAAGCTGGCAAAAGACCACAGACGAGTAATATATTTGCCAGAGGAAAATAAATGAGCTGGTGGTGACTTGTACAATGAAAAAGTTGGAGGTATAGTTCACGTGTCATACAATGTATTCGTTTTAAAGGTACGTCCAATGGTCTTTGTCATATTCCTGTAAGTGTGCAAGCATCACAATCTAATTCAGGATATTTTTATCACCACGGACAGAAACCCTATATTCATTAGCAGCCACTTTCATTTACTCCTTCTTCTGGTCCTAAACAATCACAAATTTTCTTTGTTTCTGTTGATTTGTCTACTATGAACACTTAATATCAGCAGAATCATACAAAGTACAGTTTTTGGTGAGTGCGTTTTTTCATTTAGCATGTTTCAAAAATTCATCTATGTTCTGTAGCATGTATCTATGTATTCATACTTTATTTTTATATTGTTAAATAGTATTCAGGGGCCAGCAAATGGTATAATGGATTCATCACTGGGCTCCCACATTGTCGACCATGGTTCAAGTCCTGACCCCAGTGGCTTAAAACTCACGCCAGGTGCATGTATGTGTATGCCTGAGATTCTGAGAGGAGAATGGATTGCAGCATGGCCATGCCCCCTGGGGGGTGATTTCTCACTGTCTGTCTCTCCAGCAAGCATACACACCCTATAGCAAATAATAATAATAAAATAAAATAATCTCTCTTAAAATTTTGTTAAATAGTATTCTATTGCATGGATATACTGCATTTTATTTATCATTCACCAACAGGTGAATGATGAACAAAATCTTCATGGTTTTTAGTGGACTCTTAGGCTAAAATTTCCCCCAAACCCTACTCCAAAGAGGGTTGTTCCTTTGGGGAAAATTTCAGCACTTTCAGGTCTTATGGACTACTTCCACCACTGGGATAAACCCCTGCAACATCGTAAACTAAGTAAACCTGGTGACCTGGTGGCCTGATTCTCTTGGAATGGCACCCCTGCTCTATGGTCAGGGCACTGGGCAGGGGCAGTAGTCTCTGGTCTTCTCATCTTGTCTTTTCTGTTGTGGAGAAGCCACCCTATAAGGTACAGGTGCTTGGGCCCCAGTACTTTCAGCCTCTTGTGTCTAGAATGGGGTGTCCACCTTAGAATGGAGGATGAAGGAGAACTCCAGACCACTCAGCCCCTCTTGCCAGCTGTTTCTGTCACACAGAGCTGGTCAAATGAGAAAAAGGGTCAAATGCCCCTTCCAGGAAGATACTGTAGTCCTCAGGAAAGATCCCTCAGTTCTTGGCTATACTGACTCAAAGTAGACCAGTGTCATGCTGACCCCACAGGGGAGTGGAAGGATAGGTTTGTGTTTTAGACACCACCGTCTTTCAGGGTTCTTACTGAAACTTAGTAGCTTTTCCTAAATACAGTTTTCTCCATTTTCTGTATACTCTTAGGACAACTTCAAGAGATTTTAACTTGTTGGATTTCTAGCAGTTTTTTTAAATTGCGGTTGTTTCTCTGGAGAGAAAATCTGCTGCACTCTTCATATTGCCATTCTGTCTTTCCATATCAAGAAACATTTTGAAAATCAATTAATAATATAGCATAGAGATGTGAATTTTAGAAAATTTGGTGGTTAATTGGTAGAGTTACCTGGGTTATTAAAACCTTATTGGTTATAGCCATTCATTACAAGATTCTAGGGGAAAAAACTATATTCCAAAAGCCATATAGTGTTAAAAAGACTTTTATTAGCAGTCATCCTAAGCAAACAAACATGTTATAAAATAAACTAAGTAAACTCTATGAAATGTAAATAGATTTGTTTGTTTGTTTAGTTTGCTATAAGGCACTTGCCAGAAAGAGAGAGAAATAACCCTCCAATGGGGATGACCACACCACAATTCCTTCTTCTCCATTCTCCTCTCAAGCTCTTTGGCTTGCACACATGGGCTTGCATGTCTTTCAAGCCACTGGGTCTGGGACATGACTCACACAGTTAGGCACACAGGATCCAGCCACTATGATCACCCTGCCACTGGCTGGCCTATAAATAGATTTTCTTTAAGTTTATTTATTTCTTCTGAGAGAGAGGAACCTCCAACAGGACCTTCCTGTCACCATCCCCCCCCCCCCCCCCCGCCGACTAGATCAGCCAGGATCACAGACATGCATGTATACACGGAGATCTCAGGACTCAAACCTGGAGCCTTGCCATATGAATTCAGCATCACATGGCAGCACATTGCCTCAGCTCTACCATGGCTGGCCAGTAGAGTTTATTTCACAGTAGTAAGCATGTTATCATGTGAGAGAATATCCTGACAATCCATACTACAACATCATATAATGACATTAATTGTAATTTGACTATGCACATTGACATTGATAGTTTATTTAACTACCCATAGGGGCAAACATGGATGACTTTATACATTCTGTGGAACGTCAGAACATAGCACTGGAAGTGGATGCACTTGGGGTGAGAAATGGAGTAGATGACCTATCCTATAATGGAGCCATTATAGTGTCCGGTGATAAACAGGTAGGCTGGTGTCTTTCACATTTTCCCCAAAGGTGTGGAACGCTAATGCAATATCAATATGCCCAGATCTCTACTTTAATAGGCAAAAAGGAAAAACAAATGCTGTTTTTATTTATTGCTCAGTGACTTGTGGTCATTAATATAATAAACAATTAGTGTGTCCATCTGTCACTGTCTACCAACACAAACCGTGTGTAGCAAAATGCACTATTGAGTGCATATTTAACTTCAAAGAATTCATATTTCCTCAAGGATTGTATAATGCATTTATTCTGCAACTCATGTTTTGTTCTCAAAGAGTAACTGTCAACACCTGATTCTGCCCTTAAGCAAGAGACTTGGTGGCCTGAAAACTCAGGTGGTTAATTTGATTTTACTTACACAGAGTTTTTACTTGAATAGTGGTTTTGATTTTATTCTATGTCATTAAAAAAAAAAGTGATTTCTTAAAATATTAAATTTGGACTCTTTAGGACCATCAATGGGTCATTTTTGAGAATTTATCATCTTGTTTGTTATGTTTTAGAATTACAGCTTTTCACTAGCATGTAATTTCAAAAGACTGAATTGCTTCCCAGTTCTTATGGATGTTGTTAGTAATGGGCTGCTTGGAATGTTTAATCCCTCAGCACGTATACAAACAGACAGAAGCACATTTTGGCAGGTAAGTACATGGTCTTCTAAGGCTCTCTTTCATCATTAATCTCTCATATCACCCTTCTCAGTGCTGGAACCATATCTGTATTGAGAAAAGCACTGTATGATAAGTTAGTGTTTGAATTAATGCTACCTCTGTGGCTTTTGGAAATTAATACACATTTTAGAGCTTCCTTTTTTAATGCAAAATAGAACTCACAAAGTATTTTTTCAAAGGGAATATAAGATAATGAAAGTAAAGCTGCACAACTCTGTAACTGGCACAAAGATAATGAACAAAGGAAAGAAGGAAGGAAAGAAGGAAGGACAAAAGAAGGTGTAACTAAGGACAAGAGTTTTCCTTGGTGTTCTAACTCTCCTTGTAGAACTTCATCTATATTTTTGAATATTTAGCCAAAACTTATTTATCTGATCTCATGATGTACCTTAAAAGATAACTTACTATCAGTATGACCATAAAACACTTGATATGATTATTGAGTCAAGCTTTCACATTTGAAATAAAGATCAGTAAGAAACATGAATGTGAGGGGTCAGGAGATGGTGTGGTGATTAAGGCACTAGACTCTCATGTGGCTGACCACGGTTTGAGTCCCAGATCCAATGACTTGAAAATCATGCCGGGCACCTGTGTGTGTGTGTGTGTGTGTGTGTGTGTGTGTGTGTGGAGGGGTATGTGCCCAAAATCCCAAGAGGAGAATGGAGGAGAAAGGATTGTGTTGTGGCCCTCCCCTCTGGGGAACAGGGGGTGGGGTGATTTTTCACTTTTTCTCCCTCTGTCTCTGTCTCTCCGGTGAGCACATGTGCCCTAAGGCAAAAATCTCCCACTAAAAAAAATTAAAAAAAAAACAACTATGAATGTGTCAACTGTGCATTATTACTTGGCATCAGAATCACGAGGTAAGACTATTTTAAAATCATGCTCTTGCTACTTTCCAGATGTTACCAACTCATCCATGTTCTTTGAGTCACTTTCTTGCAAATTTGAGTAGGAAGTCAAAAATAAAACTTTAAAACTGAAAGGATAATGAACGAATGCGGACTTCTCAAAAGAGAAGTACTAAGGCAGTACTAAATGCAATTAGTTAAATATTTTACAAATGTATTCCAAAAAAATTAACTGGATTCGTGTATTTAGTTCACTGTATTCTGTGCATTTTTCAGCAGAAAGAAAATGATCCATTTGAGTTCTTGGGACATAGCTTTATCTGGCTGGTTTTGGTCTCCAGCTGTCCACCTTACATTGCCATGAGCAGCATCGATGATTATAAGGTAATAATTAGTCATTGAGACTTCTACTTCCTTGTACAACAAGAAATTGAGGATAATATTAACTACAGGATCTTTCGTGAGAATATTTATACAGATTTAATTAAGCAGCCAATTCAAACATGATTTCTAAGTTATCAAAGTAAAAGGCAGTTTTATAAGTGAAAATATAAATATGTAAATAAATAGACCATAGAGTATATTTAGATGAATACACAAACAACTTAGGATAGACACAATAACCTTAAAAAAAAAAATCTGGAAGACTTGTGCTACTGACTTCAAATGATGTCTCAGACAGGAGCATCTGTTAGCTAATCAACAGATACGTTTATTGGGAAAGTCATGATGTATTTTTCCATGCAAAAATGTGTCGTGACTTTTCAGACGATCCAATAAATATTAGAGAAAAAAAAAATTCGTAAGGCCAACCCATGGCCTGGCAATTAAGGCAGCTGAAGTCCACATAGCTGACCAAGCAGTTTGGGTCCTAGCCCTGGCAGTTTGAAAAACACACTGGGCATGTGTGCATAGAAGCCCAAAATCACAAAAGGAAGAAGAAATGGAGGTGGGATTGTGGCATGACTATGCCCTATGGAGGTACTTTCTCACTTTCTCTCTCTATATATTTCTCTCTGGTGAACTCACATGTGTCCTTAGGCAAATTGAAAAAAAATGTACTTAAAATTACTAGCATATTTTAATGTACAATTTGTGCTAAAAACCATAATGTTCTGGAACCAGTAGATAACATAATGGTTACGTCGCTGGACTCCTACATAGTTGAATGTGGTTTGAGTCCCAGACCTGGTAGCTTAAAAACCTCATACTGGGTGCGTATGCATGCATGCCCAAAATCCCAAGAGACTAGAGGAGAAGGGATTGCAGTGTGACTATATCCCCCTGGAGGGCTATTTCCCGCTTTCTGTCTCTCTCTCTCTCTGTCTTTCTGGCAAGCATACATGTTCTATAAGAAAAACTTCTCTAAAAAAAAAAGTTCCTATGTAGTTTTGAAATATATAATTTAGTATACTTATTTAAAGAATGGCAAGAAATATAAAATACACATTAATTTTGAATATATTTATGTGTATGTATATTTACATGGGTGATAAATATTCAAACATGGCATAACTACCTTAATATTCTTTTTTCAGATTTAAATATTAAACAATTATCATCCACACGCCCAGACATACACACATACACGAATGTACACAGAGAAGAGAGGGATCATTGTGAGGGGAAGTTAGCATAGATGGATAAACAATTCGTCCCACTCTTCCCCACTAGCCCTGTGAGTCCCTAAAACACTGTTTTGTTTACTGTATGTCGGTGATTCGGTTACTCTGAGGTCTTCTTTCACATGTTTCCACCAGGTGTGTGATGAATATCAATGTCACTGTTACAGCAGCAGACTGATTGTTTTTGTTTAGAACTATGAATACCCCTTCGTCCAGAAAACGTCTGTAGCTATAACAGAATTATTGCAAAGATTTTACTTGGATATTTCTTTACCTAATTCATGTTTTCTTAAACATCAAGCTGAATTGCCACTTTGTGTTTTTGCTGTTTTCTCATTAGCACAAAACCTGGTCCCAGCTACGGATTTCGGGGCTCTTCCCTTCTGCCTACTGGTTTGGGCAGGCTCTGGTGGATATTCCCCTGTACTTCTCAGTCTTCATTTTTATGTATGTAATGGACTACATTTTCAACTCACATAACACTATCCTTACATATATCAACCAATTTATACAAGTAAGTGACAATATTCATAGAACAAATAGTATTGTATGATTTCATTAGAAAACTCAAAATTCCAAACTGTTTTCATTAATATTTGCATTGTCATAATTTAAATAACTACAAAATCCTGTGCTATGAAAGTATTTTTGATCCTAAATGCTTTCTCAGATTGCATTTGCCTTTAAGCATAAAATTCACATTTATTTTCCCCAGATCCCATGTGCTATCAGTTATTGCATCTCACTCATCTTTTTGACATATGTGATTTCATTCATTTTTCGCAAGGGAAGAAAAAATAGTGGCATTTGGTCATTTTGCTTCTTTATTGTAAGTATGTTTCTCACAGATGTCTGTTTTCTATACTTAATAGACAAGTCTGGGCGAAATCTTTACACTGTGTCATCAGGAAAGTCATGATGCATTTTTGCATAGAAAAACATAGAAAATTACATCATGACTTTTATGATGACCTAATAAATTAATATTACAGTCCAAAACATTTTAGACATGACTTATATAGAGATCCTTTTCAAAAATGTGTACCTTTTCTCTTCCTGCTTACATCTTCGGTATCTTTCTTTAAAATTAGAACTATAAAATTTTGAGCTAGAATGACTACTGGAAACCATCTATTATCTTCATTTTACTGGACAAGAAATAAATTCACAGACACCCACAAACACAAAATTGCAAATTCTGTTGCCTACATGGTAAAAACTAGAAACTGATTTCTATAATCCCTGTGGAGAATTAATTCGATAAAAGCCACACACCCTTTTTTTTGGTCTAAATTAGGAGGAAAAAAGTGAGTGTTTATTCTAATTTCCTGAGATTTCAGAGTGCCAACAATTAAATTAGTAATTTGATAAATATTTGTTAACTTGCACAGTTCACAAATTAAGACTGATAATGGGGGAGGAGCGGAAGTCAAGAGAAATAAAAAGAAGAAAAAACATAGTCTGTGTTGTAAAGATGTACAATGATTAAATGTAAATAAGAAATCATAAAATTTAAAATGGAAAAATTGAAAAATAGAAAAAGACTCATGATGTGAGAAAAAAACAACAGTTTTAATCCTGAAAGAACTCTAAAAGACTAAACAACCACTTATTAAAGCAGACTGATAGAAAGTATTATCTATAGAGTTTTTTTAATCTTAAAAAAATCTGTTATACAACTGAATATCGAAAAGGTCCCTGAAAACCAGATAGGGGAGAAATTAATTTACTATTTAATTTTGTGAAAGCAGATATTTCCTTTAAAAAGTGACATTTGGAAAAAACAAGATTTTAACAGAGCACAATGTTGCACATAGAAAATAATGGATAAACAGAAACCAACGGTGCAGAAAATTCAGGCTTTTCCTGGCAACTGGGAACAATCTGGGGTAGATACAGCAAATAAGATGCAGTCTTGTCATGATCCTAGTTGTGGTGAAAATAATAGTTGGAACCATGTCTGGCCTTAAAGGATGTGTTCAAAAATTTATTCTACAAGCTGTGGAAAACCATGCAAAAGTGAAATAGATCAACTTTTGGCCATAAAAATGATGATTTGTAACACATAGAAATGAGAAGTACAAAAACTTTTAGGAAGTTGCTGCAGTGTTTTAGAAGAGAAAGTCTGAGGGCTTCTGGTATACCTGAGACTTTTTGTTATCTCTAAATTTTGCATTTTAGGACTTCAGCTTAAGCCACTCCAGGTTGTTAAATCCATATATTTCTCCATTGGTATAGTTAAAAGAAGTCTCCTTTTATTGTTGCTGTGTTTTATTCTTGCCAGATACCCATTTCATTTTTCCCTTTGATTATTGCTTATCTACTATTTCAAATTTTACCTCCAAAAACAAGTACCAACTTTTTTTCCTTTCCTATGATGAAAATATTCTATACATCAGGTGCTAGATTTAGTCAATGATGTCTCATTCAGAGATTTGGCTAAGTCGCCCAGAAAATGTTAGTGGAGATAGATTGATTTTAGTTTGGTTTTTGAGGTTGGAGTCGAAATCAGGAACTCTTCAAGATAATTACATCATCTCAATCTGAAATATACATTGAAACTGGAAGTAATTAACAGTCATATTTGTATTGTCTTTAGATCACAGTATTATCTCTGCTTGGACTTGTGATAGAAATGTATGGATTGGAATTACCTTTTTACAGCACCTTTTTGATACCACAAGGCACATTGATTGGCTGTTTGCTCTTATTTTTTGAGGTAAGTAATGCCATGCTCTGTCCCAGTATCCTGGAGCCCATGACCAATTGAGAACGTTTTTCCCAGTGTTGGTGCTGTACTTGTTGACATGCATGAGATTTGAACTGGATCCTCGTGGATTCCACTGGTTTTTGTTCTCCAGCCGACTTTCATGGGAGATCTAGCCCTGGTTCATGTATACAGCAGAAGAAAAATGGGTGATGAGAAATAGAGTATCCTTGGACTCATTTTGTGCACTCTTGGACATGTTCAGCCATAGAAGGAAGAGAATAAAATGTACTGAATCTTTGGGAGCTTAGGGTCCTACAGACTTCATATTCATCTAAAATGAATGAAGTCTATTATTTTTCTGTCTGATAATACTTTAACATAGGAAAGGATGGTACAACATGATACCATTTGTGAAGAGGTGGTACCATCTGTGGGAAAGGAAAGGAAGAGAAGAGCACCCTGGAGGGAAGTCATGGGCACAGGAAGGTGTTTGGGGCCAGGGTGCATTTATGTGGACAAAAGTCTTAAAACAAAATTTCCTATTTAACCGTTATCTTTCCTCTTGCAGTATTCCATGAGACCCATGTATTATGAAGAACCAACCGTGAAGCCATTTTTGTTATTCCTAATTGTAAGAAAATATTCTTTTTTAAAAAAATTACTGTGTTCTTTTCATTTTTTAAGGCAAAGTTGCCTGAATTTTCATGTTTCTATATTTAGTCATATAGTCACTTACAAAATTATCTAAATAAGCACAAGAATTCAGAAGACAACATAAATTTGAGATTGTATCCAATTTTGACTTTCAAGCCTATCTTAAGTGAGAGATTTTCTTCTCTCTCCCCATGAAATTGTTGGTGGTTTAGCGGTTACTTCCCTTTAGATTCTCAGAGTTCCCAGTTCAGAATGATGTCTAAACTCTCTTAGTTGGACATACTCAATCCTAGAAGCTTTCACTCTTTCCAATGATCCAAGTCAACAGCTTTTTTTTTTAAGCCTCTTTTTACGGCTTTGGCTCAGCTCAACATTTTTCAGTATTGAGCCTGAATAAAGGCTCCTACATGCATGCAGTGTTTTTCTTAACTTACTCTCCTATATCAGCTGACTACCCCAACCTCCCCCCACACACACACACAAAAAGTTGTTTTGGGGGTTGGTTTTTTACATTTTAAAACTTTATATTTAATCACAGTACATCTTTACAGTGTTCAACATGGTTTTTCCCAGCATGAATACAGTGAATATTACCCAAGTCAAGATATTACCATATACTTTATAACCAACAGATAACTTTTCACTTTTGTGTCTATTGAATGTTTTTTCCTCTGGTCCCTTCCTTCCATCACTAATACCTACCACCCTCCTCCTATACCATCACTAGTATCTAAAGTTACCTTCCTTTCTATAATACGCAGACATTTGGTACACATTAAGCGGGACATACAATGTTTGTCTTTTATAGTCTGGCTTGCTTTGTTTAGCAGTAAATCGTCCATATTTGTGCACTTTGTATCAAATTTCAGGGTCTTTTTTTTATAGCTGAGTTATATTTTATAGTGTAGGAATGTCACATTTTCTTTTCAATTCACTCATCTGTTCTTGGACATTTGGATTGATTCCATGTCTTAGCAATTGTAAATACTGCTGCAATAAACACAGATGTGCAAGTGTTTTCTGACCATTTTCCTGTCCTTTGGGTAGCTACCAAGGAATGGAATTGCTGGGTTATTTGGTAGTTCTATATGTAGGTTTTGAGGAACCTCCATATTGCTCTCACAGTGGCTGTGCTATTCATTTACATTCCTACTAACAGTGTAGAAGGATTCCCTTTTCACCACAGCCTCATCAGTATTTGTCATTATTTATTTTTAATCTTAGCCATTCTGACTGGGGTTAAGTGGTTTTAATTTGCATTTCCCTTATGGTAAGAGATATAAGTATTTTTATATGCTTTTTGGCCATTCGTATTTATGTTCTTTTTACTATACTCAACCATTTCTATTTCTATATACATGGTGATATTCTTTATAGAGAGATATGATGTTTGTAAAATATGGAACAATTATTTATATCAAGATCAGTTGACTTGGATAATGTGCTTCCCAAATTTTAAGAACACTAGGCAACTACTGGAGGAAATGACCTCTAGTAATGGTATCACATAACTATAGTTTTTTCTAATATTTCTATAAACAAGATTGAAATTAATGTCATAATTTCCTAGTTTGCCAAATAGGTGATTGCAACTTTGTAACAATTTCACTGGCTATGTTTTCTTTAGAGGTCCAATTATCCCTACATCATCTCCTATGAAAGTAATGATTGCTTCGTGTTTCTAACTGTACATTTCTCTCTTTATTTCTAGCCTTTCCTTCATGTCATCATTTTACTTTTTATTCTTCGATGTCTGGAATGGAAATTTGGAAAGAGAGTAATGCGAAAGGATCCCTTCTTTAGGTTGGAAGAAATCCAATCAGATTCCTTCATTTTGTTGATCAATATTTTAAAATACTTCTTTTATGTATAACCAACTCATTAACAAAGAGACACTATGCACTAAGATGGGCTGGGGTAGGAACCACATGCCAGTACAAATAAGAGAGATTCAGTTATTTAAACCAAAGATTATGATGTAGTGGATGAAGTAGACCTGAAACATCGACTATGCAGGTCTTTATCTGATACTGTGGACAGTGGAGCTCTGGGGGAAATTAAATGCAGCCGTTTTGGTTTAAATAATGATCAACTGGAAACAAACAAACAAAACAAATTTTTAAAAAATCGATTTGAACACTTTGGCAGTTGAAGGAATGCCACCTATGCAGAAAGAAGGGCTATTATGATCAACAGAGCAATGACAGCAATCACTGTCTCTTCTCCTGTGGTAGCAAGAAGTCCAACTGGTGCATCCTAAACTGTTATGAATGGGACTTAAAAACCAAGAATGCAACCAGAGACACCTTCTCTCATCTCACATCAGGTTCATCTTTCACTATTACAGATGGTTGAATGGGAGACTGCCAAAGTGAAAGCAGATCCTTAAGGAATCTTCTAAGAGCCACATAAAGGAGGATGTCAAGGGAAGAGAGACTAGAATAAGATGTATTTGGGAGGAAAGATCAGAAGCACATTGGGGAGAAAGAGTGAATCTGACACATATTCAGATATAGCTATTTTCATAGGCTTAATGAGATCTCAAACATCTAACTTGCATTTTCTGCGACGGTCTTCGTAAATATTCTGACCCATTTTCTCCATGAAAACATAGTAATGCCAACAGGTAGACGTTAAAGCTGGGGTTCCAGAAAAAATACTTTATTTAATTTACTTTTTTATTTCATTTTCTTTTGTACATTCAATCACATTATTTAGCTTACAAAGTGAATATTTCTTTTTTTAAATTTTTTTATACATTCAATCACATTATTTAGCTTACAAAGTGAACACTTGAATATATGAACATTTCTCCCCAGTCCAGTTGATCAAAATATCTTCAACAGACACCACCATACCTCTTCGTCCCATCAATGTTCTGCCTCCATACTCCATATCCCTCTTCCAAATGTCCTTCCCCAGGCTTCACTCCTACACACACACCACATCTGGCATTCACACCCATCTCTTGGGTGATGGGTACATCCTTTAGTACATCCTTCAGTCAATCAGTTTCAGTCATAGAGTGCGGACACTCGGTATATGTTAAGTGGGGACATACAATGTCTCTCCTTCATAACCTGGCTTGCTTCACTCAGCAGTAAATCTTCCATATTCTTCCACCTTCTGTCAAAAGCCAGGGTTTTGTTGTTTTATATGGCTGAATAGTATTCCATAGAGTATGTGTGCCACAGTTTTTCAATCCATTCATCTGTTCGTGGGCATTTGGGTTGGTTCCATGTCTTAGCAATTGTGAATAGTGCCGCAATACACATTGATGTGCAAGTACTTTTCCAATGAAGTATTTTTCTGTCCTTTGGGTAGATACCAAGGAGTGGGATTGCTGGATCATATGGTAGTTCTATTTGTAGATTTTTGAGGAATCTCCACATTGTTCTCCACAGTGGCTGGACTAATTTACATTCCTACCAGCAGTGTAAGAGAGTTTCCCTTTCACCACACCCCCGCCAACACTTAGTAGTTTTTGTTTTTTTAATCTTAGACTTTCTGAATGGGGTTAGGTGGTATCTCATTGTTGTTTTGATCTGCATTTCCCTTATGATGAGGGATGTTGAGCACTTTTTCATATACGTTTGGCTAATCATTTGTCATCTTTAGAGTGTGTGTGTGTGTGTGTGTGTGTGTGTTTGTTTGTTTGTTTTTTAAACTCATTCTTCCATCTTTTAATAGGGTTGATCATCTTTTTTTTCCAAACAGCTGCTTGTTTTTCTTGTGTATTCTGGTTATCAGTCCCTTATCTGATGCATAATTTACAAAAATATTTTCCCATTCTGAGGGCTGTCGATTCACACTAATTACTGTATCTTGATCCTGCTTCAGAAAAATTACTTTTTGAGCTATGATAAAATTATTTGTCATATCATGAGTTCCAAGTTACCCATCGATACTGAAAAATATTTCTATAGATAAGTAGAATGAAAGATATGCAAGAAGCAATTATTATTCAAGTAGTGGCATAGATAGAAGGAAGGAGATTGTGAAGAAATAAGGACTCACTACATTGAATTATTATTCATTAATTGCCTGATTACTTAAACATAAAATATAAAGACTGTGATATTCCTGATATAGGATGAAAGTCAAAAATTAATTATTAATGGATGGGTTTGATTCTAGAATTTCTCCAAGAAGCTATGATGGGTGTCAAAATCCAGAAGAGCCAGAAGGTGAAGATGAAGATGTGCAGAGGGAAAGAGTGAGAACAGCCAATGCCTTGAACTTGACAAATTCCAATGAGGTAAAAGATACAAGGTAGTTTTTGATCAGATAATGAACGCTTATCAGTTAGAGTGGCCATTTAACAAGTCTAATTCTGAAATGATTTTGAACTCCTCTAATCCTTATGAATAAGGATCACTACTTTATTTTAGTAGTCATCTTTTTAACACTAAATGATCAGATGAAAAGAAAATGTTCACTTTTTATAATTATTTTATAATTTTTTTTAATGAATGAAAAAGTAGAATGCACTTGAAATTGCAAAAGTCAAGGAAGAATTTTAGGAATGGAATAAAGTAACACATGTCACTTCCTCATGAAGAGCATAGTAGAAAATTTAGGGTAAAGTGCAGCCCACCACATGCTGTTTTATACTTTGAGGATGACTCAGGGCTTCTCTATGTCTCTTTGCTCCTTTTCTAAGGAGACAAGCAGATAGTATAAAATAATGTTCTCTTGAGAGTCTCTTCTCTCCAAAAATATGTGTTAGAAACAGGGGAATGGCCAATGAGGTCACCTTGTAGAAGGTCTTCTTTGATACATGGTTTGGGCAAGAAAGATTCAAATCAATGGGAGAACAGAGATTTTTCAAAGTTAGTGGAGATAATTAAGGTCTGACATGATTTACTTGTCATTCACAGAAGCCAGTCATTATTGCCAGCTGTCTACGCAAGGAGTATGCAGGAAAGCAAAAACGCTGCTTTTCCAAGAAGAAGAAGAAAATAGCCACAAGAAATGTCTCTTTCTGTGTTAGAAAAGGTTGGACACATGATTCTTTCACTGTTGTCTCAGGACCCTTCTTCGAGCTCTGTGGTCCCTGATGAGAATCATTCCATGTACCTGTGGGTTTATAAGCAGATCGGCAGCAGGAGGACCTTGATAGATCCTTTGCGTGTCTCATTTCTAAGTTAAATTAATTAACTCCCCTCCCCCATGTGGGGGCATAGTCTCATCTGCATTGAAACCATAAGCTCACTATTAAATTGAACCATTGAAGCCATGATATGTCTATTTAATGAACACAACTATTTTCCTAATGCTCACTATTATTTACAAGACAGCTAACTAGAGATGTGCCAGTGCCTTCTGAAAGATTGACCAGCGGGCGTTAGACGGTCTCACTCTGTGTCATTAGAGCACAGTTATTAGGAACATAGGAGACACTTGGCTTCCAAGATTGGCTTTGTCACTTTCCATCAGCATGACCTTGGGCAGAGAACCTCGACCTCGACAGTGTCTGTCCTCCAATACATAAGAAGAAATTATGATAACTTCCTATGGTGGTTATGACAGTTAAATGAGATACTATCTATAAAGAACATAGCACACTTGTCATATAATGAGACTTCAGATTGTTTTATTCTTAATTTTACTATTACAATCAATTAATATTAAGTATAATTACTTTTTTTTAGGTGAAGTTTTAGGATTATTGGGACACAATGGGGCTGGTAAAAGTACATCCATTAAGGTGATAACTGGAGACACAAAACCAACTGCTGGACAGGTAGGTGGATTCTGTAGAAAATCTAATGGTGCTCTAAATAAATTCTGAAGTCATTACCCCATCCTTAGGGTCAGCAAAATGTAATTTAATCCTTAGATGATTTAAGTGATTAATGCAATACACAGAAGGGAGTAGTTTTTTTTAAAGTGTATTTATTTCTTCCATTAAAGAGAGAGAGAGAGAGAGAGAGAGAGAGAGAGAGAGAGAGACACCTCCAACAGTGTCTCGACACTAAAATCCACCCACTTCCCAGCTTCAGTCAGCCCCATAAAATGGGCAGATGTTCAGTATGCTCTGAGAGGTCTCAGTGAATCCCATGTATTCTCAGCACTGCAGAACATTGAGTTTTACTGCTAAACCACTGTCTGGATCTCACAGAGAATAAATTCACAAGTTATCACATAAATGCAAACAAAAAATTAAGTCCTGAAAGGACATAATTATTCATGCCTTCAAAGCCATTCAGAGGAAATGTCCATTGTCAGATAAGAAATCAATATTAGAATCCATACGAATCCTATTTATGCTGCCAGGGAACACATGGATTTGCCTTTTCAATGCACATTCTTTATATAATACTTTAATCTTGAACTCAACTTTACAAAGCAATTGCAATGATTGCCCTTCACAAAGTACAGTAAGTGGAACATATGTTTTTAAACAAATACTCTATTTTATGGTAGTGTTTTAAAGGAATGACTTAAAAAGAAACAAGGATGAGAATCAGCTTTAACCAGTCATGCAAGTTAACTGCATAAGGTGGCTAGGCAGACAGAAAAAGAGCTCAGGTTTACCAAAAAGAGAGACATCGTGGTGTAGAGATCAACAAATATTTTCACAATTCTATGGCAGAATTTAGGAAACCTTAAGAATCCCTTTGGAAAGCATGTCCAGAGGGAAGTACAGTATAAGGCAGAGGTGTTTGGTACTGTACCATGGGAAAGGACTGATGGCCAAGCCAAGAAGGGAAAAGACAGTCAGAAATGCATTGACAAATATTCCCCTAAAGAGGAAGAAGAGCACAGGTGTTCACTGATCATCTGAGGCCACAGGTGGAGCAGTCTTCATGAAAAAGACCCTAGCAAATGCCGGCGGCTCAGTCAACCCTAACTGGGTTCCTTAACTTCAAGTCTGAGCTTCCTCCTATCCAATTACCACCTGGACCCTACACAGTATTTTATTTCTCATTAAACGTGGGAGAAAAGGAGATAACTGCTCATTGATATACTGGAGTGAAGTATTTTAAAAAGGTATAAATAAAGTCTGAAGTAGAAAGTCGACTAATTGGATGTCATAAAGGAGCTCAATCTGATCAGCCAGTATGTTTAAAAACAAAACAAACAAAAACCATATCATTTTCATGCTTAAAAAATTTCGGCAGCCTCTAACTGCTCTGTGACTGCAAGGACACCAGCCTTTGGCTTTGCAGGCAGCTACGGGGGCTAGTTGTCTGTCCCTCCCCACAGCTCTGTCCTCCCTTTGCTGACGCTGCTCCAGAACACCTTTGCTTTGGGTCCAAGAACAAAGCCAACTTCATCCCTCTACAAGACGTGGCTCTTGCTCGTTCCTCCGCCCCAGTTTCCTTCCCTCTGGCCTCTTCCAAAACGCACCTTCTCTTCTGCTCTAATGGCCCCTCTGTAGACAGGCCCTTTCTAGTCACTGACCCAGATTCACTTCCCTTGAAGGTCTTTACTCGAGCCTCCTGAATCACCACATCAGCACTACTTCTGATCTTTCTTCTTATTTACCCATTTCTCTAGTTTACAAAAGCCTGATTCACTCAGTAGAATGCAAACTTCGAATAACTCTAAATAACATGGGTTACTCTGTTCTCCATTGCCCTCTCAGCAATGCAGTATCTGTGACATAAGATATACTCAGAAGATATTTGATCAGGAGTGAAACTCAATAGCAAGGAATCAAACTAATATGTTCATTTGCACGCTGATGAAAAAGTTGGATGTAAACTGTTAGCCACGAGGCCAGGACTGCGTCTGCAGGATATTTCATCTTCAGCTTGGATTAGGGGGCTGAATGTGCATGCACTTGTTTTCATGTTATTTTGTCTCTGACCACCTTTTTCTGATGCAAAATGATGATAGATTATTAAACTCAATCATGTCCTAGGGTTTCTCTAGTTTTTCTGGGTTTGTAAAGAGAAGATGCTGGGAAAATACAGAATCAGTCCAGAATGCAACTCTGTGAGTGAACTCTTACCCACAGGTGCAGCTGAAAGGGAGCAGCAGAGGGGACACCCTCGGGTTCCTGGGGTACTGTCCCCAGGAGAATGCGCTCTGGGCCAACCTGACAGTGAGAGAACACCTGGAGGTCTACGCCGCTGTGAAAGGACTGAGGAAAGCCGATGCCAAGGTCGCCATTACACGGTACATGAGAGGGCCACACCTGCTGTGTACCCCATGGAGCAGGGGGAAAGATGGGGGTGACAGCATAACTCAAAATGGGAGACTAACTGATCCAGGTCACAGGGAGTAGATTTGTGCTGGATTTTACAATGTTAATGTGTTTTCCTCATATTAAACATGGAAAGAAAAAATTATTCATTGGTAAAATATTTCAAAAGTATGAAAATTTAGACTATGTCCCATAGAACAACTCTTTGAATACCATGACGTTTGCTTACATTCTTTCAAAAGGTAACCCTATCTTTCAGGGGGCTCAAACCAATCAGTAATATCATCCACCTATCCCCATCACCAGCATATTTTTAGAACTGCATTTCTTTATTTTTTTCTTTTAAAAATAAATTTTATTGTGTATCTAAGTCACCTTACAGAAGGCTATTACATACTGGGTGGGACGATTCCACTAGCCTGACCTGCCAAATGCTTCAGGTTCAAAGAATTTCCTTTTGTACAGACTTCTACAAGATGGTTAAAGAACTGCATTTCTGACCTCTGCTCCCTGCCCTGCTTGGCCCTTTCTCTTATCAACTTCCTTTGTTGTCAAAAAGGCTGAGACCTCTACTATGTTTCCTTCAGGTTAGTTGATGCCCTCAAGCTGCAGGACCAGCTGAAGGCTCCGGTGAAGACCTTATCAGAGGGGATAAAGAGAAAGGTACGGGGAGGGCTCGCTTTTACTCTGTGCACCCCCCAGATTAGTGTCAGATGAGCCATCTCTCTCTTTCCAGCTGTGCTTCGTGCTGAGCATCCTGGGGACTCCATCCGTGGTGCTCCTAGACGAGCCATCGACCGGCATGGACCCTGAGGGCCAGCAGCAAATGTGGTTAGGACCACTATTTCACTTCTGCAAAAACTGTCCCATTACCTGTTTCTTAATACCATTAGTAAAACTAATACTTCACAGAGACAATCCGATGCTAAACATATTTCATAACCATTTCTTACGGAAGGAAGAATAACCACCTGTAGGACCTGCCATATTCACTCTGAGCATTGCAGCTGCTCCACTGATCTTTTTTGCTGGCACAGTGCCTTTCTGTCCCACAATCACATAGTGTGCCACACTGTGGTTCTTGTTAAGTTGCAAAAGTTACCGTCATTGCTTTTGTTTACTGTGCATGTATTTTCTTCCCACTGGGCGCGACAGTGCTGTTGATTTTTGCATCACTCTGTTTCTCTGTATAACTTTTTCATAGACAATCCTCTCTTGCTCAGCATTTCTCTTTCAACACAGTCTTGTAACAAATATTGTATTCTATAAACTCTCCTCTTCCAGTGCATGCTTTCAGGTTCACAGCTCTCACCTAGACTGCCCTTCCTTTTTTTATTTCTTTTTTTTTTAATATTTCAATTTCATTTCTTTTATATATTCAATCACTATACATCGCTTAGCTTGTAAAGTGAATTTTCCAACATGAATGCACCCTTCTTCATCCGAGTTGCCCTCTTTAAAGTCCTCCCTTGCTTAATCTCTTGGCTAGCTTCTCACATTCATACTAGTTAGAAATTCTTTTCTCTATCCATTTCTGATTAATTAGAATATTTCCTAAATTGCATATCATCTCTTGACAATATAGGCAGGCCATCCGGGCCACCTTTAGAAACACGGAGAGGGGCGCCCTTCTGACCACACACTACATGGCAGAGGCCGAAGCTGTGTGTGACCGAGTGGCCATCATGGTATCTGGAAGGCTGAGGTGAGTGCCTTTCCTAAGCTTGACCCCAAGGTCCATGGCCGGGACCACTGCTCCCAGTCCAGAAATAAGGACCTTGAGACGACACTAGCAACAGATTGAGGGTCTCAACATTGTATTGTATGCCATTTCCTCCCCTTTGTTATGACCTCACCCTCCTTCCTACAGATGTATTGGTTCCATCCAACACCTGAAAAGCAAATACGGCAAAGATTACCTGCTGGAGATGAAGGTAAAGACCCCTGCACAGGTGGAGCCCCTCCACACAGAGATTCTGAAGCTCTTCCCCCAGGCTGCTCGGCAGCAAAGGTAAAAATGGCTGCTGGTTTCAAATGTCGACTTTTTCCTGTCAGTTAGATTGAATCATAGTCATCCAAGGTCACATTTAGCTCAAAAGGAAACCTAAAAGAGTTTATCCATTGGACACTGCAGGAAGTAAACTAGAGAAGACAGGACAGATATGAAAGTGGAGGTAGCACGTGTTGTGGTCCTACTGTGTGCCAGGCCCTTCTGGTCTTGTGTTATCTTATTTAGTTCCCGCAGATACTTTACAAAGTAGTCTTTTCCAATGAAAAATGAGATGACCTCAAAAACGTTCAGGGGCCTGACCTTTACAAGGACTTCCATAAATGGATTTGATGATTATCTTTGTAAAGGGGAAATCCATAGAGAAAGAGATTAAGTCACATGATTAAGCTAGCAGGCAGCAGAATCAAGATATAAACTTTGTTATTTTATTTCAAATCTATTACTGTTTCTAATTTTATATGAATTTTAGTAGCGCCACCATTTGATGTACTTTATTCTACAGCAAAAATCGAAGATTAATTTTAGGGCCACCGGGGACACAGTGAAAGGAGAATGGGAGAGGAGAAGAATGCAGGAAGGGAAATTTGGGAAAAAATGCAGAAGTAAGACATTTGTGGGACACAGATATAGTTTGTCATCTGTTGATGATGTCGATGTGTGGCATATATCCTGTTGGTTAAATTCTCTTTACAATCTAAATGATGTATAACAAATAATTGAATGTATTATTAATAATAATAAATAGTATTAAATAAATAATTTTAAAAATAAAAAATTAAGAAATTAAAAAAAATTAGGGCCATCATTAACACCTAGAATTTACAGCAGAAGACAGATGATTTAGGAGCTAGGGAAGAAAAAAGATAATAAAGAGAAATAAATCAACATGACAAAGTGGAAAAACATTTCCAAATATAAAAGCAATTCTATAACTCAATGTACAGCACATTCCTGAATAGCAGTATGTCATAAATGTACTAGGAATGAGCAAAACAGATGAAGAATGGTTGCTCCACAAATATATGGTATCTTTTAAAATGAAACTTTACACTGAGTGAAATAAGCCAGTTAAATCTATAGAATCAAAGAATGGAATGGTGGTTGCCAGGGATTGGGAAAAGGGTAAAATGAGGGATACTAATCTCAGACATAGAATTTTATTAACCAAGACGAACAAGCCCTAGAGATCTGCTGTACAACATTGTATCCAGAGTCAACAATATTTTCTCAGACACAAAAAATTGTGAACGGAGAAAAACCCCATGTTAAGTGTTCTTACCACATATAAAAACAAACAAGCAGAAACCGGAAAGATGTTTGTGGTTAGTTTACATCTGTCATAAATAAGCGGAACCACTCTCCTCTCCTCTCTTTCCAGGTTCTCTTCTCTGATGGTTTATAAGTTGCCCATGGAAGATGTGAAACCTTTAGCCCAAGCTTTCTTCAAATTAGAAAAGGGTAAGAACTATAACTTTGATATAAGACCCTTAAAGAATATGTTTACAAATCATAAAATAATGCATGACAAAAATGAAATACAATGCATTACACTTAAAGGTTAAAATCTTGGGACCAGCAGATGGCATAATGGTTACATCACTAAACTTCCACATGGCTGACCGCAGTTTGAGTCCTGGGCCCAGTGGCTTGAAACTCACAGTGGGTGCATGTGTGTGCATGCTCAAAATCCTCAGAGGAGAATGGAGGAGAAGGGATTGCAGCATGGCCATCCCATGGGGGATGATTTCTCGCTTTCTGCCTCTCTCTCTCTCTAGCAAACACATACAGCCTGTACCAAAAAATAAATAATTAATTACAAAAATAAGTTAAAATCTCAAATTGAATGCCAAAACCAAAGAAGTGGAAGGATTCTGTGAATATATGTGGCAGAGGCAACAGGAATGATATTTGCTTTTTCTTTATGGGTTTTCTTCATGTAGTTTTGCCATTAAACTCAGTTATACATGCATGTTAAGGAGAATACTTTCTTTTGGAACATAGAAGCATACATATTTAAAATTAAATTTTCTATTCACTGGAATATTATTTTATTGCCTTAGACTATATTTTAAGAAGCTGACTCTTGTCTGGCTGTTGAAACACTCTCCTTGGGTCTGTTACACTTTAAAAGTGAATGCACTGCACCTGTCATCAAAAGCTCATATTATCCTTGTCATTCTAGTCCGCTGACTCTACTCCTCTGAACTGTGCACGTCAGAATTCTTCCCTGCAATGCTTCATTTCACAGCCTAGTGATATCTTAATTTTTTTAAAGAATTGTTTATTTCAATTTATTTATTTATTTATTTATTTTAACTTGACTGAAGAGAGAGAAAAGAAGGGGAAAGTGAGAAAACAAGCCTCCAGGTCCAGGACTCGGACCGAGAATGGCCATGTGGGAGTCTAGTGCCTTAATCACCGTGCCACCTGCCAGCCCCAAAAGAAGACTGGTTCCAGGAGACTCTTCTGACTCCTACTGATAGCATCTGTAGTCAGAGTGGTCATCTTTCCATTCTCTTTACTGAGCACCTCACTTTCTAGGCCATGTGGTCACTCACACTTCCCAAGTGGGTACGAAGTCCAATACTGGCCTAGGACATTGGGGACGTGTTTCCAGTCTAATGGGCTCCTGTCAAAGCTCTAACTGTCCTTCCCAGTCTATTTCAGTCCTCGGGAAGGCTTTTCAACCCAATTAAGGAAACTGCAAGGGTTTTGCACAGAGGTTCGTGAAGATATCCACTCCCTAAAACGGTTTGGATATCCTTCTCTATTACTCTCTGGTGTGTCTCTATTACTCTCTTCAAAATGTGTCTTCCTGCCACATTATCCTGTGCCGGATGTTCAAAAGCAATGGCTCACATGCAGGGAAAGAAGGCTTCCCAACGCAGTCTTCCTTAAACGCAGATCTCAAACACTGCACAGAATGCCCGTGTAACACGGGTGCTTCCCTCCCAACCCAAGTAAATACATCAGTGTGTTGTTAACTAAATGATGAATTTAGTGCATAAATGAATGTTCATCTAAATTATTTAATATTTGTTCAGAAAGTGTATTATTTGGACCACACGCTGACTTATCAGACCATCTAAATATGAAAGTATATTATCTCCTGACATGTCTTCCTCCTTGTGCAGTCAAACAGAGCTTCGACCTGGAGGAGTACAGCCTGTCACAGTCCACCCTGGAGCAGGTGGGTCGGTTTTAGTGATTCTATGTCACCCACAGACATCCAAGAGGTCTTTGAAAAGTTCACGGGAAATGATCATTTTATATATATATATATATATATATATATATATATAAGCTGTACATTAATTTCAATATTTTTTGCACCAAAATAAACCCATACTTCAATTCCAATACCACCAACTTTTTGAAATTTCTTCCTAAGAGTGTAATGTGTGCAAGCTCTTTGCACTCCCTGGAGCTACAAGAGGCAGTGTGACTTTTTAACCTCTCTTTATTTCTGTCCTCCCTTTCAGGTGTTCCTGGAGCTCTCCAAGGAGCAGGAGCTACACGATTTCCACGAGGAACTTGATGCCTCCATGAAGTGGAAGCTCCTCCCCCAGGAAGAGCCTTAAGGCCCCAGAGTCTCTACATTCCTGTTTAAACTCATGCTTATTTGTATAAGGCATTTATTTTTATAGCATCCATGTCATATTTTTAGAAACTATATTGTAAACACTGAGATAGTTCTTGGTGTGGTGAAGACGGGGGTGGGTGCTGCGTCCATGCAGTGACAGGTAGATGGTGGCACTGGTCTGGGCTGACCTCCCACACTCAGCTTCTGTAGCTCCGCAGGCCACCTGGGCTTCATTTCTCTGTATAATGATGAATCAATAAACATACTTTTATAAGATTGTTTCAGGGTACGATAAATCTTGTTTTAATTTTTTGTAACAAAGCATTTTTTAGACTGAGAAGTCCATGTGTTTGCTTTTCTAAAGGTTTGATACTTTATAAAGTTGATATTTTAATAAGAATTTAAAAGTACCATACTTTGAAAAATAGACTTCAGGGGGCAGCAGGTGGAGTGGAGGTTAAAGTGCTGGATCTCACACAGCCGATTCTGTGATTTGAGTCTTAAACCCGGTGGCTCAAAAATTATGCTGGGCATATGTGCATGTGCACCCAAAATCCCAAGAGGAGAATGGAGGAGAAGGGATTGCAGTGTGATCATCCCCCCACCTCGGGAGGTGCTTTCTCACCTTCTCTCTCTCTGTCTCTCTCTGATGATTGCACATGCCTTATAGTAAAACCAAAACAAAAAAAGAACAAGAACAAACAAAAATAAAAACTATCAGATGTTTTGAAAAACTGACTTTAGAATGTTTCTCATGGCTAAAAATACAGAAATATAATATCCGATATTGATATACTTGATAAAGTTTCCACTGACAACACTATAATAGAGACACAATCTGGGAAACCAAAAACTTGCTGTTACAAATTCGTTGTACTTTTTCGTATTTCTATAAAGCAATTGTGTCCCATTTTCACTGTATTTTTAAATCTAGCCTTAGAGATCCCTATATTATAATTGGTCATCTGTGGATAGTCGTCATTTGGTTTCAGAAAGTTGAGAAATGTGGTAACAGGCCGTATGACCAAGCAGGTAAAAAATGTAAAATAAATCTCTCATATGCTTAAATATGACTTCTCGTTCATGTATTTCATATGAGTTTTTTTCTCAACTCAGTAGCCTTCTCTTTATAAGTTTAACTGAAATCTTATTAAAAATTATTTCTAAAATATAAGTATATACTTGCAAAAGTACAGATAATGGATTTTAAGACCATCACAACAGGCTTTTCTGCTATACTAACATTTAGGACAATGTTTGGAATATTGGCCTAATTTTACCCTTGTCTGCTAAGTATGATAATTAAATACTAATTCCACCTTCATATTTATATCCCTAACTCCAAGCAGTTAACATAGAGGACAGTACTCATTTCTATTTTCTTAGGTTTAAGTTTGTCTACCTAATTCACCTTTGGGTTAATTAGGTATTAATTAAGATTTGGAATCCCAAGAAATCTTAAGTCTATGTTGGCCTTTTTCTAGATCTGTTTATGAGTAAATGCAATCTTTTTTTAAAAAATTATTTGATTTTATTTATTTATTATTATTATTCATTTTGACTAGAGAGAAACATAGATTGAGAAAGAGAGGAAGTGAGAAAGCAAGCTGCCAAGTCCCAACCATAGTCAGCCATGTGGGAGCCCAGCGACTTAACCACCACACCATCTGCTGGCCTCAGTAAACTCAGTATTTAGGAATACTGTCTGCTTTCTTTTTTCTTTTTAGAGAAAGATTTTTGCTATAGGGTGTGTGCACTCACTGGAGACACAGAGTGAGAGAGAAAGAAAGTGAGAAATCACCCTTGGGGGGTGGGGATTGCCACAGCACAATCCCTTCTCCTCCAATCTCCTCTCAGGACTCTGGGCATGTACACACACACAAACACACACACACACACACACACACCTGGCATTATTTTCAAGCAACCATGTCCAGGACTCAAACCATGGTCAGTGATGTGGAAGTCCAACCCATTAACCACTATGCCACCTGCTGGCCCCTTGTCTGCTTTCTTAACCTTTGTCTTCCCATAAAGTGGAGCAATACCTATGACAGGCAATTACTAAATTAGTATTGAATTAACTAGTTAAGTATAAACTCTGTTTCTCTTTGTTATACTTAGTATTGTGAAATGCAGTCAAGTTTGACTAAAATTTTTCTTCCATTAGACTACTACTTTTTGAGGGCCAGGGCTATGTCTAGTTTTTGTCTATATTCTCAGCTCTCAATATGTACTAGATACTCCATAAATGTCGAATGAGTACCCCAAGTAGAAGAGAGTAACTGAAAGTGCGTGTAAAAAAAAAAAAAATCACTAATTGCTCTTCGTATTAGAGCATGTGGTTAAAAATGACTTGAACATTACTTGACCAAACATTACGAACACTTGAGCAGTGACTGATTCTATTAGTTATAATCTGTGAGTTTCTGAGATCCAAAGAAATCTTGAAATTCAGCCTCAAATGGAAAGTGCAAAGGAGTAGTTAGGAAGATAGATCAAATTTGAGACAGGGAATTTGCTTTATCAAAATGAAGAATGCATAATGTCATCTACCCTCACAAAGACAGAGTATTCGTTTCTTTTGTGAACCCATTATGTGCCAAACATTGGCATAGTTACAAGAATATCAGAGAAAATAAAACACTATCAGGAAGGGAAAGGAGAAGAACATGTATAGATTAAAGATCTTCTATATACCAGACATTTGTACACCATAGGAAAATTGTTACCACTTTACTGGAAGGAAACTGAGCCACAAAGAGTTTGGGGGACTCGGTTCTGATCACAGTTGGCAGAGCTGGAATTTGAACCCAAGTCTCTCTAGTTCCAAAGCTCATGATTATTTCAAGGTATCTAGAAAAATAGAATATGATAAATGCAAGAAAAACTTATGTAAAACCAGACTGGAAGCTGGCTAGACTATTTGGCTCTTATCTCTTTGGGGTAGTGAGTGTAAAGTCCGAAGCAGAGAAAATGTCAAGGGTAGGTTTTCCGTAGGTTCTGAAAGGTAAGTAGGAACACAGCAAGTCATCGAGGAGGCGGGAATTGCAGGCAGAGTGAAAAGCAGGTGGAGAGCAGGAAGATGTGAAACTGCCAACTACAGTTCACTTTGGAAAAAGCCACAAATAATAACCTATAAAATCACTGTTTTAACTGCCTAGAATGATGAGATGTAGGGTAGGGGAAGTTTCTAGAATCACTTACTTTCCGACCTGTGCCCTGAACTCAAGGCCAGTACCAGATTTTACTGGAATTGTTACAAAATGCAAACCCCAGCTATTGAGCATTTAGTGCAGCTGTCTAAGCAATGACCCACCAGTCTGTGCTCCTAGTAGACTCTGAGTGCCTTTATAAATGGCCATTTTCTGTGTTTTGCTTTTTGTTATTCTGAAAAGAGGTTTTGAATAGCAGACATACTTGAAAACAAACACAGGGAGACTGCTGTTTCTACACAGACAGATTTCTGAGCTTCTATGTGTATATCTACTCTTTAAAACATGGAAAGTTAAAAAGGAACGATGCTCCATGGTTCGGAGAGCTGGAAAGTCTGACTTTTTTTAAAAGAATTATTTATACTATTTATGTGAATTTTGTTTAACATTATTATTAATTTTGGATTTGCTATAGGGCACACACACGCACCAGAGAGACAGAGAGAAGAGGTGAGAATGCAAGCCACCGGGACTCAAACACGGTTGGTCATGTTGGAGTTCAGTGCCTTACGCACTGTGACACCTGCTGGCACTGAAAAGCCTGACTGTCTAAGAAATCCCAGCAGAGCAAAAAGAAAGTGTTGGCAAAGAGCACAGAAAGGAGGAAAACAAGCTCTGGGATGAAAGGGATAGTGCGAAGGGAACTCTGGCTGGAAAAGAAGGGAGCTTATCTGCCACCATTTTGTCCCATAATAAAAACTTGCCAAAGCGCTAAAAGGTTGAGAAACTTGAGAAATTTGTTTGTCATGCTATTAAACCCTTTAAGGTTAATGAAGAACTAAGGCTGCGATTAGCACAGATTTCCCAATTTAAGGTAAAACTACAAGAGCATTATTTCTGCTCTATTCAAAACCACTATGCAGGTTCCTTCTGATGACGTGGACTTAAATAATAATAATTTTTTAAAAATGCTGCTTTTGTTTTTACTTTCGTGAGACCATGCTTCTTCGTTGTAAGTTCCAGAAGCTTCAGAATAAGGAATTGATAAGGACATAGTCTGATACTGTTGCCTTTGCTTGCAGTAACAGGTAACTCTAGAGTTAGTATTGGAGTAATGAACGGGTGGCTTGAGCAGATACAAATGTGAGTTTAGACCTTCCTTATGTGTCCATGTTGGGATTCTGATGCTATGGAGTCAAGTTAGATTTTTTTTTTTTTTTTCCCTCAGAGCATCTATTTACATCTATAAATTATAATAAAAGCAGAGCAGTATTCCAGCGGAAGATATTGGATCTCTAACATCCAACTTTTGGGAATTCAAAGATAATAAACTAATAGATTAAGGTGCCTTCAAATTAACAAAATGATTGTATCTTGTTTGTTTTTATGTGGCACATAACATCAATAACACAGTGACAGTATTCTTGCCATTTGAAATTATCTTGACTTCGAAAGACTGATGCAGGTCAAAGGTTTTTTTTGTTCCTTCTCAAATATTTGTTCTTTGGAAATTTATTTTCTTTCTTTTTTTTTTTTTTGAGAGTTTTTTTGGTATAGGGCGTGTGTGCTCGCCAGACAGAGAGAAACAGAGAGGAATCACCGCCTGAGGGGATGGCTATGGTGCGACCCATTCTCCTCTCAGGATTTTGAGCATGCACTCATGCATGCACACGCACCCGAAATGAGTTTCAAGCCACTGGGTCCAGGACTTAAAACACAGTCGGTCACGATGGAGTCTAACACCTTAACCACTATGCCACCTGCTGGCCCCAGAGAATTTTTTAAAAAGTATCTCAGCAGTTAAAGGTATAATGAGGGTTTTTTAGTTCCTTTTAAGTTCTCATATAATGAATGAATTAATGAACATAATGTTCTCATTTTTTATCCCTATCTTCAAAATAAAAAAAAAAAATAAAAAAATAGGACTCCCTCATGGCCAACCATAGTTCAAGTCCTGGACCTGGTGACTTGAAACTCATACTGGGCATGTGTGCAAAGGTGCTCAAAAGCCCATGAAGAGAATGGAGGAGAAGGGACTGTGGTGTGGCCATCCCCCCTGCAGGGACAATTTCTCACTTTTCCTCTCACTGTCTCTCCTGCAAGCACATGTGCCCTTTGGCAAAAGCCTTAAAATAAATAAATAAATAAAATATAAATTTTAAAAAATACTACCAGACTGTTGGGACGAGGGTAAAAGAACAGAAAAACTGAAAGAACAATAGCAAGAAAACATATCAGAGGAGAAAAAAAAATGTGGATAAATATTTAGCCCCATGTAAAATGATACTCTATTTCTAAAATGGTTTTAAAGTTTTTCAGCATTAAAAAAAAAATGGATCCAGTTGTATCTCAAAGGAATTAACCTAATCTGACCAGCCAGATTTCACAATAACACTTGAAAATACTACAGCTGCAAAAAGACCTCTGGGAGAGAGAGAGAGGTGCATCAGTCTGGAACATTCCACAGAACAAAGGGGAAATTTAAAAGCAGTCCTTGTGGGTAGGCAGGAAAACAACTCCATAATGATGACATTTGGAAATAAAAACATTTGCATGTACTTAGCTGAAGGACAGGAAAATATTCAGAGAAACACTTGAATGTCTGTTTATTGAAGCATTATTCATAATTGCTAAGGCATGGAACTGACCTAAGTGCCCAAGAACTGATGGCTAGATTGAAAAACTGTGCACATATATACTATGAAAAACTACTCAACCGTACGGAACAATGAGACCCTATCATTTGATTCAAAGTGAATGAATATAGAAGACTTAATGCTAAGTGAAATAAGCCAGACTCAAGACACACACTGTATATCCCTTCCCAAGTTCACTGAATGTCCGCACCTTATGGCAGAAATTGAAAGATATGAAGATACGATAGTAGGGAGGATAAGTGTAGATACTAGAGACTGTACGAAGGGGAGTAGGGGAATAGACGGTAGAGGGTGGGTGGGAGGGGCAAAGGGAAAAATATTTGACAGAAAAAAGAATATGAAGTTCTCTGTTGAAAATGATGTATATGATAATATTCTCAACTTGAGCATCATGTATTACACGCATATGTTGAAAAAACATATTATGCACTCTATAGTAAATAAAAAATAATATGATGGAATTTAAATAAAAAAATAAGCTTCCAAAAAATTACATACAAAAAATAAAAGTCACATAAAAATTCATTCATCTTCTTTCCCAGAACAGTTTTTTTATAGGTTCTTGCCCTAAGGCATGTGGGCTCACCAGACAGAGAGAAGAAATGTGAAAAATCACTACCCAGGGGGAATGACCCTTCCACAATCCCTTTCCCTCTACTCTCTTCTCAGAATTTTGGGCATGCATGTACACACACCCAGCATAATTTTCAAACCACAGGTCTGGGACTTGAACTACTGTCAATGATGTGGGAGTCCAGCGCCTTAACCACCATGCCACCTGCTGACCCCTCCCAGAAGAATTTTAAGACTACTTCTGATAAAGGCAGCATGAGACCAGATAATTTGCTTTCATAAAGAAGAAGTATAAAACTAAACAAAATCATTAAAAACCAATTTAAGGCAATAAAAAATGACCAAAAAATAAATAAAAGACTCTAGAACTGGCAGAACAGTGGCAAATAACTGGTCTCCTTGCCTGTAGGTGTCATTGCCCCTTTTGCATATGCTCATACCGCCGAACCTGCAGCAGTACATCTGGGAGGAGGTGATGAGTCAGCCTGGATCTCATGACCTGCTACTGAACCACTGAAGGCAGGGAAATCAGCTCAGGACAGTAAGTAGTTGATTATGTCTACTTTGTTGTAGTTGTAAACCACTTTGCTAGAAACACAATTGTGAGATCCAAGAAGCCATAAAAAGGCTAAGGAAAACAAAATGAAACAAAACAAAAACAAAAAATTCTCCACACATGCCTGACTCTACAAACCAGTGAATGTGTAGAAGATATCTAGGAGATCCTGAAAAAAAATATGAAAGCTAAGAGACACTCGAGTGCTTAGTGGGATTTGGATAACATTCCTCAACTCACACACACAAGGAGGGGGCCTTAAAGGCTCAAAGTGTCAGGAGAATAACCTCTTTCCAAGCTGTTGTCTGACTTCCAAAGTGAAACGACGCTGGGGAGATTCCTAAGTGCCATCTACTGTGCCCTATCCTGTGTCCCACTGCCAAGGAGTTTCTTCATTCCCTCTGCTCTAGGACAGCCTTGGTTTTGGGACACTTGTGGATGAGGGACAGAACCACTTATAATAGACATGGTTACGTAAACAGCAGGAGCTTAAGGTTGGGTGGTGTGGACATGCTCCATAAAAATATAACCAACAGAGACACATAGAACAAGGTAAGACATGGTGCTCACCCTACACAGAGGAATTTGGAATGCCTACAGTGTTAAACTATACTCACTGGGAACAGAAAGGCACAGGAGTGGTTTTGTTTTTTTTGTTTTTTGGATTTTTTTTTTTTTTTTTTTTTTTTTTTTTGGAGAGGTTTTTGCCATATGGCGTGTGCGCTCACCAGACAGAGAGAGACAGAGAGACAGAAAGCAAGAAATCACTCCCCAGGGGGGATGGTCACGCTGCAATCTCTTCTCCTCCATTCTCCTCTCGGGATCTTGGGCACACACGCACACGCGCCTGGCATGAGTTTTAAGCTACCGGGTCCGGGACGTGAATCACGATCGACTATGTGGGAGTCCAGCGACATAGCCATTAGGCTAACTGCTGGTCCTAGGAGTGGTTTTGTTTTTGTTTTTAGGTTTTCGTCCTAGGGCTCATGCACTCACCAGAGAGAGACAGTCAGAGTCCGAGGGAGATCACCCCCTCCAGGGAAGGCCACAATCCCTTCTCCTTCACTCTCCTCTTAGTATTTTGGACATGCACACACATGCGCTCTGTGTGATTTTCAAGCCACCAGGTCTGGGACTGGAACCATAGTTGTCCATGTGGGAGTGCAGCACCTTAGCCACCATGCCATCTGCTGGCCTTGGCATTGGAGTGTTTAAATCTGAGGAGTTTCTGAGTAACATTCAGGCACCAGTCAGAGTCAGTGGGCACATAACTTCTGTTGTCTAGAGCACCCGTTAGTCAAAAGAATGTCGTTCACGGAAAAACAACCTGAATCAAGATAATGAATTATGCTGACAGATTTGGTCTCCTTTTCTCTCTGCCAGCTCTCTGCAGTGATAAGCCAGTTAGTCTGTATAATGGCCCAAAGACATGTACATGCATATGCCACCATCAGGAACTCAAGACGGGTCCCGCTCACACGCCAAAGCCTCAGATAGCTGCTTTGCAGATAATGAAACAGTCTTGGTTGAAATATAATAATAGAAGTCAAATCTGGCACTGATTAAAGTCTTTATCATTAGATTCTGGTGAGTTCATAGAAATGCTGGGTCCTATAGACCCAGTTTCTGAATGCAGTCAAGAACCAGAAGAAACTAGGCAGTAGGAGACTACAGCCAAATCTCACCTCAGGAACTCTCTGTGTGAGGGTCACAGTGACAGTAACAATACAGCAGGATTGTTGACACTGGAGGTGCTGGACAAAGCCACCGAGTACTCAGCACTGTCATTACCACCATGCTGTCAACACTGTCATTATTAGGAAATCTCTGCTATCAGGTTGTCGGGAAAGTCATGACGCATTTTTGCATGGAAAAACAGAAAAATATGTCATGACTTTTCTGATGACCTAATATCTTTCTTTGTATCACCCGCCCTTGGGTTCAAAGACTCAAGCAGGAGCATCTTATTGGTTGGATCTAAGTAACCACCTGCCCTCAGGTTAAGAGGGAAGGGCAAGAAGGAAGATTGGTCCATTTGAGTTCCATAGTGCATAGCTGTATTCTGCCTTCCAAGGCTTAAAATTTAGAAAATGCTAGATTTAGTGTGTGAAAAAGTTGTGCTAAATTTTAAAAAGGTGTACGAAAATTCTACAAATGCCTTGTTTTGAGTACCTAATGCTCTAGGGAATGGGAAAGAAGGTTTCCTTTGGGAAACAACAGGAACCACTTAAAAGACAAAGCTTCATTTTACAGGCAAGAAGAGAAGTTGTGCAAGGAGCCCCACAGCCAGAGAACAACAGATTTATCACAGGAGTTTTTGTTCTGGTCTTCGTGTGTGTGTGGGGGGGGTGTGTGTGTGGGTCTGTGCCTCTGTCACTACCTCAAGATCTTCATGCACTTCTTAGAGCTCATTAATTATTATACTTTAAATATAAATATTTTAAAGATTCAGACTCCAAACAGGATATTCTCCCATACCAAAATAAAATGTCCTGGACCAAGATAAAGTCACGAGACATAGGGTCCTTAGATGAGAAACTTCTAGGTTAATACCTTTACACTACTTTGATGATGGGCCATACGGTGTTGATTCCTTAGGGGAACTGACAGTTCTCAACACAATGGCCTCAATGAAGAGTCGATTATGTCTACTTTGTTGCAGTTATAAACCACTTTGCTCATTTCTTTGGAAATATTTTGAAGGTTGCAGGTAACTGAAATGTATGTCAGCAGGATGGATGCTCACTTTGTTCTTCTAGCTGTGAGTCACTTCTTTAAAGCGATAGAGAGTTGTGTCATATTAACTCGGTGATGCAGAGTTGAGAGTCTCTAGAACCACTAAAAATCCTACTGGCTTCCACATTTCTACTTAAGCCATATTCTAAGGCTTTTCTCTCTTCTTTTCTTATTCCAAACATGTAATGTCTGTGTATCTTTGAGCCAAATGTTGAGCATGTTCTTTAATAAAAAAATAGTGTACAATTTAGATAATTGTCCAAGTGAAGTTATTCAAGGTCAAGAGGAGAATTTGGAGTTTTACAAACTTTGGATTACATATTAGAGGAAAATGAGAGGAAATATTCAAATACTGTTTGCTTTTATCTTATTCTGATGAGGATACTCAGTGCTCTTACCCAGTATGACGAACTTTGCACTTTTTGCAATCAGAAAGATAAGCTCAGATCTGAATGAATAAAAAGTTTTGGTAAGTTCTGGAAGAAAAACAAACCACTTTAGTCTCTTACATAAATTATCTTTTTAGAAAAGCAGTGAGCACAAAGTGCATTTCATGCTTTCACTTGCTCTTGAAATTTTGGCATGTATTAAATCCAGTATTTATTACCCTATCCTGAGCCGACTTGAAACTCTCACACACACACTCAGGGTTTTGCTTAGGGAGAATAGTGGAGCCTCACACTGCTTTCCTTGGCTACCCTGGTTGCTCATTAAAGTCTTTTATCGCAGAATCCAAATAATAAATGAAAGCTCAGAATGGGTCAACAATTATGAGGTGTCCTTTGCTATTCACTAGCAGAGGTAAGCAGAGATCCCATATAAAGCTATAAGTTTCAGAAGGTTTTTAGTAAATCCAAGAGTGTGAAACCACATCACACGAAACGGTCTTTGCATGATATGCCAATATCAACTATGTCTACTGCTGCAAAATCACAACACAAATTTATAACAAGAGTTCTGATTTATAACATATCAAAAAACTTTTTCCAGTGAAATTGTTATCCCATGAAACCTTGTTTTTTTTCCCATATATGCTAAATATGTGCATACATGACTATTCTCCAAGGCTCACCATTTATTTCATTCATTAATTCAACGGATTTTTATTGGGTCATTAATACGTGCTAAAATCTGGGGATAGAGGGTAAGACATATTCTCGACTCTCAAGAAACCCACTTAAGTGGGAAAGATAGAAACAGATATGGTGGCTCCAATAAAATCTCATCAATATTAGTACAAAAATTAATGTGTGAATGAAGTATTGTAGAAGAAAAAAGAAAGAGCTGATAGGGTCTCTCGGGAGCCTCTTTCTCCTCAGGCCCTCCATCATCTTTCTCTCTATCTGATCATTACACTGAAGGAGAGTATGGATCTTATTACATGTCATCATATTAAATATAATTTTATAATTCACAACCTAAATTAAAAGGGAAAGCACTTAAGTTACTTTTTCCATATACAAAAACTTTTGAGGACTAATAGCCTAGATTAAAAAAAAGCATGATTTTAGGTGCAAACAAAATAATTTTACTACCTTATATTGCAATTCTTGTTTTTTCTCTGATTTTTGCCTAAAACGTTACTTACCAGCTCCAATAATATATAGTTATTTTTATTAATAGAAAAGAATAAACCCTGATTTTACTTTCTCATTAACTTGTTCTCTTTGTAGCTCTAAGCTAACGCCATCTGATGCTTGTTGAAGAAAAACATACCTACCACTCACACTATTGATAATGCTCTTTATTAAAATTGGAATCTAGCTACATATGAGGTTTGGAGTGCGACTACTGAACTTGCTTGGGAGAACGAACGTGGAGAACAGAAGATTCTGTGTCTTTCCTGGGTTCAGAAATCAATTTGGTTAAATGTTGTCTTAACCTTACAAGACATGAATGAACTCCTTGTCACACCTGACTAAAATGATCTACAGCTAACAATAGCCCCTCTGGGACTGAGCCCTAAATTTCTGAGTTCGTGTAAAAGGAGGAGACTACCATCTGCTTTGACCCAAGTTGCTAGGATCACTGTTCATCTCTCTGTTTTGGTCATTGTAGATAGATGAGGTATTTGTGCTGTTTTGTATTAAGTTGTTGACTTCCTGCAGCTGTTGCTATTCTCTAATTAATACTGGCTAGAAACTGAAGAAATCTGGTCCTTCTGTTAATATTTTGCTTTTCAGTGCTGCATATAAAGAAATATGTCCATCTCCAGCCATCTGGGCAACTGAAAGGTAACAAATCCAAATTAATATCACTCTCATAAAGTGGGGCAATAGAACCAAAAGACTCCTACTTTGCCACAAAGTCAATCTTAAAGTTTTGTTTTGAATGAGAAAACATGCCCTGTCACGTTCTACAGTCAGAGAATATGAAAAAGACAGTTAAGAGGAAGTAATACAAGTAGGTCTGAATTAGGGCCCTTGCGTCCTGTGACCAAGGCTCATTGGACTATCTCTTAAGAAGAGTATTTATTATGTGTTGTTACTCTTTGATCCAAACTGTGTATGATTGGCATTCCTGGTGTCCTCTAAATTTACTGTCACTTACCCTTGGTAGTTGCGTGACTTTAAGATGGGACTCAAGCTGGGCTTGGGTGCATGTGTGCCCAAAATCCCGAGAGAACAGAGAAGGAATTGCATCATGGCCATCTCCCCTGGGGGAGGTGAGTTCTCACTTCCCTTTCTCTCTGTGTCTCTGATGAGTACATGTGCCCAAAAATCTCTCTAAAAAAAAAAAAATGGGACAGACACGGGCAGGTGGCATGGAGGTAAAGGTGGCTGGATTCCCACAGGGTTGACTGCTTGGTTCAAGTCTGGACCTGGCAACTTAAAAAGCACTCCAGGTGTGTGTGCATGCGTGCCCAAAATTCCGAGAGGAGAATGGAGGAGAAGGGATTGCACTATGTCCATTGCCTCTGGGAAGTGATTTCTCACTTTCCCTCTCTGTCTCTGTCTCCTTCTGGTGAGTGCACATGTCCTATAGAAAAAAAAAAAAGCCTTAGAAAATGAAAAGCGTCTGGAGATAGATGGTATTGAGGGCTGCACAATGGGCAGGCACTTCGTGCCACCAGCTGTACACTTAAAATTTGTTCAAATGACAAATGCTATGTCATATGCATTTTACCACAATTCAATATTTTTTAAATGTTTTAATAAATGTCTGTTGCACACACATGTGCTCAATCTATGAGGACTGTTTGCTGTTTCCTTTCCCTTGTTCTGATATCCATTCTTCTGAACTTACTGTAGAGCTGAGATGTCCATGAGCTCCAACTTAGTGAAGAATTGGTTCATTTTATAAAAATAATATATTTTAATTCCCTACCTAAAAATATTTTTTTCTTCACTTCTAAAACTTTGAGGGAATACTGAGAAAGTAAGATGCCAACACAGACTATAATAGGTTATTGGCCTGGTTTCAAGAATGTAACTCATCAAACTTTCTAAATGGCAAAAGCTTTAACAAGGGGTAGGGTAGGTTCTGTGTTTGAAATAGAAGAGGAACAAAAATCTTATAAAGGCTGGAGAAACTAATTACAACTAAGTACTTTCTTAGTTTCTCAAATACAATGATTCCTACTTTAATCAATTAATAAGTAAAACATTTTACATTTTATTAAGTTCTCTCACATATTCTTGAATTACCACCATCACCCGGTAAACAAGAATATTTCTCCTTTACAGAGAAGTAAACAGATGCTTACCAAGTTTTTGCTTAAGTTTTCCCTATGGTCAAAAACTAAGTGACAGAATAACACTCATGCATCATTTAATTTCCAACTCCTCCACATTTCCTGGGACTCACAGATGTTGCACAGATGTTGCAATTTGCCACTCTGTGGTAGAAAATACAAATATAAGCATTATTCTCTCTGCCAGTGACATAGTTTTACTGTTACAAATCTCACATAACCCCAGTAACCACTGAAATTTTGATCATACTTGAAGAAAAAAAAGTTCATTGCCAAATATGTCAAATTTCAAAACAATGACTCTTGGCAAATCTATACCACCATTTAAAATTGGTTAACATAATTAATACAACAAGATTAATTTTTCCTCCCGTGGCCTTTTTTTTTTTTTTTTTTTTTTTTTTTTTTTTTTAGTTTATTTATTCTATGTGTGAGAGAGACAGAGAGAGAGAGAAAGACAGAAGCCCCCTCCAACAGGATCTTGACTGCAATCCAACTCCTAGGCTCAGCCAGTCTGGATCACGGGCACACAGAACAAATCGAACTATTTAAAGAAACATTTACTGATTCTTTTTAGAATTAAAAAAAAACATACAAAATTCAAAGTTAAATTTCAAAAAGTACTAAAGAGGGGCTAGTGGTTAAGGGTGGTGGATCACACGTAGGTGACCGAGCAGCTCAAATCGTGGCTGCAGCTGCTAGTAAAACACAGTGGGGATATGAGCATGTGTGTTCCAAATCCTGATAAGGTGGAGAAATGGAGGGGAAGGGACTGTGGTCTGACCACACCTCATGAGGGGGTGCTTTCTCCCTCTCTTTCTCTCTCAGTTCCTCCATTTCTCTCTGGCAAGTACACACTCCCTGGAAATTTCTTTTTAAAAGGGAAGGCAGCAGGTAGCATGGAGATTAAGGCACTAGGTCCCACATGGCCAACCGTGCTGTTCTACCTGGGTATATCACAGACCCGGGGCCTGAAGATCATACCAAGTGTATGTGCATATGTGCCCAAGATCCCAAAAGGAGAATGGAAGAGGAGAATGGAGAAGGAATTGCAGCTTGACCAAACCCCTGGGGGTGTTTTCTCACTTTCTCTCTCTCTTTCTGTGTCTCGGTCTTTGGTGAGAACACATACCCAATAGCAAAAAAAAAAAAAAAAAAAAAAAAAAGTACTCACATTTAAACACATTGTTATGAAGCTTCAGAACACTGAATGCAAAAAGCAAATGTTAAAGCACTATGAGAAAAGCAGATCAACCACAAAAGCACAAAGATCATATTGCCAGGGGCCTTTGAAAAAGAATATCAGACAAGAGATGAAAAGGGGATAATATTTTGGTTGCATGAGAGGAAAAAAAAATAAAAACTCCAAAGTTAGAATTTTATCCCATCAAAACTAACCTTTCAATGAGACACTAAAAATCAAGATATTCTCAGGTATTTGAGGCCTTTCAACATTTACCAAACACTCTCTTGAAACATTCTGGAAAGAAGGATTAATCAAAAAAGAAAAATAATTCTGGAGCACACAGAAAGATATGGGAAGTGAGAGTAAACCAGTAAGTTATTACAACTTGTTTTTGTTTAAAGAAGCAGTCACTTTCTCCATACCAACAAGTTCATTCAGAACATGCCAGAACTAAACTCAAGATCCAACAGGAGAGAGGAGAGACCGGGCAGAGCTAGGAGAGTAGATTGGGGGGATGTACTTAACAAAGAGAAGTTTGTTTTATCAAAGACCTGGTGGGTTTATAGCCTCCAAAAGCCACCTAGAACAATTATATCCAAGGAGAAGTGACCATCAGTTCAGAGTAAAAGAGAATAAAGAGAATAAAGTTCAAAAGAGGAAGGCAAGCAGGTTGAAGAGTAGCTCAGGGCCAGTGTTTTGTCAAATAGAGGATTCCTTTTTACATGAAGTGCCTCGGTCGATGAAGGAGTAGGTTTACAAGTACCGGATGGGGCTGAGTGCAGTCTTCCCACTTAGGCCCCTTTCCAGTCCCTGCCATTCTCTTCTACCTCTGCTGGGCAGATAGAACCAGAAGTATTTGACAGGCACATGAAGAATTGGGAGGAGTTTTGCAAAACTATCTCTCCCATCTTCCTCTTCCCAGCAAGTCAGGATCTGGAACTATTTGGTTTTATGGAATACCCAAGACTCCTGATAGATATTCTGTATCTGTTCAGCCCTAATTATCTGAGAGTCACAGAATAAAAGGTCATAAGAGAAAGTCTAAATTAGCCACAAATATTAAGAAAAGGGTGATCTTTCAAATAGAACCAGAGGAACATGGAAATGGGAAACAATGGGCTCCTTATTTTAAGTTTACAGCCTTCTTGGCAATGTTGATGGTCCAGCCCTTCACATACAGTAACTCATTTAATAATCTCAACAACCTCGTGAGTCACTATTATTATACCCATTTTACAGATCAGAAAGATAAGACACAAAGGGGATAAGTAATGTGCTTAAGTTCACATCACTGGGTAGTGGCAGAAATAGAGTTGACGCCAAAGGATCTGGCTTCTAATCATAAGACCGCCAAGATGGTAAAATGAGTACCAGACCTGAGTCAGCATCAGATGGCACCTCCTGCTCACGGGTGGCTTTCTGCGGGGACCTTGTGGAAATGCTGTTACTGCAGATGTCCAATAGGTTGTTCTAGAGAGAGGAAAGCCTTCTCAATATTTACTATTGCTAGGACCATGGTGGTGCTTGGTGGGTGTGGGAGTATAGGGTGAGTGTAAGTTATTCTGGATGGCACATTGTGTAGGGAGCTATAAACAATTTTCTTTGCAAACTTGATCATGGGATCACATACCAGAATTCTGAGTAAATTAATAAGAATGATTAGAAAGAGGTATTTGAAGCACTCTCAGCATATAATTATCACTGTCATTATAATTATCATCTTGAGAAAACACTAAAAACTAAATGTTTCCAAGTGGTCTGTGCAAGGTTGAGCATAGAGTGAGCTGAACAGTAACTTCATTGTAAGAAAGAGAACCTAGAAGTTCCTCCCTCCTCTTCAAGCAAAGGGCCTTGCCCCACATCAAGCTGTCTGCTGCTGCAAGGCTTAATGGCCAGGACCTGTGGCTCATCCCCTCCCCCACTAACCTTTAGACTCTCAGGTTTGTTTCTTGGGACTCTGAGATAAACTTGTGCCCCTCCCTGCCCCATCCAGACACACCCATTCAAGTGAAGGACCTTGCCAGATGTCAAGATGCCTGCGGCTGCAGGGTTTTGAACTCCCAGAACTTTGGTGTTTTGGATGGCACATACTGCACACCTCTTACTCTCTTCTTCATTACTGAGTTGAAGCTCAGCAGCTCAGTTTCAGGTACACCTGTTCTTTAGAAACAGAGAGGACTTTGGGTCACACAGGACCAGTGACAACAGTGAAGGGTGCTGGTGAGCAACAGGGAGGCAAAGCAGAAGAGAGATTGCCTATTTCCTATTCCTGCACACCTTTGAATGCTCAGAGATACCTTGAATAATTTAGGAAGGAACTTATAGATCACCAGATGACTGGGAACAATCGTGGAGGCACAAGAAATATGAGCAACCAACAAAATTTCTCTCCCTCAAGGGGAAAACATCAATTCTGCATCACCCAGAGACAACACAATGGAACTTGTGGAAATGTTGGATAAACAATTCAGAATATTTATAGTGACCAAACTAAATGAGATGCAAGAGAAAAGAGACAATGAGCTCTAGGAGATGAGGAAGTGCTTTCATGATTTGAAAGAAGAAATAGACACCATAAAGAAGAATCAAATGGAATTGGTAGAGATGAAGAATGTGATCCAGGAAATTAAAACCTCTATTTAAAGTATTAAAAGTAGATTAGATCACACAGAAGATTGAATCTCAATATAGAAGACCTAGAAAAAAAGTATCAAAAGACTGAGAAAACAACCAAGAAAAAAGAGGGCAATATATGAGAAATACTGGATACCATCAAGTGCCCAAACATTTGAATAATTAGTATCCCAGAAGAGGAATAAAATAATAAGAACATTGATAATTTATTCCACCAAATCCTGGAAGAAAACTTCCCAAACTTAGACATTCAGATATCCAGACCCAAGAAGTACATAGGACCCCAAACAGAATTGATCCAAGAAGATCTTCTGCAAGGCATGTCATAGCTGGATTGGCTAAAACCACAGAGAAAGACAAGATACTAAAATTGATAAGAGGGAGATGTCAAGTTACTTACAAAAGTTATCCCATCAGGCTAGCATTGGACTTCTTGTCAGAAACAATACAGGCAAGGAATGAATGGGGAAATACAGTCAAAGTGTTAAATGAAAAACAATTTCAACCAAGAATACTATACCCGAAAAACAATACTATTCCCTTTATATGGGAAAAAAAGGTAAAAACATTCTCAGATAAGCAAAACCTGAATTTACCAACTCCAGACCAGCTCTTCAAGAGGTTCTGAAGGGAGTGCTATACCAGGAAAACTAAAATGTCTGATGGACAGTTATAAGAGAACAAAAAACAACAAAGAAAATGGCTCACTTAATGATAGGAACAGGTCCAGAAATATCGATAATAACATTGAACATTAATGGATTAAATTCTCCAATCAAGAGACACAGACTGCTGCATGGATTAAAAAAAAAGAAAGAAAAAAGAAAAAAAAAAGAACAGAAACCCTCTGTATGTTGCCTACAAGAAATGCACCTTGTGGATAAAGACATACATAAACTAAAAGTGAAGGACTGGAAAAAGATATTCCAAGCAAATGGAAATCAAAAAAGGGCTGGAGTTGCGATACTGATTTTAGACAAAGTAGGCTCAAAGACAAAGACTGTAAAAAGAGACCAAGAAGGGTATTATATAGCAATAAATGGGCTAATTCATCAAGAAGACATAACGCTTATAAATATTTATGCACCCAACTCAGGAGCACCAAAATATGTGAAGGAAAGACTGCTGGAGCTAAAAGGAGAGATAGGGTGCAACATTATAATTGTTGAGGATCTCAACACCCCATTATCTCCTTTAAACAGATCTTCTAGACCAAAAATAAGCAGAGAGATACAGGACCTAAATGATACTATAAATCAAATGATTCTGACAGACATCTATAGAACTTTCCACTCTAAGATGACAAAATATATATATTTCTCACCCCAGGAAGGAACCTTTTCAAAGATTGACCATATGATAGGTCACACATCAAGCCTTTACAGATTCAAGGGCATAGAAATTATATCCAGCATCTTCTTTGACTATGATGGAATTAAACTTGATATTAATCTCAAGAAACATCCTCAAAAATACACAAACACATGGAAACTAAACAGCCTATTTCTGAATGACTTTTTCACTACTGAATAAATTAAGTCTGAAATCAAAAAAATTATGGAAATAAATGATAATGAGTGCACAAGTTTCCATAATCTATGGGACACAACAAAAGCAGTCACAAGAGGGATATTCATAGCAATTAGTGAACATAAGAAAAAGATGGAAAAGTGGCAAACAGACAACCTAACATTATCCCTCAGGGAACTGGGAAAACAACAACAAAAATGCCAATGCAATTGGAAAAGAGAGTAATATAAAAGTTATCTGAATAGGCAAAGAAGAGTTGAAAATATCTTTATTTGCAGATGACATGGTAGTATACTTAGAAGACCTAAAGGTTTCCATGAAAAAACTTCTCAATGTAATAAATGAATACAGTAAAGTATTAGGATACAAAATCAACATCCAACAATCTATAGCATTTCTATATACAAACAAGTTGAATGAAGTAGAGCTGAAGAAAGGAATCCCTTCTACCATAGCCATAAAATGTACAAGATACCTAGGGATAAACCTAACTAAGGAAGTAAAAAACCTTAAGAAAACTATAAAAATCTTGAAGACAGCGTGGAATTGTGGGGTCGGGGGCGGAGATTAGGGAAGAGTATAGAAAAGGATAGCACGGGAACAAATAGAGAGGCATAACATTTATGGGACACAGAAATTGGGAACCAGCAGTTAGCGTAATGGCTATGTCGCTGGACTCCCACGTAGTCGACCGTGGTTCACGTCCCAGACCCGGTGGCTTAGAACTCACGCCGGGCGTGTGTGCGTGCGTGCGTGCCCAAGATCCCGAGAGGAGAATGGAGGAGAAGGGATTGCAGCGTGACCATCCCCCCAGGGAGTGATTTCTCGCTTTCTGTCTCTATGTCTCTGTCTGTCTGTCTGGCGAGCGCATGCGACCTATAGCGAAAACCTCTCCCCCCAAAAAAAATAAATAAATAAAAAATTTAAAAAAAGAAATGGTTAATTTTCTGTTGATGATAACATGTATAATTCATCTGAATTGGATCGAACAGGTCTGAACCAGTCTTAACCAGACCAACTGGATTTAACTAATCTGAACTGTATCAAACTGTTCTGAACCAGTCTGAACTGATTCTGTCTGAGCAAGATTGAACCTGTCTGAACTGGATCAAACTGGATTGAATCCAGTCTTAACCTGATCAAAGTGGATCAGAACTGTCTGAACCAGATTGAACCTGTCTGTACTGGATTGACCCCCCTCTAAACTGGATTGAAATGGTCTGAACCAGATTGAACTTGTCTAAACAGGATGGAACCCAATCGAAACTGAACAGATCTGAATTGGATTAAACCAATCTGAACTGGTCTGAACCTGTCTGAACTGGATTAAAATGGTCTAAACTGGTCCAAACGGGATTGAACTGGTCTGAATTGGTCCAAACCAGATTGAACTGTACTGAAACTGGGTTAATTGAACTGCACCGGTCTGAAACAGATAATGCCCAATTAAACAGGTCTGAACTGGTCTGAACCGGTCTGAACCTTATTTAACCAGTCTGACCAGGTCTGAACTGGTCTGAACCAATCTGAACTGGTCTGAACTGGTCTGAACCAAATTGAACCTGTCTGATCAGATCTGAACTGGATGGCTTATGACCAGTTCAAACTGCTTCTGACCAGTTCTGGCTGGTTCAAACTGGTTCTGGTCAGTTCTGGCCAGTTCAAACTGTTTCTGAATGGTTCTGGCTGGTTCAAACTGGTTTAGACTGGTTCAAGTTGGTTCAAGTTGGTTCAAGCCAGTTCAAACTGGTTCAGACTGGTTATGAACAGTTCAAACTGGTTCTGGCCGATTCTGGCAAGTTCAAATTTGTTCCAATCTGTTCAAACAATTTCTGACTGGGTAAGGCTGTTTCAAACCAGTTCAAACCAGTTAAGAACAGTTCTGGTCGGTTAAGACTGGTTCAGGCCAGTAATGGCATGTATGTCATTGCTATGTAGTTGGCATGTCACTCTAGACATGAGACTAGCATGCAACTCACATTCTAGTGACACGTGTTGTAACACTGTGCCGTTCATCCCGTCTCTCACTCCTTCCCTCAGGTCCCTGTTCAGGCGCCACATGTCCTGGCCCGGGGGACAGTCGAACAGGTTTCCTGAGGGAAGGAGTGAGAGACGGGACGAACAACGCAGTGTTACAACACAGAGACAACGCAGTGTTACAACTCTTCAGGGTTGTCCAGAGATGACGCGGTGTCACAGCTCAGGGTCATCCAGAGGTGACGCAGTGTCACAACTCTTCACGGTCTTCAGGGTCGTCCGGCGATTGTGGGCCAGGGATCACGGTTATATACATGTTGGTGGGCCATGATTGGTTGAATGAAGGATAGTAAAAAGGTGGGTTATGATTGGTTGCTTTTGTGGACCAATCATGAGGTGCCGATATGCAAATCTGAGGGATTCTAAGCTCACCGATTTGCTATGGGAAGTGGCCAATCAGAGTATGGTTTAGCCAATTGTGGCCTTTGTAATTGTTTGCTCTCTGAGCCTAAGATGGCAATAGTAAGAGACTCATGAAAATGGCTTGGCAGACTCGCTGGTGCGCAGCCTCCCACACCATGCCACCAATTAGTCCAACTCTGAGGTTTTATAAACATGAAAGGCTTTGTTTTTGTAACCCAAAACCTAAAGAAATATCAGCATTGTGGCTTCATTTTTTTAATTTAATTTTATTTATTATTATAATAATCTTGTTTTTATTACATAGAATCATATATATCTTTATAGTTTATTACATTTCTTTTTCCAGCAGGAATACTACGCGTATCAGTCAAGACAAAGACATTACTAGCCACGTCCTCATCATCAAATAGCTTTTCATCATTTTTTTCAGATTATTATTATTATTCTCATTTTTAAAAAACCAATCAATCGGGAACCAGCAGTTAGCGTAATGGCTATGTCGCTGGACTCCCACGTAGTCGACCACGGTTCATGTCCCGGACCCGGTGGCTTAAAACTCACGCCAGGCGCGTGTGCGTGCATGCCCAAGATCCCAAGAGGAGAATGGAGGAGAAGGGATTGCAGCGTGACCATCCTCCCTGGGTGGTGATTTCTCGCTTTCTGTCTCTAATGTCTCTCTCTGTCTGTCTGGCGAGCGCACGTGCCCTATAGCAAAAATCTCTCAAAAAAAATAAATAAATAAAAATAAAAACATTCAATCACTATATATCATTTGGCTTATAAAAAGAATTTACCCAACATGAAATACTTCTCAGACTAGTCCAGTTGAGAATACTATACGTTATCATTAACAGATAACAAACCATTTCTGTGTCCCACTAATGCCCACTAATGTCATGCATCTTTATTTGTTCTCTTGCTATCCTTCTCTATACTCTTCCCTTCTCCCACCCTGTTCTACACTGTCGTCAGCATCCATAACTATTTTCACTGCTTTTACGCCCTCCAATATTTCTGTCTCTACCATAAAGTGTGGATAGTGTGGTTTCATTGTATGGATATAGGACTCAAAATATATGCTTACACTCATTTTTTTTCCCAATGTCATATGCTCTAGATAATCTGATTGAAGTGAATATCTGTATAATTGCATACATGAGATTCTGAGGAATGGTAAAGTAATTGTGTGACTACATTTTTTTTGTAGTCAGGATAAATTATTTCTTCTTTAGAGGTCATATTAACAGGTAGACACTTTTTAAAAAATTCCTGCAGAAACTGAAAGATTGGAAAGTATAAAGGTATGGAGAGCAACTGGATACTAGAGACAGTATGGGAAGAGGGAAGGAAATGGGGCGGGTGAGAGGAAGGGCATCAAAGGGAAAAAGAAAAAAGCAAAAACATTTAAAAGACACAAAAATGGAAAATTATCTGTTAATGATAATATGTTGGTAATATCTTTGACTGGAAAAATATGCAGTGTACTCCTGATGGGAAAATCCATTTAGTATGCTACAATGACACACAGTGATTGAATGTAAAAACAATTAAATGAAAAATAATCTTTTTATTTATAATGAGCTTTGTAGTAATGGTATCTCAAAGCCAAGTAAAGAAGCCTGGAGACATCATATTATCCATAATTAAAAATGAGTAGTGGTTAGTTTTAAAATTATTCTGTTCTGAATGGCCAGTGGTGTGGTGGTTAAGGCAGTTGAATCCCACATGGCTGACTACAGGGTTCAAGTACTGGATCCAATGGCTTAAAAAACATGCTGTGCACATGCACATGTGTGCCCAAATTCTTGAAGCAAGAGAGAAATGGAATAGAAGGGACTGCATTGTGACCATCCCCCATGGAGAGTTCCTGCTCACGTTCTTCTCTCTTCTCTCTCCAGTGAGTGCACACACCTTCTGACAATTTTATCTTAAAAATGATTCTGTTCATAAATGAGTGCAGTTTGAAGCTTCTTTCAGGAAACATCAAAAGGAATTTATTACAGAGTCTTTCTCTACTTCCCCTCCCAGGCTCTGTTAGAAAGATAGTCATGAAATGATTCAATTTATAACCAGGGACTCTCCCAACTTACTGTGGTTTGTAATTAAATTTTACCTTATCTCATCCATGAGAGTTTTATTATAGAGATGGCATACACTCAATGAAATGTGTGCAATAGTTCTAAATCAGGGGGCAAGAGAGGCACCGTGAGCTGAGCAGCACAAGCACGAGAGCAGTTCCCTGTAGCTTCTCGGAAAGATCGTCGCCTTCTCTGCATGCCTCATTCCTTTTTCTCAAGTTTCAAAGCTTTTGTGTCCAACAGTGGCCCCAAAAATTAATTTACACAACTTTGTACTTCAAGGGATTGAAGTGCAATCCCTTGTACTTCAAATATATCCCTTTTCAGGAACCTTGGGTGAGCTTTATTCAAGTGAAGAGAAGAATATTTAATTAGGGTAAAAACTAAAAATACATAGGAACTCGACTTTGGCAAATCTACGGGGTGTTACAATGCCATATTTAATATTCAGTTCAGAACCAAGTACTAGTTTAAAGTGTTCTTTGGAATAATATAATTTGTGCAATTCAATAATTTTTTAAAATCCCACTGGCTGTAAGAGCCTCTTACAGTCCTGATATCCCTCAATTACGTGATTTTCTTTTTTTTGAGAGAGAGTATTTTTAATTTAAAGTTCTTTTATACATTGTCACATTATTTAGCTTGTAAAGTGAATATTTCAACATGTGAGCATTTCTCCCTAGTCCAGTTGATAATACAATAAAGTTATCTTCAGCAGATAATAATGACGTGATTTTCTAAGCACCCAAATGCCTTACTAGTGGTGGAAGAGCTCATCAATGACCATTTACCCTTGATATTCTGAATATATAATAAATGAAAATAGAACAGCCTGGGTCCCAGAATCTAAACATGCATCATTAACTTCATGTTATAAAAATATGAGACAAGGCATTTCAACAATCCTATCGCAGATCAAAGTAGTATATATTCACCAAAAACCTATGAGGTCATGCCTGTTCCATGACAATACTATAATTCCCAAGCCCCTCTTTATTCTTCTTTTCCTCCTCTTCCTCCTCCTCCTCCTCCTCTTCTTCTTTTTCTTCTTCTTCTTCTTCCTCTCCTTCTTCTTCCTTCTCCTCCTCCTCCTCCTTCTCTCCTCCTTCCTTTAATATAGACCATACTTTGTTTATTTCTAACACTATGACACCAAATAGTTCAAGGAGAAATCTTTTGGTGTCATTCTTTGTTAATACCATCAATGCTATATCTTCTTCAGATACAGCATTAGTCATCTCATAAACTGCAGCACTGTCAACATGCATGAACAAAGTTTGGGATACATCTGTGCATCTCCAACATTTGAGCCCCAACTGTACCACTGATGTCTTGTCATGTCTTTCCTCAAATCCAAATTCCATGATATTAGTTACCTACTGCTACATAACAAGTTATCCTAAAAGTAGGGAGTTAGAATACCACATAAGTATTATTTCACAATTTCTGTGAGTGGTTATAATAATGTGTCATTTAACAAAAGGGATCTATTCTGAGAAATGCGTCATTAGGCTATTTCATTGCTATGCAAACATCATAGAGTATACTTACATAAACCTAGTGGTATAGACTATTAAACATCTACAGGATATAGTACAACTTATTATAATTGTTTTCTAAAGGTTTTTTGACTTAGGGATATTGTGCTTACTGGAGAGTGAGAGAGACAGAGAAAATGAAGGGGAAAGTGAAAAATCACCTCCTTGTGGAGATGGCCACACTGCAATCCCTTCTCCTCTATTCTTCTTCCAGGATCTTGAGCATGCACGCACGTGAGCCTAGTGTGATTTTGAAGCCACCAGGACTGGGATTCAAACTGCAGTCGGCCATGTGAGAGTACAACATAATCACTTCACCATCTGCTGGCACTACCATCATATCTACAGTCTGTTATTGACCAAACCACCATTATGTGGAGCAAAACTATTTCATTTTTTTTTTTGGGAAAGGTTTTTGGTATAGGGTGCATGTGCTCACCAGAAAGACAGAGAGAGACAGAGAGACAGAAAGTAAGAAATGACCCCCCAGGGGGATGGCCATACCACAATCCCTTCTCCTCCATTCTCCTCTTGGGACTTTAGGCATGCACACACACGCACCCAGCTTGAGTTTAAGCCACCAGGTCTGGGACTCGAACTGCGGTCGGCTACATGGGAGTACAGAAGAATAGCCATTATGCCAACTGCTGCTCCCACAAAGCTATTTTTTTAACAGTTAGCCAGATTGTCTGCTCCATGGACTCTCATGTAGTTGCATGAGGATATGCAGCCTGGCGATATGAAGCAGTTATCTGCGTGCCTTAATTGCTCACTTGAGCCAGCTGACACATGCCTTAGATGCCGAGGGCTCTGTGGAAATGTTCATGGGACACAGTAAACATCCTGATCCTGGCTAGGTCATGCGATGCCTGTTCTTTATCATGTTTATGGCTTACACATTATCTTCTTTGATGCATACTTAGACAGTCTTCCTCAGAGCTGTTGAGGAACAGCATATGTAATCTGGCTTGACCTATGACACATAACAGAATCACACATGATAGTAACAAGGTCGAAAAACATTTACACTAAAGTCCTTATCTCTAACTGAAGAACTTCAACCGCTTCCTTGAAAGTTTGCAAAATAGTTCACTGTGCATGGTAAAATGAATAAGTAGAGAAGTTCAGCATGACTGAGCAGCACAATTTTTCTGTGTTCACATGCACTTCTGCTTCTGTATCTTCTCCTTTCTCTAACTTTCTTTACAGGATCAACTCCCGGGGTGAACACCATCAGATATTACCATCCAGAGAGATGTTACTCTTAAACTTGCTGGCAGACACTGACATAGTTGCAACCAAGATTCTGACTCAGGCTCTATATCTAATCTGAAGCCTTGACTGAGGAAAGATCTGCTCCCAACTTTATTCAGTGGTATTGAGTTGACAGGTTTCATTCAATTCCTCATGCTTTTTTCATTTTTCCTTCTTTTTTTTCTTAGATTGTTTTTTTTAGCTTTTTCCATAAGACTCATGTGCTTGCCAGAGAGAGACAGTGAGAAGGAAAGTTAGAAATTGTCCCCTGGGGGTATGGTCTTGCTACAATCTCTTCTCCTCCATTCTCCTCCTGGGATTTTGGGAACACATGCACACACACCCAGTCTGATTCTCAAGCTGCTTGGCCCAGGACTCAATCTGTGGTCACTCATGTGGGAGTCCAGCATCTTGACTGCCATACTACCTGCTGCACCCCATCATGCACTCTTTTTTTTTTTTTCAAGAGTTTAGGGCACATGCACTTGAGAGAGAGAGAGAGAGACACAGGGACAGTGAGAAAGTGATAAATCACCTCCTAGAGGGATGACCACACTGCAATCCCTTCTCCTCCATTCTCCTCCTGGGATTTGAGGCACACGTACACATACACCTGGCATGAGGTTCAAGCCACTAAGTCCAGGATTCAAATTGTGGTCAGCCATGTGGGAATCCAGCGATGTAACTGCTACGCCTTCTGCTGGCTCCCCACATGCACTCTTAAACTGAGGCTTGGTTACTACCTAGCTGTTGGCCAGAAGCTGCCCTCTGTTCTTTGCCACATGGACTTCTGCAACTTGACAGCTTGTTTCATGAAAGCATATAATCCAATAAGACAATGGATAGAGTCTTCTAGCAAGACAGAAATTACAGTCCTTTATAACCTACTCAGGAAGATGACATCGCAGCAACTTTTTTCTGTATTCAGATTGTTAGAAGCCATTCATTCTAATCTCGTACATTCCAGTCCACATTGGAGGCATGTACACAAGGCTGTGAATACCAGGAAATGAAGATCATTAGTGACCAGTTTACAGGACATCCACACTCATGCAGAATAATTAGATATCCATGAATCCTGTATAGGATAGATAAATACAACAAATTTCTAAGTACACTAATGTCTCCTAATCCCAAGCTGTACGAGTCCCAGGGAAAGGGATCAGGTAAAAATATCTCCTTAGATAAGAAAATGCAAATGTTAGAGACACCATAAAGAAATTTCCATCATAGAAGCTGCTGCTGCTGCTTCCTCTTCTCTGTTTTTAGGAGTTATTTTTTGCTATAGGGCACTTTTGATTGCTGGAGAGAGAGAGACAGAAAGCGAGAAATCACCCCCCAGCCTCCACCGAGGGTGAATGGCCACACCACAATCCCTTCTTTTCCATTCTCCTCTCAGGATTTTGGGCATGCACACACACACACACACACACACACACACACACACACCTGGCACAAGTTTTAGGTCACCGAGTCTGAGACTCAAACTGCAGTCGACTACGTGGGAGTCCAGTAATGCAACCATTACATCATCTTCTGGTCCCTCCACCATACAATGGGCAAATGAAAGAGAACTGAGGAAAGCTGGCTCTTCAGAGTTAAAATCATCTCTACATGAACTTAGTACCCAGCTTCACCAGTCCAATTTCATCTCTGTATTCCTCTTGTAGGTCTTGTCAGAATTTATGGTGAATAAGGGTTATGGAAGATGCAAAGTTAAACAAAGGTCACTAACTTAAAGAATTTGTTATCTAGTATAATTATCTGCAGATAGAGTCAGAAAAACAACAAAGCAGACCATGGAAAGTGAAAGGCAGAAAAAAAATGCTAAGGAGGCACAGGAGAGGGTAAGAATAAATTCAACTTCAGAGATTCATTAAACATGGAATGTTTGAAGCACATTTTAAAGTATAGTTTGAGATGAAAATAAGGTGCAATATAGTCCACAGGCATGAACCATGCAGATTTACCCTACAAGAGGAAAGGTTTGCAGGTGAGATTTTTCTATAGTAGTAATCAAAGTGAATGTTAAATTTTGTGTTCTTGTGCTTCGGACCTATTATGCTTTCAAAATATGAACGCAGAATATGAATATCATTTTGTTTATAGTAAAAAGATTCCCACAAGCTACAACTTCTAAACATAACAAGATTTTCATTGAATTCTTATAGTGGGCACTCTTGGCTCATGATGGGAAAAACTAACTGCAATGCTAAGTATTGGAAAGTGAATTACCTACACCTATACATAACATTAGAGCAATGGGTTTCAACTGAGTCTTATTTTTCTTCTTTCCTCTTTATCCAGAAGTTATTCTTTCCTAGAAAAGAAAAAAATGAAAAATTCCTTGACTTGTCCTGAAAAAAAGCTCTGTTGGCAACTTTCTTTAGGACACTGTAGAATGTCTTCAATTTTTCCTTCACAATTTTCCAAAAATGAAAAGGATTTAACCATAATAACAAAAAATCATCCCAAGCTTGAAGCCATCATTAAGATGCTATCTGCATTCTCACAAAAGTTGTTCTTTTCCAAGTTCTACATTACATTTCTGAAATTGACATAATGAACACATTTCTATTTTCCTTTATTTTTCCAGGCTAAATTTTCAAAGGGTGCCATCTTTAGGTCTGATTTAAAGAACCCCCATAAACTTTGAATCCCAGGATGTTTCTAGAAGCTTAATATTCAGTGGCTCTGCAATACTGGTGAGATATTTGCTTTTCACTTCCAGCCACCTGGGTGGCATCAAATGTCTTAGTCTTCCGAAAATCTGACCCATGCTTCTTGGCAGGCACTAGCTTAAAATGTGTTCCAACAGCATGAATGTTGCAAAAGTGTAATGCCTGCAGCTTTTAAGTGTCATTATGTCTTACAAATATATTTAATCACTACGTTGGGGACAATCTGCTGCCCCTGAAGTGCTCTTTACTGCCAAAAGAACCAGAAGACCACAAATCATGTGCTTTCTAGCTTTTTATACATATTCAAAATGACAACCACCTTAGAACCTGAAGCTTATGTGAAAGTAAAATATTTTATTGTCTCTTGTTTGAGTCACTAAATAATTTATCATGTCAAATATTGAAGCTCTGTCTTCTTCCTCCAAGCACAATGCATACCTCAAATCCTTATCAGTGAGAGCCAGTTTCACCTATGACCAAAGAGCTTGTTTCAAATTAGCCTTCCTGATGATGACGATAATTCTAAGACTTGAGGGTAAGAAGGACAAAGATGGTGGAGAACAGCCAAAGCAGACAAAACTGGGTGGGACATATCATGCCGGGTAAAGTCTTTTCACAATCTAAATGATGTATAGCGATTTAATGTATGAATAGTAATTAAAAAAGAAGAAAGAGAAAGAAAGAAGAAAGAAAGAAAGAAAAGAAGACAGAAAGAAAGAAAGAAAGAAAGAAAGAAAGAAAGAAAGAAAGAAAGAAAAAAGAAGAAGACAGAAAGAAAGAAAGAAAGAAAGAAGAAAGAGAAAGAAAGAAAGAAAGAAAGAAAGAAAGAAAGAAAGAAAGAGAGAGAGAGAGAGAGAGAGAGAGAGAGAGAGAGAGAGAGAGAGAGAGAAAGAAAGAAAGAAAGAAAGAAAGAAAGAAAGAAAGAAAGAAAGAAAGAAAGAAAGAAAGAAAAGAAAGGAAGGAAGGAAGGAAGGAAGGAAGGAAGGAAGGAAGGAAGGAAGGAAGGAAGGAAAGAAAGAGAAAGGAAGAAAAAGAAAGAGACACACACTAGGCAAACTCCATATTTATCCAGCTTTCTTTGTCAGAGAAATTGCCAATACTTTCCCATGGTGGGAACAGAACTTAAGAAGAAAATATTGGTTTTATTAACTTAGAAGGCAGGAGTCAAAGTTCAGGACTTCAAGAGTGGCCAAAAATCGTAGAGGAAGGAACCACAAAATGTTAACACCAAAATCTGCACAAAAAATGCAGAGCAGGAAGATCCAGCTATGGACCCAAGTGAGGATCTGCCCTGCACAGAGGCTAGTGAAGATTCTAACGATGCCGACCACTGAGGTGGAGCCCACAGAACGCAGTCCACTGCATCTACTGTGAGTTCAGAGTTGGGGCATGGGGGCCACCTCAGGTGTTACTGCTGCAGGACCACAAACCACTCCCAGGAAGAGTGTCCAGAGGAAAGAAAGGAAAGGAGAAGTTCGGTATACTGAGACTGGGATTCTGCAGGTGTGGCCTAACCAAGCCAGGTCCTTCAGCCCTTTCAAGTATTCCCCATTCTATCTTAAAAAGAAAATGAAAAAGAAAAGAAAAAAAAAAAAAAAAAAAAAAGGAGCTCCAAAGATAGTCTTATACCATTCTTTTAAAAAGGAAACCGTCCCTTTTAACCTTACACCCACCCCGCATCCTGATTTTAAACACATTATATAATTGTCTTGGTCAAGGACATTTGCGAGATGAGATTTGCTCTCAGCTTCTGGTTATGAGAAAAACCATGCTTTCCTTTATTGAAGAAATTGGGTCCAGCTGACATTGGTGTGCCCCTTCCTATATTTTTCACCCTCATCTTTGCTTCTGGAAGCATTTCCTCTGGTTTATGACCTTCAGCTTCTTTAAAAGCCACACTGCTACTGAAACAGTTTTTGGAGCAAGAATTGGAAGAGTTTCTTTAGACTTAACTAGATCCAAGTCTGATGGATATGGCTGATGCTTTCTTTGCCGTCTGACTACCTATGGCAAATCCAAACTTGGAGATCATTGTAGGCTTTGTTGGGAAGTCTACAGCTTCTTTTTCAACTGTTCGCTTCTCAGCACTGCAACTGGAAGGAACAGTCTTAGTTTTCACAGGTTTTTATGCTGCTTCTTCTGGTCCTCATGCAGCTCCAACTCACTGCGACTTTTCAGGCTTCTCCTTTCCCACCTTCCTGTCCACCATGTTTTCTGCCTCTCCATTTTATGGTCTCTCAAAATCCATTCGTTTTGTGCCTCGTTGACCTAGAAAGGTACACTGATGTGTTGATTCTTACAAGTGATAGGAAGAAACTGACAGCTATTGAATGTTTAAAGTATTAGGCTCCTTATATACCTCATGTCACGTAATTCTCACAATTATGAGAATCAACAAAAGCATTTAATGATGCTTCTTTTTGCGAAGGGGTGAAATAATGTACTCAATGTATTATTTTCCTAGGGCTGCTTTAACAAAATACCACAAACGGGATGGTTTAAAATAACAGAAATAGATTCTCTCACAGTTCCTGGAGGCTGATATCTGAAATGAAGGCAGCATCAAAGTAGTGCTCCCTTGGAAGGCTTTAAGAAAGAAACTGTATTGCTTATTCCTAACTCCTGGTGGCTCCAGAAACCCTTGTATTCCTCGGCTTGTAACTGCATCACTCGAACCTCTGCCTCAGTCTTTATGACTTTTTTCTCCTGTGTCTCTGTCTCTGTGTCTTTTCCTGTTATAGGAACTCCAGTCATTGTATGTAGGGCCCACTCCAATCCAGTGTGATCTGACCTTAATTTAATTACATCTGCAATGATCTTATTTCCGAAAAAGTTCACATTCACAGGTGTACAAGTATTGAGGACTAACATAGGAACATTTCTTTGAGTGCACAGGTCTATCATTTGTTTTAAAATATAGTTTGGGGCCAGCCAGTGGCATGGCAGTTGGGGTGGCACAATCCCATGTGGCTGACAACTCAATTCAAGTCCCAGACTCGGCAGCCTGCCAAACCAGTTGGACCCATGTGTGTGCATGTCCAGAATCCCAAAAAGAGAATGGAGGAGGAGGAGAAGGGATTGTGGCATGGCCATCACCCCTGGGGAGTGCTTCCTCTCTCTCTCTCTCTCTCTCTCTCTCTCTCTCTCTCTCTCTCTCTCTCTCTCTCGTGAGTACATGCACCCTAAGTCCAGCAGATCAAAAAACAGTTGCCCCTGAAAATATAGTGTTTTGAGTACCAGCAGATGGCATAATGGCTATGTCACTGGACTCCCACATGGCCAACTGCGATTCTAGTCCTGGAACCTAGATGCTTGAAATTCACACTGAGCATGTATGCATACATGCATGCCCAAATCCCAAGAGAATGGAGGAGAAGGGATTCCCCCTGGGGAGTGGTTTCTCGTTTTCTGTCTCTGTCTCTCTGGTGAGCGCACACGAGCCCTATACAAAAAAATAAATAAATAAATAAATAAATCTCTTTAAAAAATAAGAAAGAGAGAAAATACAGTGTTTTTTATACTCATGGATCTCAAGAGAAGGGGACACAGCAAGCCATGAGAAGACAGGGAGCTCATGGGAAATGACCAGACACCAAGGTGTTGAAAATGAGAGCAAGAGCCATTACTGTGGATTCTGTGGAAAGGAACAAGCAAGCTCAGAGGGCCAGAGGGCAAGCAAGTTTAACCTGGGCTAGTTTTCACCAGTTCTGCAGGCCCTGGAGCATAGGGGTTGTCCTTAATTGTCTGATGACTGGCCCTGGAGTGATTAGGGTAGGTGGACAGTAGGTGGATCATGGCCTGGGGGGTGAGAGTTAAATAAGAAGGGGGTTAGGGAGCTGGGTTTTGAATTGGCTGGTTTGCATTTGAGAGGCATGCTAGCAGGCGAGCTGTTAACTGTTCAGATGAACTGGCTAACTCAGGCAAGAGTAATCTCTCCAACGCCTGCAAAGCCTCAGATGTCAAAACATCAGAATACAAATAGAGGCTCCTGAATTTAGGAGGGCACTATGTCCCAATAAACCCATCCTCATTCCCAAGTGCATTTGACACTATTCACCTACTGAACATCATAGTTTAGCCTAGGCTACCTTAACTTGGTCAGAACACTTCCATTTGCCTCAAGTTGAGCAAGTCATGTGACACGTCTAGTTCACGTAGTGTACTGAACACTGTACTGAGTCACGTGACACGTCTAGTTCACGTAGTGTACTGAACACTGTACTGAGTCACGTGACACGTCTAGTTCACGTAGTGTACTGAACACTGTACTGAGTCACGTGACACGTCTAGTTCACGTAGTGTACTGAACACTGTACTGAGTCACGTGACACGTCTAGTTCACGTAGTGTACTGAACACTGTACTGAGTCACGTGACACGTCTAGTTCACGTAGTGTACTGAACACTGTACTGAGTCACGTGACATGTCTATTGCACGTAGTGTGCTGAACACTGTACTGAGAGCGAAAATGAAATGGTCATGTGAGTATTTGAGGTACAGTTCTACTGAATACATATTGCTTTGTAAGGTTGAAAAACTGAAGGTCAAACCATCACGAGTTGGGGGTCATCGGAACAGAAAGTAAGAGATACAGAAATACCATTACACCAAATAGCACCAGCCAGTGGATGGCAGAACCTGCTTCAGAAATCATTTCTATCAGAGCCAAATCACAGACTCAGATTTCCTCCATACTGACTGTTCTCCCTCTATGACAGATGGGCCCACGGTCCTCCTCACCTCCACCCACTACTCCATGTCTTGCTTCTTTCTCGCCCCCATGGTAGTTCTGCATTTTAATGTTTAACCTAGTTCCAGGGTCAGCAAACTGTTTCTCTGAAAGTCCAGATAGTAAATAACTTGGGTTTTGCAGGCTGTACGGCCTCTGTGTGTTTACTATTCAACTGTGTCATGGTAGCATGAAAGCAGTCACAGTCAGTATGTAAACAAAACAAAAAAAGAAAAGCATGGCTCTGTTCCAATCAAGCTTTATTTTGGAAAAAACAGGTGGCAGGCAGATTTTCAACCCCCGACATAGATAATAACCGCAAGTTGAAATACCAGTCATCATCAGCCAAGAATGAGAGAGATTCTTTGGGAGTTTTTTAATAGCAATTGGTACGCTAGTATTTACTGAGCTTTTGTTTTGCAGAGCTAACAATAAGCAAAGAGAGCTCACCCCTGTCTGACTAAAACTCAGTGAGGTAAGTGCCTTTATGTCACAGGTAAAGATATTAAGGCAGGAAGTAGTTAAATAACTTTCCAAAAATTCTCAATGGGTGAATGCCAAGAGTTCAGATGAGAAATCAAGGGCCAACAGATTAGGAAACAGATTAGGAAACAGATTAGGAAATAAAAATATAGTTTTTTAAAACATTTTAAAACCATTTACTTATTTATCTATTTATTTGTTGTGATTTTCAAGAGTCTGGATCTGGGACTCAAACTGCAGTTGGCCATGTGGGAATCCAGCTCCTCAACCATACCACCTGCTGGCCCCTGAAAGGATACCTTTTTTTTATACTTAACAGATCCCAAGAGAATGGGGCATTTTAAGCCATGATGAGGTGGGGAAGCACATGGGTAACAACCAGTGACACACAGGAAGGAAAATGTGGAAAATGAGGGCAAGAGCCATCATTGTGGCTTCTGTGGGAAGGAACAGGCAAGGGAGGGTGAGTGTGAAGATAGTTTCAGATCACTTCAGCAGGCCCTGGAGCATAGGGGCTGTCCTTAATTGTCTGGTTCCTGGCCCAGGGGTGGTTTGGGTAGATGTTGATTGGCTGGGATCTGAGAGTTCCCTAAGAAAGGTGATTAGGATGTGGGCTTTGAATTGGTTCTCATTTGAAAGGTGTGCCGCTGCTAGCCTTACAAGCAATTCTCAAAGCTCTGTTGCATCAACTTCTTGGGATGCAATACTGCAGAGTGTTGCAGAGCAGACAGTGTCCCTGGATTCAGATTTCGGCTCCAGCTCTTCCCAGCTGTGTAAAGCAGGGATAATAGCAGAACCTACTTATAGTGTTTTCTTAGGATTAAATAGATTAACATAGAAATTCTTAGAACAGTGCCTGACACATAGTTCTCAATAGGTTGTGATTATCATACCAAGAGCAAGAACTAAAGCAATCTGAGTGATTCCAAGGATTCTATTGGCAGCAAACTTTCCAAAGGGTTGGATAGTAAGCTAATATTTAAGCTTTGAGGGCCACATATAGTTTCAGCGGCATGTTCTTCTACTTTTTTATTATTATTATTATTTACAACACTTTACAAATATAAAAGCAACTCAGCTCACGGGCCATATGGAAAATAGACCAGAGGCTAAGATGCCCCTTTTATTATGATATTATATTTACCAGAAAGAAGCTAATCATTATAATAATTAAACTTGTTAGGATCGTTTATGACATACATGATTTTTGTATGTTCTTTCTACTCAACCTTGCCTTCTCATCTGTAATTATATTAAGTCAAACCATATGAAATGGTCATTTCTGTAGCTCAGAAACAGTCAAATATTGGAAATTTCATGGGACTCAGCCTTACAGTAAAGGCACGTAATCTGAGACCTGAATTTCTCCTTGTTTTATTTTCCCTCACTGTTTGCATATGTAAGATGAATAAAGAAAACCCATTAAGCCTAATGTTTTGCATAATAAAAACAATATATACTAATAGTTTGGGTTTGAAAGAAGTGGTGGGGTTGTTTTGTTCTGTTCTATTGTTTTTCAACCAACTATCTTCACAAAGTGTAAACATTTCCTCCACTTTGTTTTCTGGCTTTTTCCCTGATTCCTTCTTTTCCTACTTTTAGATTTACTAGCACTTTATGTCATTCATTCCCTTCGCCATCTTTCTAACTTGCTTGCATTCGTTTTTTTCTACCCTTAGGGGATTATACAGACGTCCGAGTTGCGAGGCGGTAAGAATAATGGATTGTTCTGTGTAAGTAATCTGGCAAGGGAGTGAATTGGAGTGGGGGCGGAGGAAGGGCGCGGGAAACAATGTAAACTGGGGCCATGAAGAGCTTTCTATGCCCAAACCTCACAGAACGAACATCTGGTGCTATGTGCAGCTGTAAAAAGAGCTAGTTTAAAAAAAAAAATAAAAAGACAAAGCCCAATTATATGAAGAGAAAACCACCTTTTTTCTGTTGTTGTTTCAAAGTTGCAAGTGCTTCCTCTTTCATTAACCTTTAGAATTTACACAGTCTTTAGCCACTCTGCACATCCAAGAAAAAAATGGACAGATAAACAATGATGTAAAATAAAGTTTTCACCCATGGCCACAAGCATGTGTGTAAGCCCTAGCTGAGAACGCAGAGATATTGCATAGCAGTGATCCCCTGTATCAAATGGCATGTCTCACAGTTGTGTGGCGGAAGCTGTGGTCAGTACTTTCGGATGGTCAGCCACTTTATTGCAATATGTGCCACTTTCCTGATAGTTTCTAATTCCTTTCATTTAAAAAATAATTTGTCGTGTATTTAATTATGGCTTGATGTCAACCATGCAGAAACTCTGAAGCTTTTCTTTCAAACAACTTAGTTCTGGCCCACTGGCTCCTTCACCAAAATCCATCTTAAAACAAGTGGCTTAGAATGAGATTATTCACATTTCTGCTTTTCATTGCATTTTTCACTTGAATCCTTAAATTTTTTTTAAATGTCAAGGAGCATTTACTACCAAGACTTTTTGAAAAACATTATTGGGTTCTTCTTTTTAGAATAAGCCACTGCAAGGTTTCAACATTTGGAATATCATCTGTGAATCAGATATCTTGTTGGGTGGTGGCCCAGGTTCCAGCTGTCTGGTCGACCTGAGCAACTAGAAACTAAAAACAGAAAACTGTTACATTGGTTGGTACTTGTTTTACAAAAAGGATGCTCTGTACTTTTCTGCGGCCAAAATCTCTAAAGACCCATGTTATACCCAGGAAATAGAAGAGATTTTCATCTCAAGGGAACGAGAAACTCTGGACCATGAATATATCCTCTCATCCAAAAAATAAGTCAATGATTCATGTGTATAAATGCTCGAGGGGATATTTTTAATTTTATTGAATAAAACCATTAAATATTTTAATGATTTACTATAAAAAGCATTGTGGAAGTTACTCATTTTCCTTTCATTTAAAAAAATTTTAGATGAAAACAAATGTTTTTAATATCTTGAAAATGTGTTACGAGAATCCCTTATTCTCAATTTAATACTACTATTTTCATGCCCTTTTCACTCCAGTTGTCATTGTCAGGAATAAAGATAACCAAAATAAAGCTTTCCTTCCAGAAAAAAAAAAGTCCAGAATTAAATATTTATCCACTGGGCCCAGAGTTTGACGGTTGACTTTGAATTCCATCTTGGAAGGACGCATTAGCAGTTACTAACAGGATGCTCGGAAGTTTTAGGAAAGCCAAGTGTGGGTAAGAAGACCTGCAGGGGCAGAACCCATAACAAGGTCACAGCCCTCAAGACCTGAGGATGTTATCTGTTGTAACAGATATGATTGCTGAATAGTGATGAAGGTGCTTGAAACATGATTTTCCTAGCAAACACAATCTAACTAGCAGTGAGAGTAAACCCTTGATAGAGAAGCTCTTATTTTATTGTTTGCTTGCTTGTTTGTTTTGATGTGACTGGATTTAGAAAAATCTGACAAAACAGGGACCAGCAGATGGCATGATAGTTACGTCACTGGACTCCCACATAGTCGACTGTGGTTTGAGTCCCGGACCTGGTGGCTTGAAACTCATGCCAAGCATATGTGCATGCATTCCCAAAATCCCAGAGGAAAATGGAGAAGAAGAGATTGTGGCATGGCCATCTCCCCCCCACCCACACACACACACACCTTGTCTCTCGCTCTTTCTCCAGCAAGTACACCAACTTTATAGCAAAAATCTCTCTTAAAAAAAATCTGAATAAAAGAAAGATGAAATAGAACAAACAGTCTAAGGTTATACTGCAAAATGTGCTCCAAGCCCAAGAATTAGAATGCAGAAAAAATAGCAGTATGAACATTGTCAGTTTCTTTTTGTCTGCTCTGGTTAATAAGAGGAAGGGGGATAGCAATGAGTATGGATAAAACGTCGGTCTTCCTTCAAGATTTGGACCATTGGATATATTTGTCCAGAAATTGATGAAGTACAAAGCAAGAGGGAAATACCCAATCTTCAAAATGTTCTATTTAAGAATGAAAACGCTCTGTTTACAATGTTTAAGGAGGGCCTGCCAAATGGCATGGTGGTTAAGGCCACTGGATCTCATATGGACAACTGTACAAGTTGAGTCCTGACATAGCAACTTTAAAAATAGGCTGGGCGTATGTGTGTGTGCATTCCCCAAATTCTGCCAGAAAAATGGAAAAGGGGGATGTGGCATGGCCATCTTCCCTGACAGGGTGCTTTCTCGCTTTCTCTCTGTGTGTGTCTCTCTCTGTCTCTGACAGGTGCAAATACTCTATAGCAAATTAAAATAAATAAATAAATAAAAAGAAAAAAGAAAATGTTTATGGAAATGACAATTCAAAATTAGCCACTTACTATAATTTATAACAGCATGGAATAAGAAGGGCATATTTTTGCTTCACTCTTTTTTTAAAATTATCATTTTTTTTTTAATTTCACCAGAGATAAAAGGAAAGTGAAAAAACAAGCTGCCAAGACTGAGACTTAAACTGCAGTCAGTCATGTGGGAGTCCAGTGCCTTAACCACCATACCACCTGCCAGCCCCTTCCTTCTTCCTCTTTCTTGTTTGTAACCTGATTTTTCCACCTTCCATATATTAGACACTTTATTTTGTTGAGTCTCTTTCTCCCTTTTAGCTTTTTCTTATCCACTTTTTTCATTCTTTTTCCTTCTCACTCTTTGTGAGGTAAATATAAACGTTTATAAATCATGAAACACCCTGCGGGGTTGACTTCATTTGTTCTCGCACTCCATTTGCCCCTCCCCCCAGCGAATGTCAATTACTGATGCTAGTTTCCTGATATCCTCTTTTTACTCATGCTCTCAGTTTACTCAACCAGCTTGTAGTGATAGTAAACACCCGTTATGAAATGAGGGTAAAAGAGAGAGAAACATCTGAAGCTGTTGGCTTTCTTCTTGCTTTGTAGAACATATAGGGTTGTTCAAGGTCCCACTTGATTCTCAAAAATATTCATCAAAAATAACAAATAAAATGCCTTATGACATGAGACCAGCTCAAGAAACCGCTCAGCAACTGCATGCACCACTGGCTTTGCATCTGGTCACCAGGATCTCTTTGTTGAGGTTGGAATTTAGTGTTTTGGACACTTCTCGCCTAGACATTTTACATGGATTTAATGTCTGGTATTAGTTGCTGATTTCTTACAGCTGTTAATGCATTTTTAGAAGAAGTAGCCAGAAAGTATTTCCTCCCATCTCTTAACTATGCACTATACAGTGTGGAGTCCAGGGGCGCACATGTTAATGTTATATAAGCTGATGTCTCTGGCCCATGTTGAGCCATGGAGATGCCAGACTTGGAGTGACAAAGCTTTCTCTGACAGGGGTCACTCTGGGAGTGTTGGTGGATTGAGTAACCAAGTGTTCAAGACTAAGTTCCCAGGACAAAAGTTTTAAGTTTTAAAGCTGAGAAAGTACTAGGCAAACTAGAACAAAGCTGTCCTGACTCAACCCACAGTTGGTGTTCCAGTCTGTACCATACTGTGATACTCTGGGTCTAACACCAACAGTCTCATCCCCAATCCCATCCCTTCTCAAACTTATCCTCATTTTTGAATAGGAATCCCTCTAGTCATTTATCCTATCCTTTCCTTTCACAAGTTTTCAAATCCTCAATCCATAGGATTGAACTAGGATTCGGGCTGCTCAAAATAAGGTGGGCTATAAAATGCTTGCTTTGTGCTTACCCCCAAATCTAACGCTGAGGGAAAGGAAGAACGGAAATGGGTGGGGAGGTCTCAATGTAGCTGACTAATGCTGGAGATCCCACTTGATTGGTTGTAGTTGCATCTCATACCAATATGGACCAGCCCTCATTGCTATCTGAGAGGCAGGTTTCCTTTTTTTTTTTAATTTACTTTGTTTTTTACATTTTAAACATTTACATTTAATCACTGTATGTCTTTGCAGTATATAAAGTGATTTTTCCCAGCATGAATACAGTGCATCTTAGTTTAGTCAAAGATATTACCATATACATTATCATTAACATAACTTTTTGTGTCTGTTAAATGTTTTCCCCAATCTTCTCCCTCCTACTCCTTATTAACTACCCCCTCCTATACTGTCTCTGGTATCTACAGTTACCCTCCCTGCTTTTGGATTGTCCGAAAAATCATGGCATATTTTTCTGCATTTTCCTGTGCAAAAATGTGTCATGACTTCTCTGACAACTTAGTATTATACCTGCTAATCTTTTCAGTTTCTGCTATAGAGTGAGGCATTTGATACATATTAAGTGGGGACATACAATACCAGTCTTTCATAGTGAGATAGGAATTAGACCCAGTGAGTAGGTAAATAGGGCAGGGACCACCCCAAGAGTCACTATGACAGGAAATGGACACATATACACACATATTAAGATAGAGCCAGATTATAAAATGGAGTCACACTGGTCACACTTTTGAAAAGGGTCATTCACTGCTCTCACTAGAAATCAAGCATTAGCTCTGACTGCTTGCTCACATGGAGAGCGTCTTACTACCAAGGCTGTTTTTACAGCTTGCTTGATCAATCACACCCTATCAAGAAATGCAACCAGATCCTCTTTGAAAATTCCTTCCTCCCATGTTTCCCACCTGGCTGTTGGTGCCAGGAAGGTTATCTTCCCTTCTGCACAAAAATTCACCACCTGAGATGGGAAATGCTGATTCTCACTAGGGCAATAAACTAATTGAGCAGTGCATCCAGATATGGATGTTCCTTCCTTAAAAGACCACCCTGGACATGAGTAATTAGATCATTAAATTCCTCACCTGAGAGAGATGCCCAAGCACAGGAAAAAGCCCTTGAAACCAAAGAGGCCAGGTACTAAAACAAATCTTGCCCTGCTAAATATTCATTACCAACCATCTGGATAAAAGGAACATCTAATCTCCTGGCCAGTGCAGTTGTCCTTCTCTGGCAGCTGCCCATTCACATGCTTTTCAGGCATGGGGGTGTATTTCCTTCCTATTAAAAATTTTTACTTTTCTATTAAAACTTATCTTTTCCTACTTTGCCAGTGTTTGTGATTTTTTTCACTCTGTATCTCAGGGTAGATATTTAATCTTAAAGACCTGGACCTAGAGAACAGAGATTTTTTTTTTTTCTTTTTTTTGGAGAGGTTTTTGCTATAGGGCGCATGCGCTCGCCAGACAGACAGAGAGAGACAGAGAGATAGAAAGCAGGAAATCACCCCCCAGGGGGGAAGGCCATGCGGCAATCCCTTCTCCTCCATTCTCCTCTCGGGATCTTGGGCACGCACGCACACGCGCCCGGCGTGAGTTTAAGCCGCCGGGTCCGGGACTCGAACCGCGGTCGACTACGTGGGAGTCCAGCGACATAGCCATTACGCTAACTGCTGGTCCCGAGAACAGAGATTTTCACACAACAAGGCTCAGCTTGCCGGTCCTATAGCAACACTCCCTGCAGGCAACTTAATCCCTGCAAGCTCCTTTCACTAAACTTGTCAATGAGCTGGCATTTCTCCTCAATAAGATAATCAGTCCTTCTGCAAGCCACTTCTCTCTTCTCATGTAAAGTCAGCTTCTCAGAGACTGAACAAGTCTAAATAAAAAGAAGCCCTAACAAAGTCCCTCTGACACAGATTTTAAAACCCTCACCTTAGTTTTTCATTGGTCACCTTTTTTTCCAGGACCCAGTCCCTGTCTGAGAGCCCTGATCTTCTTTCTCTCTCTTAATAAACTCTCCACTTCCGTATTCCTTCTCTGTGTCTGCCTCTCTAACTCTTTGTGGGCATGAGACAAAGAATTGGTTTTGCTGCTGTTTCTGCATTCTGTATTTGACTCATCATAATTTTCCTGCATCAAGAGTCTGGCTTGCTTCACTTAGCACTAAATCGTCCATATTCATCCACTTTGTATCAAATGAAGCTGACCCACTTTTGAAACCTGTATGAGTTTTATGTAGTGGTCTTTCCATTGCCCAGTTCTCTAATATAGAAGATATATAACTTTCAAACCAGACTCTGCCATTATCAGTCCATCCATAGCCTTCTGCTGACTGTGACCCCTCCTCCTGAGGACAGCCCTTTGGAAAGTCAAGATGGTGTAAGCCCAGTTGCCTTCCTTGGTGGTCCATCACATGATCCACAGAAACACTGTGTATTCTTGACACACAATGATGGGAGTGCAGCTGTTCCTCCCTCATGTCTCTCCCCACCCTGCCAGCTCTTTCCAATTCTTTTCTCCCGTAGGAACAGATCAGCAAGTGCAGCATCTAAGCTGATATCCAAGTAGGAAATGGATTGCAAGTGCTCGCTTTCCGCGCCATCCCCACCCCCCCCCCCCCATCTGTACTGAAGTTTCTCTAAGAGACTCTCTTCTGTTCTTGGCTTTAATGAGTGAGGGGAGTAGGAAAAGGTGAAACTTCTCACCACAAAACCTTCATTTCTCACATGGCCAATGACAGACATCACCACCTCTTCTCAAGAGTAGTGAACTGAGTGGTAAGACCAGTTCTGCTACATCTCTGGATGCTCTGGGGCAGGCTTGTAGGGTCTTCATGGGTTCATGTTCAATGTGTTTGCTTGTACCAAGTTCCAGGTCTCCATGGCCAAAACTTCAGCACCAAGAAAAGCTACTCCCTGTGTCGCAACATTGAGACTAGACGGGCAACTGGGGATGATGAAACTTGATTTAATGGGCATCACGACCACCGTAATTGGACACTCTTTTTCCTCGGAGCCAGTTCCCATGGCCTGGGAACCTGTGCATTCCCTAAATCCAATATCTGACTTGACAAATATTTTGTTTATTTCTCTCTGATGAAGCCTGTCTTGGTCTCTATATCCTCCCTTCTGGCTGAAGACCCATGTTTGGATGCTTCCTACTCATTCACCTGCACTGTATGGCAATTTTTACATCATTTTGCTGTAAGTGCAGTGTTTCCATGGTGATATAGGAGGATGACTATTGGATGGAGTTTCAACCATCTCTCTCCCTACACTAATTTTAGCCAAATGAAACAGCCTCCCTGAGGGTCTTCAAATGTGCAAAGCTCTTGTATGTTTGGCTCGTATTAGTGACATGATGCTCAAGTTGGTGTAGATGAGCACAGAGCTAAGAAGATGTTGAAACAGCTCTTGTTTCTCATGTTTCTATCTTACACTCATAACCTATCTATGTCAAGAATACTTATCTCCAGCCACCATTGTCCCTTGCATATAAGTATACCTGGCTGACTTTTTTATGTTCTCCACTTTCCATTTTCCTGTCAGCACCAGGTTATTCTCCATGATTCACACTGAGGGAGGCATCTCTGGTGCCACAGCAAGGTCCAGCCCTGTCTCCTGGGCTCCCACTGCACTTCATTCACTGGGTAAATGATCCAAGCTGCTCTGTGATTCTGGGACCTTCTCAGTATCAGGGTCTCTGTAACTTCAGCATCTGACACCAAATGTCTAACAACATTGTCCTCATCCAAAAAACGTGGTTTGCTATTTACTTTAGATTTCTTATCAAAAATTCTTTTCTTAATAAAAGCAGAAATAGGAAATATTGTTGATTCAGCAACTGTTTATGTGCCGGAATTATCCTTATCTTCTCTTCCCTGATGGCTTAGTGAGGAGATTGAGTAATTCCATGTTTTACAAAACAGGAAACTGAGAATCAAAGATGCAGGAAAAGAGCTCATATGTGTCTCAACACCATATGAATAGAAAGCTAGCTGGCTATGAAGTGTGGGAAAAGATGGGAGAAGGGAAGAGAAAGAAAAAGAGAAACAGCATAGCCATCCTCATGTATTGATGTTGTTTTGCTCTGGTTTGTTTAAGAACACAGAATGCAGACTAAGAAATGCGATCACCTGATGGTTACAATGGAACTTTGCAGGGGATGTCAGTAAATTTCCACCTCCAGGCCTTTGATATCATCACTCACATTCAATACTTTGAACATATGAGAGCTGTGAGAATTTCCTCTCTAGACACCTAGACCTACTTCCAAATATGGAACCCAAGTTTAACCTAGCCCATTCTTCCTGCTTCCTCACGTGAAGTGCCCTTGGATTACATCAAGGCCCACGAAACATGTGAAGATCTGATACTGCTTTCATCTTCTTCAGCTTCAGCCCGGCTTTGAATTCCTGCCATCTGGGCAGAAGCACCTATTGATTATTGGCATGAACTTTATCAGTGGGTGGCAGAGGGAGCTGGCATGAAGTTCTGTTATTTGTCCACAGTCCTTCACAAATAAATCTCTTCTAGAGGACAGTTGATGGCTTATCAGAATGATTCCTTCTCTGCAATCCTGTGGATAGTAGAGACTTATATGGTTTCTGGCCACCAATATTTGCTTTCAAATTACCAAACATCATTCTTAGCAAAGTACATAATAAGGTAAAATACACAAGAGCGTATTATAAAGTATAAAGTCTGGTTAACACACAAGAAATTAAATTAAAAGAGAGACCATGGTGTCAGGCTGTTTGGTCCAGTAATTGACGACCAGAGCTATTTGGGATGGGTTCCCAAGGCCTTCCAGTCTTGGTTCCCTCATAGGTAATATATGGCTGATAAGCATTCTGGTCCTTATAACTGAATCACAAAGATTAAATGAGAAAAGGACCAGGAAACCTATTATTATCATGTATTTGACTCCTGATCAGCAAACTCAACATATTTATCATCCCCTCAAATCTAAAGAACAATCTGAAGGCAATTCATAAGTACTTAAAGCTTCTAATGTGGAAACTTCATTATTACTGAAAGTCATAGACGTTACCATGTGCCAGTTGTCTCGAATATATCTTTTATTTTGCTTTTTTAAAAATTTACTTCAATTTAATTTAATAAATCTATTTGAGTTAAATGGATGAAAGTAGAACAAAAAAAGGAAATTATTTCAAGATGTATGTAAGAAGTTAGACAAATTACAAACATTAAACCTAGATCTATGTGACCCTAGAATGGTAAATTCTAGCCCAGAATATAAAATTCAAAAGCATAAAAATATTCTGTGAAGCTATCTAACTACTACTGTTTCATGTGTTAAAAATTAACGGTAGTCAGAATTATAGTTGTTATATGATCAACAAAAAAATCAAGGGACTTCAAAAAATTCGTGGGAAAATGAAATTATAGTACAAGTTCATTTGGGTGCAAAGAAAAAGTTTAAATGCATATATAATTGAACCAGCTATTGGCATAATGGCTATGCTGCTGGACTCCCATGTAGTCGACTGCAGTTCAAGTCCCGGACCCAGTGGCTTAAACTCAAGCCAGGCGTGTGTGCGTGCGTGCCCAAAAATCCCAAGAGGAAAATGGAGAAGGGATTGTGACATGGCCATCCACCCGGGGGGTGACTTCTCACTTTCTGTCTCTCTGTCTCTCTTTGTCTTTCTGGTGAGTGCACACACCCTAGCAAAAACCTCCAAAAAAAAAAAAAAAAAAAAAAAAAGAAGAAGAAAAAGAAAAAAAAGAAAGAAATGCACGTATAATTTTTTTGGTAATGTTCATTTTCCATAAACTTTTTGAAGACCCTTTTGTAGATCTTGGGCTTTGTTTTTCAAATACACTGCAAAGGAGATTTTGGTACTGCAAGTTTTCCCAGGGGAGAGAAATGCTGGGAAGTATGATAAAGATTTTCTGTACCTAAGCTATATTGGTCTGTGTTTACATTAAACAAAATAAAAATTCTATTTCTAAAATAATGGACTACCTGTTGAGAACATGTTTGTTTTCTTAGTAACCTCATCTGTGGGGGGTAAAAATGTACACTTTAACCCAAATTGTTGTTACGTTTGGTCTTGGTTGGAGAAGAGCAGACCTGTTGTCCCTGCTGCTGTGAGCTCAGACACGTGGTTTATGGGCATGCCAGCACAGTGTCTTACAGCACCTGAGGAAAGGTAATGCATATTTATTTCACCACAGGTGGTTATTGAAGCTGTAATTCTGTGTTCTCTATGAGGAACTCAAAACTGTAATCAGCATAAATTCCACTCAGATGTTTATTGTCCTTAAACTGTTTTCAATGAACAAATAAATGAGCAGAATTAATAGGGTGGAAAAAAAGTCTCTGAGCCAAAGGGCCAAGTTCTCAGAATAACAGGGGCTTCTTTGGTTTATGTGGGGAAAAAAAGCCCCTGGCTCCCTATTCGTGTGGCCTTTCTATCCAGTGTTTAAAGCCATTGGGTTCACAGAATGGTCACAGAATGTGGGCAGTTGGCATGTTGGACGCCATCCTACCATGGCATGCCGAAGTCCCCTCAGTGCTGCTGGAAGCTGGCACCCGATGCCACACGAACACAGCACAGCTCTATTCATGCCCAGGGAACAAGTGGTCCCTTCTCTGGGGCGGTTACATCTTTGGAACTGGCATTTGGCCGCAGACGAGCAGTCCTGATTTCATGGAAACCTAACTCCTGCCACTCTGAGAGGGACACAACATCCCGTTTCAGGCTCTTGACATGGGCCAGGACAATTCACATTTGTTTCATGTGAAACACAGCAACTCGGAGGAACAAATAACCCCTTAACCTAGCCAACGATCTGTCTGTGTGGAACCTTTTGGTCTGAAACCCAGACTCAAGGGGACATCATATTTTAGCTGTTTTCCAGTGACTGTTTTTGGGGGGTGGTCAGGAAAGATGGAGGGTTGTCACAAGTGTTGACGCTCATTAAAATTTTAAACATTTAACATTAAGCAAATTTAAGAGTAGAGAGATAGTTTCAGAAATGAAGCACCCCACCAAAGCTCTTGAAAGCCTGATTTTTTAATATTATTATTGAAGAAAAACAAAGGAGCCAAATGGTGGTGCTGTGGAAAGCAACCCTGTGGTCTTGGGTTCGTGTCCCAGGGCCTCCCTGTGTACACTGGGTATATACATGCAAACTCATGAGACAGGCTGGATGATCCTGGGAGTAAATGATGTGTGAAGTCCCAGCTGTGGATGTCTGTTTCTCTCTCTCTTTCTTTCTCTCTCATGGAAGAAGTAAATGTTTTTTTTAAGTATATCTATTACTGAGTAAGAATAAAAGCTCTCAGTGCCACTCAATTTGATCCCCGTATCCCCTCTGTGGAAAGAGTAGCATTTTTAGCATTTTTCTTGGTCTGGTATGTCTCATATTTTTAAGTGTCTATGGCATGGAGGAAAGGAGACAGACACTCCCCAGAGGGAAACCTGCTGTCCTCTCTGAAACTGGGCCATGAACTGATCTCGTCACATTATCCATCTTCAGTTCCAGGACTCAATCTTGCAAGATCCTGGCAAGCCAAATTCCATTACCCAAATGCTGTAACAGCCAAAACCCCATCTGCCTGAAAGACGTCCCTATCCTTGCCAATGGCCCCTTCACTAGCACATAATCTGAAGCCTCAGAATTCTATACAGAAAAACTGTCAGGATAAGTTAGAGTCCCTCGGGGTTTGTAGGATGAGGATCTGTCCCATAGCAGTTAGCATCAAATCAAAGCTCCAGCTACATAGGCTTAAAACGGGACTTAATTAATCAGATTCTTGACTTAGAAATTCCATGATTGCCAAGACATTGCTAAACTCCTATAATAATAATGCCAAAGTGCAAGCAACCCTAATACCCACCAACCAATGAATGAGTAAACAAAATGTAGCATATCCATACAATAGACTCATTATATGTACTCAGCCATAGAGAGAATGAAGTACTGATACACAACACAACACGTAAGTTGCTAAGTGAAAGAATCCAAACACAAGGCTATGTATTTTATGATTCCATTGATATGAAATATTCAAAATAGTTAAATCTTTAGAGATGAAATTAGATTAGTGGTTTCCACGAGCTGGCAGAGGGAGAGAAATTAGTGGAGAGTTAAGAATGACTGACAGGTATAGGATTTCCTTTTCAGGTAATGGAAATATCCAGGAATTAGGTATTGATGATAGTATACAACACTGTGAATATACTAAAAGCCACTGAATTCATACTTTAAAGTGATGAATTCTGTGTTATGAGAATTATATCATAATTTTTAAACTGCCAAAAAATAACATAAAATGAAACCATTCACACAGAAAGGTAAGAGCTCAATAAATCTCCAAATGAAGAGTTCACCAGCTGAAATTATCCATAAATAGACACCCGAGAAATGATCAGGGAAATGAGGAAATTTTTTTATGATATGATGCTATCTCAAGTCAGCAAAGATGACACAGATTACACAATACATGAGGTTGAGACAGGCTTAGCCATCTGGGACAGGGAGGGAAAACGTAGATCTTCTTCACCTCACACTTACACCAAAATAAATTGCATTGAAGATTTTCATGGAAGCAATGAAACAACAGTACACTTGTCAGACAGAGTGAGAGGGAAAATGAAAACTCACCCCCCAGGGGAGATGGCCATGCCAAAATCTCTTCTCCTCCATTCTTCCCTCAGGATTTTGGGCCTGCATGCACACTCGCCTGGTGTAGTTTTCAGCCCCTGGGTCTGGGACTCTAACCACAGAGTTGACTGTGTAGGGTCCAGCACCCTAATCACTACTCCACCTTATGGGCCCTAGAATCTTTCTTTTATGATTCTTCTTTTTATTACTAGTAACTGAGAGTTTATTTTGTGCCAGGAAGTATGCTATGTAAACTCTTTAAGTGCAGTATTTAACTGAACCTTGCAATTACCCTACTCTATATATTACCTTATTGTATGTGTTTGTTAGTTTATATTAACAATGAGGAAACCAATACTTGGGGTAATTTAGCAGATGTCACCAAGTATTGAACAACCAAGGTGGGACTGAAACTGAAATCAGTCTGACCTCAGAGTGCATGTACAAAATCTCCACACTTTACCAGCTCACAAGACCCCCAAGCCTATTCCATGTGTGCAACTCCATGTTCCTGACCCTCAGGGTAAAAGATAAGGAAAGATCATGATCAAATAACTGGTCATAATTATTGATCCTTATTGATTAGAGAAGACACCTAGAACTGGACCACCTACTACTGAGAAACCAAGTGTCAAAGAGCACCAGGAAGCACCTCCCTATTGAGAGAACCAATAAGTGCAAGGTTTCACTCAGCCCAGCTGAGATATTGCATGGTACCTGTGACCGTGCTTAGGAGCAGGGAGACCCAGGGCCCAACCATGTGTGAATGCTCAAGAAGAAAATATCCTTTTCTATCAGCTGGTGGGTAGAATTGAGCTCTGATCCTGGAAGCGTAAGGGAGTATGTTTGCGGCCCTGGGAATACCACACACAAGCAGGGATTACAACCAGGGAAATTGAGACATTCCTCTGAGTAGACATGGTCTTCAAAAGTGTGGTGCTCCGTATCTCTTCCTGCTGTCAGTTAGAGAACAGGACATTGCCTGCGGCCAGGGCAGAGGGTCCCTCATTGAAAAAGCACTGTAGCGGGAACCAGCAGTTAGCGTAATGGCTATGTCGCTGGACTCCCACGTAGTCGACCGCGGTTCACGTCCCGGACCCGGTGGCTTAAAACTCACGCCAGGCGCGTGTGCGTGTGTGCCCAAGATCCTGAGAGGAGAATGGAGGAGAAGGGATTGCGGCGTGACCATCCCCCCTTGGGGGTGATTTCTCACTTTCTGTCTCTCTGTCTCTCTCTGTCTGTCTGGTGAGCACACGCGCCCTATAGCGAAAACCTCTCCAAAAAAAAAAAGAAAAGAAAGAAAGAAAAAGCACTGTAGCACACAGAATTCTCCAGAGCAAAGATTGTGTAGGCCGGAATGGCAACTCCATGTCTCCTTTGGCCTGACCCTATGCTAGATGTATTAACGTGTCAGATGAAGTAAAACTCTCTGGCTTGGGGTTTGGGTGGTCATAGCACCAGCTTCACCCTCTGGAGAGGAACTGAAGCAGAATGTCTGAGAAGGAAGGACATCTCCCCCAGCTCACCTGGCTTTCCCCATAGAGACAGGCACCTTGACAACGTTATCCAGACTTGAAGGACAGAGCCCCCTCATGTAGGAAAGAACCTTGTGAAATGTGCTTTGGATACGGAAGCACTGAAACACCTTGAAACATGGTCAGGGCTTACATCAAGCCTTATGAATTACTGTTGTAATGGAAAATTCTAAGGTCTAACCTAATATTTGCATCACAAACTCAAATTACAAGGAAGAAAGAGACTTTTTAGCTTCTTTCATATTTGCTGAAGGGCTTTACACATATGTCTAAGGATGGAGAATGTCTAGAAAGAAACTACTAGAGTTCAAGTAGAACTTCTTGCCTTCTAGCAGGATCTTTCAAAATCATCCTTTGTGTCACATTTCCTAGGAGGTAAGTGTCTTTCTTTACTATCCATCCTCATGCTCTCAAAGTGGCATGTAACAGACAAGTCTTTTGTCATTTTCCCTGATATAACTAAGTCATTTTAAGTCATGCATTCTTTTGCTTCTTCCATCAGTAAACACAGATTAAAACATGTCAATGCTGGAACCAGCAGTTAGTGTTACAACTATGTCACTGAACTCCCACGTAGTCGACTGCTGTTCTAATTCCAGACCCGGTAGCTTAAACTCACGCCCAGCACATGTGTGTGCATGCCCAAGATCCTAAGAGGAATGTGGAGGAAAAGGGATTGTGGTGTGACCATCCCCTCTGGGGGGCTGATTTCTTGCTTTCTGTCTCTCTCTGTCTTTCTGGCAAGCACACACACCCTACACCAAAAACCTCTCCAAAAAAAAACAAACAAAAAAACATGTCAGTGCTTTCCTGTATTTGAAACAGACCCTGCAGTTTATTCTACCAATATGGTTTTTCCAGCAAACAAACAAAAATTAACATATGTCTTATGTATCTGACCAATGCAAGTGAAACCCAAGTACTGTGTTGCATGCTGTAGTAAAATCAGTGGAGCTGGACTGCACATATGGAAGTCATGTAAGTAGACGGAGCAACAGAAATGAGTGCCAGAATTAGGGATGAGGAACAGAACACAGTATAACTTGAGTAGATGAGAAGAATTTGCTAACCTTATACTATACGTTATCTGAGCACATAGTAGATTTTTTAAAATAATAAATTAACAGCTGAAAAAATAATGAATATGAAAAGGTTTTAAAAGTTCACAAATAAATGGCTGGGGAGTTTTGCATTTCATGCAAAATGCAAATGCAAATTTTGCATTTCATGCAAAGCAACAATATGACTTTTGTTTGTTTGTTTTTGCTACAGGGCACATGTGCTTGCTGGAGAGACAGAGAAAGACAGAGAAACAGAAAGTGAGAAATCACTCCCTAGGGGGGATAGTCATGCCACAAACCCTTCTCCTCCATTCTCCCCTTGGGACCCTGGGAACACACGCACAGGTGCCCAGTTTGAGTTTAAGCCACTGGGTCCGGGACTTGAACCACGGTCAACTACATGGGAGTCCAGCGACATAGCCATTACACTATCTGCTGGTCCCAACCCAGTATAACTTTTATAAAAAAAATATGCAACTGAGTCTCTTGGTAATGACAGTAGCAATGTTGTTACTTTTTAGCATGTTAGCGTACATTTGTGTGCATTGCCTTATTTGTTTCATATCACAAATGTGTGCAGGAGAGCAAGGAGGTATATTACCAGTTAAACAGCTGCACCATGCCGGAATTGACCAAGGCTCTGGGGAGTCAGTGGTGAACAAAACAACCCTGTCCTCTGCCCTCACCAAGTGCAGATCTAATAGGCAAGGCAGATGTCCAATGAGTAATCTCAAGTCTCAGAAGGTTACAACAGGGACAACAAAACCTATGAATAAGGGGACAAAATCCCAGAGGGTTATGAGATTTACATGATGTCATTCAATAGCTAGTTGAAAGCCATGTATTTTAGGGACCAGTTAGGAAATAGGTCTGTTTAGCCTAAAAACAAAAATAGAATTAGCATCGGGATATGAATGTAGTGTTCAAACATTTGAGGGAACGTTGTGTAGAAGAAGGATCAAACCTTAGACTGTGGAACTGTAGAGCACGTGGTAGATCCTGGTGCTCCCCGAGGCAGATGTATGAGGCTAATGAGGTTGTAGAGGAGATGTTTTGGTATCAGAGTGATTGGACTGGATCTTTATCAAGCCATACACATGCACTTCAGAGACCATGAACATTGTAGTTCAGGGTTTGGATTCTGAGTCACATAGACGTGATTCAAGTCAAGCCCCTACCACCACTGCCACCACCACTTATGAGGTGTGTGTCCTTGGACAAGTTAATCTTTCAGAGCGCCAGCTCCTTTATCCACAAGTCATAGATGGTAACAGTTCATATCTCAGGTGTTGATGGTAGAATTCAATAAAGTAAGGCATATAATATGTTTCACTCATTGCCTAGCACATGAAGCCTCAATAAATTCCTATGAAATGAATCAATATCTATTTAACAAATAAATTTTGAATGGATTAAGTCCTCAATAATCATTATTAGGAGTAGCAGTCATGATAATAGCACAATTTTAAAAACCTCATTTGTGGGTCTGAAGATGCACTAGAGATATGTAAATGTATTATTCATAAGTCTGCAAAAATAGATGGTGTTTCCACTATGGGACAGGGAAATAATGAAATCAGCCTCTATGCTGGGTAAAGTTAGGACTCAGTGTTCTCAAAAACCCTTTCCAAGTCTTAAATTCCATGAGAATAGGAAGTATCTAGTGGTTCAATTGAAGAAGTCAGGAAGTTTCTAGTACTCCAGGGCAGCAACTTTGGTCTTGGAACTGTAATCATGAATTCATTTCTTTCTAGAAAAGGAATAAAAAGTCCTTTTCCCAATCCCTACCCCAACTCACTATTTATAACATAAAAGTGCTTTGTTTTGGGAGCTTTCTCTAAAAGAACATGAGAAATTGTCTCTAAAATTCCCAGAATGTACATAAGAGATTTCTTTTGCCTGTTTGTTCTCCCAATCTTTCCCAAAGAATTACTCCCAAAGGACTGCAAGAATCTTCAGGACATGAATTATGGTCTTTTACAATATTTGGTCTTCTTCCAGTCCTGCACTGGATATTTGACCTCAGTGTGAAAAACAGAAACTTCTTGTTGATGCAGAAATACGTTTTCAGATCGTGCCATCTTCTGGTCAAATTTGGAAACTAGTGTGACAGAGTCCTTGTTTGCCTTTAGTGTGGCATCAGGGGAACAGGGCAGGAAATGTCTTATCTTCCAGAATTTAATTCAGGCCTCTTGGGAGGTAACAGCTTGAATTACATTCAAATTAAACCACGGGACAGTTGCAAAAGTTCAGTGGTTATTTATTTAAAGGCATATGTTCTTGCTAAAGAGCCATTACTCATTATGCTCTGATGTAGGTTCAACCACTGGGAAAAATAAAGTTGAACTGGAACCTTTCTAAAATGCTCCTAGCTGCCAAGATCATCAGATGGATAAGCCATTTATTTCTTAAGTTGTCTGAACACACTCACGACAACGTTTGTGACTTGAATAAAGAGAAATTGAGAAAGAGAGTGAGGGAACCAGGGTCAAGGATCTGAAATCTCCAATCTATTTATTATGACCTAAGGTTGAACAAGGATGTATGCAAAGGAGCTGTTCTAGAGAATCTGCTTTATTGATTGCCGGTCTTTTGAGCTTTCTGCATGAGTCGCCAGAATACCTTTTGTGCTTCTACTTTAACCCAAAAAACTGGAAGACTGAGTGACGTCTTTGAATTGTTTTCCCTTGACTTGCATCTTTTTTTTTTTTTTTAAAGAGAGAGAGAGATTTTTGCTATAGGACACATGTGCTCGTTGGAAGGACAGAGAGAGACAGAAAGACAGAAAGACAGAAAGCAAGAAATAGCCTCCCAGGGGTGATGGCCATGCTACAATCCCTTCTCCTCCATTATCTTCTCAGGATTTTGGGCATGCACACACATGCACCTGGCATAAGTTTTAAGCCACCAGGTCCAGGAATCGAACCACAGTCTGCTAAGTGGGAGTCCAGTGATGTAACCATTATGCTATCTGCTGGTTCCTTGACTTGCATCTTAATCTAAGCTAATATCTGGAGGAAATGAGGTAAGGAAAGATTTTCCTAGGACAAAGAGTCTCATAAATGATGAATTTGTTCCTAGACCAAAAAATATCTGGATTAAATCATCCAATTCAGACCTTCCCAGAGTGAAATAGAGAACAAAAAATTGTAGCTTCACTCGAGATGGACATAGTTCTATGTCCAACTAGTGCTTGAGTTTTGTGGAAGACTGAAACCTGAAGGGAGAGAACACAAAACTCTGAGTCCTGCAACACCAGATGAAGAGCTCCAAATCTTGGGCACGTCCATCTGCCATCTCAGTCCAGCTCTGGAGTCCTGGAATTCCCTGGACGTTTCTGGAGTCCTGAAACTTTCTTCTCTGCCCAGCAACCTTCTTAATAAAAGTAGATCTCGTAGAAACACAGAATAACAAGGTGATTCCAGAGGCTGGGGGCAGGATGGGGACAGGAAAGATGTTTATCAAAGGCCCAAACTTTCAGTTAGACTGGAAAGGTAAGTTTTAGCAATCTATTGCACTACGTGGTGAACATGGTTGTTAATAGTATATTTCATATTTCAAAATTGCCAAAATGGACTTCTAACACTCGTACTATAAAAAAAGATAAATTGAGGACCAACAGGTGACATAATGGTTAAGGTGCTGGACTCCCATGTTCAACCATAGTTCAAGTCCCAGACCTGGCAGCTTGAAACTCATGCCAGGTGCGTGTACATGCATGCCCAAAATTAGGAGAACTAAGAAGGGATTGTGGTGTGGCCATCCTCCTTGGGGAAGGGGTATGATTTCTCGCTTTCTGTCTCTCTCTGTCTCTTCAGTGAGTGCATGTTTTCTATGGCAAAAATTTCTCTCTCTAAAAAAAAAGATAAATTGATGAGGTGATGGATATGCTAGTTAGCTTCACTGAATCTTTCTGTAATGTACAGTCCATCCTTGAATCATGAAGGGATTAGGGGTGCCAAGTTTTTTCTTTTTAAAAATTATTTAATTTTATTAATTATTATTATTTTAAATTTGCTATAGAGCACATGTGCTCACCAGAGAGAAACAGAGACAGAGAGAGAGAGAGAGGCAAAGTGAGCAAGCAAGCTCCAGGTCCAGGACTTGAACCATGGTTGGCCATGTGGGAGTCCAGTCCCTTAACCACTATGTCACCTGCTGGCCCAGGGATGCCAACTTCTTTTTAAAAATTTTTTAGAGAGATTTTTGCTATAAGATGTTTGTGCTTGCTGGAGAGACAGAGAGACCAAAAGCTAGAAATCACCCCTCAGTGGGATCGGCTTCACTGCAATCCCTTTTCCTCCATTCTCCTATCGGGATTTTGAACACACATGCACACATGCCTGGAGTGAACTTTAAATCACCGGGTCCAGAACTTGAACTGCAGCCAGCTAACTATGTGGGAGTCCAGGGATGTTACCATTATGCCATCTGCTGGTCCCAAGGGATGCTAACTTCTTACACAGTCAAAATCCAAACATAACTTTTGTCTCCCCCAAAACTTAACTACTAATACCCAGACCTAAAAGTCTTTCCAATAACATAGTACATATTTTGTCTTATGTATATTATACCGTATTTTTATTATAAAGTCAGCTAGAGAAAAGAACATTTATTAGGAAAGTCATAAAGAAGAAAAAATACATTTATAGTATGTGTTCAAACAATCCATGTACAAGTGAACCTGTGTAGTTCAAATTCATGCTGTTCAAGAGTCAACGGTATACATGGATAAAAACATCACATTGTACACCACGAAAGGACACAACTATTATCTGTGAGTTAAAAATAAATTTTATGAAATAAGAACTACTGGACAGAATGCATTCTCTCTTGCCCTCTATTTCTGCCACGTGAGAATGCAGAGAGAAGGTGGTCACCTGCAAGCTTTCATCAGAACACAACCAGGCTGACACCCATATCTTGGACTTCCAGCTTCCAGGGCTGTGAAAAATTACATTTCTCTCTCTCCTTTTTTTTGAATTATTTTATTTAACTTTATTTATTTATTTACTTATTTTAATTTGACCAGAGAGGGACAGAGTGAGAGAGGGGGAGGGAAAGTAAGAAAGCAAGGTATCAGGTCCAGGACTCAAACCGCAGTCAGCCTTGTAGGACTCCAGTGCCCTTAACCACCATGCCACCTGCCAGCCCTGAAAATTACCAATAGTGGTAGTTAACTTACTGGACTCCCACATAGCCAACTGTGGTTTCAGTCCTGGACCTGGTGGTTTGAAATCATGCCAGGCACATGAGTGTGCATGCTTAAAATCCCAGGAGGAGAGTGGAGGAGAAGGAATTGCGGCTTGGTTATCCCCCAAGGAGTGATTTCTTTTTTTCTTTTCTTTTTTTTAGTTTCTTTGTGTGTGTGTGTGTGTGTGTGTGTGTGTGTGTGTGTGTGTTTTGTTTGTTTGTTTGTTTTTGGAGAGGTTTTTGCTATAGGGCGCATGTGCTCACCAGAAAGACAGAGAGAGACAGAGAGACAGAAAGCGAGAAATCACCCCCCCCCCAAGGGGGGATGGCCACGCCGCAATCCCTTTTCTTCCATTCTCCTCTCGGGATATTGGGCACGCACGCACATGTGCCTGGCCTGAGTTTTAAGCTACTGGGTGCAGGACATGAACCACGGTCGACTACATGGGAGTCCAACGACATAGCCATTATACTAACTGTTGGTCCCCCAAGGAGTGATTTCTTACTTTCTCTCTCTTTCTATCTGGTGAGCACACTCACCCTATGGCAAAAACAAAGAAACTACCTGAAGACAATGGGCTTAAATATGTACTAATTTGTCACTAGGTAGGTTTTTAAACTTTATTTGCTACTTAACACAATTTTGTATTAAAATATTAATGTGTAGTTTTAAAATTTTTTTTAATTTATTCATTTATTTTATTTTAATTTGACCAGACACACACACACACACACACACACAGAGAGAGAGAGAGAGAGAGAGAGAGAGAGAATTAAAGTGAGAAAGCAAGCCACCAGGTCTGGAACTTGAACCATGGTCAGCCATGCAGGAATATCCAGCACCTTAACCACCATATCACCTGCTGGCCCCAATTTGTAGTTGTTTGCAGGAATAGACAGTTGCCAGGAAAACTTGATCCTAAGGCACAAGTAGAGAATTTCTTAAAGTATGTTCCTTGGAGCACTGGTCCCTCAAGATACTCAGTGAAAAGGACTTCTGCATTTCAAAAAGCTGGCAAAATACTCTGTGTTGCATCTGTCTTCTAGGAGTGTCATGAGGCACATGAGCTTATGAAGAGTCTGAGAAATTTGAAAGTAAAGAAAAAATTTTAACAGATTAAATTCACCTGACATCTAAATTATAAATATCATTGACTGGGGACCAGCAGGTGGCTTAGTGGTTAAGTCGCTAGACACTCCCACATTGCCGACCATGGTTTGAGTCCTGGACCTGGTGGCTTGCTTTCTCACTTTCCCTCTCTCTCTCTGTGTGTGTCTCTCTCTGGTCAAATTAAAATAAATGAATGAATAAATAAAATTAAATAATTCTTTGAAAAAAATCATTGACCAAGAATGATATGCAGAGAAACATCTAACAAGATCTCAAAGAGCTATGGAACACACCCTAGGAAACTTTGCTCATAAAACCAGAAGGTATGTGAGGTTTTAATTGTTGGTTATGACAACTTCTCAGAACCAGGAAAGATGGGTCTCAACATAGGGACCAATGCATGATTGCTATGAAACAGTAAAACAAATCTCTATAGCATATGAGAGCAGAGAGGTCTGAGCCAACAGGTTCTTGAGCAGTTGAGGGTCCATCATTTCACTAAGCCTTTGCCCACAACAACTGAGTTCAGGAATCAATAGCACAGCTTGTAGTTGTGACAACAAAACAACAGCAGCTTCTCCATAAATTGTTCAGGTAGTGAATCAAATGGGTGGCATTGAAAGAGCTGGATTCTAATATGAATATTGTCTCTACTAGACATCACTCAATTCTTGCTCTGTATATCACTTCTCAAAAGGACTGGATTTCTATTCTATGTCTGTCAAATAAGAATGCCTGGTCTAGGGTAGCTTATAAAGATCCTTCCAGCCTCAAGAGTTTGCAACATTCATAAACAGTGCGAAAAGAAATCTATCATGTTCAATTTTTTTCTACCTTTCCTAGAATTTTAAACTCATAAGGCACCTTTTTATCTATTTTCTCTACTAAATGCAAGTACTTTTTATTTCTTTCTCTCTCTCTCTCTCTCTCTCTCTCTCTCTCTCTTTGTTTATTTGTTGTTGTTTTTAGTTTTGCCATGGGTGTATGTGCTTACCAGAAACAAGCAAAGAAAGAGAAGAAAAGTGAGAAATTATGCCCCAGGGAAGATGGCCACACCACAACCCCCTTTCCGTTCCTCTTTTGGGATTTTGGGCATGCACACTCATGCACCCTGCATGTTTTTCAAGTCACAGGATCTGAGACTTGAACTGCATGGCCAGCCATGAAATATTCAGCCACCTAACCACCACATCACCACTTTTTATTTCTGAGTTACTGTCATAGAACATTATGTTTCTTGGTTTGGGGGGAAGAGGAAAATCATGTGTCATAATAATATAGGGATTTGCAAACAGTGTATCTGACTGAAACCTATTCAAAATTAAGCAAATCTCTGCAGAAACTGAATTTGCTTTGCCTCTCAGGAGTAGTTTGTCATAAACTGGCCCCATTTTCTCTTCCACTTGACCTTCGTCTCCCACAGAGAAGAACTCGGCCAAGATTTGGTTCCCCTTTATTTTGCTGCTTCAAGCAAAAGTTGATTAAGCACTGTTGGCTGAAAAACCTGCTCTTAAACACATACCGTTGCACTAAAAGCCATGAACAGACTTGTCACTTGCTGTTGGGAGTAGTGATCCCATCTCCTTTCTACCAAGAAGCCCAACCTAACATGCCATCCACAAGGGGACAGTTCCGAGTGAGAAGTGCTCTTTACAGCAGAGGTCAGAGAGAACATTCACTATTGGCTTTATGGATAGAGTCTTTATTTCCATGCAAGGATAATGAACTTTTTTTTACAATCCTTTGCTACTCTGCAATGGAAAAATCCATATGCATCCTAGAAGGTTTTATGGTCACTTCTGCCCACGCTGAGCAAAAGATGAGATGGTTTCTGGTCACAAAATGTTACTTTCTGGGCCAACAGGTGACATAGTGGCTAAGATGCTAGACTTCCACGTGATTGACCCCAGTTGGAGTCCTGGACCCTGTGGCTTGAAACTCACACCGGGTGCATTTGTATCCATGCCGAAAATCTTGAGAGAACGGAGGAGAAAGGATTGCAATATGGCCATCCCTCTGGGGGGAGTTATTTCTCACTTTCTGTCTCTGTCTCTCCAGCAAGCACACACATCCTTTAGCAAACAAACAAACAAACAAACAAAAAACATACTTTCATGAAGCATGACAAAGTAAGAAATTTGAGGGGGGTATTAAAAAGGCCAAGATGAAAAATTTAAAGACCTTACCCTGGACCCCCGTGAAGAGTCTCTGTCATGTGTAACTCTGTCTTGTACTGTTGCATATTTCTAGGGTACTTTTTGCTCTTTTCCAGAGAAATCTCTGCCAATATGAGCCCCCACGATCTCTAGGGACTTCTATAATTACAAATATTCCAAAGGTAGATATGTTCATTTCAACGGTGATATTTATATCCTTGCTGTCGGTTTTCTTTGTTGAGCTGATTAAGAAGAGTACAGCCTCAGAGGGGTTCCACCTGAGTCATTTTCAATGTTTGGAGGTACTTAGTATTTTCAATTTGAGATCCTGGAAAAACCCAATGCCCAGAAGCTGAGAGGGTGCCTTGGAAGAGGATAGCTTCCCCCATGTAAATGTGCCACCTTAGAAGTTGGATTCTCAGGGCCAGTAGGTGGTGTGGGGCTTAGGGTGCTGGACACCCACATAGCTGACCACAGTTCGAGTCCTGGACCTTGCAGCTTGCTTTCTCACTTTCTCTCTCTCTCTCCCTGGTCAAATTTAAAATAATAATAATAATAATAAATAAAATAAGATAAATAATTCTAAAAAAAAAAAAAAAAAAAAAAAAAAGATGATTGGTTCTCCAAAAGTTGCAGAAGGTTCTACTATCTCAGTTACTGGACTCTGGGCACTAGGATCCCCAGAGTTCCTGATCCAGGAGGCTTACAACCTAATCCCTTGTGGGCACTGAGTATGGAGCAAACTTGCTACAGAGGGTAGCTAGGAGAACTATTGCCCAGAAAGAGGGCAACACATAGCCAAAACTGAGTATTGTGATAGCTGTTCAGCCTACAAGTATTTGAATTTCCAGCTCTCACTTAAAATCTTCCCTTTTTCTCCTCCCAGGCTTCCATATTTTTTTACCTTCTGCGGACTTCCATTCTGCTTTAATATTTATTTGTAGGTTTATTTATTTGACGAGAGATAGAGGTATCCTTAACACAGTCTTGCCACACTGCAATCCTCCCTTCGGACTTCCAGCCAGCCAGCTCCTGGGTGCTCAATTCAGGACAACTCGACTTCTGAACCCGGACCTCTGACATGGCTCCAGCATCACTCAGCAGCACCTACCACCTACACCACCACGGCTGGGCCTGTCTCAATCTCTTTTTAATATGAACTTCTCAACTCCAGCTGTAAGGAACAAATTTTAGTAATAATCAAAGCTATAATCCACGAATTCTTTCCAATAGATATTTCTGGTCAACACCAAAAATCAGAAGGTTTTTTTGTTTGTTTGTTTAATTCCTCCCTTCTTGGATGTATTTTGCCTTATTGATGTGTTTGGAAGACTGAAAACATTTTAAGCAAGGAGAAATATTGCCCTCTACAGGGCATAGGCATCTCAGGGTTTTACAAGTAATGATTCACAAGCACAGTTCATTCTTCTGTAGGGATTGTTGGTTTTTTCCTCTTTTACGTTGAGGCTAGTGCAGCTGGTCAAAATGTTGGCTGGGAAAACTTGTGCACACATTTATTGCTCATGTATAAAAATAAATGATGCCAAGAAAAAAATGTAAAGTTCTTTCTTTTAAAAAAAAAATGCTGATCTAATTCTGTTCCTAAAATCTGTGTAGTCCCACATATCAGCTACAATCTAGCTCTTTAAAAATGCAAAGTTAGGGCCAGCTCCCTGGGCTGGTGGTTAGGACAGCCAGATCCCACATGGCTGACCCAATAGTTTAATTCTAAGACCCGACAACTTGGGTATGTGTGTGTTCATGCCCCAAATCTCAACAGGATGCAGAAATGGAAGAGAAGAGATAGTGGTGTGACCATTCCATATTGGGGGTGCTTTTCCCTCTCCCTTTCCCTCTCTATGTCTCTGTCTCTCTCTGGAAAATGTATGTTCTCATTGGCAGAAGTTTCTTTTTTTTCCTTTTTTAAAATACAAGGTTGAATTAATGTGATTTCATACTTTTAGTCTCTGGTGACCTTCAGCTATGTAGAATTACTATAAAGGGAAAAAGAGTTACCTCTATGGTCATTGAGTAATAATCAACAGAAAAGTATTTTTAAAATATGGAAAATGCTATGTATTATTCAAATAAAAATTAAGGGAATTTTCAGAAGTTATTATAAAAATAGGTTAACAAGCAGTGCATCAACTGGAAAATACAAGACAAAGTAATTAGTGCTATTGTAACTGCTGAGTAGCCTCTCTTTGCTAGCAGGGAAAACTTGAACTGAAGACAAACAATAGAAGGTAAAAACTTCAGAAGTTCTTGAGACATAACTATCATAGAGTATAATTCTGTACTAAATTACAAGTATCTTCAGATGGATCTTAATCTTCACCTAGTCAGGACTTCTGAGGAAAGGTTTTTCATGTATGTTCTGTGGATATACGAGAGTTTTTGAGTGATCCCTAATTATTTTTCCTGTGAAACCATTAGAAGAGTTGTCTTTGAAGCGAATGCATCTGGACACAATCTTGGTGATGCCAACAGGTGACATGATGGTTAAGGTGCTGGATCCCACATGGTTAACTCCATGATTTGAGTCCCAGATCTGATGGATTGAAAAACACACTGGGTGTATGTGTGTGCATGGCCAAAATCCCAAGAGAATAGAAGAGAAGGGATTGTGGCTTGGCTCTTCTATCTTGGGTGTGATTTTTTGCTTTCTTTCTCTCTGTTTCTATCTGTCTCTCCGCAGCAAGCATATGTGCCTATGACAAAACTCTTTTATAAAAGAAGAAGAAGATGAGGAAGAGGAGGAAGAGGTGGCTTTGGAGAGCCAATTCCCCTTCCCACCTTTCCTTTTATCAGTCAATGGTACTTTGTTTCCCAAGGCTCAGCATTGTTACCTACTCCAGCAATGCAGCAAATCATGTGGCTTATCCTTCTTGCCATCATGGTTTTCTCTGGACCTGTCCACACTATTATTTTATGGAGCTAAAAATAAACAAATAAATGGTAAGAAGAGAAAATAGAGCTCAGTGTGGTGCCACAGTCAGTAGCAAGCTGAACTGCAGTGCTGGAAGCCACTTGACTGACTGTGGGTCTAGATCCCTGGGTTGGTCTAAAAACATCCTGGGCGTGTAAGCATGATAGGAAAGTCATAAATAATTTCTGAAGATTCTCATCCCTGCCAATGAGCAGTCTGCCTGGTTCAGTCTTTCCTTTCCTGACCTGGACAGTGTTTACATGATGAAAACAGAGAGGAAGGTGAGAGAGTTTGTCGGGGGTGGAAGTGAGGGGAATTATGAGGGGAGTTAGGAACAGGGAATAAAGTGTCAAAATCTGTTACAAATGGAGACACATCTAGAATAAAGCTAATAAGCTAATAAAGGGACTGAAGGCAAAGTTAGGCAGTTTCAGAAATGGAGGAAGGATGTATATGTGCATTCCATGGGTCTCTGATGGTCTGAGTTCCCCACTCAGGCTTGACCAGGGTCATGTTAATAATTTCAACAATAAAATACACCATTGCTTTTGTAAGTTCTATTCTTTCTTTAAAACATATCAAGTTTTGTTAATAATTCATTTGTCTATTTTAATAAAGTCAAATAGTTTCTTAGTAACTGACATAAAAGGGAAGTCCAATGGAGAAATATATAGACCGAAACTGAGTACTATTTACAAGGTGACATCAATTGAAATCACAAGCATGATGAATGTGAGCAGGCTTTTTTAAACTGCCATCCTGACTAGTCTTTTATTCCCACCCCCACTTTGGTAGTTCTTTTCTTTAACTTATCGTTTTTTTATATTACATTTAATCACATATATCTTTACAGTATATAACATTTCTTTTTCCAGCACGATTGCCATGTGTATTAGTCAAGACAAAGACATTACTACACACATCAGCAGCAGCAAATAGCTTTTCACTTTTTTCAGATTTTTGAACATGTTAGTAGTAGTAGTAGTAGTAGTAGTAGTATTTTAAACATTGGATAGCTATACATCATTTGGCTTGTAAAGAGAATTTACCCAACATGAAATACTTCTCAAACCAGTTCAGTTGAGAATATTATACATGTTATCATTAACAGGTTAATAAGTTAGAGGGGCCAGATGGTGATGCAGCAGTATACAACAAGACCCACATGAGAAAGGTCCTGGGTTTGTGTCCTGGGACCTCCCTGAGCATGCTAGTCATACACAGGAATGCCTGTGACTCTGCACAACTAAGACTTGGGATGGGTCAAGGCAATAAAAGCCCATTGGAAGTGCGCCCCCCCACCCCCATCTTCCATTCCCATGACATCTGTACAGATGTTTCTATTAGCGAATAATATAAGATATATTTGTTACTATGGGGAGTTCAAAAACTTGAGAGCCACTGCTTTAATGAGAATAAGTCTTTCCTACACAGGCAAACTCAAAACTATTAAATAACAATAAATATCAAAATCATGGAAACCTAAGAGAAAAAATAATTTTAGAAAGTCAAATTGTTCCTTTGTGCAAAAATAATAAAGTAGGAGGCATATCACTATCCAACCTCAAAATATGTTACCGAGCTATAAAACCGTAACAGCCTGGTACTGGAATAAAAACAGACTCATGGACCAATGGAACAGAATAGAAACCCAGAAATAAACTCATATATATATATATATATATATATATATATCCAATTAATTTTTTTACAAAGGGCCGAAGATAATCCAATGGAGAAAAAAAATTCTTTTCAACAAGTGAAAAATGAAACTGGACACCTATCTCTCACTATTAATAAAAATCAACTCTAAATGAATTAGAGATCTAAATGTAAAACTTAAACCATAAAACTAATAGTGAAAAACACAGGGAAAAATACTTGAAGCCATTGAAATTAGAAAAATTTCTAAATAAAACCTCTCAGCTAAATAGACCAGCTTAGCAAAGGAAACTATAAATAGAGTGAAGAGAAAACCTTCAGAATGAGAGAAAATATCTGTAAACCATGCCTCACAGAAGAGCTTGATAACCAGAATATATAGTGAAGTCAAGCAGCTCAACTACAGAAAAAATAACAATCCAATTTAAAAATGAGTGAATGAGCTAAACAGACAACTCTCAAAGGAAGACATGCAAATGACTAAAAGGCAAATGAATAAATGTTTAATTTATTTATCACAAGGTAAATACAAATGAAAACCACATAAAATATCACTTAGTCCCAGTCAAAATGATTATAATAACATTTAAAAAAAAAAAAAAAAAAAACTAAGAATGTCAAGTGCTGCCAAGACTGTGTGTGGTGAAAGGGGAACCCCTCTGCACTGCTAGTAAGGATGTAAATTAGTGCAGCCACTGTGGAAAACAATATGGCAGTTCCTGAAAATCTTATCAAATTTTTCCAATTCTCATCAACTATATGGCAACTCTACACACATCAATTTTCTTTTTTTAAGAGAGAGATTTTTACTATAGGGCATGTACACTTGCTGGAGAGACAGAGAGACAGAAAGTGAGAAATTACCCCCCCCCCGGGGGGGGGATGATCATGGCACAGTCTCTTCTCCTCCATTCTCCTCTTGTGATTTTGGGCACACACACATACATGTCTGGTGTGAGTTTTTTTGTTTGTTTTGTTTAAATGAAATAATTCCTACTTATTTATTTAAATTCGACCAGAGAGGGACAGAATGAGAGAGAGAGAGAAAGCAAGCAAGTCTCCAGGTCCAAGACTCGAACCTTGGTTGGCCGTGTGGTACTCCAGCATCCTTAACTACCACGCCACCTGCTGGCCCCCTGGTGTGAGTTTTAAGTCACCAGTATGGGACTTGAATAGTGGTTGACTACATAGGAGTCCAGGGATGTAACCACTATGCCATCTGCTAATCCCCACAGATCAATATTTTTAGCTGAATTGTCCATACACACCGGATCAGGGTTCTTCAAACAAATAAATGATGATGTGAGTCACTGCAGTATGAATAATTTTTTCACGTGGTACACAGGAGATTTTTTTGTTTGTTTTATGTTTATGTTAGAAAGATACAGGGACCAACAGATGGCATAATGGCTATGACACTGGACTCCCATGTAGTCAAGTCCCAGGCCCCATGGCTTAAATTTACTCTGGGTATGTGTGCATGCATTCCCAAGATCCCAAGAGAATGGAGGAGAAGGGATTGCTGTGTGGCCACCCCCCCCTCGGGGGGGGGGGGAGGGGGGGAGGGTGACTCAGACAGCCCAGATGATGAGTGAGCATTCTCGCTTTTTGTCTCTCTCTGTTTTTTTGGTGAGCGCATGCACTCTATAGCAAAAACTTCTCCAAATAAAAAAATAAATATAAATAAAAAGAAAAATACCCTAGGCAAATTTAGTAGTGATGAAAATGGACAATAACAGTTGGAAGTTCCTGAAATAGCAAAATACTTGGTTACGTATGGTATAGAAACTAGAGTCACATGAGTACGTCCCCTCTGCTATCTGCAGAAGTGCTACCTCCTCCACCAGCAGACTTTCTGGATTTTCCTGCCTTTATCACCTGACCAGAGAATCCTAGTGAAATTCTATTTCCTCTTTTTTTTTCTTTCCAGCAAGAACCAACCACAAAAGTCTTGGCCTTCTCCTGGCCCTTTCCCCTGTGCTTTCCGAGGAACCGGGAAGGCAGGAGTCTCTGTTTCAGACCACAGAAGCCTCCTTCAAAAAAAATCACATCAGGGGGAAAAAAAATAAAAGAAACACACACATACACACACACATCAAGACATTGGAGTCCTTATTTTCAAAGGTCCAAATGAGAGAGTTGTCGGGTAACTATTTCACTCTGTGGGATTCCTACCCAGACAGAAAGCTCCACTCTCAACTTCTGCCAAAGTACTGGACAGAAAAACATCAGCTTCAAAGGGCTAGTGGTGCTACTCCTGGGAAGAGGCTCTGACCAGCCTTTCAAACTTTATTGCTTGTGAAAGAGTTCTATTGATAATTGGAGAATTGTGCACACATGCAGACTCACAAATTTCAGCCTAGGGAAAACATCCTATTCCTTATGAAATGTATTCCACATATATTTGTGTTTATCTATCTCATTTGTTTACTCTGAGACAAGCAGCCCCAACAGGGTTCCCACACTGTGCTCCACCTCCAGACTCAGACAGCCCAGATGGTGAGTGAGCATGCACTGCCTAGCATGCTCAGGGAGATTCCAGAACGCATGTGTGTTGGCGTTACCCCTGCACCACCACCTGGCTCCTCAGATGCATTGGTTGTGATGGCATATGGTGGAAGTCATTTAATGTATGTTGTAAGTTGATAGCAGCACATCAGAATCTAGCCTAGTGCTACAAGGATAACTAGAAATGTCAAGGCACCTGATAAAACTTGAAGAGCTATTGAATCCACATAATAACATAACAAAAAGAATTCATGTCTGTCCTTGGTTACATATATGTGTGTGTGTATATACATATGTTATATATATGTATATATGTGTATGTGTGTGTGTGTATATATATATATATATATATATATATATATGTATAATTTTTTTCTATCTGTGCTACTATCTCCATCTGTGATGGTTAGTTTTGGGTGCGTCAGCATGGCTAATCAGGTTATCTAATCAGACACTGATCAGATGTTGCTGTGAAGGTATTTTTGTAGATATGGTTACCATCTACAATCAGTTCACTTTAAGTAAAGGAGATTACACTAGATAATGTTAGTGGGCCCCATCCAATTGGTTGAAGGTCTTAAAAGCAAAGACGGAGAGTTCCCAAAGAAGAAATTTTCCCTCAGTTCTGTACCATGTTTTACTCGAGTTTGCAGCCTGTCAGACCGCTCTACACATTTTGAACTCACCAACCCCATATTTGCACAAGCCAATTCTTTAAAATAAATATTTTAATAGTATACATTCATATCCTATTGGTTTATTGGTTTTGTTTCTCGGCAGAACCTGAACTGATGCAGCACACTTTGCTAAAAATAATTCGAGATGTAGTAGATGCAACCCAGGTCTGACCGACCTGCTTTTTTATTACAAAAAGGAACCAGTCACTTTCCCCGTCTCATTACCCGAGTAGGCATCTGCAGCGCTCAGACACAACACAAGGTGGTGATCTCACTCTACTTGAAAGAACCAGGCTCTGTCGCAGGTTAAGCCTCACACATTCCCTCAGATTTCAAGACAGTCCAATGACTCAGCAATGGGAAAGAGAAAGTATAAAATCTGGAGAGCAGATACCGCCAACAAGTCCAATGGACACAGGTTTACCATCACTGGCAACAGGAAAATTAACATTTTGGACTTGTCCTTTCTTGGGAATGACACCTTATTGGTAAGATGTACCTTGTTCTAAACCAATAATCACTGGAACCAGCTGGCAAAACCCCCTCAGGCAAATGAAATCCCCCTGGAGGTGAGCTGGCCATTTTGCTTTGTTCCTTTCCATCTGCAACTGAAAAGAGTCCACCTAACTCATGCTCTAGGTTTTCCCCTCTTTTTGAGTCTTCCAAGTTGTCTTGGGATGTAATTCACAGAAGCCTGAGGGTGCACCATGAGTGCCTTTGTGTTTATGCACGCAGACCATGACTCACGTGACCCCAGGATATCAACTGCTTTCAGGTACTGGGTAAAGAGGCTTTGTGCCTGCTCTATAGCACTTTGGTTAATCCTACTGGTGGTCAGGGCCATAACATATCATTAGGCTGGGTACCTGACCACAGAATTCAAAGCATTTTGATGGCATGGGCTTATTTCATTCTTGTCATATTTTGTCACAAAAGTGTGAGAAGCCTTTGCTTTTCAAATTTGTCTCACATATGGAGAAATAGGACCAGATATATTGAGTGACCCTTCGAAGATCACGCAGTGATTCAGAATTAGAATCAACAGGTGTGAACTTTCCTAAATCTCTGCATGGGAGTCTCTGTCTCTCGTACCACTGCTAACCCTCTCCTTATTCACATGGCATTTGTTTGTTCAGTTTTTAGTGTCTACGGTTCACATTGACCAAACGACATCAATCCACGTCTATGTTTCTGCAATTTTAAGCAATATACTAATGGTAGAGTGTTACTAGTATAACCTGAAAGCAAATAGAAACAGCATCTGACTTTTAAAAGATAGGCACAGTCTCTCTTTTAGAGATACATAGTTCAGGATAGCAGAAGAAAACCATTGTGAAATCTGGTGGAAAATAAACAATTAACTCTATTCAGCCACATGTTTTCCAAATTTACGTGGAGAGAGATCACTTTTTTTGCACAGTACTCTTCATTAACATTGTTGGAATAACATTCCCTGTAATACCCTTTTGTGAATGCTGAATAAAATTATAACCTTTTGTAGAATAGGGTGGGATATAGAGGCAGTGACTACTGCACTTCCAGTAACTGACCTTGCTGTACTGAAGATTTCCAGAGCTCTCAGTTTGTCTTAGAGATAGTTGGATGTTTGTGATCTCCCAGAGCATCCTAATGGTTGACAAAAGTGAAGCCCATGTAATTCTCTAATCTTGAGATTGTGGAGCAGAGAGCAGATTACATAGTATTTACTCCCACTTAAGATGGGCCTTCCTATTCCTTCCAACCCACACAGGCATCTCCACCCAAGGCCACCCGAGTCCCCCTGCAATTGTTCCATTATTGGCTTCAATAGGTACCCCCTGCTCCCAACCCTTTGGAAGTGTCCTTCAGTTACCATCAGCCTTTTGATTCTTGAAAGACAACTTGGTTACTATGATATTTCTGAAAATCTGTTCAGTTCTTCATTTATCCCGAGATCAAAGTTATTACCCTGGGTCAGTGTCTCTTTTTTCTACAATGCTAAAAGCCCTAATTCTGTCAGAGGAACACACCCCTTTATCTCTTCTAGTTGTCCAAGGGAGTGGACAGCTTTGCACCATAGCTAAGGTTCCTCACATCATCGTCAGTGAACTTTCATAGTCACAAGAGCTCAGAAGATGCACAGACTTATTTGAAGTTTTAGGGAGAGCTAAAGAGTATATAACAATGACCCTACATAAAAGACATTTATTGTTAGTATAACTATGTTAGTTTTCAATCTCTGTGGTTTCCTGAGTCATTTCAGGAAAACATTGACTCAGAAGGAATAAAATACTGGATGAAGGTAGTCAGCCCACACTGGATAATTTCCTCTGGCTGCTCTGTGAGATTTGAGACTTCCGATAAGATTCGTCTTCACTTGGTGACCCTTGCAGATTTCTCTATCAAGGGAATAATCTTGTTTTTTCCTTAAATAACTATAAGGGCTAAGCCATAAAGGACAAGGAGACCCAATAGATCAGCCTCTTTTCTTAAAGAAAATCATTTCTGTTGATTAATTATAATCTCTTCAGAACCAACCATTGCCCCCATTTAAAAAGAAGAAAACAAAACAGAAACAGAAGACAAAAATGAAATAAAACCAACCAAAAATTATGCTATTTAGGAGACCAGTAACATTTACATCTTCTTCCTGAAGCTCAGGGTCCAATGCAGAAAAGAGAGTATTTTTTTTTTTTTTTTTTTTTGGAGAGGTTTTTGCTATAGGGCGCAAGCGCTCACCAGACAGACAGAGAGAGACAGAGAGACAGAAAGCAGGAAATCACCCCCCCAGGGGGGATGGCCACGCGGCAATCCCTTCTCCTCCATTCTCATCTCGGGATCTTGGGCACGCACACGCGCCCGGCGTGAGTTTAAGCCACTGGGTCCGGGACTCGAACTGCAGTCGACTACGTGGGAGTCCAGCAACATATCCATTACGCTAACTGCTGGTCCCAAGAGAGTATTCTTTATGAAGATTCTAAGGAGACAGAATTCAACTAAAGGGAATGACACAAGTCCTGTCCAGATAAAATATGAAGAAAGAAACTCATCTTATATGACTTTATTTGGAGCATTTGGTAGACCCTAGGAATCTGAAGCCATTGGCTTTGGGAATGCTAGCATCTCAAGATGAAGACCATTCTCAGCAATCAGACTGTCAGTATTCTAGAAAATACTGAGATCGCTCTGAAGGGCAGCACAGTTATTGTGACGGGTGCCAGAGAAACCCCTAGAGGGACTTCAGTCACATGGTGTAGAGCTCAGTCTCCTTGGAAAGACAAATAAGCGGCTGCGGGCTGACAAATGATGGGAAACGAAGGGACTGGCTGCAGTTCGCACTATCTGTAGCCACGTATAGAACACGACAAAGGGTGTGACACTGGGCTTCCATTACCAGATGAGGTCTGTGTACACTCATTTCCTCATAAATTTTGTTATTCAGGAAAATGGGTCTCTTGTTGAACTCTGAAATTTCTTGGGTGAAAAATATATCCAGAGGGTTCAAGTGTGACCTGTGTTGCCTGTTCAGTATCTTAAGCCCAGAAAGATGAGTTGATCCTTGGAGGCGATGACATTGAACTTGTTTTAAATTCAGCTGCTTTGATACAGCAAATCATGACAGTTAAAAATAAGGATATAAGAACATTCTTGGATGGTATCTATGTCTCTGAAAAGAGGCTGATAAGATCTAAGAGTTCACCTGCTACAGTAACAAAAAAGCCAGATAATTTCTAAGACCGTTATATGGTACTTTAAAGATAACAATAAAAGGAAACCATTGATTTTGGGGGGAGGGGGGATACTTTATTCAGGCCTGCCTCCTCCAAGAAGCCCTCTATGATCACTACCCCATACAATCTAGCTTGAGTAAGGTTTGCTCTTCTCAGAGCCTATAGCATCAGGGACAGATCTCCATGCACTCTTAGATTTAGCACAAAAGGTTATGACAATTTGCTCCTTCATTCAAAGCCTGGGGCCCATTCATCTTTGTGGACTGTCTTAGTTCATTATTGTATTGCTAAACAGAAATACCTGAGATTGAGTGATTTATAAAGAGTAGAGATTTATTTGACTCACAATTCTGATGCCTGGGAAATCTAAAGGCATCATAAAGGCATCTTGGCAAAGGAAGAATTTTTTGCAGAACAGAGAGTGGTCTGCCCTCGTGACTTTCTCTTGGGCCCTCTGCCTCTTTCCCTCCGCTTATAAATCCTACAAGAACTTGACCATGGAGATCATCACCGTGGGACATCATGAATGTCTAATGAGATCATCACCCTGGGACATCATGAATGACTAAGGCTTTACTTAGCACCTTTACAGTACAATCAATACCATCAAGTTTAAATACATGACTTTCTGGGAAACATCTAATTGCCCCCACATTAAGACCAAATTCCAAAACATGGAACTTGAAGAGACAAATCATTATCCATACTATAACAGCTACCAACCTCCGCTACTTCCCTATCATAGAAGATAGATTAAGAAGGTATGTTTAAATGTTAAAAAGGTATGTTAAAGCAATACAAGAGAAGAGGGAGAACAGAAAAAAGAAAGTGGGAAAAAAGGAAATGGGAAAAAGGAGAAGTAATCTTTAAAGAATTACTTCCTTTCAAAAGAATTAAGGACAGAACTTTTTATTTGAGTGATGCAGGTTAAATCTTATTATAAAAGACAAAAATGTTTTATCTTAAAAATAAGAAACTGCCTGCCTTAATTATCTATTTCAGTGTGGCAAATTATCCTAACACTTAGCAGTTTAAAACAAGTATTTATTATCTCACCCAGTTGCTAAGTGTCAAGAATTCAGGAACAGCTCAGCTGGATGGCTCTGGATTGGGGTTTCTCATGAGACTGCTGTCACACTGTCAACCACGGCTGCTGACATCTGAGACTTGACTAGCACTGGAGGGTCTGCTTCCAAACTCGATCACATGGCTGTTGGCAGGAGGCCTTAGTCCCTGCTACATGGGTCTCTCCACGCGTCTGTTCACATCTTGGTGGATGACTTCTCCCAGAGTGAATAGTTCAAGAGAGTATAACCAAGACAGAAGCCACAATGGTTTTTGTAACTTAACCTTGGAAGTGACATGCCATCACTTCTGCCATGTTTTATATGACTAGTGAAATGTGGGAGAAGGTGGTGAATACTAACAAGCAGAGATCACTGGAAGCCATCTTGGAGGCCATCTAGATAGACAGGATAAAATTTCACAGGCCCAAGGTAAAAACCTTACAGAAAATTGCATCACTTATAAATCCTAGGTGATGCAAATGTTCAGTGGACAAAAAACTTTCAATATTAAGTAGACAAAAATTCTCAAAAATGGGCATATCTCAGGCCTTTCAGACAGAATGCATATTCTTAGCATTATTCACAAATAAGGAGAGACTCAAATGAGAAATTATTTGGATTCAGAGATGGTGACATGGGAATCACAGATAGACTTGAATAGAAGTTATAGAGGAATGTGTCAATATCCATTTGAAACACCTCGAAAGTGTTGATTGTGTTCATCTGTTTTCTACTCCTTCAATAGAGTTGAAATCAGCCATGTAAACCAACCAATAATATAAACCAGGACTTTTTTTTTTTAACATTTTCAGGAGAGCTGACATTAAACATTTTCCAGCAGCCTTCTAGGAGATACAGACTTTTCATCTTGATCAGGAACACTGAAGTTCACACAGTCATTGATAAAGGTCTGTGTTTGGGTCTACTCGATTCTGGGTCTTGAGAATAAGAGGATAATTGTCTGAATAAGGCAACCCACATTAAACGAATTAATTCCCTAACATTGCATTGGTGGCCAGCAATGCTGTCTCCTAACACATGTAAGTCAAGTCTTACAAAGAGTATGCTCATTTTCAACAAATATTCTTTTGTTTTTAAAGAATTATTTAATTTTGTATTATTATTTTTTTTTTAATTTGCTGTTCACATGCACTCACGAGAGAGAAACACACAGAGAGAGAGAAAACAAGCTGCCAGATCCGGGACTCAGATCACAGATGGCCATGTGGGAGTCCAACATCTTCATCACATGCCACCTGCTGGCCCCAACAAATATTCTTAAGCAGAAGTATATATTATCATTGAAACTCACACCAAGCACCATGTTCTACCAAGGAAAGTTAACAATTTATTGCAAAAATATGGAGAGAATCGCAATGTTTCTAACATCGACAACTCGTTGCTAATAAGAGCTAACAAAATAAATAAATAATTTAAATTGAATTAGATCCCAATCTTGAGAGAGGTTAAGGATTTTTTTGTTTACTAATATAGAAGACAGCCATATCTCTTAATTTGAAAATTAAAATTTCAGACATTACCACATAGAACCTATGAATTCAGTTCAACCAACACACAAACATTTATTGGTTACCAACTGAGAGCTGCATCAATTCTCGGTGTAGGGAACTTGTAATAAGACATGATTACTGTCCTTTGGAATCTTAGACTTGAGAGCATCCAAAGATTTAGGTGCTGCTCTTGAAGAAATAGAATTGGTCCAGTATTTCCCTAAGTCAAGTAAATAGTAAAAAAATTATAGCTAAGTAATAAAAAGACTGTAGTATCAGAAAGCCTGGCTCAAAACCCTGTTCCACCATACACTAGCTGTGTGACCACAATTAAACTTTAGCTTCCTTATCCACAAAATGAAAATAATGATGGTTTCTGTCTCTTTGTTTTTCATGAGGATTAAGTGAAATAATGCATTTAGGTGTTTGCTAGTCAAGCATCTTCCTTTGTAATCAACTCTTCCCAAAGTATGGAATGATATAATCACTTCATTCTAAAAGTAGAATGCATGGTCTGACTGGTTTTTCAGTGTTTCCTACTCTCATTTCAGGATGACACTACCCTCTGTGAAAACAGATGAAGGCCAGGAGTTCTAAATGGAAAAATGAAAGCAGAACAGAACTCAGCAACTTTCTCTTCTTCGGTTGAACCCTCAAAATGTAGCCTTATTTTCTTTTCTTTTTTTTTTTTTTTTTTGGACTGAATCACATTCTGTGTCACGGTCCTTCTGCCCCAGCCTTCCATGTAACTGTAACTACAGGTACACTGTGTCAGGCTTTTGGATGGGCTGGGAATCAAACTTGGGCCTCTTGTGTGGCCACAACCTGCCCACTAACAGCATCAACCAGTGCACACTACTGCAACTGGGTCTTGTTTCTACCTTGAGGAACAGACACAGTTAATTCCCAGCAATCAGACCCTTGAGAGCCATGCTGATTCCAAATTGGAGATTCATATTATTATGACTTGTTATATTCATATATGCCCCTTTCAAGCTAAACCTTCTATACTTGCATTCATCTGCTGAAGATCACTTACTGTGTTTAAGATTATCCTTGAGTGGATGCACATTTTAATCTAAATTCAAATGGTGATGGAGAACAAATAAGTGCTTTAAAGAAACTGCTTTGTCTTCCTCAGAAAACAGGAGTTTACCGTTGAAAGAGATTCCACTGTCAACAAAATTAGCAGTAATAATAATAATAATAATAATAATAGAAAAATGTCCTAAACATTTTTTAGAAATCCAGAATTAGAACTCACTGACCAATGGGAGACAGCCCATAGGGCTTCAGTTTTCCCAGCAAGGAGGGAAAACTGGGTTCTGATTGTAGTTGTGCCACCAATTAGGAAGGTAGCATAAGAAAGATTACTTAACATTCTAATATTCTTGTAGAATGCATATAATTATAATCTTTTATGATTATAATAACTAGAGTTTGAAATACCTAGACTTTCCATGATGTCAACTGTATTCATAGCTTTCTTCCAATGGGTGGCATCACCTCGCATTTCTCTAAATAGAAACATTCAATCAAGAGCTATCTTGTTTTTGCAATTGTCTTCCACCTGGCCTTCCTAACTCTGTCCGTCACCTTGGGTCCTTTATCTGGCCAATAACTAGAATCAGGCCTTCAATGCCTATCTTGGAATATTGTTTTCTCCTCTTTGAATCCACTTGTGACTCCCCTTCACTCTATATAAAATTCAAGCTCCTTCCATTGGCCTACAGGAGCCACTAGGGTCTGGTTACAGCTTAAATCTTTTCTTGTCTTTTTATTTTGCTTCTTATGCTCCATTCTTGCTGACCTTGCGTGTTCTTTGGATGTACCAACTTAGGGGGTTAATTTTCCCTCTTTTTTCAGATCCTTGCTTGGGAGCTACTGTCATTCAGATAATGGTTTGTCCCCCACAGTTTTACGTTTTGGTATTTTGCCCCACAATGTAATAGCATTGGGAGGTAGTAAGACCTTTCAGAGATAAAGCCTAGTGGCTGGTAACTGGATCATGGCGGCCTTGGCCACATGAATGCATTAATATTGTCTCTTGGGAGACTGAGTTAGCTCTAGTTCTCATGGGAAAAGGGATTCTCATAAAAATTGGTTGTTCTAAAAGGAAGTTGGCTGCCCTAGCTCTCCATCTGCACGTATCTGCTATCCTTTCTGCTTCAGCCATGTTGTAATGCTAACCTTTGCCTTTTGGACATTCCAGTCATCAGAATCATGAGTCAAATAAAGCTCTATTTTTTATAAATCACCCAGTCTCAGATATTTTTGTTAGCAACACAATAATAGATTAAGAAAAATGGCTATTTCTGATCAGTTAACCCCTGTCTAAAACTTACCTCCCACTTTTGTGTCATACAACCCTGATTATTGTAGAATCCCTTGCCAAATCAGAAAGTATATTATTTCTACATTTGTTTATTTTTTATGTTTTCCCCCCACAAATATTCTGTTAAAATGTTTCCAAGTGTCTACAATAATGGGATCTTGTAGGCATTCAACAAATAATTGTTGAAATGGATGAAGATGTAGATGAATTCAACTCCAAAACCTAGTTGTGTGTGTGTGTGTGTATATATATACTCATTTATTTACTATTCTGGAAAATTGACACCTTTGCTCTATAACATTAGCGTGGCTAATTTATAATTGATACCATTCCACAGTGTTTTCTCAACACTGGAATATGTAACAGGGATTACTGAGTGTCCATCTGAAAAAAAAAAAAAAAAAAAAAGAGAGAGAGAGAGAAAAGAAAGAAAGAAAGAAAGAAAGAAAGAAAGAAAGAAAGAAAGAAAGAAAGACAGGAAGGAAGGAAGGAAGGAAGGAAGGAAGGAAGGAAGGAAGGAAGGAAGGAAGGAAGGAAGGAAAAGGAAAGGAAAAAAACATGTATTTCCTTATGGATTTCAGTATCAGAAACATTTAGAACTAAAGAGTATCCATAATGGAGATAACAGAAGCCAGAAATGAAAAGAAGTACTTCCGAACAGAGCAAACTAGGACTCAAACTAGTGGAACAGTAAAACCAGAGGAGGAGCCCTGAACATAGCAAAGGGAATCAGAAATTTATGTTCAAGAAGAAATTTTATCTTCTGGCATGTTTTATATGATGTATTCCTTATCTTTGCCTCTTTGCCCACTTCGCTTGCTCCTCTTTCTCTGTTTCCTAACTTGGTTAATATTCTAACACTCACCCAGCCTAAGATCCCTGCCTCAACTTTATAATTTTTTTTTTATTCAACAGATCTCCAAGTCAAGCCAGTTTACCCTTATCTTATCTTCTACACTATCTTAGCTCATATACTCCCATCTCATAATTCATCTTACATAATTCTTCTCAAAGGATCTTTCTAAATAGCAACTTTTATATCACCTCTAAGCTTAAAATTATTTTTATGGATAAAGCCCAAATTCTGTAATATAGTTTTAAGGATCTTCTGCTTATCTTTCTAGCTTCAATAGCTCCTCCTCTCTCTCACTTCTGTCACTCAAACCACTCTTGCATATAATCTCCTCTTTCTCTCATTCTTCTTGGCTGGCCTTTCCTAATTATTCAGTTTCCTGAATACATCCTGGTTTTTCCTTCTATTCATCTTACACCTTTGCATTCAGAAAAAAAAATTATTTTTTTTTCTGATGTATAAGAAGACAAAAACTTTTGTCTGTATTTGTTTTATAAATTCTCACAGCACGATATTTTAAATATTTGCTTGGATGTCTCTCTTTCTAGCTACATGGAGTGTTTCTAGAGAGCAGAGATTATTTTGTATTTATTTTTGCATCCTTCAGAACCCCGTTCTTAGTAAATATTTAATAAATGTTTATTAAATAATATAGACCAAAGTAAAATACAAATTTATTCTTTTTTAAGAATTATTCTATTTACTTATTTATTTATTTATCTATGTTAATTTGACCAGAGAGGAAGAATGTGTGTGTGAGAGAGAGGCAGAGAGAGAGAGAGAGAGGGAAAGTGAGAAAGCAAAACAACAGGTCCAGGACGTGAACCACAGTCGAACATGTAGGAGTCCAGCGTGCTTAACCACCGTGCCACCTGTCAGCCCCAATACAAATTTATTCTTGATCCATACCTTCTGCTAGTTGCCAGAGACAAGCAATTGTCTTCCTTAATGCATAGATAACATCAGCATAAGCTGTTTCTGAAACCATTAACTCTGCTCCATACATACATCATGGTCATCAAATTAAAAGGACTGTCATTGGAAAGAATGGCAGTCAAACCACTACTATACATTTAATATTCAGAATGTTGTGGGTACATAAATCTTTTAGAAGTCAGTTTAAATCTTTGAATAAAAAAACTTCAATGCAGGAACCACAAGCATGAGGTGTTGACAGAGGTCCTGCATAATAATGACTAATCAGTGTGGGATGCTTTTATGCAATCCAGAACCCCATGGAAAGATGGCTTTTTGTCTGTCTTAGGACAGTCTCTTTCACACATGCCTGTAGGTCATGAGGCTGAAGGACTCATATCTCACTGAGTCACTCTGGAGCAAGAAAACTTCTCTGCTCCGTTTGTCCAGCAGCCTGTGCCCCTACTAGTATCCTAAGCTAACCACATTGGTCTCTTTAAATGGATCAGAGTGCCAACCTGTACCAAGATCCCACCATGTGAGTCTTGCACAACCACAGTTATCAGGCTAGACAATATTATTGAAATCTCTTAAAGTTCTAGAGCCATGTTGATGAACTGTGAGGATATAGCAAGGATAGATTTAGTCTCTAGCCTGCTCCCAGCTATGCTGGCCATTTCTGACCTAAACTGTATGGTTAAGGAAGTAAGCAGAAAGAAAAGGGAATATGATCCCTTTAAAAAAATAAACTCAGATTCAGGTAATCTGGAGTAGATTTCTGCTCTACAACACACTTGGTTACTTGTGATAACTTGGGATTATCTTTTTATCTTTCATTTGCTGTTCTCAAACAATAGTCCTTGTAAGCACAAATAGCTCAAGCACTTCTTCAACTGTGAATTCTAAATACAAAACCTTATCCAGTGGCAGAAATGAGTGTTAAAGGAACTGAGAAAAGGGGTTCCAAGTACAGCCAATGTTTGAAAGAGTCTCTCCTAAGAAAGAAAAGAGAACCTCCCGAGTACACTATTATGTCTTTTTTTTTTTCCTTTGAGAGATTTTGGCTAGAGGATGTGTGTGGTCACTGGAGAGACAGAGAAACAGAAATCAAGAAATCACCCTCCAAAGGGGATGGCTGTAATCCCTTCTCCTCCATTCTCCTCTCTGGGTTTTGAGCATGCATGCACACAAACCCAGCATGGGTTTCAGGCTGTCATGTTGGAAACCCAAACTGCGGTCCACCATGTAGAAGTCCAGCACGCCAACGACTACACCACCTGTTAGCACCTACTTCTTTATAACACAAGTGGGTTTTTAAAAAATTAATTTATTATTATTATTATTATTTATACATTCAATTACTATTTATCATTTAGATTGTAAAGAGACTTTACCCATCCTGATATACATCTCAGTCCAGTTGAGAATACTATATACACCCTCATTAACAGATAATAAACCATATCTGTGTCCCACAAATACCTTACCCCTGAATTTTCCCTCAAAATTTTCTTTCCTGCACTCTTCTTCTCCTACACTCTCTTTCCACTTTGTCCCCAGTGTCCATAAGAATTTTTAATGCTTTTATGTCCTCCAGTCTTTCAGTCTCTACCATAGAGTGTAAACAGTTGGTATATGTTAAGTGGAGACATACAATGTCTCTCTTTCATAGCCTGACTTACTTCACTCAGCAACAGATTTTCCATATTTGTCACTTTCTATCAAATTCCAAGGCCTTGTTTTTTTATGGCTGAATAATATTCCATAGTGTGTGTGTACCACACTTTTTCAATCCATTCATCCATTTGTGGACATTTGGGTTGGTTCCATATCTTAGCAATCTTGAATAGTGCTGCAATAAATATAGCTATGCAAGCACTTTTCCAACTGAGTATTATCCCATCATTTGAGTAGATACCCAGGAGTGGAATTGCTGGATCATACAGTAATTCTATTTGAAGGTCTTTGGGAAACCTCCATATTGTTCTCCACAGTGGCTGGACCAATTTACATTCCCACCAACAATGAAGGAGTTTTCCACTTTCACCAACCATATCCCTGCCAGCACTTACCATTTTTTGTTTTCTTTAATCTTTGCTATTCTGACTGGGTTAGGTGATATCTCACTATGGTTTTGATCTGCATTTACCTTATGATAAGGGATGTTGAGCATTTTTTTTTTAGATGCTTTTTGGCTATTCCTATGTCTACCTTAGAGAGTTTTTTATTCAGCTCATTTTCCTATCTTTCAATGTGGTTAATCGTTTTCTTCCAGTTGAAAACTCACTTTCTCCAGTGTCTGAAAACAGATTAGCTTCATTCTGAGAAGGACAGAGGACAGGTTATAGGACCGGGTAAAATAGTCATCCTAATTTTCCCCACCTTTTCCCTACCCTCCACCACCCTTCTAGAGGAAACTCTAAAGTTACAGCCCTTTGAAGTGGGAATCCTGCAGGGAATTAGCCTTTGTATCTTAAGGCATCTATTGTAGAAACTGTATTAACCTATATTTGCATGTAGAATGTTCTTCACTCTGTACTATCTTTGTGAAAATAGTCATTTGAATAATCTTCCATTCAGCTTAATGTTCTCAAGTAATCTAGATTGACAAAAATTTGCATGTAGGAGATAAGATTTTGTTTCTTAACAAGCATAGCTTAACATCTAAATGAAGATTATCCCTTATAAAATAATTATCTTCCTGTGATTCTCATATTCTGACAGTTTCAGAGTGACTCTATGGCTAGTAGCACATTCCATTTACTCTCTTCAGCACCGGAAAACTGTTATCCTTTCTTCAAATTATATGTAACTAAATAAATTCATGGTGAAATGTACAGATTTTGAATATCCTGCTCAATAATTTTTTTTTAATTTGTTATAAAGTATCTGCACTCACCAGAGACAGAATGGAAAAGTGAGAAAACACCCCACAGAGGGAAGGAAAACTACATCTCTTCTCCATTTCTCCTTTCTGGATTTTGGGCATGCATGTACATGCACCCAGCAAGGAAAAAAAACATTCTAGTTGGAACAAGTTACTCCTTCAACACTAAAAGAAGCTGACTGTGGGAGGAACTGACTGTTCTGCATTATAATCCAGTTGTGAACAAAAAAGTCCTCTTCATGGAACAGAAATAATAAGCTCCCTCTAAACAATTGATTGAAACTGAATTTGGTTTACAAATGAGAAGATTGAGGTTGAGAATACTGATTCAGAAATTCTGCAGTGTTTATTAAGAGAAGAGGACATGGCACAAAATCACCATATTCTGTGATCTGAAGGCCATTATAACTAAAGAAAGCTCTTCACATTATGAAATAAATTGCTTCATATTTATATTTCTTTGTGTATATTTTTATAACTGTTAATAAAAAAATGAAATAGTAAAAAGAAGAAAGGAAGAAAAGAAAAAGAACGAAGAAAGAAATAACCTGCAAAGTTTTGATGGTATAGTATTTTAAATGTATAAGTTGATTTGGTGAGAATTACCATTATTACAATATTCAATCCATGAACATGGTATAGCCTTCACTTATTTAGGCTATCATTAATTTCTCTCAATAATTATACTGCACTGGGTTGCGGTCTCCTAAAAGGTATGTCTACACAAAAACCTATGAATATAATCTTATTAGGAAAGAGGATCTTTATGGACATAATTGAAGTTAAAATCTCAAATTTAAAATTTTAGAGACATCCTAATTTGGGGGGTAAGCCCTGAATCTAATGACTGGTGTCCTCATAGGCGAAATGCAGAAAGTTAACATACAAACACCAAGGAAGGAAGACCAGGTGAAGACAGAGGCAGAGATTAGAGTCATTTGACCAAAAAAATGCTTGGAAGATCTAAAGAAAGATTCTCCCTAGAGCCTCCAGAATGTGGTTGCCCCTATCAAGATGTTGATTTCAGACTTCTGACCTCCATAACTGTGAGAAAATAGGTTTTGGGTCTTTTAAGGCATTCAGTTTGTGGTAATTTGTTACAACAAAACTAGAAAATTAATATAATAATTTGTGTTGTTTTCCAAATAAATAAAGGCATTAAAATCTTGGTTAGGGACCAGCAGATGGTATAATGGTTACATCTCTGAACTCCCACATATTATATCACAGTTTGAGTACTGGACCCAGCAACTTAAAACTCATACCGGGCATGTGGGCATGCATGCCCAAAATCTCAAGAGGAGAATGGGGGAGAAGGGATTGTGGCATAGCCATCCCCCCTGGGGGGGGGGTGATTTCTCATTTTCAGTCTCTCCATCTCTCTTGTCTTTCCAGCAAGTACATACACACTATAGCAAAAATCTTTCTCAAAAAAACAAACAAACAAACAAAAAAAAACTCGGTTAAATACATTTCTTTTCTTTGTGTGTTGTTATTGCTACTGTAAAAGGCATCAATTTTAAATTTGTATTTTCTAATCATCTATTTGTACTTCATGAACTATATGCAGTCAACTAGAATTGTACTTGGAAGTAAAAAAATAGTGTGGTTATAAAATAGTTTTGCAAATATACCTAAGATTTAAGCAGGAAAAAAATTTTTTAAATAATAATGGTCAGGTATAAGTCAATAACAAATGGAGGACCTCTGAGAGCTTGCAAGTCTTACCTAAAAAGACTTGTTGCTCCTAACTCTAGATCTTATCAGTTAACTTTTCTGCAAAGGACCAGATAAAAAAATATGTTATGCTTTGCAGGCCTCATGGTCTCTATCACTACTACCCAACTCTGCCATTGTAGTGGAAAAGAAGTCATGGATAATAAATAATGATATATGCATGGCTATGTTTTTTTAAAAAAAAAATCTCTTTTTCAAAACAGGTGGTAGCTATATTCTTGAGGGATATTGACCTATTGTTTTCTTTCTTTGTACTGTCCTTACCTTTTTGGTATAGGGAAATACTGGCCTCATGAAGTGAATTGGGAAGTGTTTCTTCTTCTCTTTTTCTAGAAGAGATTGTAATTGCCACTGATTCTTCTTTAGACATTTAGTAGGAATATCGCAAAAATACCTAGGCTTGGATGTTTCTTTTTATGGCACTTTTAAATTACGAATTTAGTTTATTTCATAGTTATAAGGCTATCCAACTATCTGTTTTGTGATAGTTTATAACTTTTGAGGAATTAGCCCATTTCACCTAAGCTATGAAACTTTTTGTGTGGAAAGTTGTTTTTAGTATTCTCTTGTCTTTTTGGTGTCTTCAAGACTCTGTAGTGATAGCTCTTGTTTCATTTCTAGCATTGATAATTGGTGTCTGTTAATCTTTTTTCCTCTGTAAATTTTAATACACATTTGCCAATTTCATTGATTTTTCTAAGAACAGTTTTTGTTCCATGTATTTTTACCTGTTTTGGGATCATGTAATTTTTTAAATTGCTTTGCCCATCTCTTTATGGTATGTCTGTTTGGTGTTAAATTCTTTTAATTTTCCTTTATCAAAAAATGTCTTATCTTTCCTCTTATCCCTGAAGGTTATTTTCACTGGATATAAAATTGTGGATTGACAATTATTTTCTTGTAGCACATTAAAAATAATATGCCACTTCCCTCTCACCTTTATGGTTTCCAATGAAAAAGTATAGTGAACATGTTATTTCTCTCTCACTGCTTTGAAGATTTTGTTCTGTGTCTTTAGTTTTCTAGAGTTTTATTATTAGGTGTGTTGACACAGATTTTTTTGGTATGTATTTCTTTGGGTGATGAACCAGATTCAGTCCAGAGGCCAGGGTTTGCCAAATCCTCCCCACATAATTGATGCTACTTTAAAATTCAGGTCTATTATTTCCAGACTTTCTGATTTTTTTAACAGAACCTGGAAATCTGAAGTCTTTTTATTTGATACCACTTAATTTTTTAAATCTCTCAATAAATTCTAATTTTATTTTTCACCAAAGTGTTGAGCAAAAACAAAAGCAGTCTTCATGACCCCTGAACCATGGAACATACTTGTTATACCTTAAATGTGGTACTTTTTAAAATTGCAAAGGGTCGTTCTTTGTTTCATTTAATGCTCTTTGGTCTTGCATTCACTGTGACACAAAGACAAGGAAGGATTCATTCATTCTTTAAGTTGTATTTTCCATGCATGCCTTTTCCCATCCTATTATTTCCAACTTGTAGAGTCATTTGCTTTTTAAACATGTCTCTTTTCTTAATGTATAGTTGGGTTTTCCTTTACAGTCCGGTCACACTTTTTTCATTATGGCTTTTTGCCTATGTATAGTAATTGACATGCTAAATATTCTTAATCTCCATTTTACCCTTCTCTGATGAATGTATGGGCTTTTATAAATGGCAAAACAGCAATCACAGCCATGAAAAGGTACACTCCAGCAAAAATGTGGACTAGGACTTAGGCTTAACTAAGTTGACTCCACTGATAGGGTTTAACATGTTAATACTACCTAGGATGTATATATTACTTCTGGTACACTGAATACTCAAAAATTAATTTTCATTAATTTTAATTAAATAGTAAATTCTTTTTGAAGAAGCCATCAAGGAATAAAACAATTATATGTCCCTTCCTTCTGTTTCCAGTGCCCAAATGATTCCCAAACCCTTGGGGGTGGGGTACATAGCCCAATTATCAGCCTGCACCTCCACATTTCTCCACTGCTGGCTGTCAAGCAGTTGGCCCTCATTTAAGAAGTGGAGGAACTCAGATATGTCACATTTGGAACTCACTCTACTGCCTAAAGCAATTAGGAAAACCTGCTCTGGTTGTGTTGTCCTGAAACTATGCTGCCAAAAGGCAGGAAGAAATTGCGAGAAAATTATCTCCTCATCTCAGGGCTTCTTGGTCCTCACTAGGGGAGATTAGTGAGGGAGAGCTGAGTCATCCCCTCATGCTGGCAGCTTCTCTCATATTCCATAGACCCTGAATTCACTACATTCCTTCCCTGTACCTGTGCTGTTCAGGTGCTGCATTTAGACTGAGAGAGACAGGAATTAAGGAGATGGGAGTGTGGGAGGATGCTGCTTCCAGGAAATACTGATAAGAAACACGACAGCAAAGAACCTCTTTGGCAGTCAGTTGATGAGATAATGGACTCCCCAAATGAGTCCCAGGTACCTGAGATGGAAAAAAATATCACCTCTCCTTCCACTAAAACTGGAAGGCTCATGAAGCTCCCACCCAAACAGAAACAAGAGAAGTCCTCAGCACAACAGAGTGGGGCAGTCAGCCCAGCCTCTCAATTCCCCCATTAGGCCTCCCATTAGGGTCTCACTAGATCCTTGCACCAACAAAAAGCCAATGATTCAAGTTTCAGTTTTCCAGAAGCCCTTCTATGGTCCCCAAAGAGTGTGTTGTAGTGAGCAGAATGTGGGATTTGAAGTTAGAGAAATTTGAGTTTGAATTTTGTCTCTGCCACAGCTACTTAAAGGAATGCTCTTAAGAATGAACTAACACATGCATGCAGTGCCTACCACACTGCCGGATTGGTCGTTGGATTGGTCAGAGTTCTTCAGAAAAACAGCCACCAAGGTGCATCTATATCTCAGCTCACTTCCTGTTGTTAAACAGGATATCTGAGACTCGGTAATATTTTTTTTAATTTTGCCAGAGGGTATATGTGCTCATAAGGGGTGTGTGAAAAAGCACTCCTCATGTAGATGGCCACACTACAACTCCTTTTCTTATATTTCTTCATTCAGGACTTCAGGCAGGCACACATGCCCTCTATGGGTTTTTTTTTTTTTTCTTGTTTTTTTTTTTTTTTTTTATTACACTTAATCACATATATCTTTACAGTATATAACATTTCTTTTTCCAGCATGGTTACCATTCATATCAGTCAAGACGAAGACATTACTATCCACATCATTATCAAATAGCTTTTCATTTTTTTTTAGATTATTATTTTTTATTTTCATTATTTTTTTAAAACATTCAATCACCATACATCATTTGTCTTATAAAGAGAATTTACCTAACATGAAATGCTTCTCAGACCAGTCCAGTAGAGAATACTACACATGCTATCATCAACAGATAATAAAGCATTTCTGTGTCCCATAAATATAATGCCTCTCTATTTATTCTCATGCTATCCTTCTCTATACTCTTCCCTTCTCCCCACCTCCCTACAAGTTTTTCAAGCTTCTGGATCCAGGACTCAAATCACACAGTTGGCCATATAAGATCCTGCCACCTTAATCACCACACCATCAGCTGGCCTGAGACTGAGTAATTTATAAGAAAAGTTTATTTGGCTCACTGTTCCAAAGACTGGGAAGTCTAAGGGCATGGTGGTAGCTTCTGGTGAGGGCTTTTGCATGGCATCATAACATGTTAGAAAAACAGGAAGGCAAGTAAGCATGGGAGAAAGAGACCACGGGAAAGAGACAAGCTTACTTTTATCACAATTTGCTTTCATGAGAACTCACTCACTCCCATGATAAGGTATTAATCCATTCATGAGGACTCCACCCTCATGACCTAAGCACTTCTTACTACCGTTACACTAGCATTCAGGTTTCCAACACATAAGTGTTCAAAGGACACATTGAAAATATAACAATATATGTAAAGAGATTTATTTTGAGGAATTGCTCCATACAATTGTGGAGGCTTAGCCAGTCCAAACTCTGATAAGGGAGTCTGGTGGCCTGGAGATTCAGAAAAGAGCTGCAGTCCAAATCTGAAGGCAGGAAGAGCCAACGCTGCAAAGTCAGATGGCAGAGGACTGGGAGGATTCCCTCTTGTTCAGGCTGGCTGAACTTCTATTGTCCTTTTGCTTTCAACTGATTAGATGTAGCCTCTCCATATTCTAGAGAGCAATCTGTTTTGCTCACCAATTTAAATGTAAAATTTACCCAAAAACACCTTCATAGGAACATCCAGAACGATATTTGACCAAATATCTAGGCACCACAGCCCTGCCAAGGTGACACATGAAATGAACCATTATAACTGCCAAAACTTACAAGAAAACCAATAAAAAAAAAAGTTTCTTCCTTCTCATTTCCTTGATTCTCAAACCAGTAATTCTTGTTTCTCCCAATTACCTTAACCTTTTTCTCTCTCCTGGGCTCTTTGGTCACTAAGTCTCTTATGCTATGGAATGAGGATCCTCTCCCAGGGTGCCCACTCATGGAATCTTCCACATGTGACTATGGGCTGCTATCTGCTGCTCTCTCTACAATCCTTCTGTCCTTCACTGTGCCTTATCTTCCTCGTTCTGCTGACCCAAGCACTTAGCAAACATTTACTCCTAGTCAAGGTCACCGGGCTCACATGACATGCTTATCCCCTTCAGAGGAAATTAAGGGTGATTATAAATAAAAATAACTGTGAGCAGGAAATAGCAAAGGTTGAATTTTAAATCTTTTTTTTTTTTTTTTCTTTTTTTGGAGAGGTTTTTGCTATAGGGCGCGTGCGCTCGCCAGACAGACAGAGAGAGACAGAGAGATAGAAAGCAGGAAATCACCCCCCAGGGGGGATGGCCACGCCGCAATCCCTTCTCCTCCATTCTCCTCTTGGGATCTTGGGCACGCACGCACACGCGCCCGGCGTGAGTTTAAGCCGCCGGGTCCGGGACTCGAACCGCGGTCGACTACGTGGGAGTCCAGCGACATAGCCATTACGCTAACTGCTGGTCCCAATTTTAAATCTTTTTAACAATCACCTGTTTAAATATTTCTGAGTAGCTTTTCTCTTTGCTATCGAGAAAAATGAACAAAGGGCAGCTTTCCCTCATTTCTTTTTCTTTGCTCTTCTCTTTTGGCCAAGTGAGTGAAGCTTATTTTGCAAAGTTCATTGAGTGTATTGTTAACACATGCTGAGTGCACAGAGATTCACTCTATGCTCTCAATGGCTCACTGATCAATTAACAGGAAAAAAAATTGAGACAGAGAAATAACTTTTCTCAAAACTAGAAAACATGCAAAGATTTGTATGTGTGGATTAATGTGTCTCTAAGAGATAAATGTAACAGTCATATTTATGAAGAATAGAATTGGAGTAAGGAGATCATTTCTAGAATACACAACTGTAAAGAGCTCTGGGGACAGGAGGGTTTCCTAAGATAAAGAAAGCACAAGAAGCATAGACAGGCACCAGCAGTTAGCGTAATGGTTATGTCGCTGGACTCCCACGTAGTCGACCACGGTTCGTGTCCCGGACCTGGTGGCTTAAAACTCACGCCGGGCGTGTGTGCGTGCATGCTCAAGATTCCGAGAGGAGAACGGAGGAGAAGGGATTGCGGCATGGCCATCCCCCCTGGGGGGTGATTTCTCGCTTTCTGTCTCTCTGTCTCTCTCTGTCTGTCTGGCGAGCACACGTGCCCTATAGCAAAAACCTCTCCAAAAATAAAAATAAAAAGAAGCATAGACACACACACAACAGAGCTTGAGAAAGTTATAAGATCCCTTAATAACCATTGTATAATTGAAAGAAAGCAGAGTGGCAAGCACAACCAGAATAAAAAGCCAGAAAAATGTCAGAAGCACTTCATCTTTTTCTCCAGATATCCCATTTCTACCCCAAACTTAAATCCCCAGGTCAAATCCCTCCTTATTCTTAAAAATTCCCCCAATGCACTCCATCCACACGTCATCACTTTCTTCTCCAAAATTCTAGTCATAAACTTTGCTTGGAACTGGGTGGTGCTGCCCAATAAATCGCCACAACTTTGCTTCGCTGTTGATTGGCTCTTCCGCCCTTTTTATGTCTTGTTTTTCTCATGAACTGTAATATCCTTGAGGTCTGTGTACATGACTACCTTCTCTGTGTCCCTCAGAGAACATAACACAGTGACCGCAATGGTCACTCAACAAATACAGGTTGTTCATTACGATGTTCCTTTTTTAAAAAAAAGTTTGTTTATTTATTCCATGAGTTAGAGAGATAGAGATCTTGATGCCAGGATCCACCCACAGAGTCACCCAGCCCAGATGATGGGCACATGTGCCTGGTCTACACAGGGAAGTCTCTGGACATGAACCAATATTCTTCTCATGTAGGTCTGCTTCACATGAAGTGTCACAGAGCATGACATTTTACCTTCGAGCCACTGTCTGGCCCTCAGGTATGTCCTATTTTATAAGAAAATGACCCAAAAGCATTCACCTAATAGAGTGAATGCTCATTATTCTGTGTTACCTCAGTGTCCATTTTGAATATAAGTTTAACTTTCTCAAACCACAAGCAGGGCTCAGTTACCCCGAGCAGTTTCTCATTCTATACTTCCTTCCAGTTCCTCCTCGTATTTGGTCCATTTGCCTGCCTGTAATGAGAACAATGCAGCGAAGGATTCTGCCTAAGCACTAGAGAAGAACACCACAACAAAGGGCCCAAACCAGGAGCCAGAGATAAGGATAGAGGCATCTTTTCCACCTGACAGACATTGCTGTCTTGGAGATGGAAGACCACCCTTCCAACCCATTGCACCCTTCCTGAACAGGATCTGTAATTTTTCAACTTCTTTCCAATTGTGGTGGTGCACTGAATTTGCACCTTCCATCTGAAGAACCTTGGGCTACCCCAGGTTGGGTTTTCCCTGCGGGTACCAGAGAGAATACAAGGCGGGCTCCCAGCACCAGCATCAGGAAGATGGTCAAGCAGGCAAAAATTGAACCTAGGCAGGACAAGAGCCACAAAGGCATCTACCAGTAAGAACAAGTTTCCTGTGTGAGGATAACCTGATCACAGGTCAGACAACTAGACCTTCCTCCAGGGAAAAGTCCCATGAAAGGCACATTGTAAATGCCCATACCCAGCCCCCCTTCATCTCCTGTCAGGGTAGCCTAGGGCTGGAGATGGATTGTGAAATTAAGATCCTTTTGGGATCTCCTGTCTTACCTTACACACGGAAGAAATTAACTAATTAAAAATAAAATAAAATAATGTTTTTAAAGCCCTAAGAAATAGAAAGACATGTCTAGCCCCACCCCAAAATTATTCAGAACTATTTCATGTGCTGGCACAGAGACTATACAAGCAATATTCTCAATCTGAGTGACTAGAACGGCCCTCCATGTATATAAGGTAAAGACTAAACATCTCCAACTCCCATCTGCAGCCCTTCAAGGCTTTTCCCAACTTGGTCTAACACCCTCCCCAGCATCTTCCTCCCCACTTTGGACAACTAACAGTACCCCGGACACTTTCCATACTTCTTGCAACTTTGCTCAAATATTTTATAGCTGTCTATAAAAATTGTACCCACCTAATATCTGCCCCACCCAAAAGCCTTACCCCTTCATAGATAATGCTAGACAAATTATGAAAGATTATAAAAATAACCTTGAATCTCCTTGGTTTGTTATTTTTTTAAATAAGTCATCCCATTCAGCCTTCCATTATTAGTAACAAATCACTGGTAATACATCTCATTCCTAACTGGACCCACCAGAATGTGTTGACAGCAAGGCTAAAAATTGCTGAGTAATGCCTCTTCTGGGTTGAAAGGTTCTGGAAGGCACAGAATATATCTTATTAATTTTAAAGGCCTAGCCCTCAAGGCCAAATAGCGGCATAGCAGTAAAATAGGATGCTCTACAAGCCAATCCCACTTGTGAAGATTCCCAGTTCAAGTCTGGAGAGAACTCCCTGAGTACAACAGCATGTGTTTGCTCATTTTCCAGGACTGGCCAAAGACCGGGGGCACATTACGGTGTCAAGACCTGTTAGGGTGCTCTCTCTGTCTCTGTCTCTCTCACTCTTGGAAAAAAATAAATAAAAACTTACAAAAACAAAGAGCCTAGCTCTTTGTTCAATCACAGGAGAAACTTATTAACTGTGAACAGCATTGACCCTCAACTATCTTGACCAGTGGTGAAAGAAAGTTTATTTAGACTATCTTCCAGAATAGAAGATAGAGCATGCTGAGGAATCAGGCAGTTGGCTAACCAGCATTTACCACACCCCCTTGGGATGTGCAGTCCTGTAAGCAGACACTTTAGATAATGGATAGTGGAGAACAAGCCCATCCCTGCCCTGTAAAGAGGGTGTATGAGAGACAAGACCAACAAATGTATAATCAGCATAAACACAAAGAGAAAAATACAGTCATTCCAGGAGTATGTTGAGGGGAAAGAATGAATGGGTAAGGTGGGAGAAAAGAACCACAAGATCACTGGAGACAGAAGAGGCTGGTTATTGTGTCTCTGGTTCACCTAGTTATTAGTGCCTGAGGAAGGAAACCCAGAAAGCAACCTGGCAGGGACTCAGACTGTGTATTCTCCACTGGTGGAAGGGCCGGGATCTGCAGGCTACTACTCTGGACTTCATCAAGCCCTTTTCAGAGTGTGGGGCTGTCAGAGTCCACTCAATTCCATTTATGGGTGACCCATCCTTGCTGAGCATCTAGGTGAGTTTCTTCCAACATGAAGCCCCCCACTCCAGGGCATTCATGTGACTGCATATACATGAGAAAGAGAGGGCAGCTCCATGGAAGATGTCTTATTTGGATGACTGTCCGCCTCTTGATCTCCTTGCTACCATCAATTTTGATGGAGACCTGATAATGTAAAATATAGAGATCCCTTTGACCTGCAGCTGCTTCAGAAAGACTTGCATATCCCTCCCAGAGAGAGACATTAAATGACAAAAGAAGGTTAACAGATCCAAGTTGGTTTCTCGCCAAGTTACATTAATTGGTGATTAGATGAAAAAGGAACCTTTCTGCTAATAGGCTACTTTCCCCATAATCATGCATATTCATTATTTTTCATACTTCTCAGGAAATGTCTTTTTCATTTTTTTTACCATTTTTCTTTATCTTTTTCACTGTTTAAATTTACATTTAATCATTGTACATCTTTACAGTGTACAAGAATGGTTTTTCCCAGAATCAATGCAGTATATATCAATGAAGTCAAAGATATTACCATATACATTGTCATTAACAGACAACTTTTCGTTCATATATCTGTTAAATGTTTCTCCTCCCATCCCATTACCCACTCCCTCCCACAATGTCTCTGGTGTCTAGCAGAATATGGGAGGAAAGAGGAAGGGGTGGAGGGAAGAGAAATAGGTATTTGTCTCAGGATCTTGCCATTGTGATCCTGTGCTCCAGCCTCCCAATTAGCTAGGATTACAGGTATAAGCTACTGCATCCAGCCTGTTCAGGTTGGTCTGGAATCCAAACCTGGGCCTCCCTTGTGGCCCCAGCTTCACACAGTGGAGCCTCTCGCTTTCACACCTACAGCTAAACTCAGATGTGTTATTTTATGTGAAACAGTCTTATTTTTCCCCTGCAATATCATCTTAATGAACTGAGTTGTTAATCAGCAGGCTTGCTCGCCTGTATGAGGGGAATTCAAAAAATTCATGGAAAATGGAATTAAAGTAGGTACAGAAAAACTTTGCAAATACATGCATGGTTTTGTTTCATAATAGGCATCTTTTCATGGTTTTTTGAAGACCCCCTCATATTTTGATATCCCAATGTGGCCCCAAAAACCTGGAAAATGTGTTATTTTAGAATTACATAAATTTATTGAACAGCCTTGCAAATAGTCAATTGCCTGCTTGCTTGGGGAGGAAAAAAAATACAGGCTAGTAGAAAATTACTGCATGTATGTTACCCTGGAGGATCTAGGATTGCTGCTTTTAAAACAATTTATAAAGGGGCCTGCAGGTGATGGAGTGGTTAGGACTGGACTCCCACATGGCTGACCATGATTTGGGTCCTGAATCTAGTGGCTAGCTTGCTTTCACTCTCTCTATCTCTCTCTGATCAAATTGAATAATAATAAAAAGTAAATAAATCATTCTTTAAAAATAAAACATTTAATAAGCTAACTTTCTTTCTGCATTTATTTGAAAATTCATATTCCTAATATCAAGCTAGGTCTGGTTTTTGAGCATCCATCTTAATTAACACAAGCTCATTATGTTTTGGTTAAAAACAATGGAATAGACTGAAAATATTCCAAGCATCCTAGACTTACCACTAACCAGTTACATGACAGTAAGTAAGTCTCATAATATTTCTGGACTTCAGCTTCTCCCCTTCTACAATGGAGATAGATAACTATCACTTCCCATGTAAGGTAGTTGAATATATCAAATGAGAAAATGGCTATGAATCTCTTTTGTAAAAGATAAGGTATATCAATGTTCATTACAGCACTGCTGTTAGTATTTTTTATTAACTGTGATCACAGAGAACTGTCTACAAGATTCAAGAAGCTCATTAAAATGAAAATCTAGGGATCAGCAAAATCCTACTCCTTTCATTGAAACATCATAGTGTGGCATTAAATTATTTAGCTTTGATTTTTTAGAAACTCATTCAGACTGAAAAACACTGTAAGATGGTTGGAAAATATATGTTCTATCCATGTTTTTATTTATGAGTATTTTCCTCAGTGTCAAAGTAGCTAATCTTTACTTAATTATTCTTTAAGAATAAGGATGAATTTTTAATCCACTTCTATGTTCATCTTTCCTTCTGACACCACGTGTGATTGGCATTTTTCATCTATGTCAGATGGACACGGATCAGCCTGATTCAGAAAGTGTAAGAGTATTATACCAGAAGAGATGAAAGGTAAGATGTTCTTCTTATTATATATAATGGGAGCAGCCTACATAATCAATCTACTTCTATTTTTTTTATTTCACTCTAGAGCTAATAAAATACATACAGTGACAATTCTATTAGCATAAGATAATGAAAAATAATAGTAATAAATATGTAGGAGGAGTCTAGCTTCTGGAGTCATTGCAGGTCATCTAAGAGAATGAGGTTGGTATCTGTGCTCTGAATCCACTAATATATGTGTGTCTGGCACATGAGATGCTTCATAAACATGGTATAGCTTTTCACATTAAGTGTCAGCAGATCCTTATTGATGGAGCAGGGCCATGGGGACCACAACTAGGCTTGCCTTGTGCGTATTACTCAAATTTGACTCTTGATGATCATGGGCAATATAGAGGCCCAATAACAGTAAAAAAAAGTATTTCTCAGGTTTCATGTCCAATGGCTACGACACTATGATCTTCTTTAAAGTCATGCCAAAAAGATCTGGGAGTCACCAGGTAATAGCTCCTGTGCACCCCTAGCAAGTCCTCTTGACTTCTCTGAAAGACTTGTACTCAGCCCTTCTTCTGTTAGAACCATTCCAGCAACCCTCTGGATCTCCAAGACACTCACAAATCATTGGGTAAATACAGTAGCCTTTTCCAAAATAGGACCTGACTGAATTGCAGTAGGTCCACCATTGGAGACCACACAACACATAGAACCAAGATTTTGTAGTCAGACCCAGAATTAAATCACATCATGGCCACATTGTAACTGACATTGAGTAAGTTATTTGAGAGTTCTAAGTTTCATGGTACCTATTTAGAACCCAAAAGATTTTTGTTTTACCAAACAGCTATTTATTGGGCCATCAGAAGAGTCATGATGCATTGTGCACAGAAAAACATAGAAAAATAGATCATGACTTTTCTGACTACCTAATAAAATTTATTAAGTGCTTAACAACTATCAACTCATTTAATTTTCCTAATGACTCTATGATATAGGTATTATTATTATCCCTGTTTTATAGATGAGGACATCAAGGCCCAAGTAGCTTGGAGGAAGATCACATGGATAGAAAATGGTGCAAACAAGATTTGAACTCAAGTATTCTGGCTACTGAATCCTTGTTGTTAACTACCATCCTAGCTAATCTTTAATAGTAAAACAAGAAGAATTTTTCAAATGTTTTAAAGAAAGAAATTTTAAAACAAGGAAGTATTTTTTTAACTAGGAAGTATATTTTTAAACTTTGTTATCATGGAAATTTTCAAACACACAAATGTAGTGAGAATCTCTTGTACCTAATACTCAACTTAAACATTAATGATTATCAACATTCCTCCTTCTAAATACAAAAGTTTGTTGTTGTTTTTTAAGAGAAATTTTTGCTATAGGGTGGGTGTGCTCACCAGAGAAACAGAGAACTAGAAAGCAAGAAATCACCCTCAGGGTGAATGGTCATGCACTAATCCCTTCTCCTCCATTCTCCTCTAAGGATTTTGGGCATGCAGGCACACACATCTGGTGTGAGTTTTAAGCTGCTGAGTCCAGGACTCGAACTGTGGTCAACTACATGGGAGTCCAGCAACGTAACCATTAGGCCATCTGCTGCTCCCCTAAATACAAAAGTTTTACATTTGCATTTTCACTTACTTTAAGTAAAAAATATTTGTTTTCCTTTTTGATCTTGCTATCATTGGCTAAATTAACATAATTTCCTTTTGTTTCCTTATACAATCATAAAAATAAAGAAGCCAGGCTCTTATTTTTCTACAGTACTTTTACAATGCTATTTTTTACATTACTTTCACAGTTCTCTAAGTACTTTTACTTTGTTATTTCATTGACTTTTTCATCAACCTGTTAAGACAGGCAGTGAAGTAACTGCTATCCCTATTTTACAAATGGTTAAATAAAACTCAGAGAGTTTATGGAGTTTGTCCAAGGTTTTATAGCTAGTAAGTGATGGAATATTTTAAAATATGATTTGATTTTTTTTTTTCATTGTCAGAGCATGTGTGCACTTACCAGAGACAGAAAGAGTCACAGAAAGAGAATAGGAAAGTGACCCCTAATGGAGTGAGATCAAACCACAATCCATTCTCCTCCTTTTCTTTAGGATTTAGGCACACATACACACAGCCAGAATGTTTTTCAAGCCACTCAGGCCAAGATTTGAATCAAGGTCAGCCATGTGAGATCCAATTCCCAATGCACAGGACATGTTTTGACTGAACTACAGAGCCAGCCCAAATTATCAATTTGATTTTTAAATTTCTCAATTGATTTATTCTTGGGCCATACACCTATATAGTGGAAAATTAGTGGGTTCTGTAATTCAGTAGACCTCAGCCCAAATCTTCATTCTTTCTCTTGTGTACAACTTTACACAAATTACTCTCTGAGTTTTAGACACTTCATCGTTAAAATGGGAAAATAATACTAATATCACAGGCTATTGAAAAATTATATTTTAAATTATTATGTAAAATATTAGACATATGTACATATGTAATGTGTGTAATCTAATATATGCATAAGATCTATTTATAAACATATGTATTTATGTATATGTGTATGTAATCTAATACCATTACCAACCCAAAGTAGATGCCCACTAAATGTAAATTCTTTTACCCACTTCTAAACCTAATCCATCAGAATAAAGAGTCTACTGATTACCCAGTCATTGCCTCTTGATTTCCACATCTTCCCATACCTTTTCTGCCTTAAGATGTTCACAAACAGCACCTGGATGATTCTATTCTTCCCCAAATTGTTTGTTCTTTGACGCTCAGCTGCTCCATGGTACTGAAAATGTTCCAGTCTATCAATTGCATTCTTCTACTCTTTAGAAGAACTGAGCAAATATTCCACTATTTTACTTGAACTCCATTTCTTCTTGTGGTCAAGTTGGAGGTTATATGATATGTTTTTATTAAAAATGTAATTTGTGTACAATTACTTTAAAAATGAATGCATTACAAAAATTGTCTCCCTGCCTCTGACCTAAGTCTTTTCTAAATAAAATAAAGCAGCGTGTGGCTCCATATCGCCCTTCCATATTTATCAACACTGTTTATTAAATGGTTATTTATCATGGACCTTCTGGTTCAAGTTTATTAGACTTTAACAGAGAAGGAACACTTTGTCTTTTGTGACTGGATCCATGCTGCTGTCCTCATGTGTTTACATTTAAACTCTCCTAAATCAGTAAAACCATAAAGTGACTTTTAAAGACGAAACTCAAGGAACACGGTTGTTTTCACTTGTTCCATTACAAAATGAAACTTCTCTACTTTGGACTAGACAGTACCATCCTGGTGTGGAGTTGGCACTGAATATATTTTTGTTAAATGACTAAATGAGATCATCTGAGCATCTTAGTAAAGCTTATAAATTTTCACACTTTTTTTTTTTTTTTGGAGAGGCTTTTGCTATATGGCACATGTGCTCACCAAAGAGACAGACAGAGAGACAGAGAGACAGAAAGCAAGAAATCACCCCCCAGGGGGGATGGCTACACCACAATCCCTTCTCCTCCATTCTCCTCTTGGGATCTTGGGCACACACGCACACGTGCCTGGTGTGAGTTTAAGCCACTAGGTTCAGGACTCGAACCACGATCGACTACATGGGAGTCCAGCAACATAGCAATTACGCCAACTGCTGCTCCAAAATTTTCACACTTTCTATAAATATATATATATATATATAATATAAATATTATATAAATATATAAAATATAAAAATATATAAATCTGCATATATGAAGTAATTTTAAATGCAGCGAATAGTTTATTCAAGTAGTAATATTTTGGAAGACTATTTTAATGAGTAGATAGCGGTAATATTAAACATATTAATCATCTTGTACAAATAGGTAGGTTTAATGTAGAGGAAAAATGTGTTATTTTAATTTAAATATCCCTCTCCCTCTCTCATTTTCTTTTTTTTTTCCCAGCAAAAGCTTAATTGAGTTCATTCAGAAAACATTGGTAAAATAAGTTGCAGTGCAATTTCACAGATACAAGCTTCAAAGTATAAAGCTATATGTATCAAAAATACAGGTGCTATTTATAACAACTTACAGATATGAATTAACGATAAACTACAGTTTCACAAAAGATTGTGAACATTTTGCACACTAATTGGTCCTTTCTTTGGCAAAGTGCTCTTTTGATGACAGATAAATGAACAGATATACACTATTGTCAACTATTTTCAGACGATACAAACAGAAGGTTTTGATGTGTTTGTCTCTTGTAAACATAAGTTTATCATTTATAGTCTTCAATAATTATTTGCACTTGAACTTTCATAACCGGCCTAATTTTCTTTTTTTTTTTTCTTTTTCCTTTTCTTTTGATTTTTCCTTTCACCCACCATCCACCGCTCACTCTCTACTAACCCCTTTTCTCCCTTACTGTCACCAGCACCCACACCCATCCTCTGTTTTTTAAATAAAAATATGGAGGTAAGTGTCAGACTTTCTCCATCTAAAATAGTCATTGTAACTTGAACTAAGTGGAGTTGTATTGTACATAACCTTAATACTTCATGTTTAAATTGGAATCCATTGTAATATACACTGAGACATGAAGAACACATGATCAGGGACCAGCAGTTAGCATAATGGCTATGTTGCTAGACTCCCACGTAGTCGACTGCGGTTCGCGTCCTGGACCCAGTGGCTTAAAACTCACGCCGAGCACGTGTGCGTGTATGCCCAAGATCCTGAGAGAATGGAGGAGAAGGGATTGCGGCGTGGCCATCCCCCCTGGGGGGTGATTTCTCACTTTCTGTCTCTCTTTCTCCCTCTGTCTTTCTGGCGAGCGCACGCGCCCTATAGCAAAAACCTCTCCAAAAAAAAAAAAAAAAAGAACATGTGATCACCAATTGTCCCTAAGAAGGGTATCTCACTTTGCAGAATGAACACACACGGTGAACTCACATAGCTTTATCCTCCAATTGCTTCTCTAGTTGAGCAATTGCAGCTTCTTACACCTCTTCTCAGGAAGCATCCTTATGGTTCTTTTAACTTACAGAGTCTTGCGGCAAAACCCTTATTCCTCCAGTATTGTTCGACCTTTTGCCTCCTAACGAAGGCTGCCATCCTGCTAAAATTTAATTCAGGGTCTCTCCACTGATGGAGTGTCCTGGAGGAGAGAAAGAAGTATAGAAGGACCTGATTCACATTAATACGGCCTCAAGGCACAGAGTACACTGGACAGGGTGAGGTGACCTCCACAGAAGGAATGGTAAGTCTGGACTCCAGAGACTAAAGTTCTAGTCACAGTTCTGTCACTAACTGTGAGGTCTTGCTCCTCCTCTGTATTTAAAAAAAATAATAATGTGTTTTTACTATTATTTTGTTTTTCAAAAACTGGTGTTTTAAAAAACCTTAGATGTCATCCAGTCTGATTCAGAGAGAATCACCACTTCCTAATACAATAGGCTTAGGTTTGTTGGGTTGAAATCTCCTATTTTCAGTCTATTATAGACTATTAGATATTGAAGTGACACGATGCAAACCAGACCTGGTCTTATTATTTCTGTGTTTGGAACCGCTGTGCCCTACATCACAGGGGCATGTCTTGACTTTGGTCCTCTCTGCAACACTGAAATTCTAGGAAAAAATATTTACTTATTTGAGAGAGAAAGAGATTAACTTTGACAGGGCCTCACCATTTCAGGATCCTCCTGCCCCAGCCTCCCAGCCATCCAGGATTGTAGGAATATACCACCATGCCTGGCCAACCCAGGTTGCGCCCGGAACCCAACCCTGGCCTCCCATGCAGCCTTATCTGAGTAGAATGATCTACTGTGGCTCAGACGAGATTGAGATTTTTTTCAAGGTTGTTGCCCTAGGGCATGTGTGCTCGATGGAAAAGAGACAGAGACAGTGAGAGTAAAACTGAGAAGTCATCCCCCTCCTCCATGACCACACTACAGTCCCTTCTATTTCATTCTCCTCTCAGGATCTTGGGCATGCACACACACGTGCCAAGTGTGATTTTCAAGCCATCATGCCTGAAACTCAAACTGTGGTTGACAACATGGGAGTCCAGCATGCTAACAACCATGCCACCTACGGGTCCTAAGAGTCTCTTTTTCTTTTTTCATGCTAGAGAGCATCCATGCACACATGACAGAGAGAAAAAGAGAGAGAGAGAGAGAGAGAGAGAGAGAGAGAGAGAGAGACAGACAGACAGAAGAGCACCCTTCACAGGGTCTGGTTACTCTGCAATCCCCTTTCTTCAGTCCTCCAGCCCTTCGCATATTAGGTACTTCTGCAATGTGTGCCCAGCATGTTCCAAGCTGAGTAGGCCAGAGATCTGAACCAGTTCCCATGTGGCATTTGGCTTCTCAGGAGCAGTGCTTTATTGCTGCATCATGAAGGTTGAGATTCTTGATGGGAAGGTTCAACAGATGGTTTCTTCCATCTCTAATGTATTGCAACTCTTCTGATGGATTAGGAACAAATGTTATTGGTAACTTCAGGAAGCCAACACCAATCCCAAGCTAACACTATGATACTTTTCTCACTCACTCTGCTACTGCAAAGCAAAACAAAAGTTCAAATACAAACAATCAGTAAATTTCTGAAATGGCTTATAATAGTGAATCTGATGATCCACAGTAAGCAGCTTGTGCAAACCCCCAGAGCATTTATTTGTCTGTAAAAATGAGAAACTCACTCCAGCTAGCTTACAAAATGGGAAAAGGATTGTACTACTACATAGATGTTGCTTAAACACAATCTCAACCCCAGAGGGGATGGGATGCCATTGAAAACTCAGGCAGCTTCTCCATGTAACCTATCTCTCTGGGGCCCCACATTTTCTTGTCTCCACTGCACACTGACTTTATTGCCCTCATTTTACTGATCAACCTCTCTAGTCACTCATCCACTTGCATATCCTGGTGATTAAGTTCTCAAGCCCGGGTCTGTAGGTTCCTTCAGTTCTCTACACTGAAGCTACTGTCTCAGTGCTTATGGCTCAGTTCCCAGTCTCTAAATCGACCTAGCTTAGGTCAGAGAGCTCTACCTGAGATGTCCAAGCAGCCACAACAAGTGTCAGGGATCACAAGAGACTTAGAAAAAGATGTCATAGATTACTGGGTCACACTGCAGTTCTGTTTGTTTTTTGTTTTGTTTTTGTTTTCCCCACATACTTCAGTGGAAATTTAAAGACTTGATCACCTGGAAGTTGAAAGAGCCAATGGGGGGCCCAAAGGTGATAGTGTGGTTAAGGCACTGGACTCCCACATGGTTGATCGTAGTTTGAGTCCAAGACCTGGTGGCTTGCTGTGTCACTTTCCCCTTTCTGTCTCTCTCAGGTCAAACTAAATAATAAGTACAATTAAATAAAATAATTCTTACAAATTTAAAGAAATAAAGAGCCAATGGTAGATACCAGAAACTACATGGGGTTATGGGTGAGGGAAATTGAAAGAAAACACTAACAGACATGAGAATGTATATAAACAAGTTAAATAGGTCATGGACTGGTATACCCCCAACAGAGTGAAAAATGACATTGACAATTCAATTTATAGTGCCCCCCTAAAAACTACAACTATTTCCAGTTATATACTGTATAAGATAATGTTCAATGTTAAAGAAGATGAATATGTTTATATTACACACTGCATGCATACTTTGAAAAGTCATACCATACCTCACTGATATGTACAAGGATTATATGTAAACAAGAAATCACAATAGAAAAAATAAAATGTGTTAATACACAAAAAAAAGAGAGAAAGAAACAGCTTCATAGAATTTCTTCTCCATTCTGAAATGCTTTAAAATAGAAATATGATAAGTGATTACAACTAGAACAGTAGCACACAGCAGCAGCATCTAAGGAAAACTAGCATGGTCATCCTAAAATTGGAAAAACAATTTTGTAAAGAAAAAATAGGTAAAGAAAAAGTGAGAGCATTTCTAATATTGTAAGCTAGAGCAGAGTCGGATCTCAGATAGAGTTCCCAAGATCCCTTTTCTCTCTCAAAAAGTATTCATAGTATAATTTGACCTCAAGGACCTTGGGAAAATGGCCTTTTTCTCTCTTAGAAAATCCTACCCAGATATTATATTATTGAGAATTACAAAGTCTTTTATACATACCAAAAGGCTTTTGAATTCTTGGAAGGATTTACTCTTAGACTGAGATGATCTGCCTGATTGGGCTCTACCAACAATTCAAAACTTGCCAAGATGACCAAAATCAAGTTGTGGTCATCTCACCTATATAGAGTCTCTATGTTATAACTCACTGAATTAAATTCAGCATAGAATGGACATGAGTCGGGAACCAGCAGTTAGCGTAATGGCTATGTCGCTGGACTCCCACGTAGTCGACCGCGGTTCGCGTCTCGGACCCGGTGGCTTACAACTCACGCCGGGCGCGTGTGCGTGCGTGCCCAAGATCCCGAGAGGAGAATGGAGGAGAAGGGATTGCGGCGTGACCGTCCCCCCTGGGGGGTGATTTCTCGCTTTCTGTCTCTATGTCTCTCTCTGCCTGTCTGGCGAGCGCACGCGCCCTATAGCGAAAAACCTCTCCAAAAAAAAAAAAAAAAAAAGAATGGACATGAGTCTACTTCAGAGCATGTTTAAATTACAGTTTATTATATGTAGGTTATATATATGCTCACTTCAGCAAAGTTAAAAAGTAAGAACCAGCAGATGGCATAATGGTTACATTGCTAGACTCTCATGTAGTTAACTGCAGTTCAAGTCCCAGATCCAGTGGCCTAAAACTCATGCCAGGCACATGTGTGTGTGTGCCCAAAGTCCTGAGAGGAGAATGAAGGAGAAGAGAAAGCAGCATGGCCATCCCCCGGGGGTGATTTTTCATGATCTGTCCCTCTGTCTCTCTCTGTCTCTCCAGTGAGTATACGCACCCTATAGCAAAAATCTCTCTAAAAAAATAAACAAATGAAATAGAAATAATCAAAGGAAGACATAAATAACCCATCATCCAGGGAATTCTATGTTACCCCTTTTCATATGTGTAGACACAGATCATATGTTTTAAATAAAATTATATTGTGATTTATGTTTTGTGAACTTTTTCACTCAGTAACCTGGGAATCTTTTGGTTTATTTTTTTCAAACTAGAGAAAGGAAGATTTTGATCCATAATACCAGCAAATATTTATTGAACATCTATCATGCATTTCATAAGCCCTTCAACTATATTAGTTTACTCAGCCTTCACAACAGATCCACAAAGTGGGTTTCATTATCATCCCTATTCTGTAGATGAAGAAACCAATTTTACTCCCCAGGGTTGAACTAAGGGCCCCCTTACTAGCTGAACAGTCCACACAAGCATCATCAACAGTGTCAAGTACTTCTCCTGTGGCCCCAAGACCGCCGTGATTCAAGGCTGTTCTGAAAGAACTGCAAACAGTGAACTGCTGAGAGAACATGCCTGAGGATATTTGGGCAGACAACAAAATATGATCTCAAAATACCAGCTACTTTATCTTGCCACAAGTAATATTCCAGTCCACAATGTCATTTCTAGATCAGGCCTGGTAGCCGCCTGTTGTTGAAATAGGCATTTACCCTGCTCATGGATATGAGCAGATCTGATCATGACTCTTTAGGTTTCTAAGTTAATGGAATCCCATAAGTTAACACGCAATGATTTAGAACACATGTACCTCCAAATAAGAGCTATTCAAGCAAGAATAGGGGAATATATTTTGCTTCATTTTTTCAATGCTCAGTTATCCAAATAAAACAGGTCCTTAAAATGTCATGTGCATTAGAACATGAAGAGGAAAAGCATGCAGTGGTAAGCACAGCTACAGTCTGTTCCTCAGGCTCCAGGGACTAGAGGCCTAGGGATTCCATCTGCAGCATTCTCACAGTAACGTCATAATGTCAACATTCCAAAAGAGTCCACATCCCCAGATCAGGGTCTAGGATGCCAGAGAAAGGGTGGAGAGGAATCCCCATGAATCCTGGGGTTTTGCATAAAGGCAAAGGCTAAGAAGGAAATAAAGAGTGAAATTTTGTCAACACTATTGAAGCTGGACCCCATCCTAAGCATGTCCCATTTCACTAATTGGAAGGGTACTCAGATGGGAAGAAGCTTGATGCCATTTGACAACACCAGGTAATCAGCTCATCTCTCTTTTCCTTTATGTCACCAGGACAGGCTCCGCATATTGGCGCCATGGGCATTCGTAGGCAGAGGGGTTAGCCAGTCTGTCAACCAGTATTTATCAACATGAGCAAAGAAAGTATTTTTTAAAAATAGATGTTTTTCCTTTCTGTTTTAATTCCCTTTAATGTTGTTATTGAAAATGACTTAGAAAGTAAAATAATGATTAGGTTAGAGAAATTCGTTTACCACCCTTAGTATGAATTGGAAGCTCAAGGGCAAAGGTGCAGGATAAAGGGTGAATCTCATAAGAGAGTCAGAGAAAGGGAGTCAGAATATACACAGAGCACTCAGAAGTATAAAAAACACACGCTGTCTTATTCTGCAAAGAAAAATAAAAATTGTCAACTAAACGTAACTTACTCTGCTCCTGTTGAAACATTTTGCTTTGAGATTAACTCAGCTTCATTTGGAAAATATTTTTAAAACTCAAAGGCAGTAACTTCTTTATCTTGAAGGGGCATTTTTCTCATTTCTTCTTCCCGAGATGGTATCTGGGTGCAGATATGCTGACATATCCTTCTGGTAGGGGCTGTTGGGTCCTTGGTGTCCTCAGCTATGAACTAGTCTTGTCCCTAAATGTCCTCAGCTGGTGTTTACTTAGGTGTGGCTGATCTCACTGTCTTTGTGACCAGTTTGTTGACATCTGCTGAAGTTTAATGTCCCTGTGGTCCATCGAATCACTTTGTGGCCTATTGCTTCCTTGCCCTGACCACAAGCTTAGGTCAGGACAGCATTGCTCTTAATTCCTTGCTGTCTTCTCACCAAGGCAGACAGGAATTCCAGGCCATGAGGAACCTGGCTTGTTTCCACCACTTCCAAACTATGGTAGACACAGTGGAGATGCAGGGAGTGAATCCAGATATATTCACTCTCCTTCGAACCATGTGGGGTTTCTGTGAATGTTGCTAATGCTTCATCACTCCCTGTCCCAATTTTGCTTAAACATAGTGGAGTGAAGGAAGGAGTCACTTCTCAGTAACCAAAATTTGGTATACATCCTACTTGTACTCCCTCATAATTGCCATTCTTCCTTCTGTGGCAATGTTTTCTATTTTGTCTTCCAATCTGGAGAACATTTCCTATAAATCACCTCCATCTGCTCTATACTATGGATATGATCTAGCCTGACTTTTTATAAGTTTATCTGTTGGGTCGTTGGGAAAGTCATGACATAGTTTTCTATTTTTTACTATGCAAAAAATGCATCATGACGTTTCTGACAACCCAATATATATATAAAACCTTTAGGAATTTTTTTAGAGAGATTTTTGCTATTGGGAGTGTGTGCTTACTAGAGAGAGAGAGACAGAAAGCAAGAAGTCACCCTCGGGGGTGGGGGTGATGGCCCTGCCACAATCCCTTCTCCTCCATTCTTCTCTAAGGATTTTGGACACACATGCACATGCACCTGACAAGAGTTTTAAGCTGCCAGATCTGGGACTCAAATCAGTTGACTGGTGGGAGTCCAGTTTCATAAACATTATGCCATCTGCTGGTTCCAAAACCTCTGGGAATTTAGAAAATGCTTTTCTCTCTCCATGGAACCCGATTCTAAAACTATTATCTTGCTGTTTTAGAATACTTCCTTGCAATTAGAACCTTAAAATTAATCCCTTTTCTTTGTTTTTCACTTTAACAATGCTAAAGTCTTCAAGATAGTAGAAACTTCATCAGCTAATGATTTACTCAAAACAGTATAAGTCTAAATAATTTTGATAAACAGATTTGTTTTCATTTCATTTTCTTTTATACATTCAATCACATTACTGTTTGGCTTATATAATGAATATTTCAGCAGGTGAACATTTCTCCTTAGTATAGTTGATAAAACTACAAAATATCTTTGACAGATAATACCACATTTCTTTGTGTCATTAATACTTTGCCTCCCTATTTTACTTCTAAATGCCCTTCCTCAGACCCTCCTCTTTCACACATGCTATATCTGGTATTTACATCTATATACCGTGTTTCTATATCCTTTAGTCAATTAGTTTCAATCATAGAGTGTGAACTCTTGGTAGATATTAAATGGGGACATACGATGCCTCTTCATAGCCTGGCTTGCTTCACTCAGCAGTAAATCGTCCATATTCATCCACTTCCTGTCAAAAGCCAGGGTTTTGGTGTTTTTTTATGGCTGAATAGTATTCCATTGAGTATATGTGCCACAGTTTTTCTATCCATTCATATATTCATGGGCATTTGGGTTGTTTCCATGACTTAGCAATTGTGAATAGTGCCACAATAAACATCCATGTGCAAGCACTTCTCCAATTAAGTATTCTTCTGTCCTTTGGGTAGTTACCAAGGAGTGGGATTGCTGGATCATATGGTAGTTCTATTTGTAGATTTTTGAGGAATCTCCAAATTGTTCTCCACAGTGACTGAACCAATTTACATTCCCACCAGCAGTGTAAGAGAGTTCCCGTTTCACCACAACCCCAGCACTTACCGTTTTTTTGTTTTTTTAATCTTAGTCATTCTGACAGGGGTTTGGTGGTATCTCATTGCTGTTTTGATCTGCATTTTCCTGACAATGAGGGATGCTGAGCATTTTTTCATATGCCTTTTAGCTATTCATATGTCATCTTTAGAGAGTGTTTTTTTCAACTCATTCTCCCATCTTTTAATAGGATTGATTGTCTTTTTTCAGAACAGCTGCTTAAGTTCCTTGTGAATTCTGGTTATCAGTCCCTTATCTGACACATAGTTTACAAAAATATTTTCCCATTCTGAGGGCTGTCAATTCACACTAATTACTGTGTCTTTTGCCATGCAGAAACTTCTTAGTCTGATGTAATCCCACTTGTCTATTTTGGGGATTATCGACTGTGCTTTGGGGGTCTTATTTAATAAGTCTTTCCCTACTCCAATGTCTCCCAGAGTTTCCCCAGTGTTTTCCAGTAGCAGTTTTATAGTTTGAGGTCTTAGATTTAGATCTTTGATCCACCTTGACTTGATTTTTGTCAGAGGTAGGGGTTCAGATTCATCTTTCTGCAAGTGGAAATCAAGTTTTTTCCAGCACCATTTCCTGAAGAGGTTTTCCTTTTCCCACTGGATTGATTGGTACCCCTTGTCAAAAATCAGTTGACTGTATGTTTGGGAATTTATTTCTGGGGACTCATGATATTTTGCAAAAATATTACATCCCTATAACAGATGTCTGTCTTACCTGCAGTTTAGTTTCTGTCACTGTCCATCTGAGCATGTATTTCAATAACATGACCACTGATTTGCAAATAACAATAAGCTGGCCCTGTGTTATTTCTGTATGAGCAGCTTTTCATTGATGCTATTTAATTCTCAAAAGAGACCTTTGTGATATGTACAAATTATCATCATCTCCATTTGATAGATAAGATAATAGACTATAAAATACTTTTTAAAAAAAATTTTGGAGAGGTTTTTGCTATAGAGCGTGTACGCTCTCCAGAAAGACAGGGAGAGAGAGAAAACGAGAAATCACCACCCCCCCAGGGGAGATAGCAATCCCTTCTCCTCCATTCTCCTCTCCAGATCTTGGGCACTCATGCACATGCTCCTGGTGTGAGTTTAAGCCACCGGGTCCGGGACTTGAACTGCGGTCGGCTACATGGGAGTCCAGCAATGTAGCCATTACACCATGTGCTAATCCCAAAGACTTAAAGAGTTTGTCCAAAGTCACACAGGCTAGTCAACAGCCAATGTAAAACCTAAGACCAGGTTCCCTAACACAGGCAGGGAGCTGGGAAAGGACTGTGGAGAACTGAAAAGGGTGTGTGCCTCTGCGTCACAACTGATGGTCGTTGTCCGGAATGGTAGGGCCCTGTTATTAGGGCCCTGTTGTTAGGTCTGAATTTTCAAGAGAATCTTGTGATCAACATTGCATAGGAAAAGTCCTCATTATTTAACATAATTTTTTCTAATTTAAATTTTTAATTCAATTTGAAAAAAAAAATGAATGTGTTAAAGTAAACAATCCAGGAGTTTCCAGTTTGCAATCTTTGCTAGACTGTAACAGAGATACCCAGTCCCCTTACCTGGACCTCCCCACCCATAACTGTCATGCTTGTCAATAGCCTTCACAGAGGGATCAGCAGTTAGCATAATGGCTATGTCGCTGGACTCCCATGTAGTCGACCGCAGTTCACATCCCAGACCTGGTGGCTTAAAACTCACACTGGGCACTTGTGCATGTGTGTCCAAGATCCCAAGAGGAGAATGGAGGAGAAGGGATTGCAGCGTGGCCATCCCCCTGGGGGGTGATTTCTCGCTTTTTGTCTCTCTGTTTCTCTCTGTCCTTCTGGTGAGTGCATGCACCCTATAGCAAAAACCTCTCCAAAAACAAAAAATAGCCCTCACAGGGTGACAAACCAAGAAAGTGTGTTTTCTGTCAAACTGACACCATTATGTTTGCAAGTTCAGTTATATTGTAGACTACGTGTGGTTACCAGTATGAATTAAATATCATGCTAAGAACTTGGCAAATGTTATATCATTTATTCTTTGCAACAACCCTACAATTTACAAATGTATAATCATTCACATTTTTTTTTTTCTTTTTTTTTTTGGAGAGGTTTTTGCTATAGGGCGCGTGCGCTCGCCAGACAGACGGAGAGAGACAGAGAGATAGAAAGCAGGAAATCACCCCCCAGGGGGGATGGCCACACCGCAATCCCTTCTCCTCCATTCTCCTCTCGGGATCTTGGGCACGCACGCACACGCGCCCGGCGTGAGTTTAAGCCGCCGGGTCCGGGACTCGAACCGCGGTCGACTACGTGGGAGTCCAGCGACATAGCCATTACGCTAACTGCTGGTCCCATCATTCACATTTTACAGAATGAAAACACTGAATTCAAAGACATTAAGTCAAGATATAAAATAGGAAACAGCAGAATTAAGGACTATCCCCAGGCCTCTGTGAGTCCAAAGTGTAAGCTTTTCCTATGCCAACAGTAGAGTCTCTTTCCCCTACACAACTCAGTTGTGATTCTAGACACACAAACTAGAAGCCCACAGGAACAATCTGTTCTTCCAAGTCAGGTACCAGTGATAACCTCAAAATAATCCATTTGGCTTTGCAGGCTGCTTGCTAACCATCCAAAAGTATTGTGCTTCCTAAAAGCATCTTGGACACTTTTAGAACACCAAACAGATGAGATAAGCAGAGTGGAGAGAGCTTGTACTTGGAAATAGGCAGGTGATAGAAAAACAGAATCTGCTGAAAATTAATAGGAAGGCAGAGACTGCTAAAGCAACGTCATACCAAAAAGGGCCTCATTGTTTATTTTTAATTTTTATTTATTTCATTTATATTTAAAGTTTTTTATTTTATTTTATTTACTTTTTGCTATAGGGTGCATGCACTCACCAGAGAGAAACAGAAACAGAGAGAGAGGGAAAGTGAGAAATCACCCCCCCCCTGGGGGTATGGTCACAGCACAATCCCTTTTCATCCATTCTCCTCTCAGGATATTGGACGCACATAGCCAGTGTGTTTTTCAAGACTCCAGGTTCAGGATTTGAACCACATACTCAGCCACGTGATATCCAGCACCATAGCCTCCATGCCACCTACTGGCCCAGTTCTTTATTTTTTAAATGACTGGTTTACAGAGGAAATGTCATTTTAAAGAGTAGCTTTTTAGGAGCGAGCAGATAGCATGGCAGTTATATCACTGGACTCCCAAATGGCTCACTGTGGTTCGAGTCCCAGATTCGGTGACTTGAAACTCATGCTGGGAGTGTGTGTGTGCATGCCCAGGATCCTAGCAGGAGAATAGAGAAGAGATTTTGGTGTGGCCATCCCCCTTGGGGGTGATTTCTCACTTTCCCTCCTCCTCCTCCTCCCCCCCCAGCACATGCGCCCTAAGGCAAAAACCTCTAAAAAAATAATAAATGAGTAGTTTTCTTTTAGACAAAAATGAGTTCCACCTCCTGGAACTCAAAGGATCATATTAAACAAATAGATCATACCACATACAAAGTGTGCCTCCCAAGTCCCAAACAGTTCCTTCTCTCTCTAGATGAAAATTCTCACCCTCCTTTCTAATTATTTTGACCATTCCTTTCCATGGAAGCAGCCCTCGGACTCCCTGAACCCATATCTCATCTGGTATGTTTACTTTCAACACAGGAATGATGTCTGATCAGACGAGAAGTTCCAGAGAAGAAAATCTATGGTTGCACATTTCCATATGCTATGACGTTCACCAGATTCATGGCCAAGCCTTGAATTAATGCTAATTTCCCAAAATTGTATTGTCTCAAACTTCATTACATTCTTCCAAATGTTTTTCTCATTACTTTGAGAGTTATAACAATAGAATTAGAAGGTTTGATCTTTTAAGAAATATATTGCCAAAAGATTCTTTTATCTCTACATAAAGCCTGGTCATAGATCTCCCCATTTAATAGGCTCAAGATGAATTTACCTCCCACGAAACAGTCATTGCTCCCCTGGTACCTCCCCCTCTCAATCACCAGCACCTTCTACCCACTGCTCAGGTCAAACCAGTGCAGCTCCTTTGAGTCTTCCCACCGATCCAAAGCATCAGCAAGTGTTGTCACTTCTACCCCCAAAACCTCTCTCCCAATCCCTTCCTCTTCTGTCCATCTCTAGTGATGCTCTTGCAGCTCAAACAGCCATCACTTCTCACCTGAATTGAGGCCATCCCCTTTCAGCTGGTCTTCTGCTTCCCCCTTTCTCCTCTCTAATCTGTTCTTCATAGATTAGCAAACCAAATTTTCATGAGATGCAAATCCAACCATTTTCCCTTGGCTTTCCATCAACTTTGGTTAGGCAGATTAACCACCTAAGGTGCACCTGTTTGAATGCGTGTGTTAAGTCTGCATATAAAGTAGCTACAGGAAAGAAAAAAAAAAAAATTAACCTGTTTCTACATCCTACAGAGACAAGCAGAGTGCATTACACATGGTAAATGTTTGGTAAACAGTTACTGAATAAATGAAAAGTTGCTTTAAACGAAGAAGAAAATCTGAAATCATGAACATTTCCCATTAGAGCTGACGCCTGGCTCAGGATTTTTTTCAGCTGTATCTCATCCACTTTTCCCTTTTCTGTCCACTTTGACCACACTGGCTTCTTTTCTCTTCCTCAAATATCCCGAAGCCTTAACTGTCTCAAAGCATTTGCATTTGCGGTTTCCTCTGCCTGAAATCCCCATCCCCCAGCTTCTAGTTGATTGGCTTACACTTATCAGGTCTCAGTTTCAAATTCTTTTGCCCAAAGAGCCTTTATTGACCATGGAATCTAAAGATGACCATTGACAGTTACTCTGTATCTCTTTTTCTTTTTTGACATTCAAAATTATTTTTTATTTCAAATTCTTTTATACATTCAATCATATGATTTAGCCTGTAAAGTGAATATTCCAACATGGGCGCATTTCTCCCCAGTCAAGTTGATAATACTATAAAGTAATCTTCAACAGATAATACCCCATTTCTTTGTCCCATTAATGTAATGCCTCTCTATTTTTCTCCTCAATGTCCTTCCTCACACTCTATTCCTTTTCCCTATTTCTTTTCTGGTACCTTTTACAAACTACAATTACATTACTTATTTATTTACTTACTATGTTGTTCCCTCTGTGCCCCGAACACCTATCATAAATTCTGAGGCATGACAGGAAAGAAAAAACTGGAGGGTGAATGAAAAGAACCCACAGACACCCTGCTATATCTCCAGGAAACACATACCAGAGTCAAAATGAAGGCAGGAATATCACTGTCTTGTGATACACTTACAAAAACGCGCTTTCAGTTAAGATCACAGAAGATATTTCCTAACTGATTATACTGAGCCAGGGAGTGAGATGCAAAGATAATAAACACTTCTAATTTGAAACAGATGGAAATCTGGTCCATTCCCCACTGGTTACTTGACTCAGGGCCCTTTAAAAATTATTCTCCTCTCTTCAACATTTTATGAGTATAATTTTCAAATGCCAGAATTCGTTTTCGTGGAGGGCACCCCAGCTCCCCAGCAGTCACTAGGTTGGCCCTATTCATCTTGACAAGGCATGGCTTAATTGAGTCCTATGGGCACATGGTCATTTGCATATCTGCCCGATACGGTGGACGGTAATGCTTAGCTACACCTTCAGACGCAATATCTCAAAGTGTGCAAAGCACTTTCAGACCCTTAAATAGGGCACCAGAGAAATGTATAATAACATATTTATTAAGTGTAGATTTCCTTTCCTTAACGTGCTGAAATATGCCTTAGGGTTGTCAGTCTGTATGTCACAACGTGCTAGAAAAGTGGGAGGAATCTAGTGAACAGACACAGAGCAGATGTTTTCCTAAGCTTAAGAATTTCGTTTTCCTAAAATAACTGCCCAGTTCCTTACAACAGCACAACACACAAACTGCTTAAACTGGCTCTTTTGGGAGGAGCTGGAGAACAAGCAGAAGTGAAGGGAGGCTTCAGGGACCACAATTTTAGAAAGTTTAAACTCATAAAAGAAAAATGATGCATCTTTTTTTCAGTTTAGAAGATAGCATGAAGGAAATGTCAGGTTTCTCTAATATCAGTGAGAGTAATTCAATGACTGATGTTAGCATAAGCTTTCCGTGAGGACATTCTTAACCACTCTCTCCTCTCTCTCTCTTAAGTTTATTTATTTATTTAATCCCCTGGAGAGAGAGACAGAAACAGGCACCCCTAGCAAGGTCTTCACTCTGCAATCCTACCTCCAGCCTCAGCCAGCCAGGATCCCACAGGCATGCACACATGCACCCCACATACCCAGGGAAACCTCCATATGCAAACCCAGGACTTTCCCATATGGCTTCAGCATCACAGAGCTGTGATCAGATGAAACACGATTTCAGATGAAATTCCTACAACTTTCAGGGGAAAAAAATTAAACCCACCAAAGATGTTACAACGTAGAGGGACTAACCACAAAATGCCAAAGCAATACCGTGTCCTGCTTTCTGCGCTCTTGCTGTAGCAGACGCTCTCGGCACAACTTTCACAAGCAGAGAAGCACCCCTTGACTCTCTGCTTCAGACGAACTCTGTTTATCACTGTGGATTTGGAAATGAGGGCAAACATAATCCCCCACACTCTCTTTCTCATAGTTTATATTTTGAATCTACTATCTTGTTCCTTCCTGTCTTTACCCAATACTTTGTCACCCATCTATCAATTGATCCAACCATCCCTCCAACAAATATGGATTGAGCATCTTCTTCTTGGCAGTCACAGTGATGCTTGCTGGGGATACGCTGGTGAACAGGTAGATGAAATCCATGACCTCAGGGAACGGATCATCTAAAGTAGAGCTAGGCATGAAAGTAATCATTCTGACACAACCAGTCATTGCTAAAATGAAGATACAAGGTCTGAGCCGCAGAGGAAGGACAGTTCTGTGTCTGAGGGTGAGAATGGGGAGGTGTCATGCATAGTACAATAAAGGAGGTGACAGGTAGGCATCCCCAGGACGATGCAGAGAAGGAGGGAAGTCATTGGATTCCAGGCAGAGGGAGAAGAACAGATCAAGTCACATAGCCTGAGAGCGTGCAGCATTTCCAGAGCACTGAGATGGTTCTGCTGGTGAAATGGCACTTGGGGAAGAAATGGAAAAGAGGATGGAGACATGAACAGATCAAGATCAGGAAGGACCTTATGGGTCTTGCCAAGTGAGATGTCACAGGTGTTGAGTCACTGGAAACCTGTGTTCTAAAAAATATATATAAAGAAATCATTGACATAATGTGAAATGGAAAAAGAAAAAACCACAATCAAACACACAGTACATTGGCCTAACCTGAAAAAAATGAAATACCTTAATGTCACCACTCAAAGCATTAATGTAGAATACCTGCTCTCCAATTGTCTTAAGATTTACCAGAGTATTCTCACTCTTTATTCATTACTCTGTTATAAAAAAATAAGCTGACAGCATCAATTTCTTTTATTTTTTTCATAAATATTTATTAAGTATCTGCTACACACCAGGCACAAGGTCATTTAATGTACTCTTTGCTATAAGCGTGTGTGCTTACTGGAGACACAAAGAGAGAAAATGAGAAAGCACCCCCCAAGGAATGGTGATGCCACAATCTTTTCTCTTCTATTCTCCTCTCAGGATTTTGGGTACGTGTGCACTGGCATCCAGCATGTTTTTCTCTTTTTTTAATTTAAATTTATTTTCTTTTCAAATTAAAATATTTTCTTGGGGACCAAAAGATGGTGTAATTGTTACATTGCCAGACACCACATAGTTGGCTGAGGTTCAAGTCCCAACCCAGCAACTTGAAACTCATACTGGGCTCATGTGCGTGCATGCCCAGGATCCCAGGGGGAGAATGGAGGAGAAGGGATTGCGGTGTGGCCATCCTCCCATCCCAGGGGGTGATTTCTCGCTTTCTGTCTCTCTGTCTCACTCTGTCTCTCCAGCGAGCGCATGCATCCTATAGCAAAAATCTCTCTCAAAAAAAAATTTTTTTTCTTGAATTTGGGAGTTCCAATTCAACTTCTTGCCATGACCACATGCTGGGCCATTCTTTTGGAGGTTGTCGAGCCATACAGAATAGCACATCTAATGGTGAACTTTTTTGAATTTAGAGTTCCCCATGAGAGGAAGAAAGAGAACAAGAAGCCAGAGGGCCTGCTTGGAGACAAGCATGACCAGTACTCACCTCATGATCTGATGCTGCTAAAAGAGGAGAGTGCTCAGAACATTGAGTACAAAACACGGGAGAAAGGAGAAGAGAAGGCTGCCGAGGAAGACGCTTCCCTTGGCAAAGCAGAGCTGCGAAAAGATGCAAAGGGTAAGGGAAACCCGGGGTTAGGCCCAACCCCGGTGCATTTGCAGGCATCCTTTGGGTATATGAAGTGTGACCCTGGGCTAAAAACCTTCCAGGACAAGACTGATAGAAAATAACAAGAACAGCAATAATAATGTTGTGAACAGAAAGTGTGAAGAACTACTACTGCCTATAACTAAACTTTTGGCTCAAAAATTCTAATCTTCATATTATATAAATTTGGGCCAGACAGGACTGCCTCTAAACAAACCAAAGGCCATCATGGCTCAGCAGTTGCATACAGAGTCTCAAAGAGTCAGCTTCAACTTCTCAGTGAGAGGATCTGATTATTCAAAGGAAATGTAGACAGTATCATCTCCAGAAGGGACTTTTAGTTCCACCCAAGAGCCCATGGATCTTTGCCCTAAGTATTGCCTTTGCTTCTGCAGAGTTAAACTCTTCCCTGCCAAGTCTCTGAGCCCAGCAAAGCTCATAGCTGAGTCTCAGGCACATCCCATTAAGGTAGGGAACAGTTGCTAGCCAATAAGGTTATCTCTTCACAAGCACGAGAAATAAATCATCTAGTGTAAGGGTAGGTGGTGTCAGAGCCCAAGGAATCAGCCATGGTACTGACACACAAAAATACATAGGATGACATCCAAGCTGGCTGGAGGCATGTCACAATCTTTCCTTTCTCCTTTTGTAAATTCTTTCTCCTTGCCCCTTTCTTTGCCCTTCCTCTCATGCCTAACCTATCTTTTATCCAAGGAAATACAGATCCTTGCCTATTGCTCTCAAAGCTCTGATTTACCAATCCTGGGGTAAATGCCCAGGGGTGTATGTACTGTCTTTGACAAGAAAGATGGGAAGATATGGAGGCAAGTCATCTTTGCATTTCCATTTCTTTCTCTAGCTAAAGAAACCAAACCTTTTACAAAGAAGTCTACATGTTGTTTCTACTAAGTCTGTCTCATTGACAGAAGAGTTGGAAAGTAACAAGGAGGTATTTTTAAGGTAGAAAGTTATTTTTAGATCTCACTTACTGACTGGAAGATGCAATCCTTCATGATTTTTAACATAAAATGACTTACCTGGAACGAGTCCTTACTCTAAAGAGTGACAAATTGTAGTTGCCAGAGAGGATACATAAATTCTCCAAATTACCTCCAGAGGCCTAGCCATACAAAGACAGATAGGTTTTTAGTTATGTAGACACTGTACTTTTTGAAAATCAGTTTTGATTCACTGAAAGTCTTGACTTTAGTCACTGTCGAGCCCATTGAAAGTGCAAAGATGTGAATCTGATAAGAGAGATCTTAGAAAATGGGTCTTTTGTAAAGCCAGGTCTTGCTCCCCTAGACTAAACTAGTAATTGAGGAGAATCATAAGGTAAAGGAGAGAGAAGAGCTGAGGTAAAATGGAAGGAAGGCAAGAGGAGACCCTCTGTCTTAGGATAAAGGCCTCAGCCTTGAAGCAAAGCAATTGCAAGATCTCTACTGCAGATGGCTCAGAACGAGATATAAACTTCAAAGTTGTGTAGGAGAAACTCCTGGCCTCCACTTGTCCCTCCTGGCCTCCACTTGTCCAAGAGTCTGTCCATGATCCCATAGCCTTCCTGGATACCCCTATAGGGCCATATTGATTCTCTCCCATTCTTCCAGTCCCCCCCCCCCCCCCGTTCATATACTTCTCCCATTCTGTTTAGAGATGACACCCTTCTTTGCTTTGTCACCTGAATTTCAAGCATTAACCCATTTATACAGAGCCAACTAAGTGACGGGAACTTTAGAGAGGCTGAGAACACAAAAATACATTTAGTCTTTCAATCAACAAATATTTTACTGAGCACCCACTATGTGTCAGGCATTATTCTAGGTGCTTAAAATACATCGGTGGATAAAACCAATAAAAAAAAATCAAAGACACTAACAAAGAGGATGTGTTAAGGGGCCCCATGCCATCTTCCAGCTCATCTCCAGACTTACAGAGCAAAGCTGGGGGAGGGTGAATTTGAACACTACTCCCACCCACGTATGGGCCAGTCTGGGCCAAATAAATCCTCTCAGGAGAAGGCCAGTGCTTGATCCATAAGAAAGTAGTGCTTTAGAAACACTAATCCCAGACCTTGCAGTTCAGAATCCACAGACTGCACCAGTGCAAGCCTGTCTGTTTCTTATTTTCCTCCCACTTGAAAGTGATTAGGGTTTTCTTCCATTTGGGGGTTTCTACCCACTTCTGACCCTGAAAGCTCAGGAAATTATAAAGCAAGTTTTCCAACAGATGCTTTTACTAGCGTCAAGCGGTCTTACACAGCTGCCAATTTGCTCTCACTGCATCTTGCAAGCCTGACTCATGACGAAGGAAAAGAAGCTTGAACTGGATGGCCCTGCTTGCTTGTGGGTGCCCAGATGCAAAAGCAACATTGGCTTTAAAGGCCTGACGAGGCATTTCTAACCCAAGGAGTTTCTACCAGCAAGAAAGCCTGGCAGGATATTTCGAGACACATAGGATGTAAAGACTGGCAGTGGAGTGGTGGAGTGTATACGTGTGTGTGTGAGAGAGAGAGGGAGAAAGAAAGAGAGTGATGGATTCAGAAATGTTTCAAAAGACAGGGATTTGCTTGGAGATATGTGGTTTCCACAGCAATTTTTGGAATCTGAGTGCAGAGGATAGTGGGGGTGACTGAATCTGAAGACTCTGTAGCCACTCCGCAGTCAGAAGCCATGTGTTGTATGAAATCTGAACCACAGTTCTTGCATATAATCCGCCTCTGCTTGGGGGTATCTGAGGAAATTTGAAAGATCGCAGATCAAAGGGAGAGCTTGCTCCAATTTGTCCAGAGTTGGGAAAACACATCTTTCAGACTGATATTGGGTAACTGCACATTCTGTCGAAAAGTACTCATCAAGGCTAGAAGGTTTAGTAGAGGATGACTTGGTTTTCTTCTGAAAGCAACAGATGATTGAAAAAAATAGATAGAGCAAAGAGTAGATGGAGCATTAAGGATCCACCACCTACGTACTGCCTGGCTTTGTGCAAGTCATCCCAGATCGTGGTGCCTCAATTTTTCCCCATGCAAAATAGAGTTCATCGTACTCAGAGCATCCAAGAATTACAAAGTTGGGAGAGATCATACATGTTGTAGTCTGAGTACTAAGAGCCTGACACAAGTTTCCATAGCTAAATAACTGTGTGAGTCATTGATTAATTCATTGAGTGAAGAATCCAACAAGTGAACGCATGCTGAAGAGGGATCCCTTTACAACGTCCCGAGTAGTAGTTCCGTATGTGCTTAAATACCACCAGCGATGGGACCATCCACTAAGTGGGCTGCTCTGTCTTTGGCAGCTATGGCTGTATGCAAATCCAAATCCAAACCCAAATCCAAATCTGCCTCCCAGAAGCTTCCATCAGTGGTTCCAATTCCAGCCATTGGGACTGAGCCAGAGAGTCTGGTCTCCATTCAGGGTGGCAGTCCTCCATGTATTTGGAAATAACTGTCATGTCTTCCACTGAGTCCATTATGCTTCAGGCTAATTACTCCCACTTCTATAGTCGGGGCCCTGAAAAACAAACAGGGATTTGGTTTTCTGCGCCATCCTTGTCTCTCTCTTCTGAATGGACCCCTGTCTGTCCAGGTGTCTTCTGAGTCTAGCCCTTGAGCTGAATTCAGGGATTCTGCCATGACTAGACTAGGAAAAGAAATGTGGATCCTTTCCCTTTCTTCTTGTTCTAGCTCCTGTGTTTATTGATGCAGCCAGGACCATACTGGCAAATATGTCTGCTACCTCCCATTCATCTTAACGCAAATCTCTCACATATTCCTTAGATCACAAATAGACCCTCAGACAAGGGCTTTTCAAAGACAGAGAGCAATTCCTTCTTGGGTCTTTTCTGCCCCAGACAAAATTACACTTTGGTCCTGATGGTGGATTTACTATTCTGGTTAAATTTAGGCCACACTTAATTCTCCATCTCCCACCAGTATTCGTGTTTCGCATGAATCAGTACTGAAGACAAGAGACATTTCTGTCCCTTCCTCTCTCACACTGATTACAGCTCCACAAAGGATCCCTAAATTATAATAAAGATTTGAATTATCCCTTTCTCATGTTAACTTGACAGTGTACCAAGTATTTTCAGAAACTTGAAATGTATATCCTATGAGATAAATTTTTATATCAGATGGAATTGCTTTTGACCTAAAGAAATAAAAGGAAAAAAATCTGTCGATGATAACATGTACAGTATCCCCAAATGGACTGGTGAGAAATGTATTCATGTTGGAACAATCACTTTATAAGCTAAGCGATGTACGTGATTGAATGTATAAAAGAAATTAAAATAAAATAAAATAAAATAAAATAAATATATTTTAAAAAAGGAAAGAGAAGTGTATTTCCCCATGTGACAAGATATTCAGAAGAAAGCTATTCCGGACTGGTTGGTAGTTTCATGGTGCCGTCAGAGACCCAGACCATTCATAGCTTTCTGCTTCTCCTTGTCCTTATGATCACAAAATGGATGCTCATCTCTGTATATCACATCCACATTCCAGGCAGGAAGAGTAAAGGGGAAAGAAAGAGACACGTTCGAATTGAGTATGAGAAAACGATAATTTTGCAAAACACCCTTTCCCCACCAATAGACTTGCCATTCTCACTAGCCAAAATCATTTCACACAGCCATGCCAGCTGGAAAACAATTAGTTGGTTTTAGCTCAGTCATGCTAACATCCTCACACAGTCAGGGGCTTCCTACTGGGGAAGAGAGGAGAATACACATTGAGTAGCCAGTCTGCCAAAGCATTGTTACCCCAGTGTTATGGAAGTGGAAACTAAGTCTGAGATAAGTTAAGTGGCTTGCCCAAGGTCACACAGCTGCTAAATGGCAGAAGTGCTTCACAGCCCAATCCACATCATGGGCAGCTGCAAAATTCATACCTCTCAGCTCAGCTTACGAATGCCCTTGATCCACTCTGTCATGGGACACCCCGGGTCTCTGCATACTATGGTAGGGGCGGTGACCAGCTCTCTGAGAACCCATTCAGAATCCACTCCAGAACACACATCTCTACCCATGAAGGCTGCCCTTGGCCACCCACACAGCCAGTGTCCTGCAGAGAGAGCCCACGTGGCCCTGGTGCTGGAGTAACCGAGTCCTCCAAGAACTCACACTCTCACTCGCTGTCTCTTTCTCTTCTTAACAAAGTGGAGAAACCGGATTAAAATGTATGTTACTACAGCACGTAAAAGTTAGATCTACTTTTATTTTCATTTTTATCTCTGAAGTGTATTTATTTATTTATTTCTTCCACAAAAAAGAGAGTGATAGATGGGCATCCCCAACAGAGTCCTCACATGGAGATTCACAACCCAGTCCCAGCCAATCCAGACCACGGGCATGTTCATGCATTCCCAGGGTGCTCAGGGAGATCCTGGGATATGAACCCAGAGTCTTTCCCAGGCGGGTCTAGTAGTGTTACTACTGAGCCACCATCTGGCCCAAGGATAGCTTTTCTTTAAAGAAGGGCAACTACAATCATTACGATGGTCTAAATTCTGGCTCTGATCAGACAAGTAGGCCAGTGCCCTCTTAAATGGAGCAAAGCAAATAGGTGTTATCATGTGCACTGCTGTGTCTCTTCCTTTCCCCAGGCTTCTTTGTTGTTCAGTAAACAGGACTTTGCGCTCCCCATCCTGAGTAAAACGTCTTCCCAAATCTTTCCCTTGCATATGACTTACACGTCTATCAACAGCTTGGAGTATGGGTCTGAAAGACACCCTTGCTACACCTCTGCCTTTGGTCCCCCACCATGTCAGCATAGAAACCACGTATGAAATGCTGACACCTCCTGCTTCTAATTCATTTCATTTCACCAAGAAGCAAGATCTGGAGTCAGCCTTAGTTTTGTCCCAGTTTATAGCTCAAAGAAAAACCAGTGAGCTAGTGCAAACAAGCCATATTTTTAAACTGATAGTGGTGTCATGGTTAAACAGCTCTGGGTCAGCCATGTCAGGGCTTGACCCCACAGCTCCACCAGCTCCTTTGCCCTGTTTGGATCATGATTTATTCACCCATGTATTAGTGCTCTAATGCTGCATAACAAGTCACCACAAATTTAGTGGCTTAAACAACACTGCTTATTATGTCACAGTTTCTGTGGGTCAGAAATCTGAGCATGACTCAGCTGAGTCCTCTGCTCAAAGCCTTATCTTAGGCTCTGTGTATTGACAGACTCCATTTCCTTGCATCTTGAGAATTCCTGGTGTCTTGCTTCTTCAAGGCCAGCAGGCTTTGAATTTCTAACCACTGGATTCTCCTTTAAAGGACTCACTTGATTAGGTCAGACCCATCAAGATAAGCTCCTTCTTGATGACCGTAAGTCAACTGGCCTTAGTTACTTCTGCAAAATTCCTTCATCTTTGATGTGACATTATCATAGGAGTGACAGCTTATCATAGTCATAGGTCTAACCCGTATTCAAGAGAAAAGATTATATAGGACATACACAGTAGGGGGCAGAATTTGGGGGCCATCTTAGAATTCCACCTACCACACCCTATAAAATGAAGATACTGCTAAGAGCTATCTTGTTTGGCTGTTTTGAAGATTAAATGAAAAGCTGAATATAGCAGTAAAGTACCCAGCAAACGGCAGCTGCTGTAATTACTTTAGCATTTTGGAACATCTTCTACATGGAAGGCTCCATGCTAAGAGCCTGGGATTCAAAAAATCATAATGCAAACCTTGTTCCTAAAGAAATTACGGTGTTTCTCAAACCCTCATAGTTTTCCCCATTGCAAATGTTGGCAAAGAGCAATAAAGCTTTAATGCAACTAAATAATGCTTTGATATAAAGACTTAGGATTTTCTTGGCTGGTCAGAGGCATTGTCGAAAATAAAAAGTGCTTGTTACTCCAATCAAATATCGGCATCCACAGAATTATTATTCCCACCCTCAAAAGCCCCCTGGTTTGGCTGCTAAATTGCAGTCAAAGGAGCAGCTGTTTGGTGATAAGGCTCTAAAGGGTGTCTTAGCCTCTGCTGCCCACGTTTGCATTGCCTGGAGGGCTTATTTACCAGGTAAAACCACCCACCAAAATGCAGATGCAATTGGCATAGGGCACACCATGTGCTGGGACTTTTAGAAACCTCTCAGGAGGCTCCAAGCTACTGCCAAGGTTAAGCATTGCTGCTCTAACCAAAGCATGATAGTTTCCCAGTGGTCTGAAAATGAAATTCTCTTTGACAAGAAACTGCTGAAGACATGATAAGCCAAAGAGACGTGAACAGTGATAATGCTTTTTCTATTTACTTTCGGCAATGACATTGAAATTCAACACATTTCATACTTTAGCAAGTCACTCCCAGGTCCAGACTGCTGCTATCTATTTTTTTACAGAGACGGCCCCTCATTGGGTAGAGACAGCTGGGAGGGAACTGAGAAAAGATTCCATTTCTCACGCAGCCAAGAAAGCTGCTGGTGCTCCATGTGTTTTCTGTTTGTTCATTCAATGGTCCCTCTGTCACCTACATGCATTAAGCGTCTACTATATGCCATGCTTCCAGCTTGCTCTGGGAGATTCAAAGATCACTAGAACCTGAACTTTACCTTAAAGAGCTTGTAATCTAATGCAGAAATGCTCCTTCTGTACAACTGGAGAAATGCTTTCAGCATTAAGGGAATAGAACTAATTTTGAAGTTATAAACAATCTCTTTTTTTTAATTTTTCTCAGTTTTTTATGAGTACGTGTATCTCCCTCCAGGGTTTAATAACTTCCAGAGAGCAGCTTCTTTGCAACCTCCCCTCCTTCTTCCCCTGCTACCCAACCCCCACCCCACCAGATTGCCACTAAGGACCGGAACTTAAAAATTGCCAAAGTGCTCTGGTACTCTCACAAGGGAAAAGGGTGACCCAGAGCCCCTGCCTCCTCTTCCCTGACTCCTTCTAATCTCCCAGTTCCTTCTCCCATACAGAGGAGTGATCTCCACAATCCAGGAACACACTCTGCTGTAGAGGCTGACCTCTACTAGATGCTGAAAGAATGTCCCCTGTCACACTTCCAGCAGGACTGATTGCAAATGCAGCAAAGAGCAGACACTGAGGAGGCTTTGGCAAAGCCCAGGGACACTGGATCCCTCTTTTGAGATAACACTGAGCCACTGGCAGCCATTCGCAACAGAGAGCAATGTGTACTCTTCTGTTGTAAAATTAAATCTCAATTTTTGTTTGCCTGGGATCCAAATGGGAACTTCCCCCCTAGAATACCCCATGTTTCTACAGAGACCGGAACTGCAACCCAAAAGGTAGTTTAGCTGGAAGGAAATCAGAATTCCTGCCTAGACAAATTATTCTCCAAAACCTCTCCCTTCACTTATTTAGTAAACATTTATTGAGTGTCTGTTATGTGTAAACTCTATCTTAAACTAGGCTAGTCCACCACCACCATCAAAAAAATTTTAAATATCAGAATCCTACCATCACCTGAAAATTAAGCATTTTGGCAGACCCCAGCAAGAATCATTCTAAGTTCCTTGTTATATGCCTACTCTGGCATCCTGGGGAAATTGCTATGTTGAACTTATTTTGTTCTCTAAGTACTGTTTAGAACAGAGCTTTATCTCAGACTGCTGGAGGCCTTCAGGAACCACATGAGCAAACAGCTCGTGGGTCTCCATAACATCAGCTCCTTCCACCCAGAGAGAGGGGCATGAGCATCACCTACGTTCTTGGCTGCCCCAGTAGAGGAAAACATGGAAGTGCACCCGGAGGTGGGAACTAGCCATCATTTGCCCCTTGGTGCACACATGTGGGAGAATATGCGATTGTCTCTAAAAATATCAGGAAGTTAGAGGACATTGAGGGGCATCACAGTGATTAGGGAACATGATGATGAATCATTTACTCTAGAAGTTATGATCTCTTTCTTTCTTTCTTTCTTTCTTTCTTTCTTTCTTTCTTTCTTTCTTTCTTTCTTTCTAGTAGGAAAATATTCCCTGTACCCCTGCGTTGGTGTAAATGTGATCCCACATAAAGTCTAGCACATGAGCTGGAAGATGCCAAGGTCCCTTGGAGGCCCAGAGTTGACACTGAATTAGGGAAGCAAACCTGGAATTAGTTGTTTGAAGAATGGATCTCATGCCTGGTATCGAGCCTGAACAAAGGCTTTCCAGATCACTGAGAAAACTGTAGACTGCTCCCTTCTATTCTGGAAACCAGAACTTGTCTCCTTGCAATCGGGGGTGGATTGAGGGAGGCACTCAGGGGTCAACAGAGTATGGCCACTTATTTTTAATGGATTTTGAACTAAAACTGGCTTTCTTTTTTTTATTATTATCAGAGGGCATGAGAGAGAGAGAGAAAGACAGAGAGAGAGGTGAGAAATCACCACCACCACCCCACCCCACCCCCACAATAAGATGGTCATGTCTCTTCTTCTTTATTTCTCCATCCTGTTGGGACTCGGGGCACACATACACACCTGACTGCCGTGGTTTTCATGACACTTGACTTGAATTCGAATTGTGGTCATTCATGTGGGAACCAGCTCCCTTCATCAATAGGCTATGGGGCCAATCGGGGTTTTCCATTTTGAAATGGCTAAAACATAAATGCAGAGATTTTGTGGCACATGGAAATCATAAGAAAGCCAAATTTTAGTCATTCATATGTAAAGTCTATCGAAACACAGCCATGCCTACTCACTTGCATGTTGCCTGTGGCTACTTTTGTGGTGTGACAGTTATATCGGACAGTTGCAACAGAAACTCATGTCCTAAAAGACTGAAATATTTATCGCCCAGCCCTTTTGGGAGAAAGTTTGTCGAATTTTACACTACGGGTAAAGAATAACCCTGCACACATGCAGAAAAATGAGAGAGTCACATAATTGACTCTTTAATTAACCTATGTAAACAACCACATAGGAGTTCCCAGTTTTCTCTTCACCTAAACTTCCACCGTAAGAATCAATGCAACGCATGTGGCATTGGCAGAATGACTTACCAATAATGCACCTGGCAAAGAGAATCGCCCACCAGGCTTATCGCATTCTCGGAGATTCTGGAAAAACTTATTATGAATCACATAGATGCAGATTATCTCAGAGCTTTCATTCTTGGCTCTGGGCAGAGTGTCTGCTTCCTTCTCATTCACGCAACGCTTCCTTGTTTTACCGTAAGGTCAGGCAGAGAGAAATCCACCCCGGTCCAGCTGGGGAAGGAGCGAGTGTCATAACGTGATCCCAAAGTGTAGTGGCATTTCTCTCCCCGCTTCCTTGGAACAGACTGGAAACTGCCGATCCCCCTGGGACCTGTCTATCCGCCATTAATCTCCTCAAATCTGAGCAGCACCAAAACTTTGGGACGAAGCTGGGAATTGCCTCCTCCAATAACAAAGAGCATCCAAATACACGACGTAAGTCTTTCAAGGCTCCCCTTCTCCTCCCTGTGCTCTGCAGACTGAGAAGTGAGAATGTGCCCCGTGCATGGGTAATCTGCGCTAGTAGGGCGTTGTGAGTGTCAAAGACCCAAAGAGTAAGTGGTTTCTCGTCACCACTGTCCCCACTCCTACCCCTCCACCTCCCTGTCACCATGTAGGACCAGTGCAGGGAGAGCGAGGAAACGCTGGAACTACATCATCATGCATTGTGTACTTCACCTTAAAGGGAAAAAAAAAGAAGAAAAAAATCCTCCAAACTGAATGGTTTTCTGATGTTCCTAATGATCCTTTCCACCTCATCCTCTGAGCTTCTGCCACGTGTCCACTCTGTAAGATGTTAGGAGTCTCCAACTGCTGATCCTTTGCCTTGTAGTTAATCAGCTCATTTTCCTTTGTGTGAAAGTGATGTTTTATTAAAGCTTGGTGCTCATCTAATGCTTTCCCCCTATTGTTTTCAAATCCAGAAATGTCCTCCTTTAAAACCTAATCATTCCCTCAGGGGACGAGCTTCTATCAAGTACTTTCCACATGACATGTAATCTATGTAGAAGGATAACCCATGTAGATGGATAGAACTGGCCTGCTCTCAAAGACCTAAGAGTCTAATCTGGGACACAGTCAGACAGAGAGACAGTAAGTCAAGTGGTTGAGGACACAGACCCTGGGGGGTACATGGTGTGGAAGTCCAGGGGAGGAGGAGCTCACTCTGATTGGGGAACCAGAAAAGCTCCCAGTGGGGGTGACAGTTTATCCGGAGTCAGAACCAGTGTCCTGAAAGATGACTAGGAGTGAGGCAGGGCACAGCAGGAGGGCAATGGAGAGGGAAGGTGATCCAGGCAGAGAAAGAGATGCACGTATGTATTAATCTATGACAATGGTGATGATGACTGTGATGTTCATTTCTACTCTCCTAAAGAAAGGCATCATGGGGACCAGCAGTTGGCGTAATGGCTATGTCGCTGGACTCCCATGTAGTCGACCACCGTTCGAGTCCTGGATCCAGTGGCTTAAATTCATGCTGGGCACGTGTGTGTGCATGCCCAAATCCTAAGAGGAGAATAGAGGAGAAGGGATTGTAGTATGGCCATCCCCCCTGGGGGGTGATTTCTTGCTTTCTGTCTCTCTGTCTCTCTCTGTCTTTCTGGCGAGCGCACACACCCTATAGCAAAAACCTCTCCAAAAACAAGAAAAAAGAAAGGCATCATGACAAATCAAGGGGAGAGCAGAGTTAGAGGAGACCAGGATGGAGGTCTGTTTTGTTTTTCTCTGCAAGTAAGTCAGCTTTGGCCCAAGCCAGAGTGGTTAGATGGTCTCCCCACTTTTTTCTCTGCACTAGGTCAGCTCTGGCCAAAGCCAGAGTGGTTAGATGGTCTCCCCACTTCTGAGGCCCACTGGCATCGAGCTGCAGGGTGGACTCTGGAAACTACTTTCTGGGAACAGAGTTGTCACCCTGATGCTACTTAGATGAGTTTAACCCTGCTGTTAAAGAAGGTGACAAAAAGACCTTGGGAAAGTCTTTGCTTTTGCGTGGCTGGATCTCAGTGAGATATTTGGTTCTCAAACCCCTGGTGGCCTCTGGTTTCCATCAGCTCCTCTGTCTCCCACCTGCTTCCAGAGCTGCCATCTCAGTGTTCATCCAGCATCTTGTCAGTCAGTGCTGGAAGAAATAAAGCAGCACACAGATCTTTGTTTCCTGCTGTGTGGGAGGCAGGAAATGGCCGGCCTCCCTAATTGCAATGAGGTCCCTGCGGCGTGTCCAGCTGCCCACACCTCAACACACTCCCACCCTCCCAGGTGTCCCAGCCACAAAGGAAGGTACGCTCAGCTACCAGCAGCCAAAATCCATCTGCCCCCACTGCGGTTGCCAGCCATATCCCTGTGGGGAGTAAAAGAAAACAGATGTGGATGGAAACAGCATTTGTTGAGCCTCCTTTGCAAACAAGAGGGGCCAGGGTGCCTGGGAAGAGTCCCTGGTCACTAGGTTGGGCATCACTGATGACTGCTATGCAGATTTGGGACTCTGTTGTCAGTCCAGAGGGGCTAGGTAAGAAGGGAGAAGCTAGGTGAGGGTGAGGTGGTTAAGACCCAAGAACGCCCTTGGAAACTAAGGGTCAAAACAGTTGCAAGACAAGGCCTGCAGCTGCTAGAGTTGCAGGCACCCAGAGGACCTGCCCATCAGCAAAGGACGCATAGGCCTTGACCTGGGCAGGAAGGGCTTTATTAAGGGAGAGTCCCTGGTTTGGGGAATTTACAGGGTACCCTCCATTGTGTCCCTCCTAGTGGGATGCAAATGAGGTTTCTTTGCTCTTCCATTTCTAATAGAGGCAAGACGAGAATTTCAAGCTAGGACCCTCCATCGCCCATCAGATTCTGCCTCCAGGAAGGATAACTTTCAACCCATGGCAATCCAGACATTCCATTTTTATATAAATCACAGATGTAGAAAGCTCATCATCAATAATCCACTATGGTGCCAGCCAGTGGCATGGTGGTTAAGGGGGCTGGATTCCAATTAGCCAACTGTGTAGTTCAAGGCCTGGGGACAGCAGCTTGAAAAACAACCTAGGCACATATGCTTGGGTGCCCAAAATCCCAAAAGGAGGAATGGAGGAGAAGGGATTATGGCATGACCAACCCCAGTGTGTGTGGGGGGGGGGGGGAGGGGGGGGAGGGATTTGCTTTCTCACTTTCCCTCTATTTCTCCCTCTCTCTTTCTCTCTCTCCCTCTAATTAGTGCAAACTCCCTCTAGCAAGTTAAATAATAATAATAATAATCATCCACTAGAGAGGTGAGTGATGAGTCTAGGGCTCTAGTTAGTAGCACTGTCACCACTAGAACTCAGTGCCTGGCTTTCAATCGACTATGTTTGAGTGTTGGCAGCAAAGTCTACCTCCCAAGGCAAAAGAAGGCAGAGAAAGGGAAATGGAAGGCCAACTAATAAATAAGAGGTATGTTCAAGAACTGCCTGCTTTAGAAAGCACACTTGTCTTGGAGTGAATTGTGTATTTGGTAACCATCTGCTGTCTGGCTTCTCTGCAGGTACACATGACTCGTCTGCCCAAGCAGGGTCCTTTCCAACAGTTCATGGACATGAAAGTGGAGAAGAGACTGGCCGACTGGAAGGAGCGGCGAAGTCGCTTTGGAGACATCAACATGCACAAGTGCTACCAGTTTGGGCAGGTCTTCTCTCCTTTCCAGGCACTCGCCACCACAGTGAGCTCTTTTTTTGTAATGAGCATTAAAGTCTTTCTGTGGGACCAGTGACAAACCCCACTTCTTTCTCCCTTTGAGGACTGTGTTAATCAGTTCTGGCCACAATAATGCTGTATACCAAGTGACCCTAAAAATTCAGTGGCTTACAATCATAAGCAACTATGCCTCTCGCTCATTGTTTGCAGAGAAATCATATCTTATTTTTGTTCACTGTAAGTTCACGGGGCAGAAAGGAGTAAAAACATTAAAAAAATAATCCCATCTACCACTAGAGACTAAATCTAGCCTACCTAAATTTCAGTGTCCTGAGGTTTAGGGAAGATCCGAAGGTAGATAGATGGTGGTGGCTGTGGCATTCAGAGACAGGGTCATTTCAAAGGGAGAAAGTGGCCTTGGAAAGGGGAGCTTTCCGTGATATAAAGGTCTTCTGATACAAAGGAGGATGGCTCTGTCTCCATTTCTCTAGCTCACCTGCTTCTTTTTGGACCCAAGTCAATTCAGGTTCTCACAGTTCATATCCTTGAAACTATTAATGCTGTGTTTTTTTGTGGTATTTTAAAGGTACACATTGTTGTGGCTCTAAAATTTGAAGTTGCATGTGGGTTAAAATGTAGATTCCTCCTTTGGCCAGAACCACCATCTTCCAGTAATTAACCAAAATGATGAACACAAAGGGAAAGAGGAGAAGCACCTGATACATGTTCTCTAGGCCTTTTAGAAAACATGGAGTGGTTCCTTTGGCAACATACATGCAAATCTACAGTAAAAGTGATATTGTAGACATCAAGGGAATGGGTATTATTTAGAAAAGAATGCCCCACAAATGTTTCTATGGCACCACTGGAAGAGTACAATGTGACCCAGCATGCTGTTGGCATTGTTGTAAACAAAAAGTTAAGGGCAAGATTCTTGCCAAGAGAATTAATGTGCATATTGAGCATGTTAAGCATTCTAAGAGCAGAGGTAGCTTCCTAAAACATCAGAAGGAAAATGACCAGGAAAAGAAGGAAGCCAAAGAGAAAGGTACCTGGGTTCAACTGAAGTGCCAGCCTGCTCCACCCAGAGAAGCACACTTTGTGAGAACCAATGGAAAGGAGCCTGAGCTTCTGGAACCTATTCCCTATGAATTCATGGCATAATGGGCATTAAAAAGAAATCAAACTATGGTGTATAAAAAAAATGTAGATTCCCAATCTTACAGTAATTTCAATTTGGAGGATCTTGGAATTTCCTTTTTTAATAATTCTCCGTGTGCCACCTTTACACATTATTACTTAGTGCTTCCCAATCTTCTTCATGTCATGGCACAATTTGGAAGGCACAGTGAGGTGAACTTAGAAAGTTGCTACGGAGTCTTGACAACCAGAGCTTCCAAGTCAGGAGTGTGGGGTAAGTGGGAGGGGCAGTAGCCCAGGCCACCTATAACCCATTCATAGATTACAGTGCACAATGGAATCCAGGTCAGGAGCTCTTACTCATCTTTTTCCAAACATCAGAATCACCTGGGTTATTAGCCATGCTAATACCAAGCCTCATCCTAGACTGATTAAACCAGCAGCTTTGGGGGCCAGTGGGTGGCATGGTGGTTAAGGTGCTGGTGGCTTTCTCTGTCTCTCTCTGGTCAAATTGAAGAAGAAGAAGAAGAAATAAAAATAATTTTTTAAAAGTTAAAAAAAAAACACAGCAACTCTGGAGTGGCATCAGATCAGCTCCACTAATAGGATAACCAACTCATCCAAGTTTCTCAAGACTTATTTTCACACTTTTCCTGGGGCTTTTCAACTTTTAGCACTAAGCGTTTTAAATTCTCCCCAAATTCCTCAGTTCCGATTTTAAAACAGAGAATTTGAGTCCTTGAAACCTGGGAAAACCAGGTGGTTGGTCAACTTTCACACATTTATTTTGATGTGTAGTCAAGTTTGAGAACTACTGTTTTGAGTTGTCTGGAAACAAGCATCAGTGCCTCATCTCACAAGAAGCTCCTATGCATTAACCAACATGTCTTAAGCATCTGTGTGTGTGTGTGTGCACAGCCCAGAGTTAAGCTATCTAAGAACCCAGGAATGAAAAGTTCAACCCTATTCTTAAGGAACTTGTAATCCACTAGGAAAACTGAGCCATCTGCCAAAATCATGCTATAAAAACAGAGAAGATGAAATGGTAAGGAGAAGACCAGCTTCATTCATTGATAAACCCAGAGAAGATGAGTGTTATCCAAATTGAACTGCTTTATGCTTAGTTCAGCCTATGCAGGTCTTACTGAAGAACAAAATCTCCAGAAAGAAACCCCTTCTCTACTCACATGACATTTGGGAAGAATAGATCTCCCATGTACAGATGTTCCCCGACTTATGATGGTTTGACTTACAATTTTTCAACTTATCAACTTTCAACTTTATAATGGTGCAAAAGTGACATTCAGTAGGTTGCATTCAGTAACATGCATTTGTTAGAAACTCAACTTTGAGTACCTACCCAACCTTTCAGCTTTTCACCTTTAATACAGTATTCAATAAATTGCACATCATTCAACACTTTATCATAGATGATCTTGTCCAACTATAGACTAATGTAAATGTTCTGAATACTTCTAAGATAAGCTATAAAGTTTGGTAGATTAGGTGTATTAGATGCATTTTCAGCTTACAGTGGGTTTTATTAGGACATATCCTCATCTGAAGTCAATAAATACCTTTAATGAGCTTTTACTACCTTCCAGACATAGTACTAAAGACTTTACAAATACAAAATCCTCTTGCCCTCCACCATGTTAATATGACTCATTTTATAGATGAAGAAACAAAACCCAAGACATGTTCAGTAACTGCCCATCAGTCAGTGGCAAAGCCAGGATTTGAACCTGGTGTTTTAGAGCAGGTACTCACAGCCCCATGCTCTATTTCATTACAGTTGTTCTCTACCTCATAGGAGATGCGAAGACTGGTGTTTCCCCGAGACCTGCCTATAAGTCCCCACGTGCAGAGATTGGGTGCTTTGTGCCCCACCGATGTGAATCCTCAGGATTTATCCTTGTCCTCCACAGAACTGGTCTTCAGAAAGGATGACAACCACCGTGAGAAAGAGAAACCACCAAGCCACATTAAAACACCTTTATTCCCCCCAATAATTAGAGCAACAAAATCTAATGATATGAAATAAAAATTTCAAAAGTGCATTCTGACTCCTTGCTGCAGAGCTTTACATTAACACAATTAAGTTCCAGGGACCCAAGAAAGTTGACAAAATGAGCCTGATGATGTTTGGAGAACTTGAGAAATACGAACATCATGCTTCTATGTGATCATTTCAAAGAGAGTAAAACAATTAGAAACTACTAGAACAATTAGAAAATACTCAGCTAGAATTGATTCAGTAAGAACACTTTTCTTAGAAGTTTGGGGATGAGGAGAAGACATGGTTACAGTTCAATTAATCAGGGATTCCATTCTTTCTGTTTTTCTGCTCTACCCTCCCCAGAGTGTTGGACAGTAACCACAGGTTTAACTTCTCATGGTCACAAAATGGCTGCTGCTGCACCAAACACTGCATCTACACAGAGCACATCAAACACTGGAAAGGTGATGTTTCTCCTCCTGTGTGTGTATGTGAGAGAGAGAGAGAGACAGAGAGAGAACCTCTCCCAGGAGACACTCAGCAGATTTTCGAGCAATTCTCCTTGGCCAGGATGGGGTGATTTGCCCATGCCCTAATTGCAAAGGAACCTTGGAAAGCAAGTATTGGGTATATAGTAAGAGATCAATTTTACTATCAGGCAAAGAAAGGAGGAAAATGACTGATGCATTGTAGAAGCAGTTAGCATTGGCCTCATGAGACGCTCAGTGGTTTGCAAGTCAGACCTTTACAATGGGAAATTTCTATTTATGCTGAAGAAAATCTACCTTCTTATCATTTCTAATCATCAGTCCCAATGCCACTTCTCTATGAAGACTTTATTGCCCTAAATAGGTTTTATTTTTCTTTGACGCCCGAAAGTAATAAATGCTTAAAATAAAAACTACTCAGAGGTAGAAACAAGAAAATGTCCCAAATCTTGCCATTTAGAGTTAACTTGTCCTTGAATCCGAGAACTTTTAGATTACTTCTCAACCTCTTTCCCTTATTGAAAATGCTGAGGTTATCTTTGGGCAAAGAACTCTTGCAGTTTACACTGGATTGTCTCTTGGCACCCAAAGGGCCACCTGATCCATTCCTGGGTCCTGCAGTTCACTTCCGGGTCGCCTCCCATGCATCTGTGGTTGCCGAAGCCACGGCATTATTAACCCTACAGCATTGTGCCCAGGTGGGTGACCTTTCCATTTTTTACTCTTAATTTTTCAACACACTAAACAGCCCTCCAAAAATAAAAACAAAATGTATTCCTTCTTTTTTTAATCTTTAAACTTCCTCACAGATTCATGGAGGGCTTAACCTTCTAAAAAAAATTATTATTTTTAGTTGACATATTTATTTCTAAACTATATGTCATGCAAAAGATGCCACAGTTCTCACTCTTTCAGGTGCATGTCTTTTTTCAATCTGAGGTAAACAACTCCCTTTATAGCTAGGCTGGTTCATTTAATAGCCTTCTTACATTTTATCTTACTGACATCATTTACAATTACTCAGGCAGAAATTTATACTTTATACTTTAGTGTGTTCCTTCCCTCCAAATCTGCAAACTATGCAAATCTGTTTTTGTAAATAAAGTCTGACTGGACATAGCTAGGCCCCTTTGTTAACACATTATCTATGACTACTTCTGTGCTGTGACAGCAGGACTGACCAGTTGTCACAGAGATTCTATGTCCCACAAAGTCACAAATATTTACAAACTGGCCCTTTATAGAAAAAGCTTGCCAAACTGTCTTAAGCCAAATTCTCTCCTTCAATTTCCACTTTACCTATCTCTGAATTTTTAAAATTAAACCATTAACTAAAATTTTAAATAAAAACTGTTAGGGCCAGTAGGTGACATGGTGGTTAAGGTGCTGGACGCCCACATGACTGATCACAGTTCAAGTCCTGGACCCAGCAGCTTGCAAATCATGCCAGGCACGTGTGTGTGCATACCCCAAATCCCGAGAGAATGGAGGAGAAGGGACTGTCGCATGGCAATCCCCTCTGGGGGTTTATTTCTTACTTTCCCACTCTCAGTCTCTCTGATGAGTGCACACACCTTATGGCCAAAAACAAACAAGCAAACAATTAGCTTTAAAATTATCATTATTATTATTATTATTATTTTAATTTTCCTAAAGTCTAAGGTTCATGCTATGTCCATCTAAACTTTTCATCACAAATATGAATTCAAGTAACACCACCAACAGCTAATATTTATTGATACTTACTGGATGCTATATGAATTGACTCATTTAATTTTTATAGCCATGCTATGACGTAGGTACTATTATTACCCCATTTTACAGAGGTAGAAACAAAGGCACCATAAGATACAGGAACATGGCTAACAAGCAGCAGAACTAGACTGGAACACAGGAGATGTGATCTCAGCTCCTACACCCTTACCACTATACTATCCTGCCTGCCCGGTGGAGTTTTTCCTTCAGTATCACTTTCTTCCATGTTTCTAAAGAGAAGGCCTCTGTGTGATGTTCTCTACTTTCCTGGATTTGCTTCCTCTTGTGGAGGAGAGGAGATTCCTAAGAGGGCAGTCTCCACACAGGTGCCAGTGAGGGCTTAACATCTGTGTTCTCACACCTCTCTGTTTCCTTTTAAACAAGGTGTAGCTTCCACCCAAGAACCCCAGCAGAGTTAAAGCTCTGGACAATAATGATGGAACACGAGCTAGAGACACACAGTGGAGACCACTCGCCCAAGCATTAAAAACAGCTGTCAATTTCGCTCACATCAGACAGCAAATCTTCTGTATGTGCAGCTTTGCAAGGGGCCATAAATTACACAAAGCAAGATCTAGAGTTTTAGAAAATTCTTATCTTTTACTCATAGGACTTGGGTAAGGCTGGACTCAGAGATGAGAAGTAATAATTGTTACATCAAGCAACATATCCTGAGTAATTACCTAGTTCCACGCATCGCGTTAAAAGCTTTTTGAGATTTGCTTCATTTAATCCACACCATTTTTTCCACTACAGTAGTCCATTATCATTAGGGATGAGAAAACTGAAGTTCCAAGAGCAGATTACAGTGCCACCACAAACCCGCTTTCCTCTCCAGGGCAGGCATTTGACTAAGCAACCCCTGCAGCCCGACGTGCTGTCCCAGGCTTGTCTGGTGCACACGAGGCCCGATTAGCAGTAACCTCTCTCACACTTGTTCGGAAACACTGCACACATGCTGACCATTCTGCCCTGCAGTTTATTTTACACTCTCTTCTCAGCTCTCTGGATAAAACAGCCCATGCAAATACGAATACTAACAGATTCATCTGCTGCTTAGATTTTTTGCCACAGGGCATGTGCACTTGCACAGAGAGAGACAAAAGGAGAGGGAAAGTGAGATATCACCCTCCCTGTCCACAGGAGATAGCCACACCACAGTCCCCTCTCCTCCATCTTCCTCTCAGGATTTTGGGCATGCGTGCACCTGCACCTGGAGTGTTTTTCAAGCTGCTGGGTTGGGGATTTGAATTGCAGAGTCAGCCATGTGGGATCCAGTGTCTTAACCACCACGCCACCAGCTGGCTATTTTTTTTTTAATTTCCTTTTAATTGTTAGAGCTCACAAGTACTTGCCAAAGAGAAACAAAGAGATATAGAAAAAGTGTCCCGGTCCACGGGACAATCGAGCAGGGTGCCTGAGTGAGAGAGCGGAGGTCTGGAACCGGCGCAGCGTCACAACACGGGAGCGACACAGTGTCACAGTTCAAGATGGTATGCAGTCGCTCGTTTATTGAGGGCCAGAGAACATTCTTATATACACAGGGTGATGAGGGATGCAATTCTACAACCACTGATTGGTTGCTGCGTTAAAGGGTAAAGCCAGGAGGCCAGGTAAAAAGGGGGCGGGAATTGTCGCGGACCTGACTGAGGACCTGCCTGAATGAGGAAGTCTCAGGGTGAATTGTCTACTCCCAGAACAAGGATACTTGAAGGTCCTTGTATGAAGGTCATGTCAGCCATTTTGGTGCATGTGGCTTCCTACAAAGAAGGGAGAGGGAGAAAGCACCCCTCATGGGGAATGGTCACAGCACAATCCCTTCTCCATTTCCCCATTCTGTCAAGATTTTAGGCACACATGCGCACATGCTTGACATGTTTTTCAAGTCACTAGGGTCAGGATTCATACCGTGGTCAGCCTGCCTTAACTACTAGGCCATAGGTCAGCCGTTATTTTATTTTTAATTGACAAATAATCATCGTATATATTTATGGCATATATAGTGTATTTTGATACATGTATACATTATGAAATGATCTAATGAGAGTATTAATACATCCATCACCCCAAGGACATGTCATTTCCTTGTGGTGAGAACATTTAAAATCCTCTCATTTGCTCCTAGTTGGCATCTTCTAATTTGACTGCCACTTTCTGGAGTTCATGTATAGAGGTGAGAACATTAACTCGTGGCAGCTGAGTGGGACCAACAGGTTCCTCGCAAGAGCCTGGGAGGAAGACCCTAGGTCTCTGGAAGCTGTGCAAGTCCCATTAGGGGAGAGAGTTGAAGGAAAGGAGGAGAGCAAGTTGAAGCTTGCCCAGTGGTTAGAAGCTGGAATGGATGACTCTGGGACCTTTGCAAGATGTCTATGTGCTGTCGAGGAGTCTGGTTAAAACCTAGGTGTGTATTTCAGGTCTGACCACAGGCAGTGGCCAGAGCTCTAGCTGGCAGGTCCCGCAGATGAAAGCTGTCTTCCACAGCCCAGATCCGGTGCACAGCCCAGGCATGGCTGTCTCTGAGGGAGCAGCAGACAAGAACTCAGACCCCTCTGGCCAGCTGTGCTCTTTCTACATTCCCATTCCTAGCTCAGGCACTTCCATTTCTTGTTCCTTTTTTTTGGTTTTTAAGATTTTGCTATAGGGCATGTGCACTTGCCAGAGAGAGAGAAAGTGAGAAATCACCCTCCAACGGAGATGGACATGCCACAAGCCCTTCTGCATTCTTCTCTTGGGATTTTGGACATGTACACATACACCCCTGGCATGTTTTTCAAGCCACCAATCTGGAACTCAGTCGGCCATGTGGGATCCAGCCACCTTTACCTCTGTGCTACCTGCTGGCCCTTTTCCTTATTTCATAATCCAAGACCTTGAGCCCGATGTTTCTCTGGAGGCTGTCAAGGCCTCCCTTATGCAAGGGAAAAGAGAGAGAAATCTTGAAGACATATCAATGTTTCTCCACTGTGGCTGGCTCAGTACTCAGTTGTTTTCTACTACTAACCTTTCCCCTTTGCCCTTCTCCTGACTTAGGGTCCATAGAACTGCTGGAGCCTTTGGTTCGAGGTCCCACCTGTGCTGATCCACCTAACCCTCACTGTTCCATGGGGAAAATTGATACAAGGAGGGTCGACAGTTTTCTCTGTTCCAGACTTGCTTCTACCATTGCAGTAGGTGATTAAAGGCTGAACTCTTTTATCTTCAGCTCATTATTCAGCTCAGAACTCATCTGCTCAGCTCCCTACCGCCAGCCCAGCTGAGCTCCTGACAAAGGGACCCTCGGCATTTGCTATGTGAAAAGTAGAGAGGGTGGCATACTTCCCTCACACCAAAGCAAGGCTTAGATGGTTTCTGGCCCATGTTAAATACATCATGTGAGCTGTCATTGTTTTTTTCTTACTTTTGTTCAAGTCTTGTTTCTTTTTAGAAGTTTATTTTATTTATGATAGAAAGCATGTGCACATGCACATGAAAGCAAGAGAGAGAAGCAGGGTCTGACAGGGTTTTATCACACTAACTCCCCTTTCTCCAGCCCTCCAGCTTGTCACAATCTTGGGCACAAGCTTGTGCCCAGTGTGTTTCAGGCCAACCTGGGGATTTGAACACACAGTCCCCCTTGTAGCTTCCAGCACAACAGTTCAGTACACTACCAACTGCACCACCAAGCTGAGCCCTTCCGGGCTTGAATCTGAGTGTCAAATCCAAACTTCACTGCACATGTGTGTACATGTGTGTTCTTATGGTTATGAGTGTGCGATAAATTCAGGAAGAGAGGTGAAAGTCATGACAGAGGCTATGAAATCCAGCACAGAAGGCCCTTATTCTGTGACCACTCCCTCACACCAACCTGGAAACTGCCTTCCTCTCTGATACAGACTTCAGACACTCCTCCAGGGGCAGCAGGTGGGAACCCCCTGGAGGGTGTTAAGCACGGGAAATTTGTGTGGTTTTATCCTACAGAAGGATGACCCTGACTAGCTGCAGTGGTGCTTGCTGCTAAGTTGCTACATGCCACAGGCTGGGACCACATGGAAGGCCAGGGTTTGATTCCTGGTTCAACCTAAAGGCCAGGTGCTGTGTAACCCCAGCAACTCAGGGAGGCTGAGGCTGGGCATCACAACACTGAGAAACCCTGCCTTTAAAAAGGGAGAGGGGGAGAGTGGCACAGCAGTAAAATGCAGTGCTTGTGGAGCTGGCCCATAGAAGAGGAGGCCAGTTCACATCCAGAGACTTCCCTGAGTACACTGGACACTCAGTGTCCACAGTCCAGGGTTGGCTGAAGCTGTGGGATAGATCATGGCATCAAGACTGTGATAGAGGTGCTCTCTGTCTCTCTCATTTATGGAAAAACTAAACATTTTTCAAAAAGGATGATCCTACCTTCCATGTAGAAAGAATGTCTTATAGATAAGAGACTCCAAGTGGAAGCCGAAGGATGGAAAGACGGCGACACGTCAGACACACTTTGGAGGTGGGCTGGAGAAACTTAATACTTGAGTGGACAGCACAGGTGGGAGTAGTTTTCCAAGTGGTTTCTAGATTTCTGCCTGGAGCAACCGGATAGGTGGAGTGGGATTTGCTGAAATCGGATTATTTGCCCAGGCTGTCCTGGGGAGCTATAGACAAGAACCTCTGTGTAAAACTGATATCCAAGTTTCAAAATACAAATCTAGCAACAAACTTTTGAAAAAGGAACCATCTAATGTTAGCCTGTACTTTTATCCTTGTATTAATATTGGGTATTTGCCAACAAGGCTTGCTACTTCAAACCAAGGCTGTGTCTCAGATAGCAACATCCTTGAGTAGAAGGGAAAAAAAAAAAAAAAAAAAAAAAAAAAAAAAAAAAAAAAAAAAAAAAAAACAACTGCTCACAGTTTTCACAGTTTTGTTTTGTTTTGTTCCTATTTCTTGCTGACTAGAACTAAATGCTGCCATATGACCAGAAAATGTCCAACGTTTGCATGTTTGGGGCTTCCTTTTTTTCAATTTAGTTTTATCTGGTCAAGTCATAGAGCCTTCAGCTAAGTAACCCTGTAATCTGCACTTCGTAAATAACCATATAATTGAGCAATTGCAGTAATCGCTGAGGGCTGCTGTGTGGACAGTAGGTTTTTGGTTTCGTTCCAAAACTTTTTTTCTGGAATGCCAGGAAGGGGAACCTGTGGGTTGAGTCTCAGGGTCCCGTATCCTCTAGAATTTGCAGACTTTGTCCCAGAATAATTAAGGTAAAAAAAAAAAAATAGAAGCTAGATAAGCTAAGTGGATTCTTGTATCCTGTCCTGGGTACATTTCTGGGAATGAGCTTATAGGTTTTTTATAATTAAGAAAATTGGAAGTTGCTAAATCTGTATAGTCTGTTTGATTGCCTAGAATAGTGTTCCAAGGGACTAGCAGATGGTATAATGGTTATAATGGTGGACTCCCACATTGTCGACCATGGTTCGAGTCCCAGTCCCGACAACTTAAAACTCATGCTGGGTGCATATGTGTCCATGACTGAGATACCAAGAGAAGACTGGGAGGAAAAGGGATTGCAGCATGGCCATACCCCTGAGGGGTGATTTCTCACTTTCAGTCTCTCTGTCTCTCTCTGTCCAGCGAGTACATGTGCCCTATAGCAAAAGTCTCAAAAAAACAATAGTCTTTCAAGAACTCTTCCTTCTGCTGAATACTGTTTACTGTCTCCTACATCTTAGTGCTTTATCACCAGAATCCTAGAGACTGATATTGATATTAATATTCTCCATTTTTCAGTTGTGAAATTTGACTGATAACTGTGGATGAATCTGCATCATGTCAGGCTATTAGCAAATTTGAACAACAGAATTTGAACCCCAATCTCTCTAATGCAAAAGCTCAAGAAGATGAGGATTCCCATTTTAACCTAAAGTTGTTCATTGATCTGTGAGTAAAGGGTAGAGAAGTTCTAAAGCCCTGAAACAACACCCTGTGTATCTTCATCCTGCGTCCCTTGAGTTCTAGACTTGCCTGTGTGTCTCTAAGTTCAATTATATCCCAAACCCAAAACATCACATTCCCTCTGAAGTCTTCATTCCCTCCCTTCTTCCACCTCATTTAATAAAGTTGCCATCTACCAAGCTGTCGAAACTGGAAATCTTGGGTTCAGTCTTACTGGCTCTCGTTCTCTGTATTGCTGGCTGCTGCTTCTACTGTCTAAGCATCTTTCAAATTCATTATATCCTCATCTCCATGCCTCTTAGACTAACTTAGTTTTAGCCCTCATTATCTCTTCTTTGCCTTATAATAGCTCAGTAACCATTCTTCCTGTCAGATTTTTCTGAACCACAAATGTGATTATGTCTCCCTGCTTCTTAAATGGCTCCCCATTGCCTAGGAGACCAAGGTCCTTGGCACATCACCCAGGGCCTTCTTTGTCTAATGTAGTCTCGTCTCCTGCTTCTCTCCACCCAGAGCCTTCCAATGTGCCCCTTCACATCCTCACTTCTTCTTTCACATCAGTGTTCTCTTCACTGTTAAATATTCGGGACTCACACCCTCCTCTGTACCTCTGCATGCAATATTCTCTCTCCCTCGCTGTCTTTCCTTTCCTTATGGCCTTGGGAATTCCTACCGACTCTTCACCATGAAGCTTCTCCCCTATCTCATGGGCAGAATTAGTTCTTTATTTTGCCCCACTCTTATAATGTTATCACAATGAATTGTGGCTGTCTGCCTTGAGGGTTTTGACTTCCTAAAGTGTGGTAATTACGTTTTATTCATTGATGTATTCCCTTGTGCCCAGTCCAATGCTTTATACTCAGTGGCTACTCATTAAATGTCAGGCAAAGAAGTAGATTAATAGAAAATATATATATATATATATATATATATATATATATATATTATATATATATATATATATATACATATATATTTATTTATATGTATATATATATGTGTGTGTGTGTGTGTGTGTGTGTGTGTGTGTGTATATATATATATATATATATATATATATATATAGTGCCCAGGCTTTGGAAATGAGGTGCAGCAGCTGTTACCAGGGATCAGAGAAAATGCTACAGAGAGTACAAGGTGGCTCAGAGGTGAATGTGCCTGTGACGGGGCAAACGGGAAGCAGGCTGAAACCTCCAACGAGCAAAAATGGATATCAGCAGACTCCTCTGCCCTTGGCAGGCATGTTCCGTAGGCAGCACTGTGTGATTTGTGTAATTGAGGCAGTTCTTCCCATCTTGTAAATCACAGTCTGAGAATGGCCACACTGCAGCAGTCTGGCAGGGAAATGGAGGAAGGCTTTGTTTGGAGGACTTCCCCAGCCAGACCAGGCATATCATTTCACAGGTCTCATTTTATTTTAACATGAATATATTGCATGCCTGTTGGGCACCTAGCCTTTTGCTCTATTCTCTGCTGAATTAAAAAAAAAAATTAAAACATATGAAATGTTCTGCTTCTACTCAGGAAGTTTGAGTCTCACCAGGAAAGCTAATATATACATCTGGAATGATTAGAAGTCACAGAGCACAGAAGATCAGCAGCAGGTTATATAAAATCAACTGGGAATAAAGAGAAGGAATGAGTGAGTGAACGGTTGATCAGATGGGAGATGATGGATGGATGGATGGGAGATGGATGGATGTACAGATAGGAGATGGATGGATGGATGGAGGATGGACGGATGAATAGAAGATGGCTCATAAGCTGAGACAGCTATGGCGGACTTTAAGGCATCCGGTGCCTGGGAGAGAACTGAACATACAAGTCAAGCTTTAAAAAAATGCTTGTTCAGTGTTCAATAAAAGGCATAGACCAGGAGACAGGTAGGAAGTGGAAGGCAGAAAGCAGGAAAAAAAAGACATCGTAAAAGGGAAGAAAACCTTGACAAAAGTAAAAATGAGAGCAACATAGAGCAGAGAGCACAGTTTAGGGTGAGGAAGAGGATGGGTGAAGTAACCAGCACCGTAAGAGTGAATATTTACAGAGCCTTAACCGTGTGTGAAGTGCTCATGCGCTGTTTCCAATATCACACACATACACGCCCATGCAGAGACACACACACCACCAGGTGAGAGCTACTAACCGCTCAATATGGCATATTAGAGAAATGATGCTCAGAGAGGTTAAGTAACATGCTTAAGGCCACCCAGATAGCAGATGATGAAGCTAGGACAAAGACCAGGATTTCATTCTATTCTTCCCACTGCGTTAAACTAAGCGTTAAACTGGGAGAGGCTTATGGGGCATTTTGATTTCAATAGTATGGAATTTTTATACAATCTTAGGTCACTAGGTAACATTTCTGAGGACCCAAGAAATCTTGCCCTTTTTTTCTACTTCCAAAAACTTTAAGTTACTTTATACAATACATGTATTATACAGCTAATTCATTCAACTGAATGAACAACACAGAAGATGCCATGGTAGAAGCCAACATATCTACAAAATACTGATGCCTGGTGAGCAAGACCAGACTTTTTCATGTCTCAGTTAAAACTGGCCATTGATCTCCCAGCCCTGAACACTAGTTCCAAATTGAGCAAATGACATCTTTTTTGCTGGATCTTCTTCTTAGTCCACTAAATGCTGGAGTGCTGGCCTGTCCTTTCTCCACTCATACACGTTCTTCTCTAGGTGATATTGTTCTAGTCTCTTAGCTTTAAATATCCTTTGTATATGGATGACTTTCAAATGTTTATCTCCTGCCTGACCTTGCTCCTGAGCTCCAGTCTTGTATATCCTCCTGTTTCTTGAATACCTTGTCTCGGAGGATTCATAGACACTGCAAAATTAAATATATAAAACAGAACTAGGGTGTTCCATATTTCCCCAAATTGACCACCCTCAGTGTTTCCTGTCCCAGCTGGTCAACATCCAACAAGTTGCTCAAGGCTTACACCTAGAAGCTATGGTTGTTTACTCTCTTTCCCACTGTCTCCATGCAGTGCACCAGCAAATCTTCACAGCTCCATATCCTGAATCTGTCCTTTTCTCTTCATCTGCACTGCCACTTGGACCCCTAGCTTCTGTTCTTGTCCTCTTAAAGTTCATTCACCATAAAGCAGCCAGAGTGATGCTTCTTGGGTTTAACCCCTTTGATTTATTTTTTAAAAATATCTTCCAATGTGTTCCCATTGCCCTGAGGATAAAGTTGTCAAAAGTCTTCACCCATGGCCTATAGAGGTCTCCATGACCTAGCCTCCATATTCCCCTCTCCCCTCCTTTCAATTTCCTCTTCCCCCTCCACCTCTTCTCTGCCTTCTCTTTCCACTCCTTACTAGGCTTCAGCTCAGTAATCTTAACTTTTCTTTTTTAGAAACACCAAGATTGTCATTTCTCAAGCCTGTACACCTCCCATCTGTACACCTTCCATCCCCTCAACATGGAACACTTGCCCCTTCTTTGGATGCTGTATGCATGTATGTATGAATGATTGGATAGTGGGAGGTGGATAGGTGATTGGATGAATGGAGAATGGATGGGTGATTGGATGAATGACTGATGATCGAATATTCTCTGGACTTGAAATTGCCTCAAGCTCATCAGATGTATGAGAAAATTATAATTCTTCAAGGTGCCAATCCTTTAACACTTCAAGTTACATAATAATGTAGCCCAAATTAAAATACTCAGTTTTATTTTTAAGGAATTATACTGGTGAATGAGAGGTAAAAATTTTGAGAAGGTTGCAGACATTGATATTTTTTGATCCCCAAATGACACCTTCTTTGCCTACCTAAAATGTTAGTCCTGGCAGGAAGTACCAGACACTCCTCACCGCTTAAATAAATATAAAATGTAGTTAAGGAAGAAAGAAATGAAAATAAGATGCAAACAGGAAACTGTGTTTATTTTTTACCATAAGTCAGTCAAACTCCCACACTTATGCTGAGCATTTCCTCTGTTGGATGTTATAAAATACATCAAGAAAAAGGCTCTTCCCTCACCTTTTTATCCCAAGAAGAGCTTTCTTACAGTCACCCTGCTGTGTACAGAATATGTTAAGGATTGCAGTGGAGCACAGCTAAGACAGCAAACATGCTTCATCCTCCATCCGGGACACTTCAAGAAAGTCATTTTGAAACTCCTCTTAATGGAGAACCGTGTAGCTATTGAGCAATGGCTATACTACTAAAGGTGAGGTAACATCTGATAAAAAGTCCTAGCAGCGTTACTGAGTCACAAGGTAGACCAACTTGCTGCTGAAAATTGTTCTGTAATAAAACAATGTGGAAGAAAACAATAGAATCCCTAAAGCCATGGAATGTGCTACTTTTTTCTAAACCTTGCCCACCAGGGCTGGTAAAAAGGTCATCTTCAAATGATTATTTAGTTCACGATCCTCTCCATGCATTTTCTTTATCAATAGAGGCTCTTCTCCAGAGAAGTTGAAACATGAATACCTGTTCTAATTCAGACTGCTCTTTTAACTTCATTTAAATTACTATTATCATGCCCAGCCTTCCATAATGATGCATCTCAGTAGGCTGAAATGTCTCTGAGGTGCAGGCCTTTAATGAGGATCTTAGTCCAAGAGATATAATTTGACCAGTCTGGCATGGAGCGTTCACCAGCTCAGCTGAGTCTTGTCCCCACTTGCACTAACTGAACTTCCCTCATCCCCATGTGATACACTCGGCTTGGTTCTCCTCCATTTTCTCATTGCAGAGGTACCTGGCTGTGTGTTTCTGCTGGGATCTTTCTGCTCATTCTTTGTTTAGCAGCAGTGTTGTAGTTGAACACTAACAGGGAAATGGAGAAACACCACCTTGTCCACATTCACATGAGCAAAAACATTCTTCACTAGTGATCTAATCTACAGATGTGACAGTTCAACCCAAAGTCCTCATCCTTGATCTGAACCCAGGAACCCATTCAGGATAAGATGTGTCTTTCCTTTTCCTGACCATAAACTCTTGCCACAATGATCTTGCTGGCCTCTGCCACTCCTAAACACAGTGCATGTGCTCACCTGACCCAAATAAAAACACTGCTGCTTTGAACCATTAAGTTTTCCAATCCTAAACTGTAGCTATAAACCCAGTGACACCACAACTATGCACCCACACCTGGGCAGCCCCCATCTACCCCAGTGAATGATTGTACGCAAAAAAGAAACCCAAAACTTGAAAAGAGCCTAAGAAAACAAACTTATTCACAGATGTATCTTCTTTTCCTTGTTGTTTTACTAATATAAAATTATAGCACAATTCATTTGTGAAAATTTTGAAAAATTTAAGAAAGAGCAAATAGAATGAAAGTTGCCATAATCTGTACTTCTCTCTTTGGGGGGATTATTGTCTGTGTTTTGGGGCTCTTATTTAAGAAATCTTTGCCTACGTCCATGTCTACAACAGTTTCCCCAATGTTTTCCACCAGTAGTTTAATAGTTTGAGGTCTTAGGTTTAGATCTTTGATCCATTTTGAGTTGACTTTTGTATAAAATAAATTTCAATTAATTCATTTAAAAATCTGTACTTCTCCACCAGAAGGAACTGTCACATTTGCACTTTAAAACCTACTTCCAGGGAACCAACAGTTAGCGTAATGGCTATGTCGCTGGACTCCCACGTAGTCGACTGCGGTTCGCGTCCCAGACCCAGTGGCTTAAAACTCACGCCAGGCGCGTGTGCGTACGTGCCCAAGATCCCGAGAGGAGAATGGAGGAGAAGGGATTGCGGCGTGACCATCCCCTCTGGGGGGTGATTTCTCGCTTTCTGTCTCTAGGTCTCTCTCTGTCTGGAGAGCGCACGCGCCCTATAGCGAAAAAACCTCTCAAAAAAAAAAAAAAAAAAAAAACTACTTCCAGACTTTTGTCGTCACACAGGCGACTTATATTTTTAAATGGATCTATTGACATGAAAATATCCATGAATATTTTCCCATGTCAGGAAATATTTCTCTACTAAAATCATTTCAGTGGTTGCATGATAAAGATTAATTTTTCAATTTTATAACAAAATTGTGTTTGTTATACCTGTAAATAAGCCTATGTGGAAATCTATTATTACTTCCTTAGGATGGATGTCTAGATATGGAATTGATGAACCAAAGCATGTGTGCATATATAAAGCTTTCAGGGCATTGCCAAATTGTCCTGCAAAATCTTTATAATAATTTTCCCTCCATGGCATATGAAAGAGTGTTGTTCTCTGTCCCCAAATCATCCAGTATTGAGAAATCTAACCACACAAACTAAGGTTGACTGTTGGCATTATAGAGGAAGTAGTGATTGAGGAGTGGTGAAGAACATGGTCTTTAGAATCAGATAATACTAGGCTCAATACTAGAATTAGATAATACTAAGTGGTTTTGCCACTTAATGTATGTGAGAATTTCAGTGGGTTATAGGAAAAGAAAACAAATGAAGCTTTAATTGAAGAATAATTGCCCCTAATCAATTGTACTTATTTAAAGTAAACTATTTCACCCAAAAGAATGCTGACATAGCTATACTATTATTAGACAAAATGACTTATGATAGAGATATAATTATATAGGTTTGGATATATTTATATGTTCATGCAGCTATCACCACAGTAAGATTATGAGTTTATTTATCACTCTCAAAATTTCTTCACACCCTTGGTAATTCCTCCCTCTTGAATTTCTCCACCCAATTCCCAACCAACCACTACATTTGCATTTTCTAGAGTTTTACATAAATGCAATACAATAACATGTACTCTTTCTCATCTTACTTCTTTCACTTACTTCACTTACTTCTTTCACTCAACTGGATTGAGTGTAGTCTCCCCCAAAACCCATGTCCACTCAGAATCTGTGAATGTGACATTATTTGGAAATAGGATCTTTGTAGATGTAATCAAGTTAAGGTGAGATCATATAGGATTGCGTTGGGTCCTAACCCAGTGACTGGTATCTTTATAAGAAGCAGGAAATTTAAGTTCAGACATCCGCAAAGTGAATATGGCTATGTGAAAACAGAGGTAGAGACTGGCATTCTACTGTCCAAACCAAAGAATGCCAAGGATTGCCACAACCACAAAATCTTGAAGAGGCAAAAAATGATTTTTCCCTAGAGCTTTCAGAGGAAATATGGCCTTCCTGACCTTTTGACATTAGACATCTAATCGCTAGGACAGTGAGAGAATAAACTTCTTTTGTTTTCACTACCAAGACTATTGTGATTTGTTATAAGAGCTCTAATAAACAACCCACAGTGGTTTGATATATTGGGTTAGTGGAAACATCATGATACATTTTTGCATAGAAAAATATGTTATGACTTTTCCAACAATCCAATAATTTCTAGACTTTACAATGGTGCAAACTTTCACTTAAAAAAAAATGACAGGACCAGCAGTTGACATAATGGCTATGTCGCTGGACTCCCATGTACTCAACTGCAGTTCAAGTCCCGGGCCCGGTGGCTTAAACTCACACCAGGTGCGTGTGCATGCATTCCCAAATCCTGAGAGGAGAATGGAGAAGGGATTGTGGCATGACCATTCCTCAAGGGGGGTGATTTCTCACTTTCTATCTCTATGACTCTGTCTTTCTGGTGAGCACACGCACCCTATACCAAAAAAGCCTCTTAAAAAAAAAAAAGAAAGAAGAAAAAAGAACCCTGACAATGACTTTGGCTTAAAATAATAAAAGTTGCATTGTTTTTTCACTTTCAGTATTATATTCAATAAATTACATGAGATACTCATGAGATATAAAACTTTTTATAAAATAGACTTTGTTTTAGATTATTTTGTCCAACTATAGCCTAATTCTAGTGTTCTTAGTACCTTTAAGGTAGGTGAGGCTAAACTACAATGCTCAGTAAGTTAGGTATATTAAATTCATTTCTAACTTTCAATGGGCTTATTTGGACTGACCCCATCATAAGCAGAAGAGCATCTGGACAACATTGAAGAGGAGATATTCCGTCATTGGTTGACTACATGAATCCCTGACTCAGTCTATGGACTTGAAGTTAGAAACTGCCAGGTGATAACTAAAATTGTTGAAAAGGGTGAGGTTGCCTAGGAAAGGGTACAGAGAGTGAGAAAAGAGAGTGTAGGGCAGAACTGAAGGAAGGCCAGTATTCCTTCCCAAAGAGTGACCTGCAAGGAACTCTTTAGGAGGCTTTAGAAGAGCAAAGAGAAAGAGATGTCCTTTTCCTTGTTTGACTAGCATCAGGGAGGCATCTACTTTTGGAGGCAGGCAGGATGAAAGTGAAGGTGAATCAAGAAAATTGGTGAGACTGGAGTACAGATGAGGCTAGGAAGCTCAAGAAACTGAATGAACGGAGAAAGACCAGAGCATGGATGTGCTGTAGGGAGAGCTATAGAAACGAGCAAGACTTCAGGGTACAGTGGTCCAAGGTAGCATGTATGGGGTTAATGATGTGCTGAAAAGCAAGATAGGGCTGAGAATCAAACTTCCTTGTGGCATCAACTTAAAGGGTGTGTGGAATCGCAGCAAGCCTACACCCATGGCCCAGCGTCATGAAGAATGAATCAGAGCAAGCCTATGGTATCCGTAATAGCCATTGTTTGACAAGGGGGGTTGAGTGATCCCATAGAATTATAACTATTTATAAACTTGCAGGAGAGGCTTCTCACACTCTGTTATCTCCTCTCTCCTTTTCAAAACGAAATTCCTTTCAATTGACTGAGGCAAGTGCACTGAAGGTATTTGTATTAACGAGTCCATGCAAATTAGAGAGTTTTGCTTTATTTCTTCTATCATAGCCTATAAAATGCTAATAAACAGAGAATTTCTTAGAGTCTCCCAGCTATTTTAGAAGAAATGGAAAAGAAAAATTCCACTGCCAACAATCCTTACTGAATTCTGATGATGATCCTAAAACTTTCCTTCTGATACCCAAAAGTAATTACACTCAATTGGGGTAAAGAAATCTTTGTTTCCTAATTACAGAACAGATGTTTTCCAGAAGCAATTATTCTACACCACTAGTGAAAAATAATTCAACAAATTGATCTCTGATTTAGGAAACAGATGTGTGATTCTGCCAGCAACAAATCTTTCCTAGAGAAAAAAGAGAGAGAGTTGTCATTTATATAAACCAAATGTGTTTCGGACCAGTTCTTCCTGATTTCCCAGAATTCTGTGATTCCAAGAATCAAGGGCAAGTGCCTGTCACTGTTGGTTCTGTGAAAGCCACATGGGCCAGGGGGACCTATTATTTTGGCAGAAGAGGGATTTTATGAGCACATCTTTGTTGAATCTCAAGACAGCTCATGTGTTTATCTGCCCTGTGAAGGTACTGATAACTTTCTACAGGGTGGTTCTGATCAGCTGTGTACTTCATACTCAACTTCCTTCAGTACCTACGATCTCCGATATGGTTTCTCTGCCCTGCTCAAAAGCAGTGGGTCCCCTATTGCCTGCTACACTAAGCTAAGCATCAGTGTCTTGCTTGGAAATTGAAGAACCTCCACCACAGACACTTCTAATCCTTTTCCTTTCTTAGCTCCCTCTCTTCCATGCTCCACCAGGCTTCTACCTTTCCCACCTCCGCTTACCTTCCCCACTAGAGGTCGTCACGCCTTATACAAGGAATTTATGTCTTTGATTCACAGATCTGAGGACCAATTATCATGTGGAAATATCTATAATGTTTGGAATATATGTTCTCTGAACACATAAACTGCAAGCAAAATTGTTCTTAGAGATGTGTAGTCATCAATTTTCTCATTTTCACCATTACTTTGTCTAGTTACAAATTCACGTAGGCCTAAGGGCTACCCACCATAAAGTACTCTGTTTTACTTTTCTCAGCATTAGCTCAAATGACATGCTCCATTACAGCGTATCAGAACCACTTTCTGGTCTCCTTCAGTGCATTTACCACATCCAGCTTCATTCCAAAGTAATCGATATTTTTAGACACCATTTTCTGTATTAGGCTTAGCACTAGTATATAATGAAAATGTAGGTAATATTGTTACAAAACATAGAGCATATCATAAATTATGATAACCATACATGTTAAAATAGGGGCATACTAAGTGTCACAATCATAGAATTTTTAATACTCATATACAACAGATTGGTTTTTTTGGACTAAGCACTGACAACATGGAATAGTGAGGATTCTGCTTTACTGGGAAAAAAAGGCATAGACAACAATAATTTAAGTACAGTTTATCCATTTAGCCTGCCAGCTTAAAAATTATATAGTAAGGGACCAGCAGATAGCACAGGGGTTACGTCGCTGAACTCCCGCATGGCCGACCACGTTGTAGTCCCAGATCTAATGGCTTCAAACACACACCAAGATCCCAGGAGGAGGTTGGAGGAGAAGATTGTGGCATGGCCATTCCCCCTACTGGGTAATTTCTCATTTTCCTTCTCACTGTCTCTGTCTCTATCTCCTAGGGAGCACAGGTCCCCTAAGACCAAAACCTCTGAAAAAAAAATGACATAGTAAACTGTGCTTTTAATTTGAAGGGTAAGAATAATTACAAATTTTATGCAGTGAGGCTTTATTAATTTTAGAATGTATCGTATTTTAACTTTCTGTAATTCGTGTTCAATGAACAATGAATTTTGTTCAACAAAATGAAACGACTTTGAAAATCCCACTAATTTTCTCCTTTCGTTTTTTAACAATTTCTACCTGACAGAATCTTACCAATGTTTAAGGCCTAGATCAAATACTACCTACCTCTTTGAAGAGTATGTGTGTATATGTATACTCCCACTAATCTTTCCAATGTAATTTGATACTCTTTCTGGTTAAATTCAGAATTATTTGATGTATATCACAGTACCATTTTATGTGGATACGTCTGATTTTCTTATCTTTTCCTGTTTCCTCGTAGACTAGTTGTTCCTCACAGGCAGGGACGATGTCTTATCTCCATAGCTTGTGAACATCCAATACAGCACTTGACAGAGTGCTTTTAATTGAAGCAAATTGTAAATCAATATTAACCACTACTTTCTCCAAACTACTTGGTCTCCAAAGTGATCCCTTAGGTTCGATCAACCATAAGTGAAAATCTATGTCTATGAAATAGGATTTGATACAGTATTACTTTCCTAGGACTACCATAATAAAGTACCAAAAACAAAGTGACATGGAACAACAAGACTCTACCGTCTCAGTTCTGGAGGCTAGAGTCTGAGATCAAGGTGTCAGCAGACACCTTGGAGAACTCAGAGAGACTGTGCCATGCCTCTCTCCTGGTTTCTTCGGGGTTCACTGGCTTCTTCTGCATCACCCTGTCTCTGCCTTTATCTTCACATGGTGCTCTCCGTGTGCGTGTGTCTGTGTCTGTGTCCAAATTCTCCTTTTCATTAGGACACCAGTCAACATGGCTCAACGTGACTTCACCTTACATAATTAGATCTGTAATAACCCTGTTTCCAAGTGGACCAAATTCTGAAGTACTGGGATTAAGATTTCAACATACAGATTTTGGTGGTCACACAGTTCAGCCCATAACAGGTGCCCTTGTATACAAGAGCCAGAGGGAAAACTTAGAATCATTTTTGGGGACAAAGGAATGGTCTTAGAAGTTGACTTTCTTCTTCCTTTTTTTTTCTTTCTGTTTCCAATTGCCATAAGATGCATGCGCTTACCAGAGAGACAAAGGAATAGAGAGGGGGAGAAGGAGAAGGCATCTCCCATAGAGCATGGTCATGCTGTAATTCCTTTGCTCCCTCTTGTCAGGATTTGGGGCATACATGCACAGGGGCCTGGCGTGTTTTTCAAGCCACTGGGGTCAGGATTTGAACCATGTCCAGCCACGTGGAATCCAGCTCCCTTAATCACTAAGTATATGGCAGGTCTAGTATCACTAAGCCTCTTGGAGTCTCCTGGTATAACAAAACCTGCCCTGTCATCCTTTGACAACTGTTCAGAGTAATTAATGGATCTCACAATATGAGTGATGCTCAGGAAGAAATTTACACCCCTTGATGAGAAAAACTATGCCATGAATTTATACTTTCCTGCCCTCAATACTCAGGACACTCAGTTCAATGCATTAGCTAACAAGAGGACTGAACAAACCAACAACCAGCAGACTTGCTGCCAGTTATTGATTGTGGTAGGAATAATTCCAAAGAGGTAATACGGAATATTCAGAAATGTCATCATTTACGTAATGATTACATTTTGCCATTTTTGAGGAGATGGGGAAAGCAAAGCATGATGTTTACACTGTCTACTGCATCAGCCAGGAGATCGTGAACACAGAAGCTCAGGCAAAAGGAAAAAAATGGCCAATCCGTCTATCTGGATTGCTTTGCAACTCTGAGTCTTAAAACGTCTTTTCAGTGACTTTGCAGATTTCACCACTTTTCATACTTTAAATTATTTCAGGACTCTCATTAGTTACAAATATAGTCCAGGAAGCATCCATTCGAAAGTGTATATTCCTAACCTCATTGTTTTCAACACATGTGAAGATTGTGATAATAGGTTGCCCAATAGCCTCTTTTCTTCACCTAATAGTGTTTCTTGAAATTATTTCCTTATCCATACATTCAGAGCTACCTTTTCATTTCTAGCCATTGTATAGCATTTTAGAGAGTGTATGTACCACCATTTAGTTAAAAGATCATATCAGTGGATGTTTAGATCAGTTCTCAATAAAATCAATATTCTTGGGCATTTTTCTTTGTGATCTTGTCAAATCATTTCTTCTTGTGTTGCCCAGTAGTGTAACTGTGTAATCTGGGAGTCAATTGTTGGATCAGATTTTACCAGATGTCTGCTCGTTTCTTCTTTCAGTAAATATTTACTAAGCCTGGACTATGGCTCATGTTCTGTTCTAGGTGCTAGAGATACCTGGTGCACCTGGCAGGCATCGGTTCTGCCTCCATAGAACATACACTCAAGGAGGGGGAGACATACAATAAACATGCACATGTATGAACAAGCCAGGTAATTTTAGAGAGTGGTGGTGCTTCAGAGAAGACAAACACAGTGGTATGATAAAGAGCAACTGGCAGGTGGAACAAAGGTGGTTGTATCAATCAGAGCTCAGCCAGAAAATCAGAACTAGCAGGAAATATATATTCAGAGATGTATTGCAAGGAATTGACTTGTGCACTTGTGGGGCCTGGCTTGGTAAATCCAAAATTCACCAGGCAGGCTGGCACTTTGGGGACAGATGGAAGCTGCTGTCCAAGTGCAGGACTTCTTTTTCTTTAAGAAAACCTCCATTCTGGATTTAAAGCCTTCAATTGATTGAACCAGGTCCACCCATATATCTAGGATAATCTCCCTTTCTTCAAGTCTATTGATTTTGGGCTTTATTCACATCTAAAAATACTTTCACACAAATATCTAGATTAATCAAGTTTTTCTAAAAGAATTATTTATTTGATTTTATTTATCATTATTATTATTTTTAACTTGCTACAGGGCCTGTGCACTCACCAAAGAGAGACACACAGAGAGAGGAAAAGTGAGAAAGCAAGCCGTCAGGTCTGAGACTCGAACCACAGTCGGCCAAGTGAGAGTCCAGCACCTTAACCACCATGCCACCTGCTGACCCTAATGAGCTTTTTTTTATAACCTAACCAAGTTGAAACATCAAAAAGACTATCCAGTGTTCTATATGATATAGTTTAAAAGAAAAAAAAAGTCATGTTTAAACCAAAACCTGAAGAAAGGGAAGCCAACCAGAAGGAGAAATAAGTACTAGAAATAATAGTAAGCCTAATACTGGAAATAACACGGCATGCTTAACGTGCTGTAGGAAGGCCAATGTGCCTGGACTATTTTAAGTTGGGATAAAAGAAGGGCAAAATTACATGGGGGATGCAAAACTATATGGACCTCTTAGGTTACAGAAACGTGTGTGGATCGTATCCTAACGAATATAGGAAACTGTTACAAGTTCTAATCAGCAGAGCAGCAAATTAACACAATTTTTTCAAAATAAAATAAATTTTCTGTGCCAGGGAATTCATTGGAAGAAAATCCAGGTGAGAATGGGTTGTGGCTTGTCTGGGATGCTGGCGGGGGGGGGGGGGGGGTGGGGGTTGGGAGATGGAGAAAATAATTGGATAGATTTGAGAAGCATTTTGGAACTGAAACAAGACAGACACTGCCACTTAACTGTTGGTATTTATTCTCCACTTTTTATTTGCAAGCAGAAAACTAGTTTGGTTTAAGGTGGAATATCCTCTATTACAATATTCATTGTCCCCAGTTATCCTTGTGGCTGGAGTTGATCATGGAGGTATAAGAGGAGGATTCTGGGGAGGCATTCTGGGAAAGACCGTTTTAAAGACAATTCAATTGGCTTGATTTTTTGCCTCTTTGCCCTTCCACTTTATCCCTGCCTAAAATAAGGATGCAATTTTACATACAGCAACCTTCTTGCAATTGTGAAGGCAAAAGCCATACAACGTGTGCATATGCATTCATGTATATGTTTATACTGAAAAAGAGTTCCTACCTGCATATCTATTAGTATTGAGAAACGGAATCTGTGATAAAGGAACTAATTTGCTGGGTCTGAACTTGAGGTATAAGAAGTGAAAGTTCTAGGGACCGGCAGTTAGCGTAATGGCTATGTCACTGGACTCCCACGTAGTCGACCGCGGTTCGAGTCCCGGACCTGGTGGCTTAAACTCACGCCGGGCGCGTGTGCGTGTGCGCCCAAGATCCCAAAAGGAGAATGGAGGAGAAGGGATTGCGGCGTGGCCATCCCCCCTGGGGGGTGATTTCTCACTTTCTATCTCTCTGTCTCTCTCTGTCTGTCTGGCAAGCGTACGCGCCCTATAGCAAAAACCTCTCCAAAAAAAAAAAAAAAAAGAGATGAAAGTTCTAGAAGTTTCTTCTCCTTCTCTCTTGACAAACAGAGCATTCATTTCTCTTCTTTTGACAAGATTCAAGTAGGCCTTGATGTAGACATAGCTGGTTAATCTATTATTATCCCATCTATTGTCTTCATAATTCTTTTGGTGCATTTGCATCTTACGGAACCAGATCAGAATAAACAGACTCCTGGAATTGTCCCAAATTTTGGCACTGGCATCTATCTCTTAACAATTTCCAGAAGAGATGGTGAAAAAAGAAACAATGGTTCATTCTGGGTCAGCTTCCACCGCAACTGATTGCTGTTAGCATCAGAATTTTTCTGCTAATGGTGTCTTTAGAGGAGAGAGAGGGAGGTTTATGGGTGTGATGGCATAATCTCTATTCATTCTGAAAGGACGTAAGACACTCAACAGAGATGCTTACAAGCTGATGCTTTTGGATTTTTCTTTATTTTTTAATTTTTTTATCTTTTCCAGTTAGTGTTGTTAAGAAGATGGCTCCAGCTTGTTTTACTTGTTGCAGTCAATGTCAAAGTGGCCTTGGGAATGACAGGAACCACGAGTGTATTTGTAACATCCCTTGCTGTGAAACTTAAAACAGTGGCCCTGAAGAATCATTTGCTACACCAAATGTTTTGTTCTCATAGCTCTGGTTGCCCAGTTGTCATCTTGTTTACAAATGAGAGACTAGCATACAAGAAGAATAAAGGCCTACTTTTTTAAAAGTGCAGATTCTAGGGCTGAACATTCAACTAATAAATCTGAAAATTGAGACAAGCAGTTGGTGTAATGGCTATGTCGCTGGTCTCCTATGTAGTTGACCACAGCTCAAGTCCCGGACTCAGTGGCTTAAACTCACACCGGGCATGTGTGCATACGTGCACAAGATCCCAAGAGGAGATTGGAGGAGAAGGGATTGCAGCATGTTAATTCTCCCTGGGGGGTGATTTCTGGCTTTCTGTCTCTCTGACTCTCTCTGTCTTTCTGGTGAGCGTATGCGCCCTATAGCAAAAACCTCTCAAAAATAAATAAAGATAAAAAATGAATAAATTAGAAACTTTAGGGGTTGCAACCAAGGAACTCACGTGTGATTCTGATGACCCGTGGTTTTTTCTCACACCCAGCACTCCATGGTATAATAATGTCTCCTGGAAACAAAAAAAGAATGTGGCCTACTGAATAATCCAAAACTGAAGTCTATTGAACATGGTTAGGTCAGGGCACCACACAAAATCTAACAGGATTAGAGAACATGCAAAGAAGCAGCTATCAGTTCAATCCTGTTCACTGAGAAAATCAAGTCAATTTATACAGTAAAAGTTTCCAGAGTGATACAGGATAACACAAAGTGTGAAAAATTAAATCAGCCCTAAATGCTGAAGATAAGAGTGCTTGAAGAATAATCAGAGTTGGGCGGGTACCACTTCTGGCAAGAAAATTAGTTTGGTTTTTAATACTGAGAAACTACCCATCTGCATAGGAAATGCAGACTTGGTGAGAGTTACATGTTATAATTAATTATTTTCAGCCCGGAAACAGAAGCATGAATAGGTAGACATATCGTATGTGAGATAACATTTCCAAAGTGGAGGAGGAAAAAAATGAGCATTTAATCAACTGTATTGTGGCTTTCCATTTCAATAAGAGTTAGATGTATACCTTACATCCTGTACAAAAGCAATTTTTAGGTGGATTAAATACCTTAAGATAAAGCATAACATGACACAAATATTAGAAAAATATTTTTTATAATTTTAAGGATAAGAAAACACTCCTAAGCAAGATAGAAAACCAAGAAGGTATAAAGAAAATGATTTAACAGATTTGACAACACAAAAATGAAAAACCTGCATTACAAAAGATACCATAAACAAAGTTTAAACAAATCATTAGCCTGAGAGAAAATATTTATAACAAATATAATAGATGAAGGAATCATATCTAGAATATAGTATTACTGCAGGTCAATAAGGAATGGCCAAACATCTCAGTAGGAAATAATTAAATAAACAAAACCAAGGGAAAAAAAATAAGTCATGAGTAAACCTGAAATAGGTTTAAGCGTTTTTGAATTCTAAAGCAACAAAAACTATAATATCAAATATTTAACAAATATTAACAATGTTAATGTTAGAAGGTTAATGGGTGCTCTCAGACACTGCACCCATAAATATATTGAAAAATAAAAATCCATATACTCAGAATCAAAAGTTCTGTTTCTAAGAATCTAGTCTCAGAAAATACCAGTGCCGCTGGATTCCCAGACGACTGATTGTGGTTCAAGTCCTGGACTTGGCGGCTTGTTTTTTCCCTTTCCCTCTCTCTCTCTCTCTCTCTCTGTCTCTGGTCAAATGAATAATATTAAAGAAATAATTATTTTAAAAGAAAGAAAAGAAAATACCAGTGCCAATACTATGAAGATGAATATCCAGAAAAAGATTTAAAAAAAGTTTCAAATTATAATTGTTTGCAGTGGCAAAAAAGAAAAATTAGAAACATTTAAAATGCCCATTATAAATGGATGAAAAATAAAATATGGTAAGCCATACAATGAAACTAACACTACTTTTTATAAATGAGGTACAGGTGGACTTAGCTCTAGTTTTCTTAAGTGCAAAGTGCAAGTTACAGAACACTATAGATAACAGTACTTGAATTAAAAACTATAGATATTGGGACCAGCAGATGGCATACTGGTTACATCACTCACTAGACTCCTACATAATTAACTGTGGTTCCAGTCCTGGACCTGGCAGTTTAAAACATGCTGGGTACGTGTGCATACGTGCCAAATATCCCAAAAGGAGAATGGAGGAGAAGGGATTGCAGCATGGCAATCTCCCCTGGAGGGTGATTTCTTGCTCTCTGTCTCTCCGGCGAGCACACATGCCCTATAACAGAAATCTTCCTCAGAAACAAAATGAAACAAAAACAAAACTGTGGATATCAATATATACATAAGTGTACCTGCATGTCCAGAGTGTATATGCACATTCACTATTTAATGCAAGCTATTTATTTATAGGGAAAGGAGTCGGATTAGGGGAAGGACAATGAAAGGGGCTTCAAAATTACTTTATAATTCTGAATTTAGAACTGTTACAAAAATAACATATAAATATGTTACTTATGTGGAGGTTTTGTTTTGGTTTGGTTTGGTTTGGTTTGGTTTGGTTTTTGCCATAGGGTGCATGCATTCTCCGCAGAGAGACACAGAGAGGAAATGTGGAAAAGCACCCTCCAGGAGGGACAGCCACACCACAAACCCTCCTCTCTTCTCAGGATTTTAGGCATGCACACACACTAGCCTGTTGTGATTTTAAAGGATCCAGGACTCCAACCGCAGTCAGTCATTTGGGAATCCATCACCTTAACCACCGTGCTACCTGCTAGCCTCTTACTTATGTGCTTTTAAAATGAATTTTTAAAAACTTTTTAGCTAAGAAAGTAAAAAGTAATACCTAATCATTGTTAATCATCCTGTTGTATAATATTTTCTATTTTGAAATATGGATGCATATTTTAAATACACTTAAGGCATTTATTTATTAAAACATTCTCTGCCAACACTTCACTTGAGCTTAAAATTCAATTGGGTCTTTACATTTCTCTACTGAGGTCACCACCTCAGCTATTCCATGAAAACCCTCTTTCCAGCCTCAGTGTGACCAGTATCCACACTGGAGGCCCGTGGTCAGCCTCTGTTCCTCAGTTGAATCAACTAGCTGTTAATACTGCTCTACTACAAGGTAAAAGCTCCTACCTCAAACTTATTGGAAAAGGAGTGAAAATTCTGGAAAGTGCACTTTAAGAAGAGGTACTTTATGCTCATGTAAAGAAACCAGTGAGTCCTCTAAGGATGATTAAAGGGAGTATTTTACAGGGAAGCACGTGATTTGGAGTGAAGAATTCAGATGTGGCTCTGCTGGTCCAGGCTGTTAAGAGTCTTCTTATTCCTCCTGTGGGTCCCCTTCATCTGGTATCACAAAGCCTTCATCCATGGCATAGAGAATGTCTATAATCCTCTTCAATACAGGGCCATTTTCCCTCTCGTTCTCCTGGAAAATCGATTCAATGTTCCTTAGCTTTCCAAAGTAAAAACCTCTCTATCTCTAAGTTGTCGACAATAAATTTCAATACTTTGACCTGCTGCCTCAATTTAGGGGCTTTGTCCTGATGGTTGCCCACACCAGGATTTTTTCCTATCACACCTGAGCCAGTCTTAGGAGTTGCAGAAGTTCTCTGTTTTGACATGGGCCTCCGCGGGGCTACACTGAGAGAGCTGAAAGGTTTCTTCCGTGTATTCAGAGCTACAGCAACAAGGCAGGGAGCCACTGCAGTTTCTTGACTTAGTCTGGCAGCTGCAGGGTCATAGTCTGTTCCACCATCTTTGCATCAACAAACTTCTTGAACCACTGAACAGAATCAAAACTGTCCTGAAACTTTCCTAATTTGTCCACAGGCACTATTTTGTCAACATCCATTCTCTTAAACCCTGCCTCTAGTGTTTTGAAGTTCTGGATGGATCGTGTTCTAGCTTTGCTTGGAGTTTTACTTTCTTCAAGGCAATGGAGCCAGGGAACAGCAAGTCCAAGAACTGACAAGAAGCTGCCCCTGAGCACAACCGTTCGGTCTTTGCCAGATTCAACTGCAGATATTCATTGATCCAAGCCAGCAGGACATGTCGACTTACGTTATCACTGATGACCGAGGTAGAGTACAGGTTCGCTGCCATCTTTGGCTCTCAAATCGCGCAAGGCTTGGGTTTGGTCTTCGTCATGTTCACGCCGTCCAACCCTACCTGCGTGCTGACCTCACACGCACCCCACCCCCGCCCACATGTCAGACACAAAGCTAGACTTCAAGTCTTAATGTAATGAAAATATACATACATACACATGTATTTTTAAGAATTATTTTATTTAATTTTATTCATTTATCCACTTATTTATTTTTAACTTGACCAGACAGGGACAGAGAGAGAAAATGAAAAAGCAAGCCTCCAGGTTCAGGACTCAAACCGCAGTCGGCCCTTAACCACCACACCATCTGCTGGCCCCACATAAATATTTTTGAATCCTATTATTTAATTCTAGATGTTCTGCACATATATAATTTTTGGCAATTCCACAATATTTTATTATGTAAATTTACCATAAAGTTTAACTATTCCTTCATTTTTTGACAGAGATGTCTTCCTATTTTTTCATATATATAAAAATATATCTGTAAATTATATATTACATATATAAATCTTCAATGACGTTTCCCATCCATCAATTTATTTTTCTTTTTAATTGCCAGAGGGGACACGTGCTCACCAGAAAGAGAAAGAGGGAGAAAGCACTGCCCATGGAGGCATAGTCATGCTGCAATCCCTCCTCCTCTATTTTTCCATACTATCAGGTTTTGAGGCACAAACACACATCCACACATCCATACACACATACCATGTTTTCTTTCTTTCTTTCTTTCTTTCTTTCTTTCTTTCTTTCTTTCTTTCTTTCTTTCTTTCTTTCTTTTTGAGAGAGAGAGATATTTTCGCTACAGGGTGAGTGTACTCACCAGAGAGAAAGAGACAGAAAGCAAGAAATCATCCCCCAGGGGGGATGGCCACACCACAACCCCTTCTCCTCCATTCTCCGCTTGGGATCTTAGGCATGCATCCACTCGAGCCCAGCATGAGATTTATGCCACTGGGTACGGGACTCAAACCATGGTCAACTACGTGGAGTCCAGCGATGTAACTATTACATCATCTGCTGGTCCCGTACACACACCATGTTTTCAGCAGCCTGGGCCATGACCACTAGGCTTTGGGGCGCCCTCCATCTATCGACATCTGATTATATCTCCAATTAGTTCTTCTCCCTAGAGGTAGAACTCTTGATTAAACAGTAGAAATCTTTTTAAGTCCCCTTTTTCTCTGTCCTACTTAAAAACACTCTACACAGGACTTAAAATAAAAGTAGATTGACAACCCCATAATTATTTGCCCAATGATTAGCTCTCCTGCCATGTATAAGCTACCAGAAGGCAGAGCCCATGCCTCACCAGTACCTGCCGGTCCTAGAAGAACAAATCTTGCCAAGCTTTGCTTTAAACACCAAATTCTGTGAAAGTAAATTATTTCAGTTCATTACAAGAGGGCAAGACTCCTAAAAGGACCGTGCCTTGTACAGAGAAGATGACATTAAACTAGGAAGTAGATGATTTAAGTTAAATTGCACCCATAACTTGGGTCACCTTGAACAAGTCATTTAACATCTCTGAGCTCCAATTAACACATACGTGAAATGAGGATAATAACGTCTGCCCTTCTACAGGACTACCATGAGAATTAATGAAATAACCTATGAGGTTAAGTTTCAGCTTGATGGAGACCTGGGGTATTATCAAGATTGAGATATGTCTTGCAATGAAATGAAAATGAAAAGCTACTTGGGACAACTCATTGCTTTTTTTCAGGATGCAATTTCTTCAGATTCTTAGAAACATTTATCATTTCACCATATCTCTGGCATAGACATAGCAGAGCCAAGAGGAACTAGAATGATTCCCTCACTCTGAGGTCTCAAGAAACAGAGTTATGCTTCAAGAAAGGAAACAATTGCTTCAGTCTTGAACTTAGTGCTAGGTTTTAACACACATCTAAGCGTCACATCCCACCACATCATATCTAAAAGTCACATAGTGGATACTTTTCAGAGTGTAGGTCCAGTATTCTATGTCTTTGTCATTGTTTCCTTACCCAGAGCTGTGGTCCCTGAAAGCCATTTTGTGCCCCAAAGCCCTGTGGTCATGGCCCAGGCAGTTTGAAAACATGGTGTATGTATGGGACCAGCAGATGATGTAATGGTTACATCACTGGACTCCACGTAGTTGACCACGGTTTGAGTCCCATGATATGAACGTCACCCTCTGGTCAGAGATGATTGGCCAAGAAATGGATTGCTTGACCAATCAGAGTATCTCTGATTGGACCAATCAAAAGTCTTTCTCTCCAAAAGCTTGGAAAAAGTCAGCCTCTCTATTGACTGAAGATCTGTCTTTTGTTTGTTTGTTTGTTTGTTTGTTTTGGGCCAGAAAGCACATGTGCTCACCAGAGAGAGACAGAGAGAGGGCAAGAGAAAAAGTATCCCCCAATGGGGCAAGGTCATACCACAATCTCTTCTCCTCTATTTCTCCATCCTGTCTGAATTTGGGGCATCCACACATGCATGCCTGGTGTGTTTTTCAAGTCACTGGGTCCAGGATTGAAGCTACATGGTCGGCCATGTGGGATCCAGTTCCCTTACCCACTAGCCCGTGGGACTGACCCAAAAGCTGTATCTTTTTTTTTTTTAAGGACACTTAGAAATCTGATCAATTAAGCGTTTCACTCTAAATACTTAATAAATTTACAAAAATTTCAAGTTGTCTTCAATGTCATTCTTTTAGGAGATTATGTCAGTTCCTCTAATTCTTAGCTGTAGCTTCTCAAAAACCTTCAATAACCCCTGTAAATGTCAAAAAAAATCTCTCCCACCCACTTGCCTAGACACCTGAACAGGATTTATTGATAAATGGGACACCTTCAAATCACTCTCACATTCTTTCTATAGCTCTCACCTACAAAAACTTTCAGATTTGAGTTCATCCATTGCCTGGGACTTGCTGAAATGAAAGGCTGAGCATGTGCTATTTAAATTGTTATTTTTTTTCTCTTATTTATTTATCTTCTGGGTTTTTTTTAAATTTTTTGGTAGAATTGAATTTGTATAAGTTAATTGTGTAAATAATATGCCCCTATTGTGTAGCTGATTCCATGGGGTAAGTTACCTTGGTGGTAGCATGTTTGTTATAGAAAAGGTTAGGAAGAGTTCATTCTTGGACAGTTTAGAAGCATTTCATGATCCACTCAAAAACTGCCCTTGTTACAATCAAGCAGAGATAGTGAGTGTTCACCGTGGTTGGTGGGAAGTGGGCTTTTCTTCCTCAGAGGTGATCACCACTGAGAGCAACAGAAAGAAAGGGGAAGAAAGGGACTTCTAAATTCCAGGCAAGACTTCTTCAATACCAGCTCTATTATTCAAAGTCAGTTGTGGGTTTGTTTTGTTTTTTAGAGAACTCTGAAGCTTTTTGTCATCAGCCATTTCTGTTCTATGTACCACCTTCTTTCTGCAAGTTGTACCCTTTCCCCCTAACCAGACCTGAGCCTGAAGGTTAACTTTCCTTGATTCCCACTGTTGATAAATCTGAAGCAGGGAGGGTCCTCCAACACTAGCACGCAGAAAGAGTAAGATGACTGCCTCAACAGAGATAGAGGAAAGACTACTGGGGCTGCGGGATTAGGGCTCCCATCAAACTTGTATCTTTTAATCCTGTGACAGCATCATAACTTTCTTCTTTACAGTCACGTAAAGTATAATTTGGGCATTCCATTCACCCTTGTCCTAATTTAGAAGCTAAAATTTATCAGTAGTAGGAAGACTCAAAATCATCCCTGTTATGTATTCTGGTGTGTGCCCACTCTCTCTTGTTCAATTTCTCTCTCTCTGGTCACTCCGTTTTTAATCATGCACATAAAGGGTAGGCAAATTCACAAAACACTTATCATGAACAATTTGCCCCCTGCTGTCAAAATTAAACAATGCAAAACAAAACAACATAATAGTGTGCTTTCTCATCCACAACTCCCACTCTTCACCAGCTGTTGACATTTTATAAGCCAACAAAACTGGCTTGTGGTGGGATAAAATGGCATGTACAAAACAGAAAGGAGTCACTTCCTGGGCCAGCAGCTCACTTGGATACAACCAGGAACTAAGTATGGCATTTTCTGAGCGTTTGGAGAGGAAGCTGGCTCTCCTGGCAGCAGGCACAGACAGCAGACACTGTGTGCTCTGTGCCACTCCATTCAGTGAGACATCATTCTGAAGAAGCCCACGTCACCAATACGGAAAGTCCCCAAACAAGTATTTTGAATAATGGCCTTTCAGAGAAAGTTTATACAGATGTCTTCCCTACCTCCCACCATCCCCCACAGAAGGAGCCAAGAAGCCAGTCTGGAGGGCAGGAAGGTAAGATTCTCCCAAGAAGGAGGAAACTGGGAAGAGAGAAGAGGGAGAAAAAGAGATCATTCTATTGGTCTTCTGATGGCTTCCCTGTTCCTGGTTCCCCTTGTTCTTCAGTTAAACAAGACACTCAGCTCCAGCAGCCTTAAAATCAATTGCCCTTTGTTTTTCTAAAGTTGGCTTGAGTGAAGTTCTGATACTTCTAAGAAAAGAAGTCAAAATAATAATAATATTCTTTACTATTCTCCTTTTTCAATAAAGAAACAGAGAGAGGATGAAGGTTAAGTAACTTGCCCAAGGCCACATGGTTTTCCCTCTAAGTTCATCTAATTCCAAAGCCCAGGCCTCTTCCACCGAGTAAATGAGAACAGGAAGAGGCTAAGCTGTTGTAGCCTGAACCATCAGGGTATGCCTCTTCATGGATCCCCTTCCCTCTCCACAAGAAGTCATCTCTCCTGAGAATCTCAGCCAGCTCTGTAGCTTCGCAGTTAGACGCTGTGCAAAGGAAGCTGGATCCCACATGGCCGACTAGGAGTCCCAATTATGGTGGCTTCATGCCAGGGGTGCACTTTCGTGCCCAGGATCCTGATGGGCTGGAAAATTGGAGGAAACGGAATCGTAGCATGACCAAGCCCCGGGGGAAGCTCCTCTCTTGAGCATGCATGTTCACGTGCAAATGTCCACACTCTCTGGCATTAAAGAATCCTTAAAAAAAAAAGAATCTCTTTCATCATTTATTCATTGTTCTGTGCTCCCCAGTGATTCATTTGTATTCCCATATTTCGGTGAGAACAAACACTCCACCACCAGCCACAGTCCTCATGGTGAGGAGGGACTTGAAAACAACAGATTTTGGTACATCACCTCTCGATCTGAGGGTGGACAGGGTGCCTACTGTTTACCCCTGCTTTATTTAATTGTGTAGTTAGAGATTTAGAAACACGTTGGGAACCAGCAGTTAGCGTAATGGCTATGTCGCTGGACTCCCACGTAGTCGACCGCGGTTCGCATCCCAGACCCGATGGCTTAAAACTCACGCCGGGTGCGTGTGCGTGTGTGCCCAAGATCCCGAGAGGAGAATGGAGGAGAAGGGATTGCGGCGTGACCATCCCCCCTGGGGGGTGATTTCTCGCTTTCTGTCTCTATGTCTCTGTCTGTCTGGCGAAAACCTCTCCAAAAAAAAAAAGAAACACGTGGCTAATTTAAGTCCTGCAGTCTATCAATCATAATATTCTATTTTCCTTCCCAACTTGTCTCATACTCAGGAATTTCTAAAGTACAGGAAGGAGCCTTGCCACTGAATAGAATGTGTGCATTTGAATTTTCCTTATTTCCATGAAAATTAAAGGAAGAAAATATGTCGCACCCATAGTAATATCATCCTAGCACTACCATCATTAGGAATTTGATACATTTCTTTCATCCTTTTTCTTAAGCATCTGTTTCATACAAAGTTGTTATCTAATTTTGTAACACACTTTTTAAAATCTTCACATCATATCATAAGCATTTTCCATGTTGCTGCATGTTCTTCACAACCATAAATCTAAGGATAGACCAATTTTAAGAACGTGGCATAACTGTGGTGGATGTTTGCAAGGTGTTCTGCGTCTAGCTGCCTCTCTCCAAAGGTCAGCATGCTAATCATTAGGAGCCGAGCCAAGCATTCTCTTTCTGCATTCTCTGAAAGTCAGGACATAGAAGCAGGATATGAGATCAGCCACACAATGCATTACGCCTGCAAGAGAGAAATACGAAGCAACAGGAAAATGAGAAACTGTTCTCTGCTGCAGAGGTGGCACTGCGGATTCGGCAATGGCAGCAGGGTGTGAGATAGCAGTGATACCGTAGACGGCATCATAGCCAGCCATTCCTGGCTATCTTGATGGCTTCCAGTTTTTACTGTTGTCAATAAAACTGTAATAATAATGTATGTCTAATTTCTTTCCATGACTTTTATGCATAAACCTGGAAATGAAATTTTCTGTCATATGTATCAATGTATAATAAACTTTACCAAAAAACTACCCATTTTTTAAAAGTAGCTCTAGTTTTATATTCTCAACAGCAATAAATGAAGTTCTGGTTTTTCCACATTGTTTTTTAAAAGAATTATTTATTTATTAATATTATTCTGTAGTTTGCTATAGGCCACATATGCTCAGCAGAGAGAAAAGGGGGGGGGGGATGAGAAAGCAAACTTCCGGGTCTGGGACTCAAACTGTGGTTAGCCATGTGAAAGTCTAGCACCTTAACCACCATGCCACCTGCTAGCCCTTCTCCATGTTCTTAGCAACATTTGATACTGTTAGCCTTTATCATTTTAGCCATCCTACTGGCTTTAATTTGTATTCATCTATGACTAATAATGCTCAACATCATTTCTTGTACTTTTTGACCATCAGGAAATCATTGTTTGTGAAGTTTCCACTCAGATCTTTTGCCCATTTTTTATTGTGTTACCATCCTCTTATCATTGCACTACTAGAGTTCTTTGTATATTCCAGATACAAATAATTTATCGTATATATGTACAGATGTAAATATTTATTTCTGTATGTACAAATATCTTTTTTCTAGATCTGTGGCTTGTCTCTTCATCTTCTTAATGTATCTTTTGAAAAACAAAAGTTTTAAACTTTGGCAGAGTCCCATATATTAATTTTTTACTAGTGCCTTTTTGTGTATTATATAAGAAATCTTTGCTTCCCCCAAGGTCATGTTTAGCTTTTACATTTAGGACCAAAATCTAATTTGGGTTCATTTTTGTTTATGATATAATGTATACACTGAGGCTTACATTTTGTATACAAATGTCTGATTATTCCAGCATTATTTGTTGTAATTGATTTTTAGCTTAATTAAATTTTGTTTAGAAATCAAACACTGTATGCTTTGCACTCCTGAGATTTAGCGAGGTTTTCTTTATGTTTCAGCATATGGTTCATTTTAATTGGGTGCTTGAAATTAATGTTTATACTCCAGTTTTTGGCTACATTGCTCTCTTCATGTCCTTAGGCAAATTTGTTGATTGCATTATTCAAATTTTGCATAGTTTGCTGATTTTTTTAACCCATTTATTTTATTAGCTATTGAAACAGATGGGATAAAATCCTTCAATATGATTGTGTTCCTGTTCATTTTTGCCTTATACACATTGAGTCCATATTATCGAATATATATGAATTTAGAATTCTTATACCATCTTGGTAAATAGAACCTTCTAAAATTATAAAATATCCCCTTAGGTCTACTAATCTTTGTGCCATAAATTTAACACGTTTTAATCTTTACATAGCTGCACCCAATTTTTTTCATTAGTGTTTGCATAGTATAACTTTTTTTACCCTTTTATTCTTTTTCAGATTCTAGTGTTTTTACTATGTCACTTGTAACATAAAGGCATACATAAGTCTTTAATTTCAATGTAACAGTCTGTGCCTTTCATTAGAGCATATAGTCTGTTTACATTTAATATAAACACTGATATATCTGGGTAGTTTTATGAGTTTTCTTTTTTTGGAATTATTTTATTTAACTTTATTTTTATTCATTTATTTATTTTAATTTGACCAGAGAGGGACAGATTAAGACAGAGAAAGTTAGGAAGCAAGCTGCCTGATCTGGGCATTGAACCATGATCGGCCATGTGGGAGTCCAGCGCCCTTAACCACCATGCCACCTGCTGGCCCATTTTATGAGTTTTCTAGGGCAGCTATGACAAGACACCACATATTGGATGGCTTAACCAATAGAAATGTATTTTCTCACAGTTCTGGAGGCTAAAAGTTCGAGCTCAATGTATTGGAAGGGTTTATCTCTCCTAAGACCTTTCTCCTTGGCTTGTAGATGGCCATTATCTCCCTCTGACTTCACATGTTCTTTCCTCTCTCTGTTCTACCCTTCTCATCTTACTGGGAGACCAGTTACATAGAATTAGGGCTCACCCTAATGATCACATTCATCCTTAAATATCTCTTTAAAGGTCCTGTCTCCAAATGCAGCCACATTCTCAAGTACTGGAGGTTACAACTTCAGTACACAAATTTGGGGGATACACAATTCAGTCCAGAACAATAGTAAATATACCCTCGACATTAAAACTACTGCCTGCCATGTGCTTTCTACTTGTGCCACCTGTTCTTTCTTCATTTTTTTTCTTTTTTTTTTTTTTGTCTTTTCTTATTTCATTTCAGATTTTCTAATTATTATTATTCCATCTTTTCTCTGTTAGGGTAAAAGTTACCCACTCATTAACCATTCTTTTACTGTTACTTGGAAATTACACCATGTACCCTTGACTTATCAAAGTACAATAATAATAGATGCTGTCACTGTCTTGATGGATAATACAAAAACCCTAGAATCTTTTAACTCTATTGATCCCACTTCTATCTATGTTTTTGTTGGCCTATATTTTAATTCTAAATATATTGTAAACTCCACAATAAATTATTAGTGTGTATGCAATCAATATGAACTTAAATGTATTCACATATTTTTCTGGAAATAAAATTTCCTGCTTTATCTCTTGCACTATCCTGTACGACACATAGAAACACATCTGTCCATCCTCTTGTGAGCTGGGTAGAGGCAGGACTAAGATTCCAAATTCTTTTTTTGGAGTCTTAAGAAAGACTGAAATCAGCAGAAACTTCATTATCAAGAAGTAAATCTGCAGGACCAGCAGTTAGTGTAATGGTTATGTCGCTGGACTCCCATGTGGTTGATTGTGGTTTGAGTCCTGGACCCAGTGGTTAAATTCACACCGGGCGCGTTTGTGTGCATGCCCAAGATCCCGAGAGGAGAATGGAGGAGGAAGAGAAAGGATTGCAGTGTGGCCATCTCCCCTGGTGAGTGATTTCTCGCTTTCTGTCTCTGTCTTTCTTTGTCTTTCCAGTGAGCACACGCATCCTATAGCAAAAACTTCTAAAAAACAAACAAACAAAAAAAAAAAAAAAAAAAAAAAGTAAATCTGGAAAGAGGTAAGTTATTAAAATCTATCTACACAAAGACCTAACTTCTGCCATACCTGATGAAAATGGTTCATTTCTGTTATGCTTGTTTTGTTTGGTTGAAGAGTGGTCTAGATGGCAAAAAAAAATCAAAGATGTAATAAAGGATGAGTAAACATGTAAGGGACGAAGTATAATCTGCAAGTGGAAGAGGGACTCTGTAAACTCCCTCCCCAACAAGAGTTAGCTGGATGACATGATAGCCACCAGTCAGAGCTGGAATTCAGAAGTTGCTAGATGTTCATCACTCCCAAGTTTAGGTTCCTGGACTAAAAGAGAAGCCCAGAAATCTTACTAGTGACAGCAGAGCAAGTGTCCTTCATATTTATGAATGCTATGGTGATAAGATTCAGCTTAGAGTACTGTAAATATTGTCAGTCCTTGCTCATGGGCTTGTAAAAACCTGTCTAGAGCTTTGCAATTCATGCATATTCAGGCCCGATTAATGTAAATGAGCTGTGTGCATAGGGTGAAAAATATTCTTTCCTTCATCAATTCCAAACCACTTACTTTATTCCAGACATGTCATACTTTTTCATAGAATTCCTGTTGTGATGGTGACAGGGGCAGCCTAACCTAGACTTTCCACAAGAAGCATTTGGGAACATTTTACAAGTGGCCATGCCTCAAGTCTTGTACATTAACACCAGAGTCTGAGGTTTGCTAAATCAACATACTCAGAATAAAATATGTTAGAGCCATAATTTCTATGGTGAAGAGCATGATAGCAAATTTACATCATAGGCTTTGCCTGCTTTTAGGTCTTGAAATCAATTAAATAAAGGTCTTTGCCTCTCTTGAATTGTTTTAATCTTTGTAAAAAAGAAAAAATTAAAGGACTTCCTTGAAGATAAATCAGATGAAGAACTTTCAGAAATTTAATGCTACTTGTATGATTATTGTTATAAGTTAACATTTATTCTGTGCTTGCCAAGGACCACGTATTCCTTGTACTCGGCTCTTAGTATACATTATATTTTCTCATCCAACATTACAACAACACTACCATATAAATACTCCTATATCCCTCAAATTGGTAGGTTGAGTAGCTTGCCCAAGGTCAATGTTTAGGAAGTGCTAGAGCCAGGAATCAAACATGGCTTTCCCACCCTGGAGCTGAGGGCCTTTACCACCATCCTGTACTACACACCTAAAGAAGTTTGCCACCAGTATTAGCTAAATGATTGAATGAATTCCCATTAGTTTGTTTTGCCTCATTACAAGCTCACATAGAATGGGCATTCACATAGCCACTTTTTTGGGGTTTTTTTGGAGAGGCTTTTTTTTTTTTTTTTTTTGCTATAGGGCACATGCACTCGCCAGAGAGACAGGAAAACAGAAAGCAAGCGAGAAATCACCCCCCAGGGGGGATGGCCACGCCGCAATCCCTTCTCCTCCATTCTCCTCTCAGGATCTTGGGCACACACGCACACACACCCGGCGTGAGTTTAAGCCACCAGATCTGGGATTCAAACCATAGTCGACTACATGGGAGTCCAGTGACGTAGCCATTACACTATTTACTGGTCCCTATAAGCCACATTTTTAAAACCATGACCTAGCAAAGTTAGCAGGTGTGTCTGTTATCCTCCCTCTTCTCCTCCAGTGCTGGCTCTCCCACCTCTCTGGACTCCACACTTCTGTGCTGCAGGTTGAGAGAATCTGAATACAGAAAGACAAATATGAGGAATAGCTTTTAGGAGAACGATAGCATTTCTAATACACGTACAGGGTAGAAAAAAAGTCAGAAGATATGTAAGTAGACCCATATAGATTACATAGCAATTCTTCTTGGACATCAGCTTTTACATGTGTATGTGTTATGTGTATGTATATGTGTGTGTGTGTAGAGAGAGAGAGAGCTTTGTAATTCATCAATACTCAGGCCCAATTAATGAAAATGAGCTGTTTATGTGTGTGTGTGTTTGTGTGTATATACACATATATATCAGATTACCACTGCGCCACTGAAGGGTGATATATATGTAATTTGACAGAGGGTGTACACGCTCACTGGAGAGAGATGACAGAGAGAGAGGGAAAGTGTGAAAGCACCCTCCCATGGGGGATGGTCATGTCGCAATCGCTTCTCCATTTCTCCCTCCCCTTGGGATTTTGAGCACACACGCACAGACAGACATCTGGCATGTCTCTCAAGCTGCCAGATTTGAAATTCAAACAGCACAGTTGGCCACAAGCTAGCTCCCCTCCCCCATTTTAACAGCAAAGCTATTTTATGCTTATTGGTTGAAAAGAGTGGGGTGATAAATAAAGAAGGAAGCAGAGAAAAAATAGTATTTTCCTGGCTATAATACCTTAAAACCCTATAATGTTAGAGGTCTAAAAAAACCCTCAGCTTACACAAAAGATTTCTTGGAAAACATTTTGAATAAGAATAGGGCCATGTACAGGGAACAGCAGATGTTGTAATGGTTATGTCACTGGACTCCTACACAGTTGTCTGCCGATCAAGTTCAGGACCCAGTGGCTTGAAACTCACACTGGGCACATGTACATACATGCCCAAAATCCCAAGAGGAGGATGGAGAAGAGGGGACTGTGGTGTGTCCTCCCACCCCCCATCAGGAGGTTATTTCTCACTTTCTGTCTCTCTGCCTCTCCAGTGATCACATGCACCCTATAGCAAAAATCTCTCTAAAAAAAGCAATAAGGGCATGTACAAACCATACAAACAGGAACAAGGATGTTGCTATAATGACATACATGGGCCAACAAGGGAGGGGAAATTAGGCGGCAAATGTCATATCCAATGCCTATGTAACTGGATCACATTAAAGTATAGATAAACGCATGCAACATCTAGTTCCTCCGAATGTAATAACAATCCTGGGCAAGAATAAACCCCAAATTAACTGAGATTAAATTTTTCCACCCTAGTGAAATAGGGATTTGAGGGGCCAGCAGGTGGCATGGCAGTTAAGGCACTGGACTCACACATGGTCAACTGGGGTTCAAGTACTGAACCCAGCAGCTTGAAGATCACGCCAGGCACATGTGTGTGCATGCCCTAAATCCTGAGAGGAAAATGGAGAAGAAAGGACTGCAACATGGCCATCTCCTAGTGGGCGATTTCTCACTTTCCCTCTTCTATTTCTCTCTAGTCAGTGCATGCTCCCTAAAAAAAAAAAAAAAGAAAGAAAGAAAAAGAAAAGAAAAGAAAGAAAGAAAAAAGAAGAAAGAAAGAAACAGGGACTTGAAATCAAAATTAGATCAAATTCCATAAATATAAGTTATTTTCTTATCTACTCAAGCATATGGACTGAGATTCACACCTACATCAATTATATACAATTTATACAGTTGATCGCAGATCAAGAGAACACCAATGACAGACTTCTGTCTCAAAGGGCATCTTGGGAAAGGTAGGAAGAGCTTACAGGCCACGCATTTAGGAGTTTTCTGGACAGCAAAAGGGTCAGGCCATGCTTCACTGCCAAGCCAGCCCATGTGAAAAGACAATTTGTCTTTTTATAGAGATCCCAGAGCAGGGATGTCAAACAATTTCGAAATACTTCCTTGAGGAAAAGGCCGAGATATTACATAAAATTAAAAACCAGTTTGCAGCCCAAGGCCCAGGACTAATACTGAAGCTTTTCCAAATGTGTTCAGAATCCTGCTTCCCAGAAAAAGGGGAGCTATGTCTTTGTGCCCTGTGGACCTGATGCCTTTGTTTGCTTTTCTCTTTTAAAGGATCTAAATATGCTCCCTGTTCAGCTGAATCGTGTCCCTTCCATTTTCCAAATGTCTTGTTTCACCACCACGAGTTTGTATCCAACTTCATGCACACCCTGAACTCCCTTGATGCCTGGAGACAGGCAGGGGAAGAAAGGGCAAGAGAGATACATCTAGGGGGGACAAGCAGTTAGCATAATGGCTATGTTGCTGGACTCCCATGTAGTTGACCGCAGTTCGAGTCCCAGACCTGATGGCTTAAACTCACACCAGGCACGTGTGCGTGCATGCCCAAGATCCTGAGAGGAGAATGGAGCAGAAGGGATTATGGCGTGGCCATGCCCCCTGGGGGGTGATTTCTCGCTTACTGACTCTCTGTCTCCCTCTGCCTTTCTGGCGAGCGCTTGCACCCTATAGCAAAAAAAACTCTCAAAAAAAAACAAAAACAAAAAAGAAAAGAGAGAGAGATACAGCCAGCGTTTGCTTCCAGCTTATAAGAGGTTGTTGGCTTTTCTATTCAATGCACGGTTCAAGGATCAGCAGGCATCGCATCACCTCGGAGCTGGTTAGAAATACTGGATCTCGGTCCCCAACCCAGATCTACTTACTATGAATCGACATTTTTACACAAGAGCCCCAGGTGATTCAGAAAGCTCATGAAAGCGTGAGAAGCACTGGTCTAGAAAAGAAAGGAAAGCTAGCGAGCCAGCCTCCAGCTTCCGGATAAAACAAGTTCCCAGCTGCTCCAGAAGGAAGGACTTCTCGTGGTGAGAGCTCTTAGAATCATCTGATTGGCCTGGAGAAGGGTCCAGACTCTGCAATTAGTCCGCCTGAGTTAAAATCCTGGCTTCATTACTTACTGTTAATAGCTCTGGATCCTTAAGCAACGTGCTGTCTGGGTCTCAATTTCCTCATTTGTAAAATGGGACAGGGATGGTAACCATGGAACTTAGTTCTCAGAGAAGTTGTGAAGGTCAGATGAAGCCAGATGCATAAAACGTTCAAAGTTACGCCTGCTGCAACAAGCCCTGGGTAAATGTTAGCCATCGGTATTTCAAAGAGGAAATGTTTTACGTTTGGGATACCTAGCAAAGGTGCCTAAACCATCTTGAAGATTGCCTTGATGCTTGTCCTTCTTTCTCAACTACAGAAGACACATGAATGATTTTAACTGCTTCTGGCAGATCTATGCTAAGTGGTGAGCAGTGGAGTCAGTTTTAAGAAAGAACGACGTAAGTCACTGTTTCCAAAACTTTGTTCACTCCAGAACACCTTCATTCTCTTTTTTAGCCACCATATCCATATGCAATCCTTACATCTGACCTTTCTTTAAATCAGTTTACAACTAATTCACTTTTTTAAAAAGCCACTTCTTAAACACTAGATAAAGCCTATGAAATCCATGGTTTAATGTGCTAGTTGTATATTTTCCTAATCCACACGAAAGTGAAACTGTAACTATGGAAATACAAATGTTCACACATGCATAAAAATGTTCCTTAGAATGTCAGGCCGCCTCTTCATTCCTAGTTAGCATCTTATTAGCTCTCAGCTGCAGTTCTCGATGTGTTGACATTAAATCTCTCTGCCCAAGTGATTTGAGCAAGAAACTTTTGTTTCCAGTGTAATCCATCTCAGCTGAAGACCAGAGCTGCACAGAGCCTTGTTCAAGATAACACAGTCAGTGCAGGACAGAAAGAAGATCAGATCCCAGCGTTTCCATAATACAAACGTCCTTCCCGTCCTCGACAGCACTGAGATAACAGCTGCGTCAATGCCCTTATTCCTGCCCTCTGTGCTTGGTGACTTTTATCTTGTTCCTGTGATTGTTTCAAGTCCCCTTCCTTTTACATCAGCTATGACTGCTGGATTCATACAACAGAGCTCCAAGTAATCATTCCTAAATGTCACAGCTTTCATTTTGTAGTTTTCCCACATCAGGAGGGTCCCCATTTCTTTCAGTGTCATCAAGCTTTTTCTCACGTACCGAAAGCAAAGGCTTGACTTTCCTAGTAGCTCCTCGTCACAAAGCATCTCTGGAAGGATGTGTCTCACGGGCCAGAGTTCATTCTCTTCAAACATGCAAAGCTACTATAAAACAATGCATGAACAAGCTCTCAGGAGTGACGGCTTCCAGGCCAATTACTTCTTTTCCATGGTTTTTTATTCTTTTTTTTTTAGAATTACTTTACTTAATTTTATTTATTTTTAATTATTTATTTTAATTTGACCAGAGAGAGAAAGAGAAGGAAAGTGAGAAAGCAAGCAACCAGTACACCATGTGAGCGTCCAGCACCCCAACCACCATGCCGCACCATGATTTTTACCCTGTGGATTATCCAGTGATATTCTAGAAACGCTTGACAATAGAATTAATGGATGAGGAAGAAGATCAAATTAGCACTGCTTTATGGTAGGCATGAAAATGCTCTAACGGGACCAGTGATTGGCATAATGACTATGTCACTGGACTCCCATGTAGTTGACTGAGATTCTAGTCCCAGACCCGGGGGCTTAAATTCATGCAGGCTACGTGTGCGTGCATGCTCAAGATCCCAAGAGAACGGAGGACAAGGGATTGTGGCATGGCCATCCCCTCTGGGGTGGGGGGGGGTGATTTCTCACTTTCTGTCTGTCTCTCTCTGTCTTTCTGGTGAGTACATGCGCCCTATAGCAAAAACTTCTTCAAAAGAAAAAAGAAAATGCTCTAACGACATGAAATTATTGCCATTTGGTTTGATTGAGTGAATATCTGTTAAGGGGTCCCAACAAGCCTCAAATGCTAGATGCTGCATGGGTTACAAGAATGAGGTGTGGCATCTGACAGCCCTGTCAAGAAAGGGATGTGTCTATTCCACAGGGTCATCCAGTGAAACAGTTTTCAACTATGTTTATCTAAATCGGGCATTCTCTGTAGAGGCAATATTACCTCCAAGGGATAAAAATATTACCAAAATCTTGAAAGGAGAATAGAGGAGAAGGGATTGTGGAATGGCCATCCTTTCTTAGGGGTGATTTCTCACTTTCTCTCTCTATCTCTCTCTGTGTCTCCAGCAAGTGCATGTACCCTATAGCAAAAATCTCTCTAAGAATAAAAATTAAAAACTGTACTGCATGTGTATTATGAAATACTATATCTCAGTTAAAAGAACAAGAGACGGTGAGAAAGAAACTGACACAGTGAGGCCTCCTAACTTAGTATTGGTGGAAAAAGGCAATCTGGAAAATATATTCATACATGGATGATCACATTTATATTAAAACACACACACAAAAGATCTATATGCTTCATATGTGCATGTTGTGTACGTAAATGCAAAAGAAAATCAATGGAGAGTTACACACCGAAGTTACCTTTTGAGATAAGAATGAATCTTAGTGGGCCCAGATGGTAGCTCAGTAGAAAAGGCAACACTCTGAAAGGTCGACCCACACGGGAAGGTTGCCAGTTCAAGTCCAGAGGCATCCTGTATATTCCAGGCATGACTTGAGTGTCTATCTTCTGGGCTAGCTAAAAGCTGGGGGAATTGTGGTATCAAGATCTTATTGGGGTTTCCCTCTCTCCCTTTCTCATGGAAGAAATAAGTATGTAAACTTAAAAAAAATTAACTTGATAGTAGATGGTGGAAGAGATAAACAAGCTTTTTATTTATTTTTATTTTTTGTTTTGTTTTGGCATTTTGCAAAAGAATGAGTTATGAGTAACACATGAAAATAAAAGTATATGCATATTTGTAAAATTAGCCCTACTTCACCCATCTAAGATGAGAAATATTTTATCATCTGAAGAAAGAAAGATAAGATTTCTTCTGCCCTGAAGAAGGGATTCCATCACTTAATTCCTAATAAAACTGGAACTCAAAACCCAATTAAATTTTTATCTTTTTCATTGGATTATTTAAAGTGACATAAAGGTATGTACTTTGGGGGAAAAGTTTTCCCAATGTTTGGGAAAGTTAGGAGTAATTAAAGAAATAAAAAATTACAGACAGATCCATTTTACTACCTATAAACAAAATACTCTAGGCCACCATTCTGGAGTGCTGTTTGCAATGTGAGTCAAAATGTAAATGAGCCTCTCTTTGAACAAGCAGTTACAGTTCTAGAAATCACACAAGGATGTTTATGGCTGCATGCTTTACAACAGAGAAAAAAATTAGAACTCACTTAAAAGTCCATTAATAGGGAATTGAATATGCCAAATATGGCAGATATACACAAAAGACTCTCTGCATGCATTCTCAGTGATGCCTACAGTATTCATTGACACAAGGGTTCTGTGACTTATTATTACATAAAAAAGTAGGGTAGAGAAGAACACAGAAAATGACTTCACATTAAACTGACTATGTGTATATAGAGAAGTTTCTGGAAAGGTGCTTACTGAGATATTTTTTTAAAGAATTATTTATTTAATTTCATTTATTATTATTATCTTTTAATTTGCTATAGGGCATGTGTGCTCACAAGAGAGAGACAGAGGAAGAGAAGGAAGGTGAGAAAGCAAGCCACAAGGTCCAGGACTCAAACCACAGTCAGTCATGTGGGTGCCTTAACCACCACGCTACCTGCTGGCCCTTCTCACTAAGATACTAACAGAAGTTATCTCTAGCTGTTGGGACCTCAGATCATTTTTACTTTTTTCTTTAATACTTTCCTACATAACTTGAATTTCAATGAGTCCATGTGATGTGTACAAACTTAAAAAAAGCCATTTTAAATCAAAAGAACAACTAATAAAATAGAAGTAGGATGAGGCATATCTGATATAAGAGGGGGAAATGACAGAATGGGAAATATGCCTACATCTAAAGCAATAAACAAAAGACTTGAAATTGGGAGCATCAGAGCTAGAGACCCTTATCCCAGCTCCATCACTGACAGTGGGTGACTTTGACACTCCCCAAGCCCTCTTTCCTAATATGTAAAATGGTAATAATCCCAAAGTTTTTTGTAAGGATTAGATGAGATCACTATAATAATGACAATTATAGTTGAGCCTTCTGGTTAAACAAGATAGATTGAGTTTATCTCCACTCTCTCCTAAAGACACACTAAACTGAGAGGAATGAAAAAGATAATACAAAGAGAAACAGAAAAGAAAGGGAGATAGCATACATGAAAGATGCCATTCATGTTTGGGAGCTGGACAGTGGATTACATAAGAGGCAATCACCTTAGCAGGCAAGAAGATGCTAGAACCAAGCCTGCGGAAGATGCAACAAGAAACAGGCTAGACTTGACCCCAGAACCCTACAGAGACTTGAGGATTACAAGCAACAGGTGCCTCTGAACTTTGTGTGGAAATGGGAGGAGTGGTAAAAAGGTTGTATATGAAGTAATTCCATCTTGGTGTGTCCTTGTTACCAGCCATCTAAGTTCAGCCATGTCTTCTTATAGTGAAATGAGAGGCAAAGAATTGAAAAGAAGGGAATTTATTTCTGTAACCAGTCACGGACAGTAAGTACCACCAAACTCTCAAAAAGCTCATCACCAAGACAAAAGAAAGAAAAAAAAAAGCTTAACATGTTCTCAGTATTTATAGATATAAGATACAAGAAGGCACAAATCATTCCTCACTCCAATCAGTCATTTTCCCTTGAGAAATTTTCCTGATTCCTTCAAATATCCATTCCTGGATTTTCATCTCGCCATTCTTCAGATAGATCTCCCTGTGACTCAGTATTTGTTCAAATTGTTCTGATTAGGGGCATTCCTAAATTTCAAAATGGCTGCAGTTTTGCTAAACTTTAAATTGTCCTGTTACACCCTCTCCACCCCTCACGTCATCCCTCTCACCATGCACTCAGACTGAGAACAAGATCTTCTCCAGAGACCTGAAGCAGACAGGCTGTGAATAAGGATACAAGGCCCAGCTAAGTCCAAAGAGAAATTCTGTATTGATAACAGATTAAGTGGAAGCCTAGATATGAATGCCCAACGTGAGCCCTATATTTTAATGAGATAAAATGCCCATTAAAAATTACTAGAGCTTGGGGCCTCAGCTAGCATAGTAGTTAAGGCGTTGGCCTCTCACATGGTCAACTGTGGCTTAAGTCCTGAACCTGGTGGCTTGAAAATCACTCTGAGCGTATGTGTATGCCTCAAATCCCAGGAGGAAAATGGATTATGGTATGGTCATCCCCCCTGGGGAGGGGGAGAAGGTGATTTCTCTCTTTCCCATTCACTGTCTGTCTCTGTCTCTCTCCTCTCCAGTGAGCACATACGCCCTATGACAAAAACCTTTAAAAAAAATTTTACCAGGCCCATAATGTGGAAGAGGTCTGAGCCTAACTATGTTTCTTACCAGTACAAAGTCACATCAAGATTTGTAGCACATCTGCTCCAGCTGTGGGAGGGGAGTTGAGCATTATGTTTAACTCAAGATCCAGATCTGTTCTTGATGGTCCTATCCTACCTCCACTTGGCTTCAAGAACACTAGTAGCCAAATGTAGCCCACTGTCCACCTGCCACCACCCCAGGTAGAATAGCGGAAAATTCCTCTCTAGGAAAACCACTAAGTTCAAGAGAAAAATCCTGCAGGCACTAATATTTGAAAGTCTCCCAGTGAAACACTATGTTCCTACTGATCATTCTACGGTGAAGTCCCAAGTTGACAAGTCCATCCCTCACCCATCAGAACAGAGTTTGCAGTGCCTCACTAGTAAGAATTAGTAGACAGCCAAGGATATCTAGACCTTTAACATAAACTTTTAAATGGTTTTGCACACTTTTTCAAACACATTTTTTTCCAAACGCATTTGGAATCACAGCTCTCCTCCAAGATTTTAACATTGAAATAAAGGGAGAAAGAGAGCGAGAGCAAAAGAGAGTCACAAGGGGGGGAAAAGTCTATGGAAATAAAGACTAAGCAGAAAGTGGGGGGGGGGGGAGAAGAAAAAAGCCTATAATACATGTCCTTGGAGAAATAGCTATATTACTACAAAATGCTAGAATATGAAAAGGAATAATAAGACAATAAGAAAGAACTCTCATAAATTAAAACAATAGAAATAGACATTTCAAATCTGACAGAATTTTGAAAGGAGATACAATTTTTAAACCATCCAAATACAATCCAAATATAAAATATGAAACATAGAAGAAATAAGAAATTTGGACCACACAGCATGAGTCCTAGACTCTGTAGCTTAAAAAATGTCCTGGGTGCATGTGCAAGCTCAAAATCCGAAAGGGGAATGGAATAGATCATTCTCCGGGGGGGGGGGGGGGGGTGCTTTCTCACTTTCCCTCTCTTTTTCTCTCTGTCTTTCTCTGGTGTGTGAGTGCATGTGCTCTATAGCAAAACTTAAAGATAATAAGAATAAATTCTATATAAAAAAATAAAGACACACATGGAGAATAAAAGAGAAAACATTAGAAAAGAAATAATGTAAGGGATGACCAGCTTGATTCTCCAGACTGGAAATTTTTCATCAAGTGCCCAGCTCAATAAATAGAAAGAAAAGGGGCGAGGGTCATAGGCACAAGACCATGAAATTAATTTAAATTTTTTTTAAGTTCATAAATTCAAAGTAAAGAGAAAATAGCAGATCAAATGGGATGGAATGAAACGGAATAGACTTCAGGACGGTATTGGAATTGAATGATGACCAGAACCTTCTAAATTCTGGGAAAAACAATGTTCAATGTCAAATTCAATATTCAGAAGAAGACCAAGAAAGAAAAGTTCTGCAATTTGAGATACAGGAACCCAACACAGAAGAGAGGGTAATGGATTTTCCAAGAATGGTGCTAAAGAAACATCTTAAGGGGACCAGCAGTTAGCGTAATGGCTATGTCGCTGGACTCCCACGTAGTCGACCGCGGTTCGAGTCCCGGACCCGGCGGCTTAAACTCACGCCAGGCACGTGTGCGTGCGTGCCCAAGATCCCGAGAGGAGAATGGAGGAGAAGGGATTGCGGCGTGGCCATCCCCCCGGGGGGTGATTTCCTGCTTTCTATCTCTCTGTCTCTCTCTGTCTGTCTGGCGAGCGCACGCGCCCTATAGCAAAAACCTCTCCAAAAAAAGAAAAAAAAAAAATCTTAAGACATGTAGGTCCAGATAGCAATGGTTCTTTTTCTGGTATAAGTGAGTGAGAGAGAGCCAGGTCCAGAACTTGAACTGCGGTTGGATTTATGCGAGTCCAGTGCCCTTAACCACCATGCCAACCGCCAGCCCCTGTATGAAGCTTTTAAAAAACCCAATTGCATCATAAGGAATAAAGTGAAAGGTAATAGTCCCTTGTCCCAACCTTCCCACACCATATCTTATTCTTGGAACTAATTGCTATCAACTCCTTTAATTTGCTTCCATATCCTTAAATAATACCTTAAACAGAGCTTAAGAAGCTCTCTCTTGATTTTCAGCTTCATGTGCGATTAACTTTTTACTACAAAAAGGAGGCTCTACTTCTGTCTCAATTTTTGTTTCCCTCAAAGTAGAGTTAGTTGCCAACTAAAAGGCAGGATGCTCAGTTAAATTGGAATTTCAAATAAGCAACAAGTCATTTTTTAGTGTTAGTATGCTCCAAATATTGCATGGGACATACATACTTACATTTCTTTGTTTATTGTCATGGGACTTAAACATGCTATACATGCTTGACATGACTTTTAACCCCAAACCAAGTTTATACTATTGAGAGATGGTGGGTTATGAGTTTGAATCTGTGGGAAAACTCCATAAATGCCAAGGTTGCAAACAAAACAATGAAATAGAACCACTGGGGCCTAGCCTTAGAGTGTATGCAGACCTTGCACCATGCCTGTGGATATTCACCAGACCTAGCTTCATCTTATTTTCTTACCCTTTTTTTAATTTTATTTTGACTAGATCTCTTCACTTTTTAAAAAAATTTTGTTATACAGTATTATATTAGTTATCTATTACTATATATCCCAACATTTAGTAGCTTTAAGCAACAAATAATGTATTACCTCACAGTTAGTATTAAGTCAGAAATTTCTGAGTGAATCTGCCAAATGCTTTAGACCTAGGGTCTTTCACTGAGTTGCAGCCAAGTGGTCAGTGGGATGCTGTTATCTGACTGGAGTTGGAGTGTTTACTCTCTCTTTTTCTTTCTTAAGTTTTTATTTTTTTTCTATGAGTGAGAGAAAGAGAGAGAACTCCCAACAGGATCTTGACACCACAGTTCACCCTCAGTCTCAGCCAGTCCCAGATTAGGCGTAGGTGAGTGGCCAGCATACTTAGGGAGGTCTCTGGAAACTTCCAAACTGGAAAGCTTTCTTCCAAACCTGGAAACTTCTCATGTGGGTCAACTGGCAGAATATCATGTTTTACCACTGTGCCACCTTCTGGCCCTGGAGAGTCCACTTCTAAAAGGGCTCACTCCCATGGCTGTTGACAGGAGGCCTCAGTTTCTCACCACGTAGACCTCCTGCTTAGGACTGCTTGAGTGTCCTCATGACATAGTAGCTGGTTTCCCTCAAAGTGTGTCATCTAGACAGTAAGACAGATGTGGCAATGTTTCGACGATCTAACCTCCAAAGCATGCTCTATCATTTCTGCCATATCCTAGAAGATACTCACGTCGTTCCTATTCAGTGTGAGCAGAGGGTTACACAAGGACATAAGAAGGAGACAGAGATCATGGGGACCCCTCAGCCTGGCTACAATGGGTATATATTTTTATTTTTAAAAATTGCTTATGGGCTCTCTGAGGGGAGGGGGGCCATTAAGAAAGCACCTCTCAGGAGGGATGGCCATACCACAATCTCTTCTCTTTCATTCTCCTTTTGGAATTTTGGGCACATGTACACACAATCTTAGTGTGCTTTTCAAGTTGCCAGGTCTAGGACTCGAACCAAGTGTGCAGTCGGCATGTGAGATCCAGCTGCCTTAGCCATCACACCACTGGCTGACTTCAGGTATGTATTTTTCTAAGTTTGTGTAAATCATATTGAGGCAAATATGGGACAAAAAAGATGAAGATAGCTAGTGCACTGGGCAAAGTATTCTAAGTGTATAACGGTTTTCAATCAATTTAAAATTCTATCAACTGAAGGACATACTATTATTCCTGTACCTTTAAAAAGTAAGTAAAACACTGCCAAATAAATTGTAACTCGATGTTTTCATATCACTTTGAATTTTTATTTTTTTACTTAATAAAAGAGCTGCTTTCCATTTATATTTAAAGGTTGTCATTTAATCACTCGTGTCTTAATAAAAAAAAATGTAAGAGAAAGAAAATATTCAGAGACTGGAGAGTCTCAGTTGCTTTTCCATTTGGAGTTGTCAATGCCCACATCTTTCCACACTACATCATTTTTCATGCTATTAATGATTCTCTTCTGTATTTTCATTCAACACACTGACACCCGTTCTGCCAAGTTAGATGCTGGTACTTTCTTGATCTTATCACAATCAATCACAACAGCCTCTCTTTGCATTGAAATTTCTTTCATTTATTTTGTGGAATTTCACAGTTTCCATTGCCTTTAATTGCATTGTTTGGCTGTATGTCAAGAAAAATAAAGTAAATAACACAGTTTCATCTACTGATAGTCTTATATAGTTTCCATGAAATATTTAGTCATTGTTTTGGAAAAAAAAATAAAAACAGAGAACTATAGTCACTTCTTCACGATTAATATGTGCCCCACTAACATCACATGTATCCTTGACCTGGCTGGCAGTAATTACAAGGTGCACTGTTGATGTCAGAGATATGAAAATATGGAAAATAGGCATCTTAGAATTAATAATATATAGTGTGCTATTTAAACTTTCCAACAACCCTGTGAAATAGTTAACATTTTTACAGAACAGGATGTCGAAATTTAACTTGATAAAATTGCTTTTGTATACAGCCGGGGGGACAGAACAGATATTCAACTGCAGAAGCCTCTGACTCTACAACCAGAACACATCACTTCTCCACTCCACTGTTCTCCAGTCAGTGTAGTCATCTCCTCATCAGCATTCAACATTGCTATTGACGTAATAATCACTGTTGTTACCATTACCATTCTTGTCATCATCATGATGAATTATGCTCTTTTATTTTTTAAGGTTTTGTTTTGTTTGCCACAGGGCACATATGCTGGCTGGAGAGAGACAGAGAGCGATGATGAGAAGAAAAGTGAGAAATCGCCCCCAGGAGGGATGGCCACACCACAATCACTTCTTCTCCATTCTCCTCTTGGGATTTTGGGCATGCACACACACATGTTCAGTTTGATTTTCAAGCTTCCAGATCCAGGACTCAAACTGCAATCGACCATGTGATAGCCCAGCACCCCAACCACTCACTACACCCCTGCTGGCCTGAATTATGGTCATTTTATTTATTTACTTATTTATTTTAATTTCACTGGAAAAAGGCAGAGTAAGAGAGAAAATGAGAAAGTAAGCCACCAGGTCCGGGACTCAAACTGTGGTTGACCATGTGGGAGTCCAGTGCCCTTAACCACCACGCCACCTGCCGGTCTCATTTTTTTAAAGAATTATTTTATTTAACTTTATTTATTATTATTATTTTAATATTTCCAGAGAGAAAGGGAGAGGGAAAGTAAGAAAGCAAGACTCCAGGTCCAGGACTTGAGCCAGGGTCGGCTGTGTAGGAGTTCAGCAACCTTAACCACCATGCCACCTGCTGGCCCCTATGGTCATCTTTAACGCCATCATTATCACTATAACTTCTGTCATCATCGTTGCTAATATTTACTGAGCATGCACTATGCTCTAAGCTCTGGCTAAGGACTTTATGAGGTTACCCTCATAACTACTCTATTGATAAGTTTCATTATTACACCATTATGCAAATATTGATAGTAGTGATGCTCAACGAGATTAAATAATGGGTTCTAAGCTATTCAGTTGAGTAACATAGGTGAATTCAAACCTGGTCATCTGACTACCAAAACCACACAGCACCTGACCACAGAAACTACTGTATTATAGCAATAAGTGCAGCGCACAGGGACTTGTCGGGCCCAGTAAGTGATGCATGTACTTGCTTATTGACTATCCCAGTGATTGGCATATAGGTACTAAACAACTATAGTAACAACAATAGTAGCTAATATTTATTTAGCAATTACTGTGTGCCAGGCATTATGCTCAACATTTCACGCAGGTTGTTTTGTCTTGTCCTCTTGTTATATCTATGAGGTACACACTATTTTTAACCTGAATTTTATAGGTGAAGAAGTTGAGAATTAGAGAAAGAAGAAAGTGTTTAAGGTTACACCACAAGAGCAAATGTCAGTCCAAAAAAATCTAAATCAAAAGTTCATATTTTAATTATTATACAATCTTGCTTCTTCTCATTACAAAACCAAACTAGGTACAGACCAGAATTAGTTGCTGGCCTGCCACACCAGAAAAGCCAAACTGTGACACATGACACAGTCTACATTACTACAAGCAATGTTTTCCAGGCTCCAAGAAGAGTTACTCAAAAGACTGTCTCCCTGAATATGTGGAGGGATGGGCTCCTATAAAAAAATAATTTCCCCCCAAGTTGTCAACCAGGATGTGTGCAGTTCTGATTGGTCAACTTAAGCAGTGATTAAATTGACCCACTGATTTTATTAAGACTGGTATTGGGACCAGTAGATGGTGTAATGGTAACATTGCTGGACTCCCATGTAGTTAACCGTGGTTCTAGTCTCGGACCTGGTGGCTTAAATCTCAGGCTGGGCACAAGTGCGTGCATGCCCAAAATCCTGAGAAGAGACTGAAGGAGAAGGGATTGTGGCATGGCCACTCCCCCCAACCCCGGGGGATGATTTCTTGCTTTCTGTCTCTCTGTCTCTGTCTCTCCAGTGAGCTCACACACCCTATAGCAAAAATCTCCCTCTAAAAAAAAAAAAAAAAAAAAAAGACTGGTACTGTGGGGCCAGCAGGTGGTGTGTTGGTTAAGGCACTGGACTCTCCCATGGCTCACAGCAGTTGGAGTCCTGGACCCAGTGGTTTACTTTCTCATTTTCCCTTTATCTCTCTGTCTCTCTGATCAAATTAAAGAAAATAATGATAATGAATACAATTAAATAAATAATTATTAAAAAATAAAAATAAAGCCTGGTGCTGTTCTGATCTGTTGCTCTGCTGCAACCAGCACCCACACTTTCTCTACAGTGGAGTTAATCTTAGGTCACTCAGTCTTCTTGGTGAATGCACCCTACCAGCAAACTCACAAAACACCAGGCACCCAGCCTCTCCCATCCAGTTCTGGGGGCTATACTGCAAGGGATATTATGACCGAACTTGTTATTTCATTGATTCTGCCACAAGTATTTCCTGGATGTGTACTGAGTGCTGTGTGTTATGTCACGTGCTATGGAGACAATAAAGAATAAGAGAAAAGACAGATCCTGTCTTCATGGAAATAGTAGTCTGGATGAAGCACCGATAACAATGAAAATGATGAAGAGCTATGAAAACACAGAACGATAATTATAAAATATATTTAGCCTTCCCAAAATTCCATTTAGATAATGGCAAGGTAAAGAGTGGTAGTAAATACGAATTGAATGTGCACTATGTGCAGACGTTGACCTGAGCATGGTATGTTCTAATGTTTGAGCCACATAACAACCCACTTACAGATAAAGAATCGAAGGCGTAGAGAGGGCAGGTAATCTGTCCAAAGTCATCATTCGTGGCACATAGAAGGATGCAGAACTGGGCTTCTGCTTCCATGCACCTCTGACCACAGTAAAGAGATAAAAAATATAAATTCTCAGGGTCAGATACACACACACACACACACACACACACATACACACACACATACACACAGAGATACATATAGCCACGTAAATACACGAGTAAGAGTCGGGAACCTGTAGAAGGAAAGGATGCACTAGGAGGTTAATGTCATAAGCAAACTAGACCTACATCAAGGCACAGTGTAAGTGAATTTCACAAATCATGGATAAAGAAGATAAGGGACATAAGTGAATGGGAGATCTGCAATGATTTGAAGAACAAAAAGCAAAGCAGAAAGAGTAACTTAGCAGACAGAGAAAGCCGTGGATAAAAGCAGAGGGTTGAAAACCTGCCTATCCCCTTCGTAGGACTTCAGAGAGACTCCTATGTTGGGGCATACTTGATACCACCAAGTGTGGGAGAGGACACAAGGACGACCCCTAGAGAGTAAGAGGGACATTGATATCCACAGTCATCAACACCTTCGCCTACGCCTCTGCGGAAAATCTCAGAGGCAGGCACTGACCCTTCACCCCAAGGAGATGTTAGCAGAAAAGCTGCCAGCATCTCCTTCCAGATGGAGCGTGGTATGCCCTCCACCTCTCCTGAACCTAACCTTAACCCTCCCAACGGGCAGGAATGGTGAATCTGGGAAGAACTGGCCAGGCTTAGTTCAGCTCCACATTATCCTTTCTGGAGCAAGGCTGTCCTGAGAGAGCATGTTTTCTTCGGCCCCTCCATGACATAAGTCTTACCATGTAAGGAGGCCTGAATCAGCCTGGCATTGCCCATGACTGACCATATGTGCCCACTAATTCTGGGGTTTGGTTGGCAGGCCCACCAAGCTCTAGCATGAAGTCATATCCTCTACCTGAGCCTTCAGTCTACCTGAGCCTTCAATAATTTAACTAAAGCGGTACTTTTGTCTCCATCTGTCTTACTTATTTTTCTTTTTCTTTTTTGCCTAATTTCTCAATATGCCTAGAGTTTGGGTTAATTTAATTTTTTTAAAAAGGGAGCGATAGAAAAAGGAAGGAAGAGAAGGAGTAAGAGAGAGAGAAAAAGAAAAAAACAGAAAGGAAAACAGAGAACATGAGTTTTTTTTTTTTAAGGTCAAATATCATCTTTAGAGAGATATGAGAACACAATGTATCCATAAGACAAGAATTTAGTAATCAAAGAAAATCTCTTAAGAAATAGAGTACCCAAAATAAAACTTTCCATGGATTAACTTAAGGATAAAGCTCATTTTAGTTTCCTTCTTAGAAACAAATATAAAGGGAGATAATGAAATAAAAATATATAGAATTGAGATAAGAAGTGGAGAGACATGAAAGAATTAATCCAGAAAGTCTCACACTCAAATAATAAGAACAGGGCCAGCAGATGGCATGGTGGTTAAAGTTGTGGATGCCTATATGGCCGGCTGTGGTTTGAGTTCCAGATCTGATGCCTTTCTTCTTCACTCTTTCTCTCTCTTTCTCTCTCTCTCTCCCTCTCTCTCATGAGTGCAAATGTCCTGTGTAAGCTAAAAAATAATGATAATGATAAATAAAAGTAAATAAATAATTCTTGAAATAAAAAGAAGAACAGGAGTTGTTCCAGTTCTGAACTCAAAACAGCAAACACATGTGCACACACACATATACATATACATACAGACATAAGTGATAGGAACGTGCAGATAGAATATATCAGAAGGCTGGTGTCATAAGCTAACTAGACCTACATCAAGGCATAGTATAACTGAGTTTCACAAATCATGGATAAAAAAGGCACCCTAAAAAGACTTCAAAAGGAAAAACGTGGTAGGGGGAGTCATGGTGTCAGATTTGTCAATGTCCACACTCGGTGCTAGAAATAATGGAGCAGGACTTTCTCCATTGCTTTGTAGCCATTGCAAAGATTGGAGAAGATCTTTCTACAGCATTATGAAACTATCTCCAAGAAATATTGTTATATGAAAAGAGCAAGGCACAGAACAGTGTACACAGTATGCTAGCAACTGTGTTAAAGGAGAAACCAAGAGAAGGAAGAGAAGAGAAAGGAGAGGAGGGAGAGGAGGGAGAGGTAGAGAGGGGAAATACTTGAGTATGCAGGGTATTCTTAGAAAGGTACCAAAACTGGTAATAATAATACATGTACATGTACTATTTGAAATTTTCAGTCACATGTTTGTATTGCCTGTTCAAATAAAATAGATGGGAACAAAATCACATACGCTCTGCCTACGTGACTATGCCTATAATAAAACATGCAGGAAAAAAGGTACTATATAAAAGGTATATATGTGTGATTACAATTACCACAGTGTCACTGATTCCAAGATACACACTTTTTCCTGTAGTATCTAAAATTAGGCTATTTTTGAAACTAGGCTATGTCCCACAACAAACAGTGTGCCATCCATCTTGTGACAGATCTTAATTGGCAGGATTGTTTCTTATTTAGTGTACATAAAACAATGGGTGTCTTACAAGTAATGGTATCTTAGAATTCACAGCATGTGTGTATTTGTCATCTGTTGCTGTGTAACAAATTGTCCCACAGCTTAATGGTTTCACATGCCATTAATTATTTCATAGCGTTGTAGATCAAAATGTCAGATAGATGACGCTCAGCCTCAGAGTTGCTCAAAAAGTGTAATGGAGGTGGTTGTGGGCTGGTGTCATCTTTTTTTTTTTTTTTTAAGAGATTTTTGCTATAGACTTTGTGCACTCACCAGAAAAAAAAAGAGAGAGAGAGAGAGACAGGGAGACAGAAAGTGAGAAATCACCCACAGGAGGCATAGCCATGCCACAATCCCTTCTCCTCCATTCTCCTTTCAGGATTCAAGGCACACATGTACATGCACCTGGCATGAGTCTCAAGCCACCAGGTTGAACCATGGTCAGTCAGGTGGGAGTCCAGTACCTTAACCAATGTACCACCTGCTGGCCCCGGGCTGGTGTCATCTTAAGACTCGGCTGGGAAGAACTCATTTCCAACCTCACTGGTCACTGGTAGGATTCAGTTCCTTGTGGTTTGTTGAGCTGAAGGCCTTGGTCCCTCACCAGCCAACAACCTCTGCATAGGGCAGCTTACAACAGCAGCTGGCTTTATCAAAGTGAGAGAGCAACAAACCAAACCAAGTGGCAAAGAAGACAGAAATCATGATCTTGAGAGTGGCACCCCAGGTCTTTTGTCATTCTTCCATTCATTAGATGTAAGTCACTGGGTTCAGCTCACACTTCATTACACAAGAGTGAAAACTAGGAGGCAGAAACTGTCTACCATAACATGATAGGTAAAAATATACGGACTAAAAAATTGAAGAAACCATTAGAAAGTAAACTTTGTCATTTTAGTGGTGCTTTAAGCCCAAAATATCAAGAAAAGAGAGAGGGAAAGCATACTGTTCATCATATCATTACTTTCATGCAAATCTACACACTTCCTTGAGGGAGTTGGACACCTCCCCATAACCTGGAAGTCTCCGTCCTGAGTTAGGTCACACTTCCCTTCCTACTCTGACTTAAAGTCAGAAGAAGCAGATGTATCTTTGGGTCTGTGAGTGACCTGGGAAAGTCAGGGGAGAATAGCAATGGGCTGCAAATCATCACAGTTAGAGCCACAGGCTTCCCTGCCAATAATGGCCTCCCCAAGCCATTGTGTAAATCATGCAAGGGAAGACAGTGAATGCTTCAAACCTTCACACTTTCAAACCCCTTGATTTTCTGCCACATCTATTTTACCAGTTCCTGACCCTGAATAAAGTCAACCATCCCTTTTCTCTGTTCCTATCCAAGACTGCCAAATATTGCTGGAAGAAATCCTAAAACCATGCCAATTGGTTCTGCTACAAATACAGGCTTTTCTGGGCACTCTGTGGCTTATGCCCAGTGAACTCCATTCTCATCCTGCACAGCATCAAGAATATAGTCTCCTGAGTGTGTAACTCATATACTATCGATAAATAGGTGATAGATGATTTACTGATAGGTGATAGATAGAGATGATAGATATAAACAGATGATAGATAAATAGATGATAGAGATAAATAGATAAGTGAGAGTTGGATAGATGATATATAAATGATAGATAGGTAATTGATTGATAGATATAGATGATAGGTAATAGGGAGATAGGTGATAGAGATAGATGATATAGATAGATATAGATAAATATAAATAGATAGAAATAGGAATATGATATATAGATGGTAGGTAGGTAGAGTTTGTATGTATTACAAAGAATATACATTACAAAAAATAGACTTCACATAGTATATATTTTTATAATACACATAGCTATATATATGTATGCCAGGTGACTTCAAAAAAATTCATGTAAAATGGAATTGAAGGACACGTTTATTTGGTGCAAAACAATTTTAAATCCATGCATAGTCTTTTCACAATGCATTATTTCCCATAATCTTTTTTAAGACACCTTATATATTGACATAGATATAAAATCTGATACTAAGGGCTCTAGAAATACAAATAAGTTGCTCAAATTTGCCACATCCCCTCATAAACAAGACTTGCTCACAAGGCTGTCACCTTCCTACAGATACACACATCCTTTCACCCCGAGGGCCTTCTTTCACTCCCCTACTCCAACATCTTGAAGTGCCCAGAGCACTGGAGTGAACTCACAGGGCACACTTGGGGCTATCTTTAAATATCAAGGGAAACCAAGTGATCATTGACATCTGTTGGACAGTTAGAGAAGTCCGAGTAGGAGGTAGTTAACAGCTTCCGCATTAAGTCACTAGTTCCTTGCAATGAAGCCATGCTTTTGGTTGGAATGGTTGATGCAATTATAAAACAAGAATCACATCAAAGTCAAGGTGGAAACAAAAATGAGGGTGGCAAAGCCCAGTGTGATTTCAAGGTTGAAGAAGGTGTGAAGTGCCCAGCAGGAACACACATATCACTAGTAAGTAACCACAGCGTTTAGATGAACATGAAAGTATGTTTTCTTTCTATGTGTGTGCATTTTTCTAAACAGCTACTAAGTTGTGAGGATGTGAAGACTTAGTTAATTTTTTGGACCTAGCTACTTAATAAACAGAACTCTTAAATATTTCTTTTGCCTGATGATGCTGTGAAAGAATTACTACAACAAAAAGAACTCTGTGAACCCAGAAAGTTTGGGATCTCCTAGACTCTCATCTCTGGTATCATCTACCCTGGTAGTGTTCTTTCCCTTCCCTCACAGAACAGCCATGTTTTGTTGCAATTACTTAAGTAACAACATATTTGGAGCTGTCTGCTGCTGGTATAGAACATACACATACATGCACGCACACACGACTGTCTCTTCCATAGGGGGTCTTCCTCCATTTATAATGTATTTGAAAGGAAATGTTGAGAATGAGCCAAGAGAAGAGATGAGGGATGCGATGAAACAATGTCTGTGTACCACCCATCCCACCAGGTCTCTTGAAAGGCATAGAAAGCAACCATGGATACCAGAGACAATGTGGGAGGAGGGTGGGACACGCCAGAGGGTGAGGGATAAGGAATCAAGGATGGCAAAAAAAAAAAAAAAAAAAAAAAGCAAAATATACAAGACATAAGAAATGGAAAATTATTTGTTGATAACACGTATGTTGATGTGCTTGATTGAGCCAATATACAATGTATTCTGGATGGAAAATTCATATTGTATGCTGTAATGATGTATAGTGAATTAATGTAAAAAAAATAAATTTAAAGAAAAGAAAAAAAAAAGAAGCTCAATATGAAAGGGAGACTCTAGCAACCATGAGAGCTGGTGAGGAACTCTGGACCCAATCCAAAGTATAAACAAAGCCCTATCCATGGTTTCACCCTTGCGTATGACACTGATGCTCTCATGAGCACAGGTTTTTTTAAGCAATAGGAACCAAACATCCAAGGGGAAGCTGGAGTAAGACAGTCTGAGCAGGATATAGACTGGTTTCTGGACCCACCCATTTGGAAACTTCCCTACACATCTGGGATAATTTAGATGGGGGTTGAGGTGCTTCCACTCACAGATGGGAACAATTTGGATTAACTGTAAACTGCATGAGGACAAGGACCAGGTAAAGGACATGTTTACCACTTTGAATTTCTCCTCCATTCTAACCCATCCGATAGTTTCTTAAAACCCAGTTGTTCATTTCCCTTCTCAGACACTTTCCATGCCTTCCTATTCCCTATCCAGTAAAGACCAAATTCCTTAGTAAAGCGTGTGAAGGTGCCCACCCCATGACCCTGTACAATCTCAACTTCTTCCATTCTCCTCACCCTACACCGAATACCACCTACCTCAGGTTTTGCATCTCTCTGTTTCCATTCAGTTGTCATGCCATTTCTTCTAATTCTGGATTATAGGTCCTTGGGTCCTCTGGCAAGTCTTTTATATTTATATTTATATGTATATCATTTATATCCTCCTGTGCCTAACACAGTGCCTTATTTTGGAAGGGGTGCATATTAAGTCCTACTTCAGAATTCTCTCTCTCTCTCTCTCTCTCTCTCTCTCTCTCTCTCTCTCTCTCAATGACTCCCTTCCAGAGGACAAGGATGTGAGTTATCTGATTCATAAGTTTGCAAAAGGATCTGAGTTTTTTCAGCTTGTATTCTCAGTGTATTTGCATTTATTCTTGGCCATCCAGAAAACTTATTGGAGTAGGAGCATTTCTGCAAGAGAGGCCTCCAGTTTGCAGGAGGGTGTGAGTTTGACCGGGGGAAGTGTAAACAAGCCTGTTAGGCAGATCTAAGCCAAGCCATTTAATGTAGGGCTTTATGAGTAACGATCTAAGCCATGCCCTTTAATGTGGAGTTTATGAGTAACAAAAGCAGTATTTTTATCTCCATCTACTTGATGCTATGTCTGTTTTCAAACTTTCCAACGAAAGTAGGTTAGAGAGGGGTTGCTTTTTAGATCATCTTATACATACTGTGTATGTCCTATATGTGTCTTGACTTAGCTGACTTGAATTCTATCCCAGAGACTTATTTTCCATTTGGTCACCCTGGTTAAGATTGAGCAAACAAAGCCTTACTTTATAAATAGTCTAACACTAACATGGCATCTTTCAACTGAGGAAATTGAAACATTTGGGGTTTTAGAAACATCATTTGTTATTTCACAAACAGCAGAAGGTTGGGGGGAAAAAAAGCAAAAAATGGACTTTTCATATCAAATTTCTCTTCATCTGTAAACCCTTGTCTCCTTAAGGCTTTGGTCATCAAATTTAATTTCCCAGGAATTGTGCTTTTGTTTTGAGTGTTTTCACTTTATTTTTGTTTTCTTTTCTAAACTCATAAAATGTTCCTTGTCCTTAATGACCTAGATTCTCATCTTAATCCATCGTGTCAAACCTATTCTTTCCCATAACTCTACTCCCCACTTGTATTTCTTTTTGATTGTTTGTTTGGTTTGGGGGGGGGGAGAGTTGTTGTTTTTAAATATATTTCCTTTATCATCACTTCAACTAAAGACTATAAAAAACCCACTTGTATTTCCTAATAAATTCCTTAGATGAGCAGCCCTCTTGCTTCTCTAAGAGCTATTTGAACTTTCGTGTTTCTTGTGTTATCATCACAAAACATCTCACAACTTACATCTTTTCATCCTTTTCTCCAGCCTTAAATTACATACTGCTTTTCCTCTAAAAAAAATAAACTTTTCACTTTTCTGCTCCATCACACCGAGGAGACCCTCTTTTCTCCATTTCTTCTGTGTCCTTTCATTTTTTCTCCACTGACTCCTTCCCTCTTATCTTGAAACATAGCCGGGTCTCCCTGCTTGGAAAACCCTCACTCCTCACTTCATGTGTGGTTTATCTCTAACTACCTTCCCTTTTAACTTGTCTTTCCTTTAACTATCAAAAATCTTAAGGGACCAGCAGTTAGCGTAATGGCTATGTCGCTGGACTCCCATGTAGTCGACCGCGGTTCGCGTCCTGGACCCGGTGGCTTAAAACTCACGCCGGGCGCGTGTGCGTGCGTGCCCAAGATCCCGAGAGGAGAATAGAGGATAAGGGATTGCGACATGGCCATCCCCCCTGGGGGGTGATTTCTCGCTTTCTGTCTCTCTGTCTCTGTCTGGCGAGCGCATGCGCCCTATCACAAAAACCTCTCAAAAAAAAAAAAATCTTAAAATGCCATTGCACATGCAACCCCTCTATTTCTACATCATTGGCTTGCCTCATAACTCCATAGCCTTATGCTTCCACTCCAACTGCTCAGCTAAAAGAATTGGTCTTAGCGTTCATCTACAATCAATGTCATGCTCTTCAATCTTTATTCAGTCCTCATTCTTCTTGACTTTTCTGCTACATTTGATATTGTTGAGCACTTTATGATTCTTAGTCTCATATTTTGTTTCTTTCAAAAACAGTGGCTTAGGGGCCAGCAGTTGGTGTAAAGGTTACATCACGGAACTCCCACATAGTCAACCACAGTTCAAGGCCTGGACCCAGCAGCTTAAAACTCATGCCAGGCACATGTGTGTGCATGCCCAAAATCCCAAGAGGAAAATGGAGAAGGGATTGTGGCATGGCCATTCCCCTAAGGAGTGAGTTCTCACTTCCGTCTCTCTGGCAAGTGCATGTGGCCAATAGCAAAAATCTCTCTTAAAAACAAAACAAACGGGGCGTGGTGGCGCCCGCCCTATGGCAAAAACAAAACAAACGAACAAACAAAACAACAAAACAGTGGTTTAATCCTGAGTCTTGAACTCTCTGGCAAGCACTATGGCTGCTGTTCTCACCTTCTACCTTACTAACAGCCCAAGTGCTGAGCCTCAAACATGGTAAACTGTTCCTTTTGACAGTGATGGATGTGAAGGTAGGCATGTGGCCCATTTTTAATCAATGGCAAGGGGAAGATCTCCAAGGGGTTCTGGGAAACATTTTACTCCCTAAAAAAGAGGCAAATAATGAGAAAAAAATATTTCTTCCTGCTATTCCCTTCCTTGTTGGGACATAGTCACATGAGAATATGGAGCACTGAGTTGTGTCATCTTGCCACCATGAAAAGCCAAGAAGGGCACAAAAGCCAATACTGTGCTTCACCATCAGGAACCACCAAACCAACTTGCAACTACCCCAGCACTCCAAGGATAGTAGGTCTAGATGTAGGTAACCAACTACTGGTTATATTTCTATCACTTGCAGCTAAATGTAAGAGTTCTTCCAAAATTCTCTTCTTCATCCATTTTCACAGAATATATTGTGATGTCTATTCTAACCTTGCCAAAATTCTTTTTTGTTTTTTAGAGAGAGATTTTTTTTGTCACAGGACATGTGAACTCTCCAGAGAGAAAGAGAAAGTGAGAAATCACCCCTCTAGGGGGATGGCCACACTACAATTTCTTCTCCATTCTCCTCTTGGAAGAGAGGAGAATGCACACATGCACAAATGCCTGGCGTACGTTTCAAGCTGCTGTGTTCAGGCCTTGAATCACAATTGGCCATGTGGGGGGGGGGGGGTCCAGCAATGTAACCACTACACCATCTGCTGGCCCTATCTAAATTCTTATTTCCAAATCTCCTCACCTTCAGATTCCCCAAGCACTAGATGCTTCCACCTGGATTTTATACCATCAACTGAATGCAACGAGTTCAAATTTAAATTCCTTAGTTTCCTCCTAAAGTCAACAAGCCTTTTGTCACTTTCATAAAGATGATGAACTCTTTTGAGCTTTGTTAGAAGAACATGAGTTCCACCCTGTCTAGCACTACCAGGTAGAGGGCACAGTGCATAGAGGTAAGACAGAATTGAAGATTTCTCTTTCAATGAGGCTTAGCTCTGCCTAGGTGTGTTAGATATTTCACAACACCATATAGGTATAAAATAACATGGATAAGAGCCAAGGTGTACAGTGAGAAGGAGCCAAAGATAAAGGCAAAGGTAAGAAGTGTCATCAGACTATGAAAGATGCCTTCCTAAAGAGTTTGGGCTTTATAGTGTAGATAGTGTAATATTTTCAGCTGTGGAACAACATGAGCAGATTTACATTTTGCAAAAATAGCTGTAGCAACAGCATGAAGGATAGATCAAATGATGCAAGGCTTAGATGAGTAAAGCAATATAAAAATCCTCCACTGAGAAAATAATGAAGCCCTGAATGAAGACTGTGGCAGTGGTAATGGGGATAAGGGAGAACATATTTGGAAAATAATTAGGAGAGAATTCATGAGACTATAAAACAGATTAAATACAGAAAGTGAGGGGGACAGTGAGTACCAACTGAGAGATTTAGTTTGACCAAATAGTTAATGGTGTAATTGCATAGCAGGAAACATAATTATTGTGGGTTGATATAATGGGTCAATTTAGCACATGTTCAAAATGAGTATGCCTCTGAGGCATACAGGTGAAAATGTCTAGTAGAAAACAGAATATAAGTTTCTAAAACTCAGAGGAAAGATCTGGAAACACAGGTTTGGAAGTGAAAAAAGATAATGTGGCTGTGCATGCTCAATACCCATTCCAGCACTCTTGTTACATGCTTTCCTCCTCTACATAACCTAGGATTTAAAAAAAAAAAAGAAAAACATTACATTTCTCAACTTCACTTACAACTACATGTGACTCTCTTCTGGCCAGTGATTTAAGTCGCAAAGTTGTGGAGGATTTCCAAGAAAACTAAACCTGTACAATTCGTATGGGAGGTGGATTCTGTTTGCTCTTCCATTCTGCCACTTTCCTTTTGCTAAGATCAGGGATATGATGGCTGGAGCTCTGACAGTCATTTTGGCAGTGATAGAAGCCATACACCAGGATGGTAGAACAGAAGGATAAAAGGACCCTGGGTTTCCAATTACCATGGAGTCCTCACACCAAACCTTGAAATGAGCAGCTTCAGACATGTTTTACATTTAAACCATTATTTGGGTTTTATGTTTTATGGCCCAAATTTGAATTCTAATTAATACATCAGATCATTCTCTATATAGGTCATTCCTGGCACAGAAGATAATCAAAAGCTACATTGGAGCCATGGAAGTGGGAGGAATCTTCCAGGGAGTCTATAAAATGGAGAAGGAGAATAATAAACATGTATTTCTGAGAAACCTCAACACAAATAGCAGAGGATAACAAATCAGCTGATGAGATTTGGAAGTAAGTGACAAAGTTTAAAGGATGTGTCAAACCTAGAGGTGCATTGCTCAGATCCCTCTTGAAGAAAGCACTCGCTGTCTCTCTGCAAGAAGTATGGCTGGTTAATAGCCTCTAGTTGCTTCCTCCCACATGACCCACAGCAGCTTTTAAAATCATGTCTTTCTGGTCTACCTTTTGGCCAATGACCAAGTAAAGTGGTGAAAGCCAAGATCACTTCTTCTTAGGGAAGCTCTGCCAGTAATGAAGCAAGGAAGGCATGATTTAAAAAAAAATTTTTTAAATCCACCAGGAAGAAAGATGGCAGCAGCCATGAGATAGGATTTGGCCGAGCTGATGAATTTGAGCAGTTCTCATAACGATCTGGAGGGCAAGTATCACCAGATCCTGGAGAAAGTCATTCAGCTATCTGATGCAGAACAGCTAGAGGCTTTGAAAGTTTTTGTGGAAGCAATGGTAAATGAGAATGTCAGTCTTGTGATCTTGCAATAGTTGCTGACTTTTGCACACATCTCCCTAACCTGCCTGATAGCACAGCCAAAGAAATCTATTATTTCACCTTGGAAAAGATCTAGCCTAGAGTCATTTCATTTGAGGAGCAGGTTACTTCCATAAGACAGCATCTTGATGGGACCAGCAGTTGGCGTAATGGCTATGTCACTGGACTCCCATGTAGTTGACCGCAGTTCAAGTCCCAGACCTGGTGGCTTAAACTCAACACCAGGAGCGTGTGTGTGTGTGTGTGCCCAAGATCCCGAGAGGAGAATGGAGGAGAAGAGATTGCACCATGGCCATTCCCCCGGATGGTGACTTCTCACTTTCTGTCTGTCTCTCTCTGTCTTTCTGGTGAGCATGCGCACCCTATAGCAAAAACCTCTAAAAAAAAAAGAAAAAAAGGGAGAGAGAGAGAGCATCTTGCATCCATGTATGAAAAAGAAGAATATTGGAGAAATGCAGCCTAAGTGTTAGTGGGAATTCCTTTGAAAACATGACAAAAACAGTACAATGTATATTATAAACTGGAGACTTACTTAAAGATTGCTAGGTTATATCTGGAGGATGATGATCCTGTCCAACAGAGACTCACATAAATCAAGCATCATTGCTTCAGAATGAATCAACCAACAAGCAGTTACAGATACATTATAAGGTATGTGTGTTCTTGATTATAGAAGAAAATTCATTGAATATGTGCAGCGGTACAATGAGCTCTCTTACAAAACAATAGGCCATGAAAGTGAAAGATTAACATAATGGCTATGTCGCTGGACTCTCATGTAGTTGACCGCAGTTCAAGTCCCAGACCCAGTGGCTTAAATTCATGCAGGGCGCGTGTGCGTGTGTGTCCAAGATCCCTAGAGGAGAATGGAGGAGAAGGGATTGTGGCATGGCCACATCCTGCTGGGGGGTGGGGTGATTTCTTGCTTTCTGTCTCTCTGTCTCTCTCTGTCTTTCTGGCTAGCGCACACACCCTACAGCAAAAACCTCTCCCAAAAAAAGTTGTATATATATATTATATATATATATATATATATATATATATATTTGCACTGTACCATCTTAGCATCAGCAGGACAACAGAGTTCTACTCTTTTTAAGGATGAACAGTGTCAGCAACTTGCTGCTTACAGGATCCTAGAGAAAATGTACCTAGACACGACCAACAGAGGAAATGAGCTCCAAGAATTTGCTGCCATGCTGATGTCTCACCAAAAAACAACTACGGCTGACGATTCTAGCATCTTGGACAGAGCTGTTATTGAATACAATTTGTGGTCCACAAGCAAATAATATAATAATATTACCTTTGAACAACTTGGAACCCTTTTAGAGATCCCTGCAGCTAAGGCAGAAAGATCGCATCTCAGATGATAATAGGATGTGTGAATGGATCATTGATCAGATTGATGGAATAGTTCATATTGAAACCCAAGAAGCACTGCCAACGTGGAACAAGCAAATCCAGTCACTTTGTTTCCAAGTAAATAACCTTCTGGAGAAAATGAGTCCGCCAGCACCAGAATGGACAGCACAAGCCATGGAAGCCCACATGACTCCATGAGCCCGGCTGGAACCTCTGAGCACACTGCATATTTTTCCATGTCATGCAGATTAATCTCAGTCTCTCTCCAAAGCATTTGCATCATAACCTTATATATTTCAATCCCTTTTATGCTGGATTCCATTTAAAGAAAACATCATTAGAGTCAGAAGTACCAGCATTTGAAATATGTAGTTCCCCATTCAGTGTCTCTGTGTATTAAGCTAACTCCAATGTGTGAAAGCTTTTTCTTGAAAAGGAGTGGGTGAAATAGGGGTGGCTAGAACGTTTGGGATTTGTGATAACTTTGCAGTCATGTAAAGCTTAAGTACTTTGTGCCTCTCTGAACGTGGTCATTCTAATAAATGGAGAAATGAGTTAAATAAAAGTAGTACTTTGTTTTTAATTAGAAAAAGATAAAAATCCACCTAACAAAGCGCTCCTCTAGCAGGACTCCGCTCCGGAACTCCCCATAGGACTGGTAGAGGATATCCGGTCTGCATTGCAGTCGAATGTCTCCCTCCAACCAATACATCTCTGACAGTCCTTACTCCATTTTAGCATCTGCTGGCCAGAGAACCCACCTGGCATAGATGATATTAAGAGGCTACAAAAGTTAACATGGATTATTTGATTTGATTTAAATATTAAATCATTTAAGTTCAAAGTCAAGGGGTGAGAGGTTAGTGATTTCCTCAACTAATAAGTACCAAATGCAGATATTCTTATTCAAAACAATTTTATTTGATGAGCTCAGTTTCCTTGGTTTTTTATAAAAAACTGTTAACTCAGGAGACAACCATATTTCATCAGTAGTCTCTTCAAAATGGCATCCATTTCTACTGCCTGACTATTCTTTTTATTTGAAATCAAAAGTTACGTAGAAAAAAAAATGAGGGATGAAATAATAATAACACAGTTGAATAAATTCATTCAAGCCCCTTTCTATGTATCATTCCTGATTGTTATCCAGAGTCAGCTCTATTGCCTTATAAACCATAATCATTCAACAAATAACTCCTTATGGTAAGAGCTACATTGAATCAGACGACCTTATGAGGCAAGTATTAAGCACATTCCCAGAACATGACGTCCAGTGGTGTCGTCAATAGGATTCATTGAAAAGACTCTTGTTTCTGAGAATTCAACCATTTATTTTGCAAAGACAGAGGTTCATTTTCTCTTTCTTCCTCTTATGTCAATCATCATTTAGCTCAAACTAATTTTTCAAAAAGCACACATACCTACCAATACGTTGATATTTCCTTTTTAGAAGAAAAGCAACAAGCAGATAAAAACCCATTTTCCCAATTCCAGAAAGCCAGATTTTTGCTACATTATTGCTGTTCTCTGATGTTCTCTTCCAAGGACAGCAGACTATCATCCATGGGCTAAAGCTGGCCTACCACCTCTTTTTTAAAATAAAATTTTATTGGAACACATTTGTGGCCATTAATTCACATACAGTTTATGACTGCTTTTATACCACAATAATGAAGTTGAGTCATTACAACAGGAATCATCTGGCCTGCAGGGACAGCTCCATGACCTAGTAGGTAGTGCAGCCAGATCCCACATGGCCAACCACACTTGAATTCTGGATCCCAGAAGCTTGAGAAACACACCAGGCACATGTATGAGCATGACTAGACTCTCAATAGGATAAAGACATGGAGGAGAAGGGATCGTGGTGTGGCAACACCCCAGACGAGGAGATTTTCTCCCCCTCTCTCTCTTTCTGTCTTTGTTTCTCTCTTTCTCTGGTAAGTTCATGCACCTTCTGGCAAAGAAAAATAAAAAAGAAATTATCTGACCTGCAAAGCCTGAAATATTTACCATCTGGCCCTTTATAGAAAAGATTTGCTAACCTCTATTCTAGTTTTAAATTTTTCAAATGCTTTTGTTACACTTCAGGTATTTATTTATTGCACTGACATTTTAACCTGTTAACATCACTGTAAATAAGTGTCTACTTGAAGTCAGACTGTGCTTTTTTTTTAGCACTGTTTTCCTTTTTCTTTGATTAATAGGTGGTTGTTATTTTTTCATTAATCTCTTTTTTAATTATCTGCTCAGATGACACTTGTAATCTCAGGTCTAACACATAATATTCAGCCATGTTGTAGACTAGAGGTTTAAACTTCAAGCTTTAGAACCAAAAAAAGATGGGACCAGCAGTCCAGCAGTTAGTGTAATGCCTATGTTGCTAAACTCCCATGTAGTTGACCATGGTTCGAGTCCCGGACCCAGTGGCTTAAACTCATGCCAGACACATGTGCATGCATGCCCAAGATCCCAAGAGGAGAACGGAGGAGAAGGGATTGCGGCATGGCCATCCCCCATGGGGGGGTGATTTCTCGCTTTCTGTCTCTCTGTCTCTCTCTGTCTTTCTGGCAAGCACATGCACCCTATAGCAAAAAACTTCTCCAAAAACCAAAAAAGATCAGTTCCCAAAAGAGACTGAAAATAAAACATCTACCATAATTATGCCCTAACTGCCATGTCTTCCTCGCTTCCCTTTAGGAAAGATTGCCTCGCTAAATAAAAGAAAGAAGATGACAGCCATTTAGAAATGCCTTTCACCCTCAGATCTTTTGACATTACAGATTTTCCTATTTTAATGGAGCAACATCTTTTTTTTAAATAATTATTTTATTGAACTTTATTTATTTATTTTAACTTGACTAGAGATGGACAGAGAGAGAGAGAAAGAGGGAAAGTGAGAAAGCAAGCCACCAGTACTTGAACCGGGACTTGAACTGCTGTTGGCCATGCCGGAATCCAGCGCCCTTAACCACCATGCCACCTGCCAGCCCCAGAGCAACATCTTTTAAGAATTCGCCAAAGTATTATAGACTGAAGGCAAAGAAGGAAGTCTTCGCTGAGAGAAAATAATGCAGGGAGATTCCTAACTCGATCTTCTGCCCTTAGAACAAGTCCCAGGCAGACTACAGGTTTGCTCAGCTCAGAGAGACCCAGAGGCTGCGTGTGGATTTCAGCCTCCCCATGTCCAGTTTTCACCTGGAGCTCTTCGGGTTTGTGATAGGGCAGAAATGAACTCAGGTCTCTGTGGGGTGATCTTTGTCTCTCCTCCAGAGCTTTTTTTATTTTCTTCTCTAAAAAAGATAAAATTATTTGGGGTTTTGTGAACCATGGTTCAACCATATCTTCAAGATGATGAAACTGGCATTTCTCTAGACAGTTCCTCATTTTTCATATGCTAACGACTTTTCTTTTACTTTCTTTTTATTTTAAAAGTAGTGTAATAATCTTTACAAGAAAATTATAATACTGGTTAAGAAAAAAAAAAGAAAGAAAATTCAGATTACTTATAAATCCTACCACTTAAAGAACCACCATAAAATGTCACTAGATATTTATTTATGCATGCGATGAGTTGAATGTTGCTCACCCTCCACGTACCCCTCAGAAGATATGTCTACCTAGAACCTGCAAAGTGACTTTATTTGGAAAAAGGGTCTTTGCAAAGAAAATGTAATTATGTTAAGGTTCTCAAAATGGGATAACCCTGTGTTGTCTTGCAGGCTCTAAATCCGATGACAGTGTTCTTATAAGAGGAAAATCCAGAGACAGAGGAAAAGGCCACATGAAGGTGGAAAGAGATCAGAGTAAAGCTGCCACAAGCCAAGGAATGTCTGGAGCCTCAGGAAGCTGGAAGAGGCACGAAGAATTCTCCCCTAAGCCTTCAGAAGAAGTGTGGCCCTTTATTTCAGACTCCTGGTAACCAGAGCTGTGAAAGAATAAATGTCCGTTGCCTGTGGTGAGTTTGCAGTGATTCATTATGGTAGCCTTACAGGGCTAATACAAAGCATTTGTTCAATAAATACTATTGACTATGCACCAGATGTAATACCAAAGAGCTCATGATTAAATAACAAAACTCTCAGATATTTTCCTATGCATATAGAATTATATGTATACATATGCTTTTAATGGGCCGTATTATAAGTAGATCCATTGAACACACCATTTTTATCTAATAATAAAAATGTTTTGATGATAAGCAGTAATATGGCTCTATTCTTATAGGAATCATTATTTTACTCAATGTTTTTACCATTGAGCCTTATTTCCATTTTTTCTACAACAACTATTCTTTATATAAATATTTATGCATACCATTCATAATTTTCCTTAAATTTTTAGAAATGAAATTCAGATCTCAAAGTCTGTGCGTTATCCATGTAATGTCTCTCAGATCCAAATCTATCTTTCTTTCCTGTGTTTATGAAATTGGAGCCAGACTCTGTCACCTTTCCTCCTTTACCAGTTGACACAATGACTGGCTTTGATGATGCTGGAGAAACACCACAAGACAGTTGAGCCAGAAAAGCCCCTTCCTTTTTGGGTCCTAGTCCTCCATTCCGTGTCAGCGTGGAAGCCCGAAGCTCTCAAACCCCCAGCTCCAACCACATTCCCAGGTTCTATGCCACCCATCCGCCAGCCCCCTACAGTAGCTGTTACCACAGTAGGTCAGGTCATGGCCTCAAGCATCTGTCACCTAATCCCACTAACACTCCTACACATCCACATGGCCAGCTACCTGGAAAGTTTCCTTGCTCCACTGGCTGAGTTTTTCAGTGTTAGACCCTCTATACAACTATCAAGATTTCAACCGTGAGCTGGGGATGGAGGAGACTTTCTAGGCTGTAGTTCTTTCACTGTCCACTTTTTCTCAGTTTAGATGGCCGTAGCTTCTTTTTTTGCAGCTGCTACTTCTGGCTCTCTTACAGGTGTCATCACTTGAATTGGCAGTATTTTTATGACGTGTCTTCTTTCTCAAACAATTGCTACACTTTCAATCTTCTAACTGAACCCTGACATACAAAGTCTATATGAATTTACATAACCAAATTAACTTTCAGAATGGTTATTCCAATTTATAATTCCTTCTCCCAGCCCTAACCAATTCTAGATATTTTAATTCAGGTTTTTGCAATGAAAATATGATAAGGAAGAAATAATCCCTTGTCGACTGTTTTAATTTGCATTTCTCTGATTGCTAGTGAGGTAGAGAATAACCTGTTTCAGTGTAGGTTGCATTGGAGTCACATCGAACCAACAATGATTACTTCTGGGAAGGAAATGGGGTAGGAGAGAGGGTAAGGGAAGGGAGACTCTCACTAATTCCTCTAAAATCTTGTATACTGATTCTTTACAAAGAAAAAGATTTAGGTTTCGTTATACAATTAAGATCAATACAACAGGGGCCAGCAGATGGCATAGAGGTTTCATCACTGATTCCACATGGCCAACCACAGTTCAAGTCCTGGACCCCTGTCAAATATGTGTGCATGCATGCCCAAGATCCCAGGAGGAGAATGGAGGAGAAGGGATTGCAGAATGGCCAACTCCCCAGGGGGTGATTTCTCGCTTTCCCTCTCACTGTCTCTGTCTCTCTCTCTCTCTCTCTCTCTCTCTCTCTCTCTCTCTCTCTCTCTGGTGAGTACACACACCCTAAAGCAAAAAATTCCAAAAAAAAAATACATAAAATCAATACATCATGAAAATAAGGAGCTGTTAGGCTCTTTCTGACTATGTGCTACTGCTGCTAGTCAGAGTTACTGCCTTTCTTAGCAGAGCTGAGCAATTGGCTCTGGAAATAGCTCTTCCAGATCTGAGGCCACAGGCTCCAGTTGTTCCCACTGACTGGTCCCTCTAAGGCTGCATCTGGAGCATCAAAGAAAAGTACAGGCTCAGTGTATGTACCTGGTTATAGAAGCTATCGTTCCTGTATCTGCTAGGATAGATGTGTCAGGATTTTAATATCTTCCTTCTTCTTTTTTTTTTTTTTTTTTTTGGAGAGGTTTTCACTATAGGACGCATGCGCTCGCCAGACAGACAGAGAGAGAGACAGAGAGACAGAAAGCGAGAAATCACCCCCCAGGGGGGATGGTCACGCCGCAATCCCTTCTCCTCCATTCTCCTCTCGGGATCTTGGGCACGCACGCACACGCGCCTGGCGTGAGTTTTAAGCCACTGGGTCCGGGATGCGAACCACGGTTGACTACGTGGGAGTCCAGCGACATAGCCATTACGCTAACTGCTGGTTCCCAATATCTTCCTTTTTATAAGAGCATGTGCAAAACCATGAGTTGGACCCTACAGCACGTCCAGATTTTTAGTTTATAAAATATGTTCACCACACATCTGGAGAAAAATAGAAGGAAAGCATGAAGCCAGAGAGTCCAGTCGGCTTTTCCTACTTAGCAGGTGAACATAACTGAAGCTCATGAAATGCTGGACTTAGTCTAACCTAGACGAGGAAGAAGGCATGACTAGTTCAGCACAGGCCCGGGCTATAGGCATTTGTCTGTTTCTTAAAATGATTAGTCAGGGGCTGGCAGGTGACATGGCGGTTAAGGTACTAGATTTCCACATGACTTTCCCTCTTTCTCACTTTCCCTCCGTCTCTCACTAGTCAAATTAAAAATAATTATAATAAATAAAATTAAACATTTTTTTAAATATCAGTTGTATTTTATACCTTTTATTCTAGCTCCCAAAGTAATAATAAAAATAAAAAATAAGACAATCCATAAATAGCCAGCATGAGAGAGTTAAGATGATGTTATGGTACTTGTCCCAATTGTAATCGATAATTTTATGATTCCTGACAGAACTAAAATATCATAGTATTGTATGACAAATATTTGAATTTTTCCTTCCAGAAAAAAAGGGTTCTTTATAATTATTCAGCCAGCTAGCAAAACCTCTGTGGGGCCCAACTGTGTAGGGAAATGGCAGCTGGTAGGAGCAAGCAGATTGCCCTACAACTGAGAGAATTGGGGTGGGATGAAATAAACAGAAAGCAAGCATGGTGAGGCTGGGTTTATGGAAGTGAAGATGAGAAGAGAAAAGGAGAAAAGGAAAACAAAGCATGGACTTTGTAAAGAAAGAGACTCATATTAAACATGTTTAGAAGGAATACTCATCATATACCTCCGCAATGTAATTCTCACTTTTTCACTCCCTCAAAAGTTATTGAGTGAAGAAGGCCTGTGATAATTTTCAAAGCTTTTGGAATCATTTCTATTTATTTAAGCTGTATTGATGTTCTGAGACTGAACTTTGAGCCAGAACAAGATATTTATTTGTGTTCCATTTGTTTAATGTTTGTCTCACCCACTAGCTGTGAATTTATATAACGGATAGGAGTTGCTAGACAACAGCGAAAATACTTTAAAACATGAATTTCTAAAGACCCAGAAAGTCCCAACTTCTCACCTTCTGAGAATAGCTGTACTGTCAAGGTAGTAAAAACTGATATGAAAAACACATCTGTTGATTAGTCTGGTTATGTCCGAAGGTGCAGCTCAGAAGAATCACATGGTCTGAAAACGACTACACCTAAAGTGTGTGGCTTTCTTCCCCTTCTGAATGATAGATACAATTCGTTTAAGTCAAAATTGTTCTTACACATATTCTTTGCCCTCTATCATGTATCTCCTTTAAAAATAAATAGGGCAAATATTTTGACGGCTGACCTTCATTAACCTGCTTCCCTATAACATCAATACCAACACTTTATCGCAATTGTCTCTCTGAGAAACTACAATAGCCCAGGATATGAGGCCACAGGTCAATCAAGTTTTTTAATGAAATACTCTAAGTATACAAAAAAGTATAGAGAATAATATGATCAACACCCATATATCACAGCCCAACTTGGTCAAATTTTAATATTTTATAATACATCATTCAGATCCTTTAAGAAATAAATTACTTCAGGTACTATTGAAGTGCCTTGTATAATCCCTAACAATCTCTTTTCTCTCATTTCTGTTTATATACAACCACTATGCTGACTTCGGTGTTCGCTATAGAGTGATTATGGCCCCAACTCTCCTAAATTCATATGTGAAGCCCAGATCCCCAAGACATTGGTATTTAGATATGGGACCTTTAAGGTAAGTAGGATATGAGGGTGAAGGCTAAAGAATAGGATTAGCATTTTGGGGTTGTTTTTGTTTTTGTTTTTGTTTTTTGCTTTTTAGGGAGATTTTTTACTATAGGGTATGTGTGCTCGCCAGAGAGACAGAAAGCGAGAAATCACCCCCCAAGGGGGATGACCACACTGCAATCCCTTCTTCTCCATTCTACTATTGTGATTTGGGGCACACATACACACACACCTGGTATGAGTTTCAAAGCCTCTGGGTCTGAGACAAACCGTGGTTGGCCATGTGGAAGTCCAATGACATAACCATTACGCCATCTGCTAGTCCCAGGATTAGTGTTCTTAGAAGGGGATGAAAAGACCAGAGCTGTTTCTCTCCCACCTTGTGAGAGTACAAGAAGACAGCCATTTGCTAAGCAGGAGATGAGCCTTCAGTAGAACTGGATCTACCAGCATCTTGACCTTGGACTTTCTAGCCTCCAGAATAGTGAAAAATAAACTTCTGTTGTTGAAGTCATCTGGTCTATGGCATATTTGTTATAGCAGCCCAAACTAAGATGGTATTCATCATTCTCAAGCATTTTTCTACTTTACTACACATACAGTTATCTATAAATAATATCAACAATTATTTGCCAGTTATAAGGCTTATCTAAACAGTATCATACTGCTACATAAATGCACACATATATCATATATAAATATTCATAGACTTTTACAACTCAAAGATGTATCTGTGCTGAGAAAATAGAGTTGTGTTTCCTTCACTTGTATGTCCACACCACAGTTAATTAACTTATTCTCCTGGGGATGAATATTTACTTTTGTAAAAAATTTTTGCTGTTATAAGCCAGACCTTAGAGAAAATTCTTTTGGATGGAAATGTGCAACTTTTGTTTTTTATTTTATTGTATTTTAACATAAAATTAATTGAATAATATGACAAATAATGTTGACCTTATTTCATTTAATCTACAGCTCTGTCTGCTAATATGTGTATAGATTCATATGACCACCATCACACAACAAGAATTTTAAATAATTCCCTATCCCAAAACAACTCCCTAATGCAGATTCTTTGTACTTAAACCTTCATCACTGCCCTCAATGCCTGGAAACCAATGATCTATGATGATCTTATATTCTCTGTCACCATAGTTTTTTTACTTCTAGGATATCACATAAACTTAATTAAACAATATGTAATTCTTTGAGGCAAGATTCTATCACTCAGCATCATACCATTGACATACATCCATGCTGTTCTGTATATCAATACTGTATTCCTTGTTATCACTAAATATTATTCCATTGTATAATGTATAGCAGTTTGTCTATGTGCTTTTTGACAGACATTTGCATCATTCCCAATTATACCAATTATTAATACACTTGCTATCAAGCTTTTACAGATTATTTTAAATTCATTTGGTTAAATACATAGCATTAGTTTACTTTTTTTCTTTTTAGAGAGAGAGATTTTTGCTATAGAGCATGTCACTTGCCAGAGACACAGAGAGAGACAGAGAGCTACAAAGCCAGAAATCATCCCCCTAAGGGGGCTGGGCATGCTGCAATCCCTTCTCCTTTATTCTCCTCCAGGGATTTTGGGCATGCACTCACACACACTCGGCATGAGTTTTAAGCCACCAGGTTCAGGACTTGAATCACTGTCTACTACAAGGGAGTCTAGCAATGTAACCATTATGGCATCTGCTGGTCTCAGCATTGGATTACTTGATCATATTGTAATTATATGTTTATCTTCCTAAATGTTTGAATATTTACCAGTTATTTTTCTATCATTGACTTCTAGTCTAATTCTATTATGGGCAGAGAACATAATTCGTAGGATTTTGATTTCTTTAATAAATTTTTCATTTGTTTCATAATCCAGGATATAGTCTATCTTGGTAAATATCATATACACTTAAAAATAAGATGTATTATTCTGCTATTAAGTGTAGTGGTCTATTAAATGTTAACTAAATCTAGCTGGTCAATAGTATTGTTCAGTTCTTCTCTATCATTGCTGAATTTCTATTTGCTCCATTAATTGCAGAAAAAGGAATATTGGCATGTACAGCTATAATTGTTGGATTTGTCCTTTCAATTTAATTAGCTTTATTCACATATTTTAAAGTTCTGTTGTTAGAAATACACATTTAGGATTATTATGTCTTCTTAGTGAATTGTCCCTTTTATTATTCATAATTGTCTGATATTAATATAATCATCCCAGCTTTCTTTTGATTAATGTTTTCCTGGTATATCATCTTCTATCCTTTTAATGTACTTTTGATTATATCTACATCAAGTTTATTGGAAGCAGCATAACCTTTGGTATTTTTATTTTTTTTAACCCATTTTGATTATCTATGTCTTTTGATTAGTGTTTTAGACCATTTATATTTAATATGATTATTGATATGTCTGTATTTAATCTACCATTTTCTAATTTGTTTCCTGTTCATTTCCTATATTTTTGCTCCTTTTCCCTTTTCCTTCTTCTTTTCATGTAATTTGAATATTTTTCATGTTTCATTTTAATATATATATTAAGTTTTTATTATATCTTAGTGTCCGTTTTTAGTGGTTGCTCTAGGGATTATAGTATATAAATTTAGTGTTTTCAGTCCATTTAGAATTAGTATTTTACTATTCCAAGTGGAATGCAGAACGCTTACTGACAAACAGTTCCCTTCGTCCTCTCTCTTTATGTTTTAGTAGTCATATATATTATGTTTATGTATGTTGAAACTCCACCAGACAATGTTACCATTTTTACTTTCAATGATAATATATATCTTGTCAGATTTGTATCTTTATACACTTATAGAAACAGAATTTAAGAGAAGAAAAATAAACTAACACATTTACTTAGACATTTATCATTTCTGTTGCTTTCTTTGTGTCTGATGTTCAAGATCTCTCTCAGTAGAATTTGCCTTCCATCTGAAAATTTTTCTTTAGCACTACTATCAGAGCAAGTCTGCAAGTAATTAATTCTCTTAGTTTTCTTTTATCTAAGAATGTCTTCGTTTCAGCTTCATTTCTGAAGGAAAGTAATGCTGGAAGGGAACTTTGAAGCAATCTAACTCAAAGAATTCATGTACATGTGAGGAAAATGAAGCCCTGAGACATTAACTAATTTGTCTCTTGTCACCAAACTAGTTAATGACAGAACCAGGACCAGTTTAAGCTCCCTAACAACTAGTCCAGTGCTCTTACTGTTCCTACACAATACCCTGGTTTGCCATTTCAATTATTTTGTTTATACTGGGAATAAAGATGTGGAAAAAGAGCTTGACTATTAGATGAGTAATAGGGGGGAAAATGTGAAACTATCATTGTTCAGAATCTAAAAGGACGTTAAAGATCATTCACTTCAGGGACCGGCAGATGGCATAATGGTTACATCGCTGGACTCCCACCTAGTTGACCATGGTTTGAGTCCTAGACCTGACGGCTTAAAACTCACGACAGGCAATTGTACGTGTGTGCCCAAAATCCTGAGAAGAGAATGGAGGAGAAGGGATTGCAGCATGACCCCCTCCCCCAGGGAGTGATTACTTGCTTTCTGTCTCTCTATCTCTCTCTGTCTCTCCAGCAAGTGCTCGTGTCCTACACAAAGATCTCTCAAAAAAAAAAAAAAAAAAAAAAAAAAAAAAAAAAACTTCACTTCAGTGTTTGATGTTTCAAATGAAGAAACAGAGATCCAGAAGAGGTAATTCAGCTTCCCAAGGGAGCAGAGTCGTGACTTTATGTAGCTTGCGATCTCACTATATACCCATCAGTAAAGAACAGGCACTGGAGGTATTGGTTTGTGTTCCCCAGTGGCAGTGATGGGTTATGTTAGGCCAAATACACTCTCTCTCTAGCCCCCTGTGACCTTATGACAAGTTGGCTGGCCAATTCTAGATGGTGGATCCTAACAGGGCCTTTTGGAATCACATCTAGAACTGTTCTCATTAGCATTGTCCTCTCAACCAGTGATTCTCAAACTTCAGTGTGTGTCCGGTGCATATAAACTGGTAAGAATCAGCTTATAGAAAGTGCATATCCTTCAAGTCAGCCCCTTAGCACAGCAGTTAAGTACTACATAAGAAGTCAGATCCCACATGGTCAATCAAGGTTCAAATCCCAGCCCCCAAAACTTGGAAAAGCATGCTGGCCCCATGTTTGTGCTTATGTCCCAAATCCCATCAGAATGGAGAGATGAAAGAGAAGGGACTGCAGTGTGATTATACCCCATTGGTGGGGCAGCTACTCTCTCTTTCTGTCTCTTATCTCTCTCTGGAGAGCACATGTACCCTCTACCCTCTGGCAATTAAAAATTTTAATTGACTCAGATGTCAATATTTAGCATAGTTATTTCCTTATGCGTCTTTTTAAATTTTTTAAAATTTGCTAGAGGGCATGTACACTCATCAGGAGAGAGAGAAAGTGAAGAAGCACCCCTATGGGGGTCAGTCACACTGCAATCCCTTCTCTTCTATTCTCCTCTTGGGATTTTGCAGACACACATGTACCCAACACATTTTCAAGCTGCCAGGTCCAGGACTCAGGTGTCACAGTTAGCCATGTGCGATCCAGCTGCCTTCACCACGCCATTGACTGGCCCTCCTTATATGTTTTTATCTATTGCTCTTTCAATAGATCCACCAAGAGTCCATTAGGTGTTCTAACTAAATGTAATAAGTAACACTGATATGGGGCTAGCTTTTATAAACCAACATTTTAATATTTTTAACCTTTTTTTTATTAAATGCTCTTCCAAACCACTTCCCACCTCCATAAATGAGTACACATAGATAGATCCTCCAACATCATGTATTGTACAAGAATTTATACACCTTGCTGTTTATGAGATCCTGTGAAGGTAGGAAAAGGGAAGAGAAAGCACATTAGGCTTGTACCCATGGAGTTACAGTTTCCTGTAAAAAAGAAAAAAAAAAAATCAGCACACAAACCAGAAACAACTAATTGTGTTTTAAGCAACATGTGAACATGTACAAGATAAAAATAGAGCCTAACCTTCACAGATTGAGGAACTTTTACGTTTCAATGTTGATTCTGTTGTTTTCATGACTTAATTCTGAGAGCTTGATATTTAGCTAGACTGAAAGAAAACACAAGTGCCCTTTGCATTGGCTGTGCTTAATGCGAGCGGTGACACAGATCCCTAATCTGCTCAGTGCACTGCCTCTTATATTCTCTTAATTGGCTCACGGGTTATAGACAGGTCTTGTCTTTCTAATGATCATAAAAGATACTTGGCAGGAAGGAACCGTGCCATCTATCTCCTCCGTGTCTCCTGCAGGATCTAAAACTATGTCGTTTTTATTATAGCCAATAGTTAAGCACCTACTGTTCCCTGGGCCCTATGTGAGATTCTGCAGTTGCGGGGCTGTGGGGGGGGGGGGGGGGGGGGGTAATTTTTCCCACCCTAGTTCAGCAAACATTTTTGAGCATTTTCCAAATGACAGGCTCCATCTTTAGAGATCTGTGGACATAGACAAGGGATGTTCTTCCTCTGTCCTCGCAAGGTGGTACTACTGTGAAGGGCAGTTTGCAAAGGCTGCCTACAAAGTACCACAAACTGGACGGCTTAAACAACAGAAATGGATTGTCTCACGGGATTTCTTCTGAGGCCTACGAGAAAGAAACCTGCAGCATGCCTGTCACCTAGTTCCTGGTGGCTTGCTGGCGATCCTTGGGGCACTTTGGCTTGTGGAAACATTTCCCTGATATCTTCATCCTCACATAATGCTCTCCCTGTGGGTGTGCCTCTGTGACTCTGGGTGTACTGGGACCACAATGTCATGCTCCTGAGTTGCCCTCTTTTCCACACTTTTCCATTTTTGTCTTACCCATAAACAGTCCCCTATCTAACCTAGTGTACCACGAGAACCAAGCAGTGATCCTAATTCTAGCAAACACATTTTTCACACTTAGCTGGCATGAGCTAGGGGGCCAGTCTAAGCAGTTTATAGACTTCAATTCATTTAAGCCCTGTAATAACCCTAGGGAGGAGTTTCTGTTATTATCTTCTTTTACAGATAAGGAGATGGCAAAGGCCAGAAGACACCTTCCAGGGAACCACAAGGAAGAGAAATCGGATCTGAGCCCCAAACCGAAGGATATCTAGAGTTTCCTGAATCCAGAAAGGGAAGGGAAGCAGCAGCGGTGAAAGAGCAGAATTGGCCTCAGCAGGTGGCATAGCGCTCAAGACCCTGGACTCCCACATGGTTGACCAAGGTTTGAGTTCCGGACCCAGTGTCTTGAAACTCAGGCAAGGTGTATGTAATGCATATCCAAAATCCTGAAAGAAGGATGAAGGAGAAGGGACCGTGGTGTGGCCATCCCTCCCTCTGGGAGGAGTGTGTGTGTGTGTGTGTGTGTGTGTGAGAGAGAGAGAGAGAGAGAGAGAGAGAGGTGATTTCTCACTTTCTCTCTCTCGGAATCTCTCTTTCAGGCAAGCGCTGGCGTCCTACAGCAAAAATCTCTTAAAAAAAAAAAAGGCAGGATTAACATAGGAGAAGGGCTGCTGCCTTTGTAGGCAGTTCCTGGGGTAAGCGTCCATTCCTGCAGGACCGGCAGGGTGGAGTCGCCTCCCTAATCAGACTCACACTTGCCTGTGCTACCAGGTCATTAAATAGAGGAGCCAGGAGTGTAGGGCTCCCTCCCTCTTCCTCTAAAGGAAAACCGGGTGGGGAAGTATAAATTACCTCATAGGATACCAAGGGACAGCCTAAATGTGTCCTCCAGTGATTCATTCGGGTGTACTGCGTTCACAAGCTTAACTGAAAAGTTCGGAGTGGGGTCACGAGGGGCCCCTCCCTCCTTTAGTGCAAGAAACATTTCCTCTTTTTAAAAGCACAGACAGAATTGGAACTAAACTCCATCCAAACAGGAAATCACCAAGATTCTAGGTAAAACCGGTTCTTTATTTTTAAAGGTGAAACTTTTTCGTTCACCAGCGTGGGTTTTTCTGAGCACCTACTATGTGCCGTGCACATGACGTGTAGTTGTTTAGTATCTGCTGTGTGCGCTGCGCTCTGTGCAACGACGCACAGAGGGGGAAAAGATACACCCACGCATGCACACATCTGGCAAAGTTTACAGGAGAAAGGCTTTTAGGAGGATATTAGTGTCCTTTTGTTTTTTTTGTTTTTTCTTTTCAAAAAAATAAAAGTGAAAATAAAAATGAATAAAATAAACTTCCGCCCCTCTGGCTTGAGTCTCCCAGACTGCGAGACTGAGACCTGAGCAGGGAAAGAGGGAGGCCTGGGGCGAGGGAGCAGGGGCGTGAGAGGTGGGCTGGGCGTCCAGGTGGAAGGGCAGAGCCAGCGGAGGATCGGAGCCGGCTGGCGAGCTGCGCCAGAGGCAGGTGCCAGCCGGAGTGGGCGGAGGGGCCGGCGCCAGGCCAGGCGGGGGGTGGGGAGGCCCCGCGTTACCTCTGCCTCTAGGAGTCCGGGCGCGCAGACAAGCTCGCCAGGAGGCTCCCTTGCTTCGCCAACTGCCCGCTCCACCGCCCTGGGCCACTGCGTCCCCGCCGCCTGCAGAAGGAGCCGCCGGAGCAGTCGCAGCAGCCGCCAAGCGACTGCATCCTCTGGAGAGAGTCCCCAGGCTCTGCAGCCGTCTGCCTCCTCCTGGGAGCGAGCGCCGCCGCCGGCTCCGAGCTCCTCCTCGCAGTCGCCCCCTGCCCCACCGCCCATCGCCCGCGGCGGCAGCCAGCACCCCGGGGGTCCTTCACCTGCCGCGGGCGCCAGGCGGGCGGGCAGGGAAGAGACCGCGCAAGAAGCAGGCGCCCAGGAGCCCACATCCCCCAGTCTTCACTCTGCGCCGAGAAGCGACGCCCTCCAGCACCCAAAGCCCCGGCGCTCCCTGCACCCGGTCCCCAAGTTCAGGGGCAACACCCCTCAAAAAACAGGCTCTCTCTGGTGGTGAGCAATACTCCAGGCGCTTCTGCTGCCGGCATCGCAGGAGCTCTCCCGGGTCCCCGGAGACCGCTTGCCTGCCCCCGGCGCCCGCCTTGGCCCGCGCCGGGCCATGCCGGGGCTGCGCCGGGACCGCCTGCTGACCCTGCTGCTGCTGGGCGCGCTGCTCTCCGCCGACCTCTACTTCCACCTCTGGCCGCAAGTGCAGCGCCAGCTGCGGCCCCGGGAGAGCCCGCCCGGGCTGCCCGTGCGCAGGTCGCGCCTCTTCCCCGGACCTGGACTCGGCCGCCGCCCCCGCGGCCCCCCGCACGGTGGTGCACAACTTTTCCCAGGCCGGGGCTCCGGGCTGAGGCAGGCGGGCGACCGCCCGCGCGGCCCGAGCTCCAAGCTGCAGGCCCTCTTCGCCCACCCGCTGTACAACGTCCGGGAGGAGCCGTCTCTGCTCGGCCCGGAAGACTTGCTCCTGGCCAGCCAGGAGGCGCTGCGGTATTACCGGAGGAAGGTGGCCCGCTGGAACAGGTGAGGACCCGCCCTGGAGACCGGACAGGGGGGCGCGCCAGCCCGGCTCTCACGGTGCCGGTTCCCCGCGCTCCGGATCCGGTCTCCACCGTCGCTCCCGCCCTGGGGCCGCAGCGGAGTCACCCAGCCCGGCCGGTAAACCCTAGCACTGGGCTTTGAGCGCTCCCCCCCACCCCGCGCCCCGGCCCCCGGTAGCTGTTGCGGACTTCAGAGTTCAGCCCAAGTAAGATCTCAGTTCGAAAAAAAAAAAGTTTCCAGGCAGCAGTGCAAGGGAGAAATGCCCTCAGTCCCTCCCCTGAGCTCCTTGTCCTACACTCCGGAGCCCCCTCCGGCCCCCTGGTGCGTTCCCACCCTCTTTGACCTGCTGTGGAAAGCCGGGGGCTGGACTTTGGTTTTCCAGAATGAGATTTCCAAACAGAGCAACTCGAGCTCGTTGGAATTCAGCACTTAACCTCCGCTCTTCGGGGCAGACCTCTGGGCTGCCTTCCAGAAAACAAGCCATTCCCCGAAAACCTCACTCTTTCCCTTTCCTTACTCCTCTGCCCAGTGTCAGAGATCCCAGGGGGCCAGCTGGAGCAAAAAGCAAAGGGCAGTTCGCTGATGCAGCCAGCCCTCCACCTCCACCCGTTCCTATTTGTCACGGCTTGTCCCTCCCCAGTCAGGGGTCTCTCTTACACGCAGATTCATGCTCTAATATCGTGGTGATCTGGACTGATCGGAATCTGGTGTTTCCGCAGAGGAGATAAAATTCTGCCTCAGAATTTTTAAAACTCAAAGCCAGATTGTAGAGAGAAAAAAAAAAATCAAGCATAATTAGGATAAAAAGAGGACGGATGTTTTTGTAAACGGGTAGGGGTGGGGATGTTGGAGAAGACAGGAGGGTCTTTGCTGAGATTCCCCCGGTTCATGGCAGGAAAGCTTTCCTATGCTTTGACTGTTTAGAAGTACAGAACGTGTCTAAATCTCACTCACATGCAGAGTTCACTTTTAACACCACACCCAGCTTAATACAAGAAATTCAGAATGACAGTCCCTCTGAGGCTCCATAGACCATCAATCTCTCTTGAAACTCAGCTAGCCCAATTTAGCTGCTTGCTCATTATTCTGTTGTGCTGTGACTGGAGAGGAGAGGAGGAATAAGAGAAGAGGGAAAAAAAAGAAAACTTCAGAAAATGGAAAGAGGAAGAAGTTGAGCGTTATCAGCTGAAAATCACTGTGGTGAATTTCAGTTGCAACTCTATGGCTGATGGTTTTTTTATTAGAAGAAAGTGGTTCCCAATTCCACTGCTAATTGTGTGCAGTAAACAGGCAGTTTGAGCTCACTTCCCAGACACTGTCATTTTTCAATATTTCCTTTATTTCGTCAATAACAAGGGAGTCAGGATCAGTGAAGTATGAAATTTTGCCCTTAGAAAATGTATCTACACAATTATTGCAGATTTGAGAATGAAGGAGTCGTGGGAAAAAAAACACTCCGTTTTATAAATACAGATCAGCATTCATTTAATTACACTGCTATTAATGGCCTTACATTTCTCTGTACTGTGGCCAGCCCATGGCCTGCTGGTTAAGGGGGCTGGATCCCAAATGTGTGCTGGAGTCCTAGATTCAGGGGCTTGAGAGACACGCCAGGCACAAAATCAGGACAGGAGAGACAGAGGAGAAGGGATTGTGCCATGACCATGCCCCACGTGGGGTGCTTTTTCACACCCTCCCCACATCTGTCTCTCTCCAGTGAGTACATGCAGTGTCTGGAAAAAAAAAAAAAACTTGTCTGGGCTGGCCCTGCAGTGCAGCAGTTAAAGGAGCTGGATCACACATGGCCAACTGCAGTTCGAATCTTGGCCCCAGTGGCCTGAAAAAACATGCTGGAAAAAAAAAAAAAAAAAAAAAAAAAACATGCTGGACATGTGTGTGCTTGCATGTCCAAAATCTTAACAGGGTGGTAAGATTGAGGTAAAGGGACTGTGGCATGGCCAAGCCCCTTGAGGGGGTGCTTTCTCCCTCTCCCACTGTCTCTCCGTCATCCACTGGCAAACTCACATTCCCTCTCTAGCAATGAAAAAGGAAAAAAAATCCTTATATTACTTTGGTCTAAAAGGAAGGCCTAGAGGAATATTTTGGCATAAAAGCAAAAATCCTTCTCACCAAGCCTTCCCTTTTTTTTTTTTTTTTTTTTTTTTTTTTTTTTTTTTTTTTTTTTTGAGAGAGAGAGGTTTTTGCTATAGAGCGTATGCGCTTGCCAGAAAGACAGAGAGAGACGTGCGCTTGCCAGAAAGACAGAGAGAGACAGAGAGACAGAAAGCGAGAAATCACCCCCCCTGGGGGGGGGTGGCCACACCGCAACCCTTCTCCTTCATTCTCCTCTCGAGATCTTGGGCACGCACGCACACACACCTGGCATGAGTTTAAGCCACCAGATCCAGGACCTGAACTGCGGTCAACTACATGGGAGTCCAGTGACATTGTCACTACACCCAACTGCTGGTTCCACCAGGCCTTCCTACAATCGATTTTGGGCTGGATTTCTACACTGTATGTGCCAAAAAAAAATACAGACCAGAAATTATCTTGATCATGTAACAGAGACTAACGGTGGCTGGTGACTTTGCTGTAGTAAGAGGTAGCGGAGTCGTTTCATGTGGTTGGTTGACTGTGACAGTTACCTAAGCAAGGCTTGTGGGATGTCATAGGAGAGTCAACTACACTTGCAAAGGTCGAAAATGGACCTGAGAGGGAGAGAACAGCCTACCTCCACTCGAACCGTATTGTCAACGTTGACATGATGATATTAATAAGCAGATGTGTTGTTACTTACATCAGAGCTAAAAATGGAACACAGAAGACTCAGCCAGTGTGAATTTGAATCACACTTGGAGTACTATTGTGAGAGGTAATCGCTCATTACTGTGAGAGTGGGGCCCTGACAGTGGAGAAGACTGGGGACGCACTGGCAAGACCCGAGTGCCTGCCACAAGGTGCAGGCTGAAAGGAAGCCTCCAGATCACGGTGAAGACAAAAAATCAGAATGGACAACAGAGGAGAAACAATGAGTGACTTCGCCAACTGTTTTTCTCTTAGACAGACAAGCCCTCCTTGTTTGTGGCCACTACTCTGCCCTTCTTTCAAATCTAGTGATTCATAAACATATGTGGATGCCACTGTGCCAATAATTACCTAACATTAACCGCTCTCCCAAATAAGCGTGTCAGTGAATCATACACCACACCTGGAGAGGCACAGGTAATATAAAATAAGCCAGATCAGCATTCTTCACCACTTGCCTGGAAGAAACCCATCAGTCTGAGTGATTTATTTTTCTTTTTTTTTTTTTTTTTTTTTTTTTTGCCACTTCACTACTAAGTAATGGGATGAAGTCAGAAAGTATCTTTTCTACAACTCAAGCTCGTTCCAATGAGAGGTAGACAGTGGCTCATCCCCGCCCACCCTCGAGCTGCACATTCTGATTGGATTTTGCACAGTGGAAGATGGAGCTTGTCACTGGTTCCAACGCTTCTGCCCCCCGTCACTGTTAATTGGATGCCTATGTTCAGCGAGGTTGAAGTGCGGAAGACATAGGGCACGTAGGATGGACTGTCTGTGCGCTCCCTGTCCCTCGAGCTTTCTGCAAGCCTCCTTAGTCCACTGCTCTTCCCTCCCTCCCTTTCTCTGCCCCCCACAGAATGTAACTAAGTGTGGCATAATCCAAGTTAAAAATGTAATCAGGGAAAGTGCTTCTGTCAGGTAGTCGGCCACTGATCACAGCCAGTGAGCCAGCGCCAGGCGCCATCAGACACGATGACACATTTGGCACCTGTCTTGAATAGCGAAGAAAAAAAAGCACAGGGGAACAGGGGAGATGTGGTCTTCCCTATTTCAGGCCATAAACTAGCAAGCAGAACTGTACTACTCTTAGTCCTTGTCCTTAATTAGTACTGTCGGAGGCTAGGACTTACCAGGAGCACGGAAACGATTCCCATTGTTGTGATCCTTGCGTTCTTAGTGGCTGTACCTCACGTTTCTCTTCTGGCCTGCAAGCTGCCTAGGCCAGCAATATCCATCCTTTGAGATTTGAAAACTGCTCAGCTGGGCCTGGACTTTTGCCCCACATATCTTTGCTCAGTTCCCCTATAACTCTCTGGTCTTGACAGAAGAGGTCAAACTGGGTCCTGCCTCCTTAGTGTAGAAAGTCCAGTTGACTACAGCAGAAATACGGGTTCTCTACTCTCTGCTTTTCTTTCCTGCACTCTCTCTGACATCGGGAAGGTGATATTGTCCTGCAACTACAGATTTACCATTGTTCAGAAAAGCATATCCGTGTATGTGTCTGTGTCCGTGTCCGTGTGTGTGGTGTGTGTGCTTGCGTGCGCATGTGCATTCTCCCCCATCGGAAGCTTGTCTTCCCCTCTCCTCCTACCTACTTGCTGTCACTGCAAGCAAGTCTAAGCCCTGAGTCTGCCTTTGAAAATCACAGCAGAGAGACTGGGCAGCTTTTCAAAACTGACAGTTGTTCAAGGAAGAAAATTAGCTGAAGTTTTTTTCTGGGGGAAGCTTTGAGAAGATCCAGAAGCCGAGGCAGATAGAGGAAGAGGGAGGGAGGAAAGCCAGAAAGATGAAAAAGAATTGAGCTGGAAATACGAATTGTCTAGTCTAGGAGTTTTTGAAAGAGAGGCTTCTTCCCCCAACCCTGGCGTCTGTGGAATGAACAATACAATCTCTTTATTCACACCCCCTCCTTCTCACCTCTATCCCATCTTTTCATCTCCTTCCTGCTTATTTCAGGCCCATCCCAGATCTGAGCACAGATTTGTCAGACAGATAAAAGCCCAGGTTCCCAGTCAGGGTTGGTGGTCTCTGCCTTACTCAAAGTCTACACCGCAATGGCCCCTTGTTGGATTCCTCTGCCAACAAGGCCAAGCTAAGAAAGGACGTGGCCTCTAACAATCTGAAGATGGACCTTGATGACTATCTGGGTGTGACTAGCAGAGGGAATGGGGATTCCGACTTCCATTTCCCAATCCTCCGCATTAGAGACTGGCTTGGCTGATTTGGGTAAAGCTGTTATTTTAGTTGTTTCTGAATCCCTCAACTGGCAGCTCCAGGGAGCCTCTCTGCTGCTCAGAATCAGAAGCCCCCAGATGAATGGTTTCTGAGAAAGCTAATCCAGACGGCCACCTCCAGGTTCCTTTTCCCTTATGCCAAAGCCTGGTCCTCAGCTGCGATGAGCTGAGCAAAGACCTTAGTCAGAGAGAAAGTCAGTGTTATTCATTCAATGAGGACAGACACTCACAACTTCCCAGATGATCGAAATGAATCAGCCAAGCGCCAGAGGCTGTCTCAACCCTTAACACTCTCCTTTACCCTACCCAAGTCCTCATTTATCCTTGGGAAACCAAGTGGCTGATTTTTTGCATGCAAACCCCCCTAAAAACATGCTTGCGATGGGCCAAATACACTTTACATACACTTGTCAGTTCACGGTTCTCACTTCTGTAGCTGTAGATGCACGTGGTAGGCAGAATTTCAAAATGGCCTCCTACGATTTCCACCCATCATCAACACACACCTCTCCTAGTTATTCAATCAAAGGCAAATATTGATACGGCTATAAAGGGATTTTGTGGATGTAGTTTAAGTCCCAGATCAACCTTGGGGTAGGGAGATTATCCAATGAACCTGATCTAATTACATAAGCTCTTTAAAGTTGGACATTTTCTTGGGCCAATTGAAGAGGAGGAAGTCATAGATCCAAAGTATGATAGGATTTGATGTTCCATTGCTGACTCGAATATGGAGGGGCATGTGACAAGGGAGATGAGCGACCTTTAGAAGCCAAAACTGGTCAGAAAATACCATCAAAACTGCCTCAAAAAGCTCAACATGTTCTTGGCTTTTATAGGTCGCAGGGACTGATTTGCACAAGCTACAATCAATCAGAGCCAATTGCTTTTCCCTGAGTAATTCTCCTGATTCTTGTTTTACTTCAAAAACCCATTCCTGGTTCCTCAGCCAACCATTCCTCAAACAGATCTCTGTGTACTATGACACAGCACTTGGGCAATGGTTCTCATGAGAGGCCTTTCTTAATTTCAAAATGGCTGCAGTCCTGCTAAACCTTAAACTGGTCTGCTTCAATTTGAGGCCTAGAACTCCTAGATTTTCCTCTTCTGGATGAACTTTTCGGACTACCCTTACCCACTCTGGTCTCTCCTTGACTATAGACATCCTCTCCAAATATGCGCTTTTTTATGATTGTCTACTACGTCCAGATCTAACTTTACTGCTTCTATCTGGAGTTTCATGTGAGAATGAATGGCCACTCGATCTTGGCACAATAAGCCCCTAGCTTGCACATGGCCATTCTAATACATCTGTTTTATGGTTTGCCATAGGGTAGAACCAGCATAAATATCTGTGGAACAAATCATTGGGAACAGATGACACCAGGCTTTAGGGCTGTTAGTCAATAGCCTATTAGCTCCTTAGAAAATGGCCTCGAACCAAAACAATTCCAAGTATAAAATCACCCAACCAACCTATAACTTGTCTCCTCCTCTTTATAAAAATCTAGAGCTAAATTACACTGCTGAAACCATCTGAAACTTGGATCTAGGATATTCTTCCTATTGCAGTAGCCTTAGTAAATCAATTTTTAAAAAGAAGGAAAGCTGAGAAAGTGTCATTTGCCAAGAAGAGGGAATTTCTTCAGCTTCCTGTGCTTTTTCAGGAAGTGCAGCCAAGAAATATTGCATTAAAGAAAAATGGGAAACACAGAGACCTGGACTTAGCCAAAGCAACCCCTGCTCTGCCCCTTGGCAGGTGCTGACCTGTATTTTTGCGTATGATTCTTCATTAAGTTGGAGGCTGATGCTAGCCTGCGGATTCTGCCGAAGTCGGCCTGCGTATGCCTAAGAGCCCCACTGGGGATACCATTCTAAACAGCTGCGGTTTTAGTGGAGCAGAAGTTACGTACCTGTTATTATAGGCAGGCCGGCACACACACACATGTGCCTAATGAAAACCACAGTGTGGAAAAAAGGCCTTGCTCTTTCTGTGCCCTGTCGCTTGGCAGAATGTCCGACAGTGGAAATGTGAAATCAGGACAGAACTGAATCTGAGTACTTCGCAGAGAGATGCCAGCGTGTAGGACTCACAATCCCTGGAGGAGGGTTTTGGTGGCCAAGCACTGGGGGGCAGCCAGGAGAATTTGGCTTGAGCAAGAGGCAAAGTTAAGTCCCTAGAAAAAGGCCTATTTTACTGGCTTCACTAGTAATAAACCAGATAATAAATTTGGGAAGCCCCAGGAAATAGAACATAGAGGACTGTGGCTCCTAAAAAAAAGACGAAGCCAAGAGTATGTAACAAAATTCAGCAAAATATGGAAAGCAAAAGAAAAAGTAAGGAGTATTGGCATAGGGGCACATAAACGAGAAGTCGGACCATACAAACAGGGAGGCCTAGGAAGAGATGGTATTTTAGAAAACTTGGGAGTGGTTGATGGGCTGGAAAAGATCCCAGCTGGCAGGAAAAAAGCAGAGCCTTCACCCTGGAAAGCCAAGCGTGGCTCTCAACAAACTTATGTTCAATTGCCAGTACCTGGGTCAAGCCCTGCAGGCCCAGAGGTAAATATCTACGATGCTGCTAATAAAATGAAATCTATATGGAGGGACAGAGCCTCTCTCCCAGCCAATTCAAGTGTGCCTACCAGTTCAGCTTCATCAGTTGAAGTAGAATTTTTATTATTCTGATTCATTTTCTTTGGTGAGTGGATAGTCACAAATCCCATAGGGAAATATATCTCTATTCTCACACCTCAGCCCATAGTCTTTTTTACCCTATTCATAGTTAATTTATAGTTGATACTTATGCATGAGCTGGCCCCATAGCCTTGTAGTTAAAGAAACTGTATCCCACATGGTTGACTACAGTTTGAATCCTGGTCCCAGCAGCTCGAAAATCACATAGGGCACATGTGTGTAGGTTTCCAAAAAAAAAAAAAAAAAAAATTTATTTTGGAGAGGTTTTTGCGATAGGGCACGTGTGCTCACAAGAAAGACAGAGAGAGACAGAGAGACAGAATGAGAGAAGTCACCCCCCAGGGGGGATGGCCACACCGCAATCCCTTCTCCTCCATTCTCCTCTCAGGATCTTGGGCACGCACGCCCACGTGCCCAGGGTGAGTTTAAGCCACCAGGTCCAGGACTTGAACCGCAGTTGACTGCATGAGAGTCCAGTGACATAACTATTACACCAACTGCTGGTCTCATTTCCAAAATTTTAACAGATAGAGAAATGATTGTAGTGTGACCTGCCCTATTGGGGGATATTCTCTCTCCCTCTCTCTCTCTCTCTCTCTCTCTCACTCTCACTCTGGCAACCCATGTGCCCCTCTGGAAATTTTTAAAAACAGAATAATGCACAACCAATACCTGCTTATTTTTTTTCATTCCATTTTCTCCTAAGAGGTACTAGGAAAAAAGGATTATGGAATCACAATTCCATAATCAAATCCAGCTCCTTATTAACCAAAGTTCCATGGCTAGGTTTTTAAACTGGGGTCACTGGATCCCACTGAGTTCTGATGGTGAGGCCCATATGTCCCTTAAGTTTTACACAATATTTGCATGCTGTGCATATGTTCGCTTTTCTAGGAAATAGTTCACTATATTTTCAAAGTATTTCCTACATCCATTAGGAGACATTTTGGCTTCACGTGACAGAAACAATTCAAACTACCTTAAGCAGGAAAAGTAAGTTTAGAATCTCAAGTAACCAACTCTCGGTAAGCACAAGAGGATCTGGCCTTCCACAGCTAAAAACAGCCTTTGGACTCTGTCTCTGCTGTCCCTCTCCATAGCTCATCTGCCTGTCTCAGGCCCTTCCTGCTGATCCTGCCCCGACAGCCCTGGGATCAGAGAGATTTGAAGGCCCCTCTGATTTTCGAAGGAAAGATCCTGGACAAAGACACTCATTGGCCAGGTATGGGAATGTGGGCTGCTGCTGCAGAGGACTATGATTGGTCCACTCTGAGGATGCCCGCCCATCAACCAATCACTGAAGCCAGAAAGCGAGACCTTGAAACTCAGCTCTCGTGGCTCTGCAGTGGGAGGACCTGCTGCTCACTGCAAGCAGCAGAAAGCGCAGGTCGGAAGGGCAGTGGAAGAACTTCGCTGCCCAGGGTGGTGACTGGAAGTTTCTCAACTTACGTTTGCTCGCATGTCTCGGGCTCACCACTGCTGCTCTGGAGTTTAATAAGGATTATTTAGAACAAATTCAGTCATACAAATTCACATGTGCCTGTATTTTATACCAACCACTAAAATCCTAAGAAATCTTTCTTTGAACATTCTTTTAAATTGACTTTATTCTCTTTGTGTGGGTCTAAAAAAGAGATCGGTGTGGGCCTACTCATGCCTGAGCTCATGAAAGCGAGGACTAAGCCAGAAGTCAAGATACCTGTGTGTAAATCCCGAGAAAAGCATTTTCTTCCTCAGGCCTAAGTGTCTCCTTCTGAACCACAAGAGTCCATAGTCCCTGATGTGTTGCAGCTGTTTTCTTCCAAGCTTTGCATATTTTCAACCACGATTTCTTCTTCAAAATCTGTTGGAATGGAATATTGGGCAATCATTTCTGAAGTGTGCTTATGAAATTCCAGCATTCTGGGAGACACTGTATTGGTGTGCAAATATCTGATTAAATTTTCATTTTGAAAAAGTGTTCTCTAAGGGGACCAGGTGATGGCGCAGTGGTAACAAGCTGGACCCTTCCCTGTTGTAAACCCGGGTGCGTGTGTTCCATGATATGGGCTGGCGGAGACTGAGGTACATCACAATATGAGGACCCTGTTAGGAGGGCCTCGCTCTCTCTCATGAAAGAAAAATACTTAAGAAAAAAAATATATATATACACTATATAATTATATATAATATGAATAGATATTTACAAACATACATAAATTCATATAAAGTCACATACTAATATACTATTTATATATAAACACAAATATCTACTCATATATGTAAGTATATATATTTAAAGTTTATTTCTAATATATGTTTAAAGTTTCTTTCTTTCATATGCATATGTAAAAGAAGAAGTGTACTGTAAGGTAATTAGCTGGAATATGGAAAACTTTGCACCCAAATGTGGCACGTCTCATTATAGCGCACTGAGCTCACCATGGGGAACTGCACTGACATACAGCGTCTCCTCTCATCTTGAGGAATGGCCAGAGATGACAAGGTAACCTGAGCTTTAAACCATCCCTGTCACACACGTGTCCTCTGGCAAGTTAAAAGTAAATAAATACACAATAGTTGAGAAAAGTAAGTCAAAGGGGAAAATGAGGCTGTATGAGATCAATGGGGCTGAGTGAGGGGCCTCTCAGAATGCTGGCCACAAAGACCTGCCCAGCCCAGAGTCAGCTCTGCCCAGGGGAAACCACCAGCTGGCTCTGTAAAGGGAAAACTAGCCAGTGACCCGGATGTGATCATCATGGCAGTGACTCAGCAAGGCATGTGCCCCATCCCCCTTCTTCCCTGTCCCAGAGAAGGTACTCAGTTGTGAGGACCAGCGTCTTCTACCGCATCCTTAGGGGACTCCTACAGTGATGGCTCTTAGCACTTTGCCTCAGCGTGAACTCATGGCCCTGTCCCAGAGTACATGCACACAGCCCTGTGCTGCCCAGGCACGGTACTCAGGCCTGCTGGCTTGTCCTTCCTAAGGAGAGAATTTAATCATTGTGATCCCAAAAGAATGTGCCCACGAGCATCCTTTGGCAGTCCTCTCTGACCTTTGCTTTTTCCGATTGTTTTTCTTCTTGCATTTTAATTGCCAGAGAGTGTGTGCACTGGCCAGAGAGAGAGAAACAAAAAGAGAGGGTGGAAGCATACCCAATGAGGTACAGTCACACTGCAATCCCTTCTCCATTTCTCCACCCTGTTGGGATTTGGGGCACACACTCAAATGAGTTTTTCAAGCCACTGGGTCTGGAATTCAAACTACACAGTTGGCCATGTGAGATCTGACAGTCAAACCACCAGGCCATGGGGCTGACCACATTTTTATTATTTTTTTAAATTTTGTTTCTTTCTCCCATGAGCAGAGAGAGAGAGACAGCAGATAACATCCCCAGTAGGGTCTTGACACTGCTATTCACCCCACCTTCAGCCAGTCCAGATCATGGACACGTGCATGTACCCAGGGAGGTCTCTGGATGTAAACCCAGAACCTTTCCACGTGGGTCAACCTCAAAGAGGTTGTGTTTTTCCTTTGTGTTTTTCCCTCGCACCACGGTGCAGCCCCCAAGCCTTGCCTTTTCAGCAGGGCTTCTGATCAAAGTGGAGTGGCAGCACATTTAGGATAAAATGCCAGGCAGCTCCTGAGTGCTGTTCTTCGAGGTTGTTATGCAGCACAGGAAATAGATTTGACCATGAGCTGAACTGGGAAATACAACAGAAAACTCCTTATGAAGGTCATGGAGTCAAATGGGATAAGAAAATGAATTTGAAGCCACCCGCCTCTGTCCAGAGGGGAGCCAAGAGCCCAGAGGGCAGCCGAGATTGTCTCAGACCTTACTTCAGGATCTGCTGCAACGGGTGAGCCAACAAGTATTCGGTTCCTCCAGCCTCGTGTCACAGTCGGTGGCTGCAAAATTTCAGGCTGCAATAATATTCAAGGAAAGTGTAACAAAATGCCCACCTTAGGTATTAAAAAGTCATCAGAACGCAACCACTGAATGCCTAATGTGAGCATGTGATTATCAATGTCCTCTGCAGGTGAACCTCATTGCACAACGCACACCCAGGTAAGCGAATGAGGCCACACTCTGTTCTGTTATTAGCTGTAAATCCATTAAAAGGTGGGGGAAGCCAGCCAAAAGCGATGAGCTTGGATTTATAGCAATCGATCTGCAGTTCTCCTTTTTTGGCAGCCACAAATCTCGTGGTCTGTTACGGCTATTTGTAGCTTGCAATATTCAAACCATTTTATCTACATATAGGAAAATGCTTCGGGCAGGGGAGCCATGCCCAACTCATCCACAAGTATTATTTACTCATTACGGTAGAAATTAACAAGAAGATGAGCCAGAACTGTAGGAATCTCACTGGGACATCTCGTCCTTTGAGTCTCCTTTCCAAACTGCCTCCTAAGAGAGGCCTTTCCTGTCCTATTAACCTTTCACCAAGTCCTGTTTATTTTTAATAGTAATGCTAATTAGTGCCTTTTCATCTATTAATTGCTTAGTATTTAAACTCATTAGACAATAACGTCTTTAAGGATTGTGTTGGGTTGAATGGTGTCTCTATTTTGCCTTCTCTGGGATGTCCCCTGTGATAGGCTAAAGAATAACTCCCCAAAAGATTTTCATATCTTTTTTTAGAGAGATTTTTGCTATAAGGTACGTGCGCTCACCAGAGACATAGAGACAGAAACCACGAAACCACCCCCCGGGGGGATGGCCATGCCACAATCTCTTCTCCTCCATTCTCCTCTTGGGGTTTTGGGCACACATGCACATGAACCTGGTGTGAGTTTCAAGCTGCCAGGTCCAGGACTCGAACTGCAGTCGACTACATGGAAGTCCAGTGATGTAACCATTACACCATTCGCTGGTCCTGAGATTTTTATATCTTATTACCCAGAACCTGTGACTATTATCTTTTTCAGGGGGGGAAATAATCTTTGCAAATGTAAGTAAGAATCTTGAAATGAGGAGATCATCCTGAATTATTCAGGTAGGTCCTAAATCCTGTGAGAAGTGTCCTTGTAAGAGAAAAGCAGAGGACGATTAGACACAGGCAGTAGAGGAGGAGGACATGTAGACAAAAAGTCAGAGACTAGAGCCATGTGGTCACAAGGCGACAGCTCCTAGAAGCTGGAAGCAGCAACGAATGGATTCTACACTAGAGCCCCCAGAAGGAACAGTGCTGCCAGCACCAGGATCTCAAATTCAGACTCCAGAAGTATCAGAGAATACATTTCTGTTGTTTTCAGCCCCAATCCTGTGCTTGTTTTGGCAGCCCCTGGAAATTAGCAGAAGGATGGAGGCTTGTTTGCTTCTAAGGCTTTGTGACCCCATATCTAAAATGCTGCTGATACATACTAGGTGCTCAGGAAGTGTTTGGTAAATGAATACATCAAAGAGAGTGCTTACGATGCTTTATAGTTAGCAACTCAGGGTTGGAATAAGCTCTATGAGTCCTGGGGCGTATTTCTTTGAGCCTCAGTTTCCTGGTCTGTAAAGTCAGATGTAATTCCTAACAAAAGCAGTGTCTGGGAGGGTGGATTCAGGTCCTGTATGTAACAGAGTGGGATGCCTGGTTCATACGGCATTGAAACACCAACAGGTAAAGACCACTAATAGGGTATTTCTTAATGCTCCCTATAGGCTGGTATCTGTCACTATCCAGCCTTATCCACTGATGTCTGATGCTTGGGCGGATGATGATGAAGAAACACCTTCTGTGGTCTCCCATTGCCAGGGAAAAGCACACATGCCTCCACCCTAGTCATTGCCCTCACTTGACTTAGCCACACCTGGGACTTCCAAAGAAGAAAATACACATATTGATCTCTCTGTCCCTTTGATGTCAAATGCCTCATGCTTATAAATGGGGAGAAAAAAATGGGATGGGATCAGTCTGCCATGAGTCTACCCACTTTAGAAACTATACTGCCACCCCTTTACACACACACACACACACACACACACACACCTTTGAATGAAAACTGATTGGCTAATAGTCCTTGAGTACTTTCCTTCACATGACAGGAATCCCACAGATTCTAGAATTGAGTCCTTTTCCTTTAACAAAGCATTGATGGATGGATTGAGCCAGCTAGGCAGAGGGATCTCTCGCTGGAACCTTCCCATCAACCATGTCACCTGTGTGTCTGTGTGACATATAGGGGCTGACACTTGTCCACACTGACTCTGTGCTGAGTGCAGCGCTGATCATTCCACATACTATCTCACTTAATCCTCACAACAACCCGTAAGCAGCTACTTCCTTACCTCATTTTCAGCTCAAGGAAGTGGCTCATTACACAAGAACGTGTTTTCAAAGACAGGCCTTTTCAACTCTGGAGCTGAAATTCAGCACCGACTTGAACTTGATCTCATGTCCTAGACTGGGTCCTGGAAATAAATCCGAGATGAGATTCGTGTGCAGGTGCTTGGTGGACAGTGCTCTTGGGCATCATCCTCTCCATCAAGGACCATAGATTGGTGAGGACCATAGAGGCAGAGACTAGAGGACCATAGACTGGTGAGGCTGAATTATTTCCTTCTCCCTGCTTTGGAGATATCAGTTGCTATGGCCTTTCTGAAGGGCAGTCAGCAATAAAGCATCAAAAACTTTTAAAGCAGGGATGGCCCCATGGTGTAGTACTTAAGTGTTGTGTGTAAGGAGGGGGATCCCGCATGGCCAACTGTAGTTTCAATCGTGACCCCAGTGACCTGAAAAACACTCCAGGCATGTGTGCATGTGTACCCCAAATCCTGATGAAATGGAAGAAAGGGATTGCAGCATGACCCTGCCCACTGATGGGGCGATGCTTGCTTTCTCTGTCTCTCTCTGGCAAGCACACAGTGCTCTCTAGCAAGTTTTTTTTAAAAAAGGGACAAGCAGATGCTGTAATGGTTATGTTGCTGGACTCCCATGAGGCTAGCCGTGGTTCGAGTCCTGGGCCCAGAAACTTAAAACATGTTGGACACATGTGCTCATGTGCCCAAAATCCTAAGAGGGGAATGGAAGAGAAGGAATTGTATCATGGCCATTCCCCCAGGGGGTGATTTCTCACTTTCTGTCTCTCTGTCTTTCTCTGTGTCTCTGGCAAGGGCACATTCCTTATAGCAAAAAATCTCTCTCCAAAAAAAACCCTATAATAATGGTTTTTAACTATGAACATAATACCTCATGATGTGCAAAGGACCTGGGTTTGCACTCAGAGGTGTCACTGTTCATGCTGGGCACCTTCACACATGCCCATGATCTGGGATGGCTGCAGCTAAAGATGAATCATAGCATGAGATGGAGCTCTCTTTCTCTCTCTGTCTCTGTCTCTCTCAGGTAAGTAATCAAAAAAATAAACTTTAAACAAACAAACAAGGGGGCCAGCAGGTGGCATGGTGGTTAAAGTGCTGGAATCTCACATGGCCAACCACAGTTCAAATCCCAGACCTGGTGGCTTGAAACTCACATTAGGGATGTGTGTGTGTGTGTGTGTGTGTGTGTGTGTGCGCGCGTGCCCAGAATCCCTGAGAGGAGAATAAAGGAGAAAAGATTATGGTGTGGCCATCCCCCTGGGGGATTATTTCTCACTTGCCCTCTCACTGTCTCTCTGTCTCTCTGATGAGTGTACATGCTCTTTGGCAAAAACCTAAAAAACAAAAAATAATACAACTTAATTCCTATACACCTAGACATACTTTTTAATTTTTATACTGTAAATTGGTGGCTTTTATAATAAGAAAGAAAATCATTACAGGCAGAATCTGTCTCCCATGTTCTGATTTCATACTCGGGTTACCTCACAACGCTGCAGCTTGCTAGCTGTGTCACCATGCACCCGTTGTGTGTGCTGCATAGACCTGCCTCCCAAGTCTTGGAGGTAATAACAGTAATAACATCAACCTTATAAAGAGTTTCTGTGAGGATTAAATGAGTTGAACACAGAGCTGTGTGCCCATTTTGGGTCCCTGGTTCCTCCTGAATCGGATTTTTCCTCACTGGAACAGCAGCCTGCATGGTTTCCACCCCAAGATGATCCACAATGTGCCCCTTTTTATTCAGGTCCCCTCTCATTTGGGCCTACTCTGGCTCAAATCCCCACTCTGCATAGGTCTTACTCAACCACTGAGCCAGAGCTGTGGCTCTGTGAGGGCAGGAGAGACTGGAGACTCGGTTAGCCTGTAGTGAAAGCAAGTGGTCCATTGCAACATCGCATGCAATCAGCTCTGAGAAGAGGAAGCGATTACATTTTAACCAGAAGGGAATGAGTTTATGTCGGGAAACCAGCCCATTTGGCAAAATCTTACTAAAATCTTGGTACAGTCTTTGTTTTCTCAACAGCAAGCAGATAAGCGGTTTTAATAATTCTTCCCCCTCCCCCCACACCATGATCATTAAGGGGGAACCCATCAAAATGCAAATTAAATCCTTGACAAAGTGTCACTTTTTCTGCAGCATCAGTGGAAGAGCAAAAAATGGCTCAAGTCAAAAACCTGGCTTTGAGGGAACCAGCAGTTAGCGTAATGGCTATGTCGCTGGACTCCCACGTAGTCGACCACGGTTCGCGTCTCGGACCCGGTGGCTTACAACTCACACCGGGCGCGTGTGCGTGCGTGCCCAAGATCCCGAGAGGAGAATGGAGGAGAAGGGACTGCGGCGTGACCATCCCCCCTGGGAGGTGATTTCTCGCTTTCTGTCTCTACGTCTCTCTCTGTCTGTCTGGCGAGCGAACACGCCCTATAGCAAAAAACCTCTCCAAAAAAAAAAAAAAAAAAAAAACCTGGCTTTGAGTCCTCCTTCTCTACTTCCTGTGGTGTCACTTTAACACCCTTAATACTCTAGGCTTGAGGGGGCTAGAATAAGATAATCTATGGAATGAACCCAAAAGTACATTTGTATTGAGCCCTACATAAATGCAATTTATTCGTAGTATTCAATTCCATGTTCAGGAAGCACCAAATGGCTGTGGCAGAGGTATTACTGCTCCCCAAACCCCCTGTGTCCCAGCCCCCTTACAGGGAGGTGGGCCCACGTGAGTAGTTTCAGCAAATGGGCTATCAATTAAAGGGATTTATATCACTTCTCAACAAAGCGTGTAAGACCAGTACTTAACCTCCACTTCCTCTCTTTTCTTGCTCTGATGACTTTGAAGACAGTGTATTGGGCTTTTGGTATGCTCAGTGCTGGATCCCTGAGTCATTCAATGGAGCAGATGCTGTATTGACCTTTGTTAGACAAGCAGCATAAGAGAGGAACGAGCCTTTATTGTTAGAGCATTGAGATTATAGGACTAAGGTGTTATTACAGCAGAATCTAGCCTACCCTAATTAACATCAAAGGTAAATGAGTACAGTTGGAAATTGCTTCACAAACTCATTTGTGAAAGCAATATAGTATTAATTTATTTTTCTAAAGTCAAATCACTTGGGACTGTAAACACCCTTTCCTATGAGGCTAGCTGGAAATTCAGCCTTACTCATCACCAGAGCTCTTTTTCCCAAGCCCCCTATGAATGTTTTCAGGGTCTTACACAAACTTGAAGGAGACTTGGCATCCATGTTGCATTCACTGGTCTCAGGCAGGTGGATGGCACTGTTGCTTCTGTGCCAACCTGAGCACAGGATTATTGGCTGACATTAGGATCTTGGTAACAAAAATGGTTTTTCCTAGGTCGCTCATTCAACCATTCCCAGCCAACCTTGGGTCACCTCCAGAAAACAGATCAGATGCAGGACCTCAATCTACTTTCCTTTCTTAATCTAAGAAAATCTTCATCTTCCCCCAAATTGTTCCTTTATGCACTTTTTATTCTCAGGCAAATCTTCCCTACCTAGTGTATTCTCTCACTGAGTTTAGACTTTTAAAAAAATCAAACAGGGGACCAGCAGGTAGTGTGGTGATTAAGGCACTGGACACTCCCACATGACTGACCACAGTTCGAGTACTGGACCTGGTGGCTTCCTCTCTCTCTCTCTCTCTCTCTCTCTCTCTCTCTCTCTCTCTCTCTCGTCAAATTAAATAAATGAATGAATAAATTAAATAAATATTTTTTTAACCTTGGGGAAAGTAGGGAAATCCTATATACCTGTCTGAACTTCCAGTTGGTTTGAATCAACAAGATTCAAGATTCTTGTCTCTGAGACAAGAAAGCACTAAGCTTCTACCTTCTTAAAACAGGGGTGGGTAAAATTCCAGAAGAAAAAAAAAAAAAACACATTAATATCTCAATAAATTTTCCTATGACATGGATGACTGCTTCTTCTGAAGAGGAAAATAAGCCAGAATCTGCAATCATTCGCTCAGTTTGTAAATCAGGTGGAAAAATAATACCATGCAAATTAGCACTACTTTACAGGCCAGGGACTTGAAAGAATTTAATCTGAGTGAGCCACAAGGGAAGTTTGTCTATGAACCATGAAACTATGTGCCCCCAGCCCAGTCCCTACATTCAGATCTCCTGCATTCAAATCCTTCTTCCCTTCAAATGGTCATGTCTATATGATAGACAGAAGGCAATGTTCGGACATTTAATCAAATATATTCTGGTAAACACTTGATCAATAGAAGGCCCAGTGTAAATTTTTTTTTTAGGATTCTGCCTTTTCTTTTTTTAAAAAAAGATTTATTTACTGGGACCAACAGATGACGTAATGGTTACATCACTGGATTCCCACATAATCCACTGTGGTTTGAGTCTCGGACTCAGCAGCTTGAAACACATGCCAGGCGTGTGTGCGTGCGTGCCCAAAATCCCAAGAGGAGAATGGAGGAGAAGGGATTGCGGCATGGCCATCCACCTCGGGGGGTAAATTTCTTGCTTTCTGTCTCTCTGTCTCTCTCTGTCTCTCTGGTGAGCGTATGCACCCTATAGCAAAAAAAAAAAAATTTAAGATTTATTTATTAAATGTTATTTCTTATTATTATTTTTAAATTTTTTCTATAAGGCATGTGCACTCTCCAGAGAGAGACACATAAGAGAGAGAGAGAGAGAGAGAGAGAGAGAGAGAGAGAAAGTGAAAAAGCAAGATGCCAAGTCTGGGATTCAAACCGTAGTCTGCCATGTGGGAGTTCAGTGCATTAACCACCACACCTGCCTTTAGACTACATTTCTGCTTTTCCCAAACCCCCTAGTCCAGGGAGGATGACCATGCTACAGTCCCTCCTTCTACATTCTCCTTTTGGGATTTTGGGCATGCACACACATGTGCCTGGCATGTAATTTTTTTTTTTTTTGAGAGAGAGATTTTTGCTATAGAGCACACATACTTGCCAGAGAAACAGAAAGAGACAGAAAGTGAGAAATCACCTCCCAGGGGGCCAGGCAGCAATCCATAGAGAAAGAGAAAATAATAGAGAAAGATACCCGTCCGTCCAATGTCAATGTCATTTGCTAATTGTGTGTGTCTGTGTGTATCTGTGCAATGAACAGAAAAGAGAGAACAAAGCATAGTATTTGTTTGTTTTAGGATTATACAGTTGCAAGATGAAAAGGAAGAAAATTATGAAATTTAAATACATCAAAATTACATCTTTTGCAAGTGGCACGTGTGTTAGTGTCTTATCTGTATGCTTATTAGGTTGGTGAAAGTCTGACGGCAAAATGTCTGCTGACTCAATTAAAAAAAATCTATGAAGTAAAGTTTTAATTTTTACTGTGCAGAACATACAGAAGGATAGGAGGCCCTGAGGAAGGCTTTTATGCTGTCTATGGAAAATATTAAATTGCACCGAGTCCAAAATCTATCATAGCAATTTTCAGGTCATCATCTGAGGATTAAGTGCTTTATTTGCTCAGGACTCTATGGCTCTAGCCCAGAGTTTCTAAACTCAGCATTACTGGCATTTGGGGCCAGATCATTTCTGCCATGTGGGGCTGTCCCTCTGCATTGCAGGACGTTTAAGCCTCTCTAAGCACTGCCCCCACCAACTATGACCACCCTAAGTCTCCAGCCATTGCCAGCTATCCCCTGAAGGGTGCACCCACCCCTAGTTGAGAACCACTGGTCTATGACAGGAAATAGTCTGCATTTAGGGGGCCCCTGTGCTATGAATCATCACATCACAATTAGGTTGAAAGCTTCTCAGTACAGCGTTAATATTTTATGTTTCCAAAAATGTGTTGTGTGTGACACAGAACCCTGGGGTGTTGACAAGTGCTAGAAGGAAATGGTTTAAGAAATGCCCTCTGAATAAGTGGCTTGGCTGCAGGATTTCTCTGAGCCTTGACTGTCTTTATGCACACTCCCAGTGTGGTTCAAGTTTGCAGCTTTTTCTAAATTTATTTGTGAGTAGGAGCCAGTGATGTTTGTTAGGTTCTGGTTCTTGGTTCTCTGCCCAGGGCTAGAATATGGGCAGTATGGCCCAGCTAGAAAATATCTGCTGGCTCCCTGACTTTGAGGATCCCTTGACAAGGAAAGGTCCTTTCATTCTTCTCCAGGGTGTCCTGTCTACCCACATCTTCAGTGATCATGCTGAATGCTATGAAGATAAAAAAAAAAGCAGGATTCACTGAAGGTATAGTCCCAGCCCTTAGATTATCCCATCTAGCCTGCCATAGACATCTATCTGGGGCCATCTAGAGGCGGATCCCTTAGGCCCTCCAAAGTCAACAGGGTCTGAGAAAGATAGGTCTAGCCACTTTAATGAGAGAGACAGAGAGACATAGATAGGGGGACAGGGAGAAGCACTCACCAGTAGACTGTGATCACATCACAATCCCCTTTTTTTTTTTCCTTCATTTTCTCGTTGGGAGTTTAGACATGCATACACACACACCTGGTGTATTTTTTTAAGCCACCAAAGCCAGGACTCAAACAATGGTCAACCATGTGGAATCCGGCTCTCTTAACCACAGGACCAACGCAAGTCTAGCCACTTTGCTAAAAGCATTTTTAAAAAGACATGTTGTGGACCCACAGATGATGAAATGGTTACACCACTGGACTCCCACATGGCCAACAGTGGTTCTAATCATGGACCCAGAAGCATGAAACTCAAGCCAGACACGTGTGCATGCATGCCCAAAATCCCAACAGGATAAAGGACAGCAGCATGGCCATCCCCCCAAGGGAGTGATTTATCACTTTCTGTCTCTGGTGAGTGCACACACTCTGTAGCAAAAATTTCTCTCTAAGAAAAAAAATAAATAAATAAAAGACATATTGGGTCCTAAGGACCTAAGATTCCTAATTTTATCTTGGATTTCTTTATCGGTTAAGCTAGCCATTCTATCCCTAGGTCCCCAACTCTATGTAACTAGTGTTTTCTATGACAGTCTACACCAAGAGTCTGCAAGATATATACAATGAGGCTCTTCTTGCCTGAGTCGAGTCCTCACAGCACTTACAGGCCTATGGATCTCTCTCCCTAAAGAGAAAGCTAGAACCGTCTGTAAGGGAGACTCAGGCTCAGAGCTTTAATAGGAGGAGCCAGAGGTGGTAAATGGATTCAGTTGATGAGCATGGAGTGCAGTGATGAAGAGCTTGGGCTCAGAAACCAGTCAGCCAGCTTCAAATCACTGCTCTGCAGCTACCACTCCCCTGCTAGGTGATCTTGAGCTAACTCCTGGGTTTCCTGACTTGTGTCCGCTCTGTCATCCATATAATGGGTTAACAAAAAATGGGCCTGTCTTATTGGACAGCCATGAAAAGTAATGAGCTAACGTACGTGAAGTAATTTACAAAAGGAGTTGGTACAGAGCAAAGGCTCCGTAGGTGCAGACCATCATTAATATGTGTAAGTGTGGGGGATGAAAGCAACGAGTATTGGAGATGGACGTGGGGAGAGGTGGTGGACAATATGGCTTGAATGCGTCCCCCCACCCACCCAAATTCACGTATTGACATTTGGTCGTGACACTATTAAGAGGGTAGGAGTTTAATCCAACTTTGGGATTAAGAAGTGGAGCCTTTGGGAGATGATGAGAAGCATATAAAGCCATTAAAGTGGGGGCCTGTGATGGAGTGCTTTGGGTTTACAAGGAGAGGGAGTGAGACCAAAGCAGACACACAGGGCTGAACACAGACTCTTGCTTTCCTGCCATATGATGTCCCGTGCCACCTCAGGACTCTGAGCTAGAGTTCTCCCCAACAAGAAAACTTTAACCATGTGTGACGCCTCAGCCTTAGACCTCCACACTAAACTGAATAAACCTTTATTCTTATTCAATTACCCAGTCCATGGTATTCAGTTGTTAGCTACAGAAAAACAGTAAAACAGGGAGTCTAGTGAGCCCAAGAGGAAGTGTTACCAGCTAACTTCTTCCAGTGGCTTCTTCTCATGGTCAATGAAATGAGAGGCAAAGGTTGGAGAAGGACATTTATTTCTGTAGCCAGTTATAGGGAGACAGTCAGCAAGTACCATAAAAACTGTCTTAAAAAGTTCTACATGCTCTCGGTGTTTATACTGAGTCGTTGGGAAAGTCATGATGTATTTTTGCACAGAAAAACATAGAAAAATACATTATAACTGGAATTCCTGATGACCCAATAGGTACAGGATACAAGTAGGTGCAAATTATTCTTCACTCTAATCAGTCAGAGTCAATAGCTTTCCTTTGGGTACTTACCCTGATTCCTTCAAATACCCTTCCCTGGTTTTCCATCTAACCATTCCTCAAACAGATCTCCCTATGACTCAGCACTTGGTCAAATTGTTCTCATTAGAGGGCTTTTTTAAGTTCAAAATGGCTGCCGTCCTGCTAAACCTTAAACTGGCCTGCTTCCGAGGGCACAGCAGTATGAGGGGTGGGGAAGAACCTGGCTGAGCACAGAGTGCTCTGTGAGAACCCAGTTCATTGGCTGACCAGATCCAGAATTTTGGATGGGATGAAGAAGCAATAACCTCTCTCTAGCCAATACCCTCCCCTTGCCCCAGTGACATCTCCTAGGCATGAGAAAGGTGGTTGTCACAGAGCACCCTTTGACTTAGTTCTCAGGAACAACAGTGCCAAAGGACAACTCCATGGGACCAGCAGTTAGCGTAATGGCTATGTCTCTGGACTCCCACGTAGTCGACCACGGTTCACCTCCCGGACCCGGTAGCTTAAAACACGCCGGGCGCATGTGCGTGCGTGCCCAAAATCCCAAGAGGAGAATGGAGGAGAAGGGATTGCGGCGTGGCCATCCCCCCTGGGGGGTGATTTCTCGCTTTCTGTCTCTCTGTCTCTCTCTGTCTGTCTGGCGAGCGCACACGCCCTATAGTGAAAACCTCTCCAAAAAAAAAAGAACCCAACCAAAGGAAAGCTCCATGCCTGGTGGTTCCCATCAGCTCCATCCGCTGTAGCTTGTATTTAACGGTCACAACAAATTATCACAAACTACATGACTTAAAGCAGAAATATTCTTACATTTCTGGATGCTAGAAATCCAGAATCAAGGGGTATGCTTGGCTGTGCCCCCTCCTGAAGCTCTAGAAAAGGAGCCCCCACCAACAAGAAGACTCTCACTGAATGTGACTCCTTGCTTGACCTCAGACCTCTAGAACATGAACTGGATAAACCTTATTCTTAGGACTTACCTGTAGCCGCTTCCGATGCTTCAGGCATTCCCAGACGTTGGCTGCTTCGCCCCAGTCCCTGCCTCTATGTTGAAGTTGTTTCCTCCTTCTTGCTCTCTTCTCTATGTGTCTGTTTCAGAAGGATGGTCACAATTGCATTTAGTGCCCATTCAGAGAGCCCAGGATAATCTCGCGAACTCAAGAACCTTCACTTAATCTCATCAGCAGGTCCCTGTGGCCATACGAGGCAATATTCACAAGTTCCGGGGATTAGGACATGAGTGTCTTTTGGGGACCCAGTATTCAGCCTGCCAGAGGAGCCATCCTAGGGGACGCAAACTAGAGCTCTTGCTTTCATCCTGGTAAACAGAGCTCAGGTCGCTGGGAAGTGAAGCGGAAGTTGCCAGTGATTCTCACAGTCCTCCTTCCCTGCATGCGGCATGGAGGCACCTGTGTGAGTGGCAACCCAGAAATCCTAACAACTCACAGAAGCTATGACTAACTAGTGCAGCTCTCGCTAAAACCCCATAGAGGGGTACATGTATTATCCCTACTTTTCAGAGGGGATGAGGCACAGAGAGGTTAGAGAACTTGCCCTGAGTCACACAATTGAGTGTCCAAGCCAGGAATCAGTATGAGGGATCTGCATCTCCTCCCGCCCCCTCCCTAGATTTGCAGACTCCTCACTAATAGTGGCTCTGACTTACAGACATGGCCAGTATTTCCACCTATCACTTACCCCTAAAAATCAAGCTCATGAGCTAACCGAAGCAGACAGTCCTTCAGGGCTGACAAATGTTCTGGGAAGTGAAATAAAAAAGCAAAAAGCAGGACCAGCAGTTAGCGTAATGGCTATGTCGCTGGACTCCCACGTAGTCGACCGCGGTTCGAGTCCCGGACCCGGCGGCTTAAACTCACGCCGGGCGCGTGTGCGTGCGTGCCCAAGATCCCAAGAGGAGAATGGAGGAGAAGGGATTGCGGCGTGGCCATCCCCCCTGGGGGGTGATTTCCTGCTTTCTATCTCTCTGTCTCTCTCTGTCTGGCGAGCACACGCGCCCTATAGCAAAAACCTCTCCAAAAAAAAAGAAAAAAAAAAAAAAAAGAAAAAAGCAATTGGGAATTCACTTTGGGATCTTGCAAATCTCTGTAGCTCCGACTCATTAATAACTACCCTAGAGCTTTGGTTGGACTTCTAGTCTCAAGGACACAGGGTGGAAGGCAGATGAACAAACAGGGATGAATGGAAAATATGTTCTTTGAGTCCATGGGACAGGGTGGCAGGACATCAGCCAGCATTCTTGGGGCTGTTTCTGATGACCCACAGGATTTTGTGATGGTGAATCCACGGTTCTGCTGAGGATATACTTTGGGGAGAGCTGGCCCTTCAACATAATTCTTTAGTAGAGATATGTAACCAGCAGGAAATCAATGCTGGAGTCTCAGAAATAAAATCCATTCAAATGGTGAATACCAAAACGCCATTTCCAAAATCCCATGCCCTTTTCAACCCCAAGCACTTCCACTCATTGTCACTGCTCTGACATCCTCATGCTCAGGAGCTGGCTAGGACGATCAAGAAGGCCCACTACTGAGTGCCCTGCCTTCTCTAAAATAATATGCCTGGATGTGCTCAGTAAGCATTCTGTATTGTCAGTCGCACACCTGACAGATTAACCATGACGTCCATAAACCTGCAGCCCAGGTTCCTATCCCCATGGGAGTGTTGGGATCTGTGGAGTTGGAAACTAGCCAGGAGAGGAGCCAGGCTGTACTCCAGAGGTGTTTCTACATAAGTATGCGCTCTCAGAAGAAAAGCACCTTAGTTATCAAGGCAGTAGTCATTCATTTATGTTTCTCATTCTAAATAGTTATTCTCATTTCCCTTTTTTTGAAGGAATTATTTATTACCTTTTATTTGTTATTATTCTTTTTTAATTCTTTCTATAGGGCATGAGCACTCACCAGAGAAAGACACAGAAAAGAAAAAATGAGAAAGCAAGATGTCAGGTCCAGTACTCAAACCGTGGTCTGCCAAGTGAGAGAGAGTTCAATGTCCTAACCACTATGTCACCTGCTGACCCCTCTGGTTTTCTATTCATAATTTGTACTCTTCTTAAAAATAACCCCTCAGGGAGCCAGCAAGTGGTGTCATAGTTAAAGGCTCTGGACTCCCACATGGTTGACCATGGCTCAAGTCCAGACCTGGCAGCTTGAAATTCACACTGGGGTACCAGCAGTTGGCATAATGGCTATGTCACTGGACCCCCATGTAGTCGACCATGGTTTGAGTCCCGGACCTGGTGGCTTAAACTCATGCCAGGTGTATGTGTGCATGCATGCCCAAGATTTTAAGAGGAGAATGGAGGAGAAGAGATTGCGGCATGGCCATCCCTGCTGGGGGGTGATTTCTCGCTTTCTGTCTCTCTCTGTCTTTCTGGAAAGCGCATGCACCCTATAACAAAAACCTCTCAAAAAGAAACAAGAAAAAGAAAAGAAATTCACTCTGGGTACATGTGCATGAATTCCCAAAATCCCAGGAGGAAAATGGAGAAGACACTGTAGTGTAGCCATCCCCCTGGGTGTGATTTCTCACTTTCCCTCTCACTATCTCTTTCTGTATGTCTCTGTCCTACAAGTGTACATGTCCTACAGCAAAATCCTGGAGAAAAAAAATGACCCCTCAAATGATATAAGCTTCTGATTCCACAAACCCTGGGTTCATTTTGGTCACAGGAGAAATGGAACATTACAAAGAATGTTTCCTACTCTAAGGAACAACGCTGAGAAAATGTTCTTTCTGAGACCAATGTCAAGGATTAGAACATCAAAACAGACAAGTATATCAAACAGATACAAGATTTAATTTGAAAAACAAGTGCCACAGAAGCTAAGCTATATGCTTTAATAAATTTTCCTTATGACATGTTGTTTGGGAGAATACATAAAAGGAGTAATACCAACCTTATAACCTCCAGATTCTGATGTAAGTGGCATTATAGTATAAGCCCTGTGTTCAACAGATGTTTTTCTCCCAAATTTTGATACTAGTGTTTTAGAGTGAGGGGGAGCTTTTGCAGCAGGAAACTTGTCTGGGCATCTGAGAATCAGTTATTTATAGAGCATTTGCTGTCCTAGACCTTGCCAATATTGAGGAGGATGCAAAAGAAATCAAAGGTAGATCTTTGCCTTCAAGAAACATAGAATTTAGCCAAGAAGACACACATAGCTCTGAGTCTTTCGCTGTGGATCCATGTCACTTCCGATGTTATGGCACCAGTAAACTGGGTTTCCAACCAAGAGACTGTCTGAGTGCCTGATAGCTCCATTCCCATTGTCTTCCCAGTGTTCAGGATCCTGGGAACCAGTGACCAGGGAAGGCCCCATGAACCTCGGCAGATCATCCATTCTAATGCAGTGAAGGGGCAGGGGAGAGCCCACCGTACTTCTCCACCAGACATGGTATCTCTAGAGTTGCTGCAGGAAATGAGCAGGGGTTCAAGCAATTAGAAAGTAACTCATGGATTATCACCAAATTTCTCCCTGGGGGAACTCGGTGTGAGCTCTTAAAGTCATTTTGTCATTTCTCATAACAGCTTGGTAACCAGTCAATTTAGCAAGATACAAACTCTGTGGCATGTGATTTAAATAGCTCTGCTTGAGAGGACTTGGCATCATTGCTTCTGGAGGAGAGCTAATGGCCAGATGCCAAAGAAAGACTCGTTCTTTTCTATTATCAGTTCAGTCCATCCTGGCACAAAAGAACCAAGATATTTAGGAGATGACACAGTAGAAGGAAGGAAGGACGAGGGGCCAGACAGAGGTACAGTGATAAAACGATGCTCTGCAAGGCTGGTCCCCATGGGAAGGTTAAGGTTTGCATCCAGAGGCCTCCCCTGAGTACATCAGGCATGTGCATGCCCATGGTCTGGGCCTGACTGAGGCGGGGGGTAGACCGTAACATCAAGGCCTTGTTGAGGGTGGTGTGTCTTTCTCTCTCTCTCTGTCTCTCTTTTGGAAGAAATAAATAAACTTTTAAAAAGAAAGAAAGAGTAGAATAGGTAGCATTTTTCTTACGCTGCCTTAGAGCTTCCTCTTACACTTGAGGGAGGCTGTGATTCCCATTACCTATTTTTCCAGAACTTCCAGAGGGTAGTTCTCAGAAGGCTGTGTGTTCACTATGGGTGTGATAAGAAGCACCTTCATTCACCCAAATGCATATTGATTGAGCATCTGTGATGTGCCAGATGCTAAGGATCCAGGATTAAGCAAAAATGAAAACAGACTCTACCACTGCGGTGCTTGGGCAGATAAACACACGTGTGAAGTCCTAAGCGATACGTCCCGCAGTGGCACCAGCAATGGGAACGGGAGCTTGTCTGGGAGCCAATGCAAGATTTCCAAGGATCTGAAGCTGGAGCTAGTGGGCAGGTGAGAAGGAGGTAAAGAGGGGAGGAAAGGGTGCCCATGCAGAGCAAATAGCATGCTCCGAGCCTCTGCTCTGGATCTCTGCCTGCTTAGCTGGAACGGAGGAGCACTGGCCTAGACTGTGAGCCCAATAGAACCTCCCACACTGTGGAAATGTCCTACGATCTGCCCTGTGCAAAGGCTAGCCATTAGTGACATGTGGCTACCACGTAGTGGAAATGAAGCTGGTTTGACTGAGGAACGGGGCTTTTTACTTTATTTAACTTTTTTTTTTTTTTAAGGTTTTTGCTATAGGGTGTGTGTGCTCCCCTGACACAAGGAGGAAGAGCAGAGTGAGAAAGTAACAGAGAAAGTGAGAAGGAAAGTGAGAAATCACTCTTCAGGGGAGGTAGCCATGCCTCAATCCCTTCTCTTCCACTCTCCTCCTGGGATTTTGGGCACGCACACACACATGCCTGGCATGATTTCTAAGCTACCAGGTCCAGGATTCAAACTGTGGTTGACCATGTGGGAGTCCAGTACCTTAACCACTGTACTACCTGCTGGTCCCTTCTTTAACTCTTACTCATTTAAATTTAAATAGTTACATGTGGTCAGTGGCTATCCCCTTGGTCAGTATAAGCCTGTAAGAAGCTTGTCTTTTGTGAACAGCAATGGGAAGATAGCAAGTGCTTCTGAGCAGGAATCTGGCAGGATTAGATCTGCATTTCCAAATCTGCATTTTGAAAGTGGCTACAGTTATAGTATCAGCACTGTTGGTCCCCCCACCTCCAGCTCTGAACCTACCTTCCAGCCTCATATGCCCTGCTGCTGGTGGCTAAGACACCCTCCTTGCCCTTAGAAAAATCCAGAAACACCTAATGGTTTTATTCTTTGCATTAGGTTGAAAAATGCCCACCCATCCCCACCCCAAGGAAGTTCCTGTAACCTCTGAATGCTGCCTTTTTAGAAAGAGCCGTAAGGATCTTAAGGTGTGGAGATAATCTCATCCTCAAGATAAGGTAATTTAGGCCCCAAGTTTTTCATCCCTGAAGCAATGTGGTCAGTGACTAGGAGCATCGGGAACCAGCCGCACCCCAAAGAACCTTCCAAACCCTCCTGCTCCCTCTGAGTCACAACCGCTCCACTCCTTCCCGAGAGTGCTCACAGCGCTTGGCTAGTTAGCACCACCCCCCAGTGACTCTGCCTTGGGATCCCACGAAGAAACGGGACACAGGTTGGTACCCTCCAGTACCCTTGACTCCCTGTGCCTCAGGATACAAATGAGAATCGTGTCTCCCCACCTCAGCTCCAGTTCCAGGCTTCCCACCCCTCCCCAAACCCACAGATCCCCATTCTATGTCCCAAGCCCAGACCTTCCCAGGCTCTCCCTCTAATGCCTTGATGACTTGGTTACCGCCTTGTCTGTACACCGAGACCACAGACAAGCTGCAGCGGGCCCACAGGGTGATCCATGGCTTCACAGTCATGCCAAGGCATGCTGCCGCAGGCGTCTGATGCAAACAAATGACACAGGTGGCGTTACGCTTTGGGGATATTCAAAGGGGTTTTGCTGTGGCTTGCAAAACTGGTTATTTCTAGTTACCAAGTAGATCCATGTTTTTGAAAACTCATCATTCACCTGGTCTCCACGTTTTTTTTTTTTTTTCAGTTTTTGTCATAGTGTGTGTACTAACTGGAGAGAGGCAGAGACAGAGAAAGAAAGAGGCCACAATCCCTTCTCCCCTATTCTCTCGGGATTTGGGGTTCACAGGCACAACACACCCAACATGAATTTCAAGCTTCTGGGTCCAGGCCTTGAACCATGGTTGGCCATGTGGGGGTCCAGCCCCTTAACCACCTCACCACCTATTAGCCTTCCACTGTTTTCAAATGCTAAAAAAAAAAAAAAAAAAAAAAAAATTAAAAAATATAGTAGAAATTGCAACCATTCTTGAATGCCTGCTATGTGGTTACATAAAACTGCATTTAATTCTTCTGACTTATCATCAGATCGTTATTGAGATCCCCACTTTCCACGATACATGAACTGAGGTTCAGGATGCCTCAGCTACGCCTTGTCCTCTGGCTTCTCACTTGTTGTTTGTGAGTAAGAATAGTATAGGCCGGGAACCAGCAGTTAGCGTAATGGCTATGTCGCTGGACTCCCACGTAGTCGACCATGGTTCGCGTCTCGGACCCGGTGGCTTACAACTCACGCCGGGCGCGTGTGCGTGCGTGCCCAAGATCCCGAGGGGAGAATGGAGGAGAAGGGATTGCGGCGTGACCATCCCCCCTGGGGGGTGATTTCTCGCTTTCTGTCTCTATGTCTCTCTCTGTCTGTCTGGCGAGCACACGCGCCCTATGGCGAAAAACCTCTCAAAAAAAAAAAAAAAAAGAATAGTATAGGCCGACCAGAGCTAAGGTGTGGACAGCAACAGCCCTAGCTCAGTCTTCAAGGTCACACAAACGCTGTCCTTTTCTCTGTGGCATGCGACCTCATTCCAGTAGGGGTCAAACTGTCATTGTCATCATTGTTACCAAACACGGGCCTTTTGTGCAGTTTATTCTTTATTTGAGAGTCAAGGACAAGTTCACACTGGAGATGGGGCATTTGAGATGGTCCTTGAAGGAGTTATGGAACTAGAGACTGGTTGCAAAATGGACTCAAGTCTTGGGAGCATCCGAAGAAAAAGGTGATTTAGAGAGAAAATACATACACAACAACAGTAGCCCTAATTTAGTTTGGAGCTGAAACGAGAGTTTATTTAGGCACTGAGTAATAATAAAGATCAGTAAAAAAGACACTTATTGTTGACTCACTTATAAGATGATTTTTAGGGACATGGTTTTATTTGTTAAAGAAAAAAAATCCCTAGTAATTGTAGACATGGGGGATGAATTTCAGGGTTTCTCTTGGATGCCATGGGACAGATGAGACAGCAGGCTCTACCATGGCATGGTGTGGGCTAGGGAGAGTGGGAGTGGACACCGTCTCCCAAAACCAGTGCAAGTATGTTGCAACCCACAAACACCCAACCCAAACCAGCCGGAGGGAGGGGACGTGCTCTGTTCTGATAACCCAGAAACCCAAGCGCAATGGCCGCATTCGGGCACTCAGACAATGCCACTAGCCCACCTCCTAACCTTTCAGCCTGTCTACCTCAGTGGTGGCAATACCAAGCAGGCTTGCTCTTCATTTATAGTCTCCGTAGAGCTGAGAATCCCAGAAGAAAACAGCAGCTCTTTCCTGGTAGCCCCTGCAAAGTCTTTAGGAATCTTTAGATTGGCATAGCTCAGGTCATTTGCATAAGCAAATGACTGCATTAACCACTTGGGCCAAGGCGATGATAGATCATGATTCGAAATTATGGGTCACAGACCACCCAAGTGCAAGGAGAGCTTGTTTTCCAGGTCAGGGAAATGAGACGATGTGGTGCTGGAATGAAGTGATGGAGAAAGACGCTAAGTGGGGAGAGCAATGGAGGAGAGAGGCGAGGGATGCAAAAGCAACTTCTAATGTTAATTGCAAGATCGTAAGATATAAATATAGAGATTTATAAAATTTATACATAAGACATATAAACTTTTTAAAGCTGCTTACCATTACTCCTGAGGCTTATAATCGACTTTGGGATGCATGTCGAATGTAAGTGTGTGTCTGTCTACATAAAGTGCATTTAAATGATATTTTTAACAAAACACTATGAAACCCATTCTATCTATTGTTCCGAAATCAACCGTCCTTCTACATCACCATTTATAGAACCAACTCTTAAATACGTCTGTCATGGGCATTTATATTTTCTCCATTTCTCATAGTTATAAACAACATTTCAGTAAACATACTTTCTTGTGTAATTAAGCAAATAAGTTCTAGAGATTAAGTTGTAGAAATGAAATTGCTAAGTCAAAAAGTAAACTCATTATACATTTTGAAATATATTGGGAAATTACCTTCCAGAAAGTTGTATTATACTGGCAATTACACTCTTATTAACAATTGAAGAAAGCATTATAATAATTACTTAATAAGCCTGCTTAGAACCTTTTTTGTTTGTTTGTTTTTGTTTTTGTCATAGGCCGCATGCACTCACCAGAGAAAGACAGAGAGAAGGAAAGTGAGAAATCATCCCCCAGGGGGATGGCCACACCACCGTCCCTTCTCAGAATTTTGGGCATGCATGTACATGTGCCTGGTGTGATTTTCAAGTTACTGGATCCAGGACTCACGTGGTTGGCCATGTGGGAGTCCAGCACCTTAACTACCACGCCACCTACTGGCCCCTTCAAGTTTCTGCTTTAAAAGGGTTTCAGTTTCAATAATCGTTACACTGATGTGGATAAGCACACAAATTGGACCGTATGGGAAAACTTGAAAATAAAAAGAGAGAGATAAAGAGAGAGCAGTAAAGGGAACAAGCTCTACCAGCTGTTAAAGTGTTTTATAAATCTAAAATAAAGTTCAAGCAATATCTTGATGGAGTATGGCTAGACAGAACGAGAAACAGAATGGAGATTCCAGAAATAGATCTAAATACAAATGGAAATTTATCATATGATAAAAAAGACATTTCACAATGAGTGAAATTTAAAAATAGACTTCTTTAAAAAATGATTTTTAGGGACCAGCAGTTAGTGTAATGGCTATGTCGCTGGACTCCCACGTAGTCGACCGCGGTTTGAGTCCCAGACCCGGTGGCTTAAACTCATGCCGGGCGCGTGTGCGTGCGTGCCCAGGATCCCGAGAGGAAAATGGAGGAGAAGGGATTGTGGCGTGGCCATCCCCTCTGGGGGGTGATTTCTTGCTTTCTATCTCTCTGTCTCTCTCTGTCTGTCTGGCGAGCGCACGCGCCCTATAGTAAAAACCTCTCCAAAAAAAATAATAATAATAAAAAAATAAAAAATGATTTTTAAAGAACTGGCTAGCCATCTAGGAGGGGGGAAAAGGTGAATCTACTTTTTAACCTTAATAAATTCTAGACTTGTTAGATATTTTGATGGAAAAAATAAAACCACAAAATACTACAGGAAACCATGGTTTGGTTTGGTTTTGTATTCTTTTAATTTCAAAGCAAGACTGGCTTTTCTAAGAAAAGCTTCGAAGTCAGAGCCAAGAACAGAAGGGTTGGTCATTTCAACCTTACGAAAATCATGAAAAAAAAAATCACTATAAGTAAAGTCAAAAGTTTAACAGGGACCAGCAGTTGGCATAATGGCTATGTTGCTGAATTCCCATGTAGTCGACTGTGATTCAAGTCCCGGACCTGGTGGCTTAAACTCACCGGGCGCATGTGTGTGTGTGCCCAAGATCCCGAGAGGAGAATGGAGGAGAAGGGATTGCAGTGTGGCCATCCCCCCTGGGGGGTGATTTCTCACTTTCTGTTTCTCTATGTCTCTCTCTGTCTTTCTGGCAAACACACGTGCCCTATAGCAAAAACCTCTAAAAAAAAAAAAAAAAAAAAAAAAAAAAGGAAGAAAGAAAGAAAAGAAAGGGTATAAAATCAATAGGAAAAAAGACTAAACCCCAAGGCCCACCTCTTCATACCACCACTTTTAGGGGTAGGATTTCAGCATGTGAATTTTGGGGGAGCTAAAATATTCAGACCATAACAGTTTAATTATGTGATTTTCTTACGCTGGACTACTATGCAGCCTTAAAAAATGAATAGGAAACATCCTGTGTACTGAATTAGAAAAATTACCAAAACCTACTGACAGGAGAATGAAACAGGCTCAGGACAGTGTGGATTTTATATTATCATACCTATAAAAAAGAAAGGTAGACAGAAACAGTGGAGGAAAAAACCTGACAATATCAATTGCCTATAGAGAGAAAGTAGGTTAATTACAGGACAGGAATGGAAAGAGAATTTTTCTTTTTAGTTTTTTTGTTATAGGGCGCATACACTCACCAGAGAGACAGGGAGAAACAGAGAGAAAGTGAGAAATCATCCCCCAGGGGAGTGGCCATGCCACAATCCCTTCTCCTCCATTCTCCTCTCAGGATCTTGGGCACGCATGCAAACATACCTGGCATGAGTTTTGTTTTTTGTTTTTTGGGGGTTTTTTGAGAGGTTTTTGCTATAGGGCGCGTGCGCTCGCCAGACAGACAGAGAGAGAGACAGAGAGATAGAAAGTGAGAAATCACCCCCCAGGGGGGATGGCCACGCTGCAATCCCTTCTCCTCCATTCTCCTCTCAGGATCTTGGGCATGCACTCACACACACCCGGCGTGAGTTTAAGCCACTGGGTCGGGACACGAACCGCAGTCGACTACGTGGGAGTCCAGTGACATAGCCATTATGCTAACTGCTGGTCCCACCTGGCATGAGTTTTAAGTCACTGGGTCCAGGACTCGAACTGCAGTTGACTACATGAGAGTCCAGTGACCTAACAGTAACATCATCTGATGGTCCTTGGAAAGAGGATTTTTGAGATTCAAAGTTTTAAAAATAAATGAGTAAAAATAAACATTTAAAAAGAAATAAGTAAAAATAAACATTTTACTCTTTTTTCTTTTCTAAAAGATGTAAAGATGCATCCTTCCTCTTAGGAAATTATTTCCTAAATATTTTCCAAGGGAACTCCAGTTTTGCAGAGGATAAGAAGGAAGAGCATATGATTTGTGACTAAGGTTTAATTTTTATTGATGTAAGCAAAAGTCATCAATACTTTGTGCTGTATTTGTTTGTTTGTTTTGCTAGCAACTACATGTGCTCACCAGAGAAAGACAGAGAGGACAAAAGTACCTCACCATGGGGTCTGATCACCGCAATCTCTTCTCCATTTTCACTCCTGTCAGGATTCTGAACACACACACACATGCCTGCATGTTTTTCAAGTGACCAGGTCCAAGACTCAACCACCACACCATCTGCTGTCCCAAGCTGCTGTTTTAGAATTTCTACTTTTTTTCTTAAGCATAACAAGCAAGAAGTGAAAAAATAGCAAGTAATTATTTTCTGTATTTACTATATTTATACCCAATCACACAGCCATAATCAGAACACAGGCCAATGGGCAACAGTTCTCTTGAAGAGTAGGGGGAAAAAAAAAAAAAAAAAGTTCTGTTTGTAAGATTTGTCAATTACTATGGTGTAAATACTCGCAACATGGCTGATTTCAAGCTACCTGTCCATGCCAGCTCCAGCACACCCCTGCTGATTATCCCCCCAAGAATACTCTAGCCAAGTTTCAAATAAGAAATAAATTATAGGGACCAGCAGTTAGCGTAATGGCTATGTCGCTGGACTCCCACGTAGTCGACCGCGGTTCGAGTCCCGGACCCGGCGGCTTAAACTCACGCCGGGCGCGTGTGCGTGCGTGCCCAAGATCCCGAGAGGAGAATGGAGGAGAAGGGATTGCAGCGTGGCCATCCCCCCTGGGGGGTGATTTCCTGCTTTCTATCTCTCTGTCTCTCTCTGTCTGTCTGGCGAGCGCACGCGCCCTATAGCAAAAACCTCTCCAAAAAAAAAAAAAAAGAAAGAAATTATAGTTGACAACTCTACTTTAACCATTGTTATGGTTTGGATAATGGTTTCTCCCCCAGAATTTCATGTTTTAGAATTTTCTATTGGGAGTGACCAGGTCTAGCAGGCAGTGATTGGATCATGATGATTGCATGACACAGGTAACACTTTTGTGAGTAGATTAGCAATTCCTCGTGAGACCCAGTGAGTTCTAGTTCTCATAGAAAAGGGGTTAGTTCTCATGAAAGTTTGTTGGTTTGCACTCACCTGCCATCCTCTTGCCTCTTGCTTCCTCCAACCATGCTATAACCTTTCTGCCATTTTGTGATGCGTCTAGACTTCCCAGTCACCAGAATTATGAGCTGAAATAAACCACTAGTCTCTTCAATTCACCCAGTGTCAGGTATTTCTGTTAGCAGTGCAAAAAAGAGATTAAGTAAAAAAAAAATAAAAAAAAAATAAAAAAAAAATGGGAAGGACAGAAAGACATAGCGATACCCTTTCTTCTCCCTCCATACCTTTAATTCAGGAGGATTGTGACCCTGACAAAAGCAGAAAACAAACAGAAAGCCAGGAGTCCCCACCTATCTACCAGTAAGTGTAAACTTTGTAAGGAGCTATTTGACCTAGACCAGAAGTTACACCCAGTTTGGATGCTATACCGCTGGTGGTTGTAGCTGGAACCCACTAGTTATCCATCAACTCCACGTCCTCCCCATGTCCCCCAGAAGCCAGCTCAGCCGGAAGAGTTGCTTCTTTCCTCTAACTCAGATGCTGGGCTGCTCTGACTCAGCCCAGGGTGACTTAACCCAGGACTTTCCACCCTTTCCAGCAGACTCCCACGAGAGTTTAGTAGTCACATAGCTTTGGCTTTAAAGTAACCCTGGGAACTATAGCCAGGCCAAACTATTTTTAAAAATAAAAATAAATCTTAATAAAGTAAGGAAAAACTGGCTGGAGACCTACAGATCTGGTCACCAATTTTTTTTTTTTTTTGAGAGATTTTCGCTATAGGGCGCGTGCGCTCGCCAGACAGACAGAGAGAGACATAGAGACAGAAAGCGAGAAATCACCCCCCAGGGAGGATGGTCATGCCGCAATCCCTTCTCCTCCATTCTCCTCTCGGGATCTTGGGCACGCACGCACACGCACCCGGAGTGAGTTTTAAGCCACCGGGTCCGGGACGCGAACCGCGGTCGACTACGTGGGAGTCCAGCGACATAGCCATTATGCTAACTGCTGGTTCCCCTGGTCACCAATTTGTCCTTTCCCATGACTGCCATAAAATGCTAGATTTGAAGCAGTTTAATGTGTGTCACTTTAAATAATTGTACTCTAACACTACACATTGCTCCTTCTCCTGGGTGGGAGGGGAAATCTGGCTTCATGGGCTATCCACCTACAGGGGACCAGTAAGCTCCAGTTTCCTTCCCCTACTTCATGCTGGAAGGTTAACCAACGACTCGCTGTCTGGGAAGAGAAGTCCCAGCCATCTTTCTAGTGCTCTTGGAGAGCAAAGTCTTCGAGTAATAGTGTTCCTTTGCCTTGCCTTGTCTCCTCTGTTTATACAGGTCCCCCGTGTGGGAGGGTGTCCTCAGTATGGCCTCCCATGGACATAGCTCAGGTCTTCACATCTGCATTTGTTGTAACAGCACTGGGCAGGAAACAAACTGCCTGAGAACTGTTATTGTTGTTAGTGTTTGACTCACACAGTATTTGGAGTCGAGGCCTTTGAGATTTAATTAGATCTAAATGAGGTCATGTGGGTCGGGCCCCCGTGAGATTAGTGTCCTTCTTAGAAGAAGAAGAGACCAGAGTTCACCACATGCTGGGTGAGGACTCAGTGAGAAGCCGTCTGAAAGCCAGAAAGAGAGCTCTCACCAGGGAAAAAAACAGCTAACACCTTGATCTTGGACTACCAGCCTCCAGAACTGGGGGGAAATGTCTGTTGTTTAAGCCAGTGGTATTTTGTTACAACAGCCTGAACTACCAAGACACATTTTGCTGGGAAATATTTCCCCACCTCCCTAGAAAAACTGATGAAAGAATGAGAGCAGGCAGCCCTGCCCAGCAGAGAAGAATCTAATCAGAGCCTGAAGGCAAGTGGGAATGTGCCCAGCTGAGAAGTTTCACTCTGCACAGTTGCTTTACTATCCTGCCAATTTTCTAATTCCCTGACATGTTGTCTAGTCCACTAATGTGTTGCTAACACAAATACCCAAGACTGGATGGTCTATAAAGGAGTGGAGGTTTACTCACCTCCACAGTGTGGAGGTCCAGGGTCCACCTTCTGGTGAGGCGCCAACATGGTGGAGGACAGGAGTTTGAGCAGAGCAGAGCAGAGCAGTTCTAGTCTGTATCCCTGTGTGCTCCAGCTGCCTCATTTCTGCTCCTTGCATACACACAAAACTCAATCCTGGGGACCCACCCTAGTGACTTTATCACACTCAAAGGCCCCACCTCTCAACACCATAACAAATCAAGTTTCCACCTTTTCATCCTATTATAATGACTTAACATGTGAATTTTGGGGGGACATATTCAAACTATAGCAAATGGCATCTGAGGAGGACCTCGCTGGTCATCAGAAGCAATGATTATGAATGAGAGAGGTTTCAGACTAAATTGTGCCCTTCCCAAAGTCATGTGTTGAAGCTCTAATCCCAAATCCGGTGTATTTGGAGACAGGGCTTTTAAAGAGGTAATTGAGGGACCGGCAGATGGCGTAATGGTTATGTTGCTGGACTCCCACATAATTGACGACAGTTTGAGTCCCAAACCCGGCAGTTTTAAACTCACTCCGGGTGCATGTGCCTGTGTGCCAGAGATCCTGAGAGGAGAATGGAGAAGAAGGGATTGTGACATGGCCATCTCCCCTGGGAGGTAATTTCTCATTTTATGCCTCTCTGTCTCTGTCTCTCTGGTAAGCGCATACACCCTCTAGCAAAAATCTCTCTAAAAAAAAAAAAACAGAAGGAATTGAGGTTAAATGGGGTTATGGGAGTGGAGCACGAATCCATTACAACTATTAACAGAGGAAAAGACACCAGGGAAGCACACACACAAAGAGAGAAAGGCCATGAAAGGGCACAACAAGAAGAAGACAGCCACCTGCAAGCCCAGGAGAAAGCCCTCAGGAGAAACCACGCCTGCCAACACCTCCATCTTGGACTTGAGAAATGCATTCCTGCTGTTTAAGACACCCAGTGTGTGATACTCTGTTCTGGGGGCCTGAGCAGTTACAACAGCAAGCCGGGATCCTCTTCCCGTCAGCACTGTGGAGACAGTATCTAACAGATGCACAACAGCTCTTAAAAACACTCCAAGACTGAGGGAACCAGCAGTTAGCGTAATGGCTATGTCGCTGGACTCCCACGTAGTTGACCGCGGTTCGCGTCTCGGACCCGGTGGCTTACAACTCACGCCGGGCGTGTGTGCGTGCGTGCCCAAGATCCCGAGAGGGGAATGGAGGAGAAGGGATTGCGGCGTGACCATCCCCCCTGGGGGATGATTTCTCGCTTTCTGTCTCTATGTCTCTCTCTGTCTGTCTGGCGAGCGCACGCGCCCTATAGCGAAAAACCTCTCAAAAAAAAAAAAAAACACTCCAAGACTTGAACAAAGACGGTTGATTAAAAACACCAAAATCAAAATGAATTAATATATAATTAAATGTTTACAAAATAACAAGAAAACTGTTAACTCACAGTTATATTACTAGATACTTTATTCTACTTTTATTTGTAATTTTTTGTTGAAATACTTAATTCTTTTTTAAAAAAATAATTATCCATTGGGACTAGCAGGTGTCATAGCACCTCATGCAGGAGGTGCTGGACTCCTGCATGACTGACCATGGCTCGAGTCCTGGACCCAGCAGCCTGAAAATCATACCAGGCACATGTGCATGCATGCCCAAAATCCCAAGAGGAGAATGGAGAAGGGACTATGGTTTGGGAGGGAGGGGGTGATTTCTTGCTTTCCCTCTACCAAACACATGCACTCTTTGGGAAAAAATATATATATACACTTTTTAATTTTATTTATTATCATTATTTTAAAATTTGCTATACAGCACATTAGCTCACCAGAGAGAATTAGAGAGTGAGAAAGCAAGCCACCAGGTCCAGGGCGCAAACTATGGTCGGTCATGTGGAAGTCCAGCGCCTTAATCACCAAGCCACCTGCTGGCCCAAAATACTTTTTTTTTTTAAAGAATTATTTTATTTAACTTTATTTGTCCATTTATTTATTTATTTTAATTTGACCAGAGAGGGATAGAGTGAGAGAGAGAAAAAGCAAGCTGCCGGGTCTGGGACTCAAACCACAGTCAGCCATCTGGGAGTCCAGTGCCCTTAACCACCACACCACCTGCCAGCCCCTCAAGATACTTTATTCTTAACAGGACTTGAAATAAGAAAAAATGTTCAAAAAATTATAGCAAAAAATAATTTTAAGTGTGGTGAATTTTCCTAAGTTTGATATGACATGAGCTAAAAGTTTCCAAAGTAGGAGCGCCCAGAGGTCACAAGAGCCCGGGAACAAGTGCAGAGGAGGCTGGGACAAAGAGCTCCCAGGCAGCCATTTCTCCTCAAGTTATGAAACTGAGCCTCTTCCTCAAGCAGACCAGTTTTCACCCTAGATGGGAGACCCCGAAGAAGGACAGCTCTATTATTTTACCGTATTCACACAGGGGTGAGTAGGGAGAGCAGACACCCACTCATCCAACTAGGCTAGAACTCAGTGACTCATGTCAACATTTCCGTGCTTCTCAAACCCTTCCAGTGGAGCAGTGCAGAAAGAACCCTACCAACTCGTGAGCCAGAGACAACCAAGTGAAATTTTCTTTGAAAACCAGTGTTTTATATTAAAAATGAGTGTATATTTATGAACATAGTATTTCTATATTTACTTTAGGACAAAAATAATGTTTAACACTCTTTATTTTTGTAGTTTTTGCTATATGTGTGTGTGCTGGCCTGAGAGAGAGAGGGGAAGAGAAAGAACATGAGGAATCACCACCACCCCACCCCACCCCCCCAGGAGAATAGCCATGCCGCAATCCCTTCTCCTCCATTCTCCTCTCAGAATTTTGGGTATGCATGCACATGTGCCTGGCATGATTTTCAAGCCTCTGGGTCTGGGACTCAAAGGGCACAGCTGGTCACGTGGGATCTAGCACCTTAACCTCCACGCCACCTGCTGGCCCAGTGTTTAACACTCTACCAGGCCAGCCCTATGGTACAGTGGTTACGGGAGCGAGCTCCCACATAGCTGACTGCAGTTCGAATCCTGGCCCACAGCCGTCCTGTTCCTATGGTATTCTAAGCACAGGATACAGACCGGCACACGTGGGTATCACATGCTTATGACAGTTGGTAAGTAAATGAAAGACCGAATGGAGCATGCCAGCAAGGTACTTGGCAGGTCTTTGTATTCTTGTTTCTCTAATGAAATAATAATAATTAATAATAATAAAACTCTTCCGGCTCTTTCAGACGACAGAAGCTGTACAAAGAGCAGATGAACCTCACTTCCCTGGACCCCCCGCTGCAGCTCCGACTCGAGGCCAGCTGGGTCCAGTTCCACCTGGGTATCACACGCCACGGGTTGTACTCCCGGGCCAGTCCTGTCGTCAGCAAACTCCTCCATGACATGAGACACTTTCCCACCATCAGTGCTGGTAAGGATCCGGGATCGGGCAGAATGGAGCTTTCTCGCAGAGTCTGGGCAGGTGGTCTCAGGCCAGCTTCCGGAGCGGGGCGTTAAAGTGCTCAAGCTGACTCCCAATAGAATGAGAAGAAGATGGAGACATTGATCTTTTTCTCTTGGAAAGAAACGTTAGCCCATAATCTCATCACGACCCCGTAACAGAGACATAAGGAGGTCTTCTTTACAGTTAAAGAAAGGTGGTCCCCACTATCCACTTGAGTCAGGCAACACACTCTCTGTTATGCAAAGATGTCATGGCACGGACATCATCCTTGCCATTTTACAGATAACTGCAGTTGGCCAAGTTACTTAACTCAGACCTGCTGAGCCAAGACTGTACTCAAGCACTGAGACAGCCTAAGTGACATGGTCAATTCTTAGCAGAGACAAAGCTAGGTGCCAGCTCCCAGCCAGGTGTTGCTGGAGTATCCACTAAAAGGCTGAAGAGCATGGGGCCTGGGATGGAGCAGGGTGGAGGCTACTGCACCCTGTGGGTCCAAGAGATCCCCTGCAGAATGGCCAAGGGCCTTGGCTACCCCACCTGGTGTTCTGAAGCAGAGCGGAGGACCCCACATGGTGGGCTCTCCCCAGAACATAGCTGGAAGTTCTCACTGCCTTCTCTTCCTCTGCAGATTACAGTCAGGACGAGAAAGCCTTGCTTGGGGCATGTGACTGCAGCCAGAGTAAGTGGGCCGCCCTGCTGACATCCAGCTCTCTCACTGTCACACTCCTGTGCACCCCAACGACCACTCTGGTGGGGGCTGGGCTGTGAGTTGAAGATGCACAGCTCCTTATGCTCACACACCCTAGAAAGAAAAGCCATTTAGGAGGAATGCTGGTTTTGGACCCCTGACAGTCAAAATGTGGTCCCAGGATAATTGGCATTCCTGGGGAGCTTGTTAGAAATGCGGAATCTCAGGACCAGCAGATGGCATGACGGTTACATCACTAGACTCCCATGTAGTGGACTGCGGTTTGAGTCCTGGACCTGGCAGTTTAAAACTAACACCAGGCATGTGTGTGTGTGTGTGTGTGTGTGTGTGTGTGTGTGCATGTGTGTGTGTGCATGTGTGTGTGTGTGTGCATGTGTGTGTGTGCCCAAAATTCTGAGAGGAGAATGGAGGAGAAGGGATTGTGGCATGGCCATCCCCCCGGGGGATGATTTTTCACTTTTTGTCTCTCTGTCTCTGTCTCTGTCTGTTCAGCAAGCACACGTGTCCTAAAGCAAAAATTTTCTCTCTAAAAATAATAATAATAATAATAATTTCTTAAAAATGCAGAACCTCAGTGTCCACTGTGATTTACCAAATCAGAATCTGGATTTTTATAAGATAATCAAATGCTTGGAGTACATTTTCTAATTTAAGAAGCAATTGTACAAGATGGTGGTTTTCATTGCTGGCAATGTGTTAAAATCACCTGGAGAGCTTTAAAAGTGTTGCTGCCTGGCCTCCCACGTCCAGGACTTTCTTGCTTTGTTTTTCACTAGAGAGCACATGGACTTGTCCAGAGAGAATGAGAGAGGAGAGAGCCCCCCAAGCCCACCCCCACCGTGGGGCATGGTTATGCCATGATCCCTTCTCCATCTCTACCTCCTTTAGAGATTTCGGGCACACACGCACCTGGCATGTTTCTCAAGCTACCAGGTCCGGGACTGGAACTCCCTAGTTGGCCATGTGGGATACGGCTGCCTTAGCCACCAGACCACAGAGCCGGTCCAAGGAGACCTGATTCAATCACAGAGAAGGAGACCAGGCATCAGCACTTTGTAAATGCTCCAGGTAATTCTGTAATAGGTGACTTAAGAAATCCACTGGGGTTGGGAACCAGCAGTTAGCATAATGGCTATGTCGCTGGACTCCCACGTAGTCGACCGCCATTCGCATCCCGGACCCGGTGGCTTAAAACTCACGCCGGGCGCGTGTGCATGCGTGCCCAGGATCCCGAGAGGAGAATGGAGGAGAAGGGATTGCGGTGTGACCATCCCCCCTGGGGGGTGATTTCTTGCTTTCTGTCTGTCTCTGTCTGTCTGTCTGGCGAGCGCACATGCCCTATAGCGAAAACCTCTCCAAAAAAAAAAAAAAGAAAGAAAAAAAAGAAATACACTGGGGTAAATGCTGACCTCAGAAACGTTGTGAGAGCAGAGAGTTCCCCTCATGGGTGGTGGGAACCGGTGAGATCTATGTCCTGGTGGCCTGGACACAGAAGCTATCAGGTTAGTCAACACTGGCCAGGAGTAGCCGCGTGCTTTTACCTCAAATGTGCCAAACACACATCCGAAATTTCCACAGGCGACATGTCATGTCACATATTTGAAAGACAAAGGTTGGTGTGGTCCCAGGCTTCCGTTTTCTTTAGTTGAGTGCCTGCCTTTGCCATTTTACAGAACATGAAGTGAGCGGGGCATTGCCTCAACCCTGATGAGGCTCACAGCAAGGCTGGGACAGGCCAAGAGGAAGGAACCAGCCCTTCTTTGAGTGTTCGGTTTTTAGAGGTTTTGTTTGTTTGTTTTTAAAATTAATTTTATTTATTCATTCATTTATTTTATTTTGACCAGAGAGAGGCAGAGAGAGAGGGTGAGAAAGTGGGAAAGCAAGCCACCTGGTCCAGGACTTGAACCGTGATTGGCCATGTGGGAGTGTCCAGCACCTTAACCACCACACCACCTGCTGGTCCCTTGTTGGTTTGTTTTTGCTATAGGGTGTGTGCACTCACTGGAGACACAGAGAGACTGAGAGAGGGAAAGTAAGAAAGCACTCCCAGGAGGGATGGCCACACCACAGTCCTGTCTCCTCCATTCTCCCCTTGGGATTTTAGGGACGCCCACACACGTGCCCAGTGTGAGTTTGAAGCTACCTGGTCCAGGACTTGAACCGTGGTCAGCTTTGTGGAAAGTTCAGTGCCTTAACCGCTATGCCATCTGCTGGCTCCAGAGCCAGACCTTCTTAGGAAGACATCCTTTGGGGGTATCAGTCAGCGTCTAGCTGGAAACCTATGCTGTTTGCCACTTCCCCACACCTGCAGAAAAGCGATACCTTGAGCCCTGGGCACTTCCTCCTGGCCTGACACAGTGGAGTTTACCTGCAGTTTCAAAAAGCACATCCTGTCTCATGGTCTTAGTAGATAAAAGAGAAGAGAAGAAATCGTCTGGATGTACTGAGTGGACAGAGAGCCACAGCCTGCGCTTAGGCCCAGAAGTATCATTAACTCACCCTCTTACCCTTCACAGTCGTGAAACCCAGCGGGGTCCACCTCAAGCTGGTGCTGAGGTTCTCAGACTTCGGGAAGGCCATGTTCAAGCCCATGAGGTAAGTGACTGCCTTCCTCTCTGCCACGTCCAGCCCTGGAGGAGTTTTGCTCAAAAAGTCATAAAAGTGACCTAAAATCTTCCAACAGTCATTTGGGGACTCTCTTTGGGGCAATTTGCACAAGGCCGTGACTGGTTTTGGTGCTGGTGACATGGGATGCTGAGGTGAGCAGGCCCAACCCCAGGGCCTGACTCAGAACTGCAAGATGCCCAGGCTCTTACCTCATGCTCACTCAGGAAGAATCCGAGATGCTGACAAATGGAGAAGCAGCGAAACAATGATTATTGAAGGAGAGCAAAGCTCCGAAAGCAGGGAGCGGTCCAGAAAAGGGCTTCCAAAGAGGAGCTGAAGCAAGGGGTGTTTATCTAGCAGCAACGGGCTGGTTCTCCAAGGAAATGAGGTTCAGAAAATAGTTACCCAGGAGTCTGGGTGATTTTTTTTTAAGATTTTTGCTATAGGACACACGCACTTACCAAAGAGAGACAGTGAGAGGAAAAGTGAGAAATCACTCCCAAGGGTGACAGCCATGCCATACTCCCTTCTCCTCCTGAGATTCGGGGCATGCGCTCACTCATGCCACCTGGTTCAGGACTCAGACCATGGTCAACCCTGTGGGAGTCCAGCACCATAACCACTATGCCACCTGCTGGGCCCATCTGGATGATTTATTTCCCCGTTCTTTGTAGAGTCAGCAAACCATATTGATCTATACTTCTTGTTAGAATGTAGTCAGTAAATAGAAACAGTTGCCCTTAGCTACAGTTTTTTTCATCTCTAATGTAGCCAGCTCTTTAGTGAAAACTTAGCCACTGTGACTCCATCTTGGGTAAAGCTTACTGTGTCTCCATCTTGGGCCTTCTACCCTAACAATACATCCCAAGACCATCTCCTACCTCAATAGTAAGTAACAATAACAATAATAGCAATAAATAGTAAAAGCCAATCTTTACCAGGCCCATGCTAGCATCTACACTACAAATAAAATTGTGTCTTTGGGTCATCAACAACCTCATGAGCCAGGTACTCATTGTCAAATTTATCGATGCAAACACTGAGGCTACAGGAGGCCAACTCACTCCAATCCCCAGCTAGCGTGGTGGACCCAGGAATCAATCCCACTCCACCACTGTCATTGATCCCCCTCTTTTTTTTTCCTCCAGGACTAGCATTATCTCTTTGACATTACAGGCCTCTACATGACAATACTTGTTTCCATTGAAAACCTAGACAATGAAGATAGCCTCCTAGCATGTCAACTACACATTTACATTCGTTTATGTTTTACTCATAACAGCAAGTATATGTCTTTAGAACTTTGCAGAACATGTACAGGAGTAGAAACAGGCATTCGGTCTGTGGACAGAAGTGGGCACATGTGTGGGTTCCAGACTTCCAAAGGGTCTGCAGCCCACAGGTCGGGGGGGTCCCCACAGTAGGGCCCCAGTAACTCGGGGGAATGTTCCTCCTGGAGACCACTTGCATCAGAGAATATGGCCCTAACAGGGACTCCATTACCCAAGTCTTGGTTCCCTCCAGAATGCACTCTCTCCCAGTGGGATCTGATTAGGAGATCAGCTGCATGTCAGATTCCCTTGGGGAACTTTAAAAACCCCCAGGTGCCTGAACCCCACCGTCAGGGAATCAAGTGAACCTGCTCTAGGGTGACCCTTGTGATCTGAGGGCCCAGATAATCTGGAGCGTGACTGTTATTAAAGGAGGTCCCCCATTTTTCCTGTGTAAAAATCCAAAAAACGAGCCATTTGGTCAGTTTCAATATATAATCTTTCAGAGATGTTTATGAAACAATCAAATGTCTGCTTACATTTACCTTATTGATTTAAAAGTTCCATCCTATGAGACAACATATAGATTTAGAAATATTGACCAGCAATAACCTGTTTGAACCAGTTTCATCAAACAATAAAATCAGCACAGAGTAAAGTCATTTCAGGGTAAGGAATCGGCCCCCAATCAATATAAAATAACTGGAAGGAGGCCTGTCACTTGAGAATCTAAGCAAGGACTTGAATATAAAGAGACTCTTCTGAAGGACATCCTTGGGAGAGATCTCATTGTATATTCAGGCACATAAAGCACTAAAAATAAATAGTGTTCCTTTGAAATGAGAGCTAGAGCAGTGAGCACACGTGGCAATTAGCAGAGGTTCCGCAAGCACACATGCAACTCCGGTGACGCTCGGCTCAGCACGTGTGCAGCCAGTGAGACTCTGGCTGTTAGAGCTTTAAAGTACCGTTACGAGGAGTCATGCACATTTAACGTGCGCTAGTAGGAGAGCACCAATTAAGAGAGAGGTGACAGAAGGAACGCTGATGGAGAAACAGAGACGTTGTTAACGAAATGAGCAATGTGCAAGTGAAAGGGAATCTGCAAAAATCACCACAAACAACTAGATCTGTAAACTGTGTCTGAGCAAAATTCTCATTTTGTTTGTTTGTTTTTTATTTGTTTGTTTTTTAGAGAGGTTATTTGCTATAGGGTGTGTGCACTTGCTGGAGAGAGAGAGACAGAAAGGGAGAAATCCCCCCGGGGGGGTGGGGAATGGCCACCATAATTCTCTAGGAATTTTGGGCATGCACGCACACAGGCCCAGCATATGTTTGAAGTCACTGGGACTCGAACTGCAGTTGACTTTGTGGGAGTCCAGTGACATAACCATTATGCCGTCTGCTGGTCCCCTGAGCAAAATTCTTACATGGCACATTAAGATGTCTCTAATTTGGGGCACCAGCAAGTGGTGTGGTTGAGGTGCTAGACTCCCACAAGGCTGACAGCAGTTCAAGTCCCAGACTTCGCAACTTGTCTTCTCACTTTCTCACTCTCTCTTGCTGGTGAACACATGTGCCCTATAGAAAATTTTAAAATAACAATAAATGACATTAATTTTTAAAAATTTAAAAAGATGTCCCTAATTTTTAAAAACTGGAAGCTAAAATGAAGTGGATGAGCTCTGCCTTCAATTTCCATGAATGGGAAGAAAAAGCTGTTTGAACCTGAAGTGTTTCTTTTGCAAAAAAATAAGTGACAGCCTAAAATCTCTATTCTGCCTGATCACATAGAAACAAATACAAAAATTATTCAAACTAATCAAGTTTTTTTCTCCCAAATATATCACAAAAGTTTTAAACATTCAGCAATAAGAGCATTTTTTTTTTTGCCTATTCTTAGGCTATAACCCAAAGTTTAGTCTACATTTTTATGAATTTAGTCCCAAATCAATTATACCATCATTTAAGAATTTATTTATTGGGTCAGCAGGTGGCATGGTGGTTAAGACACTGGACTTCCAAATGGCCAACTGCAGTTTGAGTCCCAGACCTGGTGGCTTGCTTTTTCACTTTCTCTCTTGCTTTCTCTCTCGCTTTCTCTCTCTTGTGGGGTGCACATGCCCTGTAGCAAATTTAACAATAACAATAATAGTAATGTTTTAAAAGTTATATAAATAATGCTTTATAAAAATATTTCTTGAAAACTCAAAGCATTTTGGTTTTTTTGTTTGTTTTCCTTGCTATCAGGAATTTAAAACAAACAGCATATTTTCTTTCCTTACAAAATTGGGAAAATAGAAAGTTATCTTTGGAAGTTCAGCTCCATAGTGTAGTGGTTAAGCACTGTGCCTAAGGAGCCGGATACCACACAACCGACCACTGTTTGAATCCCAAATCTGGCAGCTTGAGCAACACGCTAGGCACATGTGTGTGCGCAAAATCATGATGCCATGGAGAAATAGAGGAAAAGGGGATTGCAGGGTGACCACGCTCTGCCCAGGTGCTCTCTCTCTCATCTCTCACAAATACAGGCACCTATAAAATTTATCTTTGAATAATTATGAGCGTAATGAAAGATTATATTTTTTAAATGTAATCTAATACAATGTACAATGAGAAATGCCTCCATGTTTCTTAAAATGTAAGAAGCATTGGTACAAAGCAGAAACAATTTTCTAATTTGAAATTACTATCTGACATAAACATGAGTTAATGATGTTTTAGAAAATCCTAAAAGGCATTTGAGAGAGTATATTTTTTTCATGGGTGGAGTTTAAGAATTAAAGAAGGGTGTGTGGGAGGGGACTGATGTTCAGTGATGCAAATGAGAAGTGGGTGGGGACTGAGTATGGAGGGTGGGGCAGTAAATGCGGCTGTGCACCTTTTAAAATAGAATGTCTACTTTTGGCAGTGCCTCCCTGTGGCTTCCAGCTCTGGTTTGTGTTTTTTCGGCAACATGCACCATCACTGTTTCAGTTGCCAGTGCTGTTTATTTACAGCTTTCCACAGCATTACGTGTATTTTCATTCACATTGCTTTTGCAGCCGTTTTCCTCACAGAGCCACGCAGGATTATAAACTTATTCAAAGATCATCATTCGTTTATTAGTGTCGAGCAAAGCCAACCCTGAGGCCAGTAATCACACCACAATGCCCTTAATGATTAGAAGGCCCTTTTCTGAGTGTGCACACCCAGCTGGCCCCACCACACTCAGGCAGGCTGGCGCTTTTCAGAAACCCATTAGGTGTTATACGCGTTTGAATCGATACCCTCTGCACCAGCCTCCGTCAGCCCTCTGGCTGGACCTAATCTCATGACCCAGTGGAGTTTCTCAGAGGAGATGGTCCCATGTAATGCTCCCACATCTCCCTAAAGCCCACAACTTCCCTGTTCTTCAAACCTGTCACACTACGTTGCATCTCTAGGGCACTTTCCATGGCCGAGTCCTGGTTCACACCCACCTTGTTTAGTCCTTGGGCATCGGGGTCTCTGTGACCTCCGGTTCTGCTAATTTGTCTTCTCTCTTCTGTTTACATCTGCAGAATTTGTGTCTCCAAAGGTCCTTAAGCAGGAGAGTTGGTGCTGGTGGCACCGAAAGACAATGATTTACAGAAAACCTAGCTCCTCCTACTTTGCATACCTTCTCCTAAGCCAAGGGAGCCTCGGGCTGGTCCCGAGGTGCCAGGTCATCGTCGGCATGTAGGAAGCCTAAGAGCGTGGTTTTCCTCTCACTGCTCGTGCACACCAGCTCTCCTCTCAGGCTCATCACTGAAGTCTGAGTCCAGGGCATGATTCCTTCCTTCCTTCCAGACAGCAGCGAGATGAAGAGACGCCCGCGGACTTCTTCTATTTCATCGACTTTCAGAGACACAATGCTGAGATCGCAGCCTTCCATCTGGACAGGTAGGAGCTGGCCCCGCAGACAGGGCATCGGCTGGAGGAGCCAGTCCCTGGGAGGGGGCACCAGAAAGATCTTCAGGTGGGAGTCCCGGACTTTTTTTTTCCTTCTGGCTTTTTACCATCTTTATATCTCAGTGTGAGCCCTTTGAACCCACCACCTCCTCCAGCCCCATGGATTGAAAGCACCACATCATCTAATGTCAGGAAAAGAATAAGTTCTGGGGCCAGCAGAGGGCGTAATGGTTTCTAGACTCCCATGTAGTCAACTGTAGTTCGAGTTCTAGACCAGGTGGTTTAAAACTCACTCTGGGCGCGTGTGTGTGCATGCCCAAAATCCCGAGAGGAGACTGGAGAAGGGATTGTGGCATGGCCACTTCCCCTGGGGGCGGTGATTTCTCGCTTTCCGTCTCTCTGCCTCTCCAGCAAGTATGCACACCCTATAGCAAAAAATCTCTTAAAAAAAAAAAAAAAAAAAGGGACCAGCAGTTAGCGTAATGGCTATGTCGCTGGACTCCCACGTAGTCGACCACGGTTCGCATCCCGGACCCGGTGGCTTAAACTCAGCCGGGTGCGTGTGCGTGCGTGCCCAAGATCCCGAGAGGAGAATGGAGGAGAAGGGATTGCAGCGTGGCCATTCCCCCTGGGGGGTGATTTCTCGCTTTCTGTCTCTCTGTCTCTCTCTGTCTGTCTGGCGAGCGCACGCGCCCTATAGCAAAAACCTCTCAAAAAAAAAAAAAGAGAGAATAACTTTTAAAGAGAGCTAACTCTGCCACACTGCTCGGGCTGCCACCTTGGGGGTGAGATTGCCCTTGGCTCCAGCTTCCTGATCTGAAAATGAGGGGCATGTGCCCACTCCATGCATCCCAGGAGTCTATGATAATGCTATGAGGAGGGGCAGCACATCCCTGAACTCTCAGTTGTTGCTACGCAAAGTGTGGTCTATGGGCTCCACCCAGGAGCGTCTTAGAAATGAAGAATCTCAGCCTCGCAGTGACCCCCTCAGTCTGAACCTGCACTTGACCAGTATACCAGGTGACACGTGTGCACGTTCCAGTCTGAGAAGCACTGGCCAAGAGCACAGCTGGGGTGGCAGGAATGGAGGTGTGATGGAATAAGGGTTCCCTTCCAGCCCTTCTCCACCCCGTTACACCCACCTGGCCCCAAGCCCTCTCAGTACAACACTGCCCAACCTCCCCGCTGGGCACGGTCAGGAATGCCAGCCAGTTTCTAACATGCACAGGCCGGGGGCCTGGAGCTGTCTTCCCCAGGCCCCCCATATTCCGCCATCCAAACAGGGCTCCTCCTCTTTCAGGATTCTGGACTTTCGACGGGTGCCCCCAACAGTGGGGAGGCTAGTGAATGTCACCAAGGAAATCCTAGAGGTCACCAAGAATGAAATCCTGCAGAGTGTTTTCTTTGTGTCCCCAGGTAAGTGCCGACTGGAGTGATATTCCGGGTCTCAGTGCGTGGTGAGCCAGCGTGCCCGTCATGTCGGGCAGTGGCCTGGCCCCTGCTGATAGCGCCGTCCGTCTCCACTGTCGTTGGACACTCTCACCCTGGGTGGCTTGAGCATAGCACAAGGTGAACCGGGGGTGGGAAAAGGTTATGTGAGGTGCCTGTTGGCCTGTGGGGCATTGAACCTACAACACTGGCTTCCTTGGAACCGATGTCACCCACCCAGGGGTAACTGGGACAGGGTGCAGGGAGGCCAGGCCCCACCCTTGCTCTGTGCTGACACATTTGAAAATTGGTGCCCCAGATGCTCAGTTTCATAGCATTCACCAGCCCTGCAGCTGGAAAGGCAAGGTCTCCTTTCTCTTCTGCCCCTTCTTAAGCGAGGCATGCCTCCAAAAGCCCTCCTCTCACACACGGCCTCCTCTCTCCCTCCCTCCCTCCCTCCAGCCAGCAACGTGTGCTTCTTCGCCAAGTGTCCGTACATGTGCAAGACCGAGTACGCCGTCTGTGGCAACCCACACTTGCTGGAGGGCTCCCTCTCCGCCTTCCTGCCCTCGCTCAACCTGGCCCCCAGGCTGTCTGTGCCCAACCCCTGGATCCGCTCCTACTCGCTGGCAGGAAAAGAGGAGTGAGTTGGCCCCTGGCCATGAGGCCACACCCACAACCTTGTGGTTCAGTCCCTGAGTGGCCACAGCCCCAAGGACTGTGGCCGGCCTGACTTTTAAACCCCACAAGCTGCCTCAATTCTTTCATACCGATCTTGGGACAAGCTGGGCCTGGGTCATTCTCTCCCTTTAGTTCATTTTTTCTGTTATAAAGAGCCTACTGTGTACCCAACACTAGGTGCTAGAGGATACAGAAATAAGACATAGGCTGTCCCCTTCAGAGGCTCCTTGGTCTAATGGGCAGATGGACAAGTAGCTAGATGATGAAAACGCAGTGTGATGCTTCTGTGACAGACATGCTCGGGGAGCCATGGAGGGATACCTGGTTCCCCTGAGCAAGACTCGAGGCCAAGGTCCTCGCTGCTGCATCCCCAGGGCCTGGCGTGCTGCCTGGCGTGTGGCAGGTGCTCGTATTAGCTGACTAATGAGGAGGTACACCAGGTACGCCCGCACAGTCATGGTGAAAGAGGTAACCAGGGAAGACTTTCTGGAGGATGTGACAGACCCTAGGGGACTCACGAAGGCAGAGGGACAGCCCACCAGATAAAAGGGAACACTAAGGACAGCATAGGCAGAAGGACACGTGTGAGAGCACAATGACAGTGGCCCATGGGAGGGACTGCGAGTGGCACAGGAGCCACGCGGCTGGGCGAGCAGCAGGTGAGGAGGGCCCTGGCCTCTATGTACCCTGCTCCCTACCTCCCCGTGGTATGAGGGATTTCAACCATCAGTTCAGTGCCCAGCAGAAAGGACCCAGAACCTCCTCCCCATGTGTCCCTCCCTGCCCGGGTCTTCCTGAATGTACCCAGCTCCCGGGGGGGATGCTAAGATGCCCCAGCCAGGGCAGGATCAGGGAGGCAGGGATGTGGGGTGGCTGGCCGCAACACCTTGCCATCTTGGCTTTTCCAGCCCCAGGACTTCTTCTCACCCCCAGGTGGGAGCTCAATCCCCTGTACTGTGACACAGTGAAGCAGATCTACCCGTATGACAGCAGCAACCGGCTCCTCAACATCATCGACATGGCCATCTTCGACTTCTTAATAGGTAGGCCCACACTCGGGCAGCGGGCAGCGGGCAGCAGGCTTCCCTGTTTGGCTGGGACCGCTGTGGTGCTGGACCAAACTCTGCAGCCTGGCTCAGGAGGCCAAACAGCTCTGCACTTCCCACAGCCTCAGAAGGGGCGGAGGGGCAAGACGACCGACTTAGCCCTCTTTTCAAAGGGCAGGGGCCAGTGGAAGGGGCTGCCACATCACCCCACCAACAGGCCACTGGGCCCAAGTGGGCCACGGATCTGAAGCTATGTGACTCCTTCATCTGGTGAGGGAAGCCCAGGTAGGAAGAGGAGGACATGCATAACCACTGTGAGGCTGGAGACTAGGAATTCCACCTGCAGTCTTCCAGGGAGAGCAGGCAAGGCTGGGGAGGAGAGCAGCGCCGAGGTGCCATCACACATGCACTGGGTCTGCGTCAGCCGCACACTCACTACCACCCCCTGGAGGAAGTGGCTGGCGTCGGTTTACTCCAGCCAGGCCCTGGGCCTCCTTGAGGGCCCCTGGCTAAGAATGGCCAACGCCGAGAGAAAGGTGCACAAGGCATGTCCTGTGCCTCAGAAGCCCTGGCCGGGGCTGGGGTCGCGTGGAAGCCTTACATCTGAACACAGTCCTTCTGGGGTTTACTTGAGCTTCCCTCTCTGGCTCGAGAATCCCCTGGGGAAACGACAGCCTCAACTGAACTAACAGGCCTCTATCTCCAGCCCTGGCTCTGACTTCTCCTTTACAGGAAACATGGACCGTCACCATTATGAGATGTTCACCAAATTTGGGGATGATGGGTTCCTCATTCATCTTGACAATGCGAGAGGGTGAGTGCCATCACGGGGGTCCCGACGCACCCCTGCCCCAGCCATGGCCCTCTGCAGCCGCTCAGGGAGCACGGGCCCGTCCTGTCCTGACTCCTCGACCTACTTCTCCCACTTCCTCTCTCTTGCTCTCTACTAAGCACCACTCCGTTCTCCTCCAGCCCAAAGCTCACGTATGCCATCTAATAAAACAGGCTGAGGTTTTCTGTAATTTTATTACTAGATGGTACACTCCTGGGGCAGAGAACAAGGCTTGTCCTCCACGGCTGGCCCTCTGTAGTCGGGGGGAAAAAAAAGAAAAAGAAAAGAAGGAAGGGAGGGAGGGGAGGAGGAAAGTTACTTGATTTGGACATCCTTGAACAGAGGCTTTGGACAGTGACAGACCGAGTAGGGCTGCAGAGGCAGCTGCCATGACTGCTGGCACTTCACCCCCGACCGCTGATTCAAAACAGTAGAGAGAAGAGAAAGCATCAAGGGGGTGCACGAGATGCCACCTGGTCCCATGAGAGCCTGTTTCTCCTCGTAGGTTTGGACGACACTCCCACGACGAACTCTCCATCCTCTCGCCTCTCTCCCAGTGCTGCATGTAAGTCTGCACACGGGCTGACAAGGGCAGGGAGCAGCTGTGACATTTCGCCCTGCTTGCAACCAAGCTCTGAAGGTCTTAATCAATGTCCACTGATTTAGGGCATGGGTGGGTAGGACACGAATTATGTCATTTCTCATACTACAACTATCAAATTCCCCCCAGCAACCTCTCAGAGGTGCTCATCCTTCAGCATAAGATAAACTAAAATCTAATCTTTTAAACCTTTCAATCACCAACTATAATCTTTAACCCACTCAGATAATCACCTACTTTTGCAGGGCCTGACCGTCTTTGGCATCACTAATCAGACCTCTGCTTTGCCCAGTACTCATATAAGCTCATAACTATTACTGTCTGATCACCAACGAAGCAAAATCCTGATTAGAGTCCCATAAACCCATGTCATATTGAAAGGAGCTCAAAAGCCTGTGGCCGGCCATTATTTCCCTTGAGAATGCCCAACCTACTTCCATACTTCTCTGGTGTTTTAACCTGGCTTGTAAAACCGTCCACCTGCTCAGCTGCAGTATCCAGAGCTAATTATAAATATGTGATTCACACCTAGCAAAACCCTCTCATTGTTCCCACTGGAAAGCTCAGAGTAGGGCAGGAATACTCCTAAACTTTTCAGGTTAATTTCAACACATTCCCCTCGTTGCTGCTCCTCTTCCCCTCCTGAGCAGGACAGGCAGCAGCTGTTTGTGACCGAAAGTGGAGAATTAAGCTGCTTACACATCTGAGTCCAAGGCAGATTCCCACCTAAAATGAAATCAAAATCCTAAAGATTAGTCCCACTCCCATTTTGTCCCTGATTTTAGAATCTGACGCACAGATTGTACAAGTTAGCAAGAAACAACGTGAAGCCTGGTAGTACCTAGGGCTTGTGAGGTGGCAGACGGCATCATCATTTCACCTGCTAGAAACTTCACCCATGAGCTTCAAATCTCGTTGAAAACCCCCCAGTGTTACTTCCATGTTGATTCCCTTAGCCATGTCAGAGCAAATGCTTATGACCCAGCATCCGTGTGTTACATTTCAATTATTAGAGTATAAATGGCTCTACACCAAAAGACCACTGGGCAAAGGACTACAAAATATTGGGTGTCATCTTCTATTCACTCCCTTTTTATCTGATTTTCATTAAAACACGCTTAAGACGACACTGGGGAAGAAGGCTCTGAGGACAGCTGCCACGGCTGTTTGTGAGGAAAGAAGTTCAGACGAGCTATCTGCTTTCCATTTGCTTACTTGGTTCCGGTGACTTCCTTTCCAGGATCAAAAAGAAAACCCTTTTGCACCTGCAGCTGCTGGCCCAGGCCGACTACAGACTCAGTGACGTGATGCGAGAGTCCTTGCTAGGAGACCAGCTTGCTCCAGTCCTCACAGAACCCCACCTCCTCGCCCTCGACCGAAGGCTCCACATCATCCTGCAGACGGTGGAGGGGTGCATAGAGGCCCACGGGGAGCAGAGTGTCATCGCCAGTGGCCCAGCAGAAAGACCAGCCCCAGTCTCTGGCCAGGTTAACCTGACAAGCTGAAGGCGAGAAGAGTCTATTTCACTGAAAGCACTGGAGCCAGCAGTGGCCTCCCAAGTGCAGAGAACGGCTTCCTCACTCCACCTGGTAATGCAAGGGGTCGAGTCTGGAGCTCAGGAAGGAGGTAGAACCTTTTCTGAAACAGCAAGCATTTTCTGAACTTGACCTTTACTCCTTGGTGCATTGTTTTTATAGGGAAGTGCCTTGACTCCAACTTTCCCCGAAAGCACTGGCTCCATCAAGGCCACGGACTACCTTCTGAACTCACTGAGCAATCTGTACTTGGGTCTGGCATGGAGGTTTGGAAGCCCTGTCCCCAGGAGAGAGTATTCACTGTAACGGATCAAATAAAAGGACATCGAGTGGATACCCAGCTGTCCTCCAGATCCTTACTGTAGCTACAAGACAAAAACAATCCTGGTCCAGGGAACCAGCAGTTAGCGTAATGGCTATGTCGCTGGACTCCCACGTAGTCGACCGCGGTTCGCGTCTCGGATCCGGTGGCTTACAACTCACGCCGGGCGCGTGTGCGTGCATGCCCAAGATCCCGAGAGGAGAATGGAGGAGAAGGGATTGCGGCGTGACCATCCCCCCTGGGGGGTGATTTCTCGCTTTCTGTCTCTATGTCTCTGTCTGTCTGGCGAGCGCACGCGCCCTATAGCGAAAAACCTCTCAAAAAAAAAAAAAAAACAAAACAAAACAAAAAAAACAAAAAAAAAACAATCCTGGTCCAGATAAAAAAAATTGGGCATATCAAAGCAGATTAAAAATCTGCAATGCGGGGATCAGCAGTTAGCGTAATGGCTATGTCGCTGGACTCCCACGTAGTCAACTGCGGTCCGAGTCCCAGACCCGGTGGCTTAAACTCACGCCGGGCACGTGTGCGTGCGTGCCCAAGATCCCGAGAGGAGAATGGAGGAGAAGGGATTGCGGTGTGGCCATCCCCTCTGAGAGGTGATTTCTCGCTTTCTGTCTGTCTCTCTGTCTCTCTTTGTCTGTCTGGCGAGCACACACGCCCTGTAGCAAAAACCTCTATAAAAAAAAAATGGGTCAGCAGGTGGCGTGGAGATTAGGGCGGCTGGACCCCACATGGCCAACTACGTAGCTCGAGTCTCAGACCAGGCAGCTTGAAAATCATGCTGGGTACATGTGCGTACATGTGCCCCAAATCCCAAGGAGAATGGAGAAGGAAGTTGTGGTGTGACCAACCCCCGTAGGGGATGACTTTTCACTACCCCCCCCCCACCCGCCGAGAAGCATACACACTCTATAGCAAACTTTAAAAAGATAAAAAAAAGAAGTCTGTAAGTGGCTCTCAAACTGGTTCAAATTAGACTTTACACTTTCTGGGGCAGGCAGTGGCATGTTGGTTAAGGGCACTGGATTCCTACATGGCCGACCACAGTTCAAGTCCCGGACCTGGCAGCTTGCTTTCTCACTTTCACTCTGTCCCTCTCTGATCAAATTAAAGAAGAGAGAGAGAGAGAAAGTAAGTTAAATGATTCTTTAAAAAAAAAAAAAAGCTTTATACTTTCTACTTGTAGTCTAGTCACTGCCCAATCTGAATACAATAATCCCTAATGACCTCCTAGAGTAACTTTTCAGAACTACTATTACAAGAGGAAGATCTGCTCAAAATACCAGGAGTATTTCATACTGAAGGGTGTTAACTATCAACTGAAATAACATCAAATAGATCAAAATTAGCAATCAACAACCAAAGACATCTGCTGATGGGGAAACGAGGGAGGCCTCCCAGATAGACAGCAAGGGAACAGGTACGGGAGCCTGCAGAGGCAGGAAGAGTCAGAGCTATTTCAGTCCCTAACCATAATCCTCCTGCCATCAAATCCCAGAACTGTCCCCCACCCATCCACAGAGGAATAGGGGGCTCCCCTCAGCTGCTGGCTCGAAAAAGACTAAATCAGTTTTTCAAGACTTCCTTAAAATCAAGCAAAGTAGGAGGTCCCCTGTCTCTAACTTCTCCCTGCTGACTTGTTGACATCTGAAATGCCTTTAATAGAAGGCTTCATTTCTAATCCCATAATGGCTGAAAATACAAATGGCAGGAACACGTTCATTCTTTGGAGTGATTATAGTTGGTCAACAAGTAAAAATGATGGATTGTATCAGATCAGATTCTGGCACAAATACTGCAAGTGTGAGGGGAGCAGAAAGGAGCTGTCATCGAAGAGTACGAGAAGTACTGTAGACATGCCATCCCAGACTTGTGTCTAGAGTCCAAAGCCAGCCCTGATGGGACAAACAATGGATACCTCTGACCCACCCAGGTTGGCACAGTATTGCCCCTGAAACTGCATCTCCCTTCGCTGAGGTTTCAGCATGCATGAGGCACTTTATGCACACGAGAGTCAACACACAGGCATCCAGTCCTGTGCAAAGACATACAAAGAATAGCACAGAATAGTTTGGGACTTTAAATCAGGTCGAGAGGGTAAGCTACAGCTTTATCTCAAACCCAGCCACTTCTACAATGGATTGGTTTTTCACAGTCTACAGTAATTTTGCCATCCTTTACGAACCCAAATACAGTTGAATTTGACCGTCATCTGTAGAGTACAAATAGAGTTGAATTTGACCGTCATCTGTAGAGTACCTATGTACCTTATTCACTTACCTTTAACATCCCATTATCATTTGTCAACACTACCATGAAAGAATCAATTCTTAGATCCATCAGGTTCTTCCAACTTGTTCATTTTTAACTTCCCATGAAATAAAAATTCTGACTCTACACAAAAGCTGTTCATGTTACTACTCATGGCAAACTAAAAGAATGAAAGTGAACTGTAAAGTATGTGACGTGGTGGAAGGTGGGGTGTAGAAGAATCCACTCTAGCCTTCCTGAAAGTCAAAAGAACAATCTGAGCTTGAAGACAGCAAAAACTAGTCAATTCTGCTCATGGCAATTTCTGGTTCAGTAAGCTCACCACAGACACAGAATTGATGAACGCAGAACCACCGCTCCTGAAGGAGTTACAGGGTGAAGGTTCCTGGGACTTTCTGTTCAAGTGTGTCAACCAGTCGATACATAATCTTCTTCCATGTGTGGTGTGCATATTAAAGACACCTTCTTTAATACACACTATTGATCCATTCACATTGCACTAGGGCCAGCAGCACCAAACTCACATCTGAACAAAGCTTAGCTAAAAGGAAGGGTCTTCAAAATGTTGGAAATATGTGCATTTTCTTCTTGCACTTAGGAACACTCGCCAGCAACCCATGTGGGGGAATTTTATATAATGAAACCACCAACAGAAAGCATAGAAATGCAAATGATGCAGTACTAAAAAGACCTGAGAGGACACTTACTGGGCTGAGCATGCCCTCATATGACCTCAGCTTGGGAACATGTGCATTGGGCAACTGAAATTTCTTAGCACTGTGTTCACATCCACCAGTACTGACTCTGGAATTACAAAAAAATTTCAGCAAGTTGGCAACTTTGCAAATACAAAATACATAAACGAGGATCATCTTTTAACTCATTTGAGATGAACAAAAATGACAATAAGTTCTCCATCTAGTGGAGACTTTTAAAATCACAATGCTACTTAAGCAAACTTGATAGAACTTGTCTTTCACAAAATGAAAAATCATACTCCTTGGTTTTTTGATTTTAGGTGGAGTCAGGATGAAGTCACAGCTCTGAACTTATGTCAAGACACATATTTTAAGTGTATCTGTACACAGTGATGGTTTCTATGTAAAAATCCCATAGCAGTAATAAAAAGATTCCCCTTTCTAAATGCACACAGCTCTAGCCTTTACTAGTAGCTACTATGATCTCTTTGGAAAGAAATTAAATGATTATCTAGCCATTGCTCCTTGTTGTTGTTTTAGCCCATCATAGGCCAGCAGGTAGCAAGGCATGGTTAAGTCACTAGTCTCCCATATGGCCAACGGATGTTCGAGTCCCAGACCCAGTAGCTTGAAAATCATGCCAGGTGATGGGGCCAGCAGATGGTATGGGTTACATCACTGGACTCTCACGTAGCTGACCCGGACCCGATGGCTTGAAACTCATGCTGGAGTTAAGTGTGTGTCCCCAAGATCCTGGGGCAAGAATGGAGAAGGGATTGTGGTGTAGCCATCCCCACAATCACAAAGTGAGTGACTTCTCACTTTCTGTCTCATTGTCTCTGTCTTTCTCTGGGGTGAGCACACATAACCTCAGGCAAAAACCTATTTAAAAAACAAGGAAAAGAAAAAATAAAATTATGCCAGGTGCATGTGCATACATGCTCCAAATCCAAGTAGAGTGAAGAAGGGATTGTGGTGTGGCCATCAGCCGGGGGGGGGGGGGGGGGCCTGTTGATTTCTCACTTTCCCTCTCACTGTCTCTCTCTGGTGAGTGCACTCACCCTATGGCGAAAACTTAAAAAATAAAAAAGTGCACTGCCAGGGCCTAAACGAGGGTACAAAAAGCTATTACTTTGTGGTTGGAGATATGGCAGTATTAAAAAAACTGACATCATGCTACTTTAGTTTTAAAATGTCATTTTGTCATCAAAAAACGCATCTACAGAGGCCACTGTTGTAGAGCGAGAATTAAACCATAACAAGGACAATGAACCCAGAAATTTTTTCAGTTACACAGAAACTCAATGGCAGTGGTCTGGGGGAAAGAATTACGGACCAGAACAAGATCCAAGTGTTATATCACAAAGCAGCGCAACTTAAAGAACATTCTTCGGGCACACTACCCATCTCTAGCACCACTGGATATAATGAGTACAACTTAATCACCTCACTCTCAGAAATAAGGCTTTATATACATACAAAATCTGAAAGCATCCCTATGCAGCCAAATGCACATATTAAACAAGAGTATGCTATTCAGAAATCTTTCTCCCATTAAATCTGGTAAAATTCCAAAGTAACAATCTATCTTCAATAAAAATGAAATCTTTGGCTTTTGACTGAATCTTCTCCTTCCATGACTGGATAAAGAATCTGCTATATTTCCACAACCCTTTAAGCAGGTTTTAAGATCCATTATTTTGGGACCAGCAGTTGGCATAATGGCTATGTCGTTGGACTCCTATGTAGTAAACTGCAGTTCGAGTCCTCGACCCAGTGGCTTAAAACCACGCCGGGCACCTGTGCATGCGTGTCCAAGATCCCAAGAGGAAAACGGAGAAGGGATTGCAGTATGGCCACACACACCCCGGGGGGGGCGGGGGATTTCTCGCTTTCTATCTCTCTCTCTCTCTTTCTAGCAAGTGCACGTGCCCTATAGCTAAAAGAAAAAAAAAAAAAAAAAATCCATTCTTTGATAAATTAAACAAGAAAGCACTGAATATAAGCATACTTTTTAAAAACACTGATCTTGCACTTTATTTCATTCTTGCCAACCAGAATAGACTTTTCAGGGAAGGAAAGGAGGAGGAGGAAGAAGGCAAGAAAAGGGGAAAGGGAAGAAAAACTGATTCATTTAAGAATTCAAATTATTTAATTTCTTTTTATTACTTGACCTACCATTAAGACAATCTATGACAAAAAGAATAGAGTATATTAGCACACATAGTATAATCAGACTGGTAACCAGGAAACAATACAAAATGGTCCTTTGGCCATCTATACTTTCTAGAGCATTAAGTCTCATAAATTCACTTACCAAGTCCAGAAATAATGACTTCTAAAGCCCTGAATGTTAACTAAGACAAATTACGCCAATTGTGATTTCCCACATATACTTAGATTGCACAAAGATAGAGCTTTAATATGACCATTTTTAAATTTAGACTTATCTTAAATTTTTTAGATTGAAAACTACAAAAGGGAGTAAACAGCAAGCCAAATGATTTAGGAGTAAAACTCATTTAGAATGCATTATATGTATCTAAATATACATTAACATGATTATATACATATATGAAATTGTGCAATTTTATGGCATTCTAAATAACTCACTTAAGTACATTTTTGGCATTTGAACAAAGATCAAATCAAGCTTTAAGCTAATAAGAACATCATTTTTATTTTTAATATTTTAAATATAAAAAGGTTACCTAGACACAAAGGTAAGTACAGATCAGAAAACTCATTTAATATTGATTATTTCGGAAATTAAAAAATTTCTAACAAAGTGCTTTCTATCCCACACTAAACTGTAATAGAAGCTCTTCCTCAGATTTATACTCCAAACTTAGTAACAACCTAAATGCTTTTCCAATCTATAAAAAAAACTACCATGACCAATTTAAATTACCTGGAACAGGTAAGAAAGGGGATTAATCACAGCCAGTTGCACACAGATGGAAAAATGCTTGCAGTCACTCCCAAATATAACCCTACGTTATATATAAATCGCGAAGAAAATAAAAGTGCCTACATTACAGAACTATGATATTTTGTTTAAAAAAAATAACAACAATAAAAATAAACTGCTGGGTATCATTGGAATAATGTAACACGTAAGGCCGAAAAATACTGAAATACATTAAGACTCGAAACACAAGTTTACTTTAAAAAGAGAAAAGTTTGCCACAGAAAGAAATGCTAGATAAGAAAGCAGGACTTTCAGCAGGACAGCCTTTAAAACCAATCTGAAACACAGACACTCTATGAGGCGCTTCACTGTATCCCACCCACAACCCACCAGAAATTCCATCAATAGTTGACATTAAAAGGAGGGAAAAAAGATAAATGAAAGTAAAAAAAAATTCTTCCCAAGTCTCATTCCCCAATGAACTTAGTGGGGGAAATTCCTGACACTGTACTTTGTCCCCCCATGTTCCTCCCTTTAATAGTATCACCTCCATTGTCCTATTCTGACATTTGTTCTATCTGTATCTATTCTCAACAAATGTCATCTCCTGGAATCAGCTTAATGAATGGAGGGACCATAGGGGACTCAACTGAAGGACACACATTAACCAAAAGCTCTGAGTTAACCACCGAGCATGTAGATCTCAAATTTTTATTCTTAATTCAGCATCTGATGATCAATATTTGGCACTAGCTGAATATAAACAAGAGTCTAATCAGAAGTTCTAAGCTGAGGCAGATGTAGTTAAATCATAATTCAATATTTGCAATCTATAATTTAGTTTGAAACCTAAAGGGCAGATATATATATAAATGGCCAAACCTAAAAAGATTTCAAAACTGGAGAGGAAGAATAACAAGACATAAATAAAACCAGGCAAATTAGCTTGGTAAACAGAAATTCTGATTAAAACGGGGGGAAAAACTGATCACAGCCATCTGATCATTAGTAAAAATGGGCATTTTTCCATCCTCAACTAGTTTAATTACAGACAGATGTCTTTCTACTATAGTAAGATTTTTCTATATCCATTTTTTCTAATCCTTAGAACTTAACTGAAAAACCATTTATTCTATAAAGAAATACAGCATGTATTGGCCACAGTCTAAATATGCTCGTAACTGGTAAATTATGTCACTTAAAACCTCTGCACTGCTGTGTTACCCTGCAGTAAACGTCTGTGCTGGGGTCTGCCCTCGCCAGAAGCACAGCACTCCCCGCCCAGGCTGATCTAACGCTGCACAAAGAGAAGCGGTAACAGCCAAGTCTCCACAGAACTCTTTCTATTTATTTAACTGTGTACGAGCATTCAGTTAATGTTCCAAATTAAAAATGGTGCAATAAAGCAACTCTTAATATGAACAGACAAGAAGCTGCGATGCCAGTGGCCACTTGGCACTGCAAAGAGGGAACACAAAGCAGTCTGCGTGAGTGAAGCGTGGACTGGGGAGAGGACAAGGGGAGGCACAGGAGGCAGGTCTCAGACAGACAGTGACACAAAACTGTTGTACTGCTGGATGTTTCGTTTGAGGATATCTGAGCATGGGCCCAGAACACGTTCAAACCTAGGTCGGTCCAGCTTAACGCACTTCAAGGGGCCACGTGCAACCACCGTGGCAGCACGAGGGCGATTCATCAGTAGAGCAATTTCACCTGGAGGAGGAGGAGGACAAGGTAAGAGGAGGCTCCCTCCTGTGGAAAGCCTTTTCTTACAGAGATGCACTTCTGAGAAAGAAAACAAATACTTGACTTTCTAATAACTTAGACCATACCACATCTGCAGTTAAGGGGGCGGGGAAGCTAACAGATAAGAAAAAGTCAGTAACTGTTAACTGACTAAAGATCAAAATGCCACATTATTTCTCTGAGGCCCCCAAAAAACTAAATCAATTAATCCATCAGTTTCTGGAACAGCTGGCAGCATGCTGCATGGCGGTGTTGGAAGCCACATGGCCAAGCACAGGTTGGGATCCCTGACCCAGTCTAGCTGGAATGTGGGGAGTGAGTCCACAGGTGACCCAAACCCTGACAATTTAGAAGGAGGGGACTGAGACAGGACTGGACCCTGCTGAGGGTGCTCTTCTCTCGCTCTCTTGCTCTCACTCTCCTTTCTCTCATGTGCACACACACTGCTCTCTGTCATAAATAAAATAATCTTAAAAGATAAATAAAAGTCAGAAGACAAAATTATAAAAGGCTAACAGCACCCCTTCTCTGACTTTAAAAAAGCTCTATATATTGTGAGGAAATCCACACATACCAAAATAATCAGAAGGCCCCAATCTTCCCACTTCAACAAACTCTTCATTTTCTGACCGGCGTTGTAGCACAGCAGCTGACCCCTATGATAAAACCACCAAAAAGCTAAACAAAAAAACATTTTCAAACCCAAGATGGTGTTTTAAATATTCTATATAATTTAGCTACTTTGCAAAGTGTTTTATGGGTTTAATGTGTCCCCCAAAATGTGTGTTGAAATTTAGTTCTGGTCACGAGAGGATCAAGAGGTGAAAACTTTATCCAACCATAAAGTTGAGAGGTAAAGCATGTGAAGATTAGGATCAGGGTGGGGCCCCCATGACTACACACTCGTGGATTTCTAAAGAAACACCAAAACAGACACGCTACTGCTCTGTCTCATCCTAAGACAACCCTGCATCTTCCCCACCAAGGCGATTCTCAGCAGGTATGGCCCTTGATCCAGAATCTCCAAAATCATGAGCTAAATAATCTTCTATTTTTATAAATTACCCAGACTCAGGTGTTTCTGTTTAGCAACACTATAGCCTAAACAAGGGAAAAAGGATTCAGCAGTTATTTCAACATATCTATGCTCAGATGATAGAAGACTGAAAAGCTGTCACTACATGAGCTTTGATTTCTACGTAACCATCATCTTTGCAATATGCTTATGAAACTAAGGTACTTACCTGTGCTTAGTGAGCTGCAGATGAAGGGCCAGCCCTAAGCTCACTGCCTGTTTTATAAATAACATATGACTTGAATACCTCACCTGTTTACTTACATGCTGTTTATGGCTGCTTTTGCACTATGACAAGAGTTGAGTCTGCCACAAAAACCTGATGTCTACAACACCTAAAACTGAGAATTACTATCTGACCCTGTACAGAAAGTCTTCTAATCCCTGAAATTTTCTGTACAGGTCGGATACTAAGTTTTGAAACAAAACCAATTAGTAACTATGGGGTCATATTTATAGAAATCTACTATTTGGTGCCAGCCTCGTGGCCGAGTGGTTAAGGGTGTCAGATCCTACAAGGCCAATGGTGCACTCTGAGTTCCAGACCCAGTGGCTTGAGAAATACGCCAAGTGCACGTGCATATGTGACCCCAATCCCAACAGGATGGAGAAATGGAGGAGCAGGGATTGCAGCATGACCATGAATCTAGGAGTTGTTTCTTCCGCTTCCTCTCTCTCTCTGGCAAGCACATACATCCTCTGGCAAGTTAAAAAAAAAAAAAAAAAAAAAAAAGATTAAAAATAAATAATCATCTGCTATTTGGATCTGCCCAACAGGCAAAAATAGCTGCTATATATTTCCATGGATTTTAAAGACATAAAACAGTAACTTTTAGAACTTAAATAATTACCTTTGGCCTTTGCCAAATAGCCAAAACACATTTTAACAAGGATGACACCGAATCATAGCCCGTTATGTCAAATGGCTGAGTTCTGTTTGCCTTACATGGTGATTTGGGTAAGTCAGGATTTGGCTATTTTTGCTAGGGACCTTTCAGAATTACAACTCAAACTTCTGCGAAATGTAGTGGCCTGGCAGAAACCCGCAAAAGGCAATACTTACATAAAATTATTAGGGATTCTTAAAAACAAAAGCTACCTAAAACTAATCAGAATTTGTTCACTTTTTCCTTATTACTATGTACACTACTGTACTGTATTACTGTACAGTAATTACCTCTAAAATAATGAAGAACTCATCCCCTGGTTCTCCCTGCACCACAATCTTTTGTCCATCTTCAAACTGGACAGGTTCCAATGCATCAGCTACCGTGAGACGTTCCCACTTGTCCAGAGATTCTGAAAGACAAGAATAAAAAGAATTTCTCTACATTATTTGGTATTGCTAAAAACATTCACATAAAACAAAGTATAAAAACATTCAATCATACAACAATGCCCCATCAAACATGGCACCTGTGTTCAATTATCTCTAGTTTCAACAAAATTTCTCAGACTACCTATAGATGACCCTGAGATACTCACCTCAGTAATAAGGTGGCCAGGTTAATTTATACCAACTGCACCCAATGGCAAAGAAATAAGAATATGTAATCGTTAGGTATTCCTGAAAATTGCCCTCAATGCAAATCAAATCTATAGTTACAATACCCAAAAGTAACAGTTATATACCATCCATATTATTCCAAAGGTTAATAAAATATTTAATCTTCAATTGAATTTACTTATGAAACTAACAAGAGAAGCTAGAAAATAACTATTATTCTCAAAGCCCAAAGAAATATTCCAGACACAAAGAAAACATAATCATTTCAAAGGAAGGAATAGTAAATTCACTGTGACAAAAAAAGAGATTGTTAAACATACAAAAATTACTATTGCATCTTCCTGAAAAAAGGTTATCATGAACTCAAAGTCCACATAATAAAATACACAGAAGTACCTCCAATTAGCCTACTTTATTTTAAATTTCAACAAATCTCTGGCATTTTTTTAAGAGGATGCCAGATAATACCCAACCTTTCAATAGAGAGATTTCATTCTTTGAAATACTCTCCTTCTTGAACCAACCAACTCAATGATGAAATCAAAGAAACAGGAATCAGTGTAAGTAACTGAATGTCCAGTCATAAAGAGGACACATAACACTTTGTTTCTTCATGAAGAATGAGTAAAACGTATACATTCAGAAAGCTTCTCCCAACCATAGTAATTTCTAATGAAGAGGCTTATCATATACTAGCACTTTAAAACTCACCTAAAATAGACACTTTACTAAGGAACTCCTCATACATCTTCCGCTTTCTTAGTGTGCTTCCCTAGAAATGAAAAAAGTAATAAAAGTTATATCTCATAATACGTAATTATCCCATAATGCTGTGGAATAATAAACATTAGGCTACAAGTAAATTTTAAAAACAGAAAAGTTTCAAAGTTTGCTGCTGCTGCTGCACCTTGATCTGTGAGGATTATTTTTCTTCATGTTGAAGATCATGAGTCTCTGTTTGGCTCTACAAATAAGCTGTTAAATTGTTCCTACAAAGAACAGCACGTATATGGCCAAAAGAAGTTCAAAGTACCACCATTTAATAAAATGTCAAATAAGCAAAAATCAGTTCTCAAAAAAAACCACCTAGTAATACATGTGACTACAGCTGGCTTCATACCCAGTCTAGGAGCCTATGACTATAATTAGGGTTACGATCCTAATCCCCCACAGAAGTAAGGAAATAAACTTCTATCACTTACAGACAAATAAAAAAAAAAAAAAAAAAAAAAAGTGCCCCATAGCCCTAAACTTAACCAAGTTGTCTAATCTGCAGTTTGTTAAATGTATCTGGGGGAAAGATAGTAAGAAACACACAGTCCTCTATAATAAATGTTCCTCATGTGGCAAACCGTCTTCCTATGGCCCCCTGCCAAATGTATAACATGTGCACATACCTATATATGATGTATACTTAGAAATTTTCATATAGTTGGGACAGGTAATTTTCAAAGTACACAAATATTTCAAAATACATGTTAAGCATCCCTAATCAAAAAAAAAAAAAATAAGAGAGAGAGAGAGAGAATACAAACTGATCCAAAATCCAAAACCTTTTGAGTGCTAATATGATGCCTCAAAGTAGAACATTTCACACCTGATCTCATGTAATGACTGGCAGTCAAAACACTGCAATACAAAGATGCTGCACACAATTACCCTCAGGGTATAAGATATATATGCAACATAAATGAACTCTGTATTCAGATTTGGGTTCCATCCCCAAGACACTTCATTAAGTATATGCAAATATTCCAAAATTCTATATCTGAAACCCAAACATTTCTGGTTCCATCATTTCGGGTAAGAAATATTCAATATATTCATATATTTCCCAAATACTAGAAAACTTAGAAGTACATCAAACAGCATTATTTTCAAATGGCCAGGTGGGCACTGCACTAATTTAAGAAAACCATTCAAAATTATAAATGCCATCAGCTGGGACTTAATCAAGGTTTCTCTAAAAAACGGTACATAGGTCTCAAAAAGCCTGACGATATCAGCAAAATGTTCCAATGGTTTTACTCTTTTGTTTATTCCTTCAGTGAGAAATAACCTATGCATTACTAATAACCCACTTTCACAGTTTAAGAAAGCTAATTTTTTTCTGAATGGCCTTAAATAACTTTATGCACTATAAAGGTGCACCTTTCGGATCCAGCAAGTGACATAGTGGTTAAGGTACTGGATTTCCACGTGGTCAACTGAAGGTCAAGTCCCAGACACAGTGGCTTGAAACTCACGCTAGGCACATGTGCATTCATGCCCAAAATCCCAAGAGGAGAATGGATTTCAGTGTGGCCGTGACCTCTGAGGGGGTGATTTTTTTTTTTTTTTTTTTTTTGGAGAGGTTTACGCTATGGGGCGCGTGTGCTCGCCAGACAGACAGAGAGAGACATAGAGACAGAAAACGAGAAATCACCCCCCAGGGGGGGATGGTCACGCCGCAATCCCTTCTCCTCCATTCTCCTCTCGGGATCTTGGGCACGCACGCACATGCGCCCAGCGTGAGTTTTAAGCCACTGGGTCCGGAATACGAACCGCGGTCAACCATGTGGGAGTCCAGCGACATAGCCATTATGCTAACTGCTGGTTCCCATGAGGGGGTGATTTTTCACCTTCTGTGTCTCTGGCAACCATACACATCCTATAACATAAGTCTCTCCAATAAAAAAAAAATAAATAAAAATAAATAAATAAATAAAGGTGCACCTATCAAGCTGTGATGGTAAGATTAGGTAAGTTAAGATGTGCCTATTAGCAAATGGATAGATTTCCAAGCATGAACTAACCTTTATATAAATACCAGATTTGGTTTCCCATGTTCTGTCTGATCAGACTTTTGTTCTAAAGCATTAGCCTCAGTCCAGGAAGTACAGTAATAAGTAACACAACATAACTTACTTGGAAAAGGTCCAGGCTCACATCCTGGGACCTCCCTGAGCACACCATGCAAGTGTGCCCCATGAGCCACACTGACTGAGAACAGGGTGGATCATGGCATGAAGACTCTGTTAGGGGTACATATCTCCCTATCTCTCTGTCTCCACCGTGTTTCTCTTACAGAGTAAATAAACAAACCTTAAAACTATATCTCTATAACTGCCTCAAATGGCAAAATTAATAATGCTAAATTGGGCTTAATGCAAAAGACATGATTAGAAGGGACAGTGTCCTTTTATTTTGATATTATTCAAACATTAGCGACACAGACCAGCCAATTGCGGGGGCACAGCAATAACAACACTCTGTGATACTAAGGCCACATGAAGAGGTCCCAGGTTGGCGTCAGGATGTCTCCCATCAGGCTGGGAGAGCACATGTGGCTATGATACAGGCTGGCAAGGCTAAGGGTGATCCTGTTAGGGTGACTATTTCTATCTCTCATGGAAGAAAACAAAACTTAAAAGAAAAAAAAATAGTAACAGAGGCCAAAATTCTGTATCACATTCCAAAAAAAACCCAGTCTCTTACCATAAGGATCCTTCTATAGCTGTCTCTGTCGATACCCCACAACTTCACATTTGTCTTTGCTTTGACAGTGGCTGCTCTAGGTGTTCCATAAATCAGGGCAAGTTCTCCAAAGCTCCCTCCTTCCCCAACACTGGTTGCCCATTCATTGTTGACATAGACCTAAAATGCATACAATGTAAAAGAATGTTTTCTGCATGCACAAATGTGTTAAAAATCTTGAAATCTTTATAAAAGGTCAAAATTGTGAATCTTGATTTAAAAAACAGAATGTTTTTGTTACACAGCAGGATAAAACAGTTGACTTTCTGACATTGAATTAAATAAATTAAGAGAGCCTACAATTGGGGCAAACAGGTGGTATAGTGGTTAAGGTGCTAGACTACCAGATGGCTGACTGTGGCTCAAGTCCCAGATGTAGCTTGAAAATAATGCCGGGTACGTATGCATGCATGCACAAAATCCCAGGAGGAGAATGGAGAAGGGACTGCAATGTGGCCATACCTTCTAGGGGGTGATTTCTCACCTTTCCTTTCTGTCTCTCTCATGGAAAAAAAAAAAAAAAAGTGTCTACAATTTACCTGGTTTACTTTTCTGGTAAAAAAAAAGAAAAAAAAAAGTATTCTGTAGGGATAATCAGAGAAGAGTTAGCTAAGCATTAATACGGATCACATACACTACCATGTGAAGCAGGTCTACCATGTGTTCAGTGTTTTACTTTCATCGGGTCACTGAATTTTCTACCAATCCTACGAAATCAATGCCACTACTGTCTCCATTCCAATGGTAAACAAGACTTCCAGAGTGAAAACACTACCTCCAGCCTCATAGCTAATGGGTGGGTGCAGATCCTCCCTTACATTCGTCTTACAGCACGCACGCACTTCAGCACTACTCCAGCAAAAGTTCCAAGCTACTTGTCTAGCAACAGAAATTACCTTGAAAAAGTTTCTTGTCGTAAAAACACTTGTCGGGACCAGCAGATGGCATAATGGCTACGTCGCTGGACTCCCATGTAGCCACGGTCTGAGTCCGGACCTGGTAGCTTAAACTCACGCCAGCACGAGTGCGTGCGTGCCCAAGATCCCGAGAGGAGGATGGAGAAGGGGTTGCAGCATGGCCATCTCCCCTGGGGGGTTATTTCTCGCTTTCTGTCTCTTTCTTCCTGGCGAGTGCACCCACCCTATAGCAAAAACCTCTCCTAAAAAAAAAAAAAACTTGGTAAAAGATAATGATGGACTCAGATACAGGTCTGTGACAGTTAGCCCTTTAGAAACACTAATGATGTCACTTAGAAGCAATAAAAATCAATACATTGATTTTTATGATTATCACCATTTTGGTATTACTATATCTTACATCCATCTCTCCTTGATCAATCACATAGAAGTTATCCCCTTCATCACCTGAAAGACAAAATAGTTAAAATATTTCAAATTATAAAAACAAACTGAAACTACAAAATTAATATAAGAAACTCATAGAGGTGCTATGAGAAAAAAGTATGTTATAAATTAACACAATCATTCAGGGGAAAAAAACTAACAATGAATTTTAAGTCATAAAAGTGATCCCTTTTTTTAAGGCATCTTCTGACCCCCCAAAAAAAAAAAAAAAATCAAAAAAAAAACTTAAAAATCACATATGGAGGGACCAGCAGCTGATGTAATGGCTATGTCGCTGGACTCCCATGCAGCTGACCACGGTTAGAGTCCCAGACCCAGTGGCTTAAACTCACGCTGGGCGCATGTGCATGTGTGCCCAAGATCCTGAGAGGGGAATGGAGGAGAAGGGATTGGGGCATGACCGTCTCCCTGGGGGGTGACTTCTCACTTTCTGTCTCTCTTTCTGTCTTTCTGTCTTTCTGGAGAGCGCACATGCCCTATAGCAAAAACCTCTCCCCCAAAAAAGAAAAATCAACATATGTACACAAAATTATGAGTTAATAGTAACTAATGACATCTATAACACAAGGAACAACTCAAATAGTTAACAACAAAATATCACATTGCTATGAAAAAATAGATGGCTTTTGAAAAACAATGAAAATGTCAAGGATAAATAAGAAAGAAAGGAGAAGATATTCAAAAGATCAGATCCATGTTAGTCTATGTGGGCAAAAGGTAAGAATATTGGGGCCAGCAGGTGGCTTGGTGGTTAAGGCACTGGACTCCCACATGGCCAACCACAGGTCAAGTCTCAGGCCTGGCAACTTGCTCTTGCGCGCGCGCTCTCTCTCTCTCTCTCTCTCTCTCTCTCTCTCTCTCTCACTGGTGAACACACATGCCCTATAGCAAATTTAAATAATAAAAATACATAAATAATTTTTTAAAAAAGGTAAGAATCTCTAGAAGGCATAGAATCTTACAAACAGATGGGCTGTATGATTAAAAAAATGAAGGAGTTTATTTATTTCCTACTTCATTTTAGAAGTGGTTAATATAAAGAATATATGAAATACATGTTTCTGAAATTTCATGAAATGTTCAAAATAAAAATGCAGGTATTACTTTTAACCAATATAATAGACAAAACTGTGTTAGAAATATTAGCCTCTTACTTAAAATGTTCCTCTGAGCTCTGAGATTTTATTTTAAAAAACAGGAAAATCCATACAACAGAAAAAAAATGATAGGAACAAAGAGGAAAGCAAACTTCATTAAAACAAAATGAAACACTCCACTCTTGCCTCCTTATCCGTAACAATATTTTGTGCCACAGAAATAGCAGCCTTACCTTGCTGAATAACAGTCTCCCCAGCTATAAAGGAAACTGGAAACATGGCATCAAAAATATCACTGCAAGAGAGAGCACACCTCGTGTTACATTTCACATGTCTCTTATGCGGATCGCAAACATTAATCTTAGAATTAAAGCTCCCCAATTTTCGGGAACCAGTAGTTAGCATAATGGCTATGTCGCTGGACTCCCATGTAGTCGACCGCGGTTCGCATCCCGGAGCCGGTGGCTTAAAACTCATGCCGGGCGCATGTGCATGCGTGCCCAAAATCCCGAGAGGAGAATGGAGGAGAAGGGACTGCGGCGTGACCATCCCCCCTGGGGGGATGATTTCTCGCTTTCTGTCTCTATGTCTCTCTCTGTCTGGCGAGCGCATGTGCCCTATAGCAAAAACCTCTCCCAAAAAAAAGAAAAAGCTCCCCAATTTTCAACCCTGCTTGTCATCCAGGACAATATTTTTTTTAAGAATTATGTATGTATTTTTAATTTTTAATTCACCAGAGAAAGAAACAGAGAGAGGGAAGCAAGAAAACAAGCTACCAGGTCTAGGACTCAAACCATGGCTGCCCTTGTGGGAGTCCAGCACCTAAACCACCATGCCAACTGTTGTCCCTAAGCAATATTATTATAAGCCTTAAAACCAGCAACAAACATGAGAATAGCTTGGGACCACAGACCTACTAGAAAAATAGTGTGGAAAAGTACTTGTACCTACCTTCTCTCATTATCATCAAGATGTGAAAACAGCACATTCTTTTCAATGGCTTTGGCTAAAGCTGCCATTGTCTTATAATCTTTTGGTATGACCTAGAAAAGAACTGAAGGTCAAATGACAATTCCATAAACCAAAAACATTTCATGCTTGCAACCTGCTTTTCAATTAAATGTCAAGCCACATTATGGTATTTACACAAGACTGCTTTGACTTAAATATTTTCACAACACATCTGTGCTATCTTTGATCCACAAAGCACTCAACAAATATTGACTAATTAATCCCCTTGCCTACAGCCAGGCCTGTATTTAGAGGCTGGTAGTTGGTTTCCAGTTAACTAAAGAAACAAACTAAAAATTCCTTGACCAAGGTCATTAAACTGAAGCAAAACTAAGTATTTTATAACAATTATAATTTTTTAAACTGCAATTATGTACTATATGTTTTACATGTGTCAAATGTCAGCATAATTCTGTCCCCTCTTAAGGCTATTAGTATAATTCAAAATGCCAGACTGGCTGAGCAAGAGTAGACTGGGACAAATGAAGCTTGTAGGATAAAAGGTTAAAATCCACAACATGAATAACAGGACATCCAAAAACTGACATCATGATTCAAGAGAAAAAGAAGGACTACCTGCTTTTTATACAACATGAAAATGATGAACCCCCAAAATGCAATTATTCACTAGTCTGTAATCACCGCTAGTTGTTTCTTCTGACAGTATACTAGTACTAAAACCTGTTCTCTGGTACCTAAGAACTGTACAGGGCAGATTAGATCCTGTTTCATACTTGATTATTCATCAAAGGAGACTAGATGCCAACCAGGTGGCATTCCACTAATGTTTAGATATCAAAACTACCTTTCTAACATATGATGCAGCATCTTCCTCTGTGTAGACTTCCGCACTGATAGCACCTCGTCGCCTCCGACCCTTAACCACTGGGTTGGGTGGAGGAGGAGAGATTTCATCCTCCCTTGAGTCTGTCCGGGTACCTGCCTTCTGCAAATTCTGAATCTGTTTTGCCTCCTCCTGAAAGAAATTACAGGTTTGCGAAATGAGATCCTTCAGCATATATTTGATATTCCGATGATAGTTCATCAATCTTTTTCTATTACCAGTGTAGGTTAAGGGGCAAAGCCAATTCCAAATAGGAAAAAAACGGAGAGTAAAGTTGAAAAAATATATACTTGCAAGAGACTGTTTCTCTGACAACAGATGCTATACTTTAGTAATAACAAAAGCCATGAGTACTAGGATATTTAGCATGTAAAATTAGATATCCCCTTACCCCCCAAGAAAAGAATTATGCAAGAATAACAATCAGACACAGCAAAGTGATCCAAGAATGTCTATATTACTGAGTTACAACAGTTCATTAATTCAATAAACATTTTCTGGATTTCCACGCCAAGTCATACAGTAGGAAATGGGAATATAAAAACAAATAGGAGAGGGTCTTGAGTCTCTGGAATTCACCTTCTAGTCTAGGTCCTAAATATAAACAAGTGATGAATAATGTAATGGTAACTAAAATGTTAAATATTTAAGATAGGCTCTAACAATACTTCTACCAACAGAGCTAGAAGCATTCTTTATTATCAGGGTTTATATATTTCTAATTTTAAAAAAAGTTTAATACTTTAAAAAATGACATTGAATCAATTCATATAAAAATTGAGATAAACTAATAAACATGTTTTTTTTTAATCAAATCTAGAGTCTTAGAAATTCCTTAGGCCTACAGTAAAGAATGAGTTATGCCTAACATAAAAGGGGAAAAAAATAGTGTTATCTTCTACTTTCTTATTTGACTCATTCTCTGTTATTTTTCTAAGCCATCTTTGAAATTCTAAAGCTTAGCATCTAATGATTTCAGAAAAAATTCTAATGAAAAGGAATGGAAAGAAATGTCTACTTTTTTTCCCCTCTATAGTCCTCAGACCTTATTTTGGCATCAAGATAAATGCAAGAACTAGATATATACAAGAATGGCCAAGAACAACTATCAAGGTAGTAATAGTATCCGCTTCCATTAGTAACTCATGTCTGACTTTTCTTCCTTTTTACAGAGGGGTTCTCCCCATTTTTCTCACTTCTCTGATTATTCTAATTATCAATTACGGGGAAAAAAAGCTGGACAGTCCCACAGCCTCATGGTTGAGTCAGATCCCACATGGCCAACTGAGGTTCAAATCCCAGTCCCAGCAACTTGAAACAAAAAAGAAAGGCCCAGCACATGAGGTGTGCAGAAACGTTAAAGGGACTGTGCAGTTATCACATCCCAGTGGGGGGTGCTCTTCCCCCCTCTCTGCCTTCCTGTCTCTCACATAAGTGCATATGCCCTTGGACAATTAAAAAAAAAGGGGGGGGGGAGTGAAAAACATTAGTGAATTCCTTTAATGTTTTCACATATACTTAATTACAAATTTACTACTTCTTTTTTTGGGGGGGAGGGGAGGAGAGGTTTTTGCTATAGGGCACGCGCACTCACCAGAGAGACAGAAAGTGAGAAATCACCCCCCAGGGGGGATGGTCACGCCGCAATCCCTTCTCCATTCTCCTCTCGGGATCTTGGGCATGCACACAACGCACACGCACCCGGCGTGAGTTTTAAGCCACCAGGTCCGGGACGCGAACCGCAGTCAACTACATGGGAGTCCAACAACATAGTCATTATGCTAACTGCTGGTCCCACAAATTCACTTCTTGATCCAGTAATTCTATTTCTAGAAATTTATTTTAAGATATGCATATGTGGGAGACCAGCAGGTGGCATGGTGGTTAAGGTGCTAGAAACTCCCACATGGCCAACCACAGTTTGAGTTCTAGAGCTGGTGACTTGCTTTCTCATTTTCTCTCTCTCATCTCTTTCTCTCAGGTCAAATTTTTTTTAAAATAAGTGAATAAATTTTTAAAAATTAAATAATTCTAGGAAAAAAGATATGCATAAATGTGAAATGACCAATATACAAAATTATTTATTGTATCACTTTTTAAAAATTTATTCATTTATTTTAATTTAACCAGAGAAAGACACAGAGAGGCGGGGGGAGGGGGTGAAAAGGCAAGCTACCAGGTCCAGGACTTGCACCATGTTCAGCCAGGTGGGAGTGTCCAGTGCCTTATCCACCATGCCACCTGCTGGCCCATGTATCACTGGTTTTAAGAATAAAACATGGGGGGCCAGCAGGTGGCATGGTGATTGAGATGCTAGACTCTCACATGGTTGACCACGTCTACTTTCTGGTTAATTATGTTTGCCACTCTTATATTCAAATTCCTTATTATATTCTGTGTTAAATACTGTAATATGATCTCAACTCTTAGGTTCAAATTCAGCCCCCCCCCCCCCACGAAGTATTCATTATATTGTTTTCCACAATTATTTATTCCTTCCCTGTACTTGCCATTCTTCCAGGTAGGTGAAATACACTTCCCACCCCACTGCCTTGAGGCACAGCCACATGACTTGCTTTGGCCACAGAATCTAAGTTAACATGCCATGCTGTGCTCACTTACGTGGTCTGACTCTCTCTCTCTTGAGCTTCTGTCCACTTTCTGCCTTCAGAACAGCATGCCCTATATAGTGGCTGTTCCTTCTGCTCAGACCCAGAACAAGATATGTGGAGTCAAGAAAACTAGATGGACAGAGCCCAGAAGAGATCATATAAAACTAGAATTGTGAGACCAGCAGAAGGCATAATGGTTCCATCATTGGACTCCCACGTAATCAACTGCAGTTTGAGTCCCAGACCCTGAGACTTAAAACTCACGCAAGGTGTGTGTGTGTGTGTGTGTGTGTGTGCGTGCGTGCCCAAAGTCCCGAAAGCGGAGTGGAAGTGAAGGGACTGCAGCATGGTCTTCCCCCATGGGGAATGACTTCTTACTCTCTATCTCTCTGTCTCTCCAGCAAGCGCATGCACCCTATAGCAAAAATCTCTCAAAAAAAAAGAGAAAGAAACTGAGAAATGCAGTATATTGTAGTAAACCACTGAAATTCTGATGCTATATGTTTTTTCAGCACAAGCCAACTATTACACTCTGCTACCACAACCAAGTTATTTAACTTCTCTTAGCTTTTCTTGTTGTTTTTGGTTTCGGAGGTTTTTTTCTTTTAGTTTTTTTGTTTGTTTGTTTTGAGAGTATTTTTTGCTCTAAAAAAATGTCTGCACTCACTGGAGAGAGACAGAAAGAGAGAAATCACCCCCCCAGAGGGGATGGCCATGCCGCAATCCCTTCCTCTCCATTTTTCTCTCAGGATTTTGGGCATGCACGCACATACACCCAAGTGTGAGTTTTAAGCCGCTGGGTCTGGGATTTGAACTGTGGTTGACTACATGAGAGTCCAGCAATGTAATCACTATGCCATCTGCTGGTCCCAATTTCTCTTAAGTTTTATCCATCTCTGTAAAATGGTAATAATCATCTATCTCTTATGTTTGAATTAATGAGTGTGTATGTAGAGGGATTCAAATAGTCCCTGTCACATAAGAGAACTCACTACTGGGATTATTTTGATTTCCTAGTTATCTTACAAGCAGGATTCTAATAAATACAGTAAATGTGTAAAAAGACTCATTCCAGATAGTCTAAATTAAAATACAGATGCTTTCATTGGACCAACTGAGACAGTTTTGGGAACATTTCTTATGAAGTAGTTGAGGGTACCAGGATCAGAACCCTTGAGTAAAAGAGAAGGAGGGGATAAGAATATGACCATGTATTTTCAGAAATACAAATTAACACCTAATATGTAAAACTGTGACCTACTAAAAAGCTGAAAATCTATTATATAGTTACTCGAAAGTCCAGGTATTAGGCAAGTCTACGGGTGGTTAGGGTGGTTGAATCCCACATGGCCAACCGACTGCATGGTTCGAGTCCTGGATCCCATGACTTGAGAAATGCACTCGGTGAATGTGTATACCCAAAATCCCAAAAGGAGGGAGAAATGGAAGAGAAGGGATTGGGCGTGGGGGATGCTCTCTTGCTTTCCCTCTTTCTCCCTCCCTCCTGTAAGTTAACGTTTTTTTGGCAATTTTTTTTGAAGTGCGTGCCAGTATCTATATTCAACCCGGCTAAGGAGGGTATGCAAGAAAACACACACCCTATAAATATAAGAAAGGTGTGTTAAGCTATAATTTTTATTAAGATGTAAAGAAGCCAACACACATTAAATCTAAAAATCCCATCTGAAAAGCAGCAGCTTATGTCTTGCTTTCCTCCTTGGTTAGTCCTTAAACAGTGCTGTGGTAAGCACAGGCTTTGAAACTAGTACCACACATTCAACACTCCCTATAAAAAGGTACACACTTAATGTCGCACCAACTTAATCCCCTCATCTGATGGTTTCTATTGATGTCCAAAGAAGAGAGATCACCTTACAGTGACCCATTTCAGAACCAGATCTCCAGGAACGCACTTGATTTCAAAACAGGGAACACTCATGCCTGGCTCTGCAGTACTCCCATTACTTAGAAATTGCTTAAATAAGAGAAACCTAGAATTTCTGCTGCAATTCTGAGATAGCAAAGCTACATTCACAGTGGCTGGCTAGTCACTTCCTGTTTGTTTTTGTTTTTAATTATTCTAATCAAGGTACTAATACCAACTTTAAAACAGTTTTTCCAGAAAACAATGGAAAATACCTGACCACTAAGCCCCCATTTTTACTGTACAATTGTTATATTACTACTCAGATTAAAAAGCTGCCCAAAAATATAAATATTTTTATTATACAATTAGATATTAATGATCATATACCAAAGAAATATCCCAGTTAGCTCATGCCGTTATAAACCATCTCGAAATACTAATATGCACAAGAAAACCTGTGAATTTATCTTACTGATTTACAGAAGCAAATCAAACTACTCAAAATATATAGTGATCCAGATTTTTTTTATTCATCATATGTGGGAAGTGTACTAGAGCATCTGTCCTTGATGCAAAATTAACATTTTGCTTAAAAAAGCATATAGCACATATGAAGGTCACAATGACACAGACAAGGAAGATAAGCAACAAAGAACAAAACTGGATTAATTTTTTTCAAGGGGAAACAAGTCCTGACCAAAACTATAAATAGAGTAAAATTTCGATGACTAACAATCTTAACAACTCCACTCCACAGTTAATTCATCTGAGATATTTTCTACAGTACAACAGACTTCATAAATTCAGAAGTTCTAATATATCAGTCACAAGTTAGATATAAATGTTTCATTACAAAGGATGTAAAGGGTGGGATGAGTTCTGTTCAGCTAACTTGCTTGGTCATAGAGAAATGCATTAGCCACTTTCAAGTACTATAGAATTCCTCATTCTATACAACTGCTATACTATTTCCAATCAGTTTCATCTCTTATAGCCAGTTTTCTGTACTAATTTAAACAATTAGAAGGAACTGTTTGGAACCCCTTTGTTATCCAAGTAAACTAGCTGGCACACAGATTCATCTTCTGATAAATTCTGAAGAATTTTAGTATTACTACGAATGCCTTAACTGCACTTATTTGAATTTCTGTTCTAGATTATCAGAATTCCCCTTCTTCCAAAAGACACAAATTAGCAACATTCTACAGCATTAAATTTAACACTGTCAGGGTCATCTCATCATCTCCCCACATTTATTTTTACCTTCTCCAACCTCTCAAAGTATTCCCTGAGGAATGCCATGGGTCTCTCTGGTCGAACAGTGCACAACTGCACAATGGAGTCCTTGAGCAGTGCCTGAATGTTGTGCTTCTGGACGTAGAGCTCACATTCCCGAAGGCTGCGCTCCTCCTCACTGGCTGTAGTGCTGCCAGACGCCATGGTTCTCTGCAAGGAAAAATACACAGATGCTCATATAAACTACTTATAAAGCACAAATGTCAACTTGGCCTTTGACTTACTAAATTCATTAGGCTGCTGATTCAAAGGGATTTTTTTTTTTTTAAGTACATTTTGTTTTTAAAGATGGGGGGAGCAGCAGGTGGCATGGTGGTTAAGGGTGCTGGACTCCCACATGGCTGACCATGGTTCGAGTCCCAGACCTCGCAGCTTTCCATCTCTCTCTCTCTCTGGTCAAATTAAAATAAGATAAATAAAGTTAAATTTTAAAAATTCTTTAAAAGAATTAAAAAAAAAAATAGAGGTGGGAGCTAGGGAACAAAATATGTACAGAATTAGCATTCTTCCAAATAAATGTTTCAGTAGATTCTGCTGCAGGATCGGGGCTCTGCAGGCAACAGAGAAAAGCAATAACCTCAGCTCCAAGGAGGAAGTAGAAACCACTATCCCTGCAGAGGCGGGCTGCTGAGGAGTCAGGCCCTTCAGGGAATTTCATTCAGTTCTCCCTTGCAAAAGAAATCACGATGACGTGTGAAGTGTGTAAATGGTAAACAGGACAGAGAATTACAAGGGCACACAAGTCAGCTCTAAGTGAAAGCAGGTAAGCACAGTGACTACATCTGACATTCCCTATACGAAACTCCTACCCCATGGGAGTGTCCTAATGTCACACAGCAAACCACTGGAGCAAAAGATCAGATTCGGAAACTACTAGCATAATCAAAGTTTTTTTTAAAACACAAAAACAACCCCAGATGAGTTTGAAAAGCAACCTCTTATTCAGGAATATTTTACCAGATTCCAGGCCTAAATAATAATAACCTTAACAGTGATAAGAGGGAAAATCTTTAGTAGGGAAAGGAAAGGGAAAAAAAAAAAAACAAAAAAAAAACCTTACCACAAAGTAAACTGTGAAAGATCTAAAACAAAAACCTGTCAAAAGTTTTCTTCATCTGGACAACAAAATGTTAAAACACTTAAGTTTCAAACTTATACAAAGAATCAATAGATAAATTGTATGTAACGAGTTTCTGTGTGTTCAAACTGACCTGACTGAAAATAAACACCAGCTAATCCTATTCTGGAATTAAAAGTTTAGTAATTTAACAGAGTCACATACTGTATTCCTCCCAACTCCCAATTATTAAGCAATTGAGATTAGAAGATAAGAGTGCTCCTCTCCACTCTACAAATGAATTCAATACTAACCAGACTTTTCCAATTATGGTGCACACAAAACCACTGAGAAGGAACTGTAAATTTAAGAGGAGAAAGAAATATCAGAGTAGAGTGGCACTAAAGTGCTACACTGTTACTCATTTTGTTTTGACAACTTTCATGATAAAGGTCAATAACAAGTAGACTAATTAACAGACCGTGGGAACGTTAGTGGCTCCCTGACAAGCACACAAATTAGAAGCCATGGAAAAAAGAACCATGCTGCTATTTCAGAAATAAACACAAATTTTTTTTCATTTACTTTAGAATGGATTTATATCAGCCACTGTTCTACATCAGGCAGTGCTATGAACAGGAAAAAAAAATTCAGCAGAATGTTCTGCCTTTTGTATAATACTGAAGGCCATCAAGAACAGTAACACATCAGATCTTCTATGCTTTAAGACAGGCAGTCATATTTCGGGACTATTAATACATGTATTCCACGGAGAAATTCTAAAATCAGGCTGGTAGAGATGAGATAACCGAGCCTAAGAAATGAAACTTTTTGTTTGTTTGAAACTAATGTATTACAAAAAAAAAAAAAAAAAAAAAAAAAATACAAAGAGGACAGTGGTAGTAAGATAGCATGGACGCACGTACACACAAATACCCCAAGATCAATGCAGACACCATCCGAACCCCTGAATAACCAAATTTCACAGTCTTAATCATTTTAACATACATGGATTACTTCTGTATTTGTTACTTCAAAAATTTCAAGGGCCAATAACTCAGCTTCTCTCCCACTAAAAATTATTTAACTACTTTAAAACTTTTCCTTCATTGTCTCCACTCATAAGGAAACACTCAGATTTTTTGTTCCTGTAAAAGAGTTGTTATAACATTTCCTTTTTATAAGATTTCATTCGAGGACATACTTAAAACACTTGGAGAAACTGTTCCTGATTCAGACCGCACCCCCTTAGACCTGCCAAGTAAGGCTTCCTTGGGGTCATCTTGAGCAAGTGTTAGCTTTCCTTCCTCTGCTGAGCAGTCGGATCCCTTAGGAATCTATCAAATATTAAGTCTGCTGGCACCACACAGGCACAAAACTGGAGGGGTTAGCAAATACCACGAATTTTCGAGAGGACGGACAGAAAAGTGTCCTTCGTTCCTCCGAAACCGCAGTCATGAAGAAGGGAGGCCGCCCCCTCTTTCTACACTAGTCAGAAAGCCACGGTGGCGGAGAACCCTAGGGAACAAAATGAGCCTCAGGGGACGAAATCGTGAAAGAAAGGGAGGTGAGAGTGGACAAAAAGAAACTTGGAAGCCAGACTAATACCAGCTTTTGGGGGGGAAGACAATGCCGCGAAGGAGAGGGATAAGCGATGACAGAAGGGACAAGGACACAGAATGGACGGGGAAACTGCCGGGTCTCAAGATCAGCCAGAACCAGCGGGGGAAACGACGGTAGATTCCGGAGAAACCGAACTGATGTCCTTCAGGAAATGGGGGAGGGCGAGCGAGATGGCCACGGCGCGCGGGGGCGGAGGCGGCCGGGGCGTCGAGGGCTGCGGAGAACCCGGAGCCGAACGCCCGGAATCAGGGGAGGGTGGGGGCAGGACGGCCCGGGAGCCTCGCACCCGACGTCTCGACAGTCAGGGGACCCCAAGGGTGCACATTCGGGGCTGTGGGCGCGGCCCGGGGCGTGAGGCCTGCGGGGAGGCGCCCGCCGGGCCGGGGAGGGGCAAGGGGGTGCGGCCGTTCCCCAGCAGGTCGCTCCCCGTGACGCCATCTTGGATCGGTCCAGCGCCCCCAGTCGGACGGCGGGACGAGGACGCGCACCGCGCCGGGGCCCCCAGCCGACCCCACTCACCTGGAGACGGGCGGCGGCAAGCACGAACTGAGGGTGCGAGACTTCGGCGGACCGAGCTATCTGAACGCTTCGCTCTCAACCCGGCTCCACTCAGCGATAGCGGCTCGGCGGCGGCTCCACCGGAAACGACCTGGCCGCAGCCAATCAGCGCTCGGATGCTGACGTCAATGCGCCTCGCTCTGGCCAGAGCCGTCGCCTTGGCAACATTAAAGGCGCAGCGGCCGGGTTCCTTTCCCCGCCCCTTCTTGAAGGACCCCCGGCCGTCCCCACCCTAGAATCGTTCGCTTTCAGCCCCGTTCCCAGGCTCCTCGCCCCTCGCCCGCAGCCCTCGCCTCACTCCTGCGTCTTCTTTTCCCGCTCTCTCCAGCCCGGCTCTCCCCTCCCAGCTGCTCACCTGCCGCTCCGTACCTGTCCCTCTCCGGATGCCTCAGCGGCCCTTCGCTCCTCCGTCGGCTCCGGGCACCCTCTCCGCGCGGCTCTCCCGAGCTCCCCTATCCCCCTTCTCCTCTCCTCGCCTCCGCTCCTCGCTCCACGCCACTCACACTCCTGCCTCCCTCACCGCCTCGGCCTTTTCTCCCTCCTCTTAGCCCCCGCCTCCGGGCCGCCCCACGTGGGGCGTCTCGGATGACAGGTGGGCGACTCCGCCCCGCGGCCCCGCCGGGGAGGACGTCCAGCCGGGGTGGGGAGATTCCTTCCGTGTCCAAGCCCCGGAGGAGGCGGCGGCCCCTGCGGATCTGCAGCAGCTGCTCCGCGGGCCGAGCGCTAGCGGATAACCGGCATGCGCACGCGGGCAGCGCATCCTGTGCCTGCCAGCGCCGTGCCGGGCTCCGGGCTTGTCCCGCCATCCGGTCCAGGAAATCTGAGCCCTGCCAAGTCTGCTTGGCGGACGAGGCTGCTCTCCCCTCCTGGGGTACTGTGGTCCGGGGAGGCCACACCGCCTCCTCTGGGATCGGCCCAGCGATCGATGGCACAAGTGGGCACAAGACACGGGAACTGTCTTTGCCAGGGTCCAAGAGGAGGCCCAAGACCTTCTAGAACTTGCAATGTCCCCATCACTCACGCCTGACTTCACCCGATGAGAAGTACAAACGCTGTGACCCTGCAAGAAATCAGCTGTCCGCAAAACCTGCTCTGATGGAGGAAGTTCGGAGAGCAAGAGTCCTCACTACTCCTTCAGCCATTTTTTTTTTTTTTTCCAAACTGAGAGTCGGCCTTTGGAGGAAGGAAAGCCAGCAAGGGACGGTTTTATTCACAAAGTCACACAATGAATGAGACACATAGTCAAGTGTCTGGCTGGAAGCTGTTGCAGGCACGGTCTAGTTCTAGGGCTGTATGTGTAAAATACATAATGTATTTAACAATACCAAGAAGTAGAATATCGAGTTAATTTTTATATTGATTCTAGGTTGAAATAATATTTTGGATATATCCCACTAAATATTATTAAAATTAATCTCACCTTTGTCTTTTGCCTTTTTAGTGCAGCTATTAGCAAATGTTAAATATAGGGACCAGCCGATGGCATAATGGTTACAGTCCCTGGACCTCCACATGGTTGACCACAGTTCAGGTCCCAGACTGGGCAGCTTGAAACTCGGGCTCCGCTTGTGTGCATGGGTGCCCAAAGATCCTGGGGAGTGATTTCTCACTTTCTGTCTCTCTCTGTGTGTCTCTCTGGTGAGTGCAAGTGTCCTATAGCAAAAATCTCTCAAAAAATAAATAAGAAAGAAAAGAAAATTTAAAATATATATGTATATGTCTCCTGTGATATTTCTGTTGGACAACACTGCCCGCAAGCCAATTGCTCCCCTAAATCCACCAGGGTCCCACTTATCTGACTGTATCTCATACTTAGTTATGATTAACCCCCGCTTTCTGATAAAGAGGGGAAAGGCCATTCAGGCCTGGGGTGGGAGGAAGGATGAGAAGGTTCTCCTCTCCCTGACCCTGCACAGGTTGACTATTGGCCTTTCTCCAGGGATGAGTGGAATAGGGATTAGAGACAGAGCCCTGGTCATATAGGATTTCACCCTTGTCAGTACAAAGGCGGGCTGATAAACTGAACCCTAAGCTGGCAAGCTGGAGAAGGAACTCGATAGCATTGAGCAGGCCCCGTCCTGTTCTGGGAGGAAAACACTGCAGTCAGGTAAATCGGAGTTTGTTTTTAAACGCTGCCATGTCCTGGCATTTGAATTCACCATGTGACCCTCAGTGTCCTCCACCCATAAAAAGGTAAACAGGGCTGTGTTAAAATTAACTAATAGAGGTAGCATCTAGATAGCATTTGCTTACCATGTTCCAGACACTCTTCTAAGTGCTGTACATGTCATAACTAATTCAATCCTCATAATAACTCCATGAAATAGGTATTATTATTACTGTTGTTGTTGTTATAGACAGAATCTGAGACTTGCGCAAGGTCAAACAGCTGGTGTGGCTCGGCCCCAGGCCCTGATCTTACTCACTTTCTTTTGCAGCATATATTTAAAGAAAGTGTCCAGCACACTGTGGGATGCATTGAATAATATTACTTTACTTCCTGCCTCTCCCTTTCCTTAAGAACTACCCAAGCTAGGAGGTTAAGTGTGAATGATACTGTGTCCCATCACCAGTGTTACCTTCCTAAGAGAGTTAAGACTCTCGGGACAAGGAAACAAGTGAGCCCGTGACATTGAGCTGAGTGCTTTGAGTGACAGCCGCTTCCTTGCTAAGGCCTGGCTGCGTGTCCCCATTCAGCTGCGGGCCGGCACCAGGCCAGCCACGGGCCGTTTCCTGTGTCAGTCACACTCAACCTTGTTCTGGCTGCCAGATCCTCATATGCTGGGGCTTCAGGAGACAAAAAGGGAAATGGGCAGTGGATGGCTGAGCCTGGGGAGAGTTCGCAGAGACAGCTGTTGTGAAAAACCAGACAGCCTCAGTGCCTTCCAAATGGTGCAAACGCTCTGCCAGTCACTGCCTCTGTGAGAATACCAACTTGCAAATTGCATTTCAGAAATGGCAGTTGTTCCACTGTCGTTTCGACGTGGTTTCCCTTCTCCGGAGGCCTTCTGCCCTTGACTCAAAGGTCTGTTGGCCTTTCCTCTGGCCTGTGTCTTGAGAGGCTCAGTAAAATGCTGGCCCCAATCTCCCTTTTTGGGGCCAGCAGGTGGCAGGGTAGTTAAGGTGCTGGATTTCCACATCACCGACCAGGGTTCGAATCCCAGACCTGGTGACTTACTTTTTCTCTCTCTCTGTCTGTCTTTCTCTGATGAGTGTGTATGCCCTACAGCAAAATTTTAAAAATAATAATAATAACTAAAACTAAATAAATATTTAAAAATAAAAAGACTTTCTAAGGTAGTGGGATTGTAAGTAAATTTTCCTCTTTAAAAAAAAAAAGAAACCTAACTCAGTTGCAAAGCTCTGCAATGCTGGAGGCCAGGGAGAGATCAGGGTTCAGTTCCTGGATCAACCTGTACATAACTGGATCATGCATATTTGCCTGTGATCCTAGCTGACTAAAGGGCTGGTGGTGGATCATGACATGGGACTCTGTTGGTAATATCTGTCTTGCTCTACTTCTTTCTCTTGCTCTCATTTCCCTCTCATGAAACAAACTCTCTAAAAAGTTCATAATTGGGGCCAGCCAGTGGCATGGAGGTTAAGGTGGCTGGATCCCACATGAGCAATTGCCTGGTTCAAGACCCAGACCCAGAAACTTGAAAACACACTGGGCATGTGTACATGTGTGCCCAAAATTGTAAGAGGAGAAGGGATTGCAGTGTAGCCACCCCACAGGGGGTGATTTCTCACTTTCTTTCTCTCTTTCTCTGGCTAATGCACATGTCCTAAATAAATTGAAAAGAAAAAAAAGTCTATAATGACTGTTAAAATGTTTATAAAACAATAACTAAAAAAATAAAACAAACTAAGAGAAGTAAACATCAGTAGTCCATGTAATAATCAAAAGGAGAGCTAAGAACTCTGGAACATAGAAGCCAGCAGGTGTCATAGTGGTTAAGGTGCTGGACTCCCACATGGCCGACCATGATTTGAGTGAGTCCCAGATCTCGTGGCTTGAAAATCACACCAGGCACATGTGTGTGCATGCCCAAAATTCCTTTAAAAAATGGAAAAGGAAAGAGTGGCATTGTCATCCCCCTTGGGAGGTGATTTCTCACTTTCCCTCTCACTGTCTCTCTCTGGCAAATGCATGTGCCCTACGGCAAAAAACCTTTAAAAGAAAGAAAGCTAGACCATAAATAGAAGGACTACTTCAGTAGCCCATTTCTTCATTTTTTTTATGCTTAACATTTCCATTGGCTGAACACAGATCCACATATTTCAGATTTCCAAGAACTTGTTGGGCATCGCCACGTCTTCGTGGTGTTGAGTATTTATGCTTCCTATGAGATCTACAGTTATTTCCAACATAATCCAATTCTAGCAAACATCCAAATGCCAAAACTCTTCCTACTTCTCTCGCTGGCACCTGTTCATCTAATCTACGGAGGGGTGTTTTTCTTGAGCATTGATTGAAAATATTAACCAAGAAATCAGAAGAATAGCAACCTTCGGTCCCATACAAAAGATAGTTTCAAGTAAAAATATCTTTATCCAAAACATATCTGCATCTAAAATGGCCTATCAAGGTTCTCCGCAGGAATAGGACCAATAGCATATGTATATAGAGAGAGTTTTCTATTAAGGCATTGGCTCATACAAATGTGGGGGCCTGACCCTTCCGGAATCTGCAGAGCAGGTACAGGGCAAGCCCCAGGCTAAACCCAGGAGAGAGCTGATGTCACAGTCTCAGGTGTAAAGGCAGAACTTGAGTGGTACGCGTCAGTCTTTTCTCATCGGGCCTTCAACTGATCAGATGAGGCCCACCTACGAGATAGTGGACAATCTCTACTTTATTCAAAGACGGCTGATTTAACCGCTAATCGTATTTTAAAAGCATTTTCATGGCAACATCTAAACTGGTGTTTGCCCAAAAACTGGGTCTCATGGCCTAGCCAAGTTGACACAAAATTCACCATCACAAGCATGTATCTAGTTGAGTCCAGATATTTATACAAACCTCTTCTAAAATGTTGTTTCTTTGAATACCAATCTCCCTTACCTATTCTATTTTTAATGCTAAGCCTTTATTAGTGGGTCATGAATTCTTTTGAAATGAATTATTTATTTAATTTTATTTATTCATTCATTTATTTTCATTTGACCCGAGAAAGACAAACACACAGAGAGAAGAAAAGTGAGAAAGCAAGCCACCAGGTCTGGGACTCAAACCATGGCTGACCATGTGGGAGTGTCCAGCACCTTAACTACCACACGATCTGCTGGCCCCAGGGGGTCAGGGATTTGAGGCCTTAAAAAAATAATGATGGGGGCCAGCAGGTGGCATAATTTATGTCACCGGACTCCCACATAGTCAATCCCAGTTGGAGTTCTGGGCCGTGCGGCTTAAAATTCACACCAGGCCTATGTGCACACGTGCCCAAAATCCAGAGAGGAGAATGGAGGAGGTAGGACTGAAGTGTGGCCATCCCCCTGTGGGGCGATTTCTTACTTTCTGTCTCTCTGTTTCTCTAGTGAGTTCACGTGGCCTATAGCAAAAATCTCTCTGAAAGAAAAAAAAATTAGTGATGGACCATTCACACAAAAAATCTTTCTGTGTGTCATGAGAGGAAGGATTTCTGAGGAGGATCAAGACCCATATTTGTTTCTGTCAAACTGATGAAGTCAGACCAGCCCTGACCTTGTACAGTGGTACAGTGTTTCACCTGGCCGACCATGTTCACCCTGGTGGCTTGAAAACTCCTTTGGATATACAGCACGCATGGCCAGAATCCTGACAGGACAGAGAAATGGAGGAAAGAGGATTGTAGCATGACCATCCAAAGGGATGCCACTAAGTAGTGATAATATAAACCGAGTTTATGATTTGCTCTAGCTTTGAAATTATGTGACTGGGACAAAGTCACCTTATTTTGGGGGAGGGAAAAAGTCTCCTTATTTCAGATTTGCATAATTCAAACTCATACATTTTTGCCTCCACCGTGCCTTGACTTGACCAGGAAAGATGTCTGTTCCTTCCATAATGTGTGCCTCCTCTGATGGGAGCTGTGATGCTCCTACCGGACTGAGCCGAACACCTCCCTGGTCTCTAGAGGAAAGGGCAAATACATATACACGAGGGCACAAGGGTGGAGAGTAAGCAGAGATGGCCTCCCAGTGGGGATGACATCTAAGCTGATGTAAAAAGAATGAGGAGGAGTGGGTAAAAAAGGAAAGGAACACTCTTCTGGCAGAGGGAATATGTGCAAAATACCCCAAAGTGAGAGGATGCAAACTGGAAAGCTTTGGGGAAACTGCAAGGAATTCTCCCATTCTGTAGCGAGGACTTAGTCATAGAGAAGTTAAGTAACTCGCCCAAGTCACGTAGCTAGAAAGAGGGGGGAGCTGGGTGTGAATCTGGACTTTAAGCAAAGCTAATAAACGTGGGCTTTCAGTTGAGTTCCTGGAGACCTTTTGGGAGAGAGGGAGTCGATCAGAATGTGCTTTAGGAAGGCCGTAGGATGCCAGCGTGAGCTCTGCTGCCAATGACAATATTGAAACTGAGAATGTTTGGAGTTGATGCTCCGAGAAGAGGCCAACACACATCAGAGCCAGTCCAGGAAGCAAGGGGGCAGCGGCATGGGATGGAATTAAGGGCAATTGCCAGGTTTCCAAGAACTGAGTCGGGAGCTGCCAGGATCCCAGCCGAGGCTGCAAGAGATAAGGGCGGGAGATGGCACTGAAATTGCCAGCTCAGGACAATTTCTTAAAGGCAGGAACCAGCCCACCTCAACCTGGCTTTTTCCCAGTGCCTGACACTAACTTACCTTCTCAATCTTATCTTTCTGTGTTTACCCTGGATCCCTGGCTGGAACTTAAATTGCCATCTATACCCACACACACTCACAAAAGGACTGAAGGAGCATTGCAATAAGTAAACATATTGTAAACGTACTGTAAAATACGAATAGGAATAAATATTAAGATCAGGAAAAAAAAGCAGAAATCAAGCTTTGGGGGGAAAGAGGAGGTGAAATACAATTATTCAAGCTGTAAGATTTTCCTAATTTGACTACAATTAAGCTAGGAACCAGCAGATGGCATAATGGTTACGTCACTGGACTCCCACATAGTAGACCACAGTTCAAATCCTGGACTTGGCGACTTAAAACTCACACCAGACATGTATGTGTGTGTGCATGCCCAAAAACCCAAGAAGAGAATGGAGGAAAAGGATTGTGGCGTGGCCATTCCCCCAAGGGGTGATTTCTTGCTTTCTGTCTCTCTGTCTCTCTGGCAAGCGCACACACCCTATAGCAAAAATCTCTCTAAAAAAAAATTATATATATATATACACACACACACACACACACATATATATATAGTAAAGCTAAAATTCCAATCAAAGCAAAAAAAGGAGTAGGTCATTCGCATAATTGTTATTAACAAAAAAGAGGAAGTGCGTGCATCAGTCAAGAAAACCTTTGTGGCCCTTGGCTAATGAAGTTCCGGCGGGCATTGTCAGCCTGACCTGCTTTCCCCTGTCCGCCCCCTCAGTTATCCCAACGCACAGCTTTGTTCAGGTCGCTGTGTTCACCTAGCGTGTAAGCACGTAACTGTCAGGCAAAATCCTGGTCAGAGGACCAGACTGGGCACAGAAGTAAAACACAATGCTCTTCCAAACTGACCCTCATGGAAGGGTCCCGGGTTTCCATCCAGAGACCCCCCCTGGGCCCATTGAGCACATGCCTGCCCATAATCCAGAGCTGGCATCAAAACCCCTTTTTGGGGGTACCTGTTTCTCTCTCTCTCTCTCTCTCTCTCTCACACACACACACACGCACACTCACAGAAGTGAACAAAATCTTTTTTTTTAAAGTCTTGCTTTGAGCCAGCAGATGGTATAGTGGTTATGTCTCTGGACTCCCACATGGCTGTCTGTGGTTCGAGTTCCAGACCTGACCGCTTGAAAATCATGCCAGGCCTGTGTGCATGTGTGCCCAAGATCCCAGAAGGGGATAGAGGAGAAGGGATTGCAACATGGCCATCCCCACTGAGGGGTGATTTCTCCCTTTCTGTCTCTCTGTCCCTCTCTGTTTCTTTGGCCAGCACATGCACCCTATAGCAAAAAATTTCTCAAACAAACAAACAAAAAAACTTTAAAAAAAAAAAAAGACTTGCCCAGGACCAGCAGGTGGTGTGGTGGTTAAGTGTAATCATGAGGGGTCTTTTTGTGTGGGGGAGGAACGTAGAAGAGCCGATGTCAGAGCAATGGGGATTTAGGAGACTCAACTAGTCATGGCTGGTTTTTGTTATTTGCTTTTTGTTTTTAAGTTTATTTATTTCTTCCATGAGGTGATAAAGACGGGAAGACTGCACCCTCAACAGGTTCTTGACACTGCAGTCCACTCCTAGCCTCAGCTGACCCCAGAGCCTGGGCAAGCAAGTGCCCGGTTTCCTTGGAGAGGTCTCTGGCTATGAACCCAGAACCTTCGGATACAGCTCAGCCTCACAGAGCATTGTACTTTACTGTCATGCCGCCAGCTGGACCCCGTTGTTGGCTTTGGGAAATGAAGGAACAGCCCAGGAAGCAAGAAACACAGGCTGCCCATAGAAATCAGAGAAGACAAAAAAGCTAATTCTCCCTCTAAGAAGGTTCACACCCCTGCTGACACCTTGATTTTAGCCCAGTGAGACCCATTTGGACTTCTAACCTCCAGAACTCCAGATAATAAATGTGTGTTGTTTTAAGGCACCGTGTTTGAAATAATTTGTTACAACAGTCATTAGGAAATGAATACACAGACTAACAGAGGTACACACGCCACACACGGGATAGTGTAACTATAGACGCAAGGTGTGACATACGGCCTTAGCACAAAGCAGATGTGGAGCCCTGGGAGAAGGGGACGAAAGAAGTCAATCTTCCTAGAAGCACCATCAGAACCAGGGTCGGAAAGATGAACAGGAATTTTCCAAGGAGGAGCTTGTAGTGGTAGAGAGATGAGGGTGGACGGATGAGAATAAGGATGGGAAGGGCAGTCCTGGCAAATGGAATAGCCAAGAAAAGGAGTCCAGCTGGGACAATGGTCCAGGGAGGGAAGCTCACAGTTGGTTCAGAAACCTGTAAGAAGTCTGAGGTGAGTCCCAGAGTAGGGGGCGGCTGAGAGCTGAGGGAGAAGGCAGGCAGAGGCCAGATCTAGGGCCAGCTTAGCCATTCTTTCTAATGGAATTCCAGTTATCTATCACCACCTGACAAATTAACCCAGTGCTTAAAGCAAGAATCAAATTCTATCTCATGATCTGTGGATGAGGGGTTTTGGTAGACCCGATGGGATGATTCTTCTGCTCTGTGTGGTGTTGATGGAAGTCACTGGTATTTGGCTGGAGGATGGGCTGGTCTAAAGTGTTCCAAATGGCTCTGCTCACTGCTATGGTGAGGGAAACTGAAATACTGGGCCTCGTTGGGACTTAACACCATGGAAGTCTCAGGGTATTAGACTTTTCCATGGCGGCCCAAGGCTCCCAGAGACAGGTTCCCAACTGTGCTGGGCACGAGCTGCATGGCTTTTCATGACCAGTCTTTGAAGTCCTAGACCATCATTCCTGCTCCATCCTCTTGCTTGCATTAAAGATGAAAAATAAAACAACAACAACATGAACACATCAATAATAAACAAATAAATACTAGAAAGATTATTGGCACAGGGGAAAATCAAGATATGTTGACATGAATTATAACTAGATGCCTCTCACTACGTACCATGGTGTCAGGATGATTACTTAGGTAGTCCAAAGGAGGGAATTTAAACCCAGTCTCCGAATGGAAGGAAGGTCAAAACTCTTTGGTTGCATTTAATTTTTCACAGCTGAAAATAGGAAGCCAGTAAAGGGCATCGTTGATTATATGTTTTTAAATTTTTCTTTTTTCTTTTGCTATGCTATAGGGTTCATGTGCTCGCCAGAGAGAGACAGGGTGGTGTGGGGGGCAGTGAGAAAGAAAGCAAAAAAGCACCCCCCTCAGGGAGATGGCCACATCATAATCCCTTCTCCTCCACTCTCCTTTTCAGATTTGGGGCATGCATACATATGTATCTGGAGAGTTTTTTTCAAACCACCTGGTTCAGGACTCAGCTGGACAGTTGGCCATGTGGGATCCAGCTGTGCCAACCGCCATGCCACTGGCTGGCCCTAAATATACTTTAATATGGAAAGACACACAAAGCAAGAAAATCACCCACAATCCTATTCGCCAGAGACTAACACCTAACACGGACCGAGTTTCCTTTCAATGTTTCGATACATAGTCTTACTAGACTCTACAGACATGCCTGTACTTTTCCGCTGATGAGCTTTAAATAAGAAATAGGCATTAAATTTGCATGTCAAAAATTGCTTTGGCATCAGTGCAGGGAATTATTTGGCATGGAGATGAATGCAAAGCTAAAGTTATCCCAGAGACATGACCACCCTGAGGCTGGGCTGCAGAAGAGTGGGAGAGAGAGAGAGAGAGTGTGTGTGTGTGTGTGTGTGAGAGAGAGAGAGAGAGAGAGAGAGAGAGAGAGAGAGAGAGGGGTGCCAGATTGTGAGTGTGTATGTGTTTGCGTGCGTGAAAGAGAGAGAGTGCCAGATTGTGAGTGTGTGTAATTGTGAATGTATGTGTTTGGAGTTGGCAGTTTAGCTCTTTCAAGAGCTTCTTCCTACTTCATTTTTTTATGCAATTTTACTTTTGAACGCTGTTACATAATGTGCTTTGCAAATAGAACTACGAGACAAGCCCACTCCAGAAGCAGGCCAGAAAAAGAGCCATCGGAAAGTCTCCTTCTCATTCCCGCATGCTTCCACCAGGGAGCCTGAAATTCCCTCCCAGTGTCTTCACACCAGAGCTCAGATCTTAAAAAGGACTTCTCAGGAACATCGTGGCTCTTAGAGCTTCTATGGGACAGACATGTGCCACTTCCTCTTGCATTTCAATGACTAAAACAGATCACAGACCACTCAGGTTGTAAATGAGGCAGAGAAGCCTGGAAATGGCCTACAAGCTCTTAGGATCCGGCCACTGGCAGCCTCTGACCTCTGACCTCTGCTCCTCTGAGGGCCCATTGCTCCAGGCACATGGATATCCTTGCCGTGGCTCAAACAGGCCTGCCCACCTCTACCTTGGAGCTGTCCTCCGCCTAAAACACAGACTTTGTGGGACAGGCCTGCTGCACCCCCCTTCAGGTCTGTGCCCAAAGGCCACCTGACAACCTTTGCACATCCCCAGTACACCTTCGGTCTCTCGCTTACTCTACATGTGTACCACCTCACATATTATTTCTTTTCCTACTTTTCAAAATTTTCTCTCTCTCTCTCTCTCGTGCAAATGTAAGCTTCATAAGAGCAAGTTTTGTTTTGTTTTGCCATTTCCATGTCGTGCCTCTAATACCTAGAACAGTATCTAGCACATAAAAGATGCAGAAGAAAATGCGAACGAGTCAATGATGAACACAGAAATAGTAGGAAGATTATTGACACTGGAGAAAATCAAAATATGTCGATGTGAATTATAATAGGGGCCTCTCTGCAAACCATGGCATCAGGGTAAATATATAGTGCTTAACTAATCTGGCGGCTTTGGTGTGAAAACTAGAATGTAAGAATGTACCTGGACGTGAAGTTTATTTCCCAGCAGCTGATAATAGGTAACTTTAGTTATCTGTACTGTTCTGATTTTGATCACTAAAACAATATCTTGAGCTCTTGCCGCGTGCCTGGCACCGTTACATGTGTACATGAATCTCAGTCAATGCACACAGCAACTCTGGGAGCTAATTAGCATTAGCGTTCTCACAATCACCTGGGTAGTTGAGGGGTATTAAATGGGTGACTTCAGCAAGGTAACATAGCTACTCAGCAATAGAACCAGGTTCTTTTGGCTTTGTTTTTAAATTTTCCAGGGGGCACATGCACTCACCAGAGACAGTGAAAGAGAAAAGGAAAGTGGGGACCAGCAGATGGCATAATGATTACGTCCCTGGACTCCCATGTAGTTGACCGCGGTTAGAGTCTGGGACCTAGCGGCTTAAAACTCATGCCGGGAACGTCCGTGTGTGCCCAAAACCTCTAGAGGAGAATGGAAAGAAGGGATTGTGAAGTGGCCATCCCACACAGAGGAAGGAGTGATTTCTCGCTTTTTGTCTCTCTGGTGAACGCACGTGCCCTATTGCAAATCTCTCTCTCTCTCTCTCTCTCTAAAAAGAAAAAAGGAAAAAAGAGAGAGAGAAGGAAGGTGAGAAAGTAGCCCCCACTGGGAATGGTCACACCGTAATCCCTTCTTCTCTCTCTTTTCCTCCTTTCAGAATTTTGGGTACAAGAATTCTGACTAATTTTTCCTATTCCAAAGTTGTTTCCAGGGGACCTGGAGAGTCAGGACTACAGACATTCACAGAGGCCTGCAAACATTAACAGGCGGCCTTGGGTCATTGATAGTGGGATGCTACATCCTGTCCCAGACATAAAGTTTCTATGATACATAGTAAGCCTCTTATCTCTTAGAGGAAAGAACATTCTTTTGCTGATTTCTTTCAGAAACAGAGACTTGTATTTTTATGTAACCAATTACTAATTTAAGAATTTCAAACTCAACCTTTTTCAAACTATAACCTACAAACCACTTCCAGATATCCCTCCTTTTAGGGCCAGGCCGATGTAAAAGGCTCCTTACGCTGTTTGACAGCTCTCCTGCTCTTAGAACTAAATAAAAGAAACTACTGTCTCTCAGTACCCCAAGACACACTTTTGTCTTTCTCCAGATATGTCTCTTTTTTTTTTTTTTGGAGAGTTTTTTGCTATAGGGCGTGTGTGCTCACCAGACAGAGAGAGACAGAGAGACAGAAAGGGAGAAATCACCCCCCAGGGAAGATGGCCATGCCGCAATCCCTTCTCCTCCGTTCTCCTCTCGGGATCTTGGGCACACACGCACATGCACCCGGTGTGAGTTTTAAGCCACTGGGTCCGGGATGCGAACCACGGTCAACTACATGGGAGTCCAGCGACATAGTCATTACGCTAACTGCTGGTCCCAAAATATGTCTCTTAAAGTCACGTTTAGAATAAACCGTATTAATTATTATCTCTACAGGGTTAATTATTTCTGTCAACACACGCACACACACCAGGTGTGTTTCTTCAAGCCGCCAGGTCTGAGACTCAAACTCTTCTGTCAGCCATGTGGGATCCAGTTGCCTTAACCACCACTCCATGGATTGGCCCTAGAAGCAGGTTTTAAATCCAAGATTTAATCCAGAGCAAAAGCACAGAGTCAAACCACATTGCTACTTTGTACAGTGCACATCATTTATTTTTTATAATGCAAAGAGGAAGAGGGAAGCTTATTTAAAAGAAGCAGCAGGATAAGGAGAAAAATAAGCAGAGAAGAAAAAAGGAAAGAAAAGGGGAAATGAGGAGGAAGAAGATGAGAAGAAACAGAAGAAGAGTGAGGAAGAAAAGAGGGAGAAGGAGAAGAGAATCTCCTAAGGAGCTATGTCTCCGATGCTGTAACAGACTCCAGCCAGTGGCTTTCATAGACAGTCCCTTGGAAAGCCATTTTTGCTTTCAAGACTCCGTAATTACCCAGCCGTTACAAAATCTCATGGGGTCTTCACTGCTTAGTCCAAGCATCAGTCAGACTAATGTGAAATTGATTGCAAAGTTGGCTGATTCCTGGGAGAATTTTTTCTTTCATTTTGATCAATCAATAGCTCACTGAACACTGAATCACCAACACATTATACACTGTAGGACTTGATTATTTAGCTGAATATGTTTCTTAGCATCAATACAATGAACATAAAATTTTCTTAATGAAGAAAATATTCAGAGTTTGCAAGAATAAACAGGAATGTTTCCTTCTTCTTTTTTAGATTATTTCTTTAATTTTATTAATTACTATTATTATTATTTTAAATTTGTTAAGGGCATATACACTCACTAGAGAGAGAGAGAGAGAGAGCAAAATCAAGAAAGCAAGCCACCAGGTCTGGGACTCAAACCGTGGTTGACCATGTGGGAGTCCAGCACCTTAACCACCACACCACTTGTTAGCTCAAATGTTTCCTTCTTTACTCCCTGCAACTGCTTGTCTCCATAAGCTCTGCATGTGAAATGAAATCTCTACTTCTGTGGTGCAGGCATTATCACCATTTCACAAACTCAGGAAGGGAAATAGAAGAGTTTAAAAGGTTCTATTTCCAAAGCAAGAGATCAAAGTGTCAAAACAACAAGTGGTCACTAAAAGGAAAATATTTTTAGAAGGCTTTAACCCACTAGAAATAACAGTTGTCTTCTCCTTTTTACTTTGCCTTCTCTTTTATAAGAAAAATCTATTGCTGCATTAATACCACACAATTTGGGGCCATGGAGTAATTCTGAGGTCTAGGATAATATCTTTGCACAATGCTAGCTCCTCTTAGAGGTCACTCAGCATTGGCTTATTTGTGGGAGTGAAGTCCGTCATTACTTCTTACTCTCTATCTGGGTTGAGCTTACCTTCAATTCTAGACAAATAATACTATGTGCATCCTACTGCTATTTTCAGCATTTCCCCAAGATAGTTTGGTAGGAAATAATCTAATTAGCAGAAGTCCTTGAATCCAGCAAATCATAGAAGTTCAGGTTTTCCTTTGAGTCCTTGATAAAATGAATATACCTGCAGTGTCTACAAATTCCATATGTCTCAAGAATTAGACTTCTAGGGCCTGCAGGGGGTGTAGTGGTTGAGGCGCTGCACTCCTACATGACTGACTGTGGCTCAAGTCCAGGACTCAGTGGCTTGAAAATCACACCAGGTGCATGTGCATGCATGCTCCAAATCCCAAGAGGAGAATAGAGGAGAAGGGTTTGCAGAATGGCCATCCCCTACTTCCCTGTCTCTGTTTTTCCCTCTCTCTGGCAAGCATATGTGTCCTATGGCAAAAACATAAAAAATAAAAAGTAATAAAAAAATAGACTGCTATTTTGTTACTTCTTCACTATTAAAATAAAATATAAATTTATTTTAAAGTGAATAAAGTAAATATAACTTTTCTTTGAACAACTAAATTTAACACTGCCCCAAATTGATAAATCATTAGTTCTACTAAGAAAGAAGAGAGATGACCAAAATAAATAAAATCAGAAATAAAAAAGAGACAGTACAACTAATACCACAAAAAAATTTTAAAATCATTAGAGACTATTACAAAGATCTTTATGTCAAATGTATTGTTTTATGTAATATACATATATTATTTGTAGTATACAAATTGGAAACCTAGAGAAAATGAATAAATTCCTGGGCACATACAATCTACCTAACTGAGACAGGAAGGAATAAAAAACTTGAACAGACCAATAATGAGTAAAGAGATTAAAACAGTAATAAAAAGTCTTCAAAAGAAAGAAAAGTTCAAGAGTACATGACTTACTGTTGAATTCTACACATTTTTAAAGAAGAACTAGACCGATTCTTCTTAAAGTATTCAAAAAAAACTAAAGTGGAAGTAATCCTCCTAAATAGATTATATAAGGCCAGCATTATTGTGATACTAAAACCAGGTAGAGACATAACAAAAAAAGAGAACTACAGATCACGTTCTCCAAAGAACATAGATGCAAAAATCCTCAAAAGAAGAGAAAAAATGCTAGCAAACTGAATCCAATATAAATTTAAAAAAAAAAAGTGTACGCCATGCCCAAGTAGTATTTATCCCAGAGATGCAAGGATGGTTCAATGTGTGCAAATCAATTAACATAATACACCCCATCAACAGAATGAAGGACAAAAACGGTAAGGTCCTCTCCCCTCTCCTTTCTAGCCTTTACTAGCCACTATTCTAGCCTTTCCTTCTCTGAGGTCGCTGTTAGATTTCACATATGAGTGAGAACATAAGACTTTTCCCTTTTTGTATCTAGGTTACACCCAGGATAACTGCCAGAGAGTGAAGGAAGTATAGAATGTGAAAACAAAGAGGAATTTAAATTTTCCTGTCTTTTTTTGTTTCTTAGAATTATTTATTTTACTTTATTTATTATTTTTTTTACATTTGCTGTAGGGTACATGTACTCACCAGAGAGAGACGGACAAGGGAAAATGAGAAAGCAAGCCACCAGATCCGAGACTTGAACTGTGGTCAACCATGTGGGAGTCCAGCACCTTAACCACCTGCTGGCCCCAATTTTTCTGTCTTTATTGCTTAAAATATTTTTCTTTTCCTCTTGAAATACTAGTTAATGCTTCTTTATTACTTCACCGTAAAATGAGCCTTAGTAATCTCTCATTTCTGTAGTATAGCAAAAAGCTTTAGAGCCGGATGAAAGTGTATTTGAATACCACTTCCATCCCCTAACATCTGTGGGTCACTGGGCAAATTATTATCTAATCTGAGCTGATAAATTAAGATTTATGAAGGTCACAGCGTCATGATATCTCAGGGGCACCTAGAAGAAGAGGTAAAAACCTCTCTGGAAGAACTTTCCCATAACTCAGGCCACAGGGGATTCCTTTAAATAGTGTTATGCAGAAGATGAGCTCACAACAGAAAATTAGCACACAAGACCTTCAGATTATAAGACAGTTGAAAAAACTTTCAAACCAATATGATTAAATAATTAAAGACATTAAGGAAAGAATAAAATTCCCAGGATTTAAAAGAGCTGCTATATTTCTTTTAAAGACTCAGATAGCTTCCAGAAATGAGTAATGCAATAATTGAAATGACAAGTTTGGTAAACTAAACAGTATGTTACATGCAGAAAAATAAAATGTGTAAACTTAAAGAAAACATGTAAATTACATGGAACACAGCTCAGAAAGATTTTTTTAAATGGAAACTTGGGTTTCTTTTCTTTTCTTTCTTTCTTTCTTTCTTTTTTTTTTTTTTTTTTTTTTTTTTGCTATAAGGAGGTTTGTTCACTAGGACAGAGAGAGAGAGAGAGAGAGAAAGAGAGAGAGAGAAATCATCCCCTACGGCAGATGGCCACACTTCAATCCCTTCTCCTCAAGTCTCCACTTGGGATCTCGGGCACACATGCACAAGTACTTAATGTGATTTTCAAGCTATCAGGTTTGGGACTTGAACCACACAGTTGGCCATATGGGATCCAGTGCCTAAATCTCTACACCACCTGCAGGTCCCTTAAGTAATGTTTTTAAGAATTATTTCTTTAATATTATGTAGTCATTCATTAATTTTAATTTGACCAAAGAGAAACATACAGAAAGAGAGAGAGAAGGAAAGTGAGAAAGCAAGTCACAAGGTCTGAGACTCAAACCATGGTTGGCCATGTGGGAATGTCTAGCGCCCCAACCACCACACAACCTAATGGGCCCCATTCCTTAAATAATTTTTTAAAAATAACGTAAGCCCAATAGAAACTTCAAAAGTAAAGATAAAGGGAAGAAGAAGTATTTAAAGACATGATGACTGATAATATCCAGGACTGATTCTTAAAAAACTGAAAACCATAGATGTGAGAACTAAAAAGTATACCAAGTCTTATGCAGGATAAATAAATCCAGACCTAAAAAAATACCAAAGTAGAACTACAAAAGTACCAAATACAAAGAGAAAACGTAAAAAGCAACAAGAGGAAAAAGACAGATTACATCATCTGTATCTGCCATAGAACAACATTTAGATCCACAACTGACTTCTTCACAGTGGTGAGATGAAGGAAAAGAAAACAGGAAATAAATGAAAAGAAAATGTTAAGAATATGAATAAATCAGGCCAGCAGGTGACGGGGTGGTTAAGGCTCTGGACTCCCATGTGGTTCAAGTCCCTGACATGGCAGCTTGCTTTCTAATTTTCCCTCTCTCTCTCCCCCTCTCTGTCTCTCTCTGGTGACCATACATGCCCTATAGCAAAAATTACTAATAATACTACTAATAAAATAAACAATTCTTTTTAAAAAAGAATGTGAATAAATTTAAACAGATTTTTATTGTATAAAAATAATACCGGACAGACCCCATGACCTAGTGGTTAAGTGAGCTAGATTCTACATGGCCAACTATGATTCAAATCTCAGTCCTGGTGACTTGAAAAACACACCTTGTAATGCAAAATAAATTATGACAACAATGATTCTTAGCCATAGTGAATGATTTTTTATATATTACTTCCTAGTAATAGTTCAATGATTAACCCCAAACTTAAGCAAGGAGATACAAGGTTTGAACAACCTAATTTAAAAGCTCAATCTATGGGGCCAGCAGGTGACATGGTAGTTGGGGTGCTCGACTCCCACAAGGTTGACTGGTTTGAGTCCCAGACTTGGTGGCTTGCTTTTTAACATTCTCTCTCTCGTTCTCTCTCTCTCTCTCTTTCTCTCTTTCTCTCTCTCTAGTTCTTTGTCTATCTCTATCATCACTATCTCTATCTCTGGTGAGCACATGTGCCCTATAGCAAATTTTAAAATAATAATAAATAAATAATGTTTTTAAATTAAAATAAATGGGGCTGGCAGGTAGTATGGTGGTTAAGACACTGGGCTCCCACATGGTCGACCATGGTTCAAGTCCCAGACTTGGCAGCTTGCTTTCTCATTTTCCTTATCTCTCTCCCTCTGGTAAAATTAAAAAATAATAATAACAGGGAGGCAGGTGACCCAGTGGTTAAGGGCATTGGACTCCCACATGGCTGACCACGGTTTGAGTCCTGGACCTGGTGGCTTCCTTTCTCACTTTCCAGCTCTCTCTCTCTCTTGCTCTGTCCCTCTCTGGTCAAATTAAAATAAATAAATAAAAATAAAGTTAAATAAAATAATTCTTTAAAAAATAATTAATAAAATTAAATAATTCTTTAAAAACAAGTGCTTTAAAAAACAAACTCAGATAATCAAAAGCTCAATCTAATGGATTCAAGGAGAGAGCTTTACACTCAATAATTAGTATAATCACATAATTTTTTAAATAATTATTTAATTTTTTATCATTATTATTATTTTTTTAATTTGCTACAGGACACATATGCTCACCAGAGAGAGACAGAGAGAGAAGAGGTAAAGTGAGAAAGTAAGCCACCAGGTCCAGGGCTTGAACTGTGGTCAGCCATGTGAGAGTCCAGCATCTTAACCACCACGCCACATCATTTTTAACATTACAGATCATCTGTCATAATTGACCAGGCCACATGCACACAAGTATACTAGGCTACAAGGTAGGAATCAACAAAATTCAACAACCCAAAAATCAATATCACATCACTAGATTCTCTGTAAAATTTGAAATCCACTTTAAATAGCAACAACAAAAAACTTCACATTTAGAAATTTTAAAATATTATATATGAAAAAAATTGTGTGTGTGTGTGTGTGTGTGTGTGTGTGCTGTAGTAGAAATTAGATAATACATATACCCGAGAGGTAATGAAAAGTCTGGATATCAAAATAGCTAGGATGAAGCTAAAGCAAGACTTAGAGGAAGTATTTCACGCTTTGCACATTCTTCTGTTGCTTGCTATATTTGCCCAGTATCATATTTCTCAAGAGCTATTGACATATGAAGATTTAACTCATCCATTTAACTATGTAGAGACAAGGGCAGAGAAGTCCTGACTAACTCCAAGAAAATTCCTTCCATGTAAGGAAGTAATAACAATACTTTCTGTGAAGGATGTATATTACAATTATTATTATTACCTTAGCTTTTTTGCTATAGGGCACATGTGCTTGCCAGAGAGAAACAGAGAGACGAAGAGAGAAAAAGTGAGAGATCACCCCCCCAGTGGGGATGGCCACACTGCAATCCCTTCTCCTCTATTCTTCTCTTGGGATTTTTGGGCACACTTCACATTAACAAGCACCTGATGTGTCTTTCAAGCTACCGAGTCTGGGACACAAACCTTGCAGTGGGCCATGTGGGATCCAGCAACTTTACCTCCACACTCCCTACTGATCCCAGGAAGTTCCTTTCTAATTCCAGTTGGCTAAAAATGTTTACCATGGGGGAACCAGCAGTTAGTGTAATGGCTATGTCGCTGGACTCCCACATAGTCGACCGCGGTTCGCGTCTCGGACCCGGTGGCTTACAACTCACGCCGGGCGCGTGTGCGTGCGTGCCCAAGATCCCAAGAGGAGAATGGAGGAGAAGGGATTGCGGCGTGACCATCCCCCCTGGGGGGTGATTTCTCGCTTTCTGTCTCTATGTCTCTCTCTGTCTGTCTGGCGAGCGCACGCGCCCTATAGCGAAAAACCTCTCCAAAAAAAAAAATAAAATAAAATAAAAAAATTTAAAAAAAAAAAATAAAAATGTTTACCATGAATGGATTTGACATTTATCAGTTCCCTGAGAGATCTATTCAGAGGACTGTTTCCCTCTTTCATCCATTCATATGTTAAAATTGCATTAAATGTATTCAATAATTTGAAGACGTTTCAATCATCCTTTCATGACAGAAATAAATTCATCTTGGATTTTATCACTTACAACAACGCACACTTTTTATAAAATGTTGAATCTGTATGTCTAAGCAATGAGGAAGCTGAGGGGTTTTGATTTTGGATGTTGATGTTCAAAGATATTTAATAAGCCGATTCAGAAAACTTGCTGGGAGCCACCTGACAGAGGCACTTTGCTGACCACTCATCACGGGACCGACTCAGGCTGCCTGCCTTCCTGCTGCCAGCGTTCTCACTATGTGTGACATCAGACGACCGGAGATCAGGCAGGCCCTGGGGCACTGCTGTGCACGCCACCGGAGCCTCACTCCTCTTGTGCATGCACAGCATCCAACGCAGGAAATAGCGTTCTGTCAGCATCTTCTTCATTCATTAGGAAACACACTTCACCTTTTGTAAGACAGCCACGATGACAGCTGGCTCCCCACCTTTCCAAAAACTTAGCCCCAGGAAAAAGCAGAGTTGATCCGACTTAATTAGTTTGGAAATTTTCCAGGCTTAACATTTTTCAGCTGAATCAAAGATACTTTAACTATATATAGCTGTGAATAATATAAAAGGAATATAAAAAATAGATATAATGGTTTTAGAAAGATTAACAAGAATCAAAATAGTACCAGGAAAAACTGAGTATGAAGATTTTTAAGTCAACATGCATTTCTTTCTTGTTAGTAAGTTTTTCAATTGAAAAAATTAATGTATGTGCATGTTTAAAAGGTCAAACAGTGGCAAGTAAAGGGTAAGTTTATAGTAATCTTCCCATCCTAGTCCCTCAATATCTAAAGATTTGGGAATGGGAACTTGGAAATCACCTTTTCCAATTTCTTTTTCTCTTTCTAAAAATCGACTATATATGCACAATAAAATAGGTCAATCAATTGGCAAATACCTCCATGTCTAGATCAATGGTTCTGTCTCTACATTAATTGTTTCTGTGCAAGTCTGAATTAAATTTAAGTGTAAATGTGTGCAATAATATTTTAATATTGTGGAATCTAACACTGTCTCATCTCCTATAGCTTATGGAGATCTTACGAGAAACTGAAACTTGCACCCACAGAATAATCCTTCTCAACCCTAGAAATTATTTGTGATCCAGCATTTGCCAAGTGGCTGACGTCACTTGCAATTATACTGATTAAAAATGAAGCTGCTGGGCCAGCAGGTGGCATGATGTTTGAGGCTCTGGATCCCACATGGCCAACTTTGTGTTTGGAGTCCAGGACCTGGCAGCCTGAAAAACATACCAGATGTGTGTGTGCATGCCCAAAGTCCCCAGAAGGGTTGTGATGTGCCCATCCCCGCTGGTGGGTAATTTCTCAGTTTCTCTCTGTTTCTCTCTCTGTTTTTCTCTCTCTCTCTCTGAGCACAGATGCCCTATAGCAAAACTAAACAACAACAACAAAAGTTGCTGGCCCAGAAATGGCCCACATTGCTAAGGTGCTATGCTCCATAGGATGGGACCACATGGAAGGTCCAGACTTGATTCCCAGACCAACCTAAAGGCTGGACTTAGTGGTATGTACCGTAATCCCAGCAAATTGGGAGGTCGAGGCAAGAGAATCATGAGCTTGAGGCTGGTCTGGGCAACATAGCAAAATCTACTGTATAAAACGAGCCAGATGGGCCAGTAGGTGGCATAGCGGTTAAGGCACTGGATTTCCATGTTGTCGAGTGCAGTGTGGATCCCAGACCCAGGGACTTGAAACTCACACTAGATGCATATGTATGTGTGCCCCAAATCCCAAGAAGAGAATGGAGGAGAAGGGATTGTGGTGTGGTCATCTTCCGAGAAAGGGGGGAAGGGTTGTTGCTTTCTGTCTCTGTCTTTCTCTACCTTTCCAGCAAGTGCACATGCCCTATGGTAAAAATCTCTCAAAAAAAGACACAGGCATGGTGATGTGTGCCTGTGACCCCAGGCACTGTGAGACCCTGCCTTAAAAAGAAAAAGAAAAAGAAAAAGAAAAAGAAAAAGAAAAAGAAAAAGAAAAAGAAAAAGAAAAGAAAGAAAATTAAGTGCTACTATAATAAATTTTGATAACCTAGTTTTACTTACTAAAAGGAGAGCTCAGAAAAGTCTAATGATCTATAAAGATATATTGCAAATTAGTATTACATACTATGTTATATATTTATGACACCAGTCCAGATGGTGGCACAGAGGTAAAACCACATACTCTGTGAGGCAGATCTACACGGGAAGGTTCTGACCAGAACCTCCCTGAGTTCTCTGGACATGCATGTGTCCATGACTGGGAACTGGCTAAAGCTTGGGGTAGATCGCATGTCAAGTCCCTCTTAGAGGTGCTGTTCATGCTTTTACCACTCATGGAAGAAATAAATAAATGAACTAAAGTATGACACCAAAGTGTTATTTTTTGCATTTTGTAAATTTATGTCTATGCACATGTACCACTATGATCCCCATTACACTTTGTAAGTCATAAAATATTTGTAAAGTAAAAGCTTTCTATTCTAATACCTTTTTTTTTTTTTTCCTAAAGGGTGCATGCACTCACCAGAGACACAGAGAAAGAGAGAGGGAAAGTGAGAAAGTACCTCCCATGGGGCTTGGTTACACTACAATCCCTCTCTATTTTTCTTTTTGGAATTTTGGACACACACATGCCTGGTGTGTTTCTCAAGCCATAGGGTCCAGGACTCAAACCATGCAGTTAGCCATGTGTGATCCAGCCCCCTTAACTCCCACACCACAGGCCGGCCCCTATTTTAATGCCTTTTAACTGTGGTGTTTTTTGTTTTGTTTTGTTTTGTTTTGTCTTTCCTTTTTGGAATTTCCATTTTGCACTAGGCCCTGAAAATTATATGGCTGGCCCTGGGGGAGACTGTTGTTCTGTGAAAACTCACAGGCCCACCCCAATGCACCCGAAGCAGATGAGCAGAGAGCAGGAAAACTGTTGGGAGTTTGGTCTGTGTCCCCTCAAATATGGGGGGAAGGATGTATACTAGAGATGAGGTCCTGCTACCCTCAAGTAGGGTGAGAGAAGAGAAGCATAATGAGTAGGACTACTCTACCCATGGCAAGGCGAGGATCTGTGAGCTTGAGAGTAACATGCTAGAGGAGTCATCAAGGCTCGAGCCATCTTGCAGGGCCCTTTCTGTCCCCTGATAGTACAACAGAAGAAAAAGAAAAAGAAAGAAAAGAAAGAGAGAGAGAGGAGTACCCCCACAGGGTCTAGTCATGCCACAGTCCCCTTCTTCCAGGCCTCCAGTCAATTGGATCTTGAGGACTTGTGCTCATGTCCAGCGTTAAACTATTGATTCTGCAAATCAGTCAGTCAGAATATATTTTATGAGCATCTACTACATGGTTAGGCATTGTTCTGGGTACTGGAAGAAGACACACAAGATCCTACCTCATGGAGTAGAGGAGACAGGTAGCAAACATGTAAGCAAATAAGATAATTTCAGAACATAACTTGCAAAGGAAATAGGATAATGCCAAGGATTGGAAAGAATCAGGCTAGGTAACCATGGAAATTATATACCTCACCTCAAAAGTTCTTGAAAACCTATACTATGTTCATGGATTGGAAAAATCGAAGAAAGGAAAATAACAGCCTATCATGAAAAGACCCAGTGCATAAAATGGCGCAAAATGAGTAACTCCTGCTTGATGTGGGATAAATCTCTTTTAAAAACAACTCTCCCACCATTTCTCTGGGAGTCACTGAATTCTTTCAAGAATCCAGAAGGAAGAGATCCAGTCAGGAGTGCCAGTGGAAGTCCTTCTCTGGGATGAAAGTCATAGGCATGTCAGAGAGTGAGGTCAGACAAGGGTCATCTGCAGATAGAGGCTGGCTTAAACTCCCACACGTGGAAACAGATCTCTGGAGAGGAAGTGGAAAGAGAACACTGAGAGCCTAGGTGAGTGCCATTTTAAATATTTTGAGATATATCTTGTGTGCTTGATAGTTTTCCTAAAGACATTTTACAGTCTCTGATGCTTAAACTTCCACCAAAGAACATTTCTGACCTGAAAGAAATAAATGAGCAGTCTATTCCGCACCTACTTTAGCTATGCAACAGTGAAACCATTCTGTCTTGTTTTTGGAAAGCCCACTGTTTATTCCTTGTGCATATTTGCAATCAGTGAGGAAAATGGGAGATCATGGACATAGTAGATACCAAAATAAACTGGTGCCTTCAGTTTTAGCCAGTGAGCATCTGCAAGTTCATATTTCCATTTATAACAGATGTTCTCATTGATCAGCAATGTGTGATTTAAAGCTGTACAGCCAGTCTCCTTTCTGATAGTGTTCCTAAAATTAAAGGAATACTCAAAACATCAAACCAGGAAATCTCATTTCAGTTCCCCACCATCTGAACTTTTTTTTTTTTTAAGGTTTTTCCACCATAGACTGTGTACACTCACCAGAGAGGCAGTAAGAGGGAAAGTGAGAAATCCCCCTAGAGGGGATGCCCACACTGCAATCATTTCTCTTCCATTTTTCTCCTGGGATTTTGGGCGCCCATGCACACATGCCCAGTGTGAGTTTCAAGCTGCTAGGTCCAGGACTTGAACCATGATCAACCATGTGGAAGTCCATTGTCTTAACTACCATGTCACCTGCTCGCCCCCCCACACGAACATCTTATCTTCCCTCTTGGCTTTAGCTACTACCTTTCCCTCAATGATTTCTGGTTCTCTCTCTCTCTAAATTCTATGTATTTTCCCCCCAGTCCCAAATATAGATATCAACGACCTCCTAGACATGCCATCTTTTATGTCACACAGGTTCCAGTCCCTGATGCTGGCTATCGGTCTGTTATCAGATTTGTGCTTGATCCAAATTTCTGTCCTAACAAGAAACCTGAATGGTAGAGAAGAGATCCCCAGGCTGAACCTAAGTTTGGCAATCATTTTCCAATGTGTCTGAGGAACAGGTGGTACATTAAGGGGTTTCAGCTAGAGAATAAAAGGTAAGAATGGAAAGAATAGGCCAGAGAGGGCAGCTGAGGGTCTGCTCAGAGACTGACATTGGGCTTCATAAAGAGAAGGCTCTGTCTGTAAGCCCAAAAAGTTCCTATATGAATGATATAAGGGTTTGTTGTCTAGGTGTCCACAGTGTGACCCAGAAGGGGCATGGCGACCCGAGAACATGGCATGGTATGTAACAAGGGTTTGCAGTTTTCAGGCATTGCCTAAACTTTGAACATTTTTTACATCCACAAGGGTGGCTATAGTAATTTGAAAAACAAAACAAAAAGCAGAAAATGACAAGTGTTGACAAGAATGTGGAAATGTGAGATTGGTTTTGCAGATGTGGAAAAAGTTTTATAATTCCTTAAAAAGTTAAACATAGAGTTAATATAGGACTCATAATTTTACTCCAAAGATTCCAAAGAATTCCTAAGAGAATTTAAAACAGATACTCAAGGGGACAACAGGTAGCATGGTGGTTAAGGTGCTGGACTCTCACGTAGTAGATCGCAGATTAAGTCCCAGATCTGATGGTTTAAAAATCATGCCAAGTACATGTGCACATGTGCCCAAAATCCTGGGAGGAGAAAGGAGGAGAAGGGATTCTAGTGTGGCCATCCCTCCTGCGCAGGGGGAGGGGATTTCTCATTTTCCTTTTCACTGTATCTCTTTGTCTCTCTGGCAAGCACATGTGCCGTATGGCAAAAAAAAAAAAAAAAAAAAAAAAAAAAAAGAGAGAGAAATTTTTGCATTAGGGCACATGTACTCACTGGAGAGAGAGAAAGAGACAGTGAGAGGGAAAGTGAGAAACAACCCCCCCCCCAGGGGGGATGGCCACACTTCAATCCTTTTCCTCCATTCTCTTCCTAGGATCTTGGTGCACGCACACACACACACACACACACACACACACACACACCCAGCATGAGTTTCAAGCTACCAGGTCCAGGACTTGAACAGTGGTTGATCATGTGGGAGTCCAGTGACATCACCACAATGTCATCTGCTGGTTCCCTTTAAACAAAAACTTAAAAAGCAATAAAAGATACTCAAATAAGCACACATATACACATGTTGATAATATTCCCAATACTCAAAAGGAAGAAAAATCCCAAAGGCCTATCAGCTGATGAAAGAATAAAATTATGATGTATCCATTCAATGGATTATTACTCACCCATGAAATAAATGAAAATAGTGATGCATGCTACGACATGAAAGAACTCTGAAAACCTAATGCTATGTGAAGAAGCCAGACACAAAGAGTCACGTATTAAATGATTCTGTTGTACGAACTACCTGGGACAGGTGATTTCATAAAAACAGAAACAAGATTGGTGGTTCCAAGGGCTACGGGGAGAAGGGATGTGTAGGAACATGGTTGAGGGTTTCTCTGGAATGAAGGAAATGTTTCAGAATTAGGTGGAGGTGAGGGTTGCACAATATTGGGAACAGACTAAATGCCACTGGATTGTCCACTTTAAAAGGGTTAATTTCATGTAAATTTCACCAGGATCAAAACTTACTCAGGGTACTTTGCCACTGTCACATAAAACAGCAGAAAACATAAACGATCATTTGAATAAAAACGGGAGGGGGGAGGGGATTCAGTGTTGTCACAGTGAACACCAGCAGATGGCAATAATGAGGCATTATTCTCAAGGGCCTTCATCAGCAGGAACAGAAATCCCCAAGGATTTAAAGGACAGGTTCCGGCATGTGTGAGACTTTTCCAGGAACTCCAAGTAATTATTGAGAAAGGCTTAGAAGGGAGCTGAATGTACTTTAGAAGGAAGAGGCAAGCGCCTGAAATGTGGTAACTGACAACACAACCCCATTCTCTAAGAAGCTAGTGAGGCCTGAAGAAACTCAAGCTCGACTGACATGTACTCAACATGCGGGCCTATCTGGACTTGCCTCCACATCTAATACACCTCCGGGTCCTCCAGATTCTGCACCCATCCCCACTCAGGTCTCGGACTTGGATTGACACGCCAGCATCCCTCATGTCCTCTGCTTCTCCTCACCCACCCTCTTCCTCCATCTTCTACTTCTGCAGCTACAGTGAGGTTCCAAAGAGGTCCATCTGCCTTTCTAAATCACCATGGCTCCCGAGCTCGCTACAACGCACGTGAGCTGAGAAAATGTACCTCGTTTTGCCTAGAACCAATCTAGTCTTTGTCCAGACACCTGCCTGAGAAAACCTGAGAAATCTCCTGGCAAGAGGGAAGGGTATTATGCGTTGATCAAGCCAAGAGTGGAAATGTTCAGCCCAAAATGTTAGCAGCCTACGGGACCAGACAGACAGGAAGCAGCTTACAAAAAGAGACAGGTGGGGTGCCAGGGGATTGTACAGTGGTAATACAACTGGATCCAGAGGAGAAAAGTCTTCATTTGTGTCCCAGAACCTCCCTGAGCAGGCTGGGCAGCCATGCAAGTGGCTGTGATCCAGGCCAGCTAAGTCAGGGGGTGGATCATGGCATGAGGACCTAGGAGGGCTCTCTCTGTCTCTCTCTGAAGAAATAAATAGACTTTAATCATACATATACACACACGTTTAAAAAAAATTTGACAATACAATCCTTATCAATTTTGTTCATAATACACTGTTTTCTAGTGGGAACACAAGGCATATTAGGTGAGATGCAGTATCTCAGCTTTAGACTCATAGAATTTTTTAGTAGGAAGTAATGGTTTCATCCAGCTTTTCTTTTCTTCTTTTAATATTTATTTATTTTATATTATTATTAATTTTTACTTTGAGGAGAGAAGGAGAGAGAGAGAGAAAGTGAGAGAGCAAACCACCAGATTCGAGACTCAAACTGTGGTCGGCCACGTGGGAGTCCAGCTCCTTAACCACCACACAACCTGCTGCCCCCAATCCAGCTTTTCTTAAATGTCATCCTGTGAAACACAGGACTCCTACATAGGTCATGAACCTTGTTGATGTAAGATTTGTTAATTTACTACAGCGAGGGAGCGTGTACACCAACCGAACCACGGGTGTCTTTGTAAGAGGCTGTGGGAAGGTCTTTTTGTTGGGTTTATGTGAAGGGACTCCATGAAAGGGAGAGTCAGGGAAACAGGAATGAGGTCAGGATCAGCTGTGTCATGAAGCAGGTTTTAAAATGGAGTATGTCAGAAATCTTTGTTCAGCAACTGAGAGGAATGGAGTGGGTCTGGGGATAGCATCGATAAGAAAGAATTAGTCACTCGATGCCCGTAATTTTGCAGCTGTGGGATGGTCTTGGGTAAATTCTGTTTTCTGTTGGCCTGTGCTGGCCTTAGTTATTGGGACCATGGTGTTGGGACCATGACAATCTGCTTATCGGGGCTGACTCTTACTTTTCTCAGATACCACGTGAAGTTAGCAGATATTCTTAGAAGAAAAGGATCAGTCTTGAAGTCAGCCTGAAAAGTCCTTGTAAAGTAATGTGAAACAAACATCTTACTGGGCTTTTCTCCCAACACAACTTTATTTTCAACATACATATGTAAGTCAAAACGTTCAGTGGCTTCTCATGCTCCACTCCAGCCTAGCCCTCCACATCACTAGCCCGACCTCTAGTCCTATGATTCTGCCCCTCTTCTCTCTAATCCGGCCACCCTGGCCTCCTTGTGGCTGCAAAGCACTTGTGTCCCTTTGGTCCCAACCGCTTTTCTCCACCTGCGTGGGTAACCTGCTCCTTTCTCTCCCTCAGGTCTCTGTACAAATGAAACCTTCCAGCAAGTTCTTCCTGCCCACCCGATGCAAAATCTATCCTCCCTCCTGACCCCAGCATTTCTGAACACCTTATCATGGCTTTACTTTTCTTCTTAACACATATCACCATCTAAGTGGCTATACATTTTGTTTTTCCTGTTTGTCGTCTTATTTATTTTTATTTATTTCGTCCAGCTTTATTTATAGACCACAAAGAAGTTTAGGAAGAACATGGGAGGGAGCCCTCTCACTCAAGTCAGTCTGCCCACTGGCCTGGAACTGGGTACCATGGACCGCTAGATGGCGCTGTTCACTAAGACTCTCCGGATTCTTGCCACTTCCTCCCAACTCATCCACCCCAAGCTTTGAAATTGGTGTGCACATTCCCTCGCCGTTGTAAGTCCAGAGGAATGGCTACCACTTCCTGCACCGTCTCTACACTAGCAGGAGCCTAAAGTAGCACAGAACCACTCACCAACTAGTCTAGTCCGTGCCCACCTGGGTTAAGTCTTAGCTTGAGAGCAAAGAATGTTTTTAAGTCGCTCTTTACTTCCATTTGTAAATGCCCCCAAAAGCTGCAGGGTCTCCCCGCCCCCTGCACTTGGCTGTGACCCTCTTGGCGCAAGACTCACTCTCCCCACCCCCAACCTCTTATTCCTTTTATAGGATGAAGCGCAGGTTAAGGGGCCAATTCTATTTCTAGCCTTGAGCCACAGCAGCCTGAGAGGGAACGTGGGATGACAACTTGGGGACCCAGTAGAAGGGACTGAGAGTAAACCATGTCTCCATCATAAACTCTCCAACGTCTCTCAACCTTGATTTATGCGGCTGTGTGATGGGGATTAGAAATCCCGGAACTGGATGGATGTAGTGAATGTTAAACAATAAGATGTATGAGGTTCTGAACCACGCTCGCTCTAAAGCTTTGTTTTTCATCTCCGGGTATTACCTGTAATTATACTGCAAGGCTTCAGTTGGGGTGATTGGCTAACTGCTGAAACCTTGTCTGTACGTTTGGTTGGTCTTAAAATGAACAAAACTCCGAGTGAACCCCTCTACTTTGTCTTGAGTAATAGATCTTAAGTTCAAGATATGTAGGCAATGTACTTGTAGAGGGGCTGGCAGGTGGTGTGGTGGTTAAGGATGCTGGACTCCCACATGGCTGACTGTGGTTTGAGTCCCAGACCAGGTAGCTTGCTTTCTCACTTTCCCTTTCTCTCTCTCTCTCTCTCTCTCTCTCTCTCTCTCTCTCTCCCTCTCTCCCTCTCTCCCTCTCTCCCTCTCTCTCTCTCTCTTTCTCTCTCTCTGTCCCTCTCTGGTCAAATTAAAATAAATAAAAAAATAAAGTTAAATAAAATAATTCTTTAAAAAAATGTACTTGTAGAAAGCTGCTATCTTCTTGCAAAAGCATTAATTGGACAGAGCCTGTGATTTGCCTTGGTGTTTTCGGAGGATTTTTCTGGAAGCAAAAGCATCACAGAAGTGAGGAAAGAATGATGATAAAGACACTAGTTCAGGGCCAACAAACAGGTAGCATGGTAGTTAAGAGTGCTGGACTCCCAGATGGTCAACCGCAGTTCGAGTCCCAGATGTGGCAGCTTGCTTTCTCACTTTCCCTCTCTCTCTGTCTTTCTCTGGTCAAATTTAAAATAATAATAATAAATAAAAAATAAAATAAACAATTCTTTTTTTTTTTTTTTTAAAGGAAGATACTAGTTCGCACTTTAATGTAAGCTATCATTGTCTCGCACTTTTTTTTTTTTTTTTTTTGAGAGGTTTTTCGCTATAGGGCGCGTGCACTCGCCAGACAGACAGAGAGGGACAGAGAGACAGAAAGCGAGAAATCACCCCCCAGGGGGGATGGTCACGCCGCAATCCCTTCTCCTCCATTCTCCTCCCGGGATCTTGGGCACGCACGCACACGCGCCCGGCATGAGATTTAAGCCACCGGGTCCGGGATGCGAACCGCGATCGACTACGTGGGAGTCCAGCGACATAGCCATTACGCTAACTGCTGGTTCCCAATTGTCTCGCACTTTTGAGAGGAACTACACAATTGGGATGTCTGTTGGGTTTTGCTCTCTCCCCTTCTCTTTTTAATGGGTAGATCCAGAAATAATGGTTCCATTTGAGGGGCAAGTTCACATGAGAAGGAGTGCACATTCACGGATCCATGCTACCCCACACGGGCTGTACCTATAATTAGAAATAAAAAGCCCAATCACTTCTGCCGCCCAGCCATATCTCTCGCTGGGGACTTTGTTTTCCAATCACACTGGAGTGTCTCCTTTCCCAGAAATCAGTCTACAGCCCAATTCCTTTTTTATTCTCCTAGAACTCTAGTGCTGACTCCCTGAGCTTTCTACGTCTTGCAACATGTCACCTTTCTCTCCCTCCATCTTCCTTGCCCTTCTTTCTTTATGCTTTCTCCCAGTGCTACCCCTCCTCTTCTCCATTAGGGTTCACCCCTTTCACAGTTGATGTTCTGAGCACTGAAACCTAGCAGAAAAGAAAAAGGGGATTGTTTCCTGTGGCTAGCTTTCATAAAAATAGAATGGATTTTATAAAAAGAAGAGCTTAGGAGTGGTATTTGTTCACCTAGTAGTTACTCTAATTATAGACGGTTGGGTGTCACGGGCAGCCATATTGGGTGACCGAAGGTTGCATCAGACAGGATGTCTCATTTCCCACTTCCCCTGCTAATGCCCAGTGCGTGCCCTAATCAACATTATAAAATTACAGACTGATTGTTACACAAATAGGAAGCCTTCCCATTAGCTAAGTTGTGACCTGCAATTTTATATTACCAAAGCTGTTTCATTCCCAGAGCCAAGCTTTGTTTACTCAGATTTTGCTAACTTACTGCTTCCCCAGAAATAATGGCCATTTTCTGGCAGGTGAAAAGACACAATTAGGAGTTTCCCCTGGAAGAAGACAAGGATGAAATCTTGTTCCCGTTGAGGGAAAGTGTTGTTTCCCGTCATCCACGTCCTGTAGCCTTTGCTGCTGTTGTTCAGCCGTGGAACTGCTGTTGTGAGAAAGTGGAAAGAATAGGATGTCTTAAACTGGACTTTCAAATCAACTGCCCCTTTGCACAGAACCTGGAACTAGCACTGAAGACTCAGCACCTCCGAATTCATTTATAACCTTTTCCTTGGCTCTTTATATGAGCACACTTCTGGGATTTTTCCTTTTCTTCTTTTTCCTTGAGGGTGGAGTTGCTCTCAGTGACTGCTTTTGCTTCTTTCAGAGGTCACAAACTGGCCATCCACAAACCACATCCAGCCAACTGGCCTATTTAGTTTGGCTCACGTGATATTTTTTGGAAGTACTCATTAATTGTCAACTTTTTTTTTCTTAATGTGCTCTAGGGAGCATGCACTCATCAGAGAGAGAGACAGAGAGAAAGTGAGAAATTACCCCCCTCCCCCAAGGGGAATGGCCATGCCACAATCCCTTCTCCTCCATCCTCCTCTCAGGATTCTGGGCGTGCATGCACATGTACCTGGGGTATTTTGCAAGCCGCTAGGTCTGGGACTTGAACCAAGCAGTCAGTCATGTGGGATCTAGACGCCTTCACCACCGTGCTGCCTGGCTGGCCCATAGTTGTCAACATTTTAAAAATTTACATTTAAATAATGATTTACATAAAATACACAGAGATTTTATGTAAGAATACATATTGACATATTGTCTAGAGAAAAATAATATCAGAGGAGGCCTCCCTGGGATGTTATTTCCACATGGGTGGTGGTGGACAAGGGCCATTAACCCAGCAGAAAACACAGAAGGGAGGTCTTTCACAGGAAGGGAGAGCTGGAAGGGTGGCTGGTTTTTGACCACGCCTATTTCTCTAGACCTGAACCTTAATTCCAGAGAGCATTCAGCTCTGCCGCTTCTGCAATATGTCAGAAACTGAACACTTCTTTCCAAATACCTGCCGACAGATGCGTTTCTAAATGCAGCACAACGGACTTCCCCTTTCTTACTCTGAACTCGGCCTGGACTCTTCTCTCTTCTTTCTTGCCACTGCCCCTTCTTCATCAGACACCCTGTTCTGCTGATTAGTCCCTCAAAACCCCACTGAACCATAAGGGAGCCACCAGCCACACGAGCACTTAACGTGCACCTGGTGCAAACAGAGAGATGCGAAAGGGAAAATCACTTAATTTTTAAATATTAGGTCAAAATACCTACATTAACACATTAATACTTTTATATTGATTACCTATAAAACTGATATTTTTTTAAAAAAACTTTTTTGGCTTGCTACAGGGTGTGCCTGCTCCCTGGAGGGAGACAGAGAGAGAGAGAGAAAGTAAGAAATCACCCTCCAGGGGGGATGGCCATGCCATAGTCCCTTTCCCTTCTTGAGACTTTGTACACACACACACACACACACATACACATACACACCTGGCATGATTCTCAAGTAGCTGGTCTGATACCTAACTACACAGCTGGCTATGTGGGATCTAACTGCCCCAACATGCATGCCACTCGCTGGCCTTAAAGTGGTATTATGTTAAAAATATAATGTATTTTAATATGTTGATAAGTTAAGATATTAGGTTACATGAAATATATTTTAATATATTATAAAATGAGGGCCAGCTTAGTAATGCAGCAGTAATACATTGCTCAAGAGATACTGAATGCACATGGCAGACTGTGAGTTCTGTTCCAAAGTCAACATGCTGGCCGGGAAGACTGGTGGGGGTAATCATAGTGTAAGACCCCGTTGAGAATCTTTGTCTTTCTCTCCATGTGTCTCTGTCTCTCGTTCTCATGAAAGAACAAAATTAAAATGAGTTACCAAAACTGACTTGTCCATTTAAAAATGTATTTTTCTTAGGTTTTTGCTATAGGGCACATATGAAAGGGAAAGTGAGAAGTCACCCCCTGGAGGGATAGCCATGCTGCAGTCCCTTCTCCTCCATTCTTCTCTTGGGATTTTGGGCACATATGCACATGCATCTGGCATGATATTTTTTTTCTTTTTTGAGAGAGATTTTTACTATAGGGCATGTGCACTTGCTAGAGAGACAGGAAGTAAGAAATCACTCCTGGGGGGGGGGATAGTCATACCGCAATTCTTTCTCTTCTCAGGATTTTGGGCACATACGCACACGTGTCCAGTATGAGTTTTAAGTCACTGGGTCTGGTACTCGAACCTCAGTCAACTATGTGGGAGTCCAGCAATGTAACCATTACACCACCTACTGGTCCCCCTAGTTTGATTTTTTTTTTTTTTTTTGAGAGTTTTTTGCTATAGGGTACGTGCGCTCGTTGGAAATACAGAGAGAGAAACAGAGAGACAGAAAGTGAGAAATCACCCCTCGGGGAGATGGCCACGCCACCATCTCTTCTCCTCCATTCTTATCTGAAGATCTTGGGCATGCATGCACACGTGCTCAATGTGCATTTAAGCCACCAGGTCCAGGATTCAAATTGCGGTTTATGAGGGAGTCTAGCGACATAACCATTATGCTATCTGTTGGTCCTAACTCCCAGCTTGATTTTTAAGCCACCAGGTCCAGGACTTGAACTGTGGTTGATCATGTGGGAGTCCAGTGCTTTAACTACCACATCACTTGCTGGCCCCCAATTTGTCCATTTCTTCTTCTTCTTTTTTTTTTTTTTTAACCTCTTTTAAAGTGTCTTCTAGAAATTTTCAAATTACATATGGAGTTCACATTTGTGGCTCACATTGTCTTTCTATTGAACAGCACTGCCTCAACCATCCAGTGGATCTGTCCTAACCTCTCTGGCCTTGACACCACCATCTTAACTTGGTCTCTCACATCTCTTCACTCTTAGAATTTCACATTAGTCCTCTAAAGACTTCTAGGCCATTCCCACTTCTAACTTGTGTGTACACCCTGTCCGAGTTTATCTGCCTAAGACACTGCTTTTATCATGAAACACTCCCGCTCAAAAATAAACACCAGCTCCCAACTCTACCCTATAAAGTCCAAACTCTTAATAACAAACTGATAAAAAGCTTCCACTCTAAAACGTTACTGTATACTTTGTGCAGTTCTTCCAACAACCCTGCACCTAGCATGGCAGACTCATTTTCCAAACAGAACAAAAAGGAATGCAGCTTCTGGCTGAGCTGGGATCCGGGAAGGGAAGAACCTTTGATCTGTGAAGTTACAAAGATGACTCAGTTAAAACATCCAAACAGCAGTGCTTTTCATTTAGGATGGTTTGTACAACACCTCACATCAATATTTGTTGATTTATGAGCTGCACTATTTTTTACCCAGTGGAAAGAAAGAATAATAGATATGAGAAAGGAAACTTATATTTGCATCTCAGAAAACCCAAACCAGAAATCCAACCAAAAAAGCTTATGTGAAATAGGGTGCTTTGCTTGTTCATTCTAGGTGTAAAGTTTAAAAATAAATGCATTCAGCTTTATTACAAATTAGGTAAACTTGTATTATACCAACTTGAAATGCTGTAGTATAAAAATACATATCATTTCATCTCTGGCCCAGCCACCTGGTGGCATGGTGGTTAAGGCGGCTGGATTCCACCTGACCAACTGCACGGTTTAAGTGCCAGACACAGCGTTTCGAAAAACACACTGGGCAGTGTACGTGCATGCCTAAAATCTCAAGACACCAAGAGAGAAGAAAATGGCATGTGGCCATTCCCCCTAGGGTTGTTTTCTCACTTCCCTTCTTTGTGTCTCTCCAACAAGCACCCTATAGGAAATTAAAAAAAAAAAAAAAAAAAAAAATATATATATATATATATATATATACATACATACACACACACTCTCTATATATATATAATTTCTCCTCAAAATTTGCAAATATATGAATTAAAAATTTGTCTTGCATTATAGAAAGCCAAAGCTGGCAGAACTCTTTTTTTTTTTCTTTTTTCTTTCTTTCTTTTTTTTTTTTTTTTTTTTTTTTTGAGAGAGAGATTTTTGCTATAGGGCACATGCGCTCACCAGAGAGACAGAGAGAGAAATCACTCCACAACATGGACAGCCACGCTGCAATCCCTTCTCCTCCAGTCTCCTTCCGGGATTTTGGGCACACACACCATAGGCCTGAGTTTCAAGCTGCAGTCTGGGACTGGAAGCACGCTTGGCCATGCGGGAGTCCGGAGACATAACCATTATGCCATCTGCTGGTCCCTGGCAGAGCTCTTTATCCCCAAGCCCGTAGACGGTAAATCAGTATGGCAATATGGCAACATGCACGGTCTTCAGCTTGAGGAAAGAGATCCTCTGGCAGCTTCAACTCCCATGATCTGAGTTTCAAATTGTGCGACTTCAAGGCACTATCCATTTAATAAATTACACCATTCTATACACATTTTCTTTCATTTTTTTCCCGCTACAGATGGGCTAGGTCTTGCCAAATACTGTTTATCAGAGTCATCTTGAAAGCAAATACACATCCTACCATGTATTGTTACTTTAGACAAAGTATTTGGCCAGTTCAGTGCTTCAGTTGCCTCTTCTACAGATTGAGCACAATTGCATTTTCCACCGAGGTCTTTATAAGAATTTAACGAGAGGATATACACAGTTAATAAAGTATTTGACGTGCTGTAAGTTCTCAACCTTAGGGAGGCGGATAAGATGATTTCCTATCCTGTCAAAGCAGCCCGTTTTAGGAACTTTTCTCAAAGCTGCTTGAGGACTCCACGAAGGGTGGGGCTTTAGCGTCTAATGCTCTCGACTAAATACTGCAAGTGCACATGGCAGGGGGTTGGGTGGGGCGGGAGCGAGTGCGTCCGCCTGTCCCCTTTGCGATGGCCCAGACGCAGATGCTGGACAGGCGCCAGCACGACGGGGCCCAGCAGCACTCGCTCTTCCCTTCGCCTTCGCTGGACAGCTCAGGCCATGAAAACACCACCACGTGGCCTGCAGCCTGTGCGTCACGCGCCTTAGACCAATGGCGAGTCTTGTCATGGAACAAGGGGCGGGTGCCCGGCAGGGTGGTTCCTCCCACAGCCGCGGCGGATTGGCCAACTTGGAGTGTACAGGCCCTCCCCGGTCTGGGCTCGTGACCAATAGTAGTCAGCGGCAGGGGCCCCGCCCTGTCAGCTGCTCCGCGCCTCGGGACCCGCTGGAGGGCCGGGAGGGGCGTGGCATAGCAAACACGGGGCGTGGCTAGGGGTGTGGCTGGGCCAGCGTCCCGGCCCGGGCGGGCTGCTGAGGTGGCTGTCGCCGGCTCCGAGCTGCGGCTTCTCGGGTCAAGCCCCCGATGGAAGCAGAGGCCGCGGAAGCCCCCCCGGGCGGGGTCGAGGCGGCGCTTAGCTGCTTTTCTTTCAACCAGGACTGCACGTAAGCCTCGGGGCGAACCCCTGCCAGGAAAGTGGGGGACAGAATGTCATGTGCAAGGGGTGTTGTCCTGTACGCAACTTGTGGCAAGAAAGGCGCGGGCCTGCGCTCTGGAGGGCCTCGGCCCGACGGCCGGTGTTTGCAGCGCACGGGTTGGGGTCTCGTTAGCTACCCTGTCCCGAGCAGTGGCTTCCCCACTGCCGTCCGCGAGGCAGCGGGGCCAGCCCAGGGCGAAAGAAGAGAGTTAGCAACGGGAGTGGGATTGGGAGAGGCTAGGGAATAGGGGACAGAGGGCGGGGGAAGCTGGCCACCAAATTGAGGGTCTCGGAAGAGGACAGTGGCCAAAACAAAGGAAATGGGAGGAATGGAGAAACTTGCAAGTTGACCTAAGACGGTGTAGCTGGGGCCAGGAAGATGGGAGTACAGGAAAAACTTTCCCATTTGTCCTTGAGCATCTCAACGTGGCATCTGGGCAGGGCCTCGGACAAAGAGGCAGCCTATCCCTGTGGCCAGGCCAGCCCTGTCCCAGCCCCAGCCCCAGCGCAAGGCATCGAGCCTGCCTGTTCTGGTTGGAAGAAACTTTCAATTTTTTCTCCCTGTGTTTTCCCCGAGGCAGAATCCCCTTCTCTAGTCCAAAAGCCTTCCTGGGGCCCAGACTGCTTTCTCTCTGAGAAGCAGGAACTCCACCCTATTGCTTTTGAGTGGATTTTTAATGTTTTACTTTGATGTTCACGCTGGGACTTTGGCCAGAGGCCGAGAGTCGCTGAACTGTTTCTGGCATCTCCAAGGTTCTCTCGGTTGCCTTCCCTCTTTTCGTGGAAGTGAGCCCCGGGAACTATATAGAATAATCTCTTTGGAATGTGCACCCCGAGCATCAAACAGGGATGACCACTTCCTAGTTTCCCACTTCCTGCTGTCCCAGTTCTGTTGGGTTCCTTGTTTGGAGCCCACTTCAAGCTTGTGCTTGGGCTGCTGTTGACAGAGTTATGCTAATATGGAAGTCAGTGGTGGTGTTCAGACTGTCGCATACTATAAGCAACCCTGGCTTCCATTCCCTTTGCGTTTCTGTTTAAAAACACCCTGTACTGAACAATATGCCTTTGTTTGGAAAAACCGCATGTGTAATCATGTAATTGAGTAGCTCGACTGCTTGGTTGAGCGGTGACTTTCAGGCTTTTCTTAACCACAACCCACAATAAGTACATCTGACAGCATCACCCAATACACATACAACGTATATTCTATAATATCCACACGATATTATGTGCAATTTCCTTTGCCTTTTTTCTTTTTTTAGTGGTTTGTGACCCACTGAACCATTTTTAGGATCCACTGATGGGGTGAGACCTGTAGATTATAAAAATGATGGTATCACATAAAATTCTGATGTTTTGTAAGACACATTTTGCAAGAGGGTATGACTGTTGAAATGCCTCAATAATGTTTTCCTTCCCAACTGAACACAGGTTAAGGAAGGGAGTGCGTTTGCTTCAAAGTAGTAAATGTTCTGAATTCTGCTTCGTAACATTATTAGATTTGGGGGGGAAATGATGTCAATTTTTACTTATTAAATAATACAGAGTAAGTCCCAGCTTTCTATAGCAATTAGATAAGAATGTTATTTTCAAAACTGTAGGGTGCCTTGAAAGTTAATTTCCTTAGCGCTCATGCTCAGTCTATTTTCTTGGATGAAATCTCTGCTGGGCAGCTAGCTCTATCTTGCCTATAAATAAAAGTTCTTGTCACAGTCAGTTGCTTTGAGCCATGGAGTGTATGACATTGGATTTTAAAATAAGTCTAGCCCCTTACTGAATACATCTGTATGTATCGGTGTTATTTTTTTCCTATAAATTTCTTGAGCATGTGGGCCAAGACAACTAAGTTTTACCAGCCCCCTACATTCATACTTCATGTTTGATGCTGTGCTAGACATTTTGGGTACATTTTAAAATGTGATTAGGGAAGTCTATTTGTCCCAAATGCCATTCGCATGCACAGGGATGAGAATTTTGTTTCTACAGAAAGGCCTTATGAATAAAATAAAATCTAAGTCAGAATTCCTGATTGAGAGTCTCTTGTGGCCATTGATCAGCCATTTAAAACATAATGGGGGGGCAGTCAGCAGGTGGCATAGTGGTTAAGGTGTTGGACTCCCATGTGGTTGACTGTGGCTTGAGCTCTGAACCTAGAGGCTTGAAACTCACACTGGGCATGTGTCCATGAGTGCCCAAGATCCCGGGAGGAGGGTAGAGGAGAAAGGATTGTGGCATGGCCATACCCCTGGGGAATGGGGGTGGTTTCTTGCTTTCTCTTCCTCTGTCTCTCCTGCAAACACACATGCCCTATAGTAAAAAATCTCTCAAAAACAAACCAAAATAAAGAACCCCCAAAACAAAAACATAATGAGACCAGCATGTGGTGTCAAGATGCTGGACTCCCACATGACCAATGATGGTTCCAGTCTCGGACCTGAAGGTTTGCTTTCTCAATTTCTTTCTCTCTCTCTCTCTCTCCCTCTCTCTCTCTCACTTACATGCCCTATAGCAAATTAAGAAATCGTGATGATAATGGGACCAGCAGATGGTGTGATGGTTGCGTTGCTGGACTCCTACATGGTCGATCGTGATTCAAGACCTGTACCCAGTGACTTGGGAGTCATAACAGTCGTGTGTGTGCGTGTGTGTGTGTGTGTGTGTGTGTGCATGCACACGGGCGCTTAAAATCCTGAAACTGGAAGAGAAGGGAATGCAGTGTGGTCATCCCTCTTGGGGGTAGGGGGATGATATCTCGCTTTCTGTCTCTCTGTCTCTCAAGCAAGCACATACACCCTATAGCAAAAATCTCTCTTTAAAAAAGAAATAACAATTATTATTGGACCAGCAGATGACATAATGGTTATGTCACTGGACTCCCATGTGTTGAGCCATGGTTTGAGTCCTGGACCCGGCAGCTTAAAAACAACAACAAAAACAACTCATGTTAGGCACATGTTTGTACATGCCCAAGATCCTGTGGTATGGCCATTCCCCTAGGGGGTGATTTCACTCTTTTTTATATGTCTCTATCTCTCTGGCAAGTGCACATTCTCTATAGCAAAAAATCTCTCTCAAAAACATTTTTTAAATAAAATTAAAATTATTATTATAAATAAAAGAAAATTAATATTTAAAAAACAAAAACAGAATGGTAATCCCTCTGCTGTTTTCTCACGTATAAAATTCTCTCCCAGAAGCAGGGATTATGTTTGAAATTCTTTAAATTGCTAACTCTTCTAGTTACTATTACAAGACTCTAGTTGCAGTATTTTTTCCCCTTACTTGCAAACTTTACAAACTTCAGTTTGCAACTGAACATATCTATATTTACATGAAAAAGTTTATGTGAAGAAAGTTTAAAAACAGGGGACCAGCAGTTGGCGTAATGGCTATGTCGCTGGACTCTCATGTAGTCAACCGCGGTTCAAGTGCCGGAACTGGTGGCTTAAACTCACGCCGGGCTCGTGCGTGTGTGTGCCCAAGATCCCGAGAAGAGAATGGAGGAGAAGGGATTGCGGTGTGGCCACCCCTCTGGGGTATGTTTCTCGCTTTCTGTCCTTTCTCTCTCTGTCTTTCTGACGAACGCACATGCCCTAATAGCAAAAACCTCTCAAAAAATAAAAAAGAAAGTTTAAAAACAGTAGTAACTAGGGAGTATATTTTGAACTTTTAAGGTAGTCTCAGCTTACTTTTCCAAGCCCCAGTTCCAAATGCTTTGCTGCTGCTCTATGTGTGGCTGTTTAGCTGTTGAGAAGGTCGGAAAACTGAGGAACAGAACCAGCCACCTTACTGATTAAAAGTTACCTGTAGTCACCTAACCCTGTGTCCCAAGGAAGAATAAATGTTTGGGTAGAAAAAAAAAAAAATACCAAGGAAAATCATGTGACCTTTTTTTTTTATTTTTAAAAATTATTTTATTTAAATTTATTTACTTATTTATTTTTATTTTTATTTGACCAGAGAGGGACAGAGAGAGAGAGAGAGAGAGAGAGCGAGAAAGCAAGCTGCCAGGTCTAGGACTCAAACCATAGTCAGCCATGTGGGAGTCCAGTGCCTTAACCACCATACCACCTACCAGCCCCGTGACCTTCTTTTTTTTTAAGGTTCGTGAAACAAGAGCCTTGACCCTCCAGGTTCATAGTAGTTAGTTGCTTATTATAGTATGTGCTTCCCTGTGAAGAAAGAATCTTACCGTTGCATGAGTTTGTTTTATTTTGTTTTTGTTCTTTTTAAGAGTTTTTTTTGCTGTAGGGCACGTGTGCTTGCCAAAAGGACAGAGACAGAGAGATAGAAAGCAAGAAATCACCCCCCAGGGAAGAATGGTCATGCCGCAATCCCTTCTCCTCCACTCTCCTCTCAGGATCTTGGGCATTCATGCAAACATGCCCGGCGTGAGTTTAAGCCATCGGGTCTGGGACTCGAACTGCGGTCGACTACATGGGAGTCCAGCGACATAGCCATTATGCTAACTGCTGGTCCATTTATTTAGTTTTTAAGCTTATTGATTTCATCTATGAGCAAGAAAGACAGACAGGGACATAGAGAGCATCCCCCAGGGGGTCTCGACATTGTACCCACCCCCACCCCCACCCCCAGCCAGCCCAAGGGCAGGGATGCACATGTGCCCAGTGTGCTCACGGAGGTCTCCAGATGCAAACCTGCAGCCTTCCCATGTGGGTCACTGGGCATTGCCCTTTACTCCTGTGCCGTCAGGCTCCCACGTGCTTGCTTTAAATGAGAAAGTTGGTCTAAACCACTCTCAGGTCCATTTCAGCTCTGACATTCCATGTTCCCAGAGAGCAAGTGTTCAGAGGCAGCTTGCTGCTCCTGCCTGTGCTCTGTGTGAGGTTCTGTCATCACTGAGGTGTTGAGGGCAAAGCAGGAGCGAGCTGGGTGGAGAGTCCCAGCTGATGACCAAAGCTGACTCTTAGCTTTTATCACAAGGCCAAGGAAAACTTATACCTTGCCTTTCCCTTTTGGTTGAAAGGTGCAAAAGGGAAAAAAACAGATTTTTTTTTGGTGGGGGTGGCAACATGGTCCCAGATAAGTATTTAGTCTTTGTATTATTTGCTGGTTTTGATGGTAACTCTGTGGAACACAGACTAAAGTGGAATTTCCCACCCCTAGCTGCTTCTTATGGTACTTGAACTTAAAACAGTAACCCAATAAACTCTCCAGTTGTGTTTGATTTTGTTTATTATTTTTAAATTTTGCTTTAGGGCATGTGCACTCATGGGGTGGAGCAAGGGGCAGGGGGAAAGCAAGTTGCCAGGTCTGGGACTTGAACTGCAGCCGTCCAAGTGGGAGTTCAGTGCTTTAACCATCATGACACTTGCTAGCCCTATATTTATTTTTTTAAAGGGAATAAAAGGTCATCAAACAAAGAAAACATAATTTACCTCTAAGGAAGTGCCTCTCAAACAATACAAAAACCTCTAGTTATGTTAGAGATAGAACTATTATGAATATTCTTTTTTGAAAAATTTATTTCTTGAGAGAGAAACAAAGTGAGTGAGACAGACAGGCACCCCCGACAAGCTCTCCATGCCACAATCCATCCACCAGCCCCGATTACAGACCCTTAGTATGCTCCGGGAGGTCCCAGGACTCAAACCTAGGACCTTCTCATGGGGGTCTAGTTGCATTACCATTGACCCTATTCTGAATATTCTTAAATGTTCCATTTTTCCTATGTCTTCGCAGCTCGGAAAACACGTAGATCTGACATTTTATTTACTGACAGGCCACGCAGTTTCCTAGCCATTTTGCTTTTCTTGTTTTAGTTGCCTTTGACCTTTTTTCTTTTATTGTACCTGCCCGCCTGACAAGACCTGCTTCACTATTTAGAAGGTTATCAAGGATCTAACCTCCTAGAGATGTATGCTTGCAGACCTGGTGAGGCTAAGGAGAAAGACATGTCCATTTCAGGCTGATCTGGGAACGGGATACAGTACCTGTCATCATTCCTGTGCTGTCACTGTCTTCACAGATCCCTAGCAATTGGAACCAAATCTGGTTATAAGCTGTTCTCGCTGAGCTCGGTGGAACAACTGGACCAAGTTCACGGAAGCAGTAAGTATGTGTGAGAGATCCCGGAAACATCAGCTCCTCCCTCAAGACTTTAATCTGCCATGCTACCAAGCTTTCTGTTGTTCCCTCCTTTAACCATCAATCTTAAAGAGGCAGTATTTTTTATATTTAAATATACATAATTGCCTCCACCTGCCTAAAAACCACAGTAAAGCTCTTAAGAAGATTTGGCAAGAGCATAAGTAACATTAAGAAATCCTTGGGACCAGCAGATGGCGTAATGGTTACATTGCTAGACTCCCAAGTAGTTGACCATGGTTCGAGTCCCGGACCTACGGTTTCAAACTCATGTTGGGCGTGTGTGCATGCGTGCCCAAAATCCTGAGAGGATAGTGGAAGAAAAGGGATTGTAGTGTGGCCATCCGCCCTGGGGAGTGATTTCTCACTTTCTGTCTCTCCAGTGAACTCATGTGCCCTATAGCAAAAAATCTCTCTAAAAAAGAAAAGAAAGAAATCCTCATGGGGCCAGCAGGTGACATGGAGGTTAAGGTGCTAGACCCAACATGGCTGACTGTGTGGTTCAAGTCCTGGATCTGATGGCTTGAAAAACATGCTGGCAGGGACCAGCAGTTAGCGTAATGGCTATGTCGCTGGACTCCCATGTAGTCGACCGCGGTTCAAGTCCCGGACCCGGCGGCTTAAACTCACGCCAGGCGCGTGTGCGTGCGTGCCCAAGATCCCGAGAGGAGAATGGAGGAGAAGGGATTGCGGCGTGGCCATCCCCCCCTGGGGGGTGATTTCCTGCTTTCTATCTCTCTGTCTCTCTCTGTCTGTCTGGCGAGCGCACGTGCCCTATAGCAAAAACCTCTCCAAAAAAAAAAAAAAAAAAAAATGCTGGCATGTGTGTGCATGCCCAAAATCCTAAGAGGAGAATGGAGGAGAAGGGATTGCAGCATGGCCATCCCCTGGGGATGATTGCTCACTTTCCCTCTGTCTTTCTGGTAAATGCATGTGCCCTGTAGCAAAACAAGAAAGGAAGGAAGGAAAGAAGGGAGGAAGAAAGGAAGGAAGGAAGGAAGGAAGGAAGGAAGGAAGGAAGGAAGGAAGAATAAAAGAAAAGAAGAAGAAAACCTCACAGTAATAGTTTATGCCTTAATAATAGTGAAAAAAATACAACCTTTCTTGGAAAGAAAGTGGTTTGGTAATTAAGAATTCGGGGTCCTAATTTATTTGTAAATTGTTCTTGTCATGATACCTGTCCCGCTCTATTCCCTATGGGACTCACCCAGGCACGAGAAAGGCATGCATGCATGTGAAAAGAATGTTCTCAGAAAGACACCGAGGCCTCAACCTGGAGGCTTCCTAATTTACCTTCTTCTGAGCACACGGGTACTCTCCTGGTCATAATACCCATGTCCAGATTGTGTTCAACAGGAAGGAGATTCCAGAGCACAGCCAGATGGGGAAGGGACTGTCGTAGAAGAATGATTCAGTGACACTAAAGTCTAGTCAGGGAGACTTCAACCGGTCCATAGCAACTGATGCAGGGACTGTACAGTAGGGTAGAGAAACTGGGGTCAACTCTGAGTCAGCATGGGACAGTGGGGGGTTGTGGCCAAGGAACATTGTGACTAGAGAGACCTAACAGGACTTCTGCTGAAGGTAGGCCAGGGTGACCAGAAGTCAGTCAGCATGAGGTTGTAGAATCTGATTAGATATCGAGGGTGACCGATACTGAGGATGGGGGCCCTGGCTAAATTGACTTAGCGGGATTCATCTGCTAAAACTGAATTTTACAGAGAAGTACCCAGGTAGGCCTAGGAGAAGGTTCAGAAGTCTGACTAAGGTTAGGCCAAGCAAGGAATCTTTGTCTGGGAGTACAGAGCTAAGTGTTATCATCCCCTCCAGAGTGGTACCCCACCTAGCAGGACAAGAAGACTTCTAAAAACAGAGGCTCCCAACTAAATAGCCACTCCTTTGAAATTTCTCTCAGGGAAAAGGTAGATTGAGATAGTTGAAAGTTTCACCAGTGTATTTTAAAAGCAAATGAGTGGAGCACTAGGGCCTCCAGGGGCAATTCGACCATACAGACAGTGTCAGAGATAGCTCTGGAGATCCTGACTGTGTGTTCTAGCCACTGGCTTTTCTTATGTTAGATACTTAGAAAGACTTAAGCTGTCCTGTGGCCAAAGAGTTAAGGGAGCTGGATCCCATATGGCCAACCACAGTTCTCACCCTGGCCACAGAGGCTTAAAAAACATGTTGGGCACACGTGCATGTGTGTCCAAAGTCCCAATAGCATAGAGAGATGGAGAAGAAGGGATTGTGGCATGACTACACCCCACTGGGGGGTACTTTATTTCTCTCTCTGTCTCTGGTGAGTGCACTCACCCTTTGAAAATATATGTGAATGAATGAATGAATGAATGAATGAAAAGACTGTAAGTGCTGCCCTGCGAGATGGTTGGGAGGCAGCTGGATTGTCTTACATGCATGCTAAGGGACAGCGCCCAGACAGCCATGGACGGTCCCCAGCTGGCGTGAACTGTACCCGGCGTCCCGGACACTGAACTGCCCTCGCAGCGAGCTGCCGTGTAACTCTGCTGCCTTGTCTCCAGATGAAATCCCGGACGTGTACATTGTGGAGCGCCTCTTCTCCAGCAGCCTGGTGGTGGTGGTCAGCCACGCAAAACCACGGCAGATGAATGTCTACCACTTCAAGAAAGGCACAGAGATCTGTAATTACAGCTACTCCAGCAACATCCTGTCCATAAGGCTGAACCGGCAAGTGAGTGGGAGAGAGTCCTCAGGGTTTCTTTCTTTTCCTTTTTTTTTTTTTTTTTGGGAGAGGTTTTTGCTATAGGGCGCGTGCGCTCGCCAGACAGACAGAGAGAGACATAGAGACAGAAAGCGAGAAATCACCCCCCAGGGGGGATGGTCACGCCGCAATCCCTTCTCCTCCATTCTCCTCTCGGGATCTTGGGCACGCACGCACACGCGCCCGGCGTGAGTTGTAAGCCACCGGGTCCGAGACGCGAACCGCGGTCGACTACGTGGGAGTCCAGCGACATAGCCATTACGCTAACTGCTGGTTCCCTCCTTTTTTTTTTTTTTTTAGAGGTAATTTTGCTATAGGGCACATGCACTCACCGGAGGGACAGAGAGACAGAAAGTGAGAAGTCACCCCCTAAGGGGGATGGCCACACTGCAATCCCTTTTCCTCCATTCTCCTCTCAGAATCTTGGGCATATATGCATATGCACACCTGGTATGAGTTTCAAGCCACCGGGTCTGGGACTCGAACCACAGTCGACCACGTGGGAGTCCAACAACGTAACCATTATGCCATCTGCTGGTCCCAAGACTCCTCAGGGTTTCAAGGCTTCCACTCATTGGGGCTGAAGAAAAGATGATCATCTTTAAAGATGAATGTCTTTCAAATAAGCATCAGATTCTAAAGCGGATTTTAACACTCAGGCTATTGTACAGTCTCCTCCACGTGGAGTCGCTTTCTGGGTCCCCCCTGGTCCTTCCAGCTCGTGTTCTCTCTTGAACAATCTCTGCAGACTGGTTGGGTTCACCATCTCCCCCTGGGTCGGACTCTGGCTCAGGGTCACCCAGTGAGCAACTGCAGGGGCACCTTGAACCAGAGGAAAGCCTCATCTGGTCCCAGCTCGAGGTCACGGCATTCATCGCAGACGGTGGTTGTGACTGAGAACCAGGCACCCAGGACAAAATGTGACCGTTCTGAAGCCAGTCTCCCGGCATCGACTTCCTTCAGGCTGGCTCATCTGTCTCCTGGTTTTCTTTTTCTCTGCTAACCCTTGAAGGTCTTCTCTTGTAATGTTTTCTTTGTTGAAGGAAAAAAATATTCTTATCGTAAATATGCAGTATATCCTTGTTTATGATATAAATTCCTATTTCATAAGTGTTTGGGGTATGAGCAGACTCCCCCTGGCATTACTGACTTCTGTATCCTGTGAGAACAGGACCAGGTAGAAAGGTGCTCCTATTAATAGATATCCCTTTCCAAATGACTACTGGATACATAATAGTGGCCACACAGATCTTTCAATTAAGTGTTCCCAGAGAGGTCGAGGTGGTTGAATTCATTGGGACAACACTTTCTTGTTTCTTTGTATCTAAACTACTAACTGCTGACTAATTTTTTTTTTTAAATAAGAGAGAGTACTTGCTTGAGTTTCTGAGAATGAAGATTGTTGCTTTGAGTGGAACAGCTATTCTGATTGGTATCCACTTATGTCTGCAGAAAGCAGTACAGTAAAAAGGAGCCTGAGAAACAGATGTGGGTCCGTAAGTGAGGCACAGCAGGAGTGAGGAGGAACAGTCACCCAGGTTCCTGGCAGCAGAAGGAAAGGCAGTTTGAGCTTTCTGCTCGAAGAGTTTAAAGAGAAACTCTTGGCTCTAGTGCTGTCTCTGAAATCTTCCCATAGCATGTTAAGTTTCATTGCAGAGATTTTTATCGTTGTCTATAGAAATAGCCAGTCTGTGAAAGTTAAATGTCATTTTTGGCAACCCAGTTATCTGTTTAAGATCATTTAGGCATGGGACCAGCAGTTAGCGTAATAGTTATGTCGCTGGACTCTCGTGTAGTCACCTGCGGTTCAAGTCCCAGACCCGGTGGCTGAAACTCACACTGGACGCATGTGCGTGTGTGCCCAAGATCCCAAGAAGAGAATGGAGGAGAAGGGATTGCAACGTGGCCATGCCCCCTGGGGGGTGATTTCTCGCTTTCTGTCTCTCTGTCTTTCTGGCAAGCGCATGTGCCCTATAGCAAAAAAACCTCTCCCAAAAAAAAGATTGTTTAGGCAAATGTTCTGTAAAGATCAGAACCTTCAAATAGCAGCCCTCATATTTACTTGTGTAATTTCTTTCTGGTATTTTCATCAGCAAATGGAGCAAAGAAGAATTATTATGCCTTTAGGTACGAGCCCTCCCTCCATAGCACTTACTGAGGTTAAGGCTGTTGTCTGCCATCTTTTAAGAACTCAAAGCACCTAGAACTACCTAGTTACTCCAGGCAAAAGTAACTGGAACCAGATCTAAGAGTTCTCCCTTCCCATGGCATCTTTTCTCCTAAGAAAGTTACTCAAGACAGTTCTGGAAAGTATTTGGGGTTGCTTTTTATTTAAACTTTAAGTTTGGGACTTAACTTATGGTTTAAACCACTCAACTCCAATGACCTTCCTTGCCAGGCAGGGGTTCCGTGGTGCCCTGCAGAGCCATTCCCTTGGAAGGGGTGCAGACACGGACAGGAGCACCCGGTCCTCTTCCATAGAAGTCAGCCCACTGTGCCATCAGGTCTTCAGACAATGCCATTATTTTATTTTTTTTTTTTTTAGAATTATTTTTTATTTAATTTGATTCATCATTATTATTTTTTAAATTTGACCAGAGAGAGAGGGGGAAAGAAAGAAAGAAAGCCACCTGATCCAGGACCTGAACCCTGGTCAGCAATGTGAAAGTCCAGCACTCGAACCACCATGCCACCTGCTAGCCCTAGTGCAGTTCTTTTTTTTTTTTTTTAAAAAAAAAGGAAAAAAATTTAAAAATTGTATTAGGAATTACAAGGAAAAAAATCCCTATTTTACATATTTCCCTGTATAGATATAGGAAAAGGAATATTTCATTTTTAGTTGATGTTCATTCTCTTATATTTAATCAGGGGAATATACTTTATGAAGTAAGGACCATAAACTGGATGTATTTGGATAGGTGAACTTTTTTTTATTTTTTTCTTTTTTGGAGAGGTTTTTGCTATAGGGCATGTGTGCTCGCCAGACAGACAGACAGAGACATAGAGACAGAAAGCGAGAAATCACCTCCCAGGGGGGATGGCCATGCCACAATCCCTTCTTCTCCATTCTCCTCTCGGGATCTTGGGCACACACGCACACGCGCCCAGCGTGAGTTTTAAGCCACCGGGTCCGGGACGCGAACCGCGGTCGACTACATGGGAGTCCAGCAACATAGCTATTACGCTAACTGCTGGTTCCCTGGATAGGTAAACTCTTGTAGCTCTTGGACCGGCTGCTGTGAGAAGCTCGTCATCCCAATGGAGGCTGGTTTGATTGAAACCTCTGAGGCTAGATTTATCCTGCTCAAGGGTAGATGCTGTAAATCTTTTTTTTAAAGTAATAAAAGGAGTTACTACTGGCAAAACCCAGAAAAGGAGATGAAAGTCAAAGTGACAGGGAATGAGCAACATTGAAGGCCAGACCTCAGTTCTGCTGAGAGACTGAAAACTGATTGCTAGGGAAGCAATTACCGGGCCTGTGCTCATCTCCCAAGCATGCTCTCACATGAACTAGACCGAGTGGCTCCTCGTTCCCTGCCCGTGGTTTCTGTCTGTTTCACTCCCTCTTTATCCCGTCTGCAGCCAGCGTGGGGGTGACCTGAAATTCAGCTGAGTGGGCCTCAGAGCAGATGGCGCTGTTAGAGCTGGTGGGAAAAGATGCAGCTCAGATCAGAGAAGGATGCTATTCCTGCAGGAGGCATATGTCAGGGGACTTGCTATCCTGGGGACTGGGTGTGGAGCTGGAAAGGGACCTGAGGACATCTGAAACCTCAGAACATAAACAAGCAGAGCCTAATCTAGTCCAAAGCATGGAACGTGCTGGCGGAAAGATCCACCGAGCAGGTAAATCAGAATAAATGGTTCATGGAGAAACACTAATTAAAAAAAAGAAAATTAGAGGGTATGTGCATTCACTAGAGATGGAGAGAAAGAGGCGGGGAGAAAGCTCCCCCAGAGGGACATGGTCATGCCACAATCCCTTCTCCTCTATTTCTCCATCATCTCGGGATTTAGAGCACACACATGTGCCCAACATATTTGTCAAGTCTCCAGGGCCAGGATTTGAACCGTGCTGTTGGCCATGTGGGCTCCAGTGCCCTTAACCACCAGGACATGGGGCCAGCCTGGGGAAACACCATTACTTGTGTCCAATTTTAAACCTTTTTTTTTTTTTTTTTTAACCCTTTAGCATCTAATCACAAGGCATAGGCCACAGATCTGTAATTAAAATTGAGGAAGGTATTTAAGTCTTGCTTTTCTGTTTGATTAAAGTTGATGGTCGTGAGACCAGCAGATAGCATAATGCTTACGTCACTAGACGACTGAATGGTCGACTGCAGTTCGAGTCCTGGACCCAGTGGCTTTAAAATTCATTCTGGGGGTGTGTGGATGCATGCCCCAAATCCCGAGAAGAGAGTGGAAGAGAAGGGACTGGGCATGGCCATCTCTCCCTGGGGAGTGATTTCTCGCTTTCTGTCTCTCTCTGTCTCTCCAGTGAGCACAGGCACTCTATGGCAAAAATCTCTCTAAAATTAAAAAAAAAAAAAAAGCCTCTGATCTTTATCTCTCAGAGCCAGAGGAATCTTACCAGGGAAACCGTAGGGCAGGGTTTTCCCATCAGGGGAGCCCGCCGGTTCTTTGTATCGTTCTTAGGTACCTTCCCTCCATCTAGTTTCTGGAATAAAGGGCTGTAAAGGGCTGGCCTGAGCGCAGTGGTTCTCTTTTTTTTAGTTTTTTTTTTTGGAGAGGTTTTCACTATAGGGCGTGTGCGCTCGCCAGACAGACAGAGACATAGAGACAGAAAGCGAGAAATCACCCCCCAGGGGGGATGGTCACGCCGCAATCCCTTCTCCTCCATTCTCCTCTCGGGATCCTGGGCACGCACGCACACATGCCCGGCGTGAGTTTTAAGCCACTGGATCCGGGATGCGAACCACGGTCGACTACGTGGGAGTCCAGCGACATAGCCATTACACTAACTGCTGGTTCCCAGCGCAGTGGTTCTCAAACCATGGTGTGCATCCTACACTCTGGGGGTGCTTGTTCAAACCCCCCAAGCCAGAATCTCTGGAAGGAGAGGCAGGGCTTGCTCCGGAGGTGATCCTGAGGAGCACAGGCCCAGGGCCTAGGGTGGACGGCAGCTGCTCCATTGCCAACGACCGCCTCTGCAGCACCCACAGCTGCACGTGCTCTGGGCTGCGCATTGTTATTCCTTTAAACACTCAGTGCATTAACCCAGTGACCTGTTTTCACTTAACGGAGAACACTGCCATTGGGAGACGGCTTTGAACCTGACAAGCTTTCATATGAAGTGGAAGGAAGGGTCTGACAGCTCTGGGGAGGGAGGGCATGGAGAGATGAGGCTGTGCCCAGGGGAGCTGCGGGCAGACAGGGGCTCTGGGAGCGGCGGGGCATCCCCAGGAGGTGAAGGGCTTCTCCGGGGCTCTTAACAGGGCTACAGAGAGCGGTGTTGGAGTGGGTTAGAGCCAGCCATTAGGTGGAGGTGGTGAAACATGAGATTTGGTGATGCCGACAGGGCAAAGAGAACCCACATCTGTACGAGAGGGATAAAGCACTGAAGGGGATCCTGACAGATAGGAAGGGAACTAAAGACCTTACCTGAAACTGCTGTAATGGCCAGGAGAGGCCGATCAGAAAAGTGTTCAGGAATCTCATTCTAAAAGGAAAGTATTAGAGGGACCAGCAGTTAGCGTAATGGCTATGTCGCTGGACTCCCACGTAGTTGACTGCGGTTCGAGTCCCGGACCCGGTGGCTTAAACTCACACCGGGCGCGTGTGCATGCATGCCCAAGATCCCGAGAGTAGAATGGAGGAGAAGTGATTGCAGCATGGCCATCCCCCCTGGGGGGTGATTTCCTGCTTTTTGTCTCTCTGTCTCTCTCTGTCTGTCTGGCGAGCGCACGCGCCCTATAGCAAAAACCTCTCCAAAAAAAAAAAAAAAAAAAAAAGGAAAGTATTAGAAAGAAAGGAAAAGGGGGGAAAAGAAAAATCAGTTTCTAAATAATGTCTTGGGACCAACAAGTGGCATAATGGTTATGTTGCTGGACTCCCATGCAGTTGACTGTGGTTCAAGTCCTGGACCCAGGGCCTTAAAACTCATGCCAGGTACATGTGCGTGTGTGCCCAAGATCCCAAGAGGAGAATGGTGGAGAAAGGATTGTGGTGTGGCCATCCCCCCCAGGGCATGATTTCTGGCTTTCTGTCTCTCTCTTTCTCTCAATCTCTCTCTGTCTCTCCAGCGAATGTACATGCTCTAGCAAAAATCTCTCTCTCAAAAAAAATTTCTTAAGATCTTGCATCCCCCAAACTGTCTTTCTTAGCCTTAGCATCGAGTTAGGACTCAGGAAAGGGGTGATTTGGGTTTGTCAATACCTTTTCAAGAAGTCGGTCTTGAGGGAACCAGCAGTTAGCGTAATGGCTATGTCACTGGACTCCCATGTAGTTGACCGCGGTTCGCATCCCAGACCCAGTGGCTTAGAACTCACACCAGGTGCGTGTGCGTGCATGCCCAAGATCCTGAAAGGAGAATGGAGGAGAAGGGATTGTGGCGTGACCATCCCCCCTGGGGGGTGATTTCTCGCTTTCTGTCTCTATGTCTCTCTCTGTCTGGTGAGCGCACGCGCCCTATAGTGAAAACCTCTCAAAAAAAAAAAAAAGAAGTCGGTCTGGTAAGCTGACGAGTCTGTGTGATTTACAGAGGCTGCTGGTCTGCCTGGAGGAATCCATTTATATTCACAACATTAAAGACATGAAGCTGTTGAAGACCCTCCTGGATATTCCTCCAAATCCAACAGGTGAGCCTGCAAATCAGAGCAGACACCCCTCCAGATCTCCCATCCATGTGCTCCTTTCCCAAGCCGCATCTCCACCTGGATTAAAAACCCGAAGCAGTGTTTCTGCCGTAGGTATCTCAGTGGTGTTTACCTTCAAGGTCTGTTTTATTTTTTTTATAAAGAATTATTTTATTTAACTTTATTTATTTACTTATTTTAATTTCACCAGAGGGACAGAACGAGCGAGAGAGAGAAAGCGAGAAAGTAAGCTGCCAGGTCCAGGACTCGAACCACAGCCAACCTTGTGGGCATCCAGCACCCTTAACCTCCATGGCACCTGCTGGCCCCCAGGTCTGTTTTAATGCTGGCAGATAGAAATTACATTCAGCCATGTGTCCTGCGAGCCGGCTGAGTGGCTTTCATTAAGGCCTAACGGAAACATCTTTCACCGGGGACCTGTGTCAGCAACCGTGTGGAGGCCTTTCAGGCAAATGTGTGGGAGAGTGTGTGCCTCTGAGGTCGAAAGATGTTTACCCCAGATTCTTTCCTGCGGTTGCCCAGGATGGAGTAGGTGTATTAGTTACAAGCAGGTTTTGACTTGGTGTGTCTGCGTGGTGAGGAGAAAGAACCTGACCGGGAAAGAACATGTTTTATTACGTTACAAAGAAATCTCTCTACTCGGATGGTTTGCCAGTGTGATGATCTTTAGCAAGCACTTGAGATTTGACACTGTTTAATACATTTCTGGCATTTCACGGTGGGTGTAGTCTGGGGTCGTTAGCTTGAAATAACAGAGGACAATGTCTAGTGAATTAAATGAGCTGGACATGCATGTGAAGTCCTTCACTGGGGTGGGTGGGGAGTCACCTCGCTAGAGCCATTTCTCTATCTCATGATTCAAGTTAATATTTGGGAAGTGTATTTTGATTTAGTATCATTAAATGACTGCTTTCTTTTTCTTTTTTTCTTTCTTTATTTTTTTTTTTTTTTTTTTTTTGAGAGGTTTTTGCATACGCTCGCCAGAAATTGAGAGAGAGACAGAGACAGAAAGTGAGAAATCACCCCCCAGGGGTGATGGCCACACCACAATCCCTTCTCCTCCATTCTCCTCTCGGGATCTTGGGCACGCACGCACACGCGCCCAGCGTGAGTTTAAGCCACCGGGTCTGGGACGTGAACCACGGTCTACTACGTGGGAGTCCAGCGACATAGCCATTACACTAACTGCCGGTCCCAGACGACTGCTTTCGCTCTCATTTACTATAGTTTCCTACTTTGATTTTCACTGAATTTCAAGGTCTGTGTGCCCCCAACCTTCAGTGACTTAGACTTTTTGAGCTTGGTTTCCTTTATCTGTAGAATGGGATGATGACACCCATTTCACAGGATCAGCTGGGAATTAAACAAGGTAATGCTGGTGAACACGACCCCCACAGGGCCCGCTGTGCAGTAGAGACTTCCTGTGCGTCGTTTTCTCGTCCTCTCCGCTATATGGCTGGCCCCTCGCTGTTGATCTCAGCTTTAACGTTTCAGCTACTGAGGCCATCATGAAGTTCTGTGGGACAGTGACTTTGAACCGCACTTCGCAAAGTGGAAGATAGGAAATGAAGGGGCTGTGGTCAGACTTCCATTCTAGGAATGAGCGATTGAAATCGTCTGGGAGAGTATTTATTGCAGGCGTTCTGTGTGCCCAGCACCAGGACAGGCACTGTCAGGGATGGCTATTGTGACCACGCACTCAGAGGGAACCCCAGCTTGGGCAGGCGCTAGTTCCCTGAGGCCATCGGTCCCTCAAGGCGGGCACTCTGGCAACCTTTGGCAGGGCGCGGATCAGGGTTGAAGGGAGGATGTGCCCTTCTGATGTGTAGAATGTGCCCTGAGAGGTGTCAAATCAGCCCCCAGAAGGGGCGGCCTGTATGGGCTTGATGGATCAGGGGTGGGGTGGTCCACCAGCAGCAGAAAGCTAACTGTTGCCTGTGGTTCTCGGCTTTGGAAAGAGGGTGCTGGGTGCAGTCACCACAGGGTGAGTGGGTTGGTGCGGGCGCTGCTTTGCTCACGGCCTGCAGGCAGGAGGACAGGGCTGCATCTGGGTCAGGACCGGGCATGCTCCCTTGGGGGGAAGGGGAGTTTCCCTCCACTTACTCTTTTTTCTTTTCTTTTTTTTTTTTCTTTTTTTTTTTTTTTTCTTTTTTTTGGAGAGGTTTTTGCTATAGGGCGCATGCGCTCGCCAGACAGACAGAGAGAGACAGAGAGATAGAAAGCGAGAAATCACCCCCCAGAGGGGATGGCCACGCCGCAATCCCTTCTCCTCCATTCTCCTGTCGGGATCTTGGGCACGCACGCACACGCGCCCGGCGTGAGTTTAAGCCGCCGGGTCCGGGACTCGAACCGCGGTCGACTACGTGGGAGTCCAGTGACATAGCCATTACACTAACTGCTGGTCCCACACTTACTCTTATCTTTTAGCAAATAGTGTTGTTTTTCTTCAGTGCAGAAAACTCAGTGCTTGCTTTACTTTTTGCAGGGAGAAAATAGGTTTAATAAATAGCCAGGCTATTTATGTTTTATGTTAGATAAAATGTGTATCATTTGTAAAGGAAATACTTTTTATCTCAAAAAAAAAAAAAAAAAATCAGAAACAGGGCAGGCTCCATGGCTCAGCAGTAATGCACTGTTTAAGAGAAGCTGGAACCCCATGGCGACCACAGTTCAGCTCCCCAGCCAGGTCCGCCTGAAGTGCTCTGGAAGCGGGCGTGAATGAACGTTAGATCTGACAGCCTGGAGAAAGGACTGCGGTGTGACTAGACCCAGTGGAAGGTCTCCCCAACCCCTGTCTCTTTCTCTCTCTTTCTCATGTGTACATGTTCTACCTTGAGCAAATAATTTTTTAAAATGAGAAATAAATGTTATAAAAGAAAACAGAAGGTAGGTTAAGCTTTTCCTTTTGAAAGACCAGGGACAGGTTGACCAAAATGTATCTTTTTAGATCTTTGATGCTCTTTGGAGAGATACCTAAAGACCTCCTGAAATCCTCAGTTTTCTAGTTATCACCTCCGTTTCTGCTGAGTTCCCTTTCTACTTCATAGTAAGTGCAGATGACCATTTTAGCCCGTGAGTTGCTGGGGGCAGGGGGGAGAGTAGCTGAGATGTGCTGGTGAGCAATGGGTGGTCAGCTAGGCCCACTCACCAGCCCCGCTGCGTCCTTACGGGCAGCACCACCCAGGGCAAAGCTGTGCTTCAGGCCTAGCCTCAGTGGCACTTGTGGTGGGGTGCTTTTATATGATGCTAGAGCCACATGGGAGACCTGGGGTTTGATCCAGGTCAACCTGAATATGCTGGGCACATGCATGATTGGCTGACTGAAAGCTGGGGAGGACTGCAGCAAGCAAACCCTACTGGGGGGGTGGTCCCTGTCTCTTTCTTTTTCTCTTGCTTGGTCATTCACTAAATCCCTCAATCTTTCTCATGAAAGAAAGAAACTTTTAAAAAGTTATGCTTTAGTGACACAAACATTTTTTAAAATCTTTTTTTTAAAAAAATGACTTCATTTTATTTATTATTATTATTATTATTATTATTATTATTTTGGAGAGGCTTTTGCTATAAGGCGTGTACACTCGCCAGAAAGATAGAGAGAGATTGAGAGTCAGAAAGCGAGAAATCACCCCCCAGGGGGGATGATTTCACACCGCAATCCCTTCTCCTCCATTCTCCTCTCGGGATCTCGGGCACGTAGGCACACGTGGCCAGTGTGAGTTTAAGCCACTGGGTCCAGGACTCAGACCGTAGTCAACTACATGAGAGTCCAGCGACACAGCCATTATGCCAACTGCTGGTCCCTATTATTATTGTTTAATTTGTTACAGGGCACACACGCTCACCAGATAGAGCAAGGGAGAAAGCAAGCCATGAGGTCTGGGACTCAAACCATCATAGTCAGCCATGTGAGAGTTTAGCACCTTAACTACAATACCACCTGCTGGCCCAATATGACCTTTTTTTTTTTTTTTTTTTAGAGAGAGGTTTTACCCTTAGGGTGTGTGCACTTGCTAGAGAGAGACAGAGATGGAGACAGTGAGAGAGAAATTGAGAAATCACTCCCCAGGGAAGATGGCGATGTTGCAATCTCTTCTCCATTCTCTTCTTGGAATCTTGGGCATGCATGCACACGCACCCAGCGTGATTTTTGAAGCCACCGGGTCTGGGATTCGAACCGTGGTCACCCATGTAGGAGTCCAGCGCCTTAGTCGCCATGCTACCTACTGGCCCAATTTGACCAGTTTCTTATTCAAGAAACTTTGGTGCCCTCTGAACTCTCAAAACCATGACCATAGCTCTCAGAGGCCAAGAGTCTTCTAATTTGTCCTCATTCTCTAGTTCTATTATCTGAACAAAATCTTAAGATGAAAAAATACATCTCAATTCTATAAATCCTTTCTGGGTACACAGGGAAGACAGAGTCACTTGTCTAATTGTCTTGTGCCCACAGATTCTGAGTGTGTTTCGACCTAGTAAACTGCCAATAAATGAGATATTTAGAGTTTGGTGGTTGCTTTGTGCCCAGCGTCTAGTGAGGCTGTAAATTTCCTTCCTCTGTTAGTGTTTGTGTCACACCACTCCTGTCGTGGTGAAGATTACAGACTGTTTCCTCTGAAGAGTTTGGCCAGACAGGGCTCAAGTTAATTTCCTGCCAGCACAGCAGTCCGTGCTTCGAGCAGGCAAGGGTGGAAATCTCCATGAAAGTCCCCCAGAGGCAGACTTTGGGGTCACAGACCTGAACGCTTTTACGGAATATTCTACACCATATAGCAACATGGAAAACAGAACAGTGTCGAGGTTTAGTCCTGAGCATGTCCTCTTTCTGAAAATGGTAGCACAGGTAAAAAGGCTCTCCTTTATCACAGCACAGAGCTTTTGCAATACAGAAGAGTTTTTTTTTTTTCTTTCTGTTTTTGAAAGTTGGAAAGCATAATTTGAGACAGTAACTCAGAGGAAACTGCACTTTATAAATCACTGCTAACTTGCCTAAACTTTGGCATGCAATATGATAAATACCGAGGTGGGAATGCTTTAGAATCGTGGGAAGTCTTGATTCCGGCTGATGATGCCAGAGGTTCTTGACTGGATAGCAGGTACTTCTCTATTTACAGATGAATTACAGGCTCCCTGGCCTAGTGATTAAGGAAGGTGGATCTCACAGGGCTGGCCGCATGGTTTGAATCCCAGCCCTGGCAGCTTGCAAAACATGCGAGGTGTGTGTGTGTGTATGCATGTGTGCATGTGTGTGTGTGCATGCTCAAAATCCTGACAAGATGGAGACATAGAGAAGAGGGGATTGCAGTGTGCCCATATACCCCTGGGATGTGCTTTCTCTCTCCCCCTCTCTCTGCCAAGCACGTACGCACTCACAGAATGTAAAAGGAAGTATTATAGGCAAACTATTCCAGTGATATCATAACTGACAGTGATTTATGATCATGTGTGTCAAGTCTAAAATAAATCCAGAGCCACATCCAAACATCTTGTCTACACAGAAAAATCACTGGAGGGCAGTCTGCTCAAATGTCAAGAGCAGTGAAAAGCCCTGGGGTGACTTCGGACTGTGGGCAACTTTTTTCCTCTCTTTCTTTTTTTTTTTTTTTCTTTTCTTTTTTTGGAGAGGTTTTTTTGCTATAGGGCGCGTGCGCTCGCCAGACAGACAGAGAGAGACAGAGAGATAGAAAGCAGGAAATCACCCCCCAGGGGGGATGGCCACGCCGCAATCCCTTCTCCTCCATTCTCCTCTCGGGATCTTGGGCACGCACGCACACGCGCCCGGCGTGAGTTTAAGCCGCCGGGTCCGGGACTCGAACCGCGGTCGACTACGTGGGAGTCCAGCGACATAGCCATTACGCTAACTGCTGGTCCCTCCTCTCTTTCTTTATATTTCCTGGACTTTGCAAATTTTCTTCACTATCAATCTTATAAGATCATATCAAATAGAAAGTTCCTTTCCTTCCTAAAAAAGGCATTGTGCGACACCTGTGACGGAAACTGAAGACTGGTGGTTTGGAAATAGTTAAGTCTGCAAAAAAAAAAAAAAAAAAAAAAAAAAAAAAAAAAAAAAAAAAGACAAAAAACGAAACAAACAAATAAAAAACAAGAGCCTTCCTGCTCACCTCGGGTGTTTCACAAGATAGAAAGATACGTTTGTGTAGCCGGTTGGATTTTTCTGAGACATGGACCATTGCTGTGGAGTATAGAATATGTTAAGAATTTCTAGGGACCTTCATTAAGTCGGTGAGGGGCGGGGGGACTCCTTGGTGAAGTTGGGACAGACTGGCCCAAATCCAGAGGCAAAGCTGTCAGGTAAGGCGTATGTGTGAGAAGACACCTGCCCTAGCCGTTATCCTTTGTCCCTTCCTGTTGGAATCTAGTATCATCTGATTCTATTTTAGGTATTGCAGAAAGTTCACTGTTAGCTGAAAAAGTTGCTGGGGTATTTCTGTTTTAACATAAAACTCTGAAGGACATGAAACTGGCGTTGATTGTTCAAGGCTTATGCTCAAAGGCCTCCTAGCGTTCTCCCAATGTTTTCAAAAGGAGGAGGTAAATGAGGGCTTAGCAGCGTGGAATATTAAAGCTGGGAAGAGTCCTAAGTCACGGTGCCTCTTCATCTCACAGGTAGGAAACAGACATGGAAGGGCCACACATACCTCGGCCAGAATCCCACAGTACATGGTCGACCCAGGTGTTTGAATCCAGGTCCTCAGTTGGTCTCTGCCAGATAAATATGCTTAAAACTGGTCTTGTGAAGCTGAGCAGAGAAGGCTATCAGGAGACTGAGTGCCTAAAATACTGCCTCAAAACAAAACAAAACAAAACAAAAATACCCACAAAACAAAGAGACAAAAAAACCTCTCTGTATTGAAATATAATTCACATGCCTTACAGTTTACCTATTTAAAGTACACAATTCGATAGTTTCAGTCACTTTCAGGATAGTCATAGAATTGTGTAATGACTATCACAACAGTCAATTTTAGAACATTTTCATTACCCTAGACAGTAACTTGTGAGCAGTTGAGCCCTATTCCCCAGCCCTAAGCAACCCCTAATTTATTTGTTTGTTTATTTATTTATTTATCTAGATTTTGGCCATCGGATGTGTGCACCCAGCAGAGACAGACAGACAGAGGGAAAGTGAGAAATCACCGTGTCCCCCCCACCCCCCCAGTGGGGATGGCCATGCCACACATGCCACACATGCCACAGTCCCTTCTCCTCCATTCTCCTCTCAGGATTTTGGGCACACACACATGCCTAGTATGATCTGGGACTTGAACCACAGTTGGCCATGTGGAAGTCCAGCACCTAAACCACTATGCCACCTGCTGGCCCTCCCCCCCCCCATCTATTTTTCAATTGATTTGCCAGAGAGCATGTGCACTTAGCAGCGAGAGACAGAGAAACAGAAGAGAGCAAGAAAGCACCTCTCAATGGGCATGGTCATGCCTCAACCCCTTCTCTTCTGTTCTGGTGTGTTTTTCAAGCTGCTGGGGCCAGGATCTGAACCATGATTGACCATATGGAATCCCAGTTCCCATAACCAGTAGGCTACAGGGCCAGCCCCCACATCTACATTGTGTCTCTGTATATCATCTGTCCTGCATGTTTCCTATCAGCGGCATCATACAGTATGTGACCTTTGGCTTCTTTTACTTAATACAATGTTTTCAAGGTTCATCTATCAATATATTGTAGCATCTTTTGATTCGTTATTCTTTTTTACTGCTGAATAATACTCTATGAGAAGGATAGTGCACATTCTACTTACCCATTCATCAGTCACTGGACATTTGGGTTCTTTCCACCCTTGGAGTGTCATGAATAATGCAGCTAGGAGCATTCATGTTCGGGTTTTGGGGTGGTCGCCTGTTGTCATTTTTCTTGGGGATGTATGTAGGAGTGGAATTTCTGAGTCCTATGGTAACTCTCTGTTTAACTTTGGAGGAACTGCCAGACTGTTTTCCAAACACGGCCTCACTTTATACCAGCGTGTACTGAGTTCCGGTTTCTTCAGATCCTCACTAACATTTGTTATGGACGACAGACATCCTAGCGGGCATCTCATTGTGGTTAACTTGTCTTTTTTAAAAATATGTGCTCAGAAACCTTCGGCATTTGCCCACTGCTTGGTTCGACCTTCACTCTTCAGTATTTACTCGAGGTCCTTCCATGCTGGTCCCATGCTAACTGCATCCTTCCTGCTCCCTGCCCCTGGGGGGACACACCAGGCAGCCAAGGATCTGCCTTCCCTCCCCAGTTTCACAGTGCCTCAAAATTACATTTGGATGGCAAAGAACTTAGAGGAGCGGGGAACTGGGGTTCCCAGAGCAACACTGGGCAGGTACAAGTGGGCTCTGAGGCCAACGCTAGGACTGGCCTTGTCAGGCTGGGGTTGCAGCAGTTCCAAAGTATCCCATCGAGGGAGCCGGGGCTCGGTGCTCTCTGGCTGCCCTGCTGCCTGGCAGGTGGTAAGAGCACAGTCTGGTCGATGAGGTGTGTTTCAGTTCAGAGTAACTTTCTGTAGCCCCAGAGGAAGCTGAAATTGGAAGGGCCAGCAGGTGGTGTGGTGGTTAAAGGTGCTGGATTCCCACATAGCCACCCACAGTTCGAGTCCTGGACCTGGTGGCTTTCTCTCTCCCTTTCCCTTTCTCTCTCTTTCTGTGGTCAAATTAAAAAATAATAATAATAACAACAAATGGAATTGAATAAATAAATAATTCTTTTAAAAAAAAAAACTGAAATTGGGAGAAGAATAGGGGTGATTTCATAGCCTAGGGGTAAAATACAAACAAGGGCATGTCTCATAAACTTGATCCTGACTGGTTAACTGTGGAGAGGACATGCCCCTGGTTCTGTCCGGAGGCCTTCCCCTGGGCATCTGCTTTATCGGAATCCCTTGATTAGAAGAAGAATGAACAGGAATAAACGACTATGAAGCCACGTAGTCAGCAAAGCCAGGGCTGGAGGCAGGGCCCAGGTTTTGGCTCCCTACCCCAGCAGGCTAAGCAGATTCGGTAAGGTACTTTTCCGCCTGATCTCAGGTTTTTATTTATTTTTTTAAATTTTATTTATTATTACTATTTTAAAATTTGCTAAGGGCACGTGTGCTTACCAGAGAGCAAGAAAGTGAGAAAGCAAGCCGCCAGGTTGGGATCTGAACCGTGATTGACCATGTGGGAGTCCAGTGCTTTAACCAACGTGCCACCGGTTGGCCCCTCAAGTTTTTCTTACACTTTTATGGGAAACCTTCTTAATATACTAACTTGAACAAAGATGTAAGTCACCTTTTTTTTTTTTTTTTTTTACTTAAAAAGTGTCTCTCCTGCATGATCTTCTTGAAGCTCCTATGCTGGTAATGTTTGGACCTGTGGAATTGTTAAATTCACTGCTATCACATACACCTTTAGTCCTGTCAGCCACTATGGGCAGAATTCTTTATTTAAATGCTGCTGGCACTTTTCTCCCCCAATACCTTTGTAAATAAAAATGGCTTATGCTGGTTCAGTAGTTTGGCTGGCTGTGTGCTCTTCCGGAATATTGGTGAACCTTCCTAGATCCACAGTGTCCTCTGCTCGGTGTGTCTCCATGACTGGCACACCAGTTTCCCAGCAGGGACCTCCAGGGAACTTCTGTCCCTGGAGGCACCCATGTCCCTTATCAAGGCAGGACATTTGGCTCAGAAAGGAGCAGTTTCTAAGTCCTTAGCTCCTCCTTTTCTCTGACTTGGCATCACTGGCCAACTGTCCTTAAACACCCACACAGAGGCGAACACACGCTGACCATCTCAATAAGAGGATGTTTTTCATTTAGGGGTAACTTTTCCCATAGGCCTGGAGGATACTGGAGTTAGGAAAGGAATAGGTGTGATTTCAGAGCCCCAGGGTAAAACGAGAACAAGAGCACTTCTCCTCATCTCGATCCTGACTGCTTAACTGTGGAGAGGCCAGGGCTGGGGTCCTATCAGGAGGTCTATGCGTTTACTGTACTGGAATCCCTTGATGAGAACTAACAGAAATAAACGCCTGCGAAGCCGTCCCTCGCCCCACCAGTAGGTGGCAGTGTAGTCGTGCGGGTGTCAGCTGCCCTCTCCAGCCCTGCAGTTTCCCTCCCGGGCACTCTGGCTTTCCACCTCCTGTTTATTCTTTACAGGTCTGTGTGCCCTCTCTATCAACCATTCCAATTCCTACCTGGCCTATCCTGGAAGCCTGACGACCGGCGAGATCGTCCTTTACGACGGAGCGTCTCTGGTAAATTGCCAGGGGACCTGGCTGCCCCAGCCCTGGCTTACCTTGACCTTGGAACAAGATGAGAGGCCTGGTGCTGCGGGCTGGGGTGCAGAAGGGGAAGCAATACTGGGGATTAGTTCTGGCCTCGGCGGTTGGGTATGCAGGAGAAGGTGCTGTTCGCCCGGGCTTGCCAGCAGCCCACAGGCCGACATCTGCTGCATGGTGGAAAGCTCCTGCCAGCTGGCAGCCGGTTTTCTGATGGAACGAGTCACCTGTGGCCTGTTGTGGCCCGAGACCATGTGCAGCTGTGTCATGCGTTCTGCCCTTTGGTCTCTGAGAGCAGGCAGGATCACTAACGGGAAGTCCCCTAAAGATGCACAGAGTGGGGGACGCGTCTGCACCAGGCCAAGGGGTTGCCCACCTTCCCTGGGGCGGGAGAAAGGATAGAAGTGGAGTGGCCAGTGCACTCGAAGCTCGATAGACCGGAAAGTAAGGCAGCTTATGGACAAACGGAGGGAGGGAACGTCAGAGAGGCCCCGAAACATGAAGGAGTAGGAAGAAAAGAGGAAGGCGCGGGAGAAGAAATCCACCTCCCTCTTCCCCAGCGTCTATTTCCTTCTCACCAACAGAAGAGCGTCTGCACCATTGCCGCCCACGAGGGGGCGCTGGCTGCCATCGCCTTCAACGCCGCGGGCTCCAAGCTGGCCAGCGCGTCTGAGAAGGTCAGTGAACTCCTGGGGTCTCGCCTGCGTGGGGCTCGCTGGAGGTTCCCACGGTGCCCAGGACGGATCGAGACTGTTGCCATGAAGACTGATAGGTCTCTGGGGCCGCTCTGAATTTGTGTCATGATTAGCATTTCTGGCCCCTGCATCGTGGTGTATATAATTTTTTTGTTTTGTTTTTTGAGAGAGATTTTTGCTGTAGGGCATCTGTGCTTGCTGGAGAGACAGGGAGAGACAGATAGTGAAACTCCTCCTCCACCTCCCAAAAAAGGAGGATAGCACACTACAATCCCTTCTCCTCCGTTCCCCTCTCAGGGTTTTGGGCATGCACTCACACCCACCCTGCATGAGTTTCAGGCTGCTGGGTCCAGGACTCAAAACTGCAGTCATCTATGTGGGAGTCCAGCATCTTAACCGCTTTGCCACCTGCTGACCCCTATATGTATTTTTTTAATTGCTGGAGGGTGAGTGTGCTCACCAAAACCAGAAAGGTGGAGGGGGGAGAAAGTACCCTCCAATGGGGCATGGTCACACCAGTATCTGTTCCCCTCCATTTGTCCATCCCTTTGGAGATTTGGGGCATGCACACATCCTGGCATGGTTTTCAGACAGCTAGGGGCTGGCATTCAAACCATGGTCAGCCATGGCGAATCCAGGTCTCTTAACCACTAAGCTATGGGCTGGACCCTGTTGTGGTCTGTTGATGCATGTGTGCATATGTTGTTTATTTTTAATTTTTTTTAAGAATTACTGTATTTTATTAATCATTATTATTTTTAGAGAGATTTTTGATATAGGGCACATGCACTCGCCAGAGAGACAGAAAGTGAGAAATCATCTCCCTAGGGGGGGATGGCCATGCCACAATCCCTTCTCCGTTCTCCTCTTGAGATTTTGGGCACCCATGCAGTGACGTAACCATTATGCCATTTGCTGGTCCCCTTACTATTATTATTTCATTTGACCAGAGAGAGACAGAAAGAGAGAGAGGGAAAGTAGAAAAGCAAGCCGCCAGGTCCAGGACTCAAACTGGAGTCGACCACATGGGATCCCAGTGCCTTAACCACCATGCCACCTGCTGCCCCCACCCATGCATGTGTTAAAGCAGTAGACCAAAGGCTGACACTGACTCAAGAAAGAAGATATTTTGCACAAAAACTCACAGCCTTATTTTGCACATCGTCCTTAGATGCAGATAGAGGCTGCGGATCCTAAACGTAGGGTGAGCGAAATGTTCTGCTGTTTAGCCAGAGGGATTGATCTCTTCTGACTGGACTACTCAGGGAAGACAGTCAAATTGAATTTCAAATGCCAGGAAAAGTAGGTGTGTTTTGATAGGCAGAGATGGAATATTCTAGGAAACCAGAGCAGTTTGAGAGCACACACGCACGCGCGTGCACACACACACACACACACACACACAGAACCTTGGGCAGCGGTTGGGGTAGGAAGGGAGACTGCTTAAAACATGTCCCCAGAACTGCTTAGACTGCACATATACGAATAGAAAGCCTCTGTGTGCAGCACTTGTGCTCCCTCCCCAGGGGCAGATGTTCAAAACTAATAAAAACAACTCGTCTCTAAAGGGGCATCGCTGCGTGAAGCCGTTAATGGTGAGGAAATGTCCATCTTATTGCTTTTCCAGGGCACAGTCATCCGGGTGTTCTCCGTACCTGATGGGCAGAAGCTGTATGAGTTCCGGCGAGGGATGAAAAGGTCTGTGTTTTCAATGTCAAATCCATTTTAAAGTCCCCCGGGAAGCCATGCAGTGGCTGGCTGGCAGCCGTCCATGGGTGGAGGGGGGCACTGTGCCCTCCCCTCACCTGGAGGAAGTAGAAGTGTACTTTCTCAGGTAACTGACTTCAAGGCTCCATGTCGGGCTCAGTGAGACTGAAAACAGAGATGCCATTTTAACAAGGAGTCCAGCCACGAGGGTCCTCTTGAAGTGTGCATGGCGGCTGGCGTGGGAGAAGGGAGAGGGCCGGGGAGTCGCTATCCAAAAACAACTTCCCATTCCTTTCCATGTCGCACATGGTTTGGGGGATTGTTGGCTGTGGGGTTTGCAGCTGGATTGATGCAGAGTGGCTGGAAGACTTCCAAGATGGCGGGAAGACTGCTCCTCACCTGAGACCTCAACTCTTTGTGAATCTTCCTGACACTCATTTTCTAAACATAAATAACACCATGTCGAAGGGGCTTGGGGGGGGGGGGTTACCTGGGTTCTGCAGGATACATTTATTTTTCTTGTAAAACTGATCTTTGACTTACAAGGCAGTAACCCTCATTTTTCCGGCTTCCCGGCCCACGTGTCACCGTGTTTCTAGGTATGTGACAATCAGCTCTCTAGTTTTCAGTATGGACTCACAGTTCCTCTGCGCCTCGAGCAACACCGAGACCGTGCACATCTTCAAACTGGAGCACCTCCCCCACAGGCAAGTGCAGCCGGGACACGCATCAGGCTGCAGGACGCAGGCCCTGCCCTCCTGCCAGCGTGGGCGATTTCTTGTCTTTCCAAATGCCTGAACTTGGCCTTCACTGGGGATGTCCTCACCGGCGTGGTGGAGTGTACGTTTGCAGAACTTTTGCATGAAAGGCACACAAGCACAACTTCTGGGGCCACACTTCCAAGTCCACATCCTGGCTCGGCCTCTTAGGAACTGTGAGACCCAGGAAGACAGTTCAGTCCTTCTGTAGTTCAGTTTCCACTCTAGAAAACAAACATCAAATAGGATATACCTTATAGACTTTCCGCAAGCATTCAGGAGTAGACCAACCTGAAGCATGTCGTACACCTTGACACATGGTCACATTCGTACGTGTTAGCCAGTGTAGCTAGGCCTGTGACACTACCCTGTCACCCTGTTACCACCCCAACTGAGCAAACGCTTTCAATGCCCGGCAGTATCACTATGCAGGAGTGGGGGTGGGGGGTGGCCATAGACACTACCTGATAGGATGTAGCTAGTGGTGTGTGTATTCGTTTCTGGTTGCTGCTAAAACAACTCACCACACACTTACTGGCTCCAAACAGATGTATTTGTTATCTCACAGTTCTGTGGGCTCAACCCAGAGTGGCACAGCTAGGTCCCCTGCTCGGGGTCTCAGCAGGCTGAAATGACTACATCTTTGGAGCTTACATCCTCTTGTAAATGCCCTTCTTCTTTTTTTTTTTTTTTTTTTTTTTAAAAAAAGAATCATTTAATTTTATTTATTATTATCATTATTATTTGTTAAAATTTAACCAGAGAGAAACAAAGAGCGGGAAAGAGAAAAGCAAGTTGCCAGGTCCAGGACCTGAACTGCAGTCAGCCACTGGGGAGTCTCGTACCTTAACCACCACACCACCTATCAGCCCTGCAAGCTCCCTTCTATGGCAAGAACATATATCCTTGCAGTTGTAGGTGTGAGATCCCACTTCCTTGTTGGCTATAGGCCAAGAGCTGGTCTCAGGTCCGAGAGGCCACCCATGTTTCCTCTCGCTCGTAGCCTTCAAACCAGCAGCGTCATGTCAGTTCCTTCTCATGCCTCAGATTTCTTCAACTTGCTTTTCTGCCACCGGCCAGAGAAAGCTCTCTATCCTTTTTTTTTTTTAAAGATGTATTTATTTTTACAATGTTATTATTCTTCAGTTGTGACCAGAGAGTAACAGAGAGAAGGGAGAGTGGGAAAGCAAGCCACCAGGTCCAGGACTCAAACCATGATTGGCCATCTGGGAGTCCAGCACCTTAACCACCATGCCATCTGCTGGGCCCTGAAATCTCTCTGTCCTTAAGGGCATGTGTGATTGGATCAAGCTCTCCTGGGTAATCCCCTTTCTAAAGTCAGCAGGGCCATTTAACATCACGCAGTCATGGGACTGCTATCCCATCACCGTCACAGGTCTGAAGACCAGTGGTGAGTTCTCCTCCAAGCCATCGCCCATGCAGTGTCACTCTTTCCAGCCCTCCACATGGCACGGCCCAGATGCTGACTCTAGGAGCACAGCAGCAGGTGGCTCCTGCCTCTCCTGGGGGCTTCAGACTCCTTTGTCTCTAGACACGTCCCTTTTAGTGTCATTACAGGAAATTGAACCATGATGTTTTACTGATCGGCTCAATTACGCTGGTAGTAGAGTTAGAATAATAATGACCCACATACACCGCAGAGCATTTCTTAGTTCACAGAGCGTTTTCCACACTTCCTGCAATATTTCTAGACGGCAGGCAAAGTAAGAATTTGGTAACAGAGAAAACTGAGACTCAGAGAAGTTCAATGTCTTGCTTAAAGCCAGCCTCTGCCACCATTGCCAAGATCCACATGCAAATGCCACATTCTGCACCCCCACCTGGCTTCTCCAGAGCCACCCAGAGTGGAAGTGCTGGAGGCATCTCTACAAAGTGTCCCGAGGACATACTCCTGGGCTGGGTTTCACAGTTATACTAAGTAAGAGGTCTTCTGTGAGTGAAAGAACTTCTTCCCCTTCTAATATGGTAAAACTTCCGTGAGAAAATACTTTTTCCACCTAGTTAGTACTATACACTATCTGATCCCCGTTATGTATGAATGTAGGTTGAACATTACTAATCTGAAAATCCAAAATCTGAAAGGCTCCAAAATCCAGAAAATTTTGATCACCAACATGATATACCACAAGTGAAAAATCCTGCACCTGACTTCATGTCATGTCAAAACAAATATTTTGGTATCATACAAAATTACCTTCAGACTGTGTGTATAAGGTGTAGGTGAAGCATAACTAAATTTCATGTTTAGCCTTGGGCCTATCCCCAGGATAGCTTATTGTGTACATGTAAATATTCCATAATCAGAAAAAATGCAGAATCTGAAATGCTCTTGGTCCCAAGCATTTCAGATAAGGGACACTCGGCCTGTACATGTCAGTGTGCACCGTACCAGTCTCTGTCCCTCCTCTTCCAGAACTCCATCCAAGGGCACCAGCCTCCAGGTCACCAAATGCAGTGGATCTTCAGTCTTGGTTCCCCGTTTTCTTTCCAGCCTCATTGTTTACCCTGAAATTCTTTCCCTGTAGTTTCCCAAGGATTATATGGGCTTTCTAGATTTTTCTATCACTTCTCAGACAGCTGCTAAAACCTAAGCCCTGATCTCTTCTGGAGCTTTAATTCCTGGTCTGCTGTAGTAGCTTTGAGCATGAGAGGGTGGCCAGACATTAAAATACCTCACAACCCTGGCACTCCTTCATCGAGTGGCCCCACAATGCTGCTGGAGTTCCCTCCCCATCTGGGTTTCTCATCGGTGCTTACCATCGAACATTCACTGCCTGCTCCAGGCTCTTCTGTGTCTGCCAGAAGTAGAACCTCTGAGTTGTTCTGGACTCTCCCGTCAGCCTGTCTGTGAAGTGTCCCTATTGTCCTGGGGGACAAGGCTCACATTGGCCCGTTCGGTCCCATTTCTCTGGCCACTGTCCTGAACTCTGTCTGGTCTTAACCGTCTCCTGCAGGTTCTCTGTTGCTCATAGGTTTAGCCTCACTCTTTCCCTTCTCATTTTACCAATCCATCCTAAATCTCCTTGCTGGATTAATCTTCTGAAAACGCTGCTTTGAACATGACACCTCCTCCGTAGGAATCTTTATTCGTCTCTGTCCTTAGGAAGTCCCAGCTTCTCCAGGGCCAGATCTGCCTGCAGAGCCCAGCAGCCATCACCCCCAGAACCTTCCCCACCCCTCCAGCCTCAGAGACCCCCGGCCCATGAAGTGCATTTGCGGTGTGCTGGCTCTGTGCTAAGCCTCTCTCGTCACCCCAGCAGCCCCGTCAGAAAGCTCCACGATTATCCCTGATTTCTGAATGAGGAAATCGGGCAACTGAGGGTCTGAGGAACCTGGGCACCTCTCCCTCCGCTGCGTTGGCCCCGGAGTGCTCCTGCCCGTGCCATGTGGCCTGTGTGTTAACCGTGTGAGCTGTTTCTGTGTGTGCGCTCTGTCTGCACGTGATCGCAGGGTCTGGATGTTACACCTCGACGTACTCCCAGCCCACAGCGCAGGGCTCTGGGGCACAGCTGTCTTTCACCGTGTTTCAGACCACAGAATCAGCAGTGCCTAGAAGGGTCGCCTTTACATAAGAACATGGGAGCCCAGAGAGGTTTGTTCGGAGACCACCTAGCCAGGGGGTAGCAGAGTGAGAATCTTCCCCAGGGCGTCACAGGTGCGGGGTTAGGTCTCCCGGGGAGCTAGTCCTGCACACAGGTGGGTGCAGCAGGGCTCCTGGGAAGGCTGGTGGCACCGCTGTCCTCTGTACTGCGCGCTGCAGGGGCACACAGAGACAAAGGGGTGTCTCACTAACAGTCACTCCCTTGGCTGGCAGAGGCCTTGGGTGAAGTTTGATGACAGCAGGGACCTGCCAGGTCTCTGAATTACCCCACCTCTGTACCAAGGGGTTCCAGAACTGTAACCAGACACCGCCCTGTCCCGCCAGGCGCCAGGCGGTGTGCTGCCCACTCAGTCTGACCTGGAGGCCTTCACACTGGGTTCTGTCTGTTCTTCCGTGGGCCCAGGCGGGTCCGAGCTGATCTTACAGAGTCCAGATATCAACTCCATCTCGTTCCCTACCCCAGTCCTCTTTTGGAAATCTAGGAATCAGACTACGATCAGATACAGCATCTTTCATGTAGGAAGGCCGCAGCCCTGGGCACCTCTTAACGGCCTTCCAATGGCTCTGCTGGAGGACAAATGGGCCCTCGGTGCTCTCTTGTTCTCGCCGAATTGTTCTCAGTGGGCAGAACGAGCTGCCAAGGCACACTGTCCCCCCTGCGGTGTGAGCCCAGCAGGCACGCCTGGGGGTGCAGGGTGTGGGGTAGATGCGGTGCCTGTCCCTCTGTCCCACCTTAACCTGTGCATTGTCCCCTAGCCGACCGGAAGAGCCTTCAACCTGGAGCGGCTACGTGGGAAAGATGTTCATGGCCGCCACCAACTACCTCCCCGCCCAGGTGTCGGACATGATGAACCAGGGCAGGGCCTTTGCCACTGGGCGGCTGAACTTCTCTGGGCAGAGGAACATCTGTACCCTCTCCACGTACGTACAGCGGCCCCCGCCCAAACACACACGCGCGTTCACAGGTGGATTTTCCCAGAGTACCAAATCCCCAGAGGTGTGGAATGCAAAAAGGAAAAACAAGAGGGTCAAAAAGAAGAGTATTAAGAGGAAAAAGAAATGAGTTGTTACTTTTATGGCAAGAGAAAATGGTATTACGAAATAATATACCATTTTCTCTTATAATTGAGTTTTCTTTTTTTAAGTTAAAAAAAAAAGTGAGCAGAATTGAACTGCTTTTCCCATCTGATTTTAATATGGGTCCTCAGAGGGCAGCTGGCATGGGGATTTTAACTTTCTCGTTATAATGACATTGTCTGGCAAATAATTTCTATTTTCATGTAATTACATAAAAAGCCTCTAAGTTTCCATGGTCTCGGTTGATACCTATGAGGCTGACAGATGTTTCATCGAAGAAGTTTAAATGGAGTTAATTAAAGGAGCTGAACATTTAAAACATGTCACGGAACTACCCAGCAAAGACTGAGTTAATGGTGCACTTTCCCCTTCCTGTCACCGTGAAGACAGACACACACGGGAGGTAGACAGTGTCCCATTTGGGCAAGCTGTGGTTTGTCACCGCTTTATAGCCTAACAGCATTTACTAGCTTTCTTCAGACGGTCACATCTAAAGACGAGATAATCCTGAAAGGACACCATGAGGTAGTTCAGAATGTAAAGAAAGAGCCAGAAGCCCAGACTGGACCGGGACACCAAGGTCTTGTCGATGGCATGAGCAGAAGTTGGTGACAGCTAGGATGAGCGAGGCTTTGTTGGCTGTAGCGAATCCGTCATCCATCTTCGTTGTAATCACAGTTCCTGTCTCGTTTGACCTCAGGATCCAGAAGTTGCCAAGGCTGCTGGTTGCGTCGTCTGATGGACACCTGTACATCTATAATCTGGACCCTCAAGATGGAGGAGAATGTGTCTTAATAAAAACCCACAGGTGAAGATACTAGCTTTCCAAAGAGCCTTTCAGGAGTCTGTCGTGGAGAGCTGTCGCTGCACCACGCGTGATGACGAGCTTCAGTGCCCTTGTTCTTATTCTGTCCTCCCCGCGGTCTCGTGGCAGACCTCAGGCAGGCACCTGGTTTGCGTTGGGCTCTTGGCAGGTGCCCTCAGCCTGCTCGACTCATCTAGACAAGAGCCAGGATGAGGGACGCTCACAATGAAATGTCTCCCTCCTGGCCCGCCCTCCTGGTACAGCCCCTAGTACACGGAGGGTTTCTAAAACATTCCCCACATCGAATGGAGAAGTTCTCATCAGTGCTGTGAGTGAGCAGGCGGCCCTCGCTGCCTGCTGTGGACAGGACTCCAGGAGCTGCCACTGGCCCGCGCCCCGCGCCCCCTATTCACGTATCGCATTGTCCTTGCCTCCTCATCCCAGGACGAGCAGAGGACCGATCTTTGCTCGGCAAACATAAGAGGGTCCTTTTGCGGCGGTGTGACTGACCGCTGGTAGTTCAAGGGCCCTGGTAGGAGTAGCATTTAAGCCCAAGTGGGTGAGCCTGAGTTCCCACGTGCTTTTTCCTTTCCAAGGTCTTCTAGATCTATGTTGATTTCCCTTTCTTTTTTCCCCCCTCTCCCAATTGCCACAAGCAGCTTGCTCGGCTCAGGAACAACAGAAGAGAATAAAGAAAATGACCTCAGACCTTCCTTACCTCAGTCCTACGCAGCAACAGTAGCCAGACCAAGCACATCTTCAGCCTCCACGGTGCCAGGTGGGTGGGCCTGAAGGGCTACGGGGTGGGAGGGCATTCCAGAAAGGTGGAAAATGTTAGGTATCCACTTCCCTGGGTGGATGGTTGGCGAGACCTGCACCTGCGTGTCTCAGAGGCTCAGATCCCGAGAAAAGTGGGGATTTGGGCTCAGCTAAGCACAGGCTCTAGTCGAAGGCAAATCCGGCCTCTGTGTTTCTTCGGGCTCCCTTTTCTCAGGTCCTGCTCCCAGGTCATGGCCATAACAGACCCTGTGGCTTCTCTCATTTCTCCTTCTTGGCTTCTAGGTTATTCTGAGGACGGCGGGGCACTCCGAGGAGAGGTCATTCCCGAACACGAGTTTGCGACGGGACCAGTGTGTCTTGATGATGAGAATGAATTCCCCCCTGTGAGCATTAGGAAGCCGTGACAGAGCGGCCCAGTCTGTTCCCTTAGCGGGAACCCTTCACCTTGTGCAAGAGGCAAAGGCGCCCTCCCTGTTCCTAGTCGAGACCAGCTAACCTTCTCCTCTAATATCCAGAAAGCCATAGCTCATTCACTGTACTGTGCGCTTCTGAGCTTACAGGCCAGCCCCCAGGGGTCGGGCTCAACCCTGACAGTGTTCGAGTAACCGAATACTAATCCCGGGAGCCAGGCGGCCTCACTGTCTGAGAGGCGGGACCCTTACTGTTTGCTTCTGTAGCTCTGACCTTGCTGCTCTTAGGTAGGAGCGCACCTTGTACTGTCCTGGGGCTCCTAAGGATGCTTTTGCAGACCACTGCCTTTCTGGTGCCATGGGTGACCTAACAGGCCTGTGTGTTTGGTACTCTGAATGGGGCTGCTCGACCTCACGCCTGTCTGGCTCTGGCAGGGCAGACCCGAACGAGCCTCACCTGCAGATGTAGGCACGTGGGGAGTGGGGGCCGCGGGTGAGCTCACCTGAGTGCCTGCTGGGGCTGTTCTTGCAGTAAGGGCCCCTGGGCTGGCCACGCTCTGAGCATGGCTTCTTCCAGCGTCCACACTTGGAGAAAAGATTCTTTCCTTACATGGCTGCTGGGGCCTCTGTATCTTCTGATTCTTCAAGTATCCTCTTGTGAGTTGGAGTGAGAAAGCCTCTCAGATAGTCAACCTGAGGCCCATCAGGGGCAGAAGCAGTGGCAAGTCAGCTCCTGGGGTCAGAGAGGAGCAGCCCCTGGGTGTTGCCTCAGGACTCATGAGGCCTTGGCATGGGGTGTCTCCCCCGATCATTATTCTATGTCCGTCGAGATTCACGTGTGGAAGGATGGACTGTGGTTTGGTTTCTTTCTCTCACTAAGCATGAAACAGTCTAGCAAGCATGTCTGGCTGTAAAAGGGAGAGCTGTTATGAGGGTCCTTAGTACGTGACAGGCAGTGTCCCAGATTCCCGGACTGGCTCTGTGATTGCACCTTGGGCTCTGCTGTCTGACGTCTGACAGGCAGACTGCCAAAAACTTCGCCAACGAGTGAAGTTAACATTTTAGTGCTGGACAGCAGGGTTCTTAAAAATACTAATTAGGGGCCAGTAGGTGGGGTGGTGGTTAAGGCTCTGGACTCCCACATGTCTGACTGCAGTTCGAGTCCTGGACCCTTAAAAAAATCACACCTTTAAGCTGTCCTGGACAGCTTTTAAAAAATCACGCAGGGTGCATGTGTGTGCCTGCCCAAAATCCAGAGAGGAGGATAGAGCAGAAGGGATTACAGTATGGCCACCCTCCCTGGGAGGGCGATTTCTCGCTTTCCCTCTCTCTGTTTCTGTCTCTCCTCTCCAGTGAGCACATGCACCTTATGACAAAAACCTAAAACAAAACAAAACAACACAACACTAATTATAAATGTGAAGACACCTATTAGCTTACCGCCTAGCTATAAACCAGTCGTTCCTCTCTTTGGGTTCTCATGGCCCTAACCAGCCATAAAGAGCTTCGGCTCCCTACAAAGTTCCTGGTTATTTACCTGAAGTTGCATCTTCCAGGAACCACGGCATTTGGAGTCAGGTGCAGGGGGCACAAATGCATCTGCCCAGCTGTTGGGTTCAAAGTGCTCAGACGCTCCCGAGGTGCCATTTCAGTAATTTTGGTAAAAGTTCAGTTAGTTGTTGCATTGTAATCAGAGCAAACTTTGTCACCTCTCATCTTTACAGGAGGCGGGTAACTTGGATATTCGGCAGTTAGGAGGTAGTTTCTGGCCAGAGAAAACCTATATCAAATAATGGGTACCTCTGTAGACCATTCATTTGGAGTAAATCTAAAAAAAAATAGAGATGCCTAATTTAGGCGCTAGTGCCAAAACCTGTCCTCGGGCCTGTTTCCTAGAGGAAGCTGCTGAGCCAGTTGTCTTTTCTGTGCCTTAAGGGCCAAGTGAGTGAACGCTGGTTTGTCACATGGGACTTCTTATACGTAAGAAATGCTTCCTGCCCGTGAGAGTGTTGGCCGCTGAACGTGGCAGGAACCGGCTGTTGCACCCGGCAAGTGTCGGGCATCCCATGTGCAGGGCGGTGGTGGCCACCAACCCCCTCGCTGCCCTCGGCCTGCAGGCAGGCTCCCCCTGAGATACTGATGCTATAGGAGACTGGCTTCTCTGTCATGCCACATGAGGACAAGGGGCGCGGGCGCTGCTGGGACACCCCTCAACATGACCCAGCTCGGTCGTGCCCACGTTGGCAGAAGTGTTCCACCAGGATGCTAGGAAAACTCTCTCTGCCTTAATTCTGAATTCTGTGCCTATTGCAACCCTTTGTCTAGACCTCACATCTTTACTCACATTCCCTAAAAACTTGTGGCATCCGAAAGGACCTTGGAGTCTCAGTTTGGTTAAAGTCACTTCGCTTAGGGATAAGAACCTGCATGGCGCTCCCTGGTCCTCTGCCTTAAGAACATGCGTGATCCTTCGTGATCTTTTCAAAACTAGACTGGCACTTCTCTGCATGCGGTCACTCTCACCTCACTTCTGCAAGAACAATGAGAAGAGAAAACTGATCATTCTCCGCACCTAAGAAAGATGCCGTTTGGGGGAGAATGACAGCTTTTGTTCCAGTAACAAGCCAGCCTTGACGTGTCTGCATATTTTGTGACACTGGTCTTAATCTTGTGAGCAGGAGTAGGGGGCATGGGGACCAAGGGTATATATTGACTTTTTAATAGTACTGACTCTTTATTATGTATTTTTAATAGTGATCTAGCAGTCTGTGTTTACAAGATGAGCCTTTTAAAAAATAACACATTCATAGAAATACACATCTTGTATATATAGTCAGTATTTTCTGAAACTGTGCCATACTCGTCTACGCCTGCGTAAGATGGGTCAATTTTCTGAGGCCACGAGTGAGGGTCGACCTGTGGTCAGATGGAAAAGCTCCGCAGTGCCCAGCCCCTCCCTGCGGACCCCGCTCGGGCACAGAGCCGTCGATGACACGGCCTGCCCGCCAGCCTCTTCCCGGGAAGAGTAAGGCCATCGTTCTGTTTTGATTTTGGTAGATAATCTTGTGCCGTGGAAGTCAGAAGGGCAAAACGAAGCCATCATGAGGAGACGCACACCTCAGGAATCAGGACCGCCCTGTCAGGTGGTGCTGGAGCCCCGGAAGGTGCAATTGTGTGAGCAGGAAGAGGGCCAGGAATGCCGGGCGCTGCTTAGGCCACGGGACACGGTCGACTCCTCACCAGCCGCCCTCGGCCCTGGCTGCCAGCGGGCACGAGGCGTCGTATACACATCACGCTATTTAAAACATGTTCAAACCATAGTGTACGTGCTAACTAACCATATTGGTATATAACCAGAATTTTATATTAAAAGGGACATCCTTTTTAAATGTATGCTGTGTAAAAATGTACGTATAGGAAAATCCCTTCGAATTGTATTTCTTGTATATGACATTCATCTAGAGAGAGACTATTATAGCCCGACAATGTGTTTTGGCTGCGATTGGAATAAGTCATTTATTACCTTTGAGTCCCATTTAGGACACTAATAAACAAAATCATGGCAATGCATTTTTGAGGTTTTGAACATTTATTTGGTTTCTTTGCAGTGTCTGGGGGGCAGAGAAAACTACGATCATCAAATTGCAGTCATGACTTTTAAAAGGTGGGGAAGGGGTGCCAGCAGGGGGTGCAGTGGTTAAGGGCGCTGGACTCCCAGGTGGCCAACCCCAGTTCGAGTCCCAGACCTGGTGGCTTGCTTTCTCACTTTCCTTCTCTCTCTCTTGCTCTCTTGCTCTGTCCCTCTCTGGTCAGATTAAAATAAGTACATAAAGTTAAATACAAAATAATCATTGGGGGAAATAAAAGGGGTGGGGGAGGAACTACGGCCATGAGTTTATCCAGACTCTTCTTAAGCTCCAGACCGGAAAACATCGCACTTTCTCTAACTTAGATCCATGCTGCTCCAGGCTTGCTCTGAGAGCTTGCTGAAACAGGATCTCAGGCCCCACCCCAGAATGTACATTTTTAAAGACCCCACTTGATCTGTGTGCATATGAAAGACAGAGAAGCTCTTAAATGCTGGCGGGAATGAATCTATCCTAAAATGAGCAGTGAAACTGGGTGTAAAAAGGAACTGAAGGGCCAGCAGGTGGTGCTGGATCCCACCTGGCCAACCATGGTTCGAGTCCAGGACCCAGTGGCTTGAAAATCATGCCATGCCCAAAATCCTGAGAGGAGATTGGAGAAGGGATTGCAGCATGGCCATCTCCCGGGCGGGAGTGGGAGGTGAGATTTCTTACTTTCCCTCCGTCTCTGGTGAGTGCATGCACCGCCCTATGACAAAAAAAAAAAAAAAAAAAAAAAGGAAACTGAAATGTTCTATCTGTCCTGTGTCTGGTAGCATACGTGGCATTTTTAATGTATCGCCTTATTTAACCTCCACATCAGCTTCCAAGTTAGGTTACATAATTGCCCTAGTTCAAAAGCCAGGGCTTGAACTTGTGGACTTTCCATTACACCCTGCTCACTGCCCCAGGGCCAGCTCAGCTCAGGATTCTCACAAGCCCCCACAGAGAAGGGGCAGTGTACCATGGGAGTGTGCAGAACTCTGGCTCCCAAACAAGACCCTGAGGCTTATTTTTAAAGGCAATGTTGATAAAGAGGGTAAAACTGAAGTTTGGAAGTGAACCTGCCCATCTGATTTCCCAGCACTCCTCCTTGTGGACAAACCAGTCTGTTACACAGTTCTGCAGCGACAGGCCCTTTGGTCGGGGTCACAGCAGGGAGTCACTGAAGGATCTTGAGTGTAATCCGCTCTGGAGATGTTGTCAAAGGCAATATCTTGAAGGACGTCTGCGAGAGCCTTTCGGACCCGGGGCAGTACGGTCTGGTATTCAGCACCACCTCTTTCCAGAGGCAGCCCTTCTGCAGTGTCACGGTCTAGATTGAAGATCAGGGGAAGCTCATGACGCTGCTCAGGACCGATGGTCCCGTCACATGCTTTGGCCCCACCTAGAGAGAGGATGACAACAAACCAAACCCAATGAAACAAATTAAACTTGGTTTTTAACTGTTAGTAGGCATGTACACTCATCAAAGAAAGTGAAAAGTATCACAGTGATGCTGCTGTCTTTTTCCCTCCATTTCTCTATCCTACCAAGACTGGGGGAATGCACACACACATATCCAGTGTAGTTTCTGAGCTGCCGGTGCCAGGATTTGAACAACTGTTGGCCATGTGGGCTCTGGCTTTCCATGCACAGCACTTAGCTCCTGCACCATGGGGCCGGCACTGAACTAAGCTTATTGAACTTAACTTTGGCTCTATGTCGTAGAGAGCAGGGCTGTGGCTGATTATAAATTAATTCAAGGCTGGCTCCATGGCACAGTCGTAATGCCCTGCTCAGGAGAAGCTGGATGCCACATGACAACCGTGGTTGGAATCCCTGCCCTGGTGTGGGCACACACACTCATGCCTAATGCCTAGTAGCCTGGAAGACTGGAGAAAGGGAATCATGGTGTGACCAGACCTGAGGAAAGTGCATGCGCACGCACACATACACACACACCATGTCGTGAATAAAAGAAAATGCTATAAATAGAAGAAAACAGAAAACTCAGGACCAGCAGATGGCATAATGCTTATGTCTCTGGACTCCCATGTAGTTGACTGTGGTTCAGGTCCCAGACCTGGCAACTTAAAATTCATTCTGGGCATGTGTGTGTGCATGCCTAAGATCCCAAGAAGAGAATGGAGGAGAAGGGATTGTGGCATGGCCATCCTCCTGGGGGTGATTTCTTGCTTTTTGTCTCTCTGTTTCTCCAGTGAACACATGCACCCTATAGCAAAAATTTCTCTTAAAAAAAAAAGAAAATGCTAAAACCCTATACCAGAATTTGAATATCAAAATAATTGTTCTTCTTATCAAAGAAATTACCTTGAGAATCTCTTTTCTCCTTCCACTGATAATCTTACTGTCCAAACAATTTGGAACAACTTCTTGGACTTGTCTTTAGAGCTGCTAGAACATTTCATTCAAATATTGTTAATCTTTGCCCTTTGGGAGTAAAATTTATTTAAAAAAAAAAACTGATTTCTCAAATGCCAGTTGTAGTATAGTAATTTCACTACATACTTACATACATTAGAATCTGAATTTTTTAAAGAGATATTTTGCTAAAGGGTGCATATGCTCACCAGAGAGACAGAGACAGAGAAACAGAAAGTGAGAAATCACCCAGGTGGTGATGGGGCCCAAATCAGGGCCACACTACAGTCCCTTCTCTTCCATGTTCCTCTTGGGATTTTGGGCACGCATACACACACCTGGCATGAGTTTCGAGCTTCTGGGTCCAGGATTCGTACATGGTTGGCCATGTGGGAGTCCAGTAATGTAATCATTATGCTATCTGCTGGTCCCTAGAATCTGACTATTAGGGAAGCCCCAAAAGAGACATTACAAAAATGTTTGGACTGATGGCAGCATCCTTGGCTCTCAAAGATTCATATAGTTTGTTTTTCTTTCCCTGTTTCCATACAAAAAGTAGTTAAGGGGGACCAGCATTTGGTACAATGGCTATGTTGCTGGACTCCCATGTAGTCGACTGCGGTTCGAGTCCGGGACTCGGTGGCTTAAACTCACGCTGGGCACGTGTGCATGCGTGCCCAAGATCCTGAGAGGAGAAGGGAGGAGAAGGGATTGTGTGGCCATCCTCCCTGGGGGGTGATTTCTCACTTTCTGTCTCTCTCTTTCTGGTGAGCACACGTGCTCCATAGCAAAAACCTCTCAAAGAAAAAAAAAAAAAAAAAAAAAAAAAGAAGTAGTTAAGGTATCTGACAGAAATAATATGAGTGAATAAACAAAAAGAATTAAGCTAAAGAATAGGCCTTGGATACACAAGAGTTCCCAAACCCCTCCTGTGCCTCTGAGCTTCCTAGCAACCAAACTTAGTAAGGTAGAAACTATGAATTGCTCAGAAGCAGCAGAGATTTTTCTGGCACTGAGGTATCAGAATTCTTTCCAGTGGTTCCTCCTACAAGTGTATGGTGGAATGCCTAACAACATCCTTACAGTGATTAGGATGGAACAGCTGATGGCTTCTTGTCACATCCCTCATTATATGAGAGCATCATGCTAAAATGCAATTCAGTAGAAGATCTGCAGAGACCCAAGTCATGCTCCCTAAGGATGAAATCCACTCTGGCCAGAAACGAAATTTGAAATGTTGAGAAGAATGAGATCACACAGCCCTCAGGCAATCTACCATTACCGTTTTCTTCTGTGACTGAGATTCAAGCAGAGATTAAGAATTACTGTCCTCACTTAGAAACTGGAGTAGATGTTGGCTATTCTTCCTGGCTAGAAAAGATCAGTGACATGAGCTTTGATGTCAGTTAAGCAGAAGTTGAGAATGACTCCACTTATAAAATTAAAAAATTCCATGTAAGGGAATAGTGGAATACTGTATATAGAACTAACCCACCTCTGGGTAATTATAAATTCCAGGCAACATTTTTTTTTTTTTAATTTAAATTGAAGACACTAGAAAATAGTCAAAATGGCCAGAACCTGGAAGAGATTTGACCCTTGAAAGAAGGAAAGCATGCTGGGTTGGATCTGAGTTTAGAAACTCCTCCCCTGGGGGGCCAGCAAATGGCATAATGGTTATGTCGCTGGACTCCAGCATAGTCGACCGTGGTTTGAGTCCCAGACCCAGCGGCTCGAAATTATCCCAGGTACATGTACATGTGTGTCCAAATCCCGAGAGGAGAATGGAGAAGAATGAATTGTGGCATGGCCATCCCCCTGGGGGGTGTGGGTGGTGATTCCTTGCTTTCTATCTCTCTCTCTCTCTGTATCTCTCATGCACCCTATAGCAAAAATATCTCTTAAAAAGAAAAAGAAAAAGAAATTCTTCCTCTGGGATCATTCTCCAGTCTGTACAGCCTGGAGCAGCTAGAACTCAAGAAGAAAGCTCAGGTCTCTGTGGCTTAAAGTTTCAGAGTTGGGGGCTGCCACAACAGATGAATGTTGATATGGGAAGGAGAGAACTGTAGAGGAGAAGCTTCAAACTCTGCATATATCCCATGAGTGACCCCTAAACTGCATGTGCATAGGAGAGAGAGTCTAGCAACAACCAGAAGGCTGAAATAGCTCAGCAGGCATTTCTACTGCTGCCTACTACAGGCAACATAAAGTTTAGACTATAAGTTCCATTACATTAGGGAGGTTTGATAAACACCTTAGACTTTCCATCGACGCCCCAAAAGGTTCATGTAGGAGTGAAGCCCAGGTCCCAAAATGAAGGGATTTGCCTAAGAATAGGGCAAAATCTGGAAGGGTAGTTCTGACAAAGTGTAAAACCAAGCTTCTGCAAGTTCAAGGCCTTCAGCTACTCATTAACTGCTTATGAGAATATCAACACTCTCAGATAAGAGAAATAAGACTCTCTACAATATGAGAGTATGTCCAAAAGTTCAAAGAAAAATGGAATTGAAGTACAAGCTTATTTTGGTGCCAGAAACGAATTTTGAAATCTATATACATAGTTTCCCTATAAATAATAGCTGAAATGAAAAAATCACTAAAGAAATTCAAAGGCAGATTTGGGCAGACAGAAGAAAGACTATATGAATTTGACGAAAGAATGATGAAGTGATTGAGTCTAAGGGACAGAAAAAAATATATATATAGAAAAAAATGAACAGAGCCTAAGGGACTATGGAGTACCATCAGGTATATTCACATAAGCATTGTGAGAGTACCAGAAGAGAGGAAGAAATGGGTGAGAACATATTTGAAGAAATAATGGCTGAAAATGTCCCCAATTTGAGGAAAGACATGAACATCCAAAAAGTTAAACATACTCCAAGTAAGATGAACTCAAAACTCGCACTGAGACACATTCTAATCAAACTTGCAAGAACAAAAAAGAAAATACTGAAAGCAGAAAGAGAGAAGTGACTCTTCACATACAAGAGATCCTTGGTAAGATTATCAGGGAATTTCTAATCAGAAACTTTGGAGCTCAAAAGGCAGTGGGCCAATATATTCAAAGTGCTAAAAGAAAGACTGTCAACCCTAAACCTTGTATCTGGCAAAACTGTCCTCCAAAAGTGAAGGTGACATTAAGATATTCCCAGATAGGTAGGGCCGGCAGGTGACATGGTGGTTGAGGTGCTGGGCTCCCACATGGCCAACCATGCTTTAACTCCTAAACCTGATGGTTTGCTTTCTTCCTTTCCCTCTCTCTCTCTTCTTCTCTCTGCCTCTCTCTGGTCAAATTTAAGAATAAAAATCATAAATAAAACAATTAAATAAAGAATTATTTGCTTAAAAAAAAAAAAGATATTGCCAGATAGGAACCAGGAAATGGCATCATGGTTACATCACTGGACTTCCACATAGTCGACTGCAGTTCAAATCCCAGATGTAGCGGCTTAACACTCACACCATGTGCGAGCACACCCAAAATCCCAAGAGGAGAATGGAGGAGAAGTGATTGTGGCATGGCCATCCCCCCTGGAGGGGTGATTTCTTGCTTTCTGTCTCTCTGTCTCTCTGGTAAGCACATATACCCTACAGCAAAAATCTCTCTCTAAAAAAATAAAAGATATTCTCAGATAAAGAAAAGCTGAGGAAGTTCATTACCACTAGATCTGTCCTGTAAAAAGTGCTCAAAGAAGCCCTGCAGGGTGAAATGAAAAGACACTGGACAGTAACTAGAAGCCATATGAAGGAATGAAGATCTTGGTAAAGGCAAATACACTAGCAGTTAGAAGCACTAGTATTATTGTTTGGTTTGTAATGCCACATTTTGTTTCTTACATGACTGAAGAGACAAGTACATTTTAAAGAATTATTAGTTTACGTTCGGTGCACACAATGTGTAAGGGTATAATTTCACAACAACTGAGAGAGTGGTAATGAAACTGTGAAGTAGCAGAATTTCGTTTTTATTCAAGTTATGCTGGTATATGTTCAAATTAGAGCCTTGGAACTTTGGGTGTTAAATGTACTACCCATCATGAACACAGAGAAATCAACTGCAGAATAGGCACAAAAGGAAATGAAAAAAATGTTTAGTATTTTACTACAAAAATAAATAAACTAAATATAGGGCCAGGAGGTGGTATGGTAGTTAAAGGCACTGGATTCCCACATGGCTGACTGCAGTTCAAATCCTGAGCCTGGTGGCTTGCTTTCTCGCTTTCCCTTTCTCTCTCTCTCTCTGGTCAAATTAAAATAATAATAATAACAAATGGAATTAAGTAAATAAATAATTCTTTTAAAAAATAAAATAAAATGAATACAAGAGAAGGTAGTGATGCGGGACCTGGGTGACAAAGAAAATGCTATCAGGTGAACAGAAAGTAAGTAGCAAAATGACAGAATTCATTCCCTCATCAGTATTACTTTAAATGAAAACGGAGTAAGCTGTCCAATCAAAAGACAAAGATTGGCAGAATGGATAAAAACACAGGCTCCAACTGGTGGGTTGTCAGAAGTCATGACACATTGTTGCATAGAAAAACACAGAAAAACTATGTCAGGGCTTTCCTGACGACCCAATATACATTGTCTACAGGAGACTCCCACGAGATCCAAGTGCACCAATAGGTTGAACATAAACAGGTTGGAAAGATATTTCATGCAAAAAATTATCAAAATGGAGCAGGAATGGCTACTCACATCAGACAAATTAGATTTTGAATCAAAAAAAGATAGCAGAGAAGAGACATTATATATTAATTACAAGTTCAATCCCGCAAGAAGATATAACAAGTATAAACATTTCCACACCCAATAATAGACCATAAAATATAGGAAATGAACACTGACACATTGACAGGAGAAATAAGCAGTTTTACAATAGTCTTTTATATCCCCCTCCTCTGGATAACAGAGCAACCAGAGAGAAGATAGATAAAGAAATAGAGGACCTAAATAATAAAATAAACCAATTCACTCTCATGAACACATGCAGAACACTGCCCAACAACAATAACACGCACATTGTTTTTTTTTAAGTGTACCTGGGACTTTTCCAGGATAAATCATAAGTTAGGTCACAAATGAATATCCATAATTTAAACAGATAGCTATCGTACAAGGTATCTTCTCTAATCGCGGTGGGATAAAGTCATTAATCAATAAAAGAAGTAAAATTAGAAAATTTGCAAACAAAAACACACTCTTACCCAACAGATAAAAGAAGAAATCACAAGAGAAATGAGAAAATATTTCAAGGTGAATGAAAATGAAAACGCAATGTACCAAAACTTACGGGACATAAAAGCAGTGCTGAGAGGGAAATTTGTAACTCTAAATCCTCACTTTAAAAAACACAAAAACGACTCAGTGGCTTCACAGTAACACAAGGCTCTGCAATGCTAAGGCCAAATCGGAAGGTCCCAGGTTTGTGTCCTGAGGTCCCCATACACATGCTGGGCGTGTGCACACCTGTGGTCCTGGCTGGCTGAGGCTGGGAGTGGATTGTGGTATGACGATCCTAGCGGGATGCTCGTCTCTCTGTCACGTTGCTCTTTCTCAGAATGAATAAGTAAATAACATTTTTTAAAAATGCAAGAAAGATTTAAATCAGCAACCTAATTTTACATCTTAAGAAAGTAGAAGAAGAACAAACTGAACCCAAAGCCAGCCAAAGAAAGGAAATAATGAATATTAGAGCAGAGCCGAAATAATCTTGGAAAAGGTGAAAAAAGATGGAGGACTCGCTTCCTAACTTCAAAACTTATGACAAAGCTATGACGGTCATAGGTGATACTGGCATAAAGACAGACATATAAACTAAATAAAAGCCTGAAGAATTAAAAAAGCCTTGCACATATGATGAAAAATTTTTTTTTTTTTTTTTTTTTTTTTTTTTTTTTTTTTTTTTTGTGGAGAGGTTTCCACTATAGGGCGCGTGCGCTTGCCAGACAGACAGAGAGAGACATAGAGACAGAAAGCGAGAAATCACCCCCCAGGGGGGATGGTCACGCCGCAATCCCTTCTCTTCCATTTTCCTCTCGGGATCCTGGGCACGCACGCACACGCGCCCAGCGTGAGTTTTAAGCCACCGGGTCCGGGACGTGAACCGCGGTCAACTACGTGGGAGTCCAGCGACATAGCCATTACGCTAACTGCTGGTTCCCATGAAAATTATTTTTTAAGAATTATTTATTTACTTAATTTTATTTGTCATTATTATTTATTTTTAAATTTGACTACAGAGGGACAGAGAGAGAAAGAGAAAGGGAAAGTGAGAAAACAAGCTGCCAGGTCTGGGACTCGAACCACAGTCGGCCATGTGGGAGTCCAGTGCTACAATCACCAAGCCACCTGCCAGCCCCTGATCAAATTATTTTTAACAAGGGTGCCAAGATCATTTAATGGGGAAAGGACATTCTTTTCAATAAATGATGCTGGGAAAACTGGATAGCAACGTGAAAAAAAGACAAGTTGGACTCTTACCAAACACCACATGTAAAAATTACTTTCAAATGGATCAAAGACTACAAACAATAAAACTCTAAGAAGAAAACATAGGGCAAAAACTTTGCAACATTGGATTTGGCAAATACTTTCATAGGTGAACTCAATCAAGCTTAAATGAAATAATACCACTCTTACACAAATCCTTCCAAAAATTGAAGAGAAGGGAACACTTCGAGACTCATTTTATGAAGTCAGCAGATGTTACAAGCAAGGAAAACTATAGATAAAGTCTCACAAGTCTAATCCAAGATATAAAAAGAATAACACATCGTGACTAAATGGGGTTTATTCAGGAATGCAAAGCTGGCTTGACCACTGAGCAGCCAGGTGTTGGCACAACTGCACCCACATGGGAAAGGTCCTAGGTTTGTGTTCCGTGACCTCCCTAAGCATGCAGGGGTGACACTCCTGTGTTCATCATCTGGGCTGGCTGAGAGTGGGGACGGGTTGCAGAGAACACTGTTGGGGTGTTTGTGTATGTTTCTCTCTCTGTTTCTCATGCTCATAAAAGAGGCAGAATAACTTAAATTTTAAAATAAAGAAAATAGAATGGCTCAACAGTGAAAAAGAAAATCAATCCATGAAACTTGCATTATTAAGAGGGTCCATACCTGGGCATACCCATTTATAAATCTCACCAAATCATACATTTTAGATCCGTGCCTTTCACTGTGTGTAAAGTTTGCCTTGATACTTGAAAAAGAAAAAAAAAAAACATGGGTACCTAATTCTAGGCCACACATAGACACAGACTGGCTGTCTTATAAGATCACTCCTAGTTCATGACTAGAACATCATATCCTTATTATAGACAAACACATCTTTCTCTAATGCAGTAAATGTCATCATCCAGTTTATACAAAAGTGGTTTTTAGGTAATTAGGATAAAAAATTTTTAAAGGAATGAGGGTGAAGAAGGAATCAGAACATCTCTGTGGGAGGTGAGGGCAAAATCCAAACATATCTGTGTTTCCTCCTACTCACGATCTTCCCTGGATGTGTTGAGAGTTCACAGCTCCCCACCCCGATTCTCCTGGGAGCTGGTGACTCCTCAGAACAGACCTCCCCTGGGTATCTAATTCCCGTCTGATTGCGATCATTTTAAGCAGCCCTATTACTTCATGGTAACATTTATGCCTCCAATACTGTGGTGCCAAGGGCTTTCTGGCAGGGCCATTACTTCTGAAATTAAGTCAGCCTGCAGGTCCCATAGCTCTTAGATAATGTAATATAAAAACTCTAATCTAGAAACTTTTCATTTGAAAGCATAACAAATATCTGACTGTTTTGCATTTCGGGTTTTGGAGAATCAAACGATTCTTGTGACATTTTTAATCTCTCTCAACTTGTGAGCTCAAAGAATTTGTTTTTATGCCACATTTTCTTTGGGATCACTTATTCACACTCAGGGAAAATAATTCGGGGGCTTTATTATGTAATTCTATGAAGAGCTCCAACGTGAAATAACTGAATCAAACTGGAAACTGTATTAGATACCAGATTTTGCTTTTTTAATTTTCGCTTATTAAAAAAGTTTTAAGGTCCCTACCAAGTGCAAAATATTCTCCCAAGCACTTTAAACACTAAAGAACATAAACAGGTTTGAGTTTAGAGAGCTTAAAACAAGTAAGGAAGATGAAATATAAACATTAATAGCTGGTAAATATGGCGGCATGTGAGAGGTACCCGAATACTCCCAATCCTAGTTAGCTGGGAATGTAAGAAGGAGTTTTATAATCAAGGTAGCACTTGGTTTGGGGCCTTATAAGCTAAGGGGGATTTTAATATGGAGGTCAAGGAAGAGGGGCACTGCTCTTGGAGAACTAAGGCTGGAAAGATAGAGGGGCCTGCGATCGAGAGACTGAATTGAGCTGGTAGTTGGAAGCCACTGCAAGATTTTGAAAACCATCCTGCTACATGATATTTCCCAAATGTAAACTTAAGATGCTTGTGGAGTGCACCAGACTTCTGTCAGTTTGCATGGCGGTTAAGGTGCTAGACACCCACATGGATGACCACAGTTCAAGTCCTGGACTCAGCAGCTTGAAAATCACACTAGACGCATGCTCAAAATCCCTAGAGGAGAATGGAGAAGGATAATGAGTGGCCATCCTCCTCTGGGGTGATTTCTTACTTTCCTTCTCTCTGTTTCTCTCTGGTGAGTGAGTGTACACACCCTGTTGCAAAAACCTAAAAACAAAATAACAACATCAAAAACAGGTCTCTAAAGTCTATTTTCTTTCTTTTTTCTTTTTAAGATAGACTTTTGCTTTAGGGCACGTGTGCTCGCCAGATAGACAGAAATCACAGAGAGAAATCACCCCCCAGGGGAGATGGCCACATCGGAATCCCTTCTCCTCCTCCATTTTTCTCTTGGGATCTTGAGCACACACGCACATGCACCCAGTGTGAGTGTAAGCCACCGGGTCCGGAACTTGATCCACAGTCAGCTACGTGGGAGCCCAGCAGTGTAACCATTATGCCATCTGCTGGTCCCTAAAGTCTATTTTCTGAAATAGTCTATTGTCAAGTAAATTACTGTAAAATATCTCTGGGTTTCCATTTACTTCTTACAAACGGCATTTAGAGTATAACAATGGAATGAAATGGTCTTCTCCATGTGGAAAGGAGCTGAATAAATGTGCTGGATGAGCCCTGGCCTTGCTGGAAATTCAGGGGAATAGCAGAAAGTCCCTGGTGTATGGTGCTGGGGCCACAGGGCCTTGTGCTGGGTCCTTCTGCCGGGCCTGGGTTTGGTGGTGGCACCATCAGCAGGTGCTGAGAGTTCCCTGGAGAAGGGCCCTCACATTCTCTCCAGGAAGCCTGAGTGAGAGTTCAACAGACCAGCACCCAGGGTACACTCACCAGTGAGATAGAAGGCCTTGTAACGCTCCAGGCGGACAGTCTGCAGGGCTCCGGGCTCTCCAGCTGCTCCGCTGTTGGGGTGGAACAGCACCTGCAAAAGGGAACAGAGCTTACAAAGAAGAAAACCGCACAGGGCACTCCCTTGGAAAGCATGGCTTTTTGTCACAGAGAGCCCTCCTCACTACCCCCACTCTCCTCTAACCCCACCTCCAAATTCACTTTGACAGACACAGGCCTATAGTCCACACCTGTCAACTCCCTCCGGCAAGCCTCTCTGAAGTAGCTCTTTTGCTAGTTAATGCATCAGAGTGGGTTCTAACTCAGACCCAGCAGGTGAAAGTTTTCACTGAAAGGTCAGCTTCCTGGATCCAGTACCTTCTTTGCAATTTTCCAGGTCCATTGTAAAATGAGAATCAGGAATATCTTATTCACAAATCAAAATTTTCAAGATAGCGCCAGCAAAGCTTTAAACCAAGTAAGGGGTCCTTCTAACTGTGGGGCCCAAGGGGGCTGCCCTGGTCAAAGGCCCCGCTCTTCCAGGTTCAGGAGGGGCCTGGGGACCTCCATATTTTACAAGTATTCCCAGGGATTCAGGAGCAGGCAATCCTCAGATCTCTGTGAAAAAACAGATTTAGGGGCCAGCAGGTAGTTTAATGGTTAACGCACTGGACTCCCACACGGCCGACTGCAGTTTAAGTCAGGACCTGGCAGCTTGAAACGTGCAAAACATGTGTGCATGCCCAAAATCCCAATAGGAGAAGGGAGGAGAAGAGATTGTGGCGTGGTCATCCCTCCCAGGGGGTGATGTCTCACTTTCTCTCTGTCTCTCTGTCTCTCCAGCAAGAGCCCATGCCCTATAGCAAAAATCTCTCAGAAAAAAAAAAAAAAAAAACAGCTTCATCAGCATCAAGTTGATTTCCCAACTCTCCCTTAAGCAAGGATGGTATAAGAAGGTGTTCTTGGGAGCAGGCAGTGGTGCAGCGTGAAACACAGTGCTCTGGGAGGCAGTCCTATGTAAGAAGGTTCCCAGTGCAAGTTGGGGGCCTCCCTGATCACCAGGCCTGTGCTTGCCTATGATCTGGGGGTGGTTGAAGGCTGAGGATGGGTCATGACATCAAGAATATGTTGAGGGTGTCGTCTCTCTCACTCTCTCTTGCTAGTAGAAGAGATAAATTATTTACACACACACACACACATATATAAGATTTTTGGCCACGGGGCTTATGTGCTTGCTGGAGAGAGACAGACAGAGGTAAAGTGAGAAAACTCCCTTTGTGGGGTGGAGGCGGTTGACCGCACCACAATCCATTCTCCTCCGTTCTCCTCTTAGGATTTTGGGCATGCATGTACACATGCCTGACATGTTTTTAGGCTGCCATCTGAGACTCGATCTGTGGAGTTAGCCAGCACCTTAAGCATCCCGCCACCTGCTGGCCTTTTATTTTTTTTCTTGAAGGCATCCTTGCTTTCTTCCAAAGGGGGCACAGCCTGGCTATATCCTACTGTACATGGAATGAAGAGATCTTTCCTCATTGGGTCACGGATGGAAGAATCACCCTACAGAATAGAAACCCCTAATTCAGGGTTCCCAAGGGAAGGATCTGGTAGAAAATGAAAGGCCTGTGTCCTCGTAGGTTGGTGGGCTTGCTCTGGAAGCACGAGACTGCCCCGGTATGAATCATGACCTTATATATCGCTGCAGAGGCGCGTATGTGATTCAGAGTTTCCATGGGGCTTTGTGAAAATGAGAAACATCTGTGGCAGCAGTAAACAGCTGTCCCCCCAGGTTTCACAGCTCTGAGAGGATGCCGCTGAGGTGGGGGCCCCCCAGCACCTGCTGCCTCTGTGCTCTCATGACACCCCTGCACACGCAGCAGTGCGCGTGATGACGGCAGGCTCCTTCCAAACAGGAAAAGAAGGCACAACGGAGAACCCTCCCTTCTTCCATCTCAGAGAACAGCCAAGCCTCTGCCACAGGAGACGGTTTTGTTTCCTTCCTGAGACGGCGAGAAGTGGAGACTTGGAACACCAACCTGTGATGCACACAGACACCCAGGAGATCGGAGTCGTGGTCTGTTGCTTCAAGTCACCAATACCAGTGGGGTCCAGTAACAGGACCCCTGAGGTGGACTGCCAGTTGTGGAATGCTGTACTTAGGTGGCATGACCAGAGGCATCTTTCAAAATCCAAGGGGAATGAGACCAGGGCATGGATTTCAGGGGACTTGTGGACACATGCTTCTTTCCTGTGAGTAGACTGATTGTGGCTTTCTTGTTTGGAAGAAGGAGGAAGGAGGCTGGCCAATTGCAGCTCAAGATATTTCTTCTCCAAATGCCTGGTCCAAATTTCAAAGAGGACTTTATCTTTTGCAAACCTGTACTTCTACATGTTTGTTTGGTTTGGTTTTAGAGCATGCGACTGTTCCCTTACATCAGGTTCACAAGGTGGACTCCTTCACCCCATCATTGAAGGTGTACAGCTCTGGTCTCTAAAAGGAGTGGGTTAGGCAGGCAGGCGCCTACCAGAAGGCTGGATGGTGTCTTTGACCACTAGGGGCCTCCCTAAGAGAAGCGATACGCATTCTGGAGACAAACTCAACTTCTGACTCAACGTATGGCCTCCAGGTTTGGGCCAAGCATTTAATGACTCACAGTAGCCCCAGACTGTGTTGGGCTGGGCAGGTGCAGAGCCCTCAGGAAACCTTTCCTCTGTTGACAATTTTGAACCTGGTCATGACAATCTGAGGCTGTGATGGGACTTGACCAGTGATGTTACAACCTCTAGCTCCCATCTGGGAGTCAGGAAAGCACAGAGTGGGTCCTCAGATTCTGGGCTGTACACCTGCTCTCCTTCCCAACTCTCACCTCTTCCCTTCTGGTGTCATCAATGCCTAGACATGGACCTATCGAGAACAGGCACGGGAAGTTGGACAGATGCACTAACACACAGCCGCGTTTGGTTTTGAACATCACATGTGTGACGGCCTTCAAAGTCGATGAAGGTGGTGAAAAGACTAGGAGACCGTCTAGTGTGAAAACCAAATCGGGAGCTTATTATTTGCCTCACACCTGACAACATGGGGCCTAGGGAGGTGCAAAGAGGGCACATGGTCCCAGAAAGAGAATCTCTTCAACTCCTGGTTCCCTGCAACACAGGGAACCCAGCTGCTAAGGAACATTTGCCTAGGGTTTGGGGTTGGTCGTGTAGGAGTACCTTTGGGCTTCTAGAAACTGGAATGGTTTTCTAAACCAACCCGCATTGAAATCCTTATAAGCCCAGGGACATATCTGAGGGTGAAACAAATTGTGTTCATTAAAAAAAATATATATGCGTATACCGTGAGTGTGTACAGATACAGGTATATGTATGTATGTGTATCTATACATATTAAATCACTCATACCTGGCTTCCCTCACAGCTATTCCAAATTCAAAACAATGTAGTACTGTTACTTTAATTAAGACTGATCAGAGAAGCCCAAACCCAAATTCAGGCCCAGCAACTACCCACTTGTCTCAAACTCTAAATAGTCTTATCTCAAGTGTCTTCACTTCCATCGTCCTGAGGACAGGGTGTGACCCACAGGTGCCAGCACCCTTGGGCTCCTACCCTTGAAGATACTATCAGCAGTTTCCTGCTTGCAATAAGGGCGGCTGTTGCTTTGGAGGCCGTGGGTGTGGCAAGTCAGGGCCAACTCCAGCTTTGTCCCCAGCACCAAGTATCCCCACAACCACGTTGTAGCTTGCATCTGTTTCTCCTACCTGGTTCTTGGGCCAGACTGTTGGCCACTAGCCAGGGTGAAGCCTCCAAGCATCTGTGAAGCTGTCACTAGAGAAAGAGGAAGAGCTCGCTTGTTGAGAACGGAAGTGTGCAAGCGAAGGAGCTGGCTTCCCCAGGCAGGACCGACAACGTCAAGGAGACCGCAGTCCTTGAAGCACTTCCTGGTGACCCCAGTTATTCTGTTAGTCGCCATGGTGATAAACACTCGGGAGCACCTCTCCCCTGACGTCCTGGCCAACCCCCCAGGGTCACATACTGCTAACTTTCAGCCCAAAGGCGGAAACCATCTTCCTGCTTGGTCGCTGCTTGGCCTGGAAGGGACTGCAGCTCTAGAGGGGCAGGTGTTCTGAGGAGATGCAGGACATCTTCAGAGGACCTTTAGGTTTGATCCGACACCCCCCTAAAAATTGCAGCGATGTGTCCAGAAGCACCAACAGCTTGTCCAGGACACGCGTGCTGGTTTTGCTGTGGGAGACGGGGACTGGGTGGGAAGAGTGGCCAAAGTACACTTGAGCACATCTGAGTCACTTCCATGTGACCCTTGGCAAAGACAGAAATAGACCCTTTGAAGTGTGGGTCTCTAAGTGAGGAGCTGTGCACCCGCAGGGCCTTCCGAGGGGCTCTGTGCTCCTCCAGCCTCCTCCCCTCCTCCCACTTCCTCTTCCTTTTGGCGAAAGGAAAACACACAGAGATGACAGGGAAAGGCCATCAGGCCTGACATTTCCTGGCTGTCACTGCCACCGACTGCTTCACCGAGCACTGAAGAGAGGACACGGAGGTGGTGATGCTGTGGCAGAAGCCCACATCCAGTCAGGAAGAGCATGCTGATCCCTCCCAGAGCCGGGGACATGTTGGGGCATAAAGACGTTGCTGGTTCAGGAGGCCTTTCCTTCACGTGTTCCTTCGTTCATTCGATGTGCATGGTTCGAAGGCTGGCCGGATACAAGAGCCATTAGGTGCACTAAGGGTTCAGTGGTAAGCCCACGAGAGAACGTCCAGGAAGGGCCCAGGTTGTTAAATAAACACAGGCAGGAAGAGAAATCTTCTGTTATAGGGAATAAGCACGCACATACAGCCGCCCAAAGCCAACCCATTAAACATGAGTAAGGACTGGCAAACTGGCTTGATTGTAAGGTGGGACGAGGAGAGAGGTTCATCTCGAAGGCTTAGCCCTCCAGGTTTCCTACCCTGGATGTCAGAAGACCGCATCATCCACCGGGGGTGTTCCATTTACACGAAGGTGAGGCAGTAGCCCAGCTCCCGAAGGGCTGGACGGGCACGTGCCTCCTCCACTTACCCTGCGCCCAGTCTGTGACCGGCCGAAGAGCACCTCAGAGGCATCCACACCATCAAAGTGCCGGCTTGGGGGCAGGCTGGCCTGGGCCAGAGTAACCACAGTGGGGAAAATGTCCAGCACGCTGCAGAAATAACAAGACTGAGCTGACCCCAGTTCTTCCCGTTGTCTCCCTGATCCTGCTAGGGCTAAAACCCACCTGACCCAGTTCAGAGCAGCACCGACAGTCTCCTGTGCGTCTCACCTGTCTACTTACCTGTCTTTTCGTAAGGTTCAGGCTCAAATTCAGCTCTGCTTCCTACCTAGCTCCTCAGTGCCTTGGTTTTCTAGTCTCTAAAACGGGCAACGGGCATGATAGTACCAGTGCCTGCCCCCCAGAGTGGCTGGCTGGCTGCAACACTCACTCAGGTACGGCACTGAGAAGAGGGCCTGGCACTCGGAAAGTGCTTGTTGAATACATAATTATAATTATTCAAAGAGATACCCCTACATGCCTGTCTAAGAATCGAAGGGTTCTACTTGTCACCAAGTAGGCCAGAGCCACTCACTTTATTATTATTTTAGAGAAATTTTTGCTATAGGGCATGTGCACCCACCAGAAAAATAGAAAGTGAGAAATCACCCCCCAGGGGGAATGGCTATGCCACAATCCCTTCTCCTCCATTCTCCTCTTGGGATCTTGGGCATGCACACACATGCGCCTGGCGTGGGTTTCAAGCTGCTGGTTCCAGAACATGAACCAGCACGTGGCCATGTGGGAGTCCAGGGATGTAACTATCATGCCATCTGCTGATCCCAAGAGCCACTCACAGGGAACAGCATGTGGCAGTTCTCCAGAGGAGAATGTTCTCTCCACTTTTCCTGTAGAGAGTCTCTGTGTCATCAAGGCCTAGTCTCTGTCTAGAATGCCACCCCCTTCCTGTGAAACACTCCACTCCCTTCACGTTAGCGCTTCTTGCCCATTACAAAACAGAGTGTTCATGGTAGAAAACGAGAACCAGAAATAAAGAAGAGAGAACTGGCCATTGAGGTCAGGGGTGGAGCACTGGCCTCGTAAAAGAGAGAACACAACCAAACAGCCCACGACCCCACAGCGGCCATGGCTAGCATGCTGGTGGATTTTGTTAATGAGATTTATTTCTCTTTTTAGAGAGAGATTTTTGCTATAGGGTGCGTGCACTTGCTGGAGTGACAGAGAGAGACAGAAAGCGAGAAATCACCCCCTGGGAGGATGGCCATACCTCAATCCTTTCTCTCCCATCCTCCTCCTGGGATCTCGGACACACATGCACAAGCGCCCCGTGTAAGTTTTAAGCTGCCAGGTCCGAGACTCAAACTGTGGTCGACCACATGGGAGTTCAGCTATGTAACCATTATGCCATCTACCGGTCCCCAAGATTGTTTTTTAAGTCACGTGATGTCATTTGACTCGAACTCTCCAGCCTGCTGTACTCACGTCTGAAAAAGCTCTTCGGCAAGAACGGGGGGCTATGCTTTCAAGAGAGCGGTTTATCTGAGGGCCAGACCAACTGGGGATCAGAAGGGTTGGACCAATAGGAGGTTCCATGTCCAGAAGAAAGAGGCCCTGCTACTCCTGAGGCTGGGCCCAGCAGCAGCCTTCAGGCTTGTGTATGGGGTGCCTTGGGGGCCATGCCTCCCCATTTCTCCACCTTGAGGTCTGGGGAAGGACTCTTGGTCCTTCAAAGAGGCCACAGAAGGGAGCTGCGATGCGGCCTCTCCTCATTCTTCTCTCCAGGCAGAATCTGCCTACTGACCATGGCACAGACCGCCCCCGATTGCCTTCGGCTTTGACAGTCCACGTCGCTGGCAGCTTATCTGTCGAGATACGCACACCGGAAGCTGGGATCCCACACTGACGCGTGGTCAAGGAGTGCAGAGTCAACACTCAGAGCACAGAACAGTCCAGAAACCTGTCCAGAGCCCAAGGTTCCTGCCACAACCGGGCAGCCGAGAGGATGACAATGCAGTCTGAAAAGGCCCTGGTGGTTTGGGGCTGTTTGTTCAAGTTTTCTCTAAATTGTGCTTCTAAGAGAGCTCAGCGTCCCAGATGGGTCAAATCAGCGAACAAGAAAAACAGGATCTGCCTTAGAGTTAGGAATGTATTGTATACTTTCTTTTTCCATCTTATTTTTTTCCCCCTTCTATCATGAGGTTTCACATCCTAATTATATAGCATGAAGTCTGACGTTCACAGAATCTTCATGTCTCAGAGTTTGGCAGGAAACTCCAAAAGCCTCTGTCCACCCGCAGCACAAAGAAAACCTCTCGCCCACGAGAAAAGCTGCAGCACGTCCGGTGACTCAGGCCGCTCCAGGGTCCTATCCAGCACTGGTAAGCTTGAGCTGTCCAAAGGGCCTTTCTGAAGTAATGGGGGACGCAAAGACCCTGAAGTTAGCCCTGGAAGAGGGAGCTACCCCTGACACATGCAGCCTGTTCTCATCCCAGGGCTGGCTCTCAGCGAAGTGAACTTGGACAAAGCTCCTGTCCTAGAAGGCTACTGAAGGGGGCTCCTCACCCAGGGGTGAAGGGAGCCGGATCCCACATGGCCAATGGTGGTTCCAGTCTAGCCCCAACGGCTTGAAAACCATGCCAGGTACATGTGCACGTGCTCCCAAAATCTGGACAGGTTGGAAAAATGAAGAGACTGTGGTGTGACCATGTCCCATGGGGGTTGCTTTTCTCCCTCTGTCTCTCTTTGGCAAGCAAGAATTTAAAAATAAATAAATAAATGGGCCACTAAATGTACCCCAGTAACTCCAGACTCAAACTCTACCTAACACTCAGTCTAGGGAGTATTTGAAACCCAGGAGAAACAAAAATCCGAAACAAAACCCTGGACTTCTGAATTCTCACTGTTGGTTTAGAAGCTTGGCTTTTGGCAGAGGCACCATCTGGCCTTAATGGTACCCAGACACATTGGCTTTTGTGGGTTCCTTCTCCTATTAAAAAAAAAAGTAAATTAAAAAAAAATATATATATAATTATATTGTATAACTACATTGACAAAGATACATATATAAATAATATATGTTAAAACCATTTTATTCCACCTAAAAAGCCTTTTTTCCCCCTTCAGAGTCTAAAAGAAATGAAAAATGCATGGCCCCTGAAAGTCTTTGGGCCCTGGCACTGTGCCCGCTGGGCCTGACAGAGAAGCCAGCCTGTCCTGGAGAGAAGCCCCCTGTCAGTGGTCCCTTGGTTATGAGAAAGGCAGCCTGGAGCCAGCTCCTGAAAGGAGGGGGCTCTGTACAATGGCACCGAAGGTGGTCTCAGAGTGGGCAGGCGGACACCTTTCAGGCTCTGTTGCCCGTAAGAAAATATTTTCTTTTCTCTTTATGTGGCTCCAGCCAGCTAGGGCTCTGAAGGCTGTTTGTAGGAAGTGTAGGTATTCATGTTCCTACCCAAGGAGTTGCTGAAGTGGAGACTGGGTGGGAACAAGAAGGATGAAGAAGGACTTGCCTGGGACCAGCAGTTGGCGTAATAGCTATGTCGCTGGATTCCCATATAGTTAAACACGGTTCGAGTCCAGAACCCGGTGGTTTAAACTCACGCTGGGCGTGTGTGCGTGCGTGCCCAAGATCCCAAGAGGAGAAGGGAGGAGAAGGGATTGCGGCATGGCCATTCTCCCTGGGGGGTGATTTCTTGCTTTCTGTCTCTCTGTCTTTCTGGTGAGCGCATGCGCCCTATAGCAAAAACCTCTCCAAAAAAAAAAGAAGAAGGACTTGTCCACTGGACCCCAAGGTGTGCAGGCTGAGAAAGAAGCCAAAGGGCCGTGGGGGCTTGTTCCAACTCAACAGCCCTGGATGCCAGGCCCCTGTGGATGGGAATTGAGTTTCATGCTGGGCGTTTGGGGCGGAGGCAGAGTGTGTCCTGGGGTGAGGGGAGAGAGAGCATTTATTCTGGGGAAAGGGCAGATCTACCCAGAGAACAGGCAGTGAGAAGATAGAACGGGTTGCTTGGAAGGACTAGGGCACTCAGACCTAGACAGAGAGAGAGGTTTTCTCTGGAGTGAGGGGCCTCAGAGCAGAGCTTCCTTCTGCAGAAGACTTCCTCCTGGGACAGCGGAGCAGTTCCTTTTTAGCAATGAGTTGTAAGTGTCTTCCTGCACTGTCACTCCCTCATATTGTCCCTTTAGAAACCTCGGTGGTGCCTGCCCCTACCGAGCCTTAGCCTCACAGCAGAGATTTGAGGGGCTATGTCCTCAGAGCCAACTCCGTCTCTCCGACGTTCTCACTCGACAACCAGCACAGAAGACTTGGGGGACCAAATGTTAAGGGCTTTTCCCCACACACCGAGCAAGGGGCAGTTCTGCAGTGGACACCAGCCGGGTGTTCTCTGATTCAGTTCAGCCCTGACACAGTCTGGCAGCAGATCCCACAGACTGAAGATGCCAACGCCAAGCCCAGTGTTCCTGAGCTTCTGACTGATGGGCTCTGGCTACAAACCTGGATTCCCATGGACACCTCCCTCCTCTGGTGCGATTCATTCACCAGACCAGCTCACAGAACTCGGGAAACACTTACACGGGAACTTACGGAGGAAGAGATGCTGAGGGCGAGGGACGGGGTATACCACTCGTCCGCCTCTCTGGAAGCTCTTCAAACCTTGTCCTCTCAGGCACGTTATGAAGACTTCATCGCATAGCCATGACCAAAGCATGCACACTGTCCTGAAAGGGGACTGGACGCAAAGGGCATGATCTAACAGCCAAGACGAGCAGGACCGAGCAGGCCTGTTCGTGCAGATTCTTCCTGGCCTCTCTGTGTGGCATTAGTCCCTCCTGGGGACAGAGCAGGATCCCTCTGGAATGAGAGTCTTATGATTTACTATCACACAAGGTAGGTCAGACCCACACTGGGGAAGAGAAATTCTAATTGCAGTGCTCTGCCTTGGGGAAGAAAGGGAGCAGGTAAGAGGAGGGCAGGAGACGGTCAGACTGCCTTTGCCTTTCTCTCTCCAAGGCTGTTCCAAAGCTGCTTTGGGAACCAAGGACAAAAAGCCAAATACTTACAAGCCAGGAACAATGGACAAAAAAAAGTGTATATATATATATATATATATATATATATATATATATATATATGTGTGTGTGTGTGTGTGTGTGTGTGTGTGTATGTACATGTATATAAATATATATGTCATACTAGCACAGAAGCTGCCTCTAGCATCCCCACCATCAGGTCCTCCTTAAAGGCTAGCTGGCCAAGCAGTACTGATTTCTGGGAGAAGGGCCATACCAGAGTGCCAGGAAATGCCCTACAAATAATAAACTGCACATCTGTTACAGAGCAGAGCGAGCAGCCAGGAGTGTGCATGCTCCCTGTCTTCCCCAACCACCACCCACTGCCAGATCCAGTGGAGAAGAGGAGACCTTGAAGGGGACCCAGTGGGTGACACTGAACACAGGACACCAATATGATCACATCTTGTAGCTTCTATTTCCAGGACCTGGTTTGTGCTTCAAGCCAGGACAGGCCCAGTCGAATGGCCCTCACGTATCTCAGCATCAGTTATCCAAAGAGAGTGCCAAGGTAGCCCAGGGGGCATCACCTCTCCTGGCCACCCAGCCATGTTAGCTGTTTCCAATGAGGTCCAAGCCCTAGGGACCTCATACTAGTCCCAGTTCATCCCCAAAAGACAGGTCCTTGGTTCTGAGCAGAGATGGGGTCTCCCAGCTCAGACCAGAGCAGGCCCTTGCCTTCTTGCAGGTGGCTAAGAAATGATATTCGAGCTGCAGTTCTTGACCAGTGTGGGTCCGTCCCCCCAAGGGACTACCCGGAGACATTCTGGCTGGCACAACGTGGGGGTGGGGTGGGCACCAGCATCTAACGCATAAAGGCCAGGATGCTACGAAACCTCGCACAGCGCACCAGACAGTCCCCACCCCAAAGAATTATCCAGCACAGAACGTCAACAATACCAAGGCCGAGAAACCCTGCATGAAGTTTAAGGTTAAAATAACCTTAACTTTGTAACTTTAATAACTGGCTGGCCCAAAAGGCCATGGAGGTTAAAGCACCTGTTCCATATGGCTGACTGCATAGTTCAAGTCCCAGACCTGGCAGCTTGAAAACATGCTGCGCATTGGGACCAGCAGTTAGCGTAATGGCTATGTCACTGGACTCCCACGTAGTCGACCGCGGTTTGAGTCCCAGACCCGGTGGCTTAAACTCACGCCGGGCACGTGTGCGTGTGTGCCCAAGATCCCGAAAGGAGAATGGAGGAGAAGGGATTGTGGCGTGGCCATCCCCTCGGGGGGTAATTTCCTTCTTTCTGTCTCTCTGTCTCTCTCTGTCTGTCTGGCGAGCGCACGCTCCCTAAAGCAAAAACCTCTCCAAAAAAAAAAAAAAAACATGCTGGGCATGTGTGCACGCATGCCTGAAGTCCTGAGAGCGTGGGAGTGGAGACATGATTGCCGGTGAGTGAGCCCCTAAACGCCTGGCACTTTCTGGCCAACCTGCTCATAACTATCTCCCCAGACCCTGGACAATGACAGACTCAAAGCTGGACATGACAAAAATGTATTGAATGAATCAATTTTCCCCATGAACCATGGTTATCTCTAAAAGATAAACAATGGAATGAGTGTGAACCCCCCCACACACCCTCTTACTTTTCTGTTCTCATGTCAGTATTTCTATCAACCTGATGACTCCCCGATGTCCCTTATCCCTCAGGGTGACTGGGATATAGGCTTAAGGGACACTGGCCATAGCTGTCAGTGGCTTAAGGGAGTTAGCTCTGATCTGGAAGATCTAATCCCTCTGAGGAGTAAAGTTCTAGAATAGGTGATAAGCAGTCCGGGCAGGGATGCTGGGCTGGGCTCCCAAGAACATAAATTCTTAAATTCGTTTCTTGATTATGGGTAATAATACCACTCACCACACAGCTGGCCCCAAGTGAGCTGTGGGAAGGATTCCCTGTTGGGACAGTGAGGAAGTGCCACCCAAATTTGCTTTACATGGATTCACATGTGGAAATGGCAAGAGAATGAATCCATGGAGGCAAAACTGTCTGGTGAACTACAACGTGGACTAATTTAACACCAAAAAATGTCCTAAGAAGATATGGTATGTCAGTATCGTCCTGGTAAAATTCCAGGGGCCCTCAAGCAAATACTACCTTGTACCAAAAACTCACTCTTTTTGGTCACCAAACTGTACCCTTAGTCAGCTGCCACCTTAAGGACCTAAAACACCAATGAGATGATGCCATCGAATCACGGTGCAGTAGTCGTTTGTAGGTGCAAACACGGCTCTCTGGTGGGAAGTGGCTGCTTGGTTGTCAGTGATGTAACTCAGGGATTTCTTCATTTGCACCTGTGCAGCCTAGCCGCGACTACTCGGCCCCTCGATGAACACTCTGACTACACCAAGAAAGCTCAACAAAAAGCAGCCCTCCTGGCCCTCTTCCCAGCCAGCCACAGATTCCAGGCTGTGCTGTCATTGTCACATCTGCTGGTGCCCGCTGACAGCACACTGTCCCCTCCTGATTGTACAGGGCTGACCCGGAGTTCCTGGGGGCCTCTCATGCTGTCAGAGAGGATGCCTCCACATCCCCTGCTTTGGCCATCAGAGTGGTTCGCCCTAAGCTTGAGTCTTGAGTTTTTCCCCACCTTCCCTACCGCGCCTGGGGACGCTAGAAGGTGCTAATGAAGTCTGCCTTCCTCAACTCAGCTGTGTTCTTTATGCCAGAGCACGTTAGGCTAAAGATGAAGAATCTTTGGAACTAGTCACTGACCTTGAGCCAGACTCAACCTCTGAGCACGAGAAGCAGCACTGGCTGCTCTGCTCTGCCCCCATGTTAGTGGAGATAGGGCGAAACCAGAGAGGAAGTCCCGTCTGAATCAGTGAGAAGTCCCACTATAGGCCACGGTTCGACAGCTGTGATGACGCTGCTGTGAGATGAACATAGCACAGCCAGGGTCTTCACCAGGGAGATAACCCCTGGATCTGCCTCAATACGAGACAGGAGCGACAACACGATATCCCATTTACAGGTGCCTTTTCTACAAGGGGAGCACCAGAGACTCACTGCAGAAGCTTCATTGCCAGAGGTGGGGAGACTGTCCTTACCTAAAGGCTCATTGTTTTCCTGCCGGCCGGGCCCATTTCTCTTCTCCTACTCCCCCATACAAGTGGGCATCTGCACCCCTTTCTTGGGACCATCTGACTACCAGTGACACGTTGGCTTCTCATAGCCACCCTGGGACACCTGCCCTAATTCCCAAGGTGGAATAATTAGGGCCAGATGATCTATTCCCCCATCACTTTACCCCAGGCCAAAAGGAAAGATGAGACTATTGCCCTCTTGAGCAGACTCAGCCAGTACTCAATGCTGGAGGGTGAGAAACCAGCCTGATCTCGTCATCACTCAGGCAATCTCTCCACAGGATGGCTGGAGTCACTAGTACTTTAACAAGCCCATAGAATTGCTTAAAGGCAAATCCATACTGCTCCCAATGGCTGAGAGCATCTGACATTCTTGGAGAACACAGGTGGTGAGTCAACTTCCCAAAGTCTTCAGCCACCCAAGCATCCCAGATTTCTCTTGCTTGAAACCCCAACATCTCAATGTAGTTTGGTCTCGTACCTTAACAAGGCAGTGCTGGTGACATTCGCTGGGATTCTGCCAGGCCAGTAAGCCAGTGCTGGGACCCGGTGCCCTCCTTCCCAGGTGGTCTGCTTGGCTGGACTTCCCCCTGTTGGAAAAAGGCAGCTGGTTCAGTGACAGGGATAACCCGAGGCTTCTCTTCAGCTAAGACCTACTCTCTGGGAGAGTAGACAAGAGTTTCCAATAATCCCAGCAAAGGAATGACCTTCTTTAGTAAGCAGCTATTTTCTCCCAACCAGCTAATAGTTTTCAGTACATCCTTCTATTTTACTGAACTTCACATACACAAACATTGCCTCACTCTATTGAATTCTGCCATTTTATTTCCTTTGTGACACCTTCACCACTTTGAATGATCTTGTTCGTTTATTGACTGGCTTATCATGTGTCTTTGCACCTGAAGACGTCAATGGCCTTGTGCACCCGAGACACAGTAGGTGCTGAACAAGTCTTTGCTGAACAAATCAGCGTGACATCTTGTTCAGGATGAAAAAATACAATGATTTGAAAAGAGAGAATTTCCTCAGCTCTTTGTCCCACCCAATACCCAGCAACTGAGCTGGCATCGATTTTATTGTTTGGTTTTGCTTTGCTTTTCCTTGAATTAATGACTGGTTCTGATGTCGTGAAAACAGTGTCAATAATAGATCCGACCTCTTGCCTCTCGGGAGGAGGTAAGAACAATTTACGTGCAATCTATGAACTTCTACTTCGGTAATTAAAGGACTTATTTTTGTAACCACTATGTCAAAAGTGACCACCAGTATAATGATGGCCAGCGGGCTGGAAGAGATGAGGTCATGTTTTATGGAAACATCCTGAATCCATGTTGCGTTGAATTAACCATGACCATCCCCACCACTCCCACGCACACCCCACCCTCATCCTGGTTGAGCCAGAGGCCAAGGATTCTACAAAGTTAGCGTGTACGAAGCCTTTCCAAGGCAAACGCTGCATGCAGCTCACACTTACTGTGGTCATGCAACCTCCCTGTGTTTGGCCGGGATGAATAACAAAAACAATTACGAGGGGAGGGTGTGGGGGGAACAAGATGTCACTCTGTACTCACACTGCTGCAAGCAGAACCTTTGATGTCCCTGGCCCAGTACCCCATACCGGAAATGCTTAGCATTCTTGAGACTTTCTCATAACCAGCATCGAGGCCCCCAAGTGTTGAAGAAAGAAACAAAACACAAAACAATGCACGTCTTATGGACTGTTTATGTTTAAGGGTGTAGGGCTGAAGAAGCCAATTGGAATTTCTGCAGGCTGAGTGAGAAGCGCTTTGATCTAGTCCAACATTTCTCAAATACATTCTTCCCATCGAGAGCCACGTCTCCCATAAACACTTCCAACGTTCACTCCAATTATTCACACACCTGGAACAGAGTCCAGAACTACAGCAAGCATAACATGCACCTCCACGTGGCTTTCGAATGCACTGGCTAAGGTTGAAGTTCAGAGGAAGCATCACAATTGCACGTATTGGGGCTCTGCAGAGAAGCCCACCCCACTGAAGGGCATGGGCATAAAAGCTTGGGGAAGGGGTGAGTATTTATTTGTATGACTGTGGTCTATGACATTCAAATACCCTTGTTTAACCTTTGAGACCAGATGCTAAGGAAAGGTCAAAGCTTTAGTTCCAAGAAACAAGCCATTACTTTTGAAGGTCCAGCAGAAAGCAGGAGTTGTATGTCTGCACCACAACAGGCAAAGGACACCAGGCTAGGCACACAGGATTTGGTCTCTATCTCCAGGAAGCTTCTGGAAGGGTAAACTGACTCCTAATGAATACATCTGCTAACTGATCTTCACCACCAGGGTATCTGCTCTGTTGCCACATCCTTCAGCGTTGCTCTTTTGTAGATGACTGACTTTCCTAATGTTTTTCAGAGAAAAGTATTTATTGTTCATTGTGTTTGTCTTATTTCAGCAAAAGGTCAAAAGCTGGAGGAGTTCGGAGGGCTGTAATACATGTATAGTCAACCAAGTGGATAAGAGCTTGCAAAGATTCGGGAGTTCAGAGAAAGGGAGAAAGACTGCCAGAGAGGAGCCCCCAAGGGCGGCCACCTAAGGGGCGATCCTCCTTTAGGTTGCTGAGATCGGTCAGCCAGTGCCAGTTGTGCCCTAGGTTCGGGTTTTAACAGAAAGATTCAATTATACAATTACAGATTCCAACGATGTAGATGCTCACAGGCCCACAGACTTTGTGCTCTAAAGGAATTTACCTTAAAGGCGTCCAGGGTGTGGGAAAGCAATTACAAAATATATATGTGTATGTGTGTGTTAGTATAGCCATCTGAGAGGACTTCAAAAACTTCACGGAAAATGGAATTAAAGCACAAATGTATTTTACTACCAAAAACAATAGAAATCCATTCATAACTTCTCATAATATACGCTTTCCATAAACTTTCTTTTTCTGAGAGATTTTTGCTATAGGGTGCGTATGCTCATCAGAGAGACAGAAAGACAGAATGCAAGAAATCACCCCCCGGGAAGGATGGCCACACTGCAGTCCCTTCTCCTCCATTCTCCTCTCGGGATTTTGGGCACACACTCACATACACCCAGTGTGTTTCAAGCCGCAGGGTGTGGGCTCAAACTGTGGTTGGCCACGTGAGAGTCCAGCACTGTAGCCACTATGCCACCTGCTGGCCCTTTCATGAACTTTTTGAAGTCTGTACACACACACACACACACACAGAGAGAGAGAGAGAGAGAGAGAGAGAGATGTATATAAAGCTACAGTCCTGATACCTATCTCAGGAGATACTGTCTTGATCCAAATCCAAATTTCTCGCTGGCACCGCTAAGCAAGGACAGAACGTAAAAAGACCCGACTAGCGTTCCCCTAGGTCCCCAGGGCCGTGGAGCCTGATTACACACGTGCTCGTATTGAGCAGTGCGTCCTGTGGTTTAGTTATCATGCTAGCAAAGGCTGAATTCTGGGAACACCACCCCTGGTGGCGACTCCTGTTCCTACCAATGGAAACTCATTCTGAGTTAAAGATAACAATATCACTAATAGCGATACCTCCTGTCTATCGAGTCCTTACTAAGCACCAAGTTAACTGCTCCAAAGCATACTGCTAAATGCCTCCCTATATTATCGTATTGAATCCTGACACCCGTTTGAGCTAGGAACTATTGGCTTGTTGGGAAAGTCATGAAGTATTTTTCTGTTTTTTCTATGCAAAAATGCATCATGACTCTTCCGACAACTCGATTTTTTAAAAAAGAATTACTTATTTATTTCATTTTATTTGTTATTATTTTTTAATTAGGCCAGAGAGAGAGAGAGCAAAGAGGAAAGTGAGAAAGTAAGCTGCCAGATCCAGGACTGAAAACATGGTTGGCTACATGGGAGTCCAGCACCTTAACCACCACTCAACCTGCTGGCCCCTGAGCTAGGAATTATCTCCATTTTCCAGGTGAGGAAACCAAAGTTCAGAGGGGTTAAGTAATTTGCCCAAAGGCGGACAGCTGGTGACTAGCAAAGCCAGGATTTGAATCCAGTTCTAACTACACAGCCAGCACCCTCCTCCTCTAAACCTTCCTGGGCAGTAGTTACCATTCCTGAATACGTATTATAATCACTGGGAGGAACTTTTAAAAAACACGTGCGCCTAGGCCCCTTTCCCAGATGTTGTGATTTAACCGGTCGGAGGCGGAGCCTATCTGTTGACATCCATTAAAGCTCTCCTGGTGATTTTAGTGCGAAAAGCACCTATTCCGAGGAATGAAGCACAAAGGTAAGATCAAGAAGTGGGCAGAATGCATTTTGAAATGGAATGTAGCTAATTTGCTTCTAACACAGGCCTTCTGTTTCCCATGCCTTCCTACCTTTATGCCGAACATCGTAAATGTGACCCTATTGTCATAATAAGAGCAACAGACAAGCCCATGACTTAAATTTCTATACACTCTTCCATTCCGAAAGACATTCGCCAGTTTCAGTAAGTTCTCACACTTTCATCGGGTGCCAGCCTATAGAAACGTGCATTGCATTTGGCTTTTCTATTGAGAAACGCATGTCCTATGGCCATGGGAATGCATGTCAATGCACTTGTGTGGTTAGTTATGACTCTCATTAAAGCAGAACCTCTTACTTACAGCAATAAATATTTAGCCTCAGCAACCAAAATATAAACAAAACCATGATTCATGAATTTGCTTACTTGTTCTTCCCTGGCTACGGAAGTAAAGTGGCATTCCATGATGCACCAAGACAGAGCAGGCCAAGGAGGACTCACCCCTGCCTACGCTCAGGAATAGCGGTGTTTTCCGGAAAGGCCCCCTCAGCCGCATTCACTGAGTCAGAAAGGCAGTGCAGTTCATAAGGAGGCTCCCAGCTTCTCCATGTGGCAGACGCATTTCGAATTTGGATTCCTGGGTTCTGTCCACACAAAATCCTCATTTAATAAGTCTGATTCTCGGTGATTCTGAGGTCCATGAAGTCAGGTAGATCTGACTTCCTGTTCCAATGTCACCCTTTTCAACCACGGCCTTGGATGGAATTCTCTACTCCCTCAGTTTTGATCATCTCAGCTAGGAAGTGAGAAAACGACTGTAGCGAAGAGAATGAATATAAAGTCCTAAGGAGGTACTGAATATTTTTGCATAATGTCTGCCATGACAGCGCCCATCCAAGGCATTAAAAAAAAAAATGGCCCAGCCGCCATAGAGCATGCTGCTAAGGTACTCTGGTCTGCAGGCTGGGACCGCATGAGAGGCCCAGGTTCAATTCCCAGTCTGACCTTGGGGCCAGGCGCAGTAGTGCACGCTGTCATCCCAATGACAGGTGGCTGAGGCTGGAGAATTGAGACATAGCAAGACTCTCTTACCAAAAAAGCAAACAAAATCAGATCACCTCAAGGTAGAAAATAGCAGAGGTCACAACCTGGCAGCTGGCTGGCACAATGATTCTAGCCCTCTGATGTCTCGTTTGTTATGCATAGTTATTTGTTTTTAAACTCATTTTGAATGAGGTCATCTTTCCAGTTTACAAAATCCCAGCAGTTAGCGTAATGGCTATGTCGCTGGACTCCCACGTAGTCGACCGCGGTTCGAGTCCCGGACCCGGCGGCTTAAACTCACGCCGGGCACGTGTGCGTGCGTGCCCAAGATCCCGAGAGGAGAATGGAGGAGAAGGGATTGCGGCGTGGCCATCCCCCCTGGGGGGTGATTTCCTGCTTTCTGTCTCTGTCTCTCTCTGTCTGTCTGGCGAGCGCACGCGCCCTATAGCAAAAACCTCTCCAAAAAAAAAAAAAAAAAAAAAAAAAAAACCCTAATACTGCCCACAACCGACAAAAATGAACATTTGTTCCTTAATATGACCTGCCTGGCCCACAAAGCATTCATATCTGTGCCTGGGCTAGAAGACTTGTTCTAGGCAATGCATATTTATAACCTTCTGAAGAAGCAGACTTCATTTCTAAATATAAATATGTGCCCCTGCACATTCTATGCCTGCAGCATTCTAGTTTTCTAGAAACACAAGGCAGCCGGGCCTCTGCTGGGACTCAGGACTCCAGCTGGCCCCTGAGTATGCAAAGGGGGCATTTCACCAAGCCAGGTGGCCAAAGGGCCAGAAGGAGGCACAACCCCACTTCTACGGAGTCCCCACCAGCAGCCCCTGCCCTCGGCCAGGGCTATCAGCCAGCATTCCTTGTCCCTGGCTCTCTGACCCCACAGCACCTCTGACCTTTCCCTGCCCCACCCCTCACCCCTAGCTGGACAGAAGGCCCTGGATGGGAGTGCTTCCCAGTGGGTAAGTTATGCAACACACTGATAGCATCGAATTACAAGCAACCAAGGTCTCCCAGAAGCTTGGGTGCCAACTCTAACAGACTGTTTCCTCATCACCAAGGGAGGAAGGAGCGGGCTCTGCTCTTCCAATAAAACAAGAAAAGATTTTCCAGACAGAGGAGCAGGAGCAGTCAGTTAGGGGAAAACAAGGTGTTGGTTCTTTCCTGGGGAGGAAATAGGCCTGGAGAAAGGCGGGGTGGGGGGGGGGGGCCGTGGCTGGGAGCCAGGCCTCCTGTGCGTGCCAGCGGTGGGCTCTGAGGATGCAGGGGCAGGCAGCTCGTGCCCTCTGTGTGTGGGGCGTCGGGTAGACAAGGCTGCCCTGCTTCGTCTCCCCACCCCCATTCCCTAGTTCAGTCTCCCTTCATCCCTGCAGCCACAAGCCCAGCCAAGTAGAGCATCCTCACTCCGGCACGGGGTGAAAAGAGGAGTCCAGGAGACGCTGCCTCATCCCCATCAGCTGAGCTGGGCAGCTTGGTCAGGAAAGGAGCGGGAAGACAAAGAAGGGGGCAGGGGGCCCCCCAGGAACATGGGAAGACAGCACGTGGCCTGACGTAGCAGGCTGGCTTTGGGGAGAAGGAAGCAGGTCTCCACGTACTGTTTGTCCTACTCCGTTGCGAAAACATTGACCGTCCTGTCTCTCTCTGTTCCTGAGATGGGCTCCCTGTCAGCAGATGTGCAGATGTCCACTGAAAGGAACCTGGGTGAGGGGGAGCAGGTGGTCCAGAGGGACCCCAGCCTTCCCCACCCGCAGTGCCTGGCCCCTGCCTGATCACACGCAGGGCTCTGTCTGCCTTCCCAGGGCCCCCAGCGGTGTTCCAGGCTGAAAGGAGGAAGGAAGCTGTGGAGTAATTGACAGGAAGATGGTTTGGAGAGCAGGGTGGAAGAAATATTTACCCCCAGGTGGTCTTTCGGCAAAGTCTGCTCTCACTCTCCAAAGAAGAGAGTGACATCTAGCTCCCCCACGATTCAAGTGCTGCACCCCACTGACACTGTATCAAGCTACAGCATTTCAGGGAAGAATTTGCCCCCCAAAAGGGTGTTCTCTTGAGATGGAATCCAGCTTCAGAGCAAAGTTCTCCAAGACAGAGGCCCAGGACACACGTAAAGTTGTCCTGTGGTATTTAGGTTGCCCGGTGCTTTCGTAGGAGAATGTTTTCAGGACCTTTTCTGATCTTCTTCCAAGCTCCTCTTGGTAGGGTACACCCAGGTTGTTTTGCCTAAGAATGGGGGAAGTGGGTCTTCTGGGAATTATGACAGAAGCCAAGCACAAGACCGGGTATCTCTTGGGCCTCAGGTGATTTTCCTGAAAATCTGTGAAGGTGGGTCCACTGCCCCTTATGACAGAAGGGGAAACTGAGCCTTCTGCCCTGACTCCATAGCTGAGTCAAAGATCGAGCCCCGCTTGGGCCTCCAAAGCCACTAGCTCTTTCCATCCTCATTCCGCCTCCACCAATTTAGAAAGACTCAGACTCTCCAGGGCTAAAGACATTTTCCTTGACAATATGAGGTTCAAAGAAGCAAAACAGGATTTTCCAGGCCACTGAGCAGTCAGCAGAGTACATTAAGGCGTGAGAACAGCCGCCATGGGGGAGGAGTGAGCCAGCAGTGGCCAGACAGCACGGGCCCCTCGACTGCCGGCTGACCCTGGGTAGGCTCCCCCTCCTCTTCTCCCTCAATTTCTTCATTTGGCCAGTAAGGCGGTTGGAATAAAGGGCTCTGAGGTCTCTTTCAACACTGACATTTTTTGAATGTGGGGATATTCCTGAAGACTTTTGTCACTGGCTTCTCTCATTTATGATTCTTGACTCAGTAGAAATTAGTCTCTAGTACTTAACCCTCTTTCTAGTCTCAGCCTGCTGATGTGAGAGGGATCTTTTTGTAATTAATTAATTAATTAATTATTAATTTGCCATAGGGCACATATGCTCACCAAAGACACACACACACACACACACACACAGAGTGAGAAAGCAAGCCGCCAGAACTGGGTCTTAAACTATGGTCAACCATGTGGGAGTCCAGTGTCCTAACCACCATGGCACCTGCTGGCTCCAAGACGGATCTTTTAAAATTAAATAATGCGCTGGGGGTGGAGGTGGGGATGGGGAGCAACTAATTAAAGGGTATGGGGTTTTCTTTTGGGTGTTGAAAATGTTTTGGAACTGGGCAGAGTGTTGGCTGCACCATTATTGTAAACGTGCTAAATGCCACTGAACTGTACAATTTAAAATAACTAATCTTATGTGATGTGAATTTTGACTCAAGTTGTATAATCGTATAATGTCACTCTCACTCTTAAAATCCTTCCATGATTCCACATTTCTTTCTAAGATAAGAAAGGAAGAAAGGAAGAAAGGAAGAAAGGAAGAAGAAAGAAAGAAAGAAAGAAAGAAAGAAAGAAAGAAAGAAAGAAAGAAAGAAAGAAAGAAAGAAAGAGGGAGGGAGGGAGGGAGGGAGGGAGGGAGGGAGGGAGGGAGGGAGGGAGGGAGGAAGGAAGGAAGAAAGAGAAGAAAAGAAAAACAAAAAAGTCTCCAAAGGCCAGCCTCGTCTCTCTCTTATTCTACCTGCTCCAGGTAGAATGTACAAGCTTCAGATATACGAACACCTACACAGATGCAGAGAACCGCTCCCTCTCTGGTCATCCTAATCCGGCCCACAACCGCCTCCCCTGCAGATTCCTGGCTCTTTTTTTCTTTTTAAAAGAATTATTTTATTTATCTCTATTTATTTATTTTAATTTGACCAGAGAGGGACAGAGTGAGTGAGAGAGAGAGAGAAAGTGAGTAGGAAAGTCGCTAAGTCCAGGACTCAAACCGCAGTCAGCCATGGGGGAATCCAGTGCCCTTACCCACTATACCACCTGCCATTCCTAGCTTTTTTACTGATTCTGCAAAACTCAAATACCTCAAGGAAGCCCAATCCAATATGGTCGCCACTAGTTGCATGTGGCTACTAAGCTGGGAGTGTCGTGAGTGTGACTAAGGAACTGTGTTCTAATTTTAAGTTCAATAACACTGGTGGCTAGTGTCTAGCTTATCAAATTTTAACCTGCACAACATCACCTGAGGATTTGTTCAAACACAGTTTGCCAGGACTGTCCACTGCCTTTCTGATGCAGTAGGTCTGGGCAAGGTCTTGGAATGGGCATTGCTAACAAGTTCTCAGGTAAGGCTGATGCCCCTGATGCAGAGAGCACACTTTGAGAGCCACTGAAATGGCGTTCTGGACTTGTATGACTCCACACTCATCTGGTCTAGACTTGAGTGTTCATGATTGGTAGTTCTCAAAGTGTGGTCCCTGGACCAGCATCATTTAGGAGCATCTCAGAAATGCAAAATCTGTACCTCCAGCCCAGACCTCCTCATTTTGGCAGGATCCCCAGGGAACCGTTTGCAAATTAAAGTCAGAGGAACGATTCTAGATAGCAGTTCGTTGATCTCTGTGTCTCCATCACTGAACATGGTTTCTGGCACACACTAGGAGCTCAACAAATGCTTATAGGAGAAAGGGAGGAAAGGAGAAATGAAGGTTGTCCAGCTAGTAAATGGATTTCTTGGGGTCCAGCAAGTGGCATAGTGGTTAAGGTGTTGGACTCCCACATGGCCGACTGTGATTCAAGTCCCAGACCCAGTGGCTTGAACAAATCACTCCAGACATATGTGTGTGCATGCCCAAAATCCAGAGAGGAAACTAGAGAAGAAAGTATTGCAGCATGGCCATCCCCTAGGGGGTACTTTCCCTCTGTCTCTTTCAGGCAAGTGCAAACGCCCTATCGCAAAAACCTGAAACAACAACAAAAAGAATTTTTCATCAAAGAAACTTCTTCCCTTGAATAATGGAGCTCTAGTCCAAGTCCTTAAACTGGAATCACTATTTCCAGCTGCCTCACAAGAGGGACAGGGACAGATAAAGTGGGCCCACAGACAGATCAATAGGTCTCTTAGGGAACTAAGCAATGCCTGAAGAGAAGCCCTCTACTTACAGAACTTTACCTCCACGTCCCTGGTCTCCAGCCTTCTGGACTGTACCATTAAGGGTTCAATCCCAGGCTCTTTCAGGCTTTCTAACTGTGTACTGAAGATGCCAGCCTGGGCCCACAGGAAGGAATTATAATCAGCTGTTGTAACAAAGAACTCCCAACATATTTCTCTAAGTTCTTGATGCTTGAAGACATCAGCCACAGTTCTACCCACTCCTGTTCTCTCTTGCATCTTCTCCTGACTCTTCTTTGTCTCTCTCCAAGAATGAGAATTAAATCACAGCATTCTTGAACAGGAGGGAACCAAAGAGATCAACAGAGAGAAACACCAAGACCCCAGAGATAACACAGTTCAGTTGCTGAGCTGGTTGGAAGAGGTGGTACCCAGTGCTCCTGACTCAGATTTCCAGATGTGAGCCATGGCCACTGCCCAGCAACCTCTCACTCAGAAAGTTATCAATGGACCCGATCCAGGCGACACCAAGTTAAAGTGTAAAAATAAAAGCGAATCATCAGGGGGTCCTCCTCCTCACCAGACTTGAGATACAGGAATGCTCTGGTTTCTAGGTAACTATAAATATCCTGCCAGCAGACGGCGTAGCAGTTATCTATGCCACACGGCCACTGCGGTTCGAGTTCTGGACCTGGTGGCTTGAAAATCATGCCGGGTGTATGTGCATGCATGCCCAAGATCCCAGGAGGAGAGTGGAGGAGAAGGGACTGCAGCATGGCCATCAGCCCAGGGTGGTGATTTCTCACTTTCCCTCTCACTTTGTCTCTCTCTCTTCATTGAGCACACGTGCTCTAAGGCAAAAACTTCTTTGAAAAAAAATTATATATATATACATATATACGTATATATATGTATATATAATATATATGATATATATAATATATATCATATATATTATATAATATATATATATGATATATATTATATATATATATATTATATCCTTCCAGATTCCTATGAAGTGGCAGGATGGGAGGGGAGAAGAGGGTGAGGAGTGGGGAGAGTCTTCTGACCTGTTGAAGTATAAAAATAAAAATGAACAATCAGCAGGTACCTGGGGTTGCAGCTCAGGAGTAACCTGGGCAGCAAGAAATCCACAGCCCCAGGCGGACAATCTGCTTAGGAGTTCTTCAGCGTGGGTAATCTTGCCAGGCCCACCTCTGAACCCCTCACATACAAGCACCTTAAAAAAATTGTACTTTACCACTTCATTTTATTTTATTTTACTTTACTTTTTAAACAGGATCTCGCTGTGTTGGAACCCTTCTGCCTTAGCCTCCTAGGTAACTGGGACCAGAGTTCAGTGGCACGATGCTCACCTTTAGGTTGAATCGGGACTCAAAGAGAGGTCCCAGCCTGCAAAGCAGAGCACGTCTGCAGCATGTGCCCCTGTGACTGGGTTTATTTTAGTAAAATGTTTACGACATTTATCTTCATTCCGTAGGCTGTACATAGACTACCAGTTTGTCATGGGGGGAAAAATCACACTTAAACCCTCTTTCTCCCACCCAGAAGTAATTACTACTAATGTTCTGTACCATTTGTTGCCTCTTTTCAGATCTTTTCGCGAATAGATATACTTATTTTCATACAATAAAATTATACTTTATCTACTGTCATTACTGGGTTGTTGGAAAAATGATGATGCATTTTTGCACAGAAAAAAAATGTATTGTGACATTTCCGACAACCCAATAACTTACTGTACTCACTGAAAAATATTTAATAGAAATGTTTCCAGGGACCAGCAGATGGCATAATGGTTACCTCACTGGACTCCCACGTAGTTGACCACAGTTCGAGTCCTGGACTCAGAGACTTGAAACTTACGCCAGGCACGTGTGCGGGCATGTCCTAACTCCTGAGAGGAGAATAGAGGAGAAGGGATTGCGACATGGCTATCTTCCCAGGGTAAGGGGAGGGTGATTTCGCGCTTTCTGTCTCCCTGTCTTTCTTGCAAGCACACATGCCCTAGAGCAAAAAATCTCTCTCTCTCAAAAAATGAAAAGAAATGTTTCCAGGTCAATAAATACACATGATTTCAAAGATTCTCTAGTATTCCCTTAAATCATTGTATCCTAATTTCTGTAAGCCCTCCCATTGGGTATATGCCTGACTATTCACAAAAGAAACCACTGCAATGAGCATGTTTCTATTGGGTCGAAGGAAAAGTCATGACCTATTTTTTTCTATTACCACTATGCAAAATGCATTAGGATGTTTCCAACAACACAATACATACACCATTGTACACTTGGCTAGTTCTTCTTAGAAGAGGAACTGTCACATCAAAGGCATACACGTGTTTTAAGCCTTTGGTCTATACGCCAAATTGTCCCCGGCATGGCTGCTCTCTCAGAAAGGGAAATCCTTGGGGGGATGCTTTCTCGGAGCAGATGGAAGCCGAGCTGGAAGCCAAAGGATGTGTAAATAGAGACAGACACAGCCTTGAAGGCTACGGTGTCACGGGGAGAGCAACAGCTTTCATGCCAGTGGCAAGTCTGGCTCTGTCCTCACAAAGTGTGTGGCCTTGGGCGAGTCACTTAACTTCTCTTTTTCTTCATCTGTAAGTGGAGCTACCTTTTGCTACTCTAAGGTTTAGAGAGAATGTATACAAGAAACCATGCAGCGTAGTGCACTAAGCATTTCTTGAATGAATGAAATAAATGAATGGTTGGATGGACGGGGAGATGACTAAAAAAAAGACAAAGAAGAAAGGGACGAAGAGGCCAGCTGGATGAAAGTAAAGACAATGTCACTGAAGGTCCATGGACTGGCTTGTCAGGAGAGGGCTGGGAGGAAAAGAAAGAGGGAGTCCAGGCTGGACAGACACTTCCTCTCCGTCCCAGCTTGCCTCTTCCCTGGGAGCTGGGGGCTGGTGGGCAGCTGTGTGTCTATCTCACACGGACACCCTGAGGCCCAGAGATAAGGTGGTCCTCCCAGAGGACTATCTCGCACTGATGCCCCCTCTCCCCAGCCTGGGCGGCACCTACAGTGGGATCCTCCGACCCCCCTGGAGCCTCTACCTTGACGAGTTTGCCACGATCCAGTGAAGGGACCCACGCTGCCAGCCAGCTCACACCTCTGAGCCCATGGGCCATTGTCTCCTAGAAACCAGAGAAAGCAACACACGATGGTCAACAGGCTGGGTGAACATGTTCACCCACTCTCCCTCTCTGGCCCCATGCATAGCAGGAGACTGGATAGGACTAGTAGAAATGAACATGATCCCTGATCTTGAAGAACTACCCTGCATGTGAGGCCTGTCTCTCCTGGGCTTTCAGAGACAGGTGGCTTTCCCCTGCCCCAAGGTTAGCCCGCTCTCAAATCTCCTACCTTTTCTCTGTCTTTTTATATAGTTTTTTTTTTTTGAGAGAGAGAGAGATTTTTGCTGTAGGGCATGTATGCTCACCAGAGAGACAGGGAGAGACAGAGAACCGGAAAGGGAGAAATCACCCCCCCCCAGGGGGATGGCCACACTGCAATCCCTTCTCCTCCATTCTCCTCTCAGGATTTTGGGCATGGATGCACACATGCTCCATGTGTTTCAAGCCACTGGGTCTAGAACCCGAACTACAGCCGGCCACATAGGAGTCCAGAGCCTTAACTACCACATCATTTTACAATCCCGTTACCACTGTCACCAGCATCAGCCCAACTGTTTAACGAGCACCTATCATGTTCCTAGTGCTTCACATATGTCATTTCATAGTCCTCCAATGAACTACAGAGTAGATTCAATTATCTGCTCAATTTTGCAGATGAGAGAGTGGAGGCCAAGATACAGAAGGTAACTCTCCCAATAACAGAATATAGTTAGGTTCAAACCCAAGGCTCTACTTCCCAGTGCTTTTAAGCTTCCTCACTCCAGAGAGGGACCTGGGACACATGAAGCATGTGTGGGTCCTTTAAAGGGGTCATTGGTTCAGGTCCAGTAAGGTCACTCAACCAAAGGATGTGGCCTGATGTCCAGTGGCAACAGGAGTCTTGAGACCAGGGAGGATGGCGTGAAGAGGAAAAATTTAAATTGCCCAGGACTAGGACCAGCAGATGGTGTAATGGCTACATTGCTGGACTCCCATGTAGTCGATTGTGGTTCAAGTCCCAGACCCAGTGGCTTAAACTCACGCTGGGCACGTGTGCATGCGTGCCTAAGATCTTGAGTGAAGAATGGAGAAGAAGGGATTGCGGTGTGGCCATCCTCCCTGGTGGGTGATTTCTCGCTTTCTGTTTGTCTCTTTCTGCCTTCCTGGCCCAACGCACATGCCCTATAGCAAAAGTCTCTCAAAATAAAAAGAAAAAAATTGCCCAGGACTACACAGGTTCACAACATCAAAGCCATTCACCAGCAAATGAGAGTAATAGCCCCAAAGCCTTAATCAGTACAGAAGAAGGCAGCAAGGGCCCACTCTGTCTGTGCAAAACTTTGGGTCAGCTCAGCCTTGAAGGCCCAATGGACAGGTGTTCAGCATTCAAGTCAACAAACATTATAGGGACCCAAGTTGAAAGCAAGACCCGCCCCATTTGAAAGACTCACTTTGACCAGACTCTGCTCTTCAGGGGCATATACTGGGTTATCCATTAGATTGCAGTTAGGCTGGCTGGGTTTTACTGCTTTACCTGTAAACCAGAGGAACGTGTTTTCTTTGGCTGTGCTGTCAACTTTGTCTTTGATCTGGCCCACCAGACTGTCCATCTCCTGGAGACCTGCACTGTATGACCCTTGGCCCCCTGGATCTTCTGAGCGCTGGGTCACCGATAAGGGCACATGCATGTGCGCCAGGCCCACATAGAGCAGGAAGGGTCGTTCGCTGGAGCTGAAATGAGAAAGCCAGGAGGGGACTCTGCAGATGGCTCTTCTAGCTCCTCCAGTGCCTCTGGGCTGCTCCCTTGCCTTGGGGGAAATTCCCAGAATCCTCTCTGCCCCATGAACTCAGGAAGCACATAATATCTACAACCGTGGGAAAAAAATATGGAAAGAATCTGGCTAGCCGACTACAAATGAGAATCACTGTTGGGGCCAGGTGGAGGCACAGGGGTAACACAACTGGAACCACATGGGAAATGTCTTTGGCTCACATCCTGGGACTTCCCTGAACATGCCAGGTGCATGCCCGTGATCCAGGACCTACTGAGACTGGGGGTGGAGTGTGGCGTGGGGACCTGTTCGGGGTGACTGTCTCTCTCTCTAAAGGAAATAAAGAAATGATCCTTCTTTTTAAAAAATGAGAAGTGTAATACAATCTAGTATCCTTTAATACTTACTGAGAACTTATTATACGGGACTCATGTTGTCTAAGTTCATACTCCTAATAACCCCAAATTTCCCTTTTCAGATGAAGAAGCAGATGCTTAGAGAAATTGAAGACTCTAACCCAGATTATACAATCAGTCAGGCACAGGGCCTGGATTAAAACTCAGCTCTGTGTGAGACCAACACCCTTGCCCTCAACCGATGCGCTCCAAAACTCTAGACAGACATGTTTGGGTGTTTTTTGTTTTTGTTTTTGTTTTTTTTTTTAGAGAAGTTTTTGCTATAGGGCACATGTGCTCACCAGAGAGACAGAAAGACAGGAAGTGAGAAATAACCCCCAGGGAGATGGCCACACTGCAATCCCTTCTCCTCTGTTCTCCTCTTGGGATTTTGGGCATGCACGCACATGTGCCCAATGGGAATTTTAAGCCACAGGGTCCAGGACTTGAACCGTGGTCAACTTCGTGGGAGTCCAGCAACATAACCATTATGCCATCTGCTGGTCCCAGGAGACATGTTTTTAAACTTCACCAGCCGTTTTGCAGTATCCAGACTTCTATGTCCATCTCTAGCCTTATCCCTTTCTCAGAGGTGAATGGACAACTCAAGGTGACCACAGGAGATTCCAAGGAGGCACTCCACCACCAGGAAACATCTAGATCAAAACTCTGTAAGAAGACCACGTGCTTAGCCACCTTTATACTCGTGATTCACCTGGTGCAAAATGAAAGGCCTGGAGCGAGCTGGGTGACCTCCAAGCAAAGGCCCTGAGGCCTGTTACTACTCAGAAAGCATCCTGCCTCCCATCCCCATTCCCAGGCAAGGGCAGCTACAGAACCATAACCTCTCCCATTCCACAGCAGCAGGAACCCTCATGGAGGCCACACCCATGAGGGACCACACCCATGAGGGGGCGGGTCTTCTGAGAACACTGTGTAAGGATGAGGAGTGTTTAATGGATACAGAGTTCAGTTAGGGAAGGTGAAAAGGCTCTAAGACAGATGGTGACAATGCTTGCAGAACAGGATGAATTAACTTAATGCCACAGCGCTGTCCGTGGAAAATGGTTAAGGTCGCAATGTTTATGTTAACAAAAGACACACACAAATATAAATTCAGTGTCTCCACTGCCCTAGTCATGCCTCAGGTGCTCAGTAACCACCGGTGGGTAGTAGCTACCATCTTGGACAATGTATATAGAGAGCCTTCCATCTTTGAGGGGTTCTACAGGATAATGCTGACTTAGAGTGTCTGTTACCCACTCCCCTAAGGACCACTGTGTACAGCTGTGTCTGCGGGATGTCCTATGGAAGAAGAGAATGGGAGCTTATTTCCAGCCCCGGGTCCACTGATGGAGCTAGGTAACCTGCATGTGGCAATGCCCACCAGAGGGGACACCTTTTACTAATCTTCAGGTAAATAGCATAATGATGTACTAGAAATGGCTCAAATTTCAGGAATTTTGAAAGCCAGTTGTTAAATACGGCCAGAGTTAACAATTACATTTTATAAACATCATTAATACATTATATTATGTTTTACAACTTCTCACTTCGTAACTACTACATTTTACTACTCTCCATGCTCTTGAGGTTATTTGCATCTATTGTATCTGTGGGGTGGAAATAGCATATAATGGTGGCTACTGCCCATCCTTCTCCATTTCACATTCAGGGACATCTCCTGGGTAGCATGAAATTGGCTCTGGTGAGAGTATTTACACCATAGGAATTGGCAAGTGCTATACAGATCAAGGCTGTTTCTCTGAGACCTGTTTGTTAAGCCAGCTCATCACTATACATAGGTTAGGGTAGTCCCATTGCCCACCATGTGTCCCATCCTTATCATCACCCTCCAAACTCCCACATGCTATCAAAGTCACATTAGTACCCTGGCCAGGAATTAAAAGAGACATAAACTAATGAGAGATGGCAGAATGGACTGATGAAGAGCACTGGCCTTGGAGACCTGCACCCACACCTTAGGATTGTTTTTACGTTGTTGTATAACCCTATGCAATAAATTTAATGTCGGTCATCTATAAAATAGGGAAAATCACACCTCCCTGACAAGACTGTTGTGATTATTAATGGCTCATAATTTAGTTCATTTAATAAACCATCATTGTTTAGTTAATGATTATGAATAACACGTGCTAACAGTAGGAAGACTAAATGGTACCTAAGATGTCTTTTTGTCCCTGCATCCTGATGCAGGCTAGAATTCATAAAGATGGGGCTCTGTGGTGCAGTGGTAATACACTACTCAAGAGAAGCCATGTCCTACATAGTGACTGTGGCTTGAATCCTGGCCTGGTCAGCCTGAAATGCATCAGGCATGAGCACGAGTACCCAGGATCAAGGAGTTGAAGGACTGGAGAAAAGGGATGTCAGCATGACCAGACCCCGTGGAGGATGCTCCTTTCTCTCTTGCTCTGGTAGGCATGAGCATATGCTCTATGAAGAACAAAGGAAAAAAAAGGACTAAAATACAATGGTATCACACTGAGCCCTCACAAGGTGGCCCCCTGGGGGAATCTGTCCTCTGAATCACCTCATTAAGGGAGACCTGGTGCTTTCAAAAAAATAAAAGGCTGGCCATAAAGATATTTCATTCCATTGTTGTTTTTTAAAAATATATTAACTTAAATTTCAACATTATAATAAGTAATAATTATAATAATCATCCTGATAAAGATGGGGAAAACATGTTTACACACCAGCACAGAAGGGGGCAGAACATACTGTAGTCAGAGCTCTTAAAAGAGGTTATCTCTGGAGTGTAGAATTCAGGGTAATTTTTTCTTTCTTTTTGTTTATCTCTGTTTTCAGAGGTTTCTAGAGAGAACACATATTATTTTTGTGGCAAAACAAAAGGAATGGTGAGCAGAGGAGGAATAAAACAAGCAACATGCCAGAAGGGACATTCCAGGACAGGGAGGATGGGGCAGGACGAGGAGATGCACTGAAGATTAAGATCCAGGGACAGCCAAGTGAGAGAAAAATCCCATGGTCTGAAATGGAAAGCAGGAAACAGTGGGTTACCTCTCAGGAAGGGTCCCCCACTGGCTCCTGGCTGGAGACAAACAGGCCTAGGGGTAGAGACAGGTTTCCCTGGAGCCAAGAGGAACGGGCATTGGCCGACTGGCTCCCCGGGTCTCCGCCACCGGCCTTGGTGGCAGGGTTGAGTGGACAAAGGGTCCCTCTGGAGGGACTGCTGCAATAGTTACTTCCCCCAATGTTTTGCAATCTCCCTCCAAGCCTTGATGTTAAAGACAACCTGCTCGAACGATCTCTTCTTGATCTGACAGCTCCCTATGTAGAAACCAGCTCATTTTAGCTGTAGGGTCACTCCAAAGTCCTTGGCCCAGCACTCTCAGTCTTCCTCATCTGGGTCCCTGACAGCCTTATTTTCCTCCTCTCAAAGGCTCTTCCTCTCTGCCGGCTTCTCAAGCACTTCACCTACTGTGGCCTTCCTGTGCCTTGTCCATGTTGCTCCTCTCCTGGCTGTCCCCTCCCTGGCAACTTGCCCTCAAAAATTTCACTAATTTTTCAGATCCAGCTCAGAGCCTACCAACACTGGTGAGTTTCCTCCTCGTTCCCAGGGCATGACCGATTTCCACATCCTGGCCTCCATTTCAGCCATAGCCCCCTTTTCCAGTATTGATAAGAGCCAGATAAGCTGCATAAATGCCAGGTTCATTTCCCCATTGGCCTGGGAGCTGCTCAAAGGCAATGACACATCTAGTTCATGTGTGTGTCTCTTATGAAACACTGTATATCTTTGGGGTAAGAGACAGTAACTCACTGCTTCATTCATTTATTCACTCATTCCATGAATATTTGCTGAGCTAGGCTCCCAGGCACTAGAGGTAGAGTGGTCAACAGGATAGTTATGATTTCCACCTCTTGGAGTTTAACATTGAAATGGAAACATGAGAGAGAAAAACGCAACTGAAAAAGGAATGAGATGACTGTTTACAAGTGTAGTAGGCATGTTGGAGGAGACGTACAGGGTGGGAGAAGAGGGGAGGGGAAGGTCCTGAACCCGTGAACGGATAAGGACAAGTGGCGACGGGTGACTATCCAGGACACTGAGAATGGCACTCAGAAGGGTGTCGATGTGACCTCACAGCTGTGCTATCACTTTCTCATCCACTCACCATTCATCCCAGCATGCACGCAGGAGAAAGAAGAAAGAAGGGGAGCAGCAGCGAGAACAGTCTTCCAGCTGAACCTGGGTCCCTGATACAGGCAGCGGGTTGGTGAGAGTCAAGTGGCAGCTGGGGACAGGGAAGATGAGGAGAGGCAGCACCACAATGGGGGCAGCAAGGAAGAATTGTGGGGGCTAGATGGTGTGGGGGGACAGATATGGGGGTTTGGCAGTAAAACTTGATGTTCTGCGAGGTGACCTCACATGGGAGGTGCCTTGTTCTAGTCCAGAGACCTCACCGAGTATGCCAGCCACACGCTTGCCCATGATCCAAGACTGGCTGAAGCTGGGGGGTGGATCGTGATGTCAGGGCCCCAATGAGGGTGCTGTCTCTCTGTCTCTGTTTCTCTTGCTCATGGAAGAAATAAATATACTTTACAAGAGAGGGAATTTCGCAGATCTGAGGCTCAAGTCCATGAAGGCTGGGGCTTCCCTTTGATCTGCTCTTATCTGGCACTTAGTTCTGAATGATGAATGCCTGTGTCTTAGTCAGTCTGGGCTTCTATAACAAAAATACTGATACGACAGACTGAGTGGCTTAAACAGCAAACATTTATTTCTCATGGTTCTGGAGGCTGGGAAGTCCACTGTCTGGTGATTCTTGGCCAGTAGACAGCTACCTTCTCACTCTATCTCCACAAGCAAGACAGAGAACTCTAGTCTCTTTCTCTTCTTATAGTAGCACTCATCCCATCATGGGGCTCTGCCTTCACAGCCTCATCTAACCTAATTACTTCCTAAAAGCCCCTCCTAACATCAGCCTCTAACATCCTAGAATCTTAACCACGCACCCAGAAAGCTCTGATTTCAAATATGCTAGGCTGCTGCTCAACCGTATGCCCAGTACATCTGTCAAACCCCACCTCCTACCTAGGTTCAGAGCACAGTCCCAGGCCCTGTATGGAGCCAAGGCCGGGCTTGCTCTGTGACCCAGGAGCCCACGTCATCTACTTCTTTTCTGTCTATTTAAAGCTCTATTTGCTTCAAAATCCAAAATCAATGATTCGCTTTCTTAAATTATGGGTCTAAACTCAAACAAAGACCCACGTAGACACTTGCAAAGTTCTAAGGGAGGCCCCCTTGCCAATGGGGAACAGGAAGCCACACTCTAGTTTCGACACACGTGGGGCTTTTGACAAGGTCCAAATTGGGGGAGGAGCTGAAAGTGGGGGCAGGGTTCCCAGAGGAGAAAGGAGCGTGTACCTGGGGCCTGCTGACGCTCAGAAAACCATGGCTGAATTGGCACATGAAATCCTAAAGAAATTAGTATGCCTGAGGATTACCTTTTGCAAAAGCCAACAGGATTCATGTGACTTTTCACTTAATAACTATTAATAAATTAGCAAACTCCTCACCTTTTCCATATGGTAAAGAGACTGTTAGTTTACTAACCGGTGGACATGCAGGCCCCATGCCCACCTTAGAGCGGTTCAGCAATTCCTGGTCCCTACCCTGCAGAACACTGTATTGTTTGAGGGACAGTGAAAGTCAGAGGGGACTGAACCACCAGCCACAATATGAGGCCTGGGACCTGAAACCTTCTCAACGCTCCGGGGAGCTGGGAGGGGCTCAGCCCTCTAGATGGAAGAAGGGGGATTTGCCCTTTTCGTATCAGGAAAAAAAAAAAAAAAAAAAAAAAAAAAAAAAAAAAAAAAAAAACCAATAGTGTATCTAGAAAGAACTAAAAAGCAATTAAAATTCAACCTCGGAAGCCCTCGGGGGCTGCTTTTGAGACTAAGCCCTTAAGAAGGTTTTATTATCAAGACAACGTGACAACCAAATCTCCAAATTGCGACCTCTACCCTTTGCCCTTGCTGACCTCTCTAGAAAAGTCCACCATGGTTGAACAAGGGGTGGGAGGCTCTTGCCCATCCAAGGAGCTGGTATGACCAGTCATCCACGGGTAGAACTCGTTTTTCCTTCTGCACAAGCAGATGGCTGTGGGGCATGTCTTCTTCTCCTGACTGCTTAGACTCAGGCTAGAAAATACCAAAGACCCTCCTCCTATCTCCTTGCCCTCGAGGAGTTTACAGTCTTGTGGAAAACAAGAAGGACTCGCGGGGAGCAGCAGAAGAGCAGTTAGGAAGGGTCAGGACGAGGCCGGAGATGGTGGGGAGGGGTGACGGTGCATGACGGTGCATGTTCGCATGTACACAGGCATGCACAATTCTGCCGGTGTCCACTGCTGCACAATATCTGCTCTGACAGGCATTGCAAATCAGCAGCCTTCACACAGGATTTGTTAGATGTGCACTGCGGGATGGTTTTGCTTTTGCACTTTGCGATTTTTAACTAATAGTTTCTAATATTCAAAGAGCAGGAGGTCTCCCATAAGAGCCAGGTATCCTGTCCTCCGCTGTAAGATCTGATGGCCCAGGCTCATATTCCCCGCAGGAAACAACAAGCACCAGGAGCCCCCAGTAGCTGTCCCAAACATCGCTTCCAAGTTTACTGCAGGCCCCAGTGCTCCCTGATGCCTTCCACTCAGCCTGCTTCCCTCTTCTTGGCTATCGACACAGGCCTGTAGATGCTGAAATCTGTAACCCCTGCATGGCAGACTGAACCAAGGCCCCCGAAGATGCCAAAGGTCTCATTCCTGGAATATATCAAAGTTGCCTTATATGGCAAAAAAGACCTTGCAGATGCAATTGTGTTAAGCACCTCGAGACCGGGAGATTATCTGGGTTCTCTTGGTGGATCCTAAATGTAATCTCAAGTATCCTCATGAGAGAGAAACAGAAGAAAATTTTACCACAGAAGAGGAAATGGCAGGGGAATAATAAGATATAAATTAGGATGATGCGGCCACAAACCAAGAAATGCCAGCAGCCACCAGAAGCTGGAAGGGGCAAGACTCCAGAAGGAAGCAGCCCTGTCAACACCGTGCTTACGGGCCCCCCAGGACTCATTTCAGACATCTAGTCTCCAGACCTACTGGGTCTACAGACCTATAACCTTCTGTTGTGTAAGCCACTAAGTCGGTGGTCATTCATCATAGCAGCAATCAGACACTAATACACCCTGCCAACAAACGAATTCGACAAACACCTTGTATAGGGCAGGCCCTACCCTCAAGAAACTTATGTCCTGGTAGAAAAGGACAAAATAATGGCAATGGAACATAACCAATGTAGGATGAGGATAAGCTTCTAGGAATCTTGAGAACAGACCTGAGAACATTGTAACCCAGGACAGAGACCTCCAAGGGGAGCGGTTTTCTACATTTACTTACAGGACACACACATGCATTCATTCTGGCTGGACGATGAGACGCAGCCCTGGTCTTGAGATGTCTGAGGTCAGGAGACTGAATGTGGAAGGGTGGGCAGAGGCAGAGGTGGGCGGCTCTTACCTTGCGTGCTGGATGAACTGGGTTGCCTTCTCAGCATACTTCTGGGCCAGACTGCTCAGGTTCACAGGTTGCTCCACGATGTTGAGGTTCTCATAGAGAGGAAGGGCCACATCCGTGTAACAGTCTTTCTCAGATTCCCTGTAGGGAAACCACACACGGGGCATATTCATTTCGATGACCTATGTAGTCACGGAGTAGAGCCAAATGCCTTAACGCAGCAATGCACATACACACACCACACTTAACAACAGCCTGGCCTCAAATGATTCTTCCAAGTGCAAAATCAGCCATGTTGTCTTCCATTCCCTCAGAAGCAATGTTTATGCCCCTGGAACCAGCCAGCCGCCTGTAAAGCTCACAAGACTCGTGTGAGCTACTTATTTTTATTCTCATTTTGCAGAGAGAGGAACTGAGCTCTAAACAAGCTACGTGCTTTCAAGCAGAGTCCCATATCCAGTCGTTTGCCCCCTCACACTAGCATTCTCCATTCTCTGACCTACAGAGGGGCCTCCGTCTATGGCACGCAACCCGGGGTATTTTCCCGTTAATGACCCAGACATCATACGACACCAAGTCTGACAGTAGGACAGACCATATGAGATGACCTGGGATAAGTTTAATTTTAGAAACATGTTTGGAGAATTCGGAAAAACTTCAGTGACTGGAGAAAAACGGGAGTTGAACTAGTAACGTCTCCTGGAAAAAAACAAGCTCAGTCTTTAGTCTTACAGGTGGAAACGAGGCTGACACGTGGCTGCCCCGTCAATGTGTCTGAGTAAGGACCCTGGTCCTGATGTCGGGCCTGTCACCTAAGCTCTCAGATTCCACTGTGCCCTGGGTGCCCCCAGAGAACCAGGAGAGGCTGAGAGTAGCAGAGAAAGGAGGTCCAAGAAGCCTCCCATTAAACTGTCCCAAAGTGCAGGGAAGGACTTGTGAAGAAGTCCAAGTTCCCCATCACGCCCACCTGCACACACGCCCCACTACAGGAGCTTGGGAGAGAAGGTCGGGCTGGGTAGATAATGCCAAGGACCACAGTTTTGTAAAAGGAGAAAAAGAGTTTTTCCATGCAGGGCATCATGCTGCTAGTCCCCCATTCATGTTAAATTTTTCACCTTTGTATTATTAGCTCAGTGTAAGTTACCTTCACCCCCACAAGCCGACATGTGCTCGCCAAAGAGACAGAGACAGAGAAAGTGAGAAATCACCCCCAGCAGGGATGGCCACACTGCAATCCCTTCTCCTTCATTCTCCTCTCAGGAATTTTAGGCATTCACACGCACACACACTCGGCATGAGTTTTAAGCCACCGGGTCCAGGAATCAAACCATGGTGACTACGTGGGAGTCCAGAGATGTAACCACTATGCCATCTGCTGGTCCCGACCCTTTCTTCTTATTTGATTTGAATGTGGATTAGAAAGAGACAGGTTGACATATATCAGACGACGATCCGGCCAGGTGTATTAACTGGGATGACCCTCAGGCCACGAGTGGTGAGCAGCCTCACTCTGACACTCTACTGTGCACACAGAGCCCCCCTGGGCGCTTTATTTCTACAATCCTCAGGGCGGGGGCTGATTTCTCCATTTCTAACGAGCGCCCAGTGATACCGTGGTGCTGGCCCAACAGCCACACTGAGAGTAGCGAGGACTTAGAGGGGAGGACATGGCCTCTGGACACACAGAGACTCTGGTTGGAATCTCCTCTCTCTCTCTTTTTTTTTTTTTTTTCCGCATTTTTCTATAGAGTGTATGTGCTCACTAGAGACAGAAAGAGAAAATGAAAAATCACCCCCTGGTGAATAGCCATGCTGCAAGCCCTTCTACTTCATTCTCCTCTTGGGACTTTGGGCACACAAGCATGTACATGTGCCTGGTGTGTTTTTCAAGCTTCTGGGCCTGAAACTCGAACTGCAAAGTCAGCCCTGTGGAAGCCAGCACCTGAACCGCCACACCACGGGCTGGCCTTCCATTTCTACTTCTTACTAACTCTGGCGTGATCTGACCAATGCAGGATTTCTTACCTGTAAAATCAGGTAAATAGGACCAGCCCATAGTGCAGCAGTTAGCACTGAACTGACAAAGCAGGATCCCACATGGCTGACTAGAGTTCAAGTCCTGACCCCTAGCAGCTTGAAAAAAAAATTCATGCTGGGCACGCAAGTAGGTGCCTGGGATCCCAAGAAGATGGAGAAGTGGAGGAAAAAAAGGATTGCAACGTGACCAGACCTCTTTGGGGAGTCTATCTTTTTCTTTTCTTTTTTTTTTTTTCTTTCTCTCTCACATCCCCTTTCTCTCTCATGCGTGTGAGAGTATTAAAAATAAGATCAAGTAAATACTTGCCTCACATAGTAGTCAGGCGGGTTATAGGTAAGTATAGTGCATCCCTGGAAGGTAACAATGTCTCAATAAGCAGCTGTTATTGTATCAACTATTGTGTTATTAAGGAGTCAGCTGACACACACCCTCCCCAAGTGGCCCATGGCTTTAGAAATGATCACAGTATAGGGACCAGCAGTTAGCGTAATGGCTATGTCGCTGGACTCCCATGTAGTCTACCGCGGTTCACGTCCTGGACCCGGTGGCTTAAACTCACGCCAGGCACGTGTGCGTGCATGCCCAAGATCCTGAGAGGAGAATGGAGGAGAAGGGATTGCGATGTGGTCATCCCCCCGGAGGGTGATTTCTCGCTTTCTGTCTCTCTGTCTCTCTTTGTCTGGCTGGCGAGCGCACGCGCCCTATAGCAAAAACCTCTCCAAAAAGAAAAGAAAAAAAAAAAAAAAAGAAATGACCACAGTATAGTCTTAGAACAAGGGGAGCATGTAGTTTGGACTGCCTAGTCATGCAAGTAAGACCTATTATCTTTGTTCATCTTTTCTTTTTTAATTTGCCACAAGGCACGTGCACTCACCACAGAGAGAGACAGAGAGAGAGAAAAAGCACCCCCACTAGGGCGCGGCCATGCCCCAATCTCTTCTCCTCCATTTCTCCAGTCTGTTAGGATTTGGGGCACACACATCTGCGTGTCCAGGATTCGAACCACATGGTGGGCCACATGGGATCTGGTTCCCTTAACCAGCAGGCTGTGGAGTCAGACCATAGTCTTCTTCTGATCACCAATGCGTTTCATGCCCACTGCAGAATATTCGGGAAGCACAATGAAAGAATAAAATGTACACCCTCCACAGCCACAGCCAGAGTCGGGCCTCTAACATTTTGGTTCCCACTTGCGAGTCTCTCCCGACGCGGCCGCACAGATGCGGATACAGGGGCAGTTAAGATCGTACCTTGATGACCAATTTCCTGCTTTGTCCCCTTACTATTTATTATACCGTGAGCATGTTCCATTTCATTGAATGTGTTTTGAAAACATCCTGTTTAGTGCCTGCACGGCATTCCAACGCCAGGACGCTGGCTTACTTGTTGGGGCGAGAAGTACTTTCTCCCTGTCCCCCCTTGTGAATGAGCCAAGTGAATGTTCCGGGAGCAAAGGCAGAGGAGGACAGGGGTCCACCTGGGTGACACCCTGGCAGCACACCTTCTCCCCAGCTGAGCTAAATAGCCCGAGGAACCTGGAAACGTCTAATAGGAGACTTTTGTGGGCCTTGTCTTCACTAAACGCTTTTTAGCACTTCATACACACAACACATTACATGTGCCCTGCAGCCTAGCCCAGGGGTGCACGCTAGATCCTGCTGCCCAGGAGGCCGAGGCCACTTGACAGGCCCGGGTTTGACTCCCAGCCCACACTAAAAAGCCAGCTGGGTTGGGGTACACCTGTGGTCCCAGTTACTTGGCAGAAGGGTTATGACATAATGAGATCCTGCCAACAAACAAACAAAACACCTCTCTCTTTCTCTCTCTCTCACACATACACACACACGCACACACACACACTTGCACTAAGTGTACACTCGATCGAATTTCCTATCTTAACTGTCCCCTGCCTACACAATTCATTTGCCCCGATGTTCCCAGCCTCCAGACTTCGCCTTGTCCCAGAGCCCGTAGTGAACGCATGGCGTGGGCTAGCATTACCTCGGTGGCGTGTCACCCCCGCGGACAGGCTGGACAAGGTGGGTGGTTGTAACCTGGGGTGTCAGTGCAGCCCATATCATGGCTGTATGGGATCCCAAAGTAGTAGTCGAAGCCTGGAACAGAGGCAGCTGGTTAGCCACATGTGGCTGCTGTCCACGCACCGGCCTTCTTACACCAAGACAAAAATTTCATTTCCTATGATTTAATATCGCAGTGTTATGAAGTATGTAATTAAAAGAGGATTTGATTAATAGCCTTTTGTAGTATGCCAAGAAAATCACTTTGCTGGGTTCTGGCTGTAAGACTAGATTTGCAAAACATCTTGTGATTAGAGTTAACTCCGATTGGGAGGCAGTGGAGAGAATTACTGAACACCAAACATCTTCGGTGAAATTATGGATACGTTCACGTACTAGGTGAAAATCCACCACATGCATGATACTTGATGTCGTAAAAATAAATTCTGCCCTCAAAAGACATTCTATCTGAAGGGAAAATGGGATATATAGATTAAGCCATAAAAGATGGAAAGATGGGAGCCAACAGGTACCATGGTGGTTAAGGCACTGGACACCCACAACACTGAGTCCTGGACCCGATGGCTTGAAACGCATGCTAGGCACATGTGCATGAGTGCCCCAAATCCTGAGAGGAGAACGGAAAAGGGATTGTGGCATAGCCATAACCCCTGGGGGGTGATTTCTCACTTTCCTTCTCACTGTCTCTTTCTGTCTGTCTTTGGCAAGCACAAGCACCCTATTGCAGAGTGGCGGGTGGGGTGGGGGAAGCGGGGAGGGAAGATGAGCCAATAAGAGAGATCAGAGGAAGAAGTTTCTCCAGATAAACAGGATGGGTTGGTGTTGGGGCAAGAATTTGAAAACGCTTCTTGAAAGATGAAGGACTTCATCTGACACTCAGAAAGCTGGTAGGTCTTGGTCTTGGGGTGGTGGGAGGAAGACAAGGGGAGGAAGAAGGTGAGCACTAAGCCAAAGTTTTTCCTAAGATCCTCCCTCAGCCCATCTCTTCTCCGACCTGATTTTCTACACAAAGGATATAGATCCACATGCAACTAGAATGTTCACTTTCTCCAGGAAAAAGAAACCTCCTCCAGCCGGGGTACCTACATCGACTTGCCCTGAGGTAGTGCTGTAGTTTGGATCTGCCTCTCTAAAAACAAATCCACGTGCTGAGCCACCATGATGGGATGAAGACAGTGACGATTTGATCCAGTTAAGGTGTCGAAGGTAAGGCTTTGGCGACAAGACAGTGACAGGTGGTTAGAGAAGGGCCCCCATGATTGAGGTCTGGTGGGTTTATAAGCAGAGGAAAGGAGGCAGGCAGAGGCCCACATGGAGCACAGACCAAGAGACCACCATCTGCTCTGATTCTGCCTGCCATATTGCAATGCAGCTGGCCTGAGGCCACCCTCACACCGTGGGACCTTCCAGCCCCCAGAACTGTGAGTCAAATAAATCCCTAATCTTTACCATTCAGCCAGTCTCAGGGATCTCAGTTAGTGACATAAGAGTGGACTGACACAGGTAGACAGAATTTGAATCTCCCAGGTCAGCGAGTGGCGTGGTGGTTGGGGCATTGGACTTCCACATGGCTGACTGTAGTTTGAGTCCCTGACCTGGCAGTGTGCTTTTTCACTTTCTCTCTCTCTCTTTCTCTCTGTGTGTGTGTGTGTGTGTGTGTGTGTGTGTGTGTGTCTGCTGAGTGCATGTGCCCTATAACGAATTAGAAAACAATAATAAATAAAATGAAATAATTCTTAAAAACAAAAACAAAACTTTAATCTCCCAAAGAATTGCTATTTCTCCATGGCCTCAGATTCCAGAACCATAGAAGAGGGAGAACGGTGTTTATGGTTTCATCTCCTGCCCCTCCACGTGCTTCTCAGCCAGCTCTTATTTTCTGAACTTACCAGGTCACCTGCAGTTCCCCACACACCTTGGTGGCTTTGCCTGGAATCTCCGACTCTATGTCTCAGGCAGGTGAAACTGCATTAGAATGTCCCACCCAGTTCTAGTGTGCAGATTCCAACAGAATTTCCCTATGCCTCACTGCATCCCGCCCCCACCTTCCGTGTCACTCATATCCCTCGTACAGCTTGTAAATGCTCTATCGTGGGTGATACAGGGCTTCCCCCTTGGTGACACAGCCCTTGAGCTAAGACATGGGGTCTTTATCGACACAGCATATGGTATATAGAATGGCCAGTAAGTGTAGTAAGAAAAAAAAAATGATGTCTCTGTGCTAACTGGTTTGTACAGATAGATTTGGATACCCCACCGGGAAGGACAGAGCTCTGAAACATTACTGCACTTGGTGTCGTGATGAGTTTACAGCGGGGCTGACATGTTTTTCTGTAAAGGGCCAGTTAGTAAATATTTTAGATTTTGCATGCCAGATGGCCTCAACTGAGGCTACTCAGTTTTGCCACCACAGCATCAGTGCACCTACAAACCTTATGTACACAAACAAGCATGGCTGTTTTCTAATAAAACTTTATTTACAAAAATAGGCAGTGGGCCAGCTCCACAGCACAATGGTTAAGCACTGCACAGAGGAAGCCAGATCCTGCATGGCTGACCAGGGTTCTAGTCCCCACCTGGGGGGTTGACAAACACACTATGTGCCCGCACACATGCCCAAGACCTCAATGGGATGGGGAACTGGAGGAAGGAGGACAGCAGGGTGAGCAGGCCCCATTGTAGTATTCACTCTTGCTCTCTCTCTAAAAACAAATAAAAACAAAACACATATACAGATGGAATCCTGGAGTTGGCCCCCAGGTCTTTACCACCCTCTGGTCTAGACCAAAGGTATCCTCAGATTCCAGAATTAGAAAGAGGCCTCACTGTTTCCAGGAGACTGGAGCTGGGAAACAAGCAAGGGCGGCCTGGGAGTCTGGCTGCCCGGAGGAGGGCGTGGCTGTGTTTGGCTAGATCTAGGGCAAGATTGCAGAGGGTGCCGTGAGGCCAGTGGGAAACCAGGGCGGGAAGCCCTAGAGCAAACGCAGAGGCAGGAGGGAACAGGTGTGACCGTGGAGAGAGGAATCAAGAAACCTGAGTGTCCATGCCAGAATGCTCTCAAGACCGTCTGGTCCAAGACCCTGAACATACAGGAGGTGGCCTCCCTTCCCACTTCCCACTCCCAAGGCAGACACCATGAATCCATCATGGCGCCAGGTCTTCCGAGCAGGGCTCAGTCCCCGTCGTCCTCAGCACAAGATCCTGGGAATACGCACTCCAGGTGTCAACACGCTGGCTAGTCCAACCCCTCATTTGTCAAGTGTGAGCACTGAGGTCCAGGGAGAAAAAGTAGGTCCTGCAGCCAGGTCTTCCCTTCCCCCAGCTGCCACATCTTTAAAAGCACCCGCGGGAGGTGCCACGAGGGATCTTGTGGGAAATGGGCGTGAGGGGAGAGGGGGAAATGAACATGAAAGGGGAAGCAGGAGCCAAAGAGGATGTTAGCCAGTGGGGCCACTGACCACCGAGGGGCCCCGCTGAAGGCCAGTTCTCTGTCAATTCCCAAAGCCAAAAGCCTTCACAGTACACCTTCTGCCACGTCTGGGACAGAACAACGTGCCCTTCTCCATGGACATGGGGGAGATACTGGGACGGGGGAGGAGAGAAGTCTGCAAAATGGACAATTGCACTGAGGGAAGAAGCCACTCGTTTGTTTACAAAACAGCAGAAGAAGGAAAGGACACATATGTGAGGCTAGGGATGATGGGGGGAAACACGTGAGAGAATAGTAAGTTGCTTTTAAAAGAAGGTTCATGTTTCTGTCTCCCTGTCTCTGTCTCTCCGGCGAGCACATGTGCCCTATATAAAAATCTTAAAAAAAAAAAAAGAAAGAAAAAAGAAAAAAAAAAAAAGGAAGAAAAGAAAAAAAGAAAAGAAAAAGAAAGAGAAGAGAGAAGATCCATGGATTCCCACATGAAATGTTAAAGAGCAGCAGCACAAACTAGAACTTGGAAAAACCCGTGATAATTCAGTACATTGGAGAGCCAACTCCAGCAAACTGGTTTTCAGGGGCCTGGCCTTGGCTTCCTTACTTCCCCAAGGCCGAGGCCAAGAGGTCTGAGACGCGAAGGCTCAGAAAGGAGCTCAGAGCCGGCATCCTGCATTTGCTCCACGGCCGGGTTCCCTGCTCTGGAGAACTCAGTACTCCGTTCTCACCTCTTACAGATGAGCCGTGTCCGGACCACCCGGTGCTCAGTGCTCCCCAAGCTGTAAGGAACTGGGAGGCAATGGGAAGAGTGGCGGTCGCACGCTGGGGCATCTGGGAGGACAGACGGGCACCAAGGAAGGGGCCAGGGAAGGGGGCAGTGGAGGTCTGTGAGGTAGAGGGGGAGCCCTGGCACCCCAAATTCAGCCAAATGACCTTGTGAATAAAGTGTTCTCATGTAAGGAGGAGGGCTTAAATGTCAACGGAGTCCTCTGACACTGAGATCTTTATTTTGTTTCCCAAGTAGCAAATCCCCTAAAGAATTCTTACCGCGGAAGTTGGGATGATAGGCGCCATGGTGCCCAAGATGCCATTTGCCTGTAGAAAAACAAGAGAGAGGTTTTCAAAGGGACATCCGTGGGGGCCCCCAGGCCTCCTGGGGAGCTGATCACACACTCTGCCCTCCATTAGCTTCGCCCTGTACGAGGACAGGCACAGAGACGCTGCAGACGCAGTGGGGAAGCCAGCCTTGCCCTCTGGGGCCGAGGGGACATCCCCAGAGAGACAGGCAGCCAGCAAGGATGACTCAGGACCCACACCGGAAACCCATGGGGAAAGGGGGAGACGGCATCACCAGGAGCCTGGAGAAGCCAGCCAGCCGAACTTCTGCCGCTCAAAGGGGGTTCAGCAGCCACTGAACCCCAGGAACCCCACTGTTCCCTCTGCCCTGGTGGCCTATGCTAAGGCCCTGAAAGGTGGCCCCCCATGCAGATGCACTGCCGCACATGATTTCAGAAATGCCAGTTCTGCCTGGTTGCATCACCCTCCTCTCTGACATCAGCAGCCTGCAAAGGCTGGGCCAGGGACCGCCCGCTGCTGCAGATTCAGGGCTGAGACACCGGAGAGGCAGTGAATGAGGACACTCAGATGCCCCGCTGCTCCTCGGCTGCAGATGAGGTTGGGGGAGTAACTGAGCAATGCCTCAGGTGCCCTGATGATGTCTGATAACTCCCGTATCTGCTTATTCTGCTCTGAGGAGAAGACCCAGGGAAATCACCCACAAGTCACAGGGCAAAGAAGAGAATGGGGTATGAAGCTGGAGAAGTGGCAGTGTCAATGGACACAGAGCAAGGAGATTTAGGGACAGCCACAGGAAAACGACTAAGTGAAGTATTCGATGTGGCCTCAATAAATTCTGTCTTCTAGAGGCAAACACATGGGGCAAAAATTAACAGTCAGTGAATCTGGATAAAGGACATAAAGGAGTCTATTATTTCCTTCTTGCAACTGCTCTATAGGTTTGAAAAATATTTTAATTAATAGTTTAGGGAGGGACCAGCAGTTGGCATAATGGCTATGTCGCTGGACTCCCACATAGTCGACTGCGGTTCAAGTCCTGGACCCGGTGGCTTAAACTCACGCCGAGAGCATGTGCATGCATGCCCGAGATCCCGAGAGGAGAATGGAGAAGGGGTTGTGGTGTGGCCATCCCCCTTGGGGGGTGATTTCTCGCTTTCTGTCTCTCTCTTTCTGGTGAGTGCATGCGCCCTATAGCAAAAACCTCTCCAAAAAGAAAGTTTAGGGAAATGGATTAAGCATATTGTGGAATGTTTGGACTGAGCCCTACATGAAGACACAAAATTATAATAGAAATAATGAAATTATGTTTTTATTATTAAAATTAAAATAAATATGTAAAATGGCATTATTTGGAAATAAAAAACACAAAGAGGATAAAAAGTAGGCCAAGTGCTGTGTACGCAGCTGGGTAAAAACACATGCACACAAATTGAGATTAGAGGCAAAGTGAATGCTGTAAATGGACTTGCTATTCTTTTAGCGGGTTTTTAAAAAATATATATTTATTGCCAGAGAGTGCATGTGCTGGCTAGACAGAAATGAGAGTGGAAGAGGCAAAAAGCATCCCCCAATGGGGTGTGATCACACAATCCCTTCTCCATTTCTTGATCTCGTTGGGATTTGAGGAATGCATGCACACATGCCTGGTGTGTTTTTCCAAGCCAACGGGAGGTCGGGATTTGAACCACGGTAAGCCATGTGGGATCTGGCTCTCCTAATCACCAGACTATGGGATTGGCTCAGTGGGTTTTTAATTTTTTCCTATAAGTGGACTTTAGTTCATAATTTCAGCAGGTGGAGGTGCTTCCATGTCCTCTCCAAGATATGCAAAAAGTCTAGTGAGCTGTGAGTGCAGAGGGAGGGGTGCCATGATCGGCAGCTCACCTGGAGTTTAAAGGCAATGGGGAGGGAGGGGCAGGTGAGATCAAATCCAGCATTAGGTTCCAGAGCCAGGCAGCCCTGGGCCCAAGCCCCTCCACTGCAAGGTCTAAACAGATGCCCATGAAAGCCCAGCAAGGAGAGCCCGTCCACAGCGGGAGCTCCGCCAACAGTCATCTCAGTGTTGATGTTCACATAATTAGACCTTGGGGGATGGGAAGGGAGGGATGGGAAAGGAGACAAGGGTTGGACTTTAATTAATCCCTCCTCCTACCAACTTGTCCTCTGGGACAATGACTGCCACACTCTGTTGGAACTTCTGCAAAAGGACGTCAGGCTCTTCAACCCAGAGGAGGAGGTAGGGCCAACCCCAGAGGCACCAGGCCTTGGTCTGGGTAGAGCCACCTCCAACAGGCTGAACTGGGAAGCTTCAGGTACCACGGGGACTCACGCTGTCGACTTGGTTGGCACACCGTCCCTTGCCACTGCATGCTGGTGGAGAGGCAGAAACCCCACCGGACCCAGCTCTCTGAGAGTCAGACTAACAAGCACAGGCAGTGCGAGGATGCTGCCCGGACTGCTGGGTTGTCTAGGCCTCTGGAGGGAGAGCAGCAGTTAAAGGAAGGCACAAGAAAGAATCAGGGGCCAGACTCCCATCTGGTTCCAGTCTGCCTTGCTCCGGGCTGGGTGGCATTGGCCAGGGCTCTTAGCCGGCCTGAAATCCAGTTCTCTCACACCTACACCAAGGGAGGAACAACCATCTCAAAGCACAAAAACTCTTAGCCCAGTGCTTGGCTCATAGGAAACACCGAGCAACGGGTACCTAAAGTATTTCCAAAGGAAAGGAGGTCACTGGACAACACAAGGGGTGGGGGGCTGCTGGTTTCCTACCCAACACCTGGGTTCCCACGTATCCAACTAACAGTTCTTTGGTTTTGTTCAGGGGAGAGCACCCCTGTGCTCAAGACAGCTCAGTCCTTGTCACCCTGTTCCCCGTTTCCCACATTTCCTCCAGCATGGTGGCCACATGACCCAGCTCTGGCCAGTAAAAGTGCCATTTTTCTGGGGGAGCAGGGGAATGTTTTAAACGCCATTCCATAGTATAAGGGCTCAGAGACCAGCAGATGGCATAATGGCTACATTGCTGGACTTCCACGCCGTCAAGCATGGTTCGAGTCCTGGACCCGGGAGCTTAAACTCACGCCAGGCGAGTGTGCAGGCGTGCCCAAGATCCTGAGAGGAGAATGGAGAAGGGACTGCTGTGTGGTCATCCCCCTCTGGGGGGATGATTTCTCACTTTCTGCCTCTCTCTGTCTCTCTGGCAAGTGCACATGCCTTATAGCAAAAATCTCTCTCTAAAAAAAGGGATCAGATCTTAGAGAAGAGTTTTGCTTTCCTGATAAAAGTGGGCAAATGAGGCTGCTCCAGCCTTGTCCCTCTTCTTCCTCCAACTCAGGGATGGCGAAGGGCACTGACCTCTAGATGACGGTTAGGAGACCCCATGCATGAGCACACAAGCCGGCAGGCTAAGGACGCAGGGTAGAGAGAGAGGAGGACAGGGCCCGGCTCCCAGGAGCACTTCTTTTTTCTTCTTTTCCTCTCTTTTATTTTAGAGGTTTTTGCTATAGGGCATGTGTGCTCACCAGAAAGACAGAGAGAGAGAGAGAGAGAGAGAGAGAGAGAGAGAGAGAGATATCAAGAAATCACACCCCAGGGGGGATGGCCACCTGCAATCCCTTCTCCTCCATTCTCCTCTCAGGATCTTGGGCACGCACGCACACGTGCCCGGCATGAGCTCAAGCCACCGGGTCGAGACGCGAATTGCGGTAGACTACTTGGGACAAATGCTAACTGCTGGTCCCGCAGGAGCATTTCTGAGCAGCCAGTTCCTTGAAACCTGTTAGGGTGGGAGGGAACCAGCTCCACGTAAGTTGACTCCACCATTCGTTCTTTCAGTTACTTTCGGCTGAGAGCATTCCTCACTCATGCAACCAGAAACGGATGAGAAAGCAGACACGCACAGAAGAGGTGGCAGCTCCTAGGGCTCTGTGAGCACGAACAGCCACCAAGGTCAGTGCGGCGAGCAGGCAGGAGCACATGTTACCTATCATCCCGGTGACATAGCCAGCTTCTTGTAGCACCTGTGCCAAGGTGGTCTCGTTCAGCGGCAGACCCCCCACGGAGGTGACGGCGAAGTTGTGCGTGACTCCGTTGCGAAGGCCCAGGCGGCCGGTGAGCAGAGAGGCTCGGGAGGGCGAGCAGGTGGAGGCAGGTGCGTGGAAGTCCACAAACCTGCCCAGAAAGGAAAGTGATCAGCAAGATATTCTTTTTTTTTTTTTTTTTGAGAATTTTTTATTGGGACCAGCAGATGGCATAATGGTTGTGTCACTGGACTCCCACGTAGTCCAACACAGTTGGAGTCCTTGACCCGGTGACTTGACTTGAAACTCATGCCAGGTGTGTGTGTGTGTGTGTGTGTGTGCCCAAAATCTTGAGAGGTGACTGGAAGAGAGAGGATTGCGGCATGCCCGATCCCCGGGATATGATTGAGAAATCAATCTGCTAATTTGCTATAATCACCAGAGAGACAGGGAGCGAGAGAGGCAAAGTGAGAAAGCAAGCTGCCAAGTCTGGGACTCGAACCACAGTTGACCACGTGGGAGTATGGCACCTCAACCACCATGCCACCTGCTGGCCCCCAAGATATTCTTATTTTTGCTAAAGAAAACACTGGAAGGATAAATCAGAAACTAATAAAAAAAATATGTTTTCCCGCAAAAATGAAAGAGAAATGGCATGTGGGGTGTTGGAGTTTGGGGATCCCAAACAAATTCTTGTGTTAGAACTTGTTGTAAGTTTGGTGTTGAAAGGTGGGGCTCTTGGGAGTGCCTAAGTGAGTGGAGTGGACCCCTCTGGTTGACTCCGGTGGGAGTGTAAGGAGTGGGAAATGCGAGTGGAACAGAGATTGGACCCTGGCGCTCCTCTCCTGTCCTCCTGCCTGGAAGCCTCAGAATTCCGCAAGAACCCCGGCCTCCCCTCAGATGCAGCCTTGGACCCTGGACCTGGGAGCTGAATGAGCCGCCATTCTCTTAAGTTACCCAGACTCAGAGACTTTCTGTTATTAGCAATAGAGCAGACTGGAACACGGGGGGAAGGGGGGAAGGCAGGATTCTGTTGCTGAGCTTTGACTTTCGTACCACACAAATATTTGATATAATCAAAAAGTAAGACTCAATTGTAAAAGAAAAACAAGTGGACCCTTAATAAAAAAATAAAAATAAAAATAAAAAAAATAAAAATAAAAAAACTTTGGGCCAGCTCCATGGCCTGCTGGTTAGGGCAGCCAGATCCCACATGGCTGACTGTGTGGTTCAAGTCCCAGACCCAGTGGCTTGAAAAACACAGTGGGCATGTGTGCATGTGCCCAAAATCCCAAAAGGAGGGAGAAATGGAGACAGGATTGCAGCATAGAAAGTGCAAACCTCACTCAGTAGCAGTTGAACTAAATATGGATATTGAGGTTTTGAAACTATTTTATATACATGGTAGAATATAGCAAATAAGTAATATAACTAATGTTCCTAACAGGCAACTAAGATTTTCAGTGTAAGATAAAGATACAAAATAAAAGTTAAGAAAAAAATATATAATGTCAAAATTAATAAAAACGTCATAAACCTGTGATTTAAAAAAAATTACATTTTGGGGGCCAGCAAGTGGCATGGTGGTTAAGGCACTGGACTCCCACACTCCCCAAGAGCAGATCAAGTCCTGAACCAGGGAGCTTGCTTTCTTACTTGCTCGCTCTTCCTCTGTCTCTCTCTGGTGACTGCATGTTCCCCATAGCAAATTAAATAATAATAATAAATTAAATAAATAATTAATTTTTAAAAATACATATTTCCTAACTACTATCCCCACTGAAAGGGCCTAGGAGCACTGATGTTCTTATATCAATAAGCACACCTTCACCCCAGTCTTCATTCTAAATACCCTTCCACAATACAAGGAATCAAATCTTAGAGAACTTCGTAATTTGGGGTTTAAGGAAGAGAAATACCCAGGAGTCTGAGACATCTTGTGCCAGAAAGCAAAGCCCCAGAATCCAGCTTGAAGGGGCTCTTGATGGCCAAATTTAGCACAATTTGGACATCAAAAAGAATGCTTTTTATAATTAATTGTAAGCCATGAATAAATACAAATCTGTGAGTCCATATTGACACTCAAAAAAAAAAAAAAAAAAAAAAAAAAAAAAAAAAAAACCTGCCACCATTGGAGAACATTCTACCAACTCCCTATCCTAAAATTTTCTAATGAAAGAGAAAGCATTAAACATTTATTCTGACACTTCAGAATGACCCATAGTCCTTGCTAAGTGATGAGAGAAAGCAGCGTTTTATGGAAGGATGACGGCCAGCAGGTGTGGAAGGAATGGCAGGCTCAGGAAATCAGCATTTCAGCAACCACTCCCCCATATAAAAACTGATGACCAATATACTTTGGGAGGTGATCACACTCACACAGTGTCACCCTTGGGCCACTCATGAATTGCACCAAGCTGGCAACCACAACCTTACAAGGGATTAAATTTGGTCACTAATAATGGACACCTTGACCTTGCCTGTCTCCTGATGGGATGCAATATGAAGTTTATAAAATCAAGGAATCGTGCCAAAAACATTTAACCTGAATCTAATTAAACCTCTGGACCTAATTTCCAGGTTGCAGGAAATACAGCTAGAAGAACAAATTAAATGACACCATGAGGAAATAATTGAACAAACCAGTATCTAGACACTCTGCAAGACATCTAGTCTAGTTTTCAAAAAGCCAGTATCATGGGGGAAAAAAAAAAAAGAGATTTGGGGGTGGGTAAATTCTACATTAAAGAAGACCAGAGGGACAGAAACAAATCTAATATACAATCCCTGATTGGATCTCAGTTCTAATAAACTAACAACATCTTTGGGGAATATTTTGGGAATGTTCCAAATGGATTCTCTATGATGTTGGCTAAGCAGCCCCTCTTTGGTCACCAGGACCAAGCTTCAGTGCTTTTCCACTCCTTGGAGCTATCCTACTGGTTCCAGTGAGTGGGACACAGCCCCTGCCCTTCGCTATGACCTTGGTGTCTGAAGAGGTGATGGCCCTGGAGCACAGTAAGGTCTGCAAAGCAAGAGTAGATGCCTTCTTTTCCTTTACTTTGCCTAGCCTTTTCTTTCCTTTCTTTGATTTCTTTCTCTTTTCTTATATACATATATATATATATATATATATATATAATATAAAATATAATATATATAATGTAATAATATAATATAATATATACACACATACATATATATGTATATGTATGTGTGTGTATATATGTACATATACATATGTGTGTATATATGTATGTGTATACACACACACACACACACACACACACATTACATTCAAGTCTACAGAACACAAAAACAAATTGCTTTAAAATCTTCAGACCAGGGCAACCCCATGGGATAGTGTTTAAAGGGAACCAGCTCTCATATGGTCAATCACACAGACCCCACGGCTTGAAAAACATGGGCCAGCAGGTGGTGTAGTGTTTGAGACACTGGATCCCACATCGCCGAATGCTCGGATCAAGTCCTGGACCCTGTGGCTTGAAAAACATGCCAGGTGCAAGTGCAAGTATGCCCAAAATCCTGACAGGAGAATGAAGAAGACGGGATTGTGGCATGGTCATCCCCTGGGGGGTGATTTCTCACTTTCCCTCGCTCTGTCTCACTCTGACAGGCACAGGCGCCCTATAGCAAAAATTAAAACTAAAAAGAAATGAAAAGAAAAGAAAAACACGCCAGGAATATGTGCATGTGTGTCCCAAATCCTGACAGAATGGAGAATAGAGAAGAAGGGATTACAACAACATAACTGCACCCCATTGGGGGGATGCTTTCTCCCTTTCCTACTCTCTCTGACTTTCTCTGGCAAGTGCATGCATCTTCTAGCAAAATTTTAAAAAGCAAAAAAGCCTGGACCAGCTGGAGGCATGGTGGTTAAGGTAGTTGGATCCCACACCACTGTTAGCATGATCCAAATGAAGGAGAAGGGGTTGCAGCATGGTCATTCCCCCAGAAGAGGTGATTTCTCTCTCTCTCTCTCTCTCTCTCTCTCTCTCTCTCTCTCTCTCTCTCTCCCCTCCCCTCCCTCCCTCCCTCTCTCTCTCTCCCCCCCCCCTTACTCTCTCTCTGGCAAGTGCACATGCCCTATAGCAAAAAAAAAAAAAAAAAAAAAAAAAAAAACACCAATTCTGCTTCTGAGACTTCTAGGAGTAGCATTACCCAGAAGAATTGAAATTGGGTACTCAAACAAATACTTATACACACATATTCACCTCAGCACTATTCATAGTCACCAACAGGTGAAATAGGTCCATCAGCAGATGAACAAACTGTGGTATAGCTAGATAATGGAATATTATTTAGCCATGAAAAGGGACAAAGTACTGTCACCTGTTACAATATGGATGAACCGTGAAAACATTATGCTACGTAAAAGAAACCAGACACAACAAGTTACATCTAGTACAAAATCATGTATTTGAAATACTCCAGAATGAATAAATCCACAGAGATGGAGAGAATATTGAAGTTTGCCAGGGGCTGGAGGGAGGGGAGACCGGGGAGTAACTGGCTAATGGATGTGAGGTTCCCTTTGGGGGCGATGAAGATGATTTGAAACCAGAGGAGGTGGTGGCACATGCTGGATGAGCTGAATGCCACTGAATTGTTAAGAGCTGTAGGGACCAGCAGCGGGCGTAATGGCTATGTCACTGGACTCCCATGTAGTTGACTGTGGTTCGAGTCCCGGACCCAGTGGCTTAAACTCATGCTGGGTGCATGTGCTTGTGTGCCCAAGATCCCGAGAGGAGAATGGAGGAGAGGGGATTGCAGTGTGGCCATCCCTCCTGGGGGTGATTTCTCGCTTTCTGTCTCTCTGTCTCTCTGTCTTTCTGGTGAGTGCACACGCCCGATAGCAAAAAACTCTCCAAAAATAAATAAATAAATAAAGACTTGTAACTGTTTACAATGGCTAATTTTATGTTATGTCAGTATCATTTCGATTTAAAACAAACAAACAAAAAACAACCCTTCCAGACCGAGAGGAACTTCTCAAGAAGAAGCCAGAAGCCACAGCGTATGAAGCTGAGTGTCAGGAGGTCCTCACATGAAAGCGTTCTTTACATATAACCGAGAAGGTCATCTGACATTTCCTTCTTTGTTTCCAAAAATATTTACTGAGCAGCAACAGTATCTAAGGGCAGACTCTGTGATGGGGGCTAAGGAAGTAGAGAAGGGCCTGGCCTGGTGGCATGGTCGATAGCAAACTAGACTATGGTGCTGGCCAACTAGAGGGTTCGGATCCCTAGGTTCAGCTAAAAATATCCCAGGTCCGTGAATGTGTGTCCAAGATCCTGGCAAGCTGGAGGGCCAGGGAAAGGGGATCCCAGTGTGATGAGATCCTGTCAAAGGCACTTCTCTCTCTCGCTGCACGTGTGCACACATGTTCTCCAGCAGGCATATAATAAACATTTTTTAAAAATTCAAAAGAAGAAGGAAGCAAAGAAAGTCCCTGTCCTTAATTACCGTAGGATTTAGTTTTCAAACAAAAGCCCTATGAGGTCATTGCCAGGTCTCTATTAATAGTGACAACCACTTGTTCAGCACCAACTACCCACAGGCGCATTAGACTCAGGAGGGAGGGAGGTGAAGGTGGTGTCTGCGCACACACACACACACACACACACACAGACCTGTACATACATGTGCATGCACAGCTCCACGTGCAGCTAGATATAACTGGGGAGCTACTTACTGGCCATGGGAAGATCCTTCTTGAAATAAGAAGATGAAACACCGGCAGGGTCTATTCAGGGATGCCAGGGAGCCCCCTGCCTTGGCCACTTAGTTGTTACAATGCACCTAGCAGCCCTAGATGGGCTATAATAAGGATTCCCACCCACAGGTGAGGAAACTGAGGCACGGGGGTTAATTAGTTGCTTTGTGCTGCCGGAAGCGACAGGGTCACAATCTATACCCAGGCATTTTGTTCCAGTTGATGCTCCCAGACATGGCAGGTTCTAGAAGGTACCTAAGGGCACCCTTCGGACCCAGCCTATCCAATGCCAACTCCTCGAAGGGGCCATTAAACCACACTTCCTCCATTAAGAAGTCCAGAGACTCTTTCAAAAGTCAAAGGGGGGGGGGGGAGGGACAGTCAGCAGGTGGAGTAGTGGTTAAGGTGCTAGACTCCCATAGGGCTGACTGCAGTTCAAGTCCGGGACCCGGTGGCTTGAAACTCATGTTGGGCCTATGTGTGTGCATGCCCAACATCCAAGAGGAGACTGGAGGAGAAGAGACTGTGGTGTGGCCATCACCCCTGGGGGGGGGGGGGGGGGTGACTTCTTGCTTTCTGACGCTCTCTCACTTTCTCTCCAGCAAGTACACAAGCCTTATTTATTTATTTATTTGCTAAAAAATCTCTCTAAAGAAAAAAAATGTCAAATGGAAGGGGCAGGAGAAACTCACCCACTTTACAACTAGTCTAGGGGCAGAATCCCGAGAGACAGAGTGATGCTTTCAACTAGAGGGAACATGCCTGGTCTCCCAAGTCCAGAACAAAGGAGGTGAGAATAAGACACTGGCCTAGGAATGAGAAGAGACCTTGAGGTTTATCCATCCAAAAACAGGTGTGACGGGCACACACACACAGACCTGTACATACATGTGCATGCACAGCTCTACGTGCAGCTAGATATGAAGTGGGGAGCTACTTATTGGCCATGGGAAGATCCCCCTTGAAATAAGAAGATGAAACACCGGCAGGGTCTATTCAGGGATGCCAGGGAGCCCCCTGCCTTGGAAATCTTCAAGAGCAAAACCAGGCACCTGAGTAAGACCGGCCTGGAGACAGGAGGCCGCACGCAACGGCCCTGAGGTTCCTTGAGCAAGCCTTGCCTGATCTAGGAATGCACACACCTGGAAGAAGAGCCCCCGCCTTGCTCCCCACCTCCTCCATCCCGCTCCCTGCCCTCTACTCTCCCACTCAGAAGCTCCCTCCTTCAGGGAACCCTCCTCTGTCACCTTCCAGGAGACCTGTCTTCATCCCTTCTTCCTCCATTGTGGGCTCGCTCTCTTTTTTCCATCTCTGAGACACGGAGGTCTCTGGGCCCCTGTTCAGACTCTTTTACTCGTGGATACTCACATACTCCTTGGGAGTCTCAGACAGCCCTGCTCCCTAAGCCGATGCCTAAAAGCTGATGATTTCCAAGTCTGTGTTCCCGGCTCAGACTCCATGCAGACACCACCTCCACCTGCCTCCCTCCCGAGCACCTCCCCACCCCCGTGCCTTACACACAGGAAGCCAGGGCTCCCTCATCGTCCTCGCCTCCCAGACCTGCTCTCGGCAGCCATCTTGGCAAGCGGTACCACCAGACGGACTGCACCCCGCCTGCGTCCTTCCTTCCAGCTCGCTCCTCACATCAGTGGTCGTCAAGTTCAAGTAGCTCCCTGACTTTCCCTCCCCCTACCTGCCTCCTTCCGCCACCCACCAGCACTGCCTCCACAGAGACCCTTAGGAGTTAGAGTCCAAATTACAACAAGAGCTTGGTCTTCCTGCTTCTTCAGCTCATCTTCCACGCTGTCACAGATGTCCTTCTAAAACGCACGTGTGATCACACCAATCCCAGACTAAAGAGCGCAGCCTCCCTCTGCCTGCTCCTCTGGGCTTATCTGCTGCCCTCGACTCCTTCACATCCTGTGCTTCCAACACACCTCTTATTCCTATACCTCTGTGCCTTTGCAGATGCTGTTCCCACCACTGGGAACGCCTCTCCCCACTGTCCCACCTTACAATGACGGACAGACCCACCTATCGTTGAGGCCTAGTCCAGAAGTTGAAATGTTACCACTTCTATGACAGCTTCCCCGATGCTTTCTCCCCTTCCTACCTGCAGAACCCCCCCACTCCGTGATGCCTGTGCAGAATCAGCCCAGCCCCAACCACCTGCTCCTGTAACTGTACATCTTCTGGCATGCCCCTTACCACACTGAACTGCCATTCTTTGTTTTCATAGTTAGGGCAGATTAGAGAGGGACACCAGTTCTTCCACATGCCTCCCATTGAGAATGGGGCCTGTGTCCCCTGCCTTTGAATCTGGTCTGGGCAGGCTTCTGACAGCTTTGACCAGTAAGAAAACATGGAAGAAAGCAACCGTGTGGGTGCCTGGGCTCCGGCCTCACAAGCCTGTCAATGTGCACTTCCTCTCTCGAAGCACCCTGTGAGCAGCCACAGTAGAGGTCGGACTATCTGGAAACCGCCATGCTAGAGAGGCACTCTGGCCCAGGACCCAGCGGACACCCCCCCCCCCCCCCCCCCCCATCGAGATGTCAGCCACGTGAGTAAGGCCATCTCAGACCTCCTAGTCTCACAGTCTGCTTGCTCAATTCCAGGGAGCGGCCTTAGTCAACACAAAGTGGAAAATAAAAATTGCCCAGTCAGAAGTGCCTGAATTTCTGACCATTAAATGGTGAGCTGGAATAAAGTGGTGCTTGTTTTCAGGTGAGTCGGGGGTGGTTTGTTACTCAGCACACAGCCAGAACAACGTTGGGCTCTCTCTCTAGGCAATATTGGGGGGCAGGGGTGCTACCAAATGTGTGCTCAGTGGCGGTGCTACCAAATGTGTGCTCAGTGGCTTACACCACTATCTTCTTTGCCTTTCTAAATTTTTTTAATTTGTAAAAGTTGCCGGAATGTATGTACTCAACAGACAGAGGGCGAGAGAAAGAGTACTCCCCAATAGGGCACAGTCACTCTTCAATCCCTTACCTTCCATTTCTCCATTCTTTTGGGATTTGGGGCATGCATGCACGTGCACCCACCTTGTTTTTCAAGGTCCTGGGTCAACGACTCAGGTCCTTAACCACCTTAACCACTAGGCTACGGGGCTGGCCCCTCCTTGCTTTAAAACAACACAAGTAAGTCTTGCTAAAGGAGACCTGGGCCTTTATCCCAGAAGACGGGCTATTTCCCTGATACCAGTTTTTAAGGCAGCAAAGAAAGGCAAAGAAAGGACTCCATCAGGGAGCAGCAAAATTGCACACTGAGATCCCAGCCCTGCCCGTCTGGAAGCCTGGCCCGGCCCCGAAGCCACTCTCTTGGAAGCTGGCTGTGTGATCCCTCCATCTGACAGAATGAGGGCAGGGACAGCGGCGCGTGCACCAACATGCAGTGCCGGGTTTGACCAGCTGGGCGAGGCCCTCCCTTCCGGGTCTGCAGGAGCTCCCGGACTCGCAGCTCTGGCTGACCCCACCACCAGCACTTCCTTTCTGACCCTCGGTTCCCTAGAGGCTGGAAGGAGCCCGTGCAGCCTTGTCCTTCCCACCCTGGCTGGGTGCCTGGGGTAACCACTCCCAGGCACTGGTTTCTTCCGAAGCAGCTGTAGCTAGACATGCTGAGGCCACAGAGACTGACCCCCTGGGGAAAATCCAGGGCCCCGGATGTCCATGCTGCTGGCAGGCAGGTAGCAACCGCTTCTCATGTCATTCCAAACTCAATTCCACCTATGGCCCACATTTTCGCTTCCGACTCACGCGTTTCTACCCGGCTTGAGTCTTCTGATTCTTTCCTCCTGATTGAAACCCAAGAACCCTTCCAGCTCACATGCCTAAATGGTCCTCATAATAATTCTGATGACTCTCCCAGCGAATGTTTATGAAACACTTACTCTAATCCAGGCACTTTTCCAAGCACTTCACATACATTAAGTCAGAAGCATCTGTCGCCCCTGGATTCATTCTGGTTTGAGTAGTTCTGCACGGGCCGGCCTGGGCTTATCGGCGGCATCGTTCTCTAACACGGCAGGACCAGCTGCACAATTTGTAGGGCCCCTTGTTCGCGATCACTACGCATTTCAAGACGGCGACAGCAGGGCGTTAAACCAAGCCCAACGTCCTTCTGAGTGGGGGCCCCTGAGAAACTTCCCGGGCCACATGCCCTCAGAGCTGGCCCTGCACAACAGCACCACCCCTCCCTTAAACTCCAGTCACCTCTCAGCTCACTAGGCTTTCCAGAGCTAGGGAAGAAACGCCTGCTGGTCTCAGGGCCCCAGACATTGCTCCCACGTGATAAAGAGTTGTTTCTTTTGCTGTTCTCTGCAAGTTTATCTAGTTCTTTAGATTTTTCCCAGCATGCCAGCTGCTCAGCTAACAACCTTCCTTATCTCAGTAACTAGCCCCCATCTATAATATATCTCAAGTCAAAGGGTCACCAGAGGTTCCTCTCTTCCCCTCGTCCCTCTCCAGAGCCAAACTCCTAGCATCTGCTATCGACTCTACTTCCAAATAGATCCAGCACATATCCACTTCTTTCCATCGACCTGCTAATGTCCGAGTCCAAACTACCCTCTCTTGTACCCGAGCACTGCCACAGTCTCTAGATTGCCTCCCTGGGCCACCATGTGCTACAGCCCTAGTGAGTATTGTTCCTACCATGGTGGAGCTGAGCAGGGCACGGCCTGCCCAGCTGTATACAGCAGCCCCACTCTCCACTTCTGATTCTCACACCTGACCCCCTCGCCCCCACTTTCCATTGGGCAGCCGGAGTCATCTTAAAACAATGTTTATCAGCCAACATTAGTCTCTGGTTAGAAACTCTCCAGTGGGCTCTCATGGCAAAGTTGATCCAAAGTCATCGTCGCGGTCTGCAGGCCTTCTATCAGAGCCTCCCAGCCAAGGAGCTGGAGCACACAGATAGGCCCACATGGCTTATCGGTTTCCTGAGGCAGTCAGGTGGGGCTCCAGGCACCTGCAGGCACCAGGGCCGTCCCATGCTCGTGCTGCCTGTGCCCTGCACTGCTCTGGGGAGAGCAATCCCCTAGCGGAGGGAGCCCTGAGGGTAGGGTGCCAGGCATCCCAGTTGGAGCCCAAGGATGGATACCTCCACCGCGGATGGCCTCAGCCTCAGTGCAGGCATGAGTGTCGTTAATCTCCTTGCACACAGGACAGGTGGGAACTGGCAGCCCCAGCGATCTGGGCCTGCCCGGTCTCAGCCCCATCCCCGGAAGCTTTCCCCTCTCCAAGGACACCGTTTGAGCTGCTCTTCCTAGAAACCCCAAGCTCGTTCCTGCCTCAGGCCTCTTCCTTGTCCCCTCCATTTGGAACACTCAGCTCTGATCTCCATGTGGTCAGCCCCTTCTTGTCAGCTGGGTCTTGGTTCAGATTTTGCCTCCTCCAGGAGGCCTCTCCTGACCCGGCACTTCCCACTGCACCTCTGTTCTGCCTGGCCCCTGTTCTCACTGTATTTGATCTGACCTTCTTCATAGAGCTGTCTCTTTGCTTGCTGCTCTGGCCCTTATCTAGAATGGAGTTCCACACGGGCATGGGTGTGTCTGCCTTTTTCCACCTCTGCCCTGGGGTCCAGCCCCCGATCTCGGGACACTGCTTCTCCACTGTCAGCAGCTTGAGTCCTGCGCTCAACCAGATGAGACCTGGTTCTTCCAGTCTGATAGGACAACTGCAACCTGCCGGGATACTGGCCTGCTCAGCTGGGTTCTCTGCAGGCACCAAGACTTAACTCTCCAGCAGCTAGATGGGAAGACATGAAGACGCCATTGGCCATTCCTCCCTTCACTCAGCACACACATGCATGTCACCCCACCTCAACCCCTCACTCAGCACACACATGCATGTCACCCCACCTCAACCCCTCACTCAGCACACACATGCATGTCACCCCACCTCAACCCCTCACCTGTGAGCTGAGCCTTCAGTTCAACAGGGCTATCTGGGAGCTACAGGGAAAAACCCTACAGCCTTTTCAGCAAAGAGCTTTACATGTTCTTAGAAGTACCAAGACATACTTGGGTAACAGGATAAAATAAGATGAGGCCCATCAGAGAAACAGAAAGCAAGTGCTGAGGGAGTACAGTGATAGGAAGGTTTGAAAAATGGACAAACCTGGGCTTAAATCTGGCCCCAACATTTTTTTTTAACTTGCCAGAGACAGACAGAGAAATAGTGAAGGAGAAAGCACCCCCAATAGGGCGCTGTCCCATTTCTCCATCCTGTTAGGATTTGCAGCATGCACGCAGACGTGCCTGGTGTGTTTTCAAGCCACAAGGGTCAGGATTTGAACTGTGGTCAGCCATGTGGGACCCTGCTCCCTTAACCACGAGGCCACAACCCTAACCGTGGCCCGAACAGTCTATAACGAGAGACTAGACTGCAACTTAACCTACATCTCGGTATCTTCATCTGCCAAGTGGGCACGTCCAGCCCCACCTCACCAGGTTATTTGTGGAACTCGATGCGGTACTCAGAAAGCGCTGAGCAGAGGACCGAGTGCAGGGGGCCGAGTAGGCTTTTAAAACTCATGGTGGTCCCCATGATTAGCCACAATGTGGTCAATAGCTAAATGGAGAGACAGAGAACATTCTAATATGGGGAAGGGGGGCAGCAAGTGAGCAGGGCATGAAGGAGCAGAATTCTGGGGATGAGCGGTACCTGGCTACTGCCGGGCAACACTGCCATCCAGTTCACTGCCACACGTGTGTCACAGGTCACCTCAGCCCCAACATACACAGCACCACACTGGGTCCTCCTTCCAAAAGCCCATGTCCAGCCCCGTCCCAGCCAACCAGGCTAGAAACTGAGGTAGCACCTTCAAGTCTTTCTGCCACTTCTGGCCTCATTCCTGGTGATGCCACCCAGACAACTGGCCATGGATCCCCACCTGAATCACTCTCTCTAGCCCACACTGGCACTCTGATCAGCCATGGCTCCTTGGTCCCCCACATCTTCTGGAACTTCCTTTCACTCAGGCACCATAATCCACCAAGCTCTGGCTCGACACCCCCCTTCTCGGTCTTCTGAGTCATAGCTACCTGCTATGGGTTGGGCTGTGTCCCCCAAAAGATATGCTGAAGTCCTCATGCCCAGCACCTTAGACTGGGACCTTATTTGGACATCTGGTCATTGCAGATGTCCTTAGTTAAGACGAGAGCATACTGGAGTGAACTACTTGTCCAATATCATTGTTGTCTTTTTTAGAAGAGGAGAGCGTCCCAGAGAGGAGAAGGCTATGTGAAAAACAGAAACACAAGGATGATGGCCACAGGGAGACAAAGGCAGAGACCGAGGTTATGCAGCCACAACCCCAGGGATGCCTGGGGCTAGCAGAAACTGACCAAGAAAAGGCAGGAACGTCCCCTAGTGCTTAGGAGGGAGTGGATGCTGCCATCACCTTGATGGTGAGAAAATAAATCTCTGTGGCATAAGTCACTCACGTTGTGGCCTATCTTACAGCAGCCCTAGAAAACGAATACACCACCCCATGTGTCCCCAGAGTCCAGCCAGTAGGACTCTTGTTCTGAAACAGCTCAACCCCTCCCTCCATCCCCCATGCCCAACATGACTCTCCAGCTCAACGCCTTGATTTGGCCAGCTGTGTGCGGTCTCAGTCCCAGAACTGGCAGCTTGTTTTCTCACTTTCTCTTCCTGTCTCTCTGGTCAAATTAAAAAATGATAAGAAGAAATAAAATGAAATAAATAATTCTTAAAAAAAATAATAAAACAGGGATCAGCAGTTGGCATAATGGCTATGTCACTAGACTCCCATGTAGTTGACCGCGGTTCGAGTCCTGGACCCAGTAGCTTAAACTCACGCCAGGCGCATGTGCGTGCTTGCCCAAGATCCCGAGAGGAAAATAGAGGAGAAGGGATTGCGGCGTGGCCATCCCCCCTGGGGGGTGATTTCTCACTTTCTGTCTCTCTGTCTCTCTCTCTCTTTCTGGCGAGTGCATGCACCCTATTAGCAAAAACCTCTCCAAAATAATAATAATAAAAGAAAGACACAGAACACTATTTCAAGTGACTTCCAAAGATGGCGCAAGAGCCAGATTGTCCATGTGGTCAAAATGTTTCCTTCCTGCACACAAGTTACAGGGAAATCAGAATCCAAAGTATACCCCGGTATGTGCAGTGTTCCTTAATGCTAACGGAATTCAAATGGCTCACAGAAAAAGTCCTCTGGGAGCTCTAACCCCAGTGCAATGATATTTGGAGGGGGAACCTTTTGGAGGTCATGAGATTTAGACGACATCATGATGACATGATGAGGTAAGTGCTTTTATTAAAAGAAGAGAGCAGACAGTGCAGGCATGCTTTGTCCGCCATGTGAGACTACAGCAAGAAGGCATCCATGCGTTCGCAAGTCAGCAAGTGAGCGCTCACCCAAATCACGCTTGCACCCTCATCTTGGGCATCTAACCTCCAGAACTGTGAGAAATAAATGTCATTACTTAAGCTACCCAGTCTATGCTATTTGTTACAGTCGTTTGAGCTGATTAATACAGTTGGACAGTGCCAAAAATACATTGCCTGAAGGTCATCCTTGCTGGCCAAACTTTAACGAGTGTCCTGAATATGGTCTCTTTTGGAACACATTAATGCTGTGAAGATAAAGTGTACTTAGGAAAAAGATGACCACACAAAGTTTTTAAAAAGTAATCAGAGCCCGAAGAATAAGAGGAAATAAGTCTCATTGATCAGTCTGCATATTGGATATGGTTACTCCTCATTGATGACATGCCATAGACACTCCTCAAGATAATTCCAGGATTGCAATCTCCCTTGGGTTGACCACACATCCTACTGAATAGGCTACTGTTGCTTTCCTATAAGTTGCTTCAGACAAGCTTCTGCTAATGAAATGTCACCTAACCCTGTCCCTAGTCCCTCCTCTGTTATCTTCGTCCAATGTCAACTCCATAAAAGCAATCCACACATATTGTAACCCTATTACTGGTGTAAAAGGCCCCAGCCTTTCCAGGGTTGGCAGACACGTTGCCATTTCCATGTGGCCAAGCTGCTGGTGGGTCTGACTGCATTCCTTAGGGTCTGAGCTTACTCGACGTCAGCTGTAGGAGACCAACACAATTGCTTTTTACTCATAGCTCCCACTTGCAATTGTTCTTTCTAGTTTGACAGTGCCATCATTGGAAAGAGCGAAAGTCCATGTCTAGGGCTTCAAATTCCTTTGCAGACTGCAGGTTCCCTGAGGCTGGAGCCCAGAGTTGGAGTTCCAGACCCAGGTACTGGGCCCTGGGGGGGGTGAGGCTGCTCCAGCAGGATCTGGTAAACCAACAAACAACACTTAAAGAACCTCAGGTCATTTAGTTGGAAAAAATGTGTTAGGCCATTTTTCACATAATCACTTAAGCTGATGGTTTTAGGGCTCAATGCCTTCCCCACAGTGTGTTAAAGTTCATAGCTTAATTCTCAGAAACGGTCTTACTGCTTTTCTTTCCAAGTCTTTCAAGAGTCTGATTACACCTTCCCCACTGTCCCCCTGAAAATGCAGCCCGACGACCTGACTTGTATATTACCTCTTCCTCTCTCCTGGCCACTGTCTCCATTTGGTGGGGATTAATTAATAAGCAATAAAGTGGTTTAATTTGGAAAGATTTTTTTTGTTGTTTCCCCCATGTCTATCTGGGCAGGCTCAGGCCAGTTCATCAACAGGGGTCCTAATTAAAGTCTGAAAATACGTTGTAAAGCAAAGCTGGAAATACAGAGCCAGACATTACAGCAGCCTTGTTAACAAGAAAATCAACGCAAATTAAGACACAGCCAGACAGAAACCAAAGCCCTTGCCACGGCATAAATTACGTATATTAGAATCAGGGAGCGTTAGCGCTGGAAAGACTTCCATAAAAGCTCTGGAGAGACATAACACTACGGAGTTAACCATGTCCAGTCTTCCTTTACAAGGAATTTAGAATAGATGATGAGGCTTTCCGTGGCAACCCTCTAAATTGCTATGTGACCAGAATAAAAACTCTCCATGCTCCATTCACAATTTAAAAACCAAGAGGTAGAAACAGATTTTTAAAGTCATTTGCTGTGACCTACGTGTGTAGAGGGCCAGGGTCGGGAGGTAGTAGCTGGAAAGCTGCCAAAACACGTCTTAGATGAGAAAGCAGCAGCTCAGCTCAGCTTCCATGTTGCCTTCTGTTCAATGGGAAACCGCTGGCTCGTTCCTCGGAAGGCTGTTTTGTGAGATCATTTTGATAATGGCGACACAGGCTCTTTGTCCACTACCGGCAAATATGGTAGCCAACAGTGATCTCGATGTGCTTTATTCCTTCATTCATCTGCTTATACTCCTATTCTTTTCCAACATAGATGCCCAGTAGCTGAGCTTGGGATGATCCTGGGCAAATTTCCTCTTTCCTTCTCACACTCTTGTTGTCACATGTGTACGTTCACACTCAGGGACACACACAACATACACAAGAACAGCACATATACAGGCATCTGACACCTCTTTCCCTTGCCACACCCCTGCACCAAGTCATCCTGGAGATCCTTGCAATATGCCCCCTGCCCTCCCAGTTGCCTGTGTGGGTCATCCCTGAAGGGCTGGACCATCCCATCCCAAACAGGTCAGTGATTCAGTCTTCCAGGGCTCCCCACTGCCTTCAAGGTCAAGTCCGAACCCTTGAGCATGCGCACAATGACCTTCCCCAGCTGCTCTGCCCACCCGTCCAGTCTCACACTTCCTGTCCAGGCATACTCAATGACCAGAATGCAAGCTCCAGGAGAGGAAGGTTTTGGGGTGTTGGATCACGGATGTATTCCCAGTACCTAGGACAGAGCCCCGGGAGACCTATGGGCACCTGCTGAGTAAGTGGGCGCCTCTCAGTTCTGGGTGTCTGTGCTCGCTCTTCCTCCTGCCTACAACCCTCTTTCCTCTCCCTTCTGGCTAGTTCTTACTCATGTTAGAGTCCCAGCATCCAGGCCATAACAGACCACCTCTGTCAATGACCTCTGGAATCCCTCTAGAGAAATGGCCTTTCCTTCCGGTAGTCTCACCACACTTCCTTCGACGTGGTGTCTCACTCCCAGCTTTATCACCTATAAGGTGAGAAGCCCTGCCCGGGGCCTTCCTTTCTTCCAACTGAGACTGATGTGTAGTGACGTGACTCTGTTCCTTAAGCCGTCCATTCAGTTACATCCACTCATTATAAAAGCACCAAGGGTAACCTATGTGGCAGGAATTCCTGCTCTTTTTTTAGAGAGATTTTTGCTATCAGGTGTGTGCAGTTGCCAGAGAGACAGAAAGACACAGAGACAGAAAGCGAGAAATCCTTCGGGGGGGGGGGGGGGCACACTGCAGCCCCTTCTCCATTCTCCTCTCGGGATTTTGGGCATGCACACATGGGCCCAGCATGAGTTTTAAGTCTCCTGGTATGGGACTCAAACCGCAGTCGACTACATGCAAGTCCAGCGACATAACCATTATGCCATCTGCTCTTAAACACCTGACCCTCCTGTATTTTAAAGGCTAGTTTTCTTGTCTTTATTTGCTATCAGGCCACAAGTCTTTAAGGGGAGAGCTGGGTAGGGTCTCCCAGCATGTCTCATGATCTACTCTTAGCAGAGACTCATTGTTGGTTGGCTGTATTTCGGAGGCTAAAACAGGAAACTAACGACAGCAACTAGAAGGACAATTTTGAACCTGCAGTTGGTTGGGCAGTCCAGCACTGAGGCCCCACCAGTAAATATTTCAGTTCCTTCTCTTTTCTCTAAGATTGGCTGCTATCTAGGTCACTGCATTCCCGCATGCCCCCTTGTTAACCGAGAGCCACGATGTGAAGACCTGAAGGCTCTCGTTTCCCCTTCACCTTGGCCCAGTCACTGGCGGGCCTGGTCATTCTCTCCTCCGAGAGATCTCGGTCATAATGACTCAGGAGCTCAAACCCTGTTTGGAATTTTGTCCGTTTGACCTATTTACTCTGGTGCAAAGATGTAAAGCTGCCTGTCTCACGAAGCCAAGAACTTACGAGAAGATAGGATGGGATCACGTCTTGGGGATAATAGTGAAAATCTGTGGACAAGAGGATTTCTCCCCAGTGGGGACCTCCCAACCCTGACTTACTACATCAGTGGGGGGAAATAAACGGATAGGGGATTCCATGATAGGGGAAGAGTCTTTCTCTTCCTCACATCAGTAGTAACCAGCGTGTTCTTTCTGTTCTAACTCTCTAGTGTCCAGAAGGCCTCAGTCCCCTGCAGGACAAGTGCCTGCCTATTTCTCACCTTCCTTTAGGTTGTGACAAAGTCCCTAAGGCAGCAGGATGGCTAAGAAAGAGAGTCTTGGGGGGGTTATGGGATGGATGAATTCTTACAAAAAGCCGATTCCGAGAACAGAAATGAAACCAGGTATTTGAATTGACAGCTCAATTCATTCCTCTCCCTGGCCCTTTTTAGAAACAGTCTCAAGTCCCTGGGAGCCTCTGGCACATATTGATCTTTGATTTCTAGCTAAGCAGCTGCCTAGAACTCCCAGCTTCCCTCAGGATCGCACTGGGGGCAGCGTAGGGGGGAAGCAGAGAGGAAATGAGACCTCGGAGAGAAGTTAACATACAGCAAATCAATGGCTGTGAGTAAAGGCAGTAGCCACATGCTGTTAATTTCACCCCCGAGACAGCTCAGCGAAGTGAGTGGCAGGACCTGGGCTCCCCTGGCGGTGACTGCCTCTCTCTTACAAGACCTGGTCATTCTCTCCACCAAGAGCTCTGTCGGTCATAATGACTCAGGAGCTCAAATCCTGTTTGGAAATCCTACGCCATGCTTTGAGTTGGTTGAATCTAGCCACCCAGCTAGGAGACATATGTAAGGCGTCTCCCAGCCCAGGAATTTTCAAGAAATAACGTTGTTTGTTTATCATAGGTGGGACTGGCACTGGTCTCTCCTGGGTGTGCAGGAACCAAAGAAGCATTGCATTATCAAGATTACTCACTAGGTCCTCAGAGTGTTTTAAATATTTTCAGACTGCTTGAAGAGCTGGAAAATATGCCAATGGAATGTATTTGCCCACTTTTCTCTCTCTTTTTTTAATTAATTTTTTAATTGCCAGAGGACATATGTGTTTGCCAAAGATAAACAGAGAGAGACAGAGAGAGAGAGAGAGAGAGGGTGAAAGCACCCCCTATGGGGAACAGTCGTGCCACAATCCCTTCTCCTCCACTTCTTCATCCTGTAGGAATTTTGAGCACTCATGCACACAGGCCCAGCATATCTTTCAAGCCACTGGGGTCAGGATTCCGGCCATGTGGGATCCAGGTTCCTTAACCAGAGGCTACGGGCCTGGTTCCAATTGCTTGACATTTTAAGTTCCGGTTGATGACAGTATCTGACATTTTCACTTAAATAACAACATTGCTATTTTATTCTAACTGGTTATGTTAAAAATTACAGCCACATTTCCCAACTCAGATGTGAACAGAACAGAAAAACAACAGCCCAAAAAGCCAAGAGCAAAACGTGTTGACTGCTTAACCTACTGACGAGAGCAAGGGGCATGATGCTTGGGGAGCACACGGGAGCAACGTGGAACACAAGGGAGCCCCAACTTTCTCCGATAAAGAGACGTTTGCCAACTGTGGTAGCTCCGATGTTTTTCCACATAAATAAATAAATAAATAAATAAATAAATAAATAAACAAACAAACAAACTGTTCATCATTATTTTTAATGTGGTCAGTCTGCAAACTAGTAAACTCACCAACTAGGTTCATTTGCTTATAGTGTAAAGACGTCATGGGCTGGCCCCATTGGGCAGTGGTTACGCCCTGCGCATAGAAAGGCAGATTCCATATGGTCTAGCACAGTTCAAATCCCAGGCCCAGCAACTTACAAATCACACCAGACACGTGTGTGTGCCTGCCCCAGATCCTGACAGGATGGACGAATAGAAAAAAGGGTTGTGGTGCAACCATGCACCATTGTGGGCCTCTCTCTCTCTCTCTCTCTCTCTCTCTCTCACCCTCACTTTCACTCTCTCCCTCCCTCTCTGTCCAGTGCATGTACCTTATGGTAATTTAAAACACACACATGGGCCAGCAGTTGGCATGGAGGTTAAGGAGGCTGGATCTCACATAGCCAACTCCACGATTCGAGTCCTGGGTCTGGTAGGTTGAAAATCATGCTGGGTCCATGTGCATGCATGCCCAAACTCCCTAGACAAGAATGGAGAAGGGATTGTGGCATGGCCATCTTCCTTGGGGGTTGATTTTTCACTTTGCCTCTTTCTCTGTGTGTCTCTGTCTGTCTGTGGTGAGCAAACATACCCTATAGCAAGAAGAAGAAGAGGAGGAGGAGAAGAAGAAAAACACACACACTTTGGTTCTCTCTGGCCCTCAGTGTGCTATGATGCCACGGGTGCTCTTTGACCTGGGCTATTATAAATGAGCTCAAGGCTGTGGCTTTCAGGCCACAACTCCTATTTTCTCTTCACATGAATGGAGTTCAGAAAGTCTGAAAAGGCAAACTGAGACACAGAGGCACTGGAAGATTCTGTTTTCTTTTTCCCAAGAGTCCATTGTTCTGAACAATGAGTGACATCACACTACGTTGTAGGTGGAGCCTTTCCGTCCATGCAGTGGGCCAGCTGCAGCCCACCAGGTTGAAAACACCACAAAAAGCCTGGCATGTGCTGGCAGGGAAGAAATGGGAAACACTGTGGAGACAGTTAAGTGCTGTCCCGGGGATTTGGCCTAGGACTAAGCAAACTCACGCAGATTCTAAGAGGACAGACAAGTTCCCTAGTTCAGCTTAGAAAAAGGTGGGGATGGGACCAGCAGTTAGTGTAATGGCTATGTCGCTGGATTCCCATGTAGCTGACCGCGGTTCGCGTCCCGGACCCGGTGGCTTAAACTCACGCCAGGCACATGTGCGTATGTGCCCAAGATCCCAAGAGGAGAATGGAGGAGAAGGGATTGTGGCGTGGCCACGCCCCCCGGGGGGTGATTTCTCGCTTTCTGTCTCTCTGTCTCTCTCTGTCTGTCTGGCGAGCGCACGCGCCCTATAGCAAAAACCTCTCCCAAAAAAAAAAAAAGCTGGAGGTCAGGGCACAGACAGTGCACAGCACTTTTGGAACATACAGTGAGAAAACAGGCACGACCCTCCAGCCAGGGGAGATGAGCCAGTGTCACAGGTGCTGAGAAGAGCCTGCACCTTGGCTGGTCCCATGTCCTAAGGGAGCTGATCCCACGTGGCTGACGGTGCAGTTTGAATTCCAGTCCCAGTCACTTGCAAAGCATGCCAGGTGCACGCACATATGTGCCCCAAGTCCCAAGAGGGTGGAGAAATGGAGGAGAAGGGATTGTGGCATGACCACACCCTATGGGGAATGCTTTTTCCTTCTCTCTCTCTCTCTCTCTCTCTCTCTGACAAGTGCATGCTCCTTCGGGGGGGGGGGGGGGGGGGGGAAAGTAACAGCCATCAAGCACCGGGATTCTTTTCTCCCCAAGTAATTAACTTTCATTTTCCTTTCCAAAAATACTGGTTCACAATATAATTGGAGACAAACATTGGTCTAAAATACACTGGGAAACTTTTATTTATATTGACTCGTGGACCTCTTCATAGTGTACGGTATGGTTTTTCAAAGCATGCCGGTAGTGCACAGTAACCAAATCAAGGACGTTACCATATACATCATTTTCAACAGAATCCTTGACATCCTTGAGTATGTTAAAAGTTTTTTCCCTGAGCCCCTCTTGCCCACCCCCATTATCTACCCCCTCCACACGATCTCTGACATCTGCCCTTGCCCTTTGTACTATACCTTCGAATCTTTCCATTCCTGCCATAAAGCGCAGAAATTAGGTATACACTGAGCATCTGTCAAGCACCAGGACTTTTTGGAAAAAAATTTTAGAGAGATTTTTGCTGTAGGTCACATGCACTCGCCGGGGAGACAGAAAGTAAGAAATCACCCCCCAGGAGGGGATGGCCATGCCACAATCCCTTCTCCTCTATTCTCCTCTCGGGATCATTGGACACACACGCCCATGTGCCCGTTGTGAGTTTGAAGCCACCAGGTCCAGGACTCGAACCACAGTCGACTACATGGGAGTCCAGCAACATAACCTTTATGCCATCTGCTGGTCCCACCAAGACTCTTCTAATGCATTACATAGCTTCACCCATTTCTTCCTCACTACCTCCCTGTGATGTAGGTGCCACCACTGTCCCACTGTAGAGATGAACAAACTAAGCCCCAGCACGGTTGAGTATCCAGCCCAGTGCCCCAGAGCCAGCAAGTGATAGACGTGGGAATCTGGTTCCAGATGCCACACTGTGGTTACCCCGTCTACGCATGGCCAGAAGCCTAGACCCAGGAGTCCAAATATGTGAACCCATATTGTCTGAGCACCGACTGTATTCCAGACATTATTTTAGGCACTGGAGACAAGAACAAGACAAGTAAGGTCACTTCTCTAAGGAATGGATGTTCCAGGGTGACAGGCAAGCAATAAAGATCATTTTAACAGTGTGATGTTACAGAAATAATGAAACAGGAGAAAGGAGAAGAGACACACATGGCGAAGGGAGGGCAGTGCTGGAGAGTATGTTCAAGAAACTTTCTCCAAGGACACAGCATCTGAGTGAAGGCCAGAGATGAGAAGGGACCAGCCCTTCAAAACCTGGAGGGAGATTCGTAAAAGGGAATAGCCAGTGCAAAGGCCCAGGGGCAGGGAATGGTGTGTGTTTAACCAACAGAAATAAGCACAATGTTAGGCACAAGTGGAGGGATTTGGAGAGGAAGTTGAGTAGACGGGATAAGATTGCAGGCATCACAACGCAGCCGTCACACATCCCCTGCTGATCGAGCCTCCTGACCAAACACTGCACCAAACTTGCTTATATTAACATCTAAACCACATTTCTCAGGTTGCCTCTTATACTTGGATGGCGCCAAAGTCCTTCATCAACACAAAAGGGAGAGAAAAGCGTTAAGTGTCCCATCTCCTCCCCTTCAGCAGCCCTGGAATGAAGTCAGCCTCTTTGCTTGATCCCCAATTACTCTCAGCCCTCACAGATAAGGCATCAGAATGAGAGGATCTGGGTTGAAAATTGGCCCAGTCATTCGAACTCTGGGCAAGTTACTCAACCTCGATTTCCTCCATTGTGAAGTAGGGGAAATGTAGGGTGGTGGTAAGAATGAAATGGGGTGATGCCTGGAGGCTGGCACGTTGCCAGCACTCGGTAAGCAGGAGCTGTTGTTACAACTGCGGTTGGTTCAGATACATGGGTGGGCCGATGGGCACACGGCTGCACAGGGGTTAGCATGGACTTGTCCCTGCAACTCCACCTCCTCTTCCAAGCTTTCTCATTCGGACTTTTCATCATGCGGAGGAGCCAATTCACACTGACAATCTGAATGGATAATTCTAACAACAATAATAGACAAAAGCACAGCTAATATGCCAGACTCTATGCTGTTTGCTCATGTGGATTATTTCATTTAATTCTCATAATGTTTTATGAACTGACTGCTATCATCATCCCCATTTACGGAAGAGGAAACCAAAGCTGTGAGGGACGACGCAAACAGAAAGTAGCAGGGCCAGGATTTGAACTCAAATCCTCTGGTTCCAGAGTCTGTCTGTTTTTTTAGAATTATTTAATTTTATTTGTTGTTATCATTATTTTTTAATTTAGAGAGAGAAAAGGAAAGTGAGAGAGTAAGCCACCAGGTCCAGGGCTCGAACCATGATCAGCCATGTGGGAGTCCAGCACCTTAACCACTGTACCACCTGCCGGCCCCTAGAGCCTGCCTTCTTAAGCATAACACTTAGTTTTCAGTGAAGCAAACATTTTTTAAGTATATTACAGAATATGTTAGGAACACAGAAAAAGATGTATTTCAGCTGTATGTACCCAGATGATTCGTGTTCTTCCCAAATTACGTGTCAACCCAGAACCTGTAAATGTAACCTTGTTTGAGAATATGGACTTCACAGATGTAATCAAGTCTTGATAGGGTGCATATGTATGCACAGGCGAATGAAGAGAGAGAGAGAGAGAGAGAGAGAGAGAGAGAGAGCGCACTCTTCACGGAGTCTGGTGATGCCACGATCCCTTTCCTCCAGTCCTCCAGCCCATCGGATCTAGGGCACTCACATACATGCCCAGTGTTTCAGGCCGACCAGGCCAGGGATTCAAACCTCGGTCACCATGTAGGATCTAGCTTCTCGTGAGCAGCACATCACTGATGAACCACAAAGCTGATCCAACCAGGATCTTCATTAGAAGAGCGAGTTTGTACACAGGCACCCAAGACAGCATTATAGAGCAACTAAGGCAGAAATTGGACTCGACAAGCCAAGGACACCAAATACTACCAGTAGCCTCCAGAAGCCAGGAGAGAAGTGAGGAATAGACTCTCCCTCAGGGCCTCTAGAAAGAGCCAACCTACTGATACCTTAAAGTCAGACTTCTGGCCTCCTGAGCTGCGAAAGGATAAATTAATATTGTTTGAAGCTACCCAGTTTGCAACAATTTCTCAGGCAGTCCTAGAAAAACAATACACCCCAATGAAAAGAAGACAATAAGAAAGATTATTTCTCAAGTCCCCCCCTTGGCTCTGTTTGGCAATAGGAGTCCATATCTGAAGGCCATGGTTCCCCACTGGCCATGAGTAGGCAGTGGGAGAAGCCAGTGATGAACCAGTCAATGGCCTCACAGGAAACCTGGCCTTCCTGTCAACAGAGCACAGAATGAAAGCTGTCGACCTCAGGGTGCAGGCCCATCCGCCTGGCCACTGTCATAAGGCTCAGATGGCGAGAATACCTTCCTAGGAAAGGCCATCAAACTGTGTTTGCATCTGACCCTGAGACTCCCTTTCTAGATGACAGTGTGCTGATGGGGACAGCCCATGAAACTGCTGAGACTTTGCAAATCTCAGCTTAAATAATGGGTGTAGTATTTCCCCATAAACCCACTGCACACTAAAGCAGAAGTCCTTGAGCATTTGTAAACACATGTTCTTTTGAGGATCTGGTGAATGCTATATATAGATTACATAGCATTCTCTTCCCCCCATTAAAAAAAAAAAAAAAGAAAAAGAAAATACTTACATGCAAAATGTAGGATGATATTTCAGGGTATCTTGAACTCTTTGAGTCCACCTACTAACAAACAGATCTGGGTTGATTGCCCACTATGTGCCCACTGGGCTCTGTGCTAGGAATATAAGAGTGGTGGGGAGAATAGGCAAGGTTCTTTTCTTCCTGAAGTGCAAAGCTAGAAGGGAGGTGTATGAGTTTTCTGTCGCTGCTATAACAACCACAAACTGGATGGCTTAAAACAACAGCTCAGAGAACCAAAAGCCTAAAATCAAGAAAGAAGTTGGTAGGGTTGGTTCCTTGTGGAAGGACAGTCTGAAACACATCTCTTTCTTGTAGTCCTCAATGTGCTTGGCTTGTAGACACAACCCCCCCCATTCTTTTTTTTTTTTTTTTTAAGAGAATTATTTATTTATTTAATTCCATTTGTTATTATCATTATCATTATTATTATTTAATTTGACCAGATATAGACAGAGAGAGAGAAAAGGCAAATAAGAAATCAAGCTGCCAGGTCCAGGACTTGAACCACGGTCAGCCCTGTGGAAATTTAGCGCCTTTAACCACCATGTCACCTGCTGGTCCCACAACCCCCCTATTCTCAGCCTTCACTTTCACTTGACTTTCTTCCTTCTGTACGTTTCTCAGTGTCCTTCCTCTTAGAAGGACACTAGTCATAGGGTTTAGAACTCACCCTGGGTCGACTATGGTATCATCTAGATCCTTAGCTAATTACATTTGAAAGACCCCGTTACCAAATAAAGTCACATGCTGAGGTTCTGGGTGGAAGTGAATTTTAGGCAGATACTCTTCAACCCAACCCAATCAGGTGATTCAATTATCACCATGAAAAGCAGCCAGATGATGGCCAACCAATCCAGGAATCATTCCTGAGGACCTCGGGTGGAAATGAGAATGAATAATGAGTAGAAACTAATTAAACAGAAACATGGTGAGTTTATCAGGAAGAACTCATCACATAGGGGAGGCCCCCAGGGAAAGGCAGCAACAGAAGACAAGGGGACGGTGAAGAATACCAGCGTGTTAGATGTTGTCTAGAGTCGGGATTTTATCAAAGGGCTAACAAATGCCTTTTGAAGGACTGGAAGAAGAGGAGTGCTTCTAGAGAGTTCACCTTGGCTGAGAAGAGGGACAGACAGGAGAGGATGAGGCGAGATGCAGGGATCCCTAAGGGTGTGCATTGCAAGGAAAAAGCTCTGAGCTCAAAGATATGAGTGGTGAAACTTGTGGAGATGCCCATGAATTGTCCTAACCAACCAGCTGGCCAGAGTCCCACTGAGCCTACTGGAAGAACATAACTCACTACAGACAGGACCCAAGCTAGCCAAGCAGATCCACATAAGCCCAAGAAGAACACCCGAAAAATGAAATGCCCTGACATTCATTCTCCATCTAAATGGAGAAGGGAACTAACATCTGAATAAAAACCTGCAATGGCCATCTTACACACACTTGACCCCAGCAGGTGCACACCCTCTCTCATTTAGTGTCCCTCAGAGTGTGACATCGAGTGTGCCTTAAATGTTTGCTCACAGATAAGTTTATGTGCCTCATGCATTTTCAGTTGCTTTGCAAAAGCCATCTTCTCCCTGGAACCCCCAGACTGAGTTCCCTCTGTACTCCAAGCACTCCTGATGCAAGTTCATGTACTACTGGGTCATAATTCTCGCTTCCCTCTTTTTTTTTTTTTTTTTTTTTTTGGAGAGGTTTTTTCGCTATAGGGCGCGTGCGCTCGCCAGACAGACAGAGAGAGACATAGAGACAGAAAGCGAGAAATCACCCCCCAGGGGGGATGGTCACGCCGCAATCCCTTCTCCTCCATTCTCCTCTTGGGGTCTTGGGCACGCACGCACACGCGCCTGGCGTGAGTTTTAAGCCACCGGGTCCGGGATGCGAACCGCGGTCGACTACGTGGGAGTCCAGCGACATAGCCATTACATTAACTGCTGGTTCCCTCACTTCCCTCTTAATCTGTCTCCTCTGCCAGGAAATGAGTAACTTGAGGGCAAGATTCTTGTTCCCCTTTAAATTCCCAGCTTCAAGACATACATACACATAATAAATGTTACTGAGGATACAGCAGATGGCATGATGTTTATTTTGCTGGACTCCCATGTAGCTGACCGTGGTTCAAGTCCCAGATCCAGCAGCTTAATACATGCTGGACACATGTGCATTTGTACCCAAAATCCTGAGAGGAGAATGGAGAAGAAATCATCCCCTCTCGGGGGAGGGGTGATTTCTCATTTCCTGTCTCTCTGTCTCTCTAGGTCTCTCTGGTGAGCACACACACCTATAGCAAAAATATCAAATAAATAAATAAATAAATGTTACTGAATGGATGGATGAATGAATGGAGAGACAGACCAATGGATAGATTCCTTCTGTACTGGTTTAAAACTTAATTAATTAATTAATTAATTAATTAAATTAACATAGCTCCATCCTTTTTTTTTTTCCTGGTTATAGATTTTTTTTTTAAGATTTCTTTTTTCCATAGGTCATGTGTACTTGCCAGAGAGACAGACAGACAGACAGACAGACACAGAGAGACGGGAAGTGAGAAGTCATCCCCTCAAGGGAGTTGGCCTTGCTGCCATTCTTTCTCCTCTGCTCTTTTCTCAGGATTCAGGGAATACACGCACACACACACCCAGTGTGATTTTCAAGCCACTAGGTCCAGGACTCAAATTGCATTCAGCCATGTAGGAGTCAGTGCCTTAACCACCATACCAAAGCCTGTCCCCCTATCCATTGCTCTCGAAGTGTTTTACACTGGCCCCAAGTATAAGAGTAAGACATTCAATGAGATGTGGGTTTGGCATCCTTCAGACTCACCTCATTCCTTCCAGAGCCATCCTATCCAGATTGACAGTGTCCTTTGTTTTCGCCCAGTTGGCTCCCAGATCACCCCACCCCATGTCATCGGCCAAAATGATCACGAAATTTGGTTTCTCCTCTCTCGCTTTCCGACTGCTGCAAAAATCCATGAGCGGATAAAGAAATCCTGAGAAACTCACTCCCACCAACAAAACCTTTAGAAAAAGCCAGCCCATGGCGGTAATTCTCTGGTGGTTTAAGAGCCCCACCACCACAGACTTTTCCGAGCTTCCTTTCTGCTCACTTTCAATGCAGGAAGTCGCTGAGAGCTGGGGTGGTAGCAGTAATGATGGCTACAAGAATGGTGGAGACTACAGAGATGAGGCTTCCAACTGAAATCCCAATTCGAGAGACTAAAAACAAGCAACCCCTAGCTTGGAGCTTCTCTAGTCAAGGTTTCCCCACCATAGCTTAATAATGATTAAATCAATGATGTCCGACAGACGGTCAGTCAATGACGTTCTCTAGCCATTAGACATTGGGAGGTGAGAGCCACAACACCAGCCCTGTATCTGTGTGGGACTCCATCTGGAGACTACAGGACAAATGGCTGCATCTGCAGAACACCTGCATGTTCTTTCTAGAAGCTTCAGACAGCCCCGAATGAGTTTCTGAGTTCCAGATGGTTGAAGGCTTCATGTTTCTGTACGGTTTCCTGAAAGAACAAAAATTGACAAGAAAACAGAGTTAAAACTGCCAGTGCAGCTGTGTTTTACTCAGTAGCTTAGGAAATAATCACTTTTCCATGCCAACAAACAGATGCTTTCCTTCTTATTCAAATATTTAACTGGTTTATCCGCTTCTCCACCTGACAATAGTGATGATGATAATATTTGAAATAGATCTATAGTTACAGAGTTGGAAATAACATGAGAGATGGTCTTTCTCAACCCATTGACTGTATAGATGAGGATACCGAGGCCCAGTATTCTTGACTGGGACTAAGACCAGCTACCTGCCCCTCCTGTCCCCGCTGCTAAAGCTCAGCGCACCCCCAGCCCTACCTCCATGCTTCTCTGATTCACAGAAATTCCCAAACAGTACCTTATCAAACTCATTGAGAATCCTAGAAGGGTAGAGCCTTATTAACAAGACACAATTCTTTGTTACAGTCATGCTATGATAACACTCTGTAAAATTCTTAAGTGTCTTTATTTATTTATTTTTCTATGAAAGAGAGAAACAGGGCACCATCCACAGGGTATTTGCACCATGGCCCACCCCCAGGCTTGGTCAGCTTGGCTCGCTGGCATACACAGCCTGCCCAGAGTGCTCAGGGAGGTGCTGGTCACGAACCCAGGATCTTCCCCACGTGGCCTAGTGCACCACCACCTGGCTCTACAGAAAAAAATGTTTAAGAATTATTTTATTTGACTTTATTTCTTTATTTTAATTTGACCAGAGAAGGACAAAGTGAGAGAGAGAGGGAAAGTGAGAAAGCAAGCTGGGATTTGAACCTCAGTCGACCATGTGGGAGTCCAGTGCCCTTAACCACCACACCACCTGCTGGCCCCCATAAAATTCTTAATAGAAATTAATTCCAGGGGGAAAAAATGTGAAAAAAAAAAACTTCATAATAAAATCTAGGTGGCAGATACATGGGTGCTCACTGTAGACCTTTTTCCATTTTGCTATGTGTTAGTAATGTTTATAACTAAATGTTGTAAAAAAATTTTTTCTGGCTCAGCTCCCCCACTGGGACAATAGGGTCTTGCTATGTTGCTCAAACCACCTCCTGCCTAAGCCTCCGCAGTGCACATCACCATCCTCAGCATTTTAGGTTGAACCAGGAATCAAACCCAGGCCTCCGATGTGTTCTCAGGTTGTAAGATCATAGCAGCACAGGACACCACTCCCAGGCCTCAAACAGGAAACTTTTTAAAATGGATATGTGCCCCTTGACATCCTGACCATGTAGTTCTTCTTTTAACTGTCAGAGGGCCACATGGGCCACATGTCCAGGGTGGACGGGGTGGGCAGAGAGGGCAATAAAGAAAGTCCCCCCCTACACCCTGTGGGGTACAGTCATGTCACAATCCCTTTCCTCCATTTCTCCATCCCATCAGGATTGGAGGCATGCATGTACACGTGCCCAGCATATTTTTCCAAGCCGTTGGGGCTGGGACTTGAAATGCAGTAGGCCATGTGGGCATTTGGCTCTCCACACGTGATGCTTGACCACTGTGCTATGGGGCTAGCTTCTGACCATGTAATTTTTAGTAAGAAAATCTTGGGGCCAGCAGTTGGCATAGTGGTTAAGGCACTGGACTACCACATGGTTGACCATGGTTCAAGTCCTGGGCCCAGCAGCTTGAAACTCACACCAGGCTGTGCATGTGTGTGCCCAAAATCCCAGGAGGAGAACAGAAGAGAAGGGATTGTGGCATGCCCATCCTCCTGGGGTGGGGGTGGGGGGTGATTTCTCACTTTATCTCTGTCTGTCCTGGTGAGCACACATGCCCTGTAGTAAAAAACTCTTTGAAAAAGAAAATCTCAGGATATGTTCAACCAGGGGGTTCTCATACTTGGACACAGATGTGAATTAGTGGGAACAGTATGTTTAGTAAAACTCAGATCAGTATATAAGATTAGGGTCCAGAATCTGTATTTCTAAAAAGCTCCCAGGTAAGGCCTATACTGCTACTCCGGGGATGATACCCTGAGTAGCTAGATGCTAAAAAACAAAAACATCATGAGTCTGATCCTAGCAGAGAAAGGAAACTGTTTAACCTAACTGGAGATGACTCAGCTTCAGTGTACAAACACAAAGTAATGTATCAGGCTGAGTTTGAAAGACAGGAATTCAGGGTTATATCTTACCTGCAGGTTGCAAATGCAACCAAGAATAAAACCATATCATCCCTACTTCATTTTAAAGCCCTACATTTGTGAGTTTAATACAGAGAGACAGATGAAAATTCTGGGCCCAATAAAAACCTCAGTTGAACACCCAATCCATAGAGGGGATTAAAGAATTGGCTTGTGGCATGGCAGTTAAGGCAGCCAGATCCTACATGCCAGGAGCACAGGTTTGAGTTCTGGACCTGAACGCCTGAAAAATCACGCCAGGTGTGTGGGTGTGTGTGCGTGCATGTCCAAAATCCTGACTCCTGAAATGAAGAAGGGACTGTGACATGACCATACCCCATGGGAGGTGTTTTCTCACTTTCCTTCTTTCTCCATCTTTCTCCGGTGAGCATGCACACACTCTAGTAAATTTTTAAAGAGAGAGAGAGAAAGACCAATTTGTAATATATAAGATGCTTTGGGGCCGGGGTTATGACAGATGGTACTCTGAGTGTGTATCCCTGCCAGCCAACCCAGTGGTCAACCCAAGTGGACAGGAGTAGTTGGAGGTATGTAAATTTTGGAAGACCTAGATAAAAAGCTTAAAAATGGGCAGATTCATACTTAATCAAAATAAAAGGAAGTCCAAGTAAACAGTCATGGTCATCTGGAGGCCAATGAAACAATTGTTCAGAAATGCAAATTCTTCCATTTTCCAAAAAGAGAGTTATTATTTCAAACTCAATTAGATTCAACTGGTATTTGTTGATCTTGAGGCCCCAAAGACTTCTCCTTTTCTACAAGAAAGAGCCCTTGCAGAAGGAGGGAGTGTAACACTTACTCGTCTGCTGGTTGGTTCCCAGTCTCATTCTACTGGCTCCTGACCACAACCAACAGTCATAGGAGGCTTTTCTTCTTAAAGCTAATTAGCTTGGAAGACTAGAGTAGCCCCATTCCTGGTCAATAATCCACTTCAGAATGACCCAACATATAAGACTCAAGGGAAAAAAAATTTAACTAAGAAGCTAAAATTAAGATGGAAACATAAACAGATTGTTTTTCTTTAGTGTTGCATGATAAAACATTCCTTTGAGGATTTTCAAAGAGAATCATTAATACTTAACATTTTCATAGAATGGAAATAAGCTAAGTTAGCCCATACACCCTCGCATTATCCTTCACACCCACACCTCCAGGGAGACATTTAATCCTTTCCCTGTTTTTTTTTTTTTTTTTTTTGACTGAAGGGAAAAGGCAAAATAGACATTCTAAGAATGTCAAAAAGCCATAGCCTTCCATTAAGATCCTAGCTGAGACTTTGGGCTTAGGTACCCCTAAAGAAACGGGCTTCCCTTGCTGTTCTCAGACCTTACTTGATTTTACTTTCCCAACTTTTCCTTTATGCATCATGCTCAGAAAGAGCAGAAGCCAGGTCCAGAAAACAGTGGTTAAGCCCTGTGCAAAGGAATCTTGATTCCACATGGCCAACTAGGGTTCAAATCCTGGTCCTGGTGACAACATACCAGGTACCAAGGATCCTGACAGGACGGAGAATTGAAGAAAGAAGGATTGCAGCATGACCAGGCTCTGCTAGGTGCTCTCTCTCAGTCTTGTTCTCTCTTGTGTGTGTCCACATGGACTCTGTCATGGAAGAAGGAAGGAAGGCAGGAGAAAAAGAGAAAGAGAAGAAGGAAGAAAGGGAGAGAAAGAGAGAGAGAGAAAAGGAAAGCAGACACCAGCAAAGGGCTCTCTTCCTAGCTACAGAAAAAAGAGGGGGGTCATTGTCAAATAAACTCATCCCTCCTTCCACTGGGATAAAGGGTACTCAACCATCTTACTCAATAAACCCCACAATGAAGACCATCTGTTTCATTAGGAGTGTAACTGACTGAGAGATCCTTGCTGAGCACAAGTATAACCAACTTCCCATGCCTTGGTGCTCTCCAGGCAGGAGTAGAGTGAACTTTAGTTGTCCATCAGCTCTGTCAATGATTTCTGTTCTTTTCTACCACCTCCATTCTAAAGCAGGGCTGCTAGATATGCTGAATTTGACCTTCCTTCAATTTCCAGGCTTGCTTAAGAGTAAAAGCATTCATGAGTAGCAAAATGACCAACAGTCAGGCTGCAAGCCAGAGGGCTGAGAAGCGAATGGGAAACGGAGCCCTGAAGATCCCCTGAGCAGTATCTGAATAATCCAGTGCTGGAAGTCCTTGGCCTTCCTGAGCCACTCACTCCATCACCTGACCCTGGCTCCCCATGGGCCCCCTGTGGCCAAGCATCCTCCTAGAGAACTTTGAAAACAGCTGAAATAACAAAAAGGTTGGGTAGACCTTTCTGGCAGAGGGCTCTGTTGGTTTTCCAGAGACAAAAGCTTCTGATGAGCTCAGGCCAAAAAAGACAAAGAAGCAGGGGAGATTAAGTCTCTGGTTGCAGAGTACTGTTGTTTTACCTGCCAAATCAGAACACAGTCTGTGTGCTGCTGGGAGCCAGGAGTCACATGGGGTGCCGTCAGGAGGTGCCTCAGACATCAGTTGCCCATGTGTAGTCTGAAATTATCCTCCTGCATCCAGCTGTTTGTTCATCAAATATATACCGAGTAACATAATATAGGCAACTGTGCATCCAGGTGTCAATGATGCAGACACAAATCCCTACTCTCACACCACTTTTTGTGGGAACTGGTGGGAAAAAGGTGACTTAAATACTTGAAATGTAGGTAGCGTGGAGAAAATCAAAGAGTGAAGGGGCTCAGGCATGTGGAGGGCAGGTACAAAGTTAAAGATAGTAGTCAGGGACAGTTAAAGAAAATAGTCAGGGACGATCTCATTAAGCAAGTGGTGTGTTTGGATAAGGATCTGGAGGAGGTAAGGAATCAGGAAGCCATATAGGGAAAAAAATGTCAAGAAGAGAAACCAGCAAGGACCAGCAGTTGGCGTGATAGTTACATCCCTGGACTCCCACATAGTCGACTGCAGTTTGAGTCCCAGACTTGCTGGCTTAAAACTCACACCGGGTGCATGTGCATGCATGTCCAAAATCTTGAGAGGAGAATGGAGAAGGGATTGTGATGTGATTATCCCCCCTGGAGTGGTGATTTCTCGCCTTCTGTCTCTCTGCCTCTCTAGCAAGTGCACACGCCTATAGGAAAAAATAAATCCCTCTCTAAAGAACAAAAAAAAAAAAAAGAGAAACCAGCAGAAGCCAAGGTCTGGCATGTGTGAGGAGATGCAAAGAAGCCACAGATGGAGCAGTCAAGGACTGGAGTGAGCAAAGCAAGACCTAGAGTCCAAGAGGAATGGGAGCTTTTGCAGAGTGAGCTAGGAAGACACAGGAGGGTTTGAGCAAAGTCTGTTGTACACAGTAAGAGAATCCTCTAGCGGCCCTGGTGAAGAAACAGTGCTAGACAAAGCAAACCAAGTGAGTAAGGAACAACATTTAAAGAAGCCGCACTCCTCAGGTGACCACCCTGCATGGTCATGACCCAGCTTGTGGGTGCCTCCTTAAATTTTGTTTCATCCTAGTCCAGGCCCAGGCAGAGAGGTAAAAACAGTTTTAGTGGTAGCTAGGATAGAGGATCATTCAATATTACACGTAATAAACACCCCTGTGCCCTCTTCTTTTGTCCTTAGACTCTCAACAGGTAGGTTTGAGGCTGGCCCAACTGGGAAAGACTGCTTTCCAAGAATGCCTTTAGGGGTTGGGAGTGCCAGACTTAGCTCAACAGCGGATGCAAAGACATCTTTGATTGAATGCCTCCATCCAGGCCAAGAGTGCAGTTCCACTTAGATAATTAAAATGGGGACCAGCAGATGGCGTAATAGCTACGTCGGTAGACTCCCATGTAGTCAACTGTGGTTCAAATCTCAGGTCCGGTGGCTTAAACTCATGCCAGGCGTGTGTGCGTGCATGCCCAAGATCCTGAGAGGAGAATGGAGGAGAAGAGACTGCAATGTTGCCATCCCCCCTGGGGGGGGGTGATTTCTCACTTTCTGTCTCTCTATCTCTCTCTGTCTTTCTGGCGAGTGCATGCACCCTATAGCAAAAGCTCTCCAAAGAGAGAGAGAGAGAGAGAAAGAGATAATTAAAATGATTTTTTTTTTTTAAGTTTGGAGATCTCAAGCCAGACTCTGTTGTTGGGAATATCACTTCTGTGAACTCAAAGATGCCAGGAAACCGGTCCACAGGGGGCATGTGAAGTCCTGCCTAGCTTAAGGCTGGAACCACCTGATGAGTCTGTCATCAAAGAAAGTCATGTGGCAGAAGCCAATTTGGGAAAGCCAAGGCAGCCTCATGCCATGCACCTAAAAACTCAGGACTTATTCGTTGTTAAACATCTCATTATAGAAGCTGTCTGATCATATAGAAGCTGAGATAATCATGCATATCTACTCAACATCTAGAGTCAATAATTATTAACAATGATCGGTCTGGTGTCTTCCCTCCAACTTCCCCTTACCTCCTTGCTCATATACCTAGGTTGTTTTGAAGAAACTCCCCACATCATTTAATTTCATCCATAAGTATTTCTATATATGGTTCTCTAAAAGACAATTCATATATATATATATATATATATATATATATATATATATATGTATGTGTGTGTGTGTATTGTATATATATAAAAAGTGTGTGTTTCTTCTCTTTTCATGTATAGGTTCCCCACCCTCTCTTCTTCTTCTCTGCAATTTATTTGAAAATAAATTGAATTGTTCATCCTATGAAATGTCCCTAGTTTGGGATTTATTTTATTGCATTCCCCATGATGTCATTTAGACTGTTCCCTGGGCCCCTGTAAACTGGTTTATAGACCTAAAGGTGAGATTGGATTTAGGTTCAACTGTTCTGGCAAGATCACCTCTAACATCTTATTTTTCTCCTTTTCATGTTGACCTTCATCAGTGGCTCACGTGTCAAAGCTTCCTTTTTTCTCTTTGTCATTTTTGTATGAGAATAAGGAACTTCCTCTTAAATGCGACATACTGTCTTTTTTATTTTTGTGGATTTATCCTTGTCCCAGATCTGTCCCAACTCAACAATGAAACGTGTTAGATTCCGTTACGGACTGTACGTGTACCCCCAAAACTTGTATGTTGAAGCCCTTGCTCCCAGTGTGATGGCACTTAGAGATGTCCTTTGGAAGGCTGGATAAGATCATGAGGGTGGGTCCCTCATGATCCAATTAGTGCCCTTATAAAGAGTCAAGAAAGGGACCAGCAGTTAGCGTAACGGCTATGTCGCTGGACTCCCATGTAGTCAACTGCGGTTTGCGTCCCAGACCCGGTGGCTTAAAACTCACGCCGGGCGCGTGTGCATGCATGCCCAAGATCCCGAGAGGAGAATGGAGGAGAAGGGATTGCGGCGTGGCCATCCCCCCTGGGGGGTGATTTCTCACTTTCTATCTCTCTGTTTGTCTGGCGAGCACACGCGCCCTATAGCAAAAACCTCTAAAAAAAAAAAAGTCAAGAAAAAGCTTCTCTCTCTCCACCACGTAGAGTGTAGCCAGATGGTAGCTGTCTACAGACTAAGACAATATTCCTTACCAGGAACCAAAAAGCTGCCTCTGCCTCCAGAACTGTGAGAAATAAGTATCTGCTGGTTCCACCCAGTCTATGGTCTTTTTTTTGGGGGATGGCCACACCACAATCCCTTCTCCTCCAGTCTCCTCTTGAGATCCTGGGCATGTACACACGCACATGCGCCCAGCGTGAGTTTAAGCCACCGGATCTGGGACTCAACCATGGTCGACTACATGGGAGTCCAGCGACATAGCCATTATGCTAACTGCTGGTCCCTGGTCTTTACCATGACATCCCAACCACACTTAGACAGGTTTCCGCTAAAGATATAACGGACAACCTATGAGGCTGAGATGCAGTAGGGGCAGAAGCAAGGATAAGAGCAGACTTGAAGAGAAGATACTCTATTCAATAAAGCAGTTACTTAACAAATATGCCTTTGGGGCAATTGACTGGGGGGATGTGTTGGCCTATTTCCAGGAGCTATGTCCATCATTTGTTAGTTGTGTGGCCTTAGGAAAGTCACTGAATCTCTTTGTGCCTCATTTCCTCAATTACCTGAAAAACAGCCACGTGAGCCACCAAAAAAACGTCTTCAATCCTAAAGACAATGGGGAATGAAATACTCCAACAGGCGTTCTCAGGAAGCGCTCAGAAATGTTGGCTGTTGTTCTGTCTCCCAGTTGTCTGGGGGATCAAGAGATAAGAAATGTGAAGAACAATGTGAGAAAGTGCCATGCAGGCCCAGAGTGTTACTAAAGTTAACATTGAACAAAACTATTCTGAGCGTAGATGGCAGTATCCAGAATCTCGGTAGCTATTGGCTGAGTCTTGACCAACATGCTCAGCTGTGTGGGCTCTGAACCCAGAGAAGGTAGAAGTTGCAAACACCGCAGTCACAGAAAATGCCAAAGGGAAAGTGAGTCATTCGGGTGTGCATTTCCAAAGTTCCGACTATGGTTCCTTGTTACACAATCCCACGGTTGTCTGTGTCATCTTGCCTAAACCTGAGCCAGGTCCCTTTGGCTGGGTAGATTCTAGTGACAGCTGTAATCCTTGGAATACGCTGCCCTCTAGAAAATCTGTTTGAACAATATAATAACACAAGGTCAAGGTGTAGGGTAGGAGTGAGGCGAATCGTCCCCCTGCTGTGACAACTGAAAGGCGGGGCTGGACGGTGGCATGGCAGTAACACTTTACTGTGAGAAAGTCCCACAAGGGAAAGCTTTCTGGTTCACAACTAAAGAGCGCTCTGAGCATGCTGGGCATGCACTTGCCCATGATCTGGGTCTGCCTGGAGCCTGGGGGTGGATCACAGCATTGAGACCCTACTGGGAGTATTGTTTCTCTGCCCTCTTTCTCTGTCTCTTTCACTAACGAAGGAAATAAATGAATGGACTTTAAAGAAGAAACACACACAGAAATTACATCTCCTGATCAGAAACACCCAAAAGAACAATTTGTCCAGGACGCTTGGTTAGGCGCTCTAGTGAGAAAGACCCACAACTCCAGGGTGTACGCTTCCTCAGGCAAGGTCAGCGGTATGTTTTATCCGCTGCATGGTTCCGATACCTTGCCTGGAGGGTGTTCAATATTTGCTGAATGAATGCATCTAAAATGAGCAACATGGCACAGCCTGCTCTGCCCCGCCATGAAGTCTAGCTTCACCTCCTTTCCCTAACCTTGGATCACCTGTCCAAGTTCTCCTCGCTCGGAAGCACCCCCTTGCAAGTCTTATTTGTAAAATTGAACTAGCTGAAATGCTGCATTAGGTAAAGATCACCGAACTAGACAGTAAACGCTTTAAAAGAAGGGGCTACGTCTTCTGTAGTGTGGTTCTGTGGCCTGGGAGAGGCTGTGGCCATGCAGAGGCTGTTAGGGTGGATGAACGAGGGACACTCCGTAGACCCAACCCCATTGTGTATTCCTAACAAGCTCATCTAAGGTGCCCGGACCTCTGGGCGGGGCCCTTCTTTGCCTCTCATCCACACCACCACTCTGGCTTGTCCTTCCAGTGTCTCTGCGTGGAAATGCATGGGTGCACTGGTCCTAAAGGGTTAAAATGGAAGTGTACCCACTGCATATTGTGCTGGGAACCCAAAGAGCAGGACTGCAGGCAGTGCGTGTTCAGACAGGAGGGGAAAGCCAGTAGCACCCTTGAGGCATTCTAGAAGCACAGCAAAAGAACAGGTTTTTATTCCTTGGGCCTTGAGAGATTTGGTGGGTGGAGTCACTTTGACAGCTGTCCAAAGAGAGTTTGATTTCATTGGGACTAAACACAGTGGTCCCTAACACAGCATTTTCCCACATTTCTATTCGATTTCATGATTCAGAACCACATCATAAAGCTTAACATAATGCGTATTTATTCCTAAGTGCGATGTGATGAAAATGCATTTGTTCTGAATGTTCTGTAAGTTTCAGTGTTTAGGACTTTTGCAACAGGTTTGAGATGCTTTATAGAAGCCTCCCCAAGGCCGTATTTTGTTTTTCTTTTTTAAGCAATGAGAGAATGAAGGAGTAGTAAGCTGTGAAGACTAGGAAGTCTGGGAACAGAATTCAGTGTCAAAATAGAATAAAAGTCCCTCCAGAGTTCATGAGACACACCCTGTGAGACATCATCGATCCTGCACCAAACAGTAACCAAGCGTGACAAAAGCAGATCACTGGAGGCCCCCTGCAGCCATGGGGCGGGGAGGTGACCTCACAGTCATGCCCTCACCCTCCTACTGGCCTCCTCTGGTGCTGTTCACCCCTCCCTTAGCTCAACACCCCTGCCAGTCCTTGCAAGGTCCTCCCTGCCTGCTCTAGCCTCCCTGATCTGCAACCTCCCTCAGCCCCTAAGGGGGTCACAGATTGAAAAGTCACAACTAAGAGTGCCAAGCCCTCAGACCCTTGCTCATTTAATTTAACAACATAGGACTGAATCCCACACACCACCATGCTATGAAGTAAGTATTGTTACCACTAAGTTGACGTATTTCTTCCAGGAGGAAGAAAGGAAGAGAGACATCCGGATGGGATCTTCATGCAGCAGTTTATCCCATCTTAGCCTGCCTGGATCACAGGCATGAGCGCCCAGCGTGGTCAGGAAGATCCCGGGATGCAAATCCCCAGCCTGTCCCACGTGGGCCCAGTTGCCTCACTGCCTGGCCCAAGTGCTATCACTAAGAACCCCTTAGCAGATCTGCACATTGCCTCAAGAGCATGCATCCCCCCCATTTGAGGGGCTCTGCCTTCCCATGGACGATAGGTCCCAAACCACAAGATAAACCTGGCTTGTCTACTTGGGTGATCAGTTCCCTGAAAAGGTTCCTGATGGCAGTTTCTGAGGTTCTCTGCCTACTGGGAAAGCAGCGATTCAAGTTCTAAAGCGAGAACTTACATCTATAGGATACAAGTTGCTCACTCAGGCACAGGCCCCAAGAAGGGAGCCCAGGCAAATGCTACAGAGACAGAAGGAGAGTAGAAGGGTGAGCAATGGAGAGCTTTTGTAGACGTTCCCTACTTATTCCCCCTTTTGGGAGGCTGCCCTGAAGACCCAGAGCTTTGCAGCACCCTCATCTCTGAGCTCTAGAGGAGCCTCCTTTCAGTCTCCATACCCAAGCTGATGTTCTCACAGGCTGGTAAATGTAGTGAGCTTATTTGCAAGCCAGGGTCATATCTGCCTAGCAACCCAACACGAAGACTTGAAGGCCTATGAACGTGGACACAGAACAGTCAGGCCAACTCTGCACAAAAGAATCTATTCTCATGCAAATGCCCCCAAGCAAGAGGGTTAGAAAAGAGAGGCTGTGGGGACAGCTTCGAGGAGCCAATTTTTTTCCCAAGAAGATGTTGAGGGACTTTTTCGGGGCATCCTTACGACCTCGCCCACTGTTAACGAAAGGCTGGAGGGGGCTCTGCCTGCTGCTTGGGTTCTGACAGGCACAACGGAAGAGGCTGAGACAGCTGAGCCCTTCACTTACTTTCTGATTTTTCTGGTCCCTCACTCTAGATTCCAAAGGTTCTTTTGTTCTTGTTGAGAAGTAAACAGAGTTAGTTTTGTTTGGGGGGTTTGATTAGCATGGTAATGCAGAGCTTTCCCCAAAGAAGTGGAAAAAAAAAAAAGCAGGGATTTTCACTAGGATTGAGAGAACAAGGTGAAACCAGCCTCTAACCAGGGTGAGCAAACATCATCAGTGGGGCCAGGAAGGCTGAGCTAAGACTGGATTTAAATGCAGATAGCAAATGGCATCTTCGGGCGAGTGCTTGTCGCAGAAAAGACTAGGGTCTATCTATCAATGTGGAGTATTCTTGAGCAAGTCCTTTCAGAGCCCTGTGCCTCAACTTTCCCCATCTGTGAAATGGGGATAATGAGTGTCTACTGTAGAAGTTTACTGATGGGATTAAAATCAGATCATGGGAGGGTGGACAGCAGATGGCATGGTGGTTATAGTGTTGGATTCCCACGTAGCCGACCACGGTTTGAGTCTCAGACCTGGCACCTTGCTTTCTCACTTTCCCTCTCTCTCTCTCTCTCTCTGGTGAGCACATGTGCCCTAAAGCAAACTTTAAAATCATAATAAATGAGATTAAATCATTCTAAAAAAAATCCCCAGATTACATGTATGGCTCATGCTATAGTGTTGAGAACAAAGCAAACAGAAAAATATGAACATTACAATCAATGTTAATAAAAAGTCAGAGTAATAATACATCAGCAGTAATAATGCACTGTTACTTCAATTATTATTAAAATGATTCCCCCAACTGCCAGGTTTCCCTTGGCCAAATAGACCTGTGCAATTTTCCCAACCCTTCATTGACCCCTTAGGGCTCTAAGCATTATTTGCCTAATTTTTCTAATGGAGAGGCTGAAGTACAGAGAGTTTATAGCATGTAGCTTGCTAGCCCCCCACTTAATGACGACAGGCTGCACCCTTGGTTCCTAAGCAGGACAATACAGTACATGCTGTGTCATATCAAACATGGTATTTCCACACAGAGCACAGTGACAGGTCCTGAAGGGTAAAGCGTGAAACCCCAAATATCTTTTTTTTTTTTTTTTAAATTTATTAGAGTTTATTGATTCAGCTGGCGGCATACAGGGGAACCCATGTCTCTCAAAACCCCCCAGCCATGAGTGAAAGGAGAAAGGAACTTATATAGGCTAAAAATACACAATCATATCCGGGATCACTGAGGATTCACAAGGACAAAGAGCTGTGGGCTTGAAAGGGTGGAGGGTAGGGTTTTACAATGTAAAAGCAAGCAAAAGTGCATCACAAAGGCAGAACAAGTAGGTAAGCAGGTTAATCATCCCTAAGGGGGGGTCTTTAACCAAACACAATGGAATCTCAATACTCTTTATGGCTCTGGGCAAGGTACAGTGACTGGACCTTATCTTAAGGCAACTAGGAGAAGTGGAGCTTTAAGGACAATAAGAATGTTAATCACTCTATTTACTATTAGACAAAGGGGAGAGGGAAAGTTTCCAGTCATAGGAATTTAACAGTTTATAATGAAGGTGCTCCTTCAAAATGGAGTTGCTCCTGCTTCATTTCCCACTTCTCTTGGAGGAGCTCCTCCAAGATGGTGTCATACCTGCTTCATAATCACCTAAGGAACTTTTAAAAATTCAGATGCCTGAGTGCTAGTCCAGTGATTCTATAATAATTACAGCTTTAAAAACTTAGTGAAATTGTGTTGGGAACCAGCAGTTAGCGTAATGGCTATGTCGCTGGACTCCCACGTAGTCGACCACGGTTCGCGTCCCAGACCTGGCGGCCCAAAACTCACGCCAGGTGCATGTGCGTGCGTGCCCAAGATCCCGAGAGGAGAATGGAGGAGAAGGGACTGCGGCGTGACCATCCCCCCTGGGGGGGTGATTTCCCGCTTTCTGTCTCTATGTCTCTCTCTGTCTGGCGAGCGCACGCGCCCTATAACGAAAAAAAAAAAAACCTCTAAAAAAAAAAAGAAACTTAGTGGAATTGTGTCCAACATAATTCAATCAACAGCAGTTAACTCCCCAAGGCACACAAATTAGAATGAGAGTAAATATGTTTTACCTTCAAATGGTAAGTATGTGAGGTGGTGGTGGTATTGATTAGCTTGATTTAATCATTCCACAAAGTATACATATACTGAAACGAGCTGTGACCCTCTAAAAGGAGTGAACATTCAGTTTCTTTTTTATTATTATTTTTTAGAAGATAGTGTAAGTTCCCAAAATGAAAACTCATCAGAACTAAAAGTATCTATCCAGATTGACTGACAAGAGAGGTCCATTTAAAGGTAGATGTTACATTCAAGTCTCTTGACCCTTGACTACAACCACTCCCTCCTTGAGATAATTATTTGAATGTATACCCTAGCTTACAGTAAACCACACCTTCCTGTAGTAATAGGTGACGTTTATCTAAAAACTGTCTGTCATTTTAATATACTCAAAAGAAGCTTGTAACTTTCCTCTTTGTCAAAGAAATCAATTTCTTAACTGTAGGAATTTAGATGTAGGAGTTTTGTGTAACACATATTTTAAGATGTTTTGTAGGACAATGATCATTGATCACATCACTTCCAGACTGAAATGCACCAAAGATCTGATGATTGCCCCCTACCAGACCAGAACATTGATCATCTAAGGCCTCACTGATCAAGAATGCGGAAGAGATGATCACACCTTCTTAAATCAATCACTGAACTAATCATGCATCTGGAACCTCTACCCCTAATTTTGCCCTTAAAAACACATGTGGGGAACATCTCTGGGAGACTGGGTCTTTTCAGCATGAGCTGCCCGCTCTCCTTGCTTTGTGCTTTGCAATAAAGCTGTAGTTTCCATCACACCATGTGCCTATGGCTTGGTGAAACCCCAAATATCAAAGATTACACTTAAACGTAGTCCTGTTTTAGCACCAAGTACTTTCACTGTAGTGATTAAAATCAGTTTAAATACATGTGGACTCTGAAGAACTACTGAAAAAAAGATCTCTCCCGCTAACCGGGTGGTTAGGGCGGCTGGATCCTACGTGTCTCATAGTGCCAAGTCCCGACCCAGCAGCTTGAAAAACACGCCAGGTGTGCCTGGGTGTGTGCCCAAAATCAGAAAGGAAGAGAAAGGAGACGGGATTGCAGCATGGCCATCCTCCATAGGGGGGGTGGGAGGAATGTTTCTTTTCTCTTTCCCTCTTTCTCCTCTCACAGGAGTGTCCATTTTTTAAAATAAATAAATAAAAAGGATTTCTTTCGGGGCTTGTTTTGGCGTCAGCAACTGATCTTGGTAAACCATAAATAATCACAGTAAGAACGAATGGGTATTAAGGGCTTATCAGTCACTGTGACCTGCAACTTGCAGCCATCATAAATTAAACCTTTTGACTCTACGACCCGACCCCCGTTTCAAGGATTTCAAAATCAGGGCTCTAGGAAGTAAAATTGCTCCTACAGGGTTGCGAAGGGGCACGCTGGCCGTAAGGTGCTGGTACTGGCCGGAACAGGTCACTTTGCGCTAACGCACCTACGTGGCCCACACCAGAGCTTATTCACAAGGACGGCATTTAATCCAGTAGACCCCAGCCCAAAGTCGTGTGAGAAATCAACGCAAAAGGAAGGGTTTTTATTAAAATTCAAATCGCCAACTCCTCCGGTGGCGACCCTCCGAGCACACTGCCCAACTAAGCTCTCTGGAGTTTCTGACATCGAGGACATCGGAACTACGTTCTCCGAACCCCAATGAACCTAGCCTCTGGTGTCAAAGTCCATAGAGGGGTGCAAAGAACATGGCCTTGGCCTCCAAGCAGTTCCTGGCGGTGTGAGCTGGAAACCGAGAGGCAGAGCTTGAGCCCCCGCGGTCTCTAAAATGCCCAGGACCGACACACGCCGTGTGCCCCCGGGAGCTCGTAATTGGGGTTTCCTGTGCATCATCCGCTTAGTCCACAGTGACCTTGGGGTCGGGGACTTCGTGCTGAAGCGCACGGACTCCGTGGACCTCCTGGCCCCCTACGCGGGACTCCCGCGGACCTGGCCGTGCACCTGTGCGGACGTCGCCTCCTACTCGGCAGGAAGGGAGCGCGCGCGCCCGGCGGGGATGCTGACTCAGCCCGGCCGCTCGCATTCCTTCCGCGCAACGCGGATGCTGCTGCAGCGGCAGAGGGGGGTTAGACAAGGCGCCCGGAGCGGCCGGGCGGCTCGGAGCATCCATTGCGGCACTCCCTCCCCACCCTCGGAAAGGGAACTGTGGAGGGGCGCGAGTTGACGAAATCGGGGGAAGTGGGCGCCGGAGGAGGAACTCCAGCCCCGCGCGCGCGGCTCACACCCAAACTGGAAGGAACCTGTTCTGCCCGGGGCGGCGCGGAGCCAGTGCAGCCGCGAGCCCCGCGCAAGACCAGCCACGGCGCGCGTCCCCTCTCCCGGCTAAATCCTCCAGTCCCCAGGGCGCAGGCGGGGCTGGCGGTGGGTGCGCGAGGGAGCAGCGGCAGGGAGGTGGCCCGGGGTCCCTGGCGCGCCCGGCCAGGGGTGTTCAGAAAGGGAGCCGGCGCTCCCAACACCCGTGCACTTGCATTGCGGCAAAGTGCGGAAATCTGGGCGGGCCAGGCAAGCCCCGGTGGGGGCTGACTAAGGGGGTCGTGTCAAGGACCCCGGCGGCGTTGGCGGGGGCGGCCCGCGCCGGACCGCGACGCTGTTACCTTCGGTGACCCCCAGCCCCGGTGGCAGGCGAGCGGACGCGCGCCGGCGCGGCCCCGATCCACGTGGGCCGGCGCGCGCGCGCCAGGCCTGCCCCCTCCTTGTCGGCGCTCGCAGCACATGGTCGGCGGCGGCGCGCCCCCGAGGCCGGCAGAGACCGGCTGCAGCCGGTATAGGATAAGAGATAGGCAGCGACGCGGGGCCGGGGCGCCGGCAGAGGCACGCACCGCCCGAGCGCGGGCGCTGAGGCAGGGGTGGGGGGCGGGGGGGAGGGTGTGGCTCGGGTGCCAAAGGCGAGGGTGGGTGGGGGACCGGTGTGCTCCTGGGTCGCCAGCCCGAGCCAACTTGTGATAGGCTCGGGCCCGCGCCCGAAAGGGTTAAACCTTTCTCATGTTACCGAGCGGCTTATAAGGAGGGGGAGGCCAAGCCTCCGCCTTATTGGGGTTTATTCTCTTCCCTTCTAACTTGGTGAGTTGGTTTTATTATTTTACATGTTTAAAAGTTTGATTGTGGGCTATGGGTTTTTTTTAAATATATATACGTGTGGGGGCTTTGGGGAGGGACGTTGGAGGACACTACTGAACATCTTAACATTTTGGAGAGGTTATTCCGAAAAACATTCTGACAGTTCGGAATGTAATGAGAACGTAACTAGGATGACGCGCTCTTGCCGGTGCGGGCAGCCGAGAGTTGAACGCCCGTGACCCTGGTACAGTTGGGGTCCGGGCAGTACCTGAAGGCAGGCCTGGCCTGTGAGTGTCCCACGCCCCGGGTTAGGGGCTCCGGGCTGTCGGGCGAGGCGAGGATGGCAGGCTCACCTCTTCCTAGGATTTTCCGCATGAAGTTGCCTGCGCTTCCCTAGAGCGAAATGTCAGAGGGACATTCCTTGCCCAGGCTCGCGCGCGCATGCAGGGCGGCCACTGAGGCAGCGCGAGGGAAGTGGGGCTCCGGGTCTTACCACCCAACACACCAGCGCCCGGGACAGCCAGCGTCCGCCCAGGGGGCAAGGCGGGGATTACTCTAGAGCGCGGGCCCTGCACCTGGACGGTCCGAACTGTCAGAGGCTGGGGCTGGTCCCGCGCAACTTCCACGGTTCCCAGGCTACCAACCGCAGGAAAGCGCAGAGGTAACCCAGCCGTTCTGTAGCGAGGGAGGATGGTTTTGCAGAGGAAGTGGTTTATTTTCTTCTGCGTCGTTGTTTGCTTTGCTTTTTATTCTCCCCATCCCTGGCAGACAGGTGATAGAAGTTTGTTAGGTGGCATGTAAAATGTCCCCAAACACAGGGGGCGTCGGTCTTAGGAAAAGCTCCCGGGAGCACCTGGAAGAAAGCAATTCCAACCTGCCCACCTGGAAGTGCATTTGGTTGGCACAGTGAGATGCTTGGTGCCAGATCCTGCTCACAGGAGACGCTTTCTACCCTGGGAATGAGATGTCTCAGTGATTTTACTGTTTTTGCAAATCATAGTAAGATGGTGTCTTGTTTGCAAGAAAATGTCAAATGCTTATGCCAAAATCTCGAAGTGATGCAGTTCCCCGTGCCCCAAGCACCATTACGTGGCATTTTAGGGGCAGCAGTCCATCCTGCCCGGTGACTATAGTAGGAACACCTCTTAGAATGAAGGGAAGAGTGGCCCAGATAGAGACTTGGAGATGTAAATAAACAATGCCGTCAAGTGGAAAAGCCCCTGTATTCGTGAGTACCACAGCCCTAAGTTTTCCTTTTGTGGTTTCCCAAAAAGGGCTTTCCTCCGTGGAACTCCTGAGGAGGACACTTAAATGAGGGGCTCAGGTTTCAACATATGGTCTTGTAGAATGAGTGAATCGGCTGTATCCGCTGATTCTACGCTTCTGCGGCTGCTGCCCAGGTTAGGTTTGGGATTTTTTTTTTTTTTAATAGAGTTCAAATGAGCTTCATCCAAATACACGCTGGTTGTGACAACGGGCAACGGGGGCCAGAAACAACTTGTCCAAGGCTGTTCTCCAGACTACGCCTTTAAGAAGAATGGAGGGATCCGGGTGCATTTGCTCATGCCCAGCTGAGGCAAGGAGCCATCTCCACCCAGAGCCTGCCATTTTGAACTTTGTTCGGACCTAATCCCGGACCAACGTTCTTATGGTCTCCAGTAACTCAATAGACTTCATTTTTCAAGCCCCTGGTCAAATCTTGTCTCAGCAAATTAAATCACAAATTAAATCTACCCCCAGGCGTAGATTTCTAAGCCTTGGCAGATTATCCATTTATTTAAGGGGACACTGGAGATAACCAGAGGCCACCAGGAAACACGGCAGACTGCCGCGTGCGTGTCTTGTCATACTTCTTTCAGAAGGACATGAGGTGCTGGGAACTGGAGAATTTTACAGTTGGAAAAGACCCATGAGATGGCTGTATCTAACTCTTGCTCTTAAAGATTTAGAGATTAAGTGATTTTACCCCAAGAATATGCACCCTACTAATGCAAGCAGAACCTCAACAAATATTGCCCAGGGGCTTCGAGAAGATACACGCATGGGCCTCGTCACCCCTAAAAGGCTTGAGAAGGATGGAAGTGTAACTAGCACAAGGAGGGTCAAAGGCTATCACAGAATTGTAGGTTCAACTCCCTCGTTTACCTGTTAGGTCAGTGAAAATCAAGAAGCAAAACGATTCACCCAAGGCCATAGCTCAACTTGCCTTGTCACTTCAATCCCCATACAGCCAACTAATATCCCTTCTAATCTGATAAATTCACATGACCATAAAACCAACATGGACAATTTCCATGTTAGAGAAGTTGTAGAGGCTTCAAAGTGGCCAAGTTTGAAATTCCACGCAAATTCAAAATTCAGTCTTGAGTTGCTTTGTTTGCAGAGGTAGACAGTTTGTAAAGGCAGTCAGCCTTGTGCTGAATGAATGGAAGGAACAAGAGGAGCAGAGTCCAAGACAGGGTTTATTCAGCAACTAGACTCTTCTTTTTATGACTTAATTTATAAGGCATGAGCTGCTCATCGCTTTAGGAATGTCCCAATACTCATACTTCGTTCAGTAAACTTTTTTTTAATTTAACTTTATTTATTTTAATTTGATCAGAGAGAGAGAGAGAGAGAGAGAAAGCAAGCTGCCAGGTCTGGGACTTGAACCACGGTCAGCCATATGGGAGCCCAGTGCCCCTTATCACCATACCACCTGCTGGCCCCATTCAGTAAACTTTATTTTTTTTATTTATTGATTTTTTTGAGAGGTTTTTGCTATAGGGCGCGTGCGCTCACCAGAAAGACAGAGAGAAAGAAAGCGAGAAATCACTCCCCGGGGGGGATGGCCACACCGCAATCCCTTCTCCATTCTCCTCTCAAGATCTTGAGCGCGCCCACACACGCACCCAGTGTGAGTTTAGGCCACTGGGTCACCATGGTAGACTACATGGGAGTCCAGCGACATAGCCATTACGCCAACTGCTGGTCCCCGTGCCAAACACTGCCCACTGCTGAGTGCCCTATAGGTATCTGTCATGTGTAATCTTACATGCAAAATGCAGATGTTGGTGCCTGATAAGTTTTTAGAGACTTTACAAAGTGCAGTTGAACAAAATGAGCTCGAAATTCCCTCTCAGCTTTAATACTCTGTAATTCTATCTACTTGGGGACTACAGGTTGATCTAAACCCTACCCATTTTGCAAGTGCAAACCACTGATCCCACAGCTTTCCGAGGATGCTAGGTGGCTCAGCTCCTACAAAAGCCACGGTCTTGTTCTCATCTAAATGCAGCCCACCTCAAAGAGTCTGTCTCTTCCCACAATGATCTTAGTCTTAAGAGAGGTTCAGCTTGTCTCTCTGGAACCTTTATCAGTCTTATCTCAATATATTCAAGTCGGGCCTGAGCCCTCCATTAAGACTCAAGACCTGGGCTGGCTCGGTGGCACAATGGAAAGGTGCTGTTCAAAGGCAGCCAGATCCCACGTGGCGACCGTGGTTTGAACCCCTACCCCTGGTTAGCCTGGAACGCCCAGCACATGCATGAGTGCCCAGGACCCAGCAGGCTGGAGGACTGCAGGAAGGGGATCCCAGTGTGAGCAGGCCCTGCGGAGAGTACTTCTCTGTCTCTCATGTACATGCATGCTCTATTATGAATTTAAAAAAAAAAAAAAAGTTGCTCTCTTTATTTAAAAGGAAAAAGACTCTAAGACCTTATGGCACCTATCTGGGTCAGAACAATCCTGCCAATAGGACCTCAGACTTACAGCCATTTCATCCTGACTGCTTATCAAACAAGCTAACTCTGGAAGGATGTGGCTGAGTGGTTTATTTATTTTTTCTTTATTAATAAGTGAGCATGTGCACATGCACATCTGATAAAGAGAAAGCACGTTTCAATGGGGCCTGGTCATGCTGCAGTCCTCCTTCCTCCCATTCTCCATCCCATCAGGATCTAGGGCTAGGATTTGCATCCCAGTTGGACATGGGTGTTCTGGCTTCCTCTGCATGATGCTTAATTTCTGTGGTATGGGGCCCGTCACGAATACATAGGATACATTTCAGTATTAAGGTTCTTTATCATCATAAACATATTTTAGTCCATGGAGGTAGAGACCGTCCCTCAGCCTTTTCAGTATAATATCCCTACAGTGGAAGCAGAAGGCCTGACACCTAGTAGGTATTTTGCTGAAAAATAAAGCCATATACAAGTATGAGGATGCTACAAAGGGATGCAGGCTCCAGATCGTGTGAGCTTAAAAACGTAAATAAGAAGGACCAGCAGATGGTGTAATGGGTATTCCCATGTAGTCAGCCACAGTTCGAGTCCAGGACCCAGTGGCTTAAACTCACGCCGGGCACATGTGCATGCATGCCTAAGATCCCGAGAATGGAGGAGAAGGGATTGAGGTGTGGCCATCCTCCCTGGGGGGTGATTTCTCACTTTCTGTCTCTCTGTCTCTCTCTTTCTAGTGAACGCACACGCCCTATAGCAAAAACCTCTCAAAAATGTAAATAAGATAAATGTATAAAAGAAAATTGAGCATTCAATGATAATCTGTCACATGAAGCAGTGAGCTCCTTAGGGCGAATTGGTCAAGAGCATTATGGAAAAAGCAGGATCTGATGGAGCCAGGCCCTCAAGATTATATTCGCCAGGGACCAGCAGTTAGCGTAATGGCTATGTCACTGGACTCCCATGTTGTTGACCACGGTTCGAGTCCCGGACCCTGTGGCTTAAACTCACGCCAGGCACGTGTGCATGTGTGCCCAAGATCCCAAGAGGAGAATGGAGGAGAAGGGATTGCGGCGTGGCCATCCCCCCTGGGGGGTGATTTCTTGCTTTCTGTCTCTCTCTGTCTTTCTGGAGAGTGCACACACCCTATAGCAAAAACCTCTAAAAAAAAGATACTCACCAGCTGGAGTGGACCTTCAGCCTAGGGAATGGTTTGACCAAAGGCAAGGTGCATAGAAACTGGAGGGCCATGAGGAGTCCATTTTACTTTTTAAGGAAACTTTTTTTAAAGTTTATTTCTTCCATGAAAGAGACTGAGAGACAGAGAGAGAGCAGGAGGTTGCACCCCAAACAACCCGCTCCCAGCCTTAGCCAGCCTAGATCATGGGCACACCCGTGCCCGGCATACTCTGGACAACCTGGAAGCTTCTCATGTGGGTCAACCTTAAGAGTGTTGCGTTCTACCTGCATCACCATCCAGCCCTCCCATGAGGAGTCCGTTTTGACCACAGCAGGCAAGTCAAGTCTAGAACTGGAAGAAATAAGGTTACAAAGACGGGTCGGGGTCCAATTATGAAGGACACTGAAAGTCAGGCTCATGAGGGAATTTTATCCTTCAGAAAGAGGAAGCCATTGAAAAAAGTCTGAACAGAAAAACGCAGTATTTCCAAAAGGTTAGCAGTACCGCACACACAGCACCAGCTGAGAGGCTATGAACACAGCTGGGGTCTTCATAAGGAAAAGCTCAAGCTGGGCAGTGAGTGAGTGCAGGGGTGGAGGCTGAGGCCTTGACAGCTGCAGGCTCACAGTCACCACCACCTCCACCCTCCTTCCCACCAGCACCTCCTCAAAGACAAACACTCTTCTAAAGCCGGCACTGGGAGATAACTTTCCCTTTGGTCTTCTAAACCTCACACCTCATGCTGTTCTAATTCCTCTGTCTCAGCGGCTTCATCTTGAGAGTGGCTTCTGCAAGACCAATGAAGAAGGGGTCTTGTGAAAACCTTGTTTGCTAGGGGGCCCCAGGCTCCCATGGTCAACCAGTGGGGAGCACTGCTGAGCACTGTTCTGCAAAGCTCAGCCTGTATGTGGAGCTATTTAACTGCCCTTCCTACCTTTCCATTGGCTTTCCGGCATGACATATCAACACACATCACAATATGGAGGCTTTCGTAGCAGACAGCATAAGCTTCTTAAAGTATTCTATGCCTGGGGCCAGCAGATGGTGTAGTGGTTACCACGTTGGACTCTCATACGGCTGATCTTGGTTCAAGGCCGGGACCTGGTGGCTTGAAAATCATGCGGGGTACATGTACATGCATGCATGCCCAAAAATCCCAGGAAGAGAATGGAGAAGAGGGGATTGCAGTGTGTCCATCCCTTCTGGAGGGGTGATATCTCACTTTCTCTCACTCTGTTTCTCTCTGGTGAGCACATGCACCCTATGGAAAAAAAAAAAAAAAAAAAAAAAAAAAAAAAACCTTAAAAAAAAAAAAGGAATCACAAGTTCAATGAATAGATGAGGTTATAGCCTGTTATTTTTTTCAGTTGTCCTCCATTTTCTCCTTCCTCCCTCCCTCCCTCCCTCCCTTCCTCTCTTTCTTTTTTTTAAATTTTGCCAGAGAGTGTATGCACTTGTTGGAGAGAAAAGAGAAAATGAGAAAGCATCCCCCATGGGGGATGGTCACGCTGCAATCTCTCCTCCATCTCTCCCTCTTAGGTTTTAGGCGCACACACACACACACACACACACTCACCTAGTATAGTTCTCAAACCACTAGGTCTGGAACGCAAACCATGCAATCAGCCATATGTGACCCAGCCAACCTTAGCCACTATGCCACAGGCTGGCCTATCCTCCCTCTTCAATGAAACTTTTGCCTCAGTAACTTGAACATGACAACTTTAATTAGGAAAAGAATATACATGCACCCTGAAATTTTACCTGTATATGATTGTATACTTCTAAAGAATTCTTAAATTTGAGATGGATTGTCATTAAGGACTTCAAGACTATGGATTCACTTTTTTTTTTTTTTTTTTTTTGCCTGAAAGTACATGTGCTTACCAGAGAGAGACAGAGAAGGAGAGGAGAAAGCACCAACCCCTTCATGGGGAATGGTCACAACACAATCCCTCTCCATCTCTCCCTCCATTTGAGATTTTGGGCATGCCCACACATGTACCTGGAGTGGGTCTCAAACCACTGGCTCCAGGACTTGAACTGCAAGGTCAGCCATGTGGGATCCAGCTGCCTTAACCACTAGGCCACAGATCCAGTTCCTTTAATTTTTAATTGGGTTAAAAATCCATATCACTGTTTCAAAGTATATGCAATTGCAGAGGCTTTGGAAAGGACAATATTCATGTGCTTGAGCCCAACCCAGAAAAAAAAAAAAAAAAAAAACTTAAGTTAAATCAACCTCCTCCTAGTGCTAAAGAAAGGGGGAGGGCTTCAAAAATGTTGTGGAAAATGTGTATTATGAAAAAGACTACATGTGTGGATTTCAAAAAGATTTTGCAACAAAATAAACTGATGCTTTAATTTCATTTTTCCAGAGTTTCTGAAGTCCTCTCATACAGTGTCTCCTCTTACTTGATGGTAGGTTAGGTCTACTTGTTCTAAGGTTCATTGTGGTTGGAATGGAAAGGAAAGGCACAGTGAGATCAGGGGTAACTTGGCTTAGTAAACTGGTACCTAGACAGGCCCCCACAACTGTGTAGTGCTTTATTTATTCACTGCATTCTAGAGCATTTATTGTGCTCAAAAATTCAGTTGCTCATATATCAAGTGATGACTGATTGTGAGAAACTGACTCATGCTAAACACACGCCTAGGAGCCAGAACTCCCACTCCCACATTTTGATGGACACTTACATTCGGTCCAGGTAGGTACATTCACCTGGGAACCCATGTCCTAAGCAGAACTTACTGAGTGGAAAATGGAGCAAGAAGAGATGGCCAGACAACCCGCATGCCCAGTGTACCAGGCAGAGATGCTTGTGGTACCTCCCATACCTGGGGAAGGTGCTAGACATAGTCCATATTTACCCATCAGCCTCCTTGTCTGGACTTCATTCCTGATGGGCAACCCAGTCTTTGTCCGATTCCTTATGTTTGATTCTTTCTCTGATTCCTTATGTTCGTTTGTTTTTCCCATTTAACTCTCATAGGGAAGTCTTACTTCCAAGTCTTTGGGATCCCCATGCACAATATGAGGAATCTTTAAAAAGTTCATGGAAAATGTGTATCCTGAAAAAAAACATGAGTGAATTTTAAATATCGTTTGCATCAAAGTTAGCTTGTACTTTAATTCCATTTTTTTTCCACAAACTTTTTGAAGTACCTGAAAACCATATACTAACTGTACGTCATTTACTCGGCAACCTAAGAAACGTGATAAGTAGTGCTTATCTTTTATGTTTGTATTAGAATTAGCCAACCCTCACACTATTGCTGGTCTGAATTTTTTTTTTAACTTTTTATTACAGATTAAGAATGCCCCAAAATAAATCAAAGATTTGGTCCAGAGCCAATGTGTATACTCAAGTGCCTGACGGAGGATGGGGCTGGGCAGTAGCTGTTTCTTTTTTCTTCATTGAAGTCTTCACCTATGGGATCATCAAGTCGTTTGGTGTCTTTTTTAATGACTTAATGGACAGTTTCGATGAATCCAATAGCAGGATCTCTTGGATCATATCAATATGTGTGTTTGTCTTAACATTTACAGGTGAGTACAGCTTTCAACCTAGCCGTGACATGAGCAAATGCCTCCTCCCTTCCTTTATTAATTTGCTAGAGGGTACGTGTGCTCATCGGACAGGGTGGGGGGAGAGAAGATTAGAAAGCACCCCCCATGGGGGATGGCCATGCCATAATCCCTTCTCTATTTCTCCTCTTGGGATTTTGGACATGCACACACTTGCACTCATTGTAGTTTTCAAGCCACCGATCCAGGACTTGAACCATGCAGTTAGTCATGTGGGATCTAGCTACCTTAACCACCATGCTACCCATTGGCTTGGTATGCTCCCTCTTTAAAAAAAAATATATTTTATTATTATTATTATTATTGTTATCATTAAATTTTGGTATAGGGCACATGTGCTCACCAGAGAGAGTAAGAAAGCAAGCTGCCAGATCCAAGACTCGAACCATGGTCGACCATATGGAAGTCCATGCCCTTAACCACCACACTACCTGCTGACCCCCGGTATGCCCCTTGTAACCTGCCTAATTCTGTAACGGTAGTTGGTGTGTAAGATGCGTTGTTCCCTTATATGGCCTGTTGGCTCTTTCTCCCCTTAATTGAGTAACACGGTTTTCAGAGGGTTGAGGATGAGCAAGAAGCAAGAGGCACTGAGGAGAAAAGCCTTGTTTGCTGGCCTTGCCTGCCTTCAAGGATTAGACTTCTCTTGGATTCTGCACACTCTAAGAGTCTGTCGATTACTTGAGGAGAGCAGCCCCAGTTCCACTGTCTAAAGAGGCACCACCAGAAGGTTCATGGCACGCTAGACCCCGATCTCATAAAAATATGCTCAGAAGACAGGGCAGAATCATGTAAATGTGCACATGGGGGTACTTTAATCAGTTCATGGATGCAGGAACAGACAGCGGCACAGCAGAAAAATACGATGTTCTGTAGGCAACCCACATGGGAAGGTTCTTTGTTCAAGTCCAGAGACCTCACTGAATGCCGGTGTCTGTGATCCGGGGCTGGCTGAAGGCTGAGGGTGGATCATGGCATCAAGACTATCCACCAATTTGTCAGGACTCTGTTGAGGCCGCTCTCTCTCCTCCTTCTCTGTCTCTCATGGAAGAAATAAATAAACTAAAACACTAACAAATTTATGGGATGCCTTCTAGCCTTGTTAAGTGTGCTGGATCCCACATGGCCAACTGAGGTTCAAATCCCAGCCCTAGCAGCTTAGAGAACCTGAGGGGCGTGTGTGTTTGTGTGTGTGCACTAGCGCGCACATGCGCGTGCACACTCAAGTCCCAATGGGGTGAGAAAACAGAGGAGAATGGGTTGTGGTGTGGCTATGCCCCATTAAGAGGTGCTTTCTCCCCTCAACCCACTGGAAAGCACACACACCCTCTGGCAATTAAAAAAATTGAGGAGGGAGACCAGCAGATGGTGTGATGGTTATGTCGCTGGACTCCCACGACGTAGCCGACTGTGGTTCAACTTGAAACTCAAGCTGGACACGTGTGCATACGTGCCCAGGATTCTAAGAGAAGAATAGAGGAGACGGGATTGAGACATGGCCATCCCCTCTAGGGGGTGATTTCTCGCTTTCTGTCTGTCTGTCTCTGGTGAGCGCATGCACTCTATAGCAAAAATCTCTCTTAAAAAAAAAATTGGGGGAAAATGGAATTAAAGTATGAATTTATTTTGGTGCAAAACACTTTTTGAAATTCATGTATACATTTTTTGTGATATTATTTTCCATGACCCTCTTGAAGACCCCTTATAGAAAGATAAAAGGTCAGATGACTGGCCAGATCCATAGTGCAGTGGTTAAGCACTGTGCATGGAAAGCCAGATCCCATGTGTCTGACCAGGGTTCAAATCCCAACCTATGTCTAGAAAAATGTGTTGGGGGTGCACGTACATGCCCAGGACCCTGACGGGATGGAGAATCGGAAGAAAAGGGATTACAGTGTGACCAGGCCCACTGAAAGGTGTTGTTTCTTTCTCTCCTCACCCTCCCCCTACATCATGTGTGCACACATGCTCTCTCTCATTAAAAAAGACAGAGAGGAGTGAGAGGGAGAGGAGAGAACGATGTAATGTATAAAAGGATGTAATGTAACATGAGAAACTTATGGAGACTAATAAGAGAAAAGGATGTAATGTGACATGACATATGCTGCAATCCCTTCCCCCCTTGGGAACTTGGGCATGCACACATACGTCCCCACATGAGTTTTAAGCTGCTGAGTCCGGGACTCGAATTGTAGTGGACTACATGGGAGTCCAGCGATGTAACCACTACACCATCTGCTGGTCCCTCTGGTTTGAGTATTAGGATACTTAATGTTTAAATTGTGGAATGCAGGGTCAGCAGGTGGCATGGTGGTTAATGTGCTGGACTCCCACATGGCCAACTCTGGTTCAGGTCCCAGACCTAGTGGTTTGCTTTCTCACTAAAGAAAGAAAAAAAAAAAGTAAAAGTATATTAAATTGTGAAATGCTTATGTTTTCAGAAAGATTACTGAAATGAGTTAGAAGCAAAATTTTACATTTGATAATCTAAAAAAAAAGGTAATCCCAAAGTTTAAGTTTAAGCTCTTTTATAACCAAAGATAACAATGGAGTCAACAAGAAATTTTCAGTTAATATTATTACCAGAACATAAGTCTTCTAAATGCTGTTATTCTAGGTGTCAATGCTTTGAGCCAACATTCTGGCTCAAATGATAATGGTTCCATTATAAGCTGCATTCAATATTGGCTTGCATTCTAATAACTAATATAATAGAGACGTGCAAGACTAGACCTAACAAAACTGAATCCGTTTCCCCCTCCACCTCTTATGGTCTAGTATGTCCTGTTTGCTTTTCCTTGATGCAACTCTCAATAGCTCCCTCTGCTCCAACTACACAAGTCAATAGTAAGTAACATATAACTAGGAAACTATTATAATTTGCTAGACGGAACTGTCCCAGAGACGAAGTGAACAGCAGCTAAGCAAGTTATGATCCATCAGCTCCTTTGATTTCTCTGTCCATAGCAATCCTTCGTTAGGGGTGTCTGACTGAGGGGTCACCATCCATTCATCCTAGATCATTTTTAGAAACATCAAATGACACTAACTGGAATTTGACCCCAACTTTTTAAAAAGAATCCGAAGAATGAATATAGAAAGAAACTACTGGGTTGTTGGGAAAGTCATGACTCAATTTTTTGCATAGAAAAACATAGAAAAATACTCATGACTTTCCCAATGACCCAATATTTGGGCTAGCCCCATATCCTGGTGGCTGAAGGAGCTGGATCCCACATGGCCAACCACACTTGGAATCTTAATCCAGCAGCTTGAAAAACATGCCAGGCACGTGTGCCCCGAATCTCAACTGGATGGAGAAATGGAGAAGAAAGGGCAGAGACTGCTCCCTCGGAGAGTGCGCTCTCCTTCTGTCTCTCAAGTACACATGGCTTCTGGCAATTGAAAAAAAGAAAAAAAAAAAAAAACAGCTTACACAATCGTAGCAAAACCAGTTGTTATTGCAGAATAGCATAACTTCAATGCATATCTAATGTTGTAGATGCTCATGGTGAGTCAATATCTTTTACCTAAATACTCTTTTTTTTAAGGATCCCGAAGAATCTTGCCTGATTTGTACAAATGCTAAAATCCTTTCTGAACTGACCTGAGTAGCCATCGTGTGGGCCGTATTGTGCACTGTCATCTGTCCACAGTGGTGACCTATAGGGCATGTGTGCTCACCAGGAAGACAGAGAAAAAGCAAAAAATCACCCCCTGGGGGAATGGCCATTCTCTCGGGATTTGGGGCAAGCATGCACACGCGCCCAGCGTAAGTTTCAAGCTGTCCGGTCCAAAACTCAAACCGCGGTGGACCCCATGGGAGTCCAGCAACATAACCATTACGCCATCTGCTGGTCCCTGGAGGAAGGAGTCTTACTGAGGCAAACACTGAAGCCTCAGGAATTCAATAGCACTTTCTGTTCCTCTCCTGCAGCTCCCCTTGCCACGATCCTGACCAACCGTTTCGGACACCGTCTGGTGGTGATGCTGGGAGGGATGCTCGTCAGCACTGGCATGGTGATCTCCTCCTTCTCCCAGGAGGTGTACCACATGTACCTCAGCATCGGGATCATCTCTGGTGAGTGTGCTGCCCGGGCTCAGAGGTTCTCAACATACGTGTTTTGAAGAACAAGGAAGGCACGAGGAGATGAAATGCAAATTGCATTTCTTCTTTTATTTTCTTCTCCTTTTTGAAAAGTTTCTTTCTTTCTTTTTCTTTTTTTTTTTTTGGAGAGGTTTTTCGCTATAGGGCGTGTGCGCTCGCCAGACAGACAGAGAGAGACATAGAGACAGAAAGTGAGAAATCACCCCCCGGGGGGATGGTCACGCCGCAACCCCTTCTCCTCCATTCTCCTCTCAGGATCTTGGGCACGCACGCACACACACGCGTCCAGCATGAGTTTTAAGCCACCGGGTCCAGGACGCGAACCGCGGTCGACTACGTGGGAGTCCAGCGACATAGCCATTACGCTAACTGCTGGTTCCCTGAAAAGTTTATTTCTTTAGGCCAGCAGGTGATTTGGAGGTTAAGGCAGTTGGATCTTAGAGGCTTGAGCCCCAAACTTAGAGGTTTGAGCCCCGAACCCGGCAGCTTAAAAATCATGCTGAGTTCCTGTGCATACCCAAAATCCAGAGAGGAGACTGGATTACAGCATGGCCATCCCCCCCCAGGAGGTGATTTCTCTTTCTCTCTCTGGTGAGCACATATACCGTATATTAAAAAGCATATACACATATTTTTTTTTCTTCCATGAGCCAGAGAAAGAGAGACAGCAAAACTTCCAACAGGGTCTTGATGCCATAATCCACCCCTAGCCTCAGCCAGTCCCGGATCATAGGCAAGCATGTGCTTTGTGTGCTCAGAAGGTCTTGGGATACAAACCCAGACATCCCCAGGTGGGTCAGGCTTGCAGAGCACTGTGTTTTACAACCATCTGGCCTCCCCATATTGTATTTCTTCCTCTTGTTCTCATTTTTTTAATTAAATGATTGTAAACTAGGCTATATGGATGGAAACCTGTACTCAAGTGCCTAAGCGGGTTTTTTTTTTTTTTTTTTTTGTCTTTATATTTTTTTGTTTTCCTGTTTACTAACAATGTAGATAACTTCTTTTTTGCTATACAGGTTGAGTCTCTAATCTGAAAATCCAAAATGCTCCAAATTCCAAAACTTTTTGAGCACCAGCACATTCCCACAACTAGAAAATTCCACACCTGATCTCCCGTGACAGATTGCAACCAAAATGCTGCACTACAAAAATATTGTACAGAATTACCTTCTGGTTATGCATATGAGGTGTAGATGGAACATAAATGAATTTCATGTTTAGACTTGGGTCTCATCCCCAAGATATCTCATTATGTATATGCAAATATTGTACATTCGGAGAAATTCGAAATCGAAAGCAGTTTTGGTCCCAAGCATTTCAGATAAGGGACACTCAAACTGTAGTCCATAGCTAAAGGACAGAATTTTTACAAAGTAAAAGAAGTGAAATTCCTTAGCAGGTATTTCTCAAATCAGGGCCTGAGGATCCAGGGCTTTATGGGGAGTGACAATCTGCTGGAGTTATTCTGGGGAATCTAAGAAACTTTGTCCCCTTTAAAAGGAGTCTACACATTACTCATAGATAGATACACACACACTTTCTAAGATTTGCACACTTAAGATCATATATTTCAGGACTAGCAGATGGCATAATGGTTACGTCGCTGGACTCCCAAGTCGTCAACCATGGTGTGAGTCCTGGACGTGGTGGCTTAAAACTCACGTTGAGTGTGTGTATGCATATGTGCCCAAAATCCTGAGAGGAGACTGGGGGGGGGGGGGTAATTTCTCGCTTTCTGTTTCTCTGTCTCTCTCCGTCTCTCTGGCGTGTATACACACCCTATAGCTAAAACCTCTCTCTCAAAAAAAAAAAAATACAAAACCCAAAAAGGTCATATATTTCTGCAGAAGACGTCTTTATTTCCAAATACAACCCTTTTTTTTTTCCTTTGTTTTGCCACAGAGCATGTGCACTGGCCAGAGAGAGAGAGTGAGAGAAAGCAAGAAATTACCCCCAGTGGGGCATGGTCATGCTGCAATCCCTTCTCCATTTGTCCCTCTTTTTGTGATTTTGGGCATGCATGCACACATGCCCAATATGTTTTTCAAGCCACTGTGTCCAGGACTTGAACAGCACAGTTGGCCAAGTGGGATCCTGTCACCTCAACCACCAAATATAATTTTTACATTAAAACTATATTCAGTAATAGTTTTGTTCCATCTGCATTATATAAATTTGGAAAATGCAGAAAAGTAAAAAAAGAAAAGAAAAGAGAATCGTTTTGATACTCCTTGCATCCCAAAACATCTGTTGCAGGTTATTCGGACTTTTAATGAAACCCAGTTTTCTTTGCAATACCACCTTTTTCCAGAATGAATTATTTGACTCCCCAAATTTATGAAACAAGAAACAAAAACTGCAGATCTTGGAATGCATCTTTCCAGTAGCAAGACACGTGTGGTCCTCACTGTTCTGACTCTCCCTCACAGGTCTGGGGTACTGCTTCAGTTTCCTCCCCACCGTAACCATCCTGTCACAGTACTTCGACAGAAGACGCTCCGTAGTGACTGCGGTCGCTTCTACAGGAGAGTGTTTCGCTGTGTTTGCTTTCGCCCCAGGTAAGTGGACCCCCGTAATCTCTGTATTCGTGTTGACAAAGGGAAACCACTCCGATATCCTTTGCTACTTTAACTTTTGCCAACAATGTGGATGATGTTCATTTTAGGCATAATGAACTCATTTGCCTCATTTGCCCTCTAGTCTCCAGCACGTTTTTTTGGATACATCCTCCCGAATCCCCCTTTTAAAAATTCAGACCACTTTGGGACCAGCAGATGGCGCAATGGTTACATTGTTGAACTCCCACATAATCAACCGCAGTCTGAACCCCAGACCTGGTAGTATAAACTCACACTGGGCACATGTGCATGCGTGCCCAAAATCCCGAGAGGAGAATGGAGGAGAAGAGACTGCAGTATGGCCATCCGCCCCCTCCTAACCAGTGGTGGTGGTGGTGGTGGTGGTGACTTTCTGCTTTCTTTCTCTCTCTCTTTCTCTCCAGCACGTGCATATACCCTATAGCAAAAATCTCTCTCTAAAAAAAAATAATTCAAACCAGTTTAATAATAGTCCAGGTTTACATCAATAGGATGATACTCGACAAATGTCCAGTGGTGAGGCTTTCTCGAAACATACATTCCACAGTGACGGCATGATTTGGGATTGTTCATACTATACATTCTCTCCTTTGTCAAAAGAGCTGTATTTCATGTAGACTTAAGTTATGCTAATAAAGTCAGTTCTACTATCTGTGTGTGGATAGCCTGATAGCAAAATGTGTATCCCTGGCTTATTTCCTTATCTTAATGTTAATATGTGAATTACACTCTAACAAGTTGTAGAGAGATAACCTTGGATCTGAGCTAGTGGCGCAGCCGGTTAGCACTGGTTCTTACGTGATCAGTACCAGATTCGTTGCTTCCTCAGAAGTTCTCCCTACACATGGCCGTGCGTTGCATTCTGTTCCTAGGAAACACACTATGCCGAAGTTCTTCAGGTGGTCCCCAAACCCGAATATATGTGGGCATATAGAGAGCAAGGCTAGCTGCAGTGGCTCGCAGTAATGCAATGCTCAGAGATGCTCTGCACTGCTGAAGACACATGGGAAGGTCCCGGGTTTGCTTCCTAAGGTCTCCCTGTGTGTGCTAGGCATGCGCGTTGCATGTCTGGAATCCTGGCTGGCTGGGAAGGGAGTGGGTGTGAGGACCCTAGTGGACTGCCCGTACCTCCCTCTCTCTCCTGTTGAAAAAAATAAATAAACTTAAATACACACATACACACACACACACAGAGAGAGAGAGAGAGAGAGAGAGAGAGAGAAGGAAGAGACAGAGAAAAATACTAATGAAGTGAAGGGCAGGCATGTAGGAGTCATTCTTCCTATTTGTTGTTGGTTGGAAATGTTTCCAAACTGAATGTTGAGAGGAGAATAAATCAGTGGACAGTGAATTTCCTGGAGTGGAGACTGTGCCTCGGTGAAATTCGTTCCCTGGCACTGGGCAGGGAACTTAGTAGGCACTCAAGAAAGATTAAAGGGAGAAAGGAAAATTAGACCAATTACTGCCAGATGAGCACACAGAGCACTTGGAAGTGTGCAAGCCTAAAATATTTTGCAATTCTAAGTTTTCCCTATTAACGAAGGGGACGAGAGCTGTGAATTAAACAAATGCTAGCAAGACTAGTAGAGCCTCCCGAGGAATTTGGGGTTCTCCAGCCACGCTGACCTAGCTAACCAGGTTACCAAAAGTCTACATGTGACTGCCAGGTCTCAGAATCAGCATACACTAAATTGGGGGGGGGGGGGGCAGGTGGCAATGTGGTTAAGACACTGGACTCCTACATGGCTGACTGTGGTTCGGGTCCCAGACATGGTAAAACTCACACCAGGCACACGTGTGCATGCCCAAAATCCCAGGAGGAGAATGGAGGAGAAGGGAATGTGGCATGATCATCCCCTGGGGGGTGATTTCTTACTTTCCCTATTACTGTCTCTCTCTTCTCCAGCAAGTGCATGCACCCTATGGCAAAAAAAAAAAAAGTACAGTAAGTTGAAATTGTAATGAGCATCACTTAACCTCTCTGGGATGATCAAGAAGATGCTTTGAGATCTTGTGGGGCCTGGGCTGTCCTACTGTACTGCAGCTCTGGAACTTAAAGCTCTATTCATATCCTCCACCTCACTTTTCTGGTCCAGCCCAACTCCTAGGCCACCTCTGGTCAGCAGCTGAGGGCCCAGCCTAGTGGCAGAAAGGAGGAGAACTCAGGTAGTTAAGGACACACCCAGACAGAAACAGGAGAATTACATCATTTAATTCTACGACAGTCATGTGAGCTTTTAGATTCTTAGCGTAGGTGCTTAGCTTTTTGTTGTTGTTGTTGTTGTTTTTACTTTTTGTTAAGTTTATTTATTTCTTCTGAGAGAGTAGGGGATTGGAGACCGCCACCAGGGTCTTCATGCCCCAGGTCACCCCCAGCCTCAGCAGTCAGAATCAAGAGCACATGCTCACACACACTCGGTGTGCACGGGGAGTCCTGCGGACGAGAACTGGGGACCATTCCACGTGGTCTCAGCACCATGGAGCACTGCTCTGCCACTGTGCCACTGCCGCCGTGCCACTGCCGCCAGCCTGTTTTTATAATCCACTACTCCCAAGGACTGAATGCATGGAAATGTGATGATACAGCTCAGAAGCTAGTACGTTCCTTTTGCAAAAGACCAGACAGTAAATATTTTAGGCTTTGCAGATTACGTCTCTCTGCCCCAGTTACACAACTCTGCTGTTGCCGTGTGGGAAATCCATAGGCTAGGGACACGAGTGCGTGGCTGTGCTACCCTCGAGCCTGAGCAACAGGCAGGCCGGGGAGCGATTGGATCTGCCACGGGAGCCTGCTCAGCGAGCCTTGACGTGGGTCACAAACTTATCTCCCTTCTGTGCCACTATCTAGAAAACGCACTCTCCACAGCTCTGTCAGAGACCTGGGCTGAAAGTTCAGGTTTTATATAAAATAAGTAGTATGTATGTTGTCTCCTCATTGATTCATAAAATGCACCAAAACCTAGAATAAAGAATAGTGCAGGGACCAGCAGTTAGCGTAATGGCTATGTCGCTGGACTCCCACGTAGTCGACCGCGGTTCGAGTCCCGGACCCGGCGGCTTAAACTCACGCCGGGCGCGTGTGCGTGCGTGCCCAGGATCCCGAGAGGAGAATGGAGGAGAAGGGATTGCGGCGTGGCCATCCCCCCGGGGGGTGATTTCCTGCTTTCTATCTCTCTGTCTCTCTCTGTCTGTCTGGCGAGCGCACGCGCCCTATAGCAAAAACCTCTCCAAAAAAAGAAAAAAAAAAAAAAAAAAAAAGAATAGTGCAGATCGAGTGCTGTCACGATGCTGAATACATTTTCACAGTGACATCGCCATCAGACTAGATGCCCTGTGAGGTTCACCCACGTGGGAAGGGTCCAGGTTCATGTCCAGAGACCTCCCTGAGTACACCCATAACCTAGGGCTAGCTGAGGCTGGGGGTGGATTGCAGCATCGAGACTAATGGGGTTTCTGTCTCTCTCCCTCTCTCTCTCTCTCCCTCTCTCTCTGCCTCACTTATGGAAGAAATACATGAATAGTCTTTGTAAAAAGCTTTTTCAGAAAAATTATTACTAAGGCCAGCAGATGGCATAGCGGTTAGGTCGCTGGACTCCCACATGGGTGACCGTGGTTCCAGTCCCGGACCCGACGGCTTCAAACTCACACCAGGCTCATGTGCATGTATGCCCAAGATCCCAGGAGAAGAACAGTGGAGAAGAGATTGTGGTGTGGCCATCCTCCCTGGGGGGTGATCTCTCACTTTCTGCCTCTCTATCTCTGTCTCTTCAGCAAGCACACACTGCCTATAGCAAAAATCTCTCCACAGAAAAAGAAAAATGATTACTAAATGCAAATCTCTATCTCTTCTTGATATTTTCTCCTGGGTCTCGAGTCCCTTATTGACCTCAGATTTGGTTTCTTCATTCCTTCCTCTTCCAGCCATCACAGCACTGAAGGAGCGCATCGGCTGGAGATACAGCATCCTTTTTGTGGGCCTGCTACAGTTAAACATTCTCGTCTGTGGAGCCCTGCTCAGACCAATTATTATCAGAGGGCCAGGGTCGCCGAAAATCGTCACGCAAGAAAACCGCAAGGAAGCGCAATACATGCTGGAAAACGAGAAGACGCGAACGTCAATCGACTCTATCGACTCAGGAGTAGAACTAACTACCTCACCTAAAAACGTGCCTAGTCACACCAACACAGAACTGGAGCCCAAGGCCGACACGCAGCAGAGCCTGGTCAAAACCAGCGCCAAGCAAAGGGAAAAGAAAGCCCCCCTATTAGACTTCTCCGTGCTGAAAGAGAAAAGTTTTATTTGCTATGCATTGTTTGGTCTCTTCGCCACACTGGGATTCTTTGCCCCTTCCTTATACATCATCCCTTTGGGCATCAGTCTACACATTGACCAGGACCGCGCTGCTTTTTTATTATCTACAATGGCAATCGCTGAAGTTTTCGGAAGAATCGGAGCTGGTTTTGTCTTCAACAGGGAGCCCATCCGTAAGATCTATATTGAGCTCATCTGCGTCATCCTATCCACGGTGTCTCTGTTTGCCTTTACTTTTGCTACTGAATTTTGGGGTTTGATGTCATGTAGCATATTTTTTGGGTTTATCGTGGGGACAGTAGGAGGGACCCATATTCCGCTACTTGCTGAAGATGACGTTGTGGGAATCGAAAAGATGTCTTCTGCAGCTGGAGTCTACGTCTTCATTCAGAGCATATCGGGGCTGGCTGGACCGCCCCTTGCAGGTAACACACAAAACACAAGGCTCTGCCTCCTTTGCCTTGTTAGTTGTCCTAGCTTCCTGTTCAAGTCTAATTTTGAAAAACCTAGTTCCATTTTTAAACTTCCATGGAATTTTAGAACTGCCAGGGATGATGCCTGAGCCAGGTTGGCCCAGATGGTGGTGCACTGGTCAAGTGTCATGCTTTCTGAGGCGGACCCCCATGAGAAGGTTCTGGAAGTCCAGAGACTTCCCTGAGTACACAGGACACACATGTGCCTGTGGTCCAGGGCTGGCAAGGGCTGGAGGTGAATCATGGTGTTGAGACTGTGTGTGTGTAGGGGTTGGGGGGTTGCCATTTCTGTCTCTCGCTCATGTTAAAAGTAAACGAATAGGTTTTCAAAAAAAGAAAGGAAAAAATATATATAAGGAACTAGAGAGCAAAGGATTTAAGCTGAAGGCTATCCAGTGAATTAGTGACCAAGTCAGGATCAGAACCTGTGAGTGCAGACCAAGTTGCCCAAGGCTTGTCCCATCATCTTGCCTTATCTAATGATAGAGGAGAATCCTTGGGTTTTGGACCTTTATAATCTATCTGATGTGTAGAATAATAGAAGTAAGGGATTTCTATAAATCATGTTCCCTTCTTAAGAAAGGTGTTTGACAACACCCTGTAAATATTTAACTGATCAGGACAGATTATCTCTTAGTAAAGGGACATAGGTAAGTTTCCTATCTTAGATCTGAAATGAGTCCTTGAAGTTACTGTGATTACAAAGCCTACCCCTGCTGAAAGATACCTGAAGTGACAACAAATGAAAATAACACAGCTCCTTCCTTACTGAAGAATATTATCTTTTCAAAGAAGCACACGACTCACTGTCCCATGGCTTAGATGCTTTGCTAGGACAGACTTGGCTCTAGCAAGTTAGCGACTTAAGTTCCTCAGGTGCGAAATATGCTGTATGTTTGTACAATTTGTTTCTTTTCTCCAGCCTAGCAAAAGTTTTTGCTTTCAACTCCCTTTCTTTCTTTTAAATAATAATAATAAAAAAAGAATAAGAAGAATATAAGGGGGTGGACAGTGGCACAGCGCTAAAACACACCCTTCTGTGAGGCTGGACCTCATGGGAAGGAGCAGGCCAGGTCTGGGTCCAGAGGCCTACCTGAGTATAGCGGGCACATGTATTTGAGATCTGGAGCTGGCTGGGGCTGGGTGTGGATCGCAGCATTGAGACTGCTGGGAGTGCTGTCTCTCAGTTTCTCTCTTCCTGTCTCTCACTCATAAGAAACATAAGTATTTTAAAAAGAGAGAGAGAGAGAGAGGAAGGAAGGAAGGAAGGAAGGAAGGGAGGGAGGGAGGGAGGGAGGGAGGGAGGGAGGGAGGGAGGGAGGGAGGAAGAAAGAAAAGCAAAGCAAGGAAAGTAAAGGTTTCTGAATCTGAGGGGTGCCGGGGTGTGAGGGTTTCCGTCTGCAGTGACGAGGCTGACGATGCTGCCACTTCCTCCCAGGTCTGCTGGTGGACCACAGCAAGGTGTACAGCAGGGCTTTCTACTCCTGTGCTGCTGGCATGGCCATGGCTGCCGTGTGCCTCGCTCTGGTGAGACCTTGTAAAACAGGATTGTGCCGACGTCACCATGCAGGTGAAACCAAGGTGGAGAGCCATCGTGGGAAGGCTTTACAAGACATCCCTGAAGACTTTCTGGAAATGGATCTTGGGAAAAATGAGCATAGAGTCCATGGGAAGACGGAGCCAGTATGAGATGTTGGCTATGACGACAGCCACTGTGTGGGCTGGGGTGGGACTAGGAGAACACAGGGAGGCAGGAGAGCTGACCACTCTACCCACTTGCAAAAACTACGTCTTAAAGGGAATGTTTATGTCAACAGTACTACCAACATCTCTTTTTCTTCTTTTAAGTTTTCCTTTTTGCTTGTTTAAGCCCAAACAGAGAACCATTCTTCCACATATTAATCTGGTTGGATTCAGTAGCAATACAAAGCTCCACAGGAGGACTCTGGTTCACATTCCAGTATGAAAATGCAGCTGGCCCCCCCAGATCCTCGGATTCAACCAACAGCGTATGTAGCCAGGCCACTCCCATGGTTATGAAATGGGGGGTAGCTCCCCAAAAGACAGATGCCAAACCAGTTTATCTGTTTATTTTCCTTTTCCCTTATATGTCATGCTGGGATGACTTGTAAGTCATCTAGAGATGACTTTAAAATAATCTGGGAGGATTGCGTAGGCTACATGCAAATATACCATTTACATAAAGGACGTGAGAATCCGTAGATCTGGTATCCGTGGTGGCTGGCCGAGGTGTCTGACACCAAGCTCCACGGGTACCGAGGGACAACTGCTGTCAGCCCATGGGTTGGCCAAGCAGTTTTCAGAGTGCTCGCATGTGGTAAACTACTATGTCATGTAATGACATGTAGGTCGGGTTACTGAAGTGAAATTAGCCATTCCAAAAAAAAAAAAAAGTTCAATCATTTTAAAAAGGTCTAATTTTCAGAAATATGAATAATTTTTAAAACCCTTTTAAAAAAACTGAGGTTTTCATTAACAAATTGTGGCCTCTGAATTGTCCAAATGTTGCATGGAAGCAAAGCACAGTAAGACCAAACATTTGAATAACAAATAAAAATTTTAATTATACATGTAACTTGAACTTCATAAATGTGAAGATTACCACTTCTTTTGATGGCCAGTTTTGACCAGAAGTATTTTAATACCGGATATACAAAATGGCATTCAAAAATATGCTTCCTGTTGCTTTTAATTACTCAGAAGTATATGATTGTAGTGTCTTTAATTTAAACCACTATTTATTATTAAGTTATTCTAAGATGATTAAAGTAATCAAAAGAAATAAAATCTGAGATATACGTAGCATTTTAGTTCCTTTATGCAATCTTTTAAAGAATGCTTATCTTCTTAAGTTACTCTCATGAAAGGCCAAGTTGTAATGATTCTTCACATTGATTAAAAGCAACATGTGGTATTTAAAGGGGAAAAAAAATAATGATGAGCAAATCGTCATAGCTTTTAAAAATAATGTGTTTTATCACCTAAGAATACTTGAGGATCTTCTCTGTTCAGAATTATAGTTCAATGACTTGTTGAAGCATTTCTTACTTTTTTTGTAATCAAACTATTGAAGCACTTCTGTTTTTTTTTAAAAAACCATCTAAATGTTGAAACATCTCTGTATTTCACACAGGGGTCACAGACATTCATGTTATCATCATGAATTACAAATAATAATTTATGTCTTACATAAAACGTGACTTGGTGGTTCTAAGTTGCCCTAGGTATCAGGTAACAGGTCACTGCTTTTTCTGGAGTTACACTACACATATAGTATTTCTCATTTTAGCAGTTTTCTGTAGAGGGCCAGTGTGAGGGTAACAGGTGAGCTAGCTCCTCGCCTCCTTTACCGACTCTCACTCTGCTGGTCAATGCTCGCTGCTCCGTCTTTATTCATCTTTACTGTTAATTTATGACAACTCAGGGGGAAAAAATATAACAAGCCTAGTTTGGTTACAGGTACACACAAGCTTGAATCTTTCTCTGCACTGAAATGAAAGTGGCATAGCTTATCACCACCTGCTACATTTTGTATAGCATTTTATCAGCCATAGAAATAGGACAATCTTTAACACTTTGGGGAGGAAATGACAAAGTGTCAAAAGCAGGCACACCTAAAACAAGGTGGATGTAGCAAATCTCTGTCACCGCTTCAGAACTCTGAGCTCGTGACAGTTTTGCAGACTTACATGACTTCAGCACTTTACAACATATTTTTTACTATGAATGTTCAATACAATTTAATATTTATACCTGATTTCTGAGGGATCTGCTCTATGTCCATTCTGTTAACTGCATGAAAAAAAAATGTACGCCAATTTCAGTATGTCAGTAATCAAGGTTTTAAATGTTTAGGAGAAAATGAAAACATGGTTGCTGGTTTGTTCTGTATTAGTGACATTCTGGTACTTCTAGATTTGCAATAAATTTATGGCTTTTTTATTTAAAAAGACTGATTTTTGTCCATAATTTTTTTAATGACTCTTACAACATTCATCGTTTGATTCAATTAAAGTTATAAGAACTCAAAGAAGGTGGACCAAGAGGTGGCATGGTGATTCAGGCACTGGACTCCCACATGGCTGACCATGGTTTGAGTCCTGGGCCTAGCAGCTTGCTTTCTCATTTTCCCTTTCTCTCTGACTCTCTCTGTTCAAAATTTTTCAAGATAATAACAAATAAAATTAAATAGATTAATGATTCTTTTCTTTTTTGAGAGAGAGATTTTTGTTATAAGGCATGTGTGCTCACTGGAGAAACAGAACAGACAGACAGAAAGCAAAAAATCACCCCATCCCGGGGGTGGCTACACTGCAATCCCTTTTTCACTCTCCATGCACACACATGTGCCCGGCATGAGCTTTAAGCCACCAGGTCCAGAACTCGAACAGCGGTTGACTATGTGGAAGTCCAGCAATGTAACCATTACACCATCTGCTGGTCCCAGATAAATAATTCTTTAAAAAACTCAAGGAAGGTTTATTTCAAATAATTTTTTAAACTTTTCTTTTGTAAAATCTTTTGACTTTAACAATCAACTCAAAATGGATCAAAGCCTCAAACTACAAAACTATTAGTAGAAGATACAGGGGAAGCTTTTGAAGATATTGGAATAGGCAAAGATTTCTTAAATAGGACCTCTAAAGCACAGATGATAGTCTCCAAACTAAACAAGTAATCCCACTTTGTTTACATCAAGCTACAAAGGTTTCTTACAGCCAAGGAAACAATAATTAAAGTGAAAAGACAACCCTTGGAATGGGAGAAAACATTTGCAAATTATTTCTTACACAAGCAATCGATACCCAAAATATATAGGGAACTCAAGCAACTCACTCATAAAAAAAGTGAATAATCCAATTAAAAGATGGGCAAACAAAGTGAATAGACAACTCTCCAAGGAAGACTTATGAATGATCGGGAAGCATATGAAAAAATGTTCAAAGTTTTCTGTCATAAGAGAAATGCAAATTAAAATGACAATGAGGTACCATTCCATTTAACCCCTGTTAGAATGGCTCAAATCAAGAAATTAAAGAATGACAAGTGCTAGTGAGGCTGTGGTGAGAAGAGAACAAGCTTACACTGCTGGTAAGAATATTAATTGGTCCAAACTCTGTGGGAAACAATATAGAGGCTTCTCAAAAACCTACAAGTAGAACTTCCATATGATCCAGTTATCTCACTTCTTGGTATACACCCAAGCGATAGGAAAACACTCAATTGGAAAGAAACTTGCACACCTATGTTTAGTAATTCACAATTGTTAAAATATGGAACCAACCTAAGTGTCAAAAAACTGATAACTGGGTTGAAAAACTGTGGTACATATATGTTATGGAATATTATACAGCTATAAGAAATGATGAACTCCTGTCACTTGATTCAAAATAGGTGAATACAGAAGACTTAATATTGAGCAAAGTGAGCCAGACTTTGAAAGGTACACATTGTATATCTCCACTCAATTTGCACTGAGTGTCTATGGCAGAGGTTGAGAGATCTGAATATGTGACAGTGAGAGGATGGGTGTGGATCCTAGAGTCTATAAGGGGGGAAAGTGGGTGGCAAAAAGCAGGTGGTGGGGAGTGGATGTGAGGTGCAAGGAGAAGAAACATTTGACAGACAGAAAAATGTAAAAAAAAATAAAGAAAAAAAGTTTTGCTTTTCTGTATATTTCAATTCTGTATATTTCAATTTTAATTTTGTCAAAAATTAACATTTAAAACAAAAGAAAAATGAACACTATCAAATTATAACCTATCATTGATGATAATACATATCCCAATGATGTAAAAAGTAGAGGGGCCAGCAGGCGGCATGGTGGTTAAGGTGCTAAACTCCCACATGACCGACCGCAGTTTGAGTCCTAGACCTGGCAACTTGCTTTCTTACTTTCCCTCTCTCTGGTGAGCACACATGCCCTATAGCAAATTGAAGATAATAATAATACTAAAAAAATAATAATTCTTTAAAAAGTAGAAAATTTTATTTAAAATAAAGAAAGGAAAAAGGCAAATATCCAAGAAAATTTGACAACTACTAGAGTAAACTTCTGACTCTAGATTAGAAACCATTCCCTACTTGACTTAAAAATGTTGTGCTTAATGGGTACCTATGTTATTAAAAGAAAAAAAAAAAAAGAAAAAACTTTTGACTTTATTAGAAACACAAAGCTTCCCAGAAGACTCTATTGAACTTAGTTCTCTCTTTCTTTCCATCATGGAAAACAGGACAATTTTATTTTATATTGACTCTTTTATATAAATTATTTTAAAGCACCTTAGGAAATAACTAAATAATTCAAGGGACATGTTAAATGATGGCTAACAGGAGAGGAAAATAAAAGTTTGAGTGTAATCAAATGAAAACGCATACTTTCAGCTAAGAATTAAAATGAATAACTTGAGTGGCTGTGATTGAACTTAATTTCTTAATGAAAAATACATGCATGAAGCGTAGTCGCCACAAAGTAAGGCTATCCAAAGTAATAAGGGCAAATAGTTTAAGGCTGTCTATATTCAGTTACAAACGAGCCCTAAGATCTCCTCCAACCTTTAAGTAAATAGACTCTCCCTGCCAGGGCTGGCAAACTTGTCCCATAAAGGCGGAGAGCAAATGTTTAAAGTTTTGCAGGTCACGCAAGGTCTCTGTCATGACTATTCAACTCTGCCACTGTAGGTCAAAGACAGCCCTAGACAACACAGAAATAAGTGAGCATGGCAGGATTTAAATGAGATTTTATACATGGATACCAAATTTGAATCCATAAATTTTCACACATAAAATGTTATTTTTTTCCATTACATAAACAATATAAACATCATTATTAGCTCAAAGGCTATTTATTTTAAAAACATATTTTGTGAAGGCAACAGACTGGATTCAGCCCATGGTCTGTAGTTTCGGGGGCCTGCTACATACCTCTGTGATGCTAGGACAGGTTAGCACCCCTGCACGGCATAACTCTGAAAACTGATCGTCTTGAAATAGAAAATGACCACTGTGGTCAAAGTGTTGCTTACCTTATAGGTGCCCAAAACAGGAAAAATCAAACCACTGGTAACACACTTATTCACAAATTACCAGTCTTCATTTCCTGTGATTAAAGGGATTCTGCTTTGAGCCTGATTTAGTGTTTCAGTACAAATGCAGACTGTTTTCCTCCAAAATGTAAAATGATCCCAGTTGTAAATACGGGTTAAGATCATGTGCCTTTCCAAGAGAGATGCAAGCTGATACATATCTGCAAGCCTTTAAACAAAAGTTGTCCATTGTACACTCCAATAGCATGCAATACAGCTTTGGTACACATATTTGCCTTTCCGTTAGCTTAATACCTGGTGATAAAGTAGAAAATGCATTCTAAGCCATGGCCCAGATTCAAGTCACCTAGAGGTATTTATTATAAATTTCCATACTCCATTCCAAATATTCTAGATCACAAATCATCACAATCCTTATTTAAAAAAAAAAAAAAAAAAAACTCACATGAGGCTCCCTAAAAGGAATCTAGAGTTATAGACACTACTGCCTCTAAAATTGTAAATGATTGTGAACGTTAGCTAAGATGACCAAATTTAAAGACAGTTCAGACATGGTACGCACTAACAGACCACTCCTGTAAGTATACCCTGCACTGAGAAAACAGAAGTTGCCTTTAAAGCCCTAAATGAGGGTGACCTATCAGACAGGTGGACTGGCCGCCCTGTTTAAGGAAGGAAACTAGGTCCCTCTAGTGTTCAGTGTCTGTAATGACTCTCTAGAGTTGCGACACAACAAAAGTGGTGTGGAACTGGCAACGTGGCTTTTTCTGTAGAAACTCTCACACCCAAATCAAACTTAGTTCAGTGCGCATTCATTTCCTAGAGGGTGGATTACACGGTAACCCTGATAACCAACGGCACTTCACCAATGATTCTGAGAAAATACCAACTGTGGCCCTGTATTTATATCACGTATGTGCCTTTCCCGTAACTTAAGAACAAAGCATACGAACTACCCTAGCAACGTCCTGCTCTAGAATTCAGCCGAAACTTTAAGTACCTCCTCTAAGGCCTACGACGCCCATCCTTTGTCCCTCTTTGTCCCTGAAACTTAGCTATGTCCACATGGCGACGCGGCGCTGTCAGCTGGGCATCTCCAACTTCAGGTGTCCCCAGCAGAATTCTGGGTCCTTCTCTTCAGCCTCCACCCTCCAGCCCCCATCCCCGGGGCCCTGTCTTCTGGCTCCTCACACGCAAATCCAAGTGACTCTAGTTTCTAAGTATATACATCCAGAACCTGGAACGCCCTTGGGGCACAGCAGTAAACACACCCTGCAAGGCAATTCCACAAGGGAAGTTTCTGGGTGCGCGTCCAGAGGACCATGTGCTTCCTACAATCCGGGGCTGGCTAGGTTGGGGGTGGATGGCAGCGTCAAGACCCTGTTGGGGGTGCTGTCTCCCTCGCTCATGGAAAAAAGAAATAAACTATATATATTTGTATCTCCAGAACCTAACTGCTTTTGCAACCCCACCTGTTCCCTTGATCCAAGCCATACGGTCTCAGCTGGATCGTGACAACAGTCACACCATCCTGCCTCAACTAGCCACGTAGCAGCCTCAATAATCCTTTGAAGCTCAAATCATACAGATGCTTAGCCATGGGCCCTGCATAAACCTCCTGGTGCTGTCACTCTCTCCCTCGTTCCTGCTACTAGAGTTTTCTTATGCTTTGAATTATTCTTTTAATTTTATCTTAGTTTATTTTTTTAGAGATTTTTGCTACGGGGTGTATGTACTCTCTGGAGAGACAGAGAGACAAAAAGCGAAAATCATCCTCCAGGAGGGAGGGCCACGTCACAATCCTTTCTCCTCTGTTCTCTTCTCGGGGGTTTGGGCACGCAGGCACATGCGTCTGGTGTAAGTTTCAAGCCACCGAGTCCGGGACTCAAACCGCAGTTAACTATGAGAGAGTCCAGCAACGTAACCATTACGCCGTCTGCTTGTCCCACTTTGAATTATTCTTTTTGTGCCCAAGCTTCCAGCCTCAGCACTGGTGGTTCGCTCTGCCTGGTACACCTTCCCTTTCAAGACATTAAAAGAATGTCTTGACATTCTACACAGTGTGACCCTTCAATTTGGTCACCTCTAAATATCGCCTCTCTCAGGAACCATTCCTGACTACCCTATCCCAGATAGCTCTTGCTTCTATCCCTGTACTCTGGCATTATGTTAAAAAGGCATTTCTTCACTCCTTGATTATCCATCTCTTCCACTAGGGCATTAGGGTAGCAATTTTCATTCACGGTTATATCCCAAGGCTCGGTGACGTTCTATAAATAGTGTTGAATGAGTAAAAATACATGAATGAGTTCTTCATTTTTCATTGACCTTTTTTTCCTTCCTTTAATTACACAAGGGAGGGGGGGAACAACTCAGGCTCAAGAGTCTGGTGCAATGACACTATGGATGCCATTGCTTTAAATCTACTGCTCACCAAGGACAATTCTCAAAGTGCCCTGCAGCGGGGTCCTCGTGGGTGAGTGAGCTTACATAGAAACACCCGTCCATGAGCAGAGGCTAAGGGAGCAGTGGAAAGAATTTAACACTAGGTAGGTAGGCGAGTGGACGGCTGTGAGTTTTAATATATTTCCTGAGCAGCTTTTGTTGTACCTTAACCTGTTTTCCAGCAGACGTTGTTTTGCATGAGGCTTTCTTTTAATGCCTCAACTAGGGGCACAGCTATTCTGGATATCGCCCTTCTCTTCTTTTGGTGCTAAGGCAGATATACAAAGACAGATTTCTCTGAGTAACCCCAGATGGCTCCACACGAACAGAAATTGAAAGAATCATCTCAGAACCACTTCAATAAGCAATTTGAAAAAAAGTGGTTGGGTTTCTGGCTGATGGTATTTTACTTCTGTGAGGTCATGTTAAAAACAGTTCACGGTCAGCAGGTGGTGTAGTGGCTAAGGTACTGGACTCCTATATGACTGGCAGTGGTTCGAGTCCCAGACCTGGAGGCTTGAAACTCACGCTTGTCAAGTGTGAGGGCATGCCCGAAATCTCAAGAGAGAGGAATGGAGGAGAACGGATTGTGGCATGGCCTTCCCTGCAGTGGGGTGATTTTTCACTTCCCTCTCACTGTACCTCACTTTCCCTCTCTCTCCAGGGAGCACACAAGGCCTATGGCAAAAACCTAAAGCAAAGAAACAAAAACAACAATGCAGAACTCAGAACTGGGAAGATTTACCCTAGGGGTAACTACACACATGTTGACTTAGCAACCACAAGCTTGTTTTCTCACCCAACCACGGAAATGGACTGTACGGTCTCCCTATTATGGGCACTTCACAACTCCACCTTCTAAAACTGAAAATGCAATCAAAGGACATGCCAGGCCCTTGGTCATGAGAGGAGACTGTAATAAAACAATCGGCATAACAGAGAAGAACAGGTCAAAGACTCAGTGCTGAGGCCCTGCACATCCACACCCTCTCAGCTTGAACATCACTGTGCTCTGCTAGTCAACTTCCATGAAGGTTTCTCCCTATAAACCCGATCCAGTGGGTACAGAGAGACTTGTGCTGACCTGGAGCCGCTGTCCAGAATAGGAGGTACAAGCCACAGGGCCTATCGGGCACTTGAGATGCGGCCAATCAGACCTGATGTGCCGAAAGCAAGAAACACTCCAGAATTTGAACACTATGGAGGAGAAAATAACACCAAACTGAAGCCGAGGGTTCATACTGATTACGTCTTAATGTTTTGGATGCACTGGATAAAATAAAATATACGCTCAAAATCGACTCCATCTCCTTCCTCTTGCACTTGCTCAGGCCGCTACCAGAAAAAATTAACTTAATCTCGATGGCTTGGATTGGACTGGAGTTCGATTGGACGGTGCTGCTCTAGGTAGAAGAATATAGGAAGTGAGTAAAACCCGAACGCTGACACAAAGCACTGTTAAAACGCTCCACGGGAGGGCTGATTGCACTCACTGCTCAGCTGCGGTCGCCTTTCGGAGTCTCCAAGGCCTTGCCCAGAGCGCGGCCCACGTGGTGCGCGGGCCCTCCCGGGCGGGCCTGCGCGGAAGGCTGCGGTGCAGGGGTTACCCTGGGCTCTGACTCCTGGGCAGGCTGGGCTGCCCGCTCCACGCTCTGAGCCCAGCTGGGGCAAGTCCCAGGGGCGGAAACAGGTGGCGCGCGGGCGGCTCCAGCTGCCAGTCCGGTGCCCGCAAACGCCGCCGGGGACAGCGACGCGCTTCCTGCTCCGAAAGGCCCGCTCAGGGCCAGCTATAGCGGCCCCGCAGCTGCCTGCTCCGAGGAGAGAACGACAGCGCCGCCTCCCCGCTACACCCCCACCACCTCGGAGGGCTGCAAACCAAGACGAATTTCAGACCAGGGAAGCGACGCTTTGAAAAGCAAGCTAGAGAAGCAGCGAAGGATAACTTGGCCAAGTTCTGCTGTTTGACTCTCGCGTGAAAAGTCTTCGCGGACTGAAATGTCAACATCTAATCTTTCCCCAGGCAGCACAGACACTCCTTGGGCGCTGAGGGACAGAATCAGGATAAGAGCAAGCCTTTCAAAATGCGCTTATTTCTAAGATGGGATTCAGACGTGGAAACCTAGGAATTCTCTTGCTAGTTCAACACCCTGTTCCATCAGCATTTGCAGAGAATACTCTGCTTCGATTTGTGTGTTATTGTCAAAATAATTTTTTTTAGACTACGAAGATTGGGCCTTCCAGTAGCCTGGACTGGTGGTAAAGGAAAGTCAGATCCCACATGGCTGGTAGCCTTCAAACCCCTGTCTAGGGGCTTAAAAATAGGCCAGGGGCCATGCCTAACATCCCCCACAGGAAGGAGAAATGGAAGAGAAGGGAGAGCTGCTTGACAATGCCCTACAGGGGTCGGGGTGAAGGGGGCACCTTGCCTCTGTCTCTGTCCAGGGAGTGCACGTGATCTCTGACAACCTGGAAAGAAAAAAACAGAGGAAGGACTCCTGACAGAGCGAGTCCCTCTTACCTCAACCTCCAGGGGTCACAGGCAACATAATGAGCCCAGTATATATAGATTTAATACCAAGTGTAGGGACAGAGAGCCAGAGAGAACCCTCAACAGGGCCTGGCCACCAGACCACACAGTAATCGTTTTTTCTCCAGTCCTCCATCTAGTCAGGATCCTGGGCTCCTATAGGAGCCCTCCTGCTGTTTTTCAAGCCCCTGGGCTAGGATTCAAACCCTGGTCAAGCCCTTCTTTGTCAGGAGGTCCAGGAATAAACACCAGGGCCTCCCTGGTGTTCCCAGCCTGCTGGGCCACAGCATCCAACCTTTTCTATGACAATGTTGTGTTTAATCTTAACCCCAAGAAATTGTCCAAAAGTGTAGACAATGTGAAATTAGTTATATGCAACACTTAGGTGACGATTGCTAAATAAATGCTTACTAACATAAAATGTGTTTGGCCTGATTTTTTAGGTTAATTTTTTGATGTGCTTGTTTTAGGTTTTTTAATATGCCTGGCAGAGACAGAGAGTGTAAACCCCCACCCTCCCAAAGGGAGATGGCCACACTACAGTCCCTTCTCCTTCATCCTCCTCTTGGAACTTTGAGCATGCACACACACACACTCCCAGCGTGATTGGGACTCAAATCACATTCAGTCATATAGGAGTCTAGTACCTTAACCACACCACCTGCTGGCCCCTTGAGATTAGTTTTAAGCGGCTGACATAAGCTGTTGCTTCTTTCAGGGATAAACTGATAACCAACAAGGAAAAAAAGGGCAGAACACCCCAAGATAGTCGGGAAAAACTCTTGGACAACGAAAGGTGTGGATGGAGAAGATCTGAGCCCATCAAATTTCCTGACGTGGCTGGGCCTAACAGAGGGGGAGCGTCTCTTCTAAAAACTAAACGACCTCCTGGAATTAGGTTAGTTGGTTCTTTGGAACATACACAGCTATTTTTAAAGTATTCACTTACTTGCCAGTTACTGCCAGCCCTAGCTCTCCTATGAGACATAAGCTTATTTGAAGAATGAAAATGATGTGCTCCATGTCAGATCAGGCTAGGAAGACAAGATGAAGAGTTTATAGAGATTTTTATTATTCAAAATGAGCCTCATTTCAATTTTGTGATCAGGGATCATTTCAGCTTCTCCCTGAAGGAAGCAACAGCTTATAGTGATGTTTAGCAGCTTTAGCAGCTGACATAGCACAGAATCTGTGAACGACTTATTCCAATGAAGTATTTCACCCAAATAAAAGCATGATATGCAAGTATTTATTTTAGTTGCTCCTATTTGAAGGTCCTTATTTCTGGAGGACAGCAAGGCATTTTATTATCCATTCTTTCCATTCCTTAAAAGCGTCAACAGGTTTTGGCAGATTCACATTATCCTCACTACTATGCTTTGGAGTCACTCCAGGTGTGTCAGCAGACTCGTCATCGATCCATCTCACCAGTGCCTTGAAAGACAGGAAATATTTTAACAAATCACAGCACAACAGTTTCAGACAACAGAGAAACACTGGCTTCTAGATAGGGTTCTTCAAGTCCGGTTCTCTAGATAGGGACATCACCCGTGAAGATGTCGCCTTTGATAAACAAGGTTATGAATATGAAGCCACACTTAGGACATACTGAGTGACACAGCATATGCCAAAAATACACAAACTCTAATTGCAATCTATGGTCTAAAATACACATAGGAGAAAAGGTGAAAAAGAAATATACTAACTCTTGATACTGTTCTTTCAGGGTAGTAAGATAGTATTTTCTTTTCTCTACATGCTAAACATTCCACAGGGATGTCACTGTGCTTTTAATTTGATGTACATGGGAACACATGTAAGTGTACGTGCTGGCATAGGCATGTAAAGACACATGTGTAAACATGTGCAATCACGTGACTGAGCAGCCATGTCACTGTATTTGGTATGTCTGTGGGCACATGTGGGCACACATACCCTCTCACAGACTGAGACTAGCTACTTTTCCCTCTTCCTTCTTACAGAAGATTATCCTTTCTTTACAATGAACATACCTTGTCCTACATTTCAAAAGATAAATCACATCCACGCATTGTAAAAATGCACTGTGCCACACGTGACAGTATTTACTCTGTTCTGCACTAACTCTCTTACCCTAAGTGAAGGAGAAACAGAGCAATGTCTTCCAGTGTTTCTCATTGAACTTTAAAGTATTCATCACTCATGGGCAAGATGAAGTTTTTAAGAAGGGCATTTCTTTGCATTTTTTTTTCAAACCACAGCTTCCTGTTTATCTTTACTCTAATTTCCTGAGATAAACGATAGCTCTAGAGAAGGACCTAATAGAAAATGTCAGTTTGCTGCTTCAATGGCCACTTCCCCCCGCCACCGCCCGTGCCATGTACTTTGTAACGCTCTACGATGTTGAAGCCCACAGCGCACTGCAGCTTGCGCAGACAGATGGGGCAGAGGTTGAGAGGGCGTCGGTCCGCCTCCTCCAAGTGGTTGGAGCCCTGCATTAGGCAGGCGAGCCACTGGCAGTGGCGCAGTCCAAATATGTGTCCAATCTCATGGGTTAAAGTCTGCAAGACATTCAGGTTGAAGCTTATAGCACCACCATCCCCAACAACAACCTTTTCCAAGAAACAGATTTCCAGGAATCAATTCCCTTACCATCATCACCAGATCTTTGAAGACTTAATAATCCATTTCCCCCAATAGTTTACATATCCCTTCCTCCCTTCCCCTGGACTTGGGTTTCTCAACCTGACGGTGCTGGCATGCTGGACTGGTGACTCCATGATGGGTGTTATAGAAGTTCAGCAGCATCCCCGGCCTCTACCTGGTAGATGCCAGCAGAACCCCCTCCCCATTGTGACATCAAAAATATCTCCAGACATTGCCAAATGTCCCCAGGGCAGCAAAATCCCTATTGAGAACCCTTGCTCTAGACCAGTGGGGTACTTGTTACAATTCAGAATCTCAGGGTCTTCCCTAGGCCCCCAAAAATGCTGATTCCCTAGGTCTGGGAAAAGGGGGCTTGAGCTATGTGTTAATGAGCACTTCAGGTGACATGGACATAGGCCCATGGAACATACTTAGAAAACATTCTAAGAGAGACGGTTTTCAGAGCCTGCAGGTAGTGCTGGTGAATGCAGAACTCCTCCAGAAGAAGGAAAAGTCTATGTCTTTGGCTACGGAGAAAGGAGAATCGGGGAGACGGGATTTCCAAAGAGCAGGGTTTGGGCGTGTCAGGAGCCGTCGGCACAACTAGTCAAGGGTAGCCTGGACCCCAAAGAAGAGGCCAGAAGGCAGGGGTCCTCCAAAGCCTCAGAAAGGAGCTTTACTTGATCATGGCTTTTGGACGAGGAGGTAACCCACTCACACCAGAATTAACAGTGAGGACAAGGTGCAGCCAAGACTGCACTTATCCAGCAGGACAAAAAACTGGCACTGATGTTATAAACTTCGATATTAAGGTAACCATTTAAATTTCTGGGCTTTTTTTTTCCTTTTTTAAAAAAATTATTTAAAATTCTGTGTTTTTTTTTTTTTTTTTTTTTTCTTTTTGGATAGAGGGTTCATGTGCTCACCAGAGATAGAGAGAGGGAGAAGGAGAAAGCACCCTGCAGGGGAATGGTCATACCTCAACCCCTTCTCCTCCAACTCTTCCTTCAGGACTTTGGACACATACATACACATGCCTGGCATGTTTCTCAAGACACCAGATCCAGGACACAAACTGCAGTTAGCCAGCTAGGATCTGGCTGCCCCAACCACCAGGTCATGGAACCAACTCTAAATTCTGTTTATATAGATTATTTTAGTCAAGTGATATCCCCAAAAGTACACAAATGATATGATACAAACTCAGGTATATTACCATAGGAATAACGATATATAAGGACTTCAAAGAGTTCATAGAAAAATGGAATTATAGTGCAAGTTTATTTTGGTCCAAAAATTTTTTTTAAATGGACGGGTTTTTTCATAATATACATTTTCTTTGAACTTTTTGGAAAACCTTCATGTTATTTAGAGAATTAAAATTTCTTTTTAAAAAAACGCTTCTGTAGGATTTCTCTAAACGACTCACCTTACAAGATCGAAGCAGCAGAATACCAGTTATTTCAGGAACATAATAGTTATCAAAAATTGAATAGTCACTTGAAGTTTTCTGAGGCTTCTTCTTCACTTTGCCTTTATAGTGTGAGCTATAAAAATCACTGCCATACCTGGCAAAACTGAATATCCCCACACCTAGAACAAGAGGACAAGGACAACAGAAGGGGAGTAAGAGTGCTGAAGGAAAGACCAAAAAGAGCCTGCCATGGGCCAGCAGGTGGCATGGTGGTTAAGGTGCTGGACTCCCATGGGGTTGACCATGGATGGAGTCCTGGACCCGGTGGCTTGAGAATCACACCAGGTATGTGTGCATGTATTACTGAAATTCTAAGAGAACAGAGAAGGGACTATGGCGAGGCCATGCCCTGGGGGGTGATTTTTCACTTTCCTTCTGTCTCTCTTGAGTGAGCACATGCACCCTATGACAAAAACTAAAACAAAGCATGCAGGACCTCTGGGCAGTGAGGACACTCCTGTGCTGAGTGCTCACACAGTCTGACACACCAGAGGTTCCCCAGAGTGAAGGAGGGCTTCGGTCCTGACCTTCCTACCGACATCTTTTGCTGCTGCTATCCAATTTGCCCCTCCTGGTAAAACTCAACGAATCAGAAGTCAAATTCTTAAGCACTTGAAAGTCTCAGTTTTCCAAAACTACAACAGAAGTCTCTTTCTTGAGTAGTCCAAATCAAACCCTCCAATAGAGGCTATGAAAAACGCTCATATGAACAACAGGAAGTCTTGCTTGTACTCTTGAAATAAACACAATGAACACATCTCTGTACCACACATGCCAGGGCCACTGGCCGCCCTCGCAGGGCCCTGAAGACAACTGCCCTGTCCCAGCCTGGTGCCCTGAGGCCTGTAGCTCACAGTGCCTTCAGACAGAACAGCCTCTGCCACCCAGCCCCCTTTTAAGCACAGCGCAGCTCTATGACGGAGCTGGTGTCCAGGGTCCAGAATAAGCACCTGTGACTGACTCCCTGCGCCCACCTACAGCTCTATCACCGCCTGTGCAAGCATGGCACACACAGTTTCATGTGTAATTAGCTCAAGGGGTTTTCACGATCACTTTCATCCCTGTCTCCCTTCAGCTGTTAAAGTAATCACCAGGGTTTTTTAGGTAAAGAAATTAATGCATAATAAGTTTATCCAATCTAACTAAACTAAAAAAGAATATTCCTCAGCCACTCTCAGAAACAGATCGGTATTTGAAATTTAGGAAAAAGCCAGCATTCTGGAAGCTAAGGGAAAACTAAATCGATTCACGTATCACAGGTGACTTCCTCTGGCCAAACATGGGCCTATTTCAGCACGATAACTCTAGCAAGAACATTTCTTTCTTCTAATAATCCTACAAATAGAAGCTACTCTCTTGGTAATAAATGTTTCTCAGTTTAAAAGCATCAGTCCCATAACAGCACAGTTCGGTGCTGTGTGGAGGGAGCTGGATCCCACACGGCTGACCAGAAACCCAAGTCCTCGCCTCAGGGGCAAGGGAACACCTGGGTGTGTACATAGGTGCCCAGGGTCCTGATGAAATGGAGAACTGGGGGCACAAGGATCACAGTGCAACCGAGCCCTACTGGAGGGTGCTTTCTCTCCCTTCTCATGCACTTTGGCATTAAAACAAATAAAAAGTAAAAGCATGAATCTCTGTAAACTTAAAGAAACCAAGGCCACCTGTGGTAAGATACTAATCAGAGAACTATTCTGCTACATTACCACACCTTTCCTTTATTTATTTATTTATTTATTTTGTTTTTCTTTTAAGATTCTTGCCATAGGGTACCAGCACTCACCAGAGAGTGACAGAGAGAGAGGGAGAAAGAAATCACCCTTCCTTCCACTCTCCTCTCAGGATTTTGGGCATGCACACACATACATCCAGCATGATTTTCATGCCGCCAGGTCCAGGACTCGAACCGTGGAGTTGGCCACGTGGGACCCACTGCTTTAACCACCATGCCATCTCGTGGCCTACTACATCTTTTCTTAGGTTATACAGTATTAGGAACTTACAAAAATAAAAAGAACTAAAGTAGACACAGTTTGGGGCAAAATTTCCTGGCTTCCTCAAATGCATTCGATAACTTGGCTACCAATACCTAGATAAATTGATTTAAAGTTATTTTGAATGTCTCCATGTCTGTCAGGTTAGTAATAAAAGAACTTTGAATAAAAAGCTAGCTCACACCAAAAATCAGTAAGACAGTAGTGACCCAGGTCTCCAAGAGAGCCTGTTGGTGGGTCACAAGACACTACAAGGATAAACTGAGGCTGAAGGTCTAGGTGTGAAGAAGAGGTTCTCTTGCCCCACCCCCCAGCCTTCATCCCTAGTAGAAGAATCCCCTCCACCCAACGCCCCCCACCCCGGCTAACATGCCACCCAGACAGACCACTCCCTCCCAACCCAGCCCCTGGCACTCACTCCCCAACCCCAGGAAGCTAAGGACCCACTGCCCTTAGATCCTAGGGGTGATATTAGAGAAATAAGAACATATAAAGGTAGAGAGGAATAGAGAGAGATCAAAAAGAAAATACAGACAGATAAAAATGACTTGTTTCCAGGGAACCAGCAGTTAGCATAATGGCTATGTCGCTGGACTCCCACGTAGTCGACCGCGGTTCGCGTCCCGGCCCCGGTGGCTTAAAACTCATGCTGGGCGCGTGTGCGTGCGTGCCAAGGATCCCCAGAGGAGAATGGAGAAGGGATTGCGGCGTGACCATCCCCCCTGGGGGGTGATTTCTCGCTTTCTTTCTCTATGTCTCTCTCTGTCTGTCTGGCGAGTGCACACGCCCTATAGCGAAAAACCTCTCCAAAAAAAAAAAAAAAAAAAAAAAGACTTGTTTCCAGATCCTCTCCCACTCTCAGTATCACCACACAGAGTCCCTCATGAGTCAGAGTTTATCATATCTCAAATCACAGACTGAGGTTGGCTTTAAGCAAAAATCAAATGGGAAAACCCAAACATCAAAAGGCACAGGATGAGAAGGCGTACACTATACATCAGGCTGTGGCTACCCCATCTATGCAAGATGACGCTGAAAATGAAGGGCTAAAAAAACAACTGGTAAGATTTCCACACAGACTGATAGCTCAAATACCTTTGCTTAACTCATCTTGCCATGGAATCACTTACATTTACCAGCTGTGGTAAATGCCTCTAAATGTGCCGGGCATATATATGTACTTCTGATGTAAATGATCTCAAGATGACAGTGTGAAGTAGGTATCAATACCGTCAAGCTGTGGAGGAAGTGAATGGGTTCCGGCTGACTGGGCAGGAACCCAGAGCATGAGACTCTGTTAGCAGCCCACTTAACACCACGGCTGACACCTCACTGAAACACTCTACAGTTTTACAATATCAAAATATCCTTAGTTGGAATTGTTTTCCTTCTTAACACCTTCAAATATTCTCAAGTGGATGGAGGAAGTTTCTACCAATAATATCAAAAAAGGAATACCATCTGTCAAAGAGGCCTGTCCAAAGACAAAATTCCAGGAGTCTCTTGGATAAAGGTCAATCATTGTTATCCCCACAACACAAAAGGCATCCTCAGGTTTCCTCTTTTTTAAGAAGTTCAGGATGTGCCCTATTTGAAAAGAAATGTGTACATGTTATATGCAAGTATATGGAAACATAAGTCATGCACACATACACACAGAATCTTCAAAAGGTTCTTAGAAAAAACTATGGGGAAGGAACCAGCAGGTGGCATTGTGGTTAAGGCACTGGACATTCCCGCATGGCTGACCATGGTTCAAGCCACGGACCTGGTAGCTTGCTTTCTCACTTTCCCTCTCTCTCTTTCTCTCTCTCTCTCTGTATGTGTATCTCTCTTTGGTCAAAAGTTAAAAAAAAAATGAATAAATAAATAAAATTTTAAAATCTTTAAAAACAAAAACAGGAAAAACAACGTGGGCCAGCCCTGAGGCCTAGTAGCCTACAAACTGTGAGCTGCAATTCCAGCCTGGTCCCAGTGGTTTGAAAAATATGCCAGGTCAGGACCAGCAGTTGGTGTGATGGCTATGTCACTGGACTCCCATGTAGTCGACTGTGGTTCGAGTCCTGGACCCGGTGACTTAAACTTACACTGGGCGTATGTACATGCATGTCCAAAATCCCAAGAGGAGAATGGAGAAGGGATTGTGGCATGGCCATCCCCCCGGGGGTTGATTTCTCACTTTCTGTCTCTCTGTCTTCCTGGTGAGTGCATGCGTCCTCTAGCAAAAACCTCTCCAAAAAAAATTTAAAAAGAAAAATATGGCAGGTAAATGTGCATGCGTGTCCTCAATCCCAAAATGAAGGAAAAATGGAGAAGGGATTGAAGCATGACCATGCCCCATTAGAAGATGCTTTCTCTTTCTCTGCCTGTCTCTCTCTCTCTGGCAAGCACTCACGCCTTCTGACAACTTAAAAAAAAAAAAAAAACTACACACAGATTTCAATATTTTTTACACCAAAGTAAAACTCATACTTTTAATTCTGTTTTTCCATGGACTCTATGAAGTCCCCTCAGGTATAGGTGTGTGTGTGTGTGTGTGTGTGTGTGTGTGTGCTGTGTATATGTATTTTCTTTACTCGATTCAAATTGGAAAGCTGTTTAATTCACCTGCATGGATCTGAAGGTTTTGTGTGTGATCGTTGACTCTGAAGGAACATCTTGTTGCAGAAACAGGAACCGGTTTTAGGAGTTTGACTGACAAGCCATAGAAAAATGCTTCACAGTAGCCCTTGAGCCATTTAATATATTCTTCACTGATAATTCTGGTGTTCCCTAGAGATCCTGTAATATGGAAGAAAGGGTTAAGGCAGAACTTTCAGAGATTAAGCTATTCGATCTTTGCCTTAGTCTATTAATTAGAAATTTGAGCTTTAAAACAAACTCTACATTTTTAATGCATTCACTGATGTCAATATGAATTACAAGGAAACAAAATGTTCTTTTTTAAGTCGATTTGATTACAAAACCTTTGCATGAATACAAAAATTAATAAACAATAAAAACTGCCCAGACCAACCATCCAAACTATCTGATGAGCACCATTATGCAAAGCAAACCCAAACCAGCATAGATTACCAGTACATACCAATGGACTGTATATAAATACTGTGTTTCTCTGGAGAGGGCGTCCTTCTGTAAGGATTGCTGAAAAACTGTTCAAAGTCTTGGGGATCCTCAGGATGGGAGGTGATCCAATCTGACTGGGAATGCAAGGTGATGGGTCCGAAGAGATCACTGGCTGGCTGGAAGGCTTCATTCATTAAACGCTGCTCCCCTGCATCTAATTTCTCATACTGTGACACAAGTGCCGGGTTCTTTGAGATGAGAGCTGTTTTGAGTGTCTGTTCAGAGTGCCGTACTGTCTGCATCTACCAAAAATACAAACATAGCAAATATAAGATGCACGTCCATATTGGAGACTTTACCTATCCCCCAAGACTATTTCTAATTGCTCCTTGGTATTAGGTCTGATTGCTAATGCCTCTTGAAACCACATTCTGAATGGTTACCCCATTTCTAATCAATTTCTTAGGGACAGTATCTATGACATTGAAAAGAAAATCATGAACTCAGTTTCCTCCAACTCATAAAATACTAGTGGTGATACCCTAAGAGCATAACCTGATATCCAACTTTCTTCCTTCGAAATACTATGATGAATTGACTCATTATGCCCACATGAAAAATACTTGTCCTTTCCAATGTGACTCAAGAATGTTCAATATCAAACAGAAAGAGAATATAAACCCTGCCTTTTCTGTAATTTAACTAAAAGCTGACAAGATACATCTTAACCACTGAAATTTATCACCTCAAAGTCATGTCACACTGGGGAAGACATGGGTGACTAATCCACAGACTCACGATGACAGTTCTCTTCCACTCATGTGGTGTTCCTATGTAAAGCTTTCATCCCTCCGTCTGATTAGGTCAAACAGATGTCCCACCGCCAGGCTCTTGAGTTAGAAACATTAAAAAAAATAAAATAAAAAGAACATCTGTGACTACAATTATACTAATTATCTACATTTATTCAGTTTAAAGATGAACGACTGATGGGAAAGTTTAAGCTATGTCTATTCTGATTGAACCTCTGAGTCCTGGGGTTTAAGAGAGGGGCAGAAATTTGACTTCTCTATAAAACAAAGATAAAGCAAGAAGTGTCCTCCTGTATTTCTACCTACCTTTATAAAGGAGGGAGGCTCCCACTGACGTGTTTACCTTACAAGGACCAACATGTTTGGGTCTGGACGCTAACGTGTCGTGGAAGATGTCTTCACCCTTGTAACACAAAACACGTGGTGGAAAAGGCCAGGACTCCGGGAACCAGCAGTTAGCGTCATGGCTATGTCGCTGGACTCCCACGTAGTTGACCGCGGTTCACATCCCGGACTCACGCCGGGCGAATGGAGGAGAAGGGATTGCGGCGTGGCCTATCCCCCCTGGGGGGTGATTTCTCCCTTTCTGTCTCTGTCTCTGTCTGTCTGGCTAGCGCACGCGCCCTATAGCGAAAATCTCTCCACAAAAAAAAGGCCAGGACTCCTTTAGCGTCCCAGGTCTAATTGGGGTTAGCGTCCCAGATCTAATCGGGGTGGCACCCCAGAAGAAGGGGAGCAGGGGAGGCACTGCGGGTGCTTCAGTCCTAAAGTCGAACCATCCCAGGCAAACCGGGACCACTTGGTCACTCTGGCTGGTTGCCTATAGCAACTGTCACTTTGCGCTGGGCCCATGCGACCGGATAGGGTGGAGATCGGGCTATCCTCGGGCTCTCACTTCGCCTTTTTTCCCCAGGGAGCCTCCTGCAAGGCCGGGTCTCTCTCCCTGGAAACACCCCGCCCCCGCGATCTCGCTGAGTCCGCTGCGGCCGTCCCTCCCACATCCTCATCCCTTCCCACCGACCGCGGCCGTCCCCAGCCTCTACAACCCGGCCGCCCTGCGCAGGCGGCCCAGGCCCTCTGAGAGTCCCACCGCGTCACCCTCACCACGCCACGCCACGCCCGGACGCCGCCCGCCCGCCGGCCTCCCGCGGCTGCCCCTGTGCGCGTGCGCACTGCGCCCCACGACGCGCTCCAGCGCGCCGCCACACGCCGCTCGTCTGCGTCGGCCCAGTTGGCCCCGCCCTGCTGACCACGTCACGCACGCGCCACGCCCCTTAGCGCGGCGCCCGCAGAATTTGAGTTGGAAGGGTGGTCGCAGCTTCGTCTCCCCGAGCGAGGGTGGCCGGGGGACGGCCTGGCACCGAAATTCCTGGTCCCCGCTGTCGCCTTTCTCCCGTGTCCTCGCGGGGGCGCTGCGGGCCGCCGTGGGTCACAGCAGAGGCCCCATCACGTGTCTGCAGGTTCCCCAGGGCCCAGGCGCGCCCGCGTTGCGGGGGTTTGCCTGTTTGCGAAAATGCTTAGTGGGCGGTGGGTTTGAGAAGCGCCCTCGGCGTGACTCATCTAACCAACCCGGCCGAAGTAAGTCAGCCGACGCCCGCCGCAGACTGACGCCGAGCCTGGGCGCGCGGACGTCCCCTTCTCTATTTGGGCAGGGCGGGCGGACTGCGTGTGCTGCTGGAGGCTGCGAGGCCGAGCCGGCGCCGCCGGAAGGGCGTCGGGGCCAGCCACCTCCGCGGCCTGCTGGGCTTGGCGTTCGAGCTGTGCGGGCCTCCGGTGCTCCTGTGGGAAGCTAGGGTGTAGAACTCTGCTCTTCCGGGATCCTGCGGCCCTGAGAGGCGCGAGATCCTGGGCGCGCCCCAGCACACCTGGAGTCCCCGGCGCAGCCAGCGCCCACCAGACGCTAGGAGGCGGTGGATGGCCAGCTGGAGAGTGCCACAGAGTCCTCCCGTTCACTAGCCAGCGCCCCTTGGCCCCTTGAAGTTGTGGGCCGCCAGGTGGCCTTCAAACAAGCCCACCCCTCTCCCCTGTACCCTTCTGCTTACCCAACTCAGCTTCACCCCGTGTCCTAGCAGCTTCCTACAGAAAAACCCTGGGCAAGCCCGCTCCCATTATAAATATTTCCTTAAGCTGCCACCTGTTCCCATTGATTTCTTTGAAGACTTCTCCCGAAGGGATACCGGCATTCCTGCCCGGATCCCACTTCTTCCCTCCCAGACTTCGCTCAAAAATACTCCTAAGCTGGGACCAGCAGTTAGCGTAATGGCTATGTCGCTGGACTCCCACGTAGTCGACCACGGTTCCCGGTGGCTTCCATCCTCCCTGGGGGGTGATTTCTCGCGAGTGCACGCGCCCTGTAGCAAAAATCTCTCTCTCTCAAAAAAAAAAAAAAAAAAATACTCCTAAGCCCTTGTGCTCATTCTCCGGCTATTGTCATCTTGTCATTACTACAAAGCAACCCGTATTCTTTTGATGGTCAGCATTTTATCATACTCTGGTGTTTCATCGTCCTGATTGATTCTCTGTCCTGTATCAGGAAGGACACACATACACACACACCCTTTCCTGATGACCTAGTTACTAAGCCTACTGTTATTTTGTCTTTTTTTTTTTTTTTTTTTTTTTTTTTCTGGAGAGGTTTTTTGCTATAGGGCGCATGCGCAGGCCAGAAAGACAAGAGACAAAAAGCGAGAAATCACCCCCCCCCCCACCTTCTCCTCCATTCTCCTCTCAGGATCTTGGGCACGCACTCACAGACACCCAGCGTGAGTTTAAGCCACTGGGTCTGGGATTTGAACCACTATCCACTACATGGGAGTCCAGCGATGTAGCCGTTATGCCAACTGCTGGTCCCTATTTTGTCTATTCTTAATTCCTCATTGACTCTCCTTAGCAGACATTATGTGTTTGTTCTTTTCAATTCCAGTGACTACCTCAACCTCTCCTTATTTGTTCACCCTTCCGGATCTTGAAACCTGCATTTATTCTTTGACCAGTGCCTATGTCCACCCTTCCTTTACTCCCCTCCTTTTTTTGTTTTAATGCCAGAGGGCATATGTCCATACACCAAAGAGACAGAGAGAAAGCACCCTCCAGTGGGGCTGTTCACACTCCAATCTTTTTTCCTCCATTCCTTCACCCATCAGGATCTTGAGCTCACGCTCACGTATGCACACACACGTGTGCACACTTGCCTAGTGTGTTTTTCAAGTCACCAAGGTCAGGATTTGAACCATCATTAGCCGTGTAGGATCTAACACTCCACACAGCACTTTACCATTGCACTACCAAGCTGGGCCTGTACATTTTTTGGTTTGGTTTGGTTTGGTTTGATTTGGTTTTACTGAAGCATTTGCAAGTAAATTACAAACACGATGTCTCTACATCTAATTATTTCAGAGTATAGTTCTTAAAAACAAGCACACTTTCCTAATTAGCTGTAGTGTATCTAACACATTGTGACTTTACACGATCTCTCCAGTTGCATTCTAACACTACAGGGTTCATTCTTGCCTTTCCTTTTTCTGTGTGACCCTCTTCACCAATACTGAGAAACTTGGCTCCTATTAGTCGCAATTAGTTTTACTTATTTATCCTATCCTAGAATATGTACCAAAAGTAATTCGAGAATTTCTAAGTTATACTATTGTGGAAAAGCAAATTCTACCAATTAGTTTTCAGTTCATTTTTCTTTATAATAGAAGGTATATATTGAAGTACATATTACGTAATACATATTATATATTATAAGTCACCTGGATTAGTTCTTCTCCCCCACTCTTCAGTCCTGCCCTTCAGTGTAGTGTTATTAATGTGAAAATATAGTTAGATTCATTTGTTCTTGTGCAAAAATGCATCCCATTTTAAGGATTTTTTTTCCTTAACCTGGTGGATCTTTTTTATTATGTAGTACACTGACATAGTTATAAAAATGCTGTTTGATTTAAAAAAAAAAAAAAAGTCCAATGATGGTATACAGTCCTGGTAGAAGTATGTGTAAACTGATACACTCTTTCTGGGCTACAACTTGGCAATGAGTATTATCAGCTTTAAAAAATATTCGCACCGGGACCAGCAGTTAGCGTAATGGCTATGTCGCTGAACTCCCATGTAGTCAACCGCAGTTTGAGTCCTGGACCTGGTGGCTTGAACTCACGCTGGGCGAGTGTGCGTGCATGCCCAGGATCCTGAGAGAATGGAGAAGAAGGGATTGCGCGTGGCCATTCCCCCCGGGGGGAGGGGGGGGGTGATTTCTTGCTTTCTGTCTCTCTGGCGAGCACACACGCCCTATAGCAAAAACCTCTCAAAAAAAAAAAAAAAAAATCACACCATGAGACCAGCAGATCGAGTAATGGTTACATCACTGGACTCTCAGGTAGTCGATCCAGGTTCAAGTTCCAGGCTTGGCTGCTTAAAATTTACGCCAGGCACATGTGCATGCATGCCCAAAATCCTGCGGGAGAACGGAGGAGAAAAGATCCTGGCAGGGCCAACTCCCCTGGGGCGGGGGGATGATTTCTGGCTTTCTGTCTCTGTCTCTCCAGCAAGCACATGTGCCCTACAGCAAAAATTTTCCAGCCCAATCTAAAGTAGGCGAGGTGTGGTGGTGCGTGCTGTGGTTCCAGCTAGTTAACTGGGAGGCTGGGACAAGAGGATCACGGAATGGCAGACCCTGTTGAAAATACCTGTCTCTCTTTTCTCTCTGTCACTCTCCTCACCCTTCTGCACTCTCATTTAAAAAAAAAAAAAAGTGCCTATTGACTCAATAAGAGACCTTCCAAATTTATGGTTAACGATAATCATCAAAATATTATTTATAACTACAAAATTTGGAAACAAGTAGTCTGACTCTGTGGTCCAGTGGTTAGGGAAGCCAGTTCCAACATGGCCAACCATGCGACTCAAGAACTGGACCCGGCAGCATGAAAAACACTGGGCACACATGCATCTATGCCCAAAGTCCTAAAAGAAGGAAGAGATGGAGGAGAGATGGCAGCATGACCATTCCCCATAAGGATGCTACTTTCTCCTTTCGCTCTGTCTCTCTAGCAAGTACATACACTGTCCAAAAAAAAAAAAAAAAAAAAAAAAAGGAAACAATCAAAATATCCAGCTATTAGAGACTAGAAAAAGCATGTTATAAATCATAAATCACATATACATTCAAATACTGGAATGCTTAGCAGCTATTTAAAATCGATTTTCAGGATTGGCTCCATGACCTAGTACCTAAAGGAATTGGATCTCACATGGCCAACTATAGTTCAAAGTCCAGCCCCAGCAACTTGAAAAACGTGTGTGCATGCCCCAAAGCCCGACAGGATGGAACGGAGGGATAAAGGATTGTGGTGCAACCATGGCCCATTTGTGGGTTGTTTCTCTCTGGTGAGTACACATGCCATCTGGCAATATAAATAAATAAATAAAATCACTTTTCACAGACAATAGTGACCTGCAGAAATACTAAGGGGCGCTAAAGTGAGATCTAGATATGTTTATACAGTGTAATCTGAATTTTGTCTTTAAAATATGTGCCAATAAGTAATAATAATAATTACTTCTAGGTGATGAGATATTGTGTATTATTTTTTATTTTAATTTATTTTATACATTCAATCACTATATATCTCTTAGCTTGTAAAGTGAATTTACCCAACACGAAAACACTTCACACCAGTCTAATTGAGGATACTATATATGCTATCATCAACAGAGGGTAATCCAGTTTTGTGTCCCATAAATGTCTAATCTCTCTATTTTTCTCCTTAATTTTTTTCCTCACACTCTTGCCCTTCTCCCACCCTCTTCTCACACTATCTCCAGTATCCATGACTATTTTCCATGCTTCTGTATCCTCTAATCTTTCAGTTTCCACCATAGAGTATGGATAGTCAGTATAAAGTGGAGACATACAATGTCTCTCTTTCAGTCTGGCTTCACTAAGCAGTAAATCTTCCATATTCATCTACTTTTTATCAGATGCCTGGATCTTGTTTTTATATGGCTGAATAGTATTTCATGGAGTATATGTGCCATACTTTTTCAACCATTCATCTGTTTGTGGACATTTGGGTTGGTTCCGTGTCCTGGCAATCGTGAATAAGCACGATGCCACAGTAAGCATAGATGTATAAGCACTTCCCCAACTGAGTGTTCTCCTGTCCTTTGGGTAGATACCCAGGAGTGGAATTGTTGGATCATATGGTGGTTCTGTTTATAGATCTTTAAGGAAACTTCCATATTGTTCTCCACAGTAGTTGGACCAATTTACATTCCCATCAACAGTGTAGGAGAGTTCCCCTTTCACCACAAACCTACCAGCACTTAATCTTTTTTTTTTTTTAATCTTAGCTATTCTGACTGGAGTTAGGTGATACCTCATTGTGGTTTTGATCTGCATCTCCCTTTTGATGAGGGATGTTGAACATTTTTTCATATGCTTTTTAGCTGTTCAAATGTCTCCTTAGAGAGTTGTTTGTTCAGCTCATTTTCCAATCTTTTAATTGGGTTGATCATTTGCAGGGGGAGGGGCAGTAAGCCACTTGAGTTCCCTGTGTATTCTGGTTATCAGTCCCTTATTTGAGGCATAGTTTACAAAAATATTCCCCCAATCCAAGGGCTGTCAATTCACACTAACTACTGTGTCTTTTACTGTACTAAAATTTCTTTATGTGATGTAATCCCACTTGTCTATTTTTGGGATTATTGCCTGTGCTTTGGGGGTCTTACTTAAGAAGTCTTTGCTTACCCCTGTTTCTCCAAGAGTTTCCCCAGTGCTTTCCACCAGTAGTTTTATAGTTTGAGGCTTAGATTTAGATCTTTGATCCACTTTGAGTTGATTTTTGTTAATGGTGAGAGATAGGGGTCCAGGTTCATTATTCTGCAGGTGAATACCCAGTTTTTCCAGCCCCATTTGCTAAAGAGGTTTTCCTTTTCCCACTGGATTGACTGGTACCCTTTGTCAAAAATCAGTTGGCTGTATATTTTGGGGTTTATTTTTGGGATCTCTATTCTGTTCCATTGGTCTACATGTCTGTTTTTGTGCCAATACCATGCTGTTTTGATTATCACAGTTTTGTAATATATTTTGGGGTCAGGGAGTGAGATGCCTCCTACTCCACTCTTCTTGCACAGGGTTGCTTTGGCAATACAGGGTCTTTTATTATTCCAGATAAATTCTCTGATCATCTTTTCTAAATCTGTGAAGAATGTCTCTGGTAATTTGATTGGGATATGTTAAATATGTAGATTAATTTGGGTTGAATTGCCATTTTGATTAAATTAATTCTTCTAATCCAGGAACATGGGATGTCCTTCCACTTTTTTGTGTAATTTTCAATTTCTTTTTAAAGATTTTCATAGTTTTCCTTGTAGAGGTCTTTGACTTTTTTGGTTAGATTTATTCCTAGGCATCTCATACGTTTCTTTCATGGGTATGGTAAATGGGATTATTTCTTCAGTTCTACCTCAGTCTGCTTGTTGTTCTTATAAAAATCTATTGATTTTTTTATGTTGATTTTGTATCCTGCTACTTTACTGTATTCATTTATTACTTCTAGGAGTTTTTTTATGGATACTTGGGTCTTCTGTGTATACAATCATGTCATCTGCAAATAGAGATAATTTCACCTCCTTTTTCCCTAATTGAATGCCTTTTATTTTATTGTTTTCTGGTTGCATTGGCTGTATTGAAAAGGAGTGGAGAAACTGGGCAGCCCTGTCTTGTACCAGTGTTTTGGGGAAAAGCTGAAAGCTTTTGGGGTCACAGACACCCTAAGCAGAAGAGCAGCACAGAGGGGAAAAGCTAGATTAGGGGAAGTTACTGCAAGAGGGAAAAGGGAAGAGAGGAAAAAGAAGAGTAGCCTGAGTTTCAGTTATGCTCAGAGCCAGGGCTAAATGCAAAGGAGTAGACATTGGCTGTGTTCTCCTGCTCTGCAGAGAACCTGCCCTCAGAGACCTGGAACTCAGATACAGCAGGTGTGTGCAGGCGGTCCTGAGAGCAGCAGGTGCGTGCAGGCAGGCCTGAGAGCACACTCATTCTGGAGAAGACTGCTTCTAGGGGAAAACACATTTTCGTTCCGAACGACCAACTTACAAATGATCTTTTGGGCCTTGGTCTGCTTGCAAAACTGAAGCTCGAGTCACTTATAATAGGCTGGCTCTGGCAGTGCCAAGAGAGAGCGAGCCATTAGCAGAAATGAAAAGCATGAAATCTTATAGTCCATTAGGTTCAAAGAGGATTTTTCTATCCTTTATTATTTATAATTTGTGATTTCAGTTTCTGTTTCCCGGAACATATGTTCTGATTCTATTTCAACTGCTATTTGCTGGAGGAAATTGATGCTTATCAGCAATCACAGTGCAAAAACTCAAGCAGTCAGTAAGGCCTTGGGTGCTGTGGCCTCTTTTGCAACCCTTTGATGTCTTGTCAGGAAAGTTGTTTTCTGTGTCTCAGTTTCCAAAAGCTACCACAATCTGATGCATGTGTATCTGTGTACATACATACATATATCGGGTCATCAGAAAAGTCATGATGCATTTTTGCATAGAAAAATATAGAATAGATATGGCATGATTTGTCCAAAACCCAATATTTACTGTATATACGTGCGTACATTTATATCTATATCTACATCTATCGGAGCATCAGAAAACTCATGGCATACTTTTCTATGCAAAAATGCATCAAGACTTTTCCGATGACCCAATATGCCTATCATCTCTCTCCACATTTATGTTTATGCGTAAATATATTCATACACACGTATTTTTTATACAGTCTTCAGAAAGTTCATGGAAAAAGCATAGTATAAAAAAGCTATACATGGATTTTAAAATTTTGCACCAAAACAAACTCAAACTTAAATCTTGTCTTAACATGAGCTTTTAGAAATCCCCTCCTGTGCACATATGTATCACCTATGAAGACAGTAAACACCCAGGACTGAGCCAAAGCAGACTGGTTTTTACTTGAAGACTGTTATTTCCTGAAAAACAGGAATTCAGGGTCCCGAGGATCTGCCGTGGTATTTGGAAAGTTTGAGTGGGAACTAAGTGCGTACGTGAGAAGGAGAGAAGGAAGACGTCCAGGTCCGTGGCCTCTGTGAACACTGAAGATGCCGTGATCCCTGGGACCACCCCCAGCCACTGTTTCAGGAAGACAGCATATTCTCCTGCACCGTAGCCCCGTCTGAAGTTTTCAGTTTTTCTTCCAAGTTCCCCCTTTTTCAGTCTGGGGGTGGCGAGTAGCCTGATGAGACACATGAAGGAAAGAGGAAGTGTCTCAGCACTCCCCAAACAAAGCACAGCAACCCACTCCATCAGTGACCTCCATGGAAATACTGAGACATCCTGTGCATCCTCTCAGACCTCCTGCGCAAGGGGACAGCTGCTGCTCAGAAGCAACCAGCTTCCTTTTGGCCCGGTCCGTGTGGGGGAACTGCCTGCCTGGAGGAAGACGAACCACAGGTAGACAGGGCTTGTGAGCTGCCTGAGCCAGGGAAAAAGCCTTTTTGCCCTTGGGTACCCCTCAAGACTTCTTCCCTGCAAGCTGAAAACCACTCGACTCCCAAGGTGGAGATGACTGAGTCTGTGTTAATGCAAGTGCTGCCTGAGGGGTTACCCTAGGACCACAAGCCATGAACACCTTGCCTCAAATTTGTTCTCCAGGCAGTCAGCAACTCCCACTGGGCTACCATCCAACAGCCTGCTGGAGGTCCCTTGGTGCTAACTGGGACAGGTAGCACAACCCCAGTGAGAGAGGCAAGTGTGATGCAGCAGAAGGCAGAAAGGAGGGTGTCACCATAGGTGACACTGCATGGTTTACAACCATGCATTCCTCGTCCCATGTAAACCATCATTCTTGAAACAACATAAGGGCAGGAATAAGATATGATAGTAAAATTTGAAAGACTAAGGAAGAGTAAATGAAAGAGTAAAATCGCACCGGAACCTTTTACCCAGAAATAACTTAAACAAACATTGACCGAACTTTGAGACTTCTTTGTGCTGTGTGTGTCTCAATATATTGTGACAAGAGGGGATCTCCATAATTGTAAATTCTGATTTTGGGGGCTATTTTTTTCTTATTCCAGAATGAATCTGTCTGTATGAGGATAATTCATCACAGCATTGTTTATAACACTGAGACCTGAAAATGAAAGCTCCTTGCTACAGTACACAAAGTTACCATATCACAATAAAATATTGTGTAGTCATGTGGGTCAATCTCATGCTATATTTATTTTTTAAAGAATTATTTTATTTATCACTATGATCATTTTAAAATTTGCTATAGGGCATGCTCGCTAACATCAGAGAGAAAGAGAGAGAGGGAAAATGAGAAAGCCACCGACCAGGTCTGGGACTTGAACCACAGCTGGCCATATGGGAGTCCAATATCTCAAATACCGTGCCACTTGCTGGCCCCCATGCTGTATTTATTAACATGCCAGGATCTCTCCAAGACCTTAGAGAATTTTTTAAATAAAGTTTCAAAACATATATAATTTGAGACTATTTATATTAAAGCATGGGTGTATATGTGTATAAAGAAGGATATTTACCAAAATATTAATGCTAGTTTCTCTAGAAGGGCTTTCTGTGCTGATTACTTTTTTCTTTCCATTTTTGGCTCTATTTAATATTTTTTGCAATTAAAATTTACTAGTCTTCTTAAAACTATTTGTTTTGGAAAAATATTATGCAAATGTATACTTATTGGCATAAAATGTATCCATTCTATAGTGAGGGGAAATGAGACTTACAAGAAATATACATAGTATGATATTTTTATATTTGGTATTTTTATATACAGAATTATATGTTTTCAATTAACATTTTTAAGTACAAAAATGTACACATTTACAAATTTGGTATATCAAATGTGTATGTAAATCTTATATACATATATAAAATAAGTTAAAAAACCTTGTTATCTTGTGTCTTTTTTGTTGTTGTTTTTACTATGACTCTGTATTATATTTTAAACAATAATGATATTTCGTGGCTGGCAGGTGGCATGGTGGTTAAGAGCTCTGGACTCCCACGTGGCCGACCGCAGTTCTAGTCCCAGACCTTTCTGGGAAAGTGCTTTCTCACTTTCCCTCTCTCTCTCTTTCTTTCTCTCTCACTCTGTCCCTCTCTGATCAAATTAAATAAATAAAATAAAGTTTAATAAAATAATTCTTTAAAAAAAGGATATTGGGCACATACCAAAGACACAAAGCCACAACAAAGCATGGTGGGTTTGCTGCACGTATCGCCCCTGGCATGTGACACCATGTGTACTCCCTTCTGGAAACTTCCCTGGCATTTCAGGGTCACTGTTTTCTCGGGCTGCCTGGTCCATCAGTTGGGCACCCAGGGTCACTGAAGGAGGCAAGCATAAGCTCGCAGCTGTGGCTTTGATGGGTGGGGGTCCGTAAGGATGAGACCGACCTACTTCACACGATTTCTGAGGCTTGGGCGTGTGTGCCATTGTGGTAGGAACAAGGAGTGCACGGTCTTGGGTTCAAGTCAAGGCTCTACCCATTCCCCGGTTACCCAACTGTAACAGCATAATCACCTCCTGAGACTCAGTGTCTCTCTCTGTCAAATATGAACGAGGAGAACCTCTGCCCCAAGGGCTATGAGAGAATTCGGTCAGGCACTGGGACAGCCCCTACGCCTGTTCTTCACCGGAAGATACGACTCGAGCAAAGGCACCAGCCTGGCAAACCCCCAAAGGCGGAAACACAAAGCCCTGACATTTAGCAGGTCCGTTTTTGCTAAGAAACCATCCTCGTGGCTGGGCTTGTTGGTCATAAATTCTAATTATGGCAATTCTCGTTGACAAAACAGCCTATTGACTGTGAGTCACTGTGGGTATTTAACTCTCTAGGCCTGTGAATGACTTAGAGATACATATTTTTGAATGAAAAGAAAGCAGTGAGTTTTAATAATTTTCACCCAAGAAGTTTTTTTGTTTGTGTGTGTGGTGTGGTTTTTTTTTTTTTTTTTTAAGCTTTTCTGCCATGGGGCATATGTGCTCACTGGAGAGAAACAGAGAGATGAAAAGTGAGAAATCACCCTGGAAGTGATGGCCATGCCACAATCCCTTCTCCCCCATTCTCCTCCTGGGATTTTGGGCACACACGCACATGTGCCTGGTGTGATTTTTTTAAGCCTCTGAGTCCAGGACTTAAACCATGGCCAGCCATGTGGGAGTCCAGTGCTTTAGCCACTACATCAAATCCTGGCCACACCCAAGGAATTTTAGCTTGGAGCCTTGCCTTCTTCAGATGTAGCAGGTGGCAAGAGTAACCTGCCAGGCTCCTCCCTTGTCCCTCCTGCTCCTGGCCTTGAACTCACTCCTGTTCGAGTCTCTCGTTTTATACCCACACCACTGTAGGTCTAGGGTCTGGCCTGTAGCCTGGGAAAACCATTTTAAACACTAATTCAAATAACTCAGGGGCCACCCCATCACCCGGTGGTTAAGAAAGCCAGATCCCACATGGCCAGGTGTGTCGGTTGAATCCCAGACACAGTGGCTTGAAGAAACATGCCAGGTGGATGTGCACATATCCCCCAAATCCCGACAGGATGGAGAAATGGAGGAAAAGGGGGGCCAGCCGGTGGCATGGTGATTAAAGGCGTTGGACTCCCACAGGGCTGACTGTGGTTCACATCCTGGACCTGGCAACTTGCTTTCTCATTTTCTCTCTCTCTGTTTCTCTCTAGTCAAATTGAAGAATAATAATAAATAAATAAAATTTTTAAAAAAGAAATAGAGGAAAAGGGATTGTGGCATGACCACATCCCATGGGAGGGGTACTTTCTCACTCCATCTTTCTCTGTCTGTGTCTCTGTCTGGCAAGTGCACAAGGTTTCTGGCAAAATAAATACAGAAATAGTAACTCAGGTCCTCTCATAAGTCACAAACGTAAGAAGACTCTGCTTAATGACAACGGCTATAAAATGGCCTAAGACTGATGTTCGGCCCCGGAGCTGGGGAGAGGGCGTCATGACATTACTTTCTCTCAAGGGTATCTCCTCCTCCCCGGTGTTTGGATTTCTTATCTGGAGCCTTCTCAAGTTTGTTTTCTGAATTGTCAGCTATGCGTTACCATCTGAAGCTCTCCGACGCTCGCTACACAGACCGTGGCTTTGGGAAGCCGCGTTAGAGGCCAACTGGGCACCTTACTGGCTGTGTGACCCGGACAGGAGGTTACAAAACCTCTCTGTTTCTTCTGAAATTGGGTTCAGGACGTTGTTTTAAGGATTACATAAACTATAGGAAGCACTCAACAAATGCTTCTTATCATTACGCCCTTGTAGGCTGAAGACAGATTCCGCCCCTCGCTGTGGTAGCAGTTCAGAATGACTAAGTGGAACAGGTGGAATAAAAACGCCTACTGACATTGGGGTGCCGACGTGGGTGTGACCCCACACAGCAAGATCAACCAGCCTCGGGCCAGCCAGGTGGTGTGGCGGTTAAGCTGGCTAGATCCCACATGGCCAATTGTGCAGTTCAAGTCCTGGACCTGGTGGCTTGGATAATATGTCAGACACATGTGCAAACCTGCCCAAAATCCCAAGGAGGAGAATGGAGAAGGGACTGCAGCATGGCGATCCCCCCCAGAGGGTGATTTCTCACTTTCTCTCTCTTTCTCTCTGGTGAGCTCATGCATCCTATGGAGAAAAACTGAAGGAAAAAAAAAGAAGAAGAAGAAGAAAAAAAGAAAGGAAGAAAAAGAACAGACCAGCCTCCTCCTACCAACCAAGCTCACAGAGAGGATGACGGAGAGAAGCCCCAGACGTGTCATCAAGTCCTCGCCCTCAGTTGGCCAGATACACGTGTTCAGAGGAGGCGTCGGGAACCCAATGATAGGTTTCCCCGGTAAACATGGGAAACTGGGGAGTGTGATGATCTCAATGTCTCCTGCCACCCGCAGCTTGGTGCTTCTTTTTTCTCTCTGCCCGCAGTATAAGACACAGCAAGGAGTCGGCCATCTGCAAACCAGGAAGAGGGCCCTCGCCAGACCCCAACCACGCTGGCACCCTGATCTGGAACTTCGTGGCCTCCACAGTGAGCAATGAACTTTGGCTGTTTAAGCCCCGCAGTCCGCCATACCCCGTTACAGCAGCCGGGGCAGTTAGACTCAGCAATCCCACCTCACTGCGAGACCAGCGCTGTCGCACACCTGACCCTTGGGCAATGTCCAGTGACGATGACCAAAGTTTGACCTTCGCTTTCTACTGTTGACCAAACTCCTTTCCCTTCAGCACATTCTTGAGATGTGTCACAAGAGAAGGTTAGAAGTGTTTTTGTAAATGAACTTTTCTTCTGTTCTCCAGTTACAGTCAGTTCTTCCTCAAGGACCGCTTCTTTTTTTTACTTTTTTTCTTTCTTTCTTTCTTTCTTTTTTTTTTTTTTTTTTTTGAGAGGTTTTCGCTATAGGGCGCATGCGCTTACCAGACAGACAGAGAGAGACATAGAGAAAGAAAGTGAGAAATCACCCCCCAGAGGGGATGGTCACGCCGCAATCCCTTCTCCTCCATTCTCCTCTTGGGATCTTGGGCACGCACGCATACGTGCCCAGCGTGAGTTTTAAGCCACCGGGTCCGGGATGCGAACCGCGGTCGACTATGTGGGAGTCCAGCGACATAGCCATTACACTAACTGCTGGTTCCTGGGGACCGCTTCTCATCTCTTAAGGTGACTTCACATTTCTTTGTTCTAATGTATTAGTTTTATGCTTTTTTTAAAAAAAGTTTATTCATTTATTTCTTCCATGAGAGATGGAGAGAGAAAGAAAAAGGGGGGTGCACCCCCAACAGGGTCTCAGTACTGCAGTCCACCACCAGCTGGCCAGTCCCAATCATGGACATCTGCACCCCTGCCCAGCATGCACAGGGAGACCTCAGCATTTGAACCCCAGACCTTCCCATGTGAGTCCAGAATCACAGAGTGTTACATTACTGTGGCACCACCACATGGCCCGGTTTTATGTTTTATTTCTCCAACGAGGGTTGCCAGAGACAATACAGGATTCCCAGTTACATTTGAATTTCAGAAAAACAAGTCATTTTTTGGGGGGGTATAAATATTTCCTATGAATTTCATGGGACATACTTATACTAAAAAATTATGTGCTGTTCATCTAAAATTCTAATTCACCATTCTGTATTTTTATTTGCTAAATTTAGCAACCCTATCCTTGCGTGAAATTGTATGTCCCTATTTTCAGTCTTGGAGGTAGTGGTAACCGCATGGTTGCTCATATACCCTGGAAATAGTTCTGAGAAGGCAGGAAAGGCAATTCTATGTGCAAAAAGACACCTTCCACATGAATAGCACATACGTGTCCCTGCAACTCACCGGCTGGGTGACTCAGGCACAGTGAAGTCTAGTGCGACACAAACCCTGCCTTGAAGACGCTCGCAGAAGGGGCCACCAGGTGGCATGGTGACTGGGACACTGCACTCCCACATGGCTGGCTGTGAGTCAAGCCCTGAACCTGGCGGCTTGTGTACTTCCCCTCTGTCTCTCTGTCTCTCTCTAGTGAGCACATGTGCCCTGTCGCAAGTTAAAATAATAATAATGATGATGATAATAATGATAAATAAAAAATTTTTAATAAAAAAAAGCTCACAGTATATGAGGGATCTTCACAAAGTTCATGGAAATGTTATGAAAAACTGCATGGATTTCAAATTTTTTGGCGACAAAGTAAACTCATGTTTTCTATTTTTCTACAAACTTTTTTTCTTTATATGTGATAGCATGTATGCACACACTCATGAGAGTGAGCGAGAGAGAGGAGACCCCTCCCAGGGTCTGGTCACACTTTGGTCCCCTTCTTCTGGCCCCCCACCTCAGCAGATGCTGGGCACTGGGACTGGACCAGGGATTCAGAGGTCCTCACGCAGGTCCCGGCTTCCCTTGCACAACGTAATTACTGCTGCATCACCGAGCTGGCCCCATGAGCTTTTTTTTTTCTTTTTCTTTTTTTTTTTTTTTTTTTTTGAGAGGTTTTCACTATAGGGCGCGTGCGCTCGCCAGACAGACAGAGAGAGACAGAGAGACAGAAAGCGAGAAATCACCCCCCAGGGGGGGTGGTCACGCCGCAATCCCTTCTCCTCCATTCTCCTCTCGGGATCTTGGGCACGCACGCACACGTGCCCGGCGTGAGTTTTAAGCCACTGGATCCGGGACGCGAACCGCGGTCGACTACGTGGGAGTCCAGCGACATAGCCATTACGCTAACTGCTGGTTCCCCCCATGAGCTTTTTGAAGTAAATATAGGTGGAGGACTTCAAAAAGTTCATGGGAAATGGGATGCGAGTGTGAGTGCATTTTGAGGCAAAAAAATTTAATTCCACACACAGTTTTTTTCCCCACAATACACATTTTCCATAAATTTGTTCAAATCCCTTTTGTACAAATAACCTCAAAGGGAGACCAGCAGATGGGATAATATGTCGCCGGACTCTCACATAGTCAACTGTGGTTTGAGTCCCAGACCTGGAGACATAAAACTCACACTAGGTGCATGTGTGTGCATGCCCCAAATCCCGAGAGGAGACTGGAGGAGAAGGGATTGTGGCATGGCCATCTCCCCAGGTGGTGAGTTCTCGCTTTCTGTCTCTCTGGCTCTTTCTTTCTCTCTGGCAAGTGCACATGCCCTATAGCAAAAACCTCTCTAAAAAACAACCAAACCAAACCAAACCAACCAAGCAAACAAAAAACAAATAACCACAAGGGAAGAACACAAGAGCAATGAGGGAGGTGCTTTAAGTTATTCAAGTTCAAGAAGGGGAAGACCCCATTCACTCAGAGGGGCTGGAATAAGAAAGGCTCCTCGTAAGGGTGGCATTTGAGAGGTGTCTTAAAGAATATCAGGTTTAGACAGAGTAGTGTGGTGTTCCAGGTGGAGGGGATTACTCAAGCACACGTAAAGAGGGAAGAGTGGAGGTATACCTGGTGGTCTCATTGGGATGGAGCACAGGAGACATAAAGAGGCGAGGAGGGGAGGGGCACCAGGTGTCATGGCTACAGCCCTGGACTCCCACATGGCCCACTGTGGTCTGAGTCCTGGGCTTGGTGGTGACTTGAAAAGCATACCAGGCACGTGTGCATGCATGCCCCAAATCCCAATAAGAGAATGGAAGAGAAGGGACCGTGGTGTGGCCATCCCCCTGAAGGGTACGTTCTCACTTTCCCTTTCTCTCTGTCTCTTTCTGTCTCTCTCTAGCAAGCATACATGCCCTATTGCAAAAACCTAAAGAAAGAAAAAAGGTAACACAGGAATGGGCTGGAAAAAGTCAGATGAAATAAACATACAAGTGAAAACAAGCCATAAGAAGGAACCAAGGTCATCAGAACCTTTTGTGAATATAATGTTTAAGTACTGAAAGGTTCCCTGACATTCTTCTGGCGGAGGCAGTTGAGTATTATCTTGTCCTCCAAGGAACTGGTTTTCCTTACTGCTGAGTCAGTTGCTTTCATGAACAGTTACCCCCTCCATTTAACTCATTCCTAGGCCCAAGCAAAGCCAATGAGGAAACATCAGGTATGTTCAAGCAAAGCACAAACACCTCTTGCTTTACAAATCAGATGCTTCCATCTAGTTGGCTAGAAAATGAACTCCTGAAAAATAAATGGATGATTTACTTATTCAATAAAACACAGGCATCTGGCTCTCAGGCCTACTCTGCTAATTCATCCTGTGGTCTTTAACAAGTACATGAACTAAAAACTGAAACGCGATTCAGTATTCTCATCTACGAAATGCAACCAGCAGCTACCGCTCCTTCCAACCAATTCCATGGAAAACTCTTGGTGCTGGAGAGGTCAGCAGTGTGCCAGGGCCCCTGAGACGGCCCCAGAGCGCCTACAGTTCCCTATTTCTTTCTCAGTGAAATGAAGGTAGATCAAACAACCCTTCAGAGTGAGCCACTGTGGGGGCCAGCAGGTGGCATGGTGGTTAAGGCGCTGGACTCCACATGGCTGACTGTGGTCTGAGCCCTGGACCCAGCAGCTAGAAAATTACTCTGGGCACATGAGCATGCATGACCAAACTCCTTAGAGGAGAATAATGGAGGAAAAGGGGTCGTGGTGTGGCCATTCTCTCCTTAGGGGTCATTTCTCACTTTCTCTCTCTCTCTGTCTCTCTCCAGAGAGCACATGCACCCTACGGCAAAAAAACAAAAAAAAGTCAGTCATTATGAAGGTGGCTGAACGGTTGAATATACTCCTCTACCCCTTAATAAACTGGTCCCTGGAAAGATAAGACACCTGTAGTAGCCCCTGTGATCCCCAACCTCTTAGTGGTCATGTCACGCTTTCATAGACCTTGCCTTCTCATCTGGGCTACTTACCACAACAGAAAGTGACAGAGGTGACACTGCTAGCTGCAGGGTCACACCTTAAGAAAACCTAGTGGATTCTGCATTTGTGCTTTTAGGAATCCCGAGTCACCACATAACAACTTTGGCCCTCCTGTTGGAGAGGCCACATGGAGAGGCTGGGACGGTGAAGGAGAACTGAGAAATTCGTAGATGCTGGCCACCGTTCAAGCTGAGTCATTCACCCCCAAACTCAAGCCAAACCCGCTGAGGCCCTCACCACACCGCACAGATGCCATCTTGGGTGGTCCCCGAGACAGAGACCTGACACCCCACTCTGCTCTGATTAAATTCCCTCCCATGGATTTGTGGACAAATAGCATCTTGGTGGTTTTTAAGCTACTGAGTTTGGGGTGCAGGAATAGGGAATGAAGCTCATGGGAAAGTGCCATCCTGGCCACTCAGGGTTCTTGGGTCAAAAGAAAGGGCATGGCCAGTGTAACCACAAGCAGGAAGGCTTACTATCGGAGACCCCCGTTTTCTGGACTCTGGGGTGGGAATAGGTAACAGTCACCCTGCAGAGGTTCTTCGCTCTTGCTCAGAGAACCCCTGGGCAGAGAGACCCGCCTGCTTGTTCAGCTGCAGCTGTGTTTCCCCAAATAGGTGACATCGTGGAGAGCTATGCACTGGAGGGGGGTTTGTCAGGGCTATGCCATAGATCACCATGGCAGCGCCTTCCTTTAGTCAGCTCAGGGTAGAAAGCAGGACTCGCCCCCAGCCAGAGAAGACCGTGGAGGGTAGACACGATGGGGAACAGGGGCTTGGACGTAGGCAGGGCCAGATGCTGGGCCTGGAGGACTGCACACACTTCCACGGGGTCAGAAGAGGGGCACTCTGCAGAGGGCCGCTCCCCCAACGTGCAGATGCAGGCACGCAGGCACCCAGCTAGGGACGCAGGCTGGTGGGGGCAGAAGTGAGGGACGTGCATGGCAGGCCCAGGTGGCATGTGACCCAGAGGTGACTCAGTCCGGGCCTGGTCTCAGTCATCATGGATCATCATGAATTCCCCAGAGCCTGCACATAATAGATGCCCAGTCAGTGTTTGCCAAGGGTCCCGAATAAGCAGTTCACAAAGAAGATGAGCAAATGGCCAGCAAGCATATGAGCGATGTTCAGCATCATTAATCATCAGGGAAGTGCAGATCAAAGCCATGACGGGACATCATTTTACTCCAGTTAGATGGCCAGCATCAAAAAGACCTAAAGGGTAACAAGGTAGAAAAAAGGTAACAGGGACCAGCACTTGGCGTAATGGCTATGTCGCTGGACTCCCGTGTAGTCGACCGCAGTTCGAGTCCTGGACCCGGTGGCTTAAACTCACACCAGGCACATGTGCATGCTTGCCCAAGATCCCAAGAGGAGAATGGAGGAGAAGGGATTGCGGTGTAGTCACTCCCTGGGGGTGATTTCTCACTTTCTGTCTCTCTGTCTCTCTCTGTCTTTCTGGTGAGCACATATACCCTATAGCAAAAAACCTCTCAAAACAAACAAACAAAAAGTAACAGATGCCAGAGTGGACATGGAGAAAGGGGAACTCTTCTAAGCTGTCGGTGGGCCTGTGAACGAGTACCGCCATTATAGAAAACAGTACGGAGGTTTCCCAAAAAACTGAAAATCGGGGTGGGGACAGCGGCATAGCAGTAAAATGCACCCCTGTGGGCTAATCCACACGGGAAGGTTTGGGGTTTATGTCTAGAGACCCCCTGAGTATGCTAGGCACACGCATGCCCATGGCCTGGGGCCGGCTGGGGCGAGGGGTGGATCACAGCTTCAGGACCCTGATGGGTGCTGTCTCTCTCTCGCTCTCTGTCTCTCTTGCTCGTGGAAGCAAGAAATAAACACAATAACACTAAAAACCACTGAAAATGGAAACAGGATCCAGCCATGTGATCCAGCAACCCCACTGCTAGGCAAATACCCAAGGAAAGGGAATCATGTCCGAGATACCTGCACCCCAGGGTCTAGGGCAGCACTATCCATGGTAAAGATGTGGGATCAACTTAAAGGTTGATGAACAGACAAATGGCTAATGAAAAAGTGGTATGTGCATGTCCACCCCACACACAGGCACGCACACACACCTGCATTCACACACACATATGGAATACTATTCAGCCACTAAAAGTGATGCAATTCTATCATTTCAGGTAAGCCTGGAAGACACTGTGTTAAGTGAAATGAACCAGGATACGGACAGGGTAGAGGGAGCACTGTCTTCGGGAGGAATTTTACGCAGACAGGCAGCCCTGGCAGGAGCCTCAGAGGCCGGGGTTGTGGCCCAGCCTTGCCATCCACTCACCAGCTGCCCCGGGCAAGTCCCCACCTCCCTCAAGGGCTCAGCTCCATCTCTGCTGATGGAAGGAGTTAGATGAGAGGTTGTCCTTCTGCCCAGGGGCTGACACACTGCGTGGGTGGGTGGTGGCGGGGAAGGAAGGTGCTTCAGGGTCAAAGACAGTTCTGAGGAGGCTAACGGAGAAGATGATGTGCCCATCGGCAGAAACAGGAAGTCAGCAAGGGACCTGAGCGGGAGGGAACGATGACGTGTGCTGTCGGGGACGTTTAGAGGAAGGAGGACATATCCCCAGAGAAAGTGGGAGAGGCATGGAGAGGCATGGTCACAGCCGACCAGAACATTCTGTCTATAGCTATATATGGGAAGCTGAAAGCCCTCAAGAAAGATATCCATGTTTTAATCCCCAGAACCTGTGAAGATGACCTTATATGGTGCAAGAGTCTTTGCAGATATGATTAAGTAAAGGTTCTGGGATGGACTTTCTGGGTGCACTCTGAATACAATACAGGTATCCTTGTGAAAGGGAGAAAGAGGGAGATTGGAAACACAGAGGAGAAGGCGATGCAGAAAGGAGTTTGAGGATGGGCTTTGAGATTAGAGTGAAGTGGCCATGAGCCAAGGAATGCCAGCCGCCACCAAAGCTGGGAGAGGCAGGGGACGGGTCCTCCTGGGGCTGTCCAAGAGAGCACAGCTAGGTGATAGATAACGATTTCGAACTTCTGGCCTCCAGAGCAGTCAGAGAATAGATTTCTGTTGTTTTAAGTTACCAGGAGTAGGTGGCAATTAGGTAGCCACAGGACACGAATACACTGGCCTTCCCATGAATCACAGACTCAGCTCACGGCCAGGTCTCTCACCTGGGCTCCAGGTTAAGAGCCTACATGTGACGTCTTACTCCTCAGACAAGCCCAAGAGGCAGGAGCTGTTAGTATTCCTGCTTCCCAAAGGAGAAGGTGCAGAGAGGTCAGATAATCTTCCAAAGGTCACTGAGCGGGTGAGTGACAGCCTGATTCATGCTGAGATGGGCATGGATGCCTGAGAAACCCTCGTAACCACCCTGCCCGCCTACCTCCCACTAAGGATGAATGTGCCTAAAAATGGTGTATGTGCCAGGGTTCAAATTAGGGTAGATTCCGAATGAATGCCCCAAGTCCAAAACGTTGTTGTATATAACCAGTGCATTTCTAAAGCCCGTCTCAGTCACAGGTCACAGCTCCTCCTTGTAAACAGGGCTTTTCACTCCTCCCTTCTAACCCTGCTATGTTACAGGGAGCAAACTGGGGCCTTAAGAAGTGGTGGCTCTGGGGCCAGCAGGTGGCGTGGTAGTTAAGGCAGCTGGACTCCTATGGCTGCCAGTTCGAATCTCAGACTTGGCACTTTGCTTTCTCACTTCTTTCTGTCTCTTTCTGGTCAACTTCAAAACATAAAATAAAATAACGACAATGAATAAAACGAACTAAAATAATTCTAAAAAAAAAAGAAGTGGTGCCTCCTTCAGGGTCTTAGAGCTGGCCCCTTGATGTGTGAGCCAGAATCAAGAGGCAGTTCAGAACTTTCCCACCTGACACACGTGTATGTCTTAGGAGCCAGTCATGCAGCTTCAGTGTGAAAAGAGACTCCATGATGGTCTAGTTGGTGGTGGGACTAAATGTGAAAAGAGACAGCAGCTTGTTTGTAGGATCCTTGCCATTTACAACAGTCCCAGGACCACCATCTGGAATGAAATTGGAAAATCCAATGCAATTCCATACATATCCATGCCGGGCATGTCAGGCTTGACGCCCACCACCCACCGGTGGAGGAAAGTGGCCAGGAAAGCCTGGTGGGCACTGGCTGGATCTCTGGCTGGGTCGGGGAAGGACACCAGAGTGAACGGGCCTGTGAGGGCTCTCTGCAAGGGACAAAGTATGGCATCAGATGGCTCCATCAGATGGCTCCCTGCAGTGGAGCAGAGCATTCAGCATGAACGAGAGGGCAAGCTTGCCACCTGTCTCTGAGCAGCCTCGCGTCCCAGCGGCAAGCCGTACTCCCCGCCCTGAGGGAAGCCTTGTGCATTCTCCACTCCTCACAGGGAAGTCAGCCTCGCATGGCCCTTAGGGCCCCCAGCCTCAGAGCTGGTTTTCCCTGACCCTTTCACTTTGCATGGTGCATTCAAGTGTCTAGCTTTCCAACTCCTTTCTGGGGTGAGATGCTTATAAGAACCTTAACAAATTTATCATGCTGTCATCGTAGCAAAGCCACCGTGGGCCAGTTGGATTTGCAAGGAATCCCCCGTCTTCGAGATGATCCAGGAAGGCTCTGGCTGAAGCAGCTTTGGGTGCAGACCACACCATGTTGCCCTGCCTCACACCCTAAGGGCCAAAGGAAATGGGGCTGGGCCATCTCATTCCTATCAATCTTGCCTGAATTAAAGGTTTGAAAAATGGATGTTATGACCTCCCCCCATTGACTGTGTAGTATCCGCTTGGACACACGCTCCCTTTCGAAGAGATCTGTGCTGCTTTTCTCTGTGGTAGAAACAGAGGCGCACTGAACTCTCTTGGTTCGTGACCTAGTAACAATTTACACCTGCGGTTCAACTACATGGGCGGGGGGGGGGGGGTAGGGGCAGGGGCAGGGGCAGGGGCAGGACAGGGACAGGGCATGCAGTCGGCCCAGCTCAGCTCTTCTCCACTCTCCCACCACACACACACACACACACACACACACACACCCACCCAGCAGCAGCTCAGCTTTCTCTCAGGGGACTTCTGGCTCAAGCATCGTTGCTGGGTGGCCAAAGTGATTCTGCAGCCCAGACATTCACACATTGGCTTCCAGTTTCTTTAGGGGAAAGTTATGAAGCTGAAAACCAAGTGCACCAAAGAGGGATAAGAAGGAAGAAGGGCAGAAGGAAGGCAAAGAAAAGAAGTAAAACAGAAGACAAAAATAAAAATAGCTAACCCCAATTTCATACACACACACATACACATATACAATATAGATATAATTTATGTATTTTATATATCATGTAATAAAATAAAATTAATTTACTAAAAATTAAATTATATGTGTATATATATACATATACATATATATACACACATACATTATATATATACACACACACACACATATATACATACATATATATATTACTAGAGGGTACATGTACTCACCAGAGACAGACAAAGAGGGAGGGAGAGAAAGCACCCCCAATGGGATACAGTCACTCCACAACCTCCTCCCTCTCATTTCTCCATCTTGTTGGAATTTGGGGCACACACTCACACATACCCCACATGTTTTTCAAGCCACCAAGGCTGGGATTCGAACCATGTAGTTGGCTGTGTGGGATCAGGTTCGCTTAGCCATCAAGCCACAGGCTGGCCTGACTATCCCTAATTTCTATCCCATGCCTGGCCCTGCAGCAGTTTCTGTACTCGAGTTTTAACCGCTAGCTTACCTCATAGGCAAACAACGCACCGACACGCTGTCGTTCACCCCAGGTCACAGCTTAGTAGACAGAGCAGTCTGAACTGTCACCCAAGTCCATCTTATGTTAAAGCCCACGTCCAGGCCACCCTGTACCACAGTGGTTAGGTGTTGCACAGGGAAGCTGGATCCCTCATGGCCGGCCAAGGTTCAGTTCCCAGCCCCAGTGACTTGAAAACATACTGCAGTGTGTGCCCAGGATTCTGACAGGATGGAACACCAGACACAGAAGGATCAGTAAGATCCAACTTGCCAAGGGGTGCGTTCTCTCTCTCTTTCTCCCCCCCCCCTTTCATACACATAGTGTCTGGCATAAAACAAAAAGAAAAACAAAAAAAGAAGCAGAAGAAAAGAAGAAGAAGAAAAAGAAGAAGAAGAAAAGTTCATGTTCTTCTTTATCAATTACAGAAGATCCTTCCCTCATTCCACTAAAAGTCTTACAGAATAAAATGAAAAAAAACAAACAAACAAACAAACAAAAACAGCAGAGGAATTCTCTAGAAAAGCCATTAACTCGAGTTGAAAGCTTGGATGGAAAGATGGGGTGAATTCCGTCCTGTGCTAGAATCGGTAGTTTCGAGCTTTTCTATTATTGAGCAAAAGGCCATTAAAGAAATGGAGCTCACTCCGCTGGCGAGAGCGCAGCCCCTGAGGCATCGTGCTGGGATGAAAACAGCTCAGTGTCCTGGGTTAGTGTAACTCCGTCCCTGTCCCTCGTGCTTCTGGTATCAGCCCAGCTCAATTCTAGGCTTTGAAGCTGTTTTTACACTCACAGCGCCTCCTCAATGAGGACATAATAACTTAATTTTTCCCAACTATTTTATCGTGAAAAATTTCAAACATCTACAAAATTTGAAAGAAGAGCATAATGAACACATAAGAATAACATAACAAATTAAAAATTAAAAATATATATATATTTTTAGGTTGGCCCTGTGACCCGGTGGTTAGGGAGGAAATGGATCCACATAGCACCAGGAGCCAGGCAGACTTGCCAGATGCATTGCCCAGCCCCAAATCCCAACAGGATGGAGAAATGGAGGAGAAGAACTTGAGGCATGACCATGCCCCACTAGAGGTGCTAACCAGCCCCCACCACCACTTTCTGTTTCTTTGGCAAGTGCACATGCCCTTGGCAAATTTAAAAAAAATTGTCATTTGCTTTACCTGTCCCTGCCTTATTCTGTCCCCCACCCCCCCCCCCTCCACCTTCTTGACTTGAGATCCCTCCATCCCGGAGCTCCTCCTTCCTCTCTGCTCCCACTCGGACCACTCAGTGTTCCTCTGGAAGATGAAGTTTCCTGCTAGCCACCTTCTCTTCCCCGTCCCAGCAGTCAGTCTCCGAGGGCAAGCTCACCCACACCCATGGCTTTAGCCACTGTGTACTTCCAGCTCAGAATCTGTGCTTTTCTCTCAGACCCCTACACAAGCTTGAGACTGATTAATCCAACTGCAGCTAGACACCCCCAAAGGAGCTCCTCCCACCCAGAACTTTTTCTCAGCCTGATGTCCTATTTTGGCATTGACTCCACCTAGCTGCTCCACCCAAAGCTGGGAGGCCTGCTGGTCCCACCTGCTTCCCTGCGCCTGCTCCCTCCAATGCGCAGTCCAGTCGTCCCTGTGTTCTTCCAGTCCATCTTGTCTGATGCATGGCTGGTACAGAAGTCCAGGTTCCTGCGTCTCCCATACTTCGACGGCCTAAGCTTTGGTTCTTGCCACCCTCACTGGAGCCACCCTCACACTACTGGTCCCTGCCGCTTCCTCCTCCCGAAGCCGAGTGGTTTTTCATGTCTACAGGATGAGGCCCGCAGCCTTGCTCCACTTAGACATCAGACTGGAACACAAGTGAGAACTGAGATAAAGGAAATAAACTTTTTTTTTTTTGAGAGGTTTTTTGCTATAGGGCACGTGCGCTCGCCAGAAAGACAGAAAGAGACAGAGAGACAGAAAGCGAGAAATCACTGCCCAGAGGGGATGGCCACGCCGCAATCCCTTCTCCATTCTCCTCTTAGAATCCTGGGCACGCACACACACGTGCCCGGTGTGAGTTTAAGCCACCAGGTCTGGGACTCAAACTGCGGTCAACTACATGGGAGTCCAATGACATAGCCATTTTGCCAACTGTTGGTTCCAAGGAAATAAAATTTCTAAAGCAAGCAAGGAGACGCATACTCTTTGCTGGCCAAATGTAAGGTTGATCTTTGGCCTTTAAATGCTTTTTTTCCCTTAAAAGTAACATGCGCTCTTGGAACCAGCAGAATCCATAGCAGTACATCCCGCACTCTTACGCAGCCGATCACTTTTTGAGTCCCAGATCTGTTGGTCTGAAACTCACACCAGGCATCTGTGCATGTGTGTGTGCGTGTGTGTGCCCGAGATCCTGGGAGGAGAATAGAGAAGCAATTGTGATGTGGTCCTCCCCCCGGGCGTTGATTTCTCATTTTCCTTTCTATTGTCTCTGTCTCTCTCTCTGACAAGTATACATGCCCTATGGCAAAAACCTCTACACAAAAAGTAATATACACTTTTTGTAGAAATATAGAAAAAAAAAGTGTGGAGAAGACCAAGTATCTCACGATTCCCATCACTTAGAAAACAAAAGTTGCAAAACACTTAAGGGACACAAAAATGGAAAATGATAGTATCTTTAATTGGACTAATAAAGAGGATATTCATGCTGGGAAAATGCATTTTATAAGCTGTAATGATACACAGTGATTGAATGTATAAAAAAAAAAAAAGAAAAAAGAAAAGGAAAGTGAACATGTTGGTACTTATTTTGAGTCTTTTTGAGACCTGTGTGAGGTGATTGAAGGCATGAATAATTTTTTTACACAGACTTAGTGAGATATCCTGCACACACTATAGAATCCATCCCTGAAAAGGGTCTAACTCTGTGGCTCGGTTACTTGAGGCCCATGCTAAAGGTGAGCATTAACTCTCAGTGACTAAAAGCCCGAGCTAAGTCAATTACCCTTCCTGGGGCACGGCTCACTGAGTTTGGAGCTGGCTTTTGTAAGCAGTCGTGAGGACATCCTTGGACACAAGCCCTATCCTGCTAGACAGTGTCGCCAGACACTCAGCCTGCCTACGACCCTAACAGGAAGATTGTCTGCTTGGCTCAAAATACATCACTCCTCCGGCATTTGAGTCAGGAAACTTATTTACCTTTTAAGGTTCATACCCCAGAGACACTGTAGGGTTGTGAAAAAAGCTTTGGGTTCTTTTTCTTTTTAAAAAAAATTTTGCCAGAGGGCACATGTGCTCACCCAAGAGAGACAGGGAGACAGGGACAGAAGGGGAGCGTGAGAAAACAACCCCCGCATGGGGCTTGGTCACACCACAATCCTTTCTCCTCCATCTCTCCCTCCTTTCAGGATTTTGGACACCCACACACATGCACATGTGCTTGGAGTGTTTTTTCAGGCCACTCGATCCAGGACAAACTGTGGCCATATTGGTTCCTGCTGCCTTGCCCACCAGGCCACAGGCTGACCTCAGCTTTGAACTCCTTATTAAGAGGGCTGTGGGATTTGTAGTTGATTGTGGTTGAACAAAAAATGGTCCCATTAAGAATCAGAATTGGGGGACCAGTAGATGGCATAATAGTTACATCACTGGACTCCCACATAGTCAACTGAGGTTCAAGTCCCAAACAGGGCAGCTTAAAACTCACACTGGGCGCATGTGCATGCATGCCCAGGATCCCAAGAGGAGAATGGAGGAGAAGGGATTGTGGTGTGGCCATCCCCCCCCCCCGGGGGGGGTGATTTCTTGCTTTCTGTCTCTCTGTTTTTCTCTCTCTCTCTCCAGGGAGAGCACATGCCTGATAGCAAAAATCTCTCCAAACAAACAAACAAAAGAATCAGAATTGGGGGGCTAGTAGGTGGCATAGTGGTTAAGGCACTGGACTCCTCCTAATGGCCATCCCCCTGGATGTGGGGGTGGTGATTTCTCACTTTCCCTCTCTTTGCCTCTCCCTGATGGAGTGCACACACCTTATTTAAAAAAAATAATAATAAAAGGCAGAATTGGTAAAAACAAAAAAAAATTTTTAAGAAATAAAAAAAGACCCTGAGCTGGGGCCAGCTGTGGTGGCACAGTGGTAACAAGGCTCCATGACACTGAGCCAAGTGAGAAGGTCCAGTTTACGGCCAAGGTCTCCCCTCGCGCAGACACACCCCTGTGACCCTGGCTGGCCGAGGCTAGGGGTAGGACATGGCATACTCTGTTGGACTGCCCGTCTCTCTCCTTCTGTCTCCTAGAAGAAACCAATAAACAGACTTCTAAAGATTCTGAGTTGGGGACCAGCATATGGCATAATGGCTATGTTGCTGGACTCCCAGGTAGTAGACCGTGGTTCGAGTCCCAGATTCAGTGGCTTAAACTCACGCCGGGTGCGTGTGTATGTGCCCAAGATCCCGAGAGGAGAATGGAGGAGAAGGGATTGCGGTGTGGCCATCCCCGTGTGTGGGGGGGTGATTTCTTGCTTTCCGTCTCTCAGTCTCTGTCTTCTGGCGAGTGCACGTGCCCTACAGCAAAAAGTTCTCTGAAAAAAAAAAAAAGAATCTAAGTTGGCCGAGCGTCTTGCACTGGCCAGTGGGGCTTCGGCAAACATGATGTATGTCGAGGCTTGGAAAGTGTTCTGCCCTGGGTCCTGACCTCTGCTGTGCTTAGACCCTGAAGCCAGTGTTTGGTACAGACAGCAGACCCACTTGGAGGACTGAGGTGACAACCACCAGCCTCATGAGTGAGGCCACCCCTGGCCAGCTGACCAGAGACACACAGGAGAGACCAGAGAGCTCAGCCCTGTGTTCCCAGGCCAAAGAATCACTCACCCTACCTGTTGTTGTAAGTCATGAAACGTTGGGACGAACCAGTACCGAGCAAAAGCAGAAGTACCATCTGACACCTGACAGCCATTTCTCCGCGAACCGTCAGCTTCATCTTCTGTGAAGTGATGGGCTGGGATTAGACCCGTGTTTATCCACCTTTGGACCACACACTAGCCACCAAATGATACGTGCTTTTACCATGAGCTATCCAGAGAGATGTCTTTTAAGTAATTGTCCAATGAAGAAAAGACTCCCTATATTGTAGAGATAAATATAGAAAAAAATTCAGGGATGTTTATATAACGTCAGGTCTGGGATTTGCTTCAAGATAGATGAGTGGAGGCAGGGAAACACGGGGATATGAAGGAAACACGACTGGCCGTGAGTTACATTGTTGAAACTGAGTGTGTGGTGCGTGGAGGTTTTGACTTCTGTGTATGTTTGAAATTTCCTGTAATGAAACAAAGCCAAACAAATAAATTCCAAACCGAAGTGAAAAGCAACAAACAAAAACAATCCCCTGCCAAAAAACAAACAAACAAAAAATCCAGGAACATAAGAGTCAAACTAACATAAAGTTTAATCTTATGATACAGAAATAAAAATCATCTTATTTTTAATTCCTAAAAGGGTACACTATTTACTAGAAGATTTTGAAATCATTTCCCCAAACTGAGATTTAGTCATGCAATGTCAGGGATCCACAAAACACAGGATGAGTTTTAAAATAGTCTTTCTGTTTGTTCTCAGGTGCCCCTAATGGGGAGTGGTTCAATTACCATGAAAATCTGGATGCTTTTTTTTTCCCCCATAAGACATGTGCACTCACTGGAGAGAGACAAGAGAGACAGAGAGAGGGGAAGTGAGAAATCACCCCCCCAGGGAGGATGGCCACAACACAGTCCCTCCCTCTCCATTCTCTTGGGATTCTGGGCATGCAAGCACAGTGTGATTTTCAAGCCGCCAGGTCTTGGGCTCAAATCGTAGTCCATGTGGGAATTCAGCACCTTAACCACTACGCCACCTGCTGGCCCACTGGAAGGTCTCTGACATGTTGGATTTGGTGAGAATGGGAGAATTTCAGAACCAAAATCAGAGTTATCTTGGGAGCTGGCTGGGGGCGGGGGCAAGAGGAAGTCAGGCTCAGAAGTAATCTGATGTCCAAGAATTTGGAAACAAAGTGGACTGGAACCAGCAGATAGCATAGTTAAGACGCTAAACTCCTACATGACTGACTGCGGTTCAAGTCCCGGACCCGGTGGCTTGAAACTCATGTCAGACACATGTGCATGCATGTTGAAAATCCCCAGAGGAGACTGGAGAAGGGATTGCAGCATGGCCATCCCCCTGGGGAGTGATTTCTCACTTTCTGTCTTTCTGTCTCTGTCTCTCCAGTGAGCACATGCACCCTATTGCAAAAAGACTCTCCAAAAAAAAAAAATAATAACAAAAATAAAATAGAAACCAAACAACGTGGATGCCATCATTGTTGCTATTATAAGCCCACAGTTTTCATCAACAGTTTGGGCAAGAAGCTCAAGTAGGAAAATATAGGCAAGTATTAAGTAAAATATGCAACTATTTAAAATAACTCTCACTAGGATTTATGTTGATGATATGTTGATAAATGGTGTATAAGGAAAGCAGACTGGACAAAAATACCAACATTATTTACAGTGGCTGTGGGAGAGTAATAGGGTTAAGGGATTTTTTTCCCCCTAAAGATTTTTGGTAGTCCATGGGGAAAATTATGTCCCAAAGAATTTGCACAAAGGATGCTCCGAGAGCATCTTGAAGTTTTCTCCCTGCACTGACCGCAGAAAAACTGCTTCTTGGAGAAAGAAAAAATGCCAGGAAATCGAACTTGGATTCAAGCCAATGTGGTGAAGTTTTGGTGACCACAAAACAAATGAATCTGACCTCCGTACACCTAGAAGCTCCAGTGAGTTCTTGAAGCTACCCGACCCCTATACTTCACATACGTCAGAAAAAGGGCCGGCCCAGTAGCTCAGCGGTTAAGCCCTGTACGTAGGGCGCTGGATTCTACATGAACTGGCTGTGATTCAAATCCCCAGTCTGGTGGTTTGAAAAACACACCGTGTGTGTGTGTGTGTGTGTGTGTGTGTTCTGTACAAGTGAAGGGGGGAGAAGAGCACCTAATGGGGGTGCTCTCTCTCTTTCTCTCTCTCTCTTTGGAGAGTGCACATGCCCTGTGGCGATTAAATACCTCAGAAAGACTTAACAACATGTTTTGAATTTCTGTGTCATAAGAAATTATTCATGAGAAAAAGAGTGTAGGGAATAAAAAATCCTACCAGGGGTCAATTAAAATAATTAAATTGCCCTTAGTGTCCTCAAAGATACTTAGAATTTTCCCCATGCAGTTCCTCTTCCCCCACCCCCAGGAGAAACTGAAGAGCTTATCATAGAAAGTTTGCATTAGAGGCCATAATTCTCTATCACGCTCACACAATGTTTCTTTTTTTTTTTTTTTTTTTTTTTTTTTTACTGGGAAGAAGCCTCTCAGTTTAATGTATACTCTGGACAGTAACAGGTAGCACATTTTTTCTCCTCCCCCACTAGCTGTTTAAAATAAAATAGAAGTCATTCGGAGCCAGCAGATGGCATAGTGGTTACGTTGCTGTATTCCCATATGGTGGACCACGGTTACGGTCCCAGACCTAGTGGCTTGAAAAACTATGCTGGGTACATGTACATGCATGCCCAAGATCTCAGGAGGAGAATGGAGGAGAAGGGCTTGCCAGCATGGCCATCCTCCCAGGGGGTGACTTCTCACTTCCCAACTAACTTGCATGCTCTAAGGCAAAAACCTCTTAAAAAAAAAAAAAAAAAGTCATTAGACAGACTTGGGCTCACCTTCTACCTTTCAAAGTCATCTCCATCTTAGACCATCTCCCATGGTCTCTTTTATTTATTTATTTTTTATTATCATCATAATCTTCTTTATATTACATTGGATTACACATAACTTTACAGTGTATTACATTGCTTTTTCAAAAGGGAATGCCATGCATGTCAGTCAGTACAGAGACATTAATCTCCCCGCTTCAACATTCAATATCTTTTCTATGTTTTCCCCAATCATTATTATTATTATTCTAATTATTTTTTAAAACAGTCAATCGCTATTTCTCATTTTGCTTGTACAAATACTTTGCCCATCATGAAATACTTTTCAGACGAATCCAGTTGAGAATACTATACATGTCAACATCAACAGGTAATAAGCCATATCTGATTCTCACTAATGTCCTGCCTCTCTATTGTTCACTTGTTATCTTTCTCTATCCTCGTCTCTTCACTTCCCTCATTCCACACTGTCCTATTCTCATTAAGTACCTTCACTGCTTTTATGTCCTCCAATTTTTTGCTCTCTATCATAGAGTGCTGATAGTCGGTATATATTGAGTAGATACATACAATATCTTTCTTTCATAGCCTGGCTTACTTCACTCAGCAATAGATCCTCCATATCTGACCACTTTCTATAAAATTCCAGGGTCTTGTTATTTTTTATGGCTGAGTAGTATTCCATAGAATGTTTCTTATGAGTTAGAATATTCTAGATGGCTTTCAAAAACCTGAATATAGTGAAGAACACGGAAGCCAACCTCCTGGATTCTCAGATCATCAGTCCTACCAGGCCACGCCTCAAGCTGGTGACAGATGCATCGGCCACATCCCCAGAGGGCCGGGGTTCTTCTCTCCGGTCCTCTACAGTCAGCTTCCATCACATTCTGGTTGTGAACAGGCACATGTGTCAGGCACTCGGGGAGCTTAGCAGGTGCCTCTGTGCAGACGCGGTGTTCACGGGCAATCATACAGCAGAAGCGTTAAACACTGAGAGAGGAACAATAAGGAGTAGGGTCTTAGAGAGGAAAGCCGTCCTAGACACAGAGTGGGCAGCAATGGGGAAATCTTCCTCCGAGCTGGGCCCGGGAGGATGAGTAGGATTTGCCCTGTGGCGAAGAGAGATGAGGCCTGGGGAAAACTAGCCATCTAGTTCAGCTGGGGCAAAGAAAGCAGGGAGGCGGGGGGCGGGTGGGGGGGGGACACTAGATCCTGGCCACCTGGCATGCCAGGCAGGGCCGTTGCATGTTATTACGTGACGTGCGCTAGAAAGGGGAGTGCTGACACATACGCCTGTGTGAGGTCAGCATGCCTCAGGGCCGGGAGGCTGGGCCTAAGCCTTAGTGTGGAACATGTTCCCCTCTCACAGGGATCAATAGCATCTTCCCCCAAACTATCACTGCTTCAAGTGAGGCTCGCCGCGGAAATTCAGTTTCAGGGCCAGATCCGTGATAGGGGTAACGTGCTGCTCAAGGGGTGCCAGATCCCTTAGGACCAGCAGATGGCGTAATGGTTACATCACTGGACACCCATGTAGTCGACCACGGTTTGAGTCCTGGACCCAGTGGCTTGAAACTCACACTGGGCACCTGTGTGTGCATGCCCAAGATAATGGAAAAGGGATTATGGTGTGGTCATCCCCCCTCAGGGGTGATTTCTCACTTTCTGTCTCTGTCTCTCCAGTGAGTGCACACGTCCTATAGGGAAAAAATCTCTAAAAGAAGAAAAAAGAGACACCAGGTCCCATATGGACACCACAGTTTGAATCCCCGCTCAGGTTGGCCTGAACCATGCCAGGCAGGTGTGTGAGCGGCCAGGATCCGACGGGCTGGAGGACCGGAGGGAGGGGATTGCGACGGGACCAGAACCTGTGATGGGGCTCCCTTCTCTCTCATATGCGTGCCCATGTGCTCTATCATGAAGAGAGGAAAAAAAATAGCTTTAAGTGTGATTTCATCCATAAAGCAGAACTGTGGGCACTGGGAGGTTCATGTTTTCAGAATAAAATTTTGATAAACTCACTGTGATGTTAAAATAAACCAGCTGGGAGGACCAGCACGTGGCATAGTGGTTACGTTGCTGGACTCCCACATTGTCGACCGCAGTTTGAGACCCAGACCTGGCGGCTTGAAACTCACATGGGGTGTGTGTACGTGTGTGCATGCCCAAAATCCTAAGAGGAGAATGGAGAAGGGATTGCTGCATGGCTGTCCCCCCTGGGGGAGGGGGGGTGATTTCTTGCTGTCTCTCTTTGTCTCTGTCTCTCTCCAGTGAGTGCTAGTGCCCAATAGCAAAAGTCTCTCAATAAATAAATAAATAAATAAATAAATAAAATAAACTCCTTAAATCCCACAAAACATACAGAACTGAGGTTTCCCTGTAGAATAATAGGAAAGAAAAGCAAAGCCATTCTTCTTTTCCTCTCCCAGGGTCAGTGGTGTTTGGCCTTCAGTTCTCTTAGGAGCTGGTTTTTCTCTCTTCAGCGTTCGATGGGACTGAAAAGTGAAGCCCTCCTAAAGCCACTGTGTAGTTAATGACAAAAGAAGTTACTGACTTTTATAAAAGACTCCATTGTTTCTGTTTTCCTGCCATGCACACTCCTCCACGCAGGATGAAGGTTCATTCTGGACACAGCTCCCTTGAGTACTCTCAGGCGAACAAGCCGCTTCACGGCCGCCTGATGCAGTCTGCGTCGCACACTCGTTTGGGCCTTCTGTCTTCTTGGTGTTCTTCAAGGCGAAAGGACTCTTGTGAACGAAACCGTCACCAGCGTTCTCCTCGCCGCTCCGAAGTCTGACCGCAGCACCGGATTTCAGGTGCCCCCTTAATTCCTGAGGGAAAGTTACGGCATGCGTTTTAAAACACTGCCCTAGGTCACTCGCTGTTTGAGAATTTGCCAAATTTCCCAACTCACCAAAACAAGCCTCTGGTTTAACCTGTAAACCTTGTTTCCTGCATTCTCAAGAGGCTAAAAGGTCTCTTTTTCTTCCCACAGTCCACACTGTAGACATTTTATTTATTACACTAGGGGAAGAAAGGAGGGAGGTAAACAGGGAGAGACGGAGAGAGAAAGTGAACCTCGACAGGGTTCTGACCCACGACCCACCCCAGCCAGCCCTGATCATGGGAGTGCGTGTGCTCAGTGTGCTCACGGGTCTCTGGGCTTGCACTGGGGGCCTGCCCGCCTGCAATCGCCTCTTGCCTCACGGAACACCGTGTTACCCCTGCACCACCTGCCTGGCCCCATCACACCGGATTTTCTGAGAGCTTCCCACGCTGTCATGGCATCCCACGGTGACAGCTGATTTTTTTTTTTTGGAGAGGTTTTTGCTATAGGTCCCCTGTGCTTGCCAGACAGACAGAGACAGAAAGTGAGAAATCACCCCCCAGGGGGGATGGCCACGCCGCAATCCCTTCTCCTCCATTCTCCTCTCAGGATCTTGGATCTTGGGCACGCACGCACACGCGCCCGGTGTGAGTTTAAGCCACTGGGTCCAGGACTTGAACCGTGGTCGACTACATGGGAGTCCAGCGACAGTCATTATGCCAACTGCTGGTCCCGACACTTGATTTTGATTGTGCCAAAACACTTTGCTAGACAGTAGTCTCTTTCAGTTGCCTTTTTTCTTTTTAATGATCAGAAAGCCCACATGCTCACCAGTGAGAAACAGAGGGGGAGAGAGAAAGCATCTGCTAATGGGGTCTGTCCCACCACAGTCCCTACGCCTCCATTTCTCCATCTGTTGGAATTTTGGGCACACACACACACACACGCCTGGTGTGTTTTCCAAGCCACCGGGGCCAGGATTTGAACTGCACAGTCAGCCATGTTGGACCTGGTTTCCTTAACTACTAGACCATGGCACCAGCCCTAGATGTTTTATTTTAGGATAATGAATATTTCCTTGTCTCAACAATAGCCTAAGAAAATGGTTTTTAAAATGGGCTTTTTTTGGGTGGGTTCCAAATGCTTGAGTTCAGTTTCAATTTTAAAAGATCTTAAAGGCATTAATAGCCTGTTTCCAATGTCAGACTTTTAAGTCTCCAAAGCCCAACTTTTCTAGCTCATTTTTTCTTGGGAGCAAGAGTAAAACTGCATTGTTAAAGGTAAGGACTTGGATTAGTTTTTGTTGTTGGTTTTTTGTTTGTTTGTTTTTGTTTTGTTTTAGAGATTTTTGCACTTGCTGGACAGAGAGACAGAAAGCAAGACATCACCCCCCAGAAGGGATGGCCATGCCACAATCCCTTCTCCTCTATCCTCCTCTCAGGATTTTGCATACACATGCACCACACCCCTGGTAAGAGTTTTAAGCCGCCGGGTCCAGGATTCAAACCACAGTCGACTACATGGGAGTCAGCGATGTAACCATTAAGCCACCTGCTGGTCCCTTGGAAGAGAATTATTTGCCAGAGGCCAGAGCCAGTGGGCCTAGGATTACAGCTATTGCCAGCAAGTGTTCATTTCCATGGGCTTTGCAATCCCAACTGAGGGGGAAGCCCTTCTTCCTGTGTTAGGGACGGAAACACAGCCGGCAACAGAAGCCAGCTGAGGAATGCAGACGTCCACGTTACTGGACAGCTTCGAAGCCAGAGGAAGCTGTAAAGGGAAAAGATGGCCAGTAGCCACAGAAGATGCGCCACACGATTCGATGAGACTGGTACTTTCTTGGCCCCTAAATCCATTATCCAGAGTAATCACGAGAAGGACAGCAGACAGTTCTCTAAAGGGGTGGTCCACAGACTAGCTGACCACGGTCATCAGAAACCAGGCCAGTCTGCACTGGCCAAGAGGAGCTAGTGAGACTGGGCCACTCAGGGTAATGCGCCCTGGACGGATTCTGGAACAGAACAAGGGCATTCGGGGAAAACTAAGGGGATCTCAAAAACTACAGGCCTTGTTACAACATGATCCATCCTGCCTCCTTTTGTTACGAGCAGTGTGTCCTAAGAATGCCAGACATGGGGCCAGCAGATGGCACAGTGGCTAAATCGCTGGACACCCAGCATGGCCAACAGCAGTTTGAGTCCCAGACCTGGAGGCTTGAAAATCACTGGGCCCATGGGCATGTGTGCCCAAGATCCTAGGAGAATAAAGGAGAAGAGATTGTGATGTGGCTCTCCCCCTTGGGGAGGTCATTTCTCGCTTTCCCTTTCACTGTCTCTGTCTCTCTGGTGAGCTCATGTGCCCTAGGGCAAAAAAAAAACCCAAACACTCTAAAAAGAACGCCAGATGTCAGCTGGGAAAATTATATGGGGTGTGGAGTACCCAAGAACCCTGCACTATCTTGACATTTTTTTGTAAATCATAGTCTAAAATAAAGTTAACTGGGAAAAACAAACAAACAAACAAGGGGCAACATGTTGGTTTGTTTTAAAGCACTATTTCAATTTCAACAGATGTCACGGGACCACCGTCTTAGCTGGATAAACCGTGAGCCCAGATCAGCCCTGATGGCTTCAGCAGCTGAGAGCGCAGGGAGAGCCAGCGGGTCCCTTTCCCTGTTCCCACACCACGGCACATCTGAGCCTGAGAACTTCCTTGGAAGAGGCCCACATCCCCATCTGTAGTAAGGGAAAGTTTATAGGCCAACGTAAGTATCGCTGGAGGTCGGCCGGAGTAGATTTCCGTGCCTTAGGTCACGAAGATGAAACTTTTGCCTTTAAACTTTAAACTAAGCATCTGGCTTTACACTTTACTTTTATCAAACTGTTCGTTTAAATAACATCACAGTATCGAACTGCTTATAAATGTTTATTAAATGTCAGTCTTTTTTTTTTTTTTTTTTTTTACAAAGCAGATATTAATAGCAAGAGGGAGATTTCTTTTTGCAAACTATGTACAAAAGTATAAAGCCTTAATGAACTAGCAACTCATTTTATAAAAATCGAACCACTCTTTCCACTTTTAGACCTCCTTCAGAAATAATTTATTGCCAATCATGAACTAAAGCACTGACAAAAAATGTACAACGATATCAGATAATGTGCTCAGTTCCTGCAAAGCTACAAAAAGAGATACGTAAAAAACCCTAGGCCACAAATACTTTTATACAGAGCTAATACAAATCATGTTTTGTTAGGTACAGTGTCCATGAGGTTGTTACAAAATACATGCTTAGATAAGGCTTCTTGTGGTAAATGAACTCTCACACTGTAGAGTATAGAAAAGCCATTTTAAACATGTTGCGTGCGACTCTGCTCTCGAGTAAGAGGTAAAGAATAAATAGCATGATTTGTTGTGTGGTTACATACATACGCTTTGCGAGAATTAATCCCTACCCTCACCTCTTTCCTCTTGGTACCATCAAATAGGCACGGCCAACGACAAGTCTATCACTTACTATGGCAAGAACGATCATGAACAAGCTTTCCAAATACAAACCAAAAGCACATACCAAGTAAATAGTAGACTGCTATCGGGTGATAGTCATGACGGAATTTATGAGTGGTGGGTCTCAACGCGACCTCTCTGTAAATTTTCATCATTATCACGAAGAGATCTGTGTAGGTCACAAAACTTATTAACCCAGACGATACTGCCATCTCATTAATGCTTTTGAAAACAATCAGTGTTCTAGATAAGCTCTGGCGTCTGAACCCGGATGGTCAGAACTGAACGCCACACATTCAAATCCAGACATAAGCAAGCCAGAGGTGCCAACGCCGAACTTCACATGATGTTAACAATCCTCTCCTGGCCCAAGGCTACTATCTACCTGATGGCACTTGAAAAAGCTGTAAAGTCGAACCTGTTTACAATGTTTGGGTTTAGACTGACGCGTCAATCTCTAGCACAAATTTACTAAACCCTAACCTTGTACCGTGAAATAATAGGTGTGTTCTGGATCACCTGCTTTATTTGGAACGTGGAGATACAAAGTCACTCACAATCTCTCCCCTTCTCAGGCAGACTGCAAGGCCAACCTGTATCATTACATTAAAAAAAAAAAAAAAAAAATCAGTACTTGGGCCAGAGCAGCATGACTTAAGGACAGATCATCTGTGATTAATGAACTTTGGCATAATGAAACACTGGGGAAGAGATGAAGCGACTAGGCACGAGGCCGGCTTCCAAGTGAGACACATGCAAAACTTGTTTCTGCTCGATTCCTCCTGTAAAACTAAAACAAATGAAAAGGTGACAGAGTGACTTTGTCTAGGTTTATTAGGGAGTTTGTTACAAATGCTTGACTGGGCTTTACAGGCATGATTCCATGGATTCAAATAAAATATTAAGAGTTAACACTGATATTTAGCCTTCTTGTTACATATACAGAAATAACATGGCTACAAATTGCAATGGAGAGAATCATGTTTCAAATGGTTGGGTTTGGGGTTTGGTTTAAATGTATCATTACAGAATGAAAGCACCAATTTGAGGGTTTCCCAAATAGTGATTTGACTTTCAGAACATAACACCATAACTTGGTAACTTTATTCTTTATATAAATAAGGCATAACCGGATATGCGAACTAATGCTGCAAATACATTTTATCAAAAATATAAATACATGTATTCGGGTATACATGGAAAGTTTTACCCCCTCCTTCTTATAAAAAAAATTGTAGGGCATGAGATTTCTGTTGAGTCAAAATCAATACATCTAATCAATTCTTTTATTATAATGGTGATCTTATTTCCTTCTACTTTAAACCAACCACTGCCACAAGCGACCGATTTCCCTAAACAGCCCCAGAGTGAGTAACCGAAGACCTTCTTTATGTGAACTACATGCCAATGCAATTTAGGAGAAAACCAATCAAAAATGACCTTTTTCATTCCACACTGCCTTCTTTGGTTACAGTTGCACTCTAGCTATTGAGTGCCCTTTCCAGATAATAAAATTGAAACAAAAAATCCAATTTAATGCACTATTTGGCAGAAAGCAACAACTGAAGTTATTAAAAATAACATAAATGGCAGAGGCTTGCTTTGAATGATTTAGAAAACATCTGACAAAGCCCTTTCCCTATACAAAGTTAAGGTCTAAACTGGTGGTGTTCTTTGACTTATAAGGCAACTCTGTATGTTAAAAATTTCTTCAAGGTCAACTAAGACACTTGTGTGATATTTCTTCAGAATTAAGTGGGAAGGCATTCAGATTTAAGAACACATAGTAGCACAGAATTAGGCACACTTTATTACAAATCATAACCACGAAGATTAAGAAAATGGAAAATACCAAAGTATTACAAGTTACGTTTTTAGAGATCAGGGGCAAGTTGGCATAGTAAAAATTATGAGCACCTTTTTGATTCTGTTCACTAAATTTCAAATCCCTCTTCATATAGTGGTATTTCAAAAGAATCTGGTTTTCAAGATGCAAGTTTAAGGCTCCTTCAAATGGTTTTAAAACAACGTGTTTTTAAAAATGTGGGCAAAAGCCTTCAGATTGAACCTAAAACGGCCTGTCTAGATTGATTTGCTCTCTAAAAATACATTCTATATTTTATTATTCCTTTTTTTTTTTTAAAAAAAAATGTTGATTCTGAGACATCACAAGTATCAGAGAAAAAAAGAGGCAAATCCCCCCAAACACTACAAGATCTGTTTGGTATTTTAGCAGTTCTTGTAGACAGTCACCTGGGGACACTTGGTGATTTCTGCTTTGTCAGGCAATGTATTTGTGGTTCATACAAAGATCTTAAATATTACTAAAATAAGACAAAGATGACCTCTTTCTGTAAGGAGTTGACTTTAGCCATCAATAGAATTAAAATATTTTGGCGATTCAATCAAAACCTATTTGCTAAATCTGCAGACTCTCCACCACACAGTCCAACTGTTACTGCATATAATACAGTCTGATGTTCGTTAGCACTGAGATTATGCTAACCTGGGAATTTACACAGTATATTCTTTTTGGCAAGAAACACTAGATGTAGAACTATTCAAACATGCATGATTTACACTGTGAACGCCTGCATTATGATGTTGGGTTTTGTGTCTGTAGCTCACGTATGACCAAGGCAGGAAATCGCTGGAAGTTTCATGGATCTGATAGTGGAACTTCAAGTGCAAGAGAATTCAGATATGTCCAGAACAATCCCTGGTTAGCTCACCGACAAGCCTTGCTCTCACACCAGACAGCAAGACGGAACAAGTGCCACTGCCTGGGAAGGCAGGGTGCTCCGGAACGCTGACCATCGCTCACGGACCAAACACCTGGGAACACAGTCTGCTATACAGTAAAGTGACAGATATCACAGTCTTATTCGCGATTTTCAGAAAAAGCAGAAAAGCTGTCAGGCTTTTCCAACTGTCACCAGCCTCACAGTTCTGTTTCTCTAGTTCAATTTTGATACTGCCTAGAACCTTGAGGGTAGTAGCAGTTAGTACTACAAACCAGCCACTCCGATGGGTTCACTACGAATGTGTCTGGGGTCACCAAGCTACTTCACTGGCAGGTTTTAGTTTGGAAAACAGCAGGGGAGGTCAAACGTAATCATCTTGAGGTGGGAACTAAAAAAGCCACTACTTATCCTTAGAAGTATCCTTGAAACACTTAAAATGTACCTCAATAAAGCTGGCATTTCATAAACAATTACACAAACATACACATTCTATACTGCATCTTTCAGAGACAGACCAAGAATGAACAGGAACCTCAAATAATGCCTCTGGAGAATTTTGACAGCAACCTACTGCCCTTGGCAAGCTCCAAACACAAAAACCCCATTAAATGCTAGTTTGGAGTCGATGGGAATGGACAGGAGAGCAAGGAAAAAGGATGTCTATGATGATTTAAGTGATGATTTCCTGCAGCAAGTACCGGAGCCGAGTGGGACAGGGTTCAAAGGTGAAACACACAGCACCCTGGAACAGGTACGTGTATTCAAGAAGTTCTCTTGCCAAGCTGCTTACAGTTCTGAGTTGCTGCTATGGCCGGAACATTTATATATGGCATGTTAAATTACGTGACCATTAAATATGAAAAGGCAAGCTGTATTTTGCTCGCAACTTGTGACCAGACACTACATCTGTGGCATCTGCTTGCCTTTTGCTCCCCGGTACCATCTATGAACTCTGTGTTAGCATCAGACCAGAAATCCTTATGTAAACTTTAAAACACTAAGAACATTACCTTCAGGAACCAGACATGGACAAGAAAACAACTGTTGTGCATATAAGCTACTAGAACATAGGAAGACAAAACCCGTGTCCATCTGCAGAATGCCATTCCTTAGATGAAACCGGTTTCCTTCCAACAGCCCTTCCCAAACAGCAGGTCACCATGAAGCCAGGCAACAAGTGGCACTGCTACGTAGACTGAGTGCTCTTAATCCACATCTGCAAGTATTTAAGGACACTGTCTACACTTGGCACTACAGGAGAATTCAGTCTGAAAAGTGGAAGGACTTAAAGCCTGAAAGATACCTAGTCTGAGGTCAGCTGGGAAGTTCTAAGTGGACTAGAATGGAAGCCACAGTGAAATAAATCAAAGCCTGAATTTCAGCAGATATTGGCGATATGTTATTCAGCAGCTTTCAGCCACAAACCAAGGCCACAGAGGAGTACTAAGATTTCCAAGAAGTTAAAGAATCAAGATGTTTCTAATTCCTGTTGTAAACTGCTATTAAAAAAAAAAAAAAACGAAACAAACAGAAAACAGTCAAAAACACAAAAAGCTATTAAAATAGCAAGTCTCTGTACATCACTGTAGCATAAGCTGCTTGAGGTTGTCGTGAAGAATAGTATCCTTCACGTCGCGGAAAACGAGGCGGATGTTCTCTGTGTTGATCGCCGTGGTGAAGTGGTGGTACAAGGGCTTCTGCTGCTGGTCCCGGCGTTTGTTCCGGAAACATTCCACCAGGAATTTTTGGACGTCTCTTAAGCAGTGGGGATCCCCTTCAAATTCTAGGAAGTAGTCTTTTATGCTCACAATTTGCACTTTCTCCTCCAGCAAGTCTGTCTTGTTTAAGAAGAGAATTATGGAGACATTGCTGAAAACCCGGTTATTGACGATTGTTTCAAAAATGTTCAGAGATTCTGTAAGGCGATTGGTCAGTCGATCTTCCATAAGAACCTGGTCAAATTCACTTGAAGAAACAAGGAAAAGTATTGATGTCACACTGTCGAAGCATTCAAACCAACGTTTTCTTTCTGACCTTTGACCACCTACATCAACCATTTTGAAAGGAACATTTTTAATTTCAAAGTCATACTCATGGATGCCTTTAGTGGGTCTTCTGGCAAGAAGGATATCATGCTGGGATGGAATGTAATCCTGGAAGAGGAAAAGAAAGTTGTTTTATACTTAGTAATCCGTAAGTAATTTTAGAACTTTTAATGAACTGACTGATCCAATGATCTTTTTTTTTTTAAGAGAGGTTTTTGCTATAGGGTGTGTTCAGTCACTGGAGAGGCAGAGACAGACAGAGAGAGAGAAAAAGTGAGAAATCACCCCCTGGGGGGATGGCTACACAGCAATCCCTTCTCCTCCATTCTCCTCTTGGGATCTTGGGAATGCACACGCAGGCTCCTGGTGTGAATTTTATTAAGCTGCCGTACCCAGGACTCAAATTGGGGTCAACAACGTAGGAGTCCAGCGATGTAACCATTACCCTATCCGCTGATCTTTCCAATGATCTTTTTAATAACATTTTTTTCTTCTTCTTTTTGCTATAGTTTATTCATTTATTCGTGTTGTTGTTTAGATTTTTTGCTATATGGTTTGTACACTTGCCAGAGAGATAGAGACAGAGAGACAGAATGCGAGAAATCAACCCCTGGGGGGATGGCCACGCTGCAATCCCTTCTCCATTCTCCGCTCGGGATCTTGGGCACACATGCACACGCGTCCGGTGTGAGTTTAAGCCACTGGGTCCAGGTCTTGAACCGTGGTCGACTACATGGGAGTCCAGCGACATAGCCATTACGCCAACTGCAAGTCCCTCAACATAACATTCTAAGCAGCGACTACAAACTGAAGTTGTCCCAGAGCTGGTCATTCAAAGGCCGTTGCCGTTGCCGGGCATGGTCACTAGGCGCCAGGAACTCAAGTCTCGACAATTGAGAGAGAAAGTCCTTGCCCTTACGGAAAGAGATGGGCAAAGGCCAAGGTAATCACCAACTGTAGTATGTGTCATGGAGGGAACAAACCAAGGGCTGAGGTGAAGAGGAGAGGACCTACTGTGAACCGTGTGCTCGGAACACCTATCTGAAAAGGCACATGGAGACAAGAGGTCAAGTTGGCACTGCTTGGACTGGGAAATGAGAAGTAACTTTAAAAACCTGTTTATCCACTACAGTTTCTTTCCACTTGATATACATCTAACTTTTTTAAAGGCTTACAATCTAACTGGGTGGAAAAGTGACAACAAAACAGATCTTAATACATCTTAACACCCAGTTTCACTGATGTGGACTGAATGAGTAAAAAACAAATTATGGGGGCCGGCAGGTGGCGTGGTGGTTAAGGGCACTGGACTCCCACATGGCTGACCACAGTTCGAGTCCCAGACCTGGCGGCTTGCTTTCTCACTTTTTCTCTCTCTCTCACTCTGTCCAGATAGATAGATAGGTAGATAGATAGATAAATGGATAGAGTTAAATAAAAATAATTCTTAAAAATAATGCAAATTATGGAGATCTCAACTCCCAGGGGACACCTGTGTTTAAGAAATGGGCAGAAAAAAAAAATGTGTGTGTATATGTATTTGTGTGCATATATATAAAAAGATAGATTACATCTATATGTAGTGCATTTATATATGTGTTTTGGGTGTGGCGTGCATATACACACACACACACACACGCAGTGCACATATATGATATATGTGCATATATAATTTTCAGACAGGGTCCTGCCATGTCACTGGCTCAGCCTCCTGGGCAGATGGGATTCACAGACACTGGTTACCACACCGAACTTTTCAGGGTGGACAAGGAATGAAATGTGGGCTCCCCACGTGGCCTTAGCCTGCCAACAGCAGTGTCCAGTGTGTGCCAGAGAGTGGGCTGCTTCAGCTACATTTTTAAAACTAAAAACCTCAAGGGTTTTGGAGCAGCAGGAAAATAAGATATTCTGAGACTGACTCACATAAGAAAGTTCTGGGTTCACTTCTGGAGCCCTTCCTGAGTGTGACACACACGTGCCCGTGACTGGGGCTGGATGAGGGTGGGGATGGATCACATTCTTAAGACCCTGCTAGGGTACTCTCTCATTCATGGAAAAACTTTTAAAAAAGCCCTCCAATACATAAGACCATACTAAAATTTTTAACAGAAATTTGCTTTAAGAAAGGTAGGTAGGGGCCAGCAGCTGGCGTAGTGGTTAAGACGCTAGACCCCCATACACCCCCATACGGCTGACTGTGTTTCAAGTCCCGTATCTGGCAGCTTGCTTTTTCACTTTCCCTTTCTCTCTCTCTCTCTGGTGAGCCCAAGTGCTTTATAGCAAATTAAAAATAACAATAAACAATTTTTTAAAAGAGGTAGAAGGGCCAGCAGATGGCATAATGTTAAGGCACTGGAACCCACATAGCTGACTGTGCATGTGTCTCCCAAATCCCAAGAGAATGGAGAGCAGAAGGGATTGTAGTGAAGCTATCGCCAGGAGGTGGGGTGTGGGGTGGGGTGATTTCTTTCTTTCCCTCTCCTTTTGGTCTCTCTCAGGAAGCACATGGCCTACGGCAAAAAAAAAAAAAAAAAAAAGTAACAAATAACTCTAGGTTGACGGCTTCCAAAAATTTCCTAAGCAGCAAGGACCTTTGGTCCCGTGAACTCTTCTGCTTAGTTCCACAGGGAGGACAGACAGGCAGAGCCTCTCCACCTGCAGTGCACTCAGGAAGTCTGAGCCCTGGCTGAGAGGTGCTGGCTCGCAGGGATTCACTACAGGCAACAGGTTCCGCTAAGGGGGCCTCCTCCTTTCAAAGGCGCAAGGTGGAGTCCCTTTTTTTGAAATGCTCAGTTTGTTTTGTTTGTGTTAGAGAGATTACCGCTATAGGGCACCATGGACTCACTGGAGAGACAAAAAGTGAGAAATCATTCCCCAGGGGGAATGGCCAATCCCTTCTCCTCCATTCTCCTCTTGGGATCTTGGGCATGAATGCACACATACCCAGTGTGAGTTTTAAGCCACGGGATCCAGGACTCTAACCACCCTAAGTGGGAGGCCAGTGACATAACCATTAACGCCATTTGCCGGTCCCAAAGGTGGAGTCTTCAACAAGCCTCTGGAATCCAGCCCTGCCTGCTACACTGTAACACAACACACAGGGGTCTGGAAATGAACAATTTCCTCTGCTGAAAGGGTTGAAAATCAACCAACCTACTGTGTTCTTTCCATTTCTGCTTACCAAAAAAAAAAAAAAAAAAAAAAAAGAAAAGAAAAAAAAAAGAAAGACAATAAAGTATAACAGGTAACGTGTCATCTCACTTTCAAACATACACTTCTTTCTCTAAACCCATGGAAGAGTAGGTAAGCGCTTTCCCTCAAGAAAATGGCAGAGACCTGCTGGACAGCAGAGGGAGAAAAAAGAAGTGTTGCAACTGAAACATTAAATACGTTTTTATTTTGAAAAAATAAAAATCATTCAACATTCAGAGCTACCAATCACTCTAAATACAGCAGGAAGAGTCAGAATCTGCCACTTGGAAGAAGCAAAAGCTTAATACATAATTTTTCTACACAAACAAGGTGCCCCCCCCAATAAAAACATTGGCGTCCTGACTACTGCTTTCAAAGGCAAAACCCACAAACATTCAGTTTAAAAAACTTACTGGTTCTCCAAGTTTATCCAAGTTATCCAGAAAATATTTTACAGATTCACCCTAAAAACAAGAAGAAAATAAATACTTATTAGGGCTTAGAAACGAAAGTCCTAATTACAACAGTTTATATTATACCGTCTAGTTGTAGTTTAGGCAGGACATTTCTAAATGTTTAGTCAATCAGTGACTACTGATTTCGGACTAAACAATCAGCCTTAGCCTTTCTAAAAACGTGTAAAGAGCCCGTTCTGCCACCAAGTGCCCATCTGCAGAGACTGGTTCGTTTCACAAACGCTCTGCGTAAGAAGTACTCCAAGGAACCATCTACTTGAACAGGATTACTAAAAAATGCATGCTTTTTGATGTAACTATATATCCAAAGGGAAAATATATTTAAAAAGTAAAAGTGCTTTTTAATATAAACATACATCTACAACTAAAATTTAAGTGAAATTACTTCTGTCCGCCTCTTCTATCGTAGGGTGCCAACAGTGGAGATGAAAGGACACTCGAAAGGAGGTGAGAATCATAAACGCCCCAGTGAGGCATGCGCCTGGACACACTGCTCAGGAAGGTTCTGGACAGTGCTGCAGGCATTGTGTCTCCAGGGGGCCTTCTTTCCCTGCATGGCCTGCCCTGAGCCCCTTATTTTACTAGCCCTCCAAGCAAAGGCATCCTAGAAGACACAGAGAAGAGGGGAGCCATTCTGAAGGAGGGGCTCTGCATCTGCGCCTCCTACCCCCCCCCCCCCCCCCTGCTGTGCCCAGGCCCCTAAGGCACTGCCGCTCTAGTGTGCAGAAAAAGAAGCACCTTGAGACCTGGCTGACTGCAGATTCTGACGAGGGCGGTCTGGGTGGGGCCCCAGTTTCTGCAGCTCAGGGTTGACCTGGGCCACTCCTGCAGTCACAGGCCTTAAAGCAGCAGTTTTCAAACTTCTATTCTCAAGATTCCTTTGTATATCTTTAGATTTTTGAGGATCTCTAAAAAGCTTTTGTTTTATGGATTACTTCTATCAATATTCACCATATTATAAAGTATTGATAAACCTGAGAAGTTTTAACAAATATTTTACTTATACATTCATTTAAAAATAATAGTAACAAGCCCAAGACATGTTAACCCATTTTTGTAGAGCTTAATTGAAGGCAGAAAGACTGATTCTGCATTTGAACTATACGGCAGGTTATTTTGGCCGAAGTATTTAGAAAAGAGAAGAGTATTCCCATAACCTTTTCAGATAATATAAATATTCTGTTACTACTCCAAAATTCGACATGTGGTAGTTTCTTAAATGTTAGTTATCTGTGCAACTGCAAATGCAACCAACGAACTTCTGTACTGTTACATTGAAATACATTGGCCTAGCCGCACTTTAAATGGATCCTCACCCACCCATGATTCTGCTGGTCGTCTGGAACATAGTGGGTCACTTATTACATTATGCAGATCTTCCAACTACTGGCGTGGATCACTACAGAAGACGTTCAAGATTGTACCTGTCACTGTCACCCAGTTGTCACGATCACTCAGCAACAGATACAAGTTTTCCTAAATTCTAATTTTCACTGGAAGGCTTAAATTTTATCACTGGCAACAATGTTTATTTTCCTTAAACTAACAGGAAAGTTCATCTTCTACAAAATGCCTGTCAAACGCTCAAGTCGGAATAAGTTATTTATCCTGTCCAGTAAAAATGGCGTTGCATGAAAAACGAGGGGAGTTCAGCTCTCTCTGCACCCAGCAGCCCATGCCTTTCCCGGAGACAACCATCCTGCGTGGGAGTGGTTTCGGTATGCCTCCCCTCCCCTCACAGAGAATACGACGCACTTTCAACTCGAAGACCACCCCCACCCCCCAACAAAGGGTTCTGGAGCGCCCCAGGGGTCTGTGGAGAACACTCTGGAATTGCTTCCTTGAAGTCCATCGTGGAGAACCGTGTGGTGGGGTGGGAGGGGCTGCCTATAATTTTCTCATGATAATGAGCAGTGGAAACTGATGCTGTTTTATAGACCTAGAATGTTGTTAGCGTATTTACAACTTCTAATGATGATCATATAGAGAAAGTAAAAGAAAAAAATCTTTAATGAATTTTGAGGGCGAGGAGATAGAGTACCCCGAGGGGAAAGGCTAAGTGGGGGTTGGGCAGATCTGTGTTCGGGTCCTGAGCCGTTCTATGCTCATTCTTGTATAGGGAGGCAAAGCCTCGTGCTTCAGCAGTGGAGGACTTCGTGGTTCTAAAGAGGCCTCTCCCCGCTTTCTCTGGCTAATGCTCAGGTTTCTTCTAACTGGAAAGCCCAGCAGTAGATGATGTCTTTGGTTAGAGCTTTCACATGTCCTCTAGTGATAGCAAAAAGATTATATCCATTTTAAGTGAGAGAGAGACACAGACAGACAGACAGACAGACACACACACACACAGAGAGAGAGAGAGAGGGAGAGGGAGAGAGAGAGAGAGAGAGGGAGAGAGAGAGAGAAGGAAAAGTGAGCAAGCAAGCTGCCAGGTCTGGGTCTTGAACTGTGATGGCCATGTGGGAGTCCAGCGCCTTAACCACCACGCCACCCGCCAACCCAATCCCTATTTTTTCTTTTCTTGGTCTTACAAATGTGTGTATTTTTTCTTTTCTTGTCTTACGTGTGTGTGTGTGTGTGTGTATTGGGCTAGCCAGTGCATGGTGGCCAAGGCAGCTGGATTCCACATGGCCGACTTCAAGGTTTGAGTCTCAGACTCAGAGGTTTAAAAAAACATACCAGGCAAAACAAAACAAAACTAAATACAAAAAACAAAACATACCAGGCACATGAGCATGTGCCCAAAATCCTGAGAGGAGAATGGAGAAGGGACTATGGAGTGGTCATTCACCTTGGGCCGGGGGGGGGGGTGAGTTTTCTCACTTTCCCTTTCTCTTTCTCTCTCTCTGGTAAGTGCACATATCCTGTAGCAAAACTAAATAACTAATAAATAAACACACACACACATATATATACACATATATATTTATTTATTTTTTCTTTTTTGAAGTTCCATTCTGTGAAGCTTACTGATTTAACTGCCTTTCCTAAGAGAGGATCTTAGGTCCTTTGGATCTAAATTATTACCTGTCATTGTTCATTAAGAATTCATAATCTTACTAAAGATAATAATTACAGAAAAATACATGTGCTATTATTAAATTTCAATGTCCAGTGAAGGAAGTTGTATCAGTTTGAGTTATGAAGTCCTTCATGCAATCAAGACTATGTAAGATTGAAATAAAGATACTTAGAATTTCTTTCATTTAAGTGTGGATGAACCATTTTTCATGTTTTAAATCCTAAAGAAGGTGCTCTATTGCCAAGTGACTCTGCCTTCTTTCCCATTGCTCAGGCAGTACCTATTTAAAGAATATAAACTTTAAACATTATTCCTATGAAAAGAACATTTGGTTTTAAGGTAACTCTCCAATCTTATTTCGCCACTTCATGTCACAGGCTGCACTACTAATACTAACCCTTCTGTTGGAAAGACCTGAGTAGGAGACATAAGATAGGCCGAGAACCTTTTAACGTACGTGGCTGTAAACTAAAAACTGTGGTATTGTTAAGAATAAACCCGCAAATTAAGATTTTCTGTAATTTATCAGAAACATTCAGATAAAATTAAAATGATCACATTCCTCCAAATTAAGCTATTCTGATACAAAATGATTTCAAACACACACATGCACAGATACACAAACACACACATACATGTGTGCACACAGTGCGTGTGACAAAAAGTAAGTACCTTTCCGAGTGAGGCAATTCAGGGAAAGTTCTCACAGAGAAAACCTATCTTTTTATCATCTTAGAAAAATTCCAAATCAGAGACCAGCAGGTGGCGTGGTGGTTAAGGGTGCTGGACTCCCACATGGCTAACTGTGGTTCGAGTCCTGGCCCTGGCAGCTTGCTTTCACTCTCTCTCTTTCTCTCTCTGTTCCTCTCTGGTCAAATTTTAAAATAAAATAAAATAAATGAATAAATAAATAAAGTTAAATAAATAAACCACAAATTTATTTTAAAAAACAAAAATTCCAAATAAAAAAATGCAGAATGTGTTATTTACAACTTAATCATGTAGGACAGGGAAGCAAATGATGGTGCCTGTGTACACTGGCAGCCAAGAGCTTCGGTCACTTCCTTTCACTTGTGCTTCAGTGTCCTCGTGCCAGTTCAACACCTAGCTGGCACAGTGCCTGGCATCCAGGAGCCTTTCTTCTTCCCCTTCGAAAGTGTTCGGTAAATAACGGATAGAGTACTGGGAAAAATTACTTCCAATTATTTTTCCTAACAATTTCAAAAGAAGGGATCGAAAGTCTTCTGGATTTTTAAATATTAAGGAAATTAGTGACCTGGCCAAGTCTCTAAACTTCTCCATGCCTCAATTTCCCAATGGTAAAAATGAGGAAGGAGTTCAGTACTTCAACCAATAATCACTAAATTCTACCTGAGCAACAACCTCAGTTTGTACAACTCACTGAAAGTTCTCCTTTCCTTCTATGCCATGTGTCTACAGAGCTTAAATTCACATTTGTTGGGACTAATTATTCAAGTGACGCTGGTTAGTATCTTTGCTATATAAGTACAGGATTTCACTATTGGACAAGACATGTTATGGATTTAAGATGGCCTGAAGATGTGTGCTCACATTACGGGGGCAGGGGGCAGGTAGTGGGGGTGAAGGAGAGGGAAGACGAAGCATTTCCCCCGGCTGCCAGTGGAGTCTGGCCACACAGCGACCCTTGTGTCCCCCACTTGCCTATTCCATCAGAGCCCTGGGCACGTGCACGCACGCCCAGCATGCTTCTCAAGCTGCCAGAATTCGAGCTGTAGTTGGTCGTGTGGGATCTGGCTCCCTCTGCACCTTGCTTACAGTGCTACATAGAAAGTCAGGCCTGTTGGGACCAGCAGATGGCGTAAAGGTTGCATCGCTGGACCCCATGTTGTTGACGGAGGTTCAAGTCTGGAACCTGCGGCTTAAAACTCACACCAGGTGTGTGTGCATGTGTATCTAAGAGACGGGACTGTGGTGTGGCCATCCTCCCTGGGAGGAGATTTCTTGCTTTCCTTCTCTCTCTCTCTCTCTCTCTCTCTCTCTCTCTCTCTGGTAAGCACATGTTCCCTATAGCAAAAATCTCTCTTAAAAACAAAACAGTGGGAACCAGCAGTTAGCGTAATGGCTGTCGCTGGACTCCCACGTAGTCGACTGCGGTTCGCGTCCCAGACCTGGTGGCTTAAAGATCACACCAGGCGCGTGTGCGTGCGTGCCCAAGATCCCGAGAGGAGAATGGAGGAGAAGGGATTGTGGCGTGACCATCACCCCTGGGGGGTGATTTCTCGCTTCCTGTCTCTATGTCTCTGTCTGGCGAGCGCACACGCCTTATAGCGAAAACCTCTCCAAAAAAAACCAAACAAACAAACAAACAAAACCAAAACCAAAACAAAACAGTCAGGCCTGTTGAATAATTTGCAACTCTTGTAACTTTCCCCAGTCTACTTTATGCTACTGAAAGATATTTTAAATACAATTCTAGGGAAACTCCATTTCACAGTTAAGATTTTAAAAGTCTGAGATGTTTCATTGCCCCTTAGTTCTTTCTTTCTCTGTACAAACCAGTGAGATAACTCTCTAAGTTACTGTAGTAAGCCTGAAAAATATAAGCTGCATAGTCCTCTGAAAAATCTTTCAGTATTTCTTCAGCCTTGTGGATAATTAGGTTCCATCTAAGCAAGGATACCATGGCCAGTGGACCTAGGGTCTAGCTACAAGACAGACTACTGGCAAACCGAATGAATAGTGGTAAGCTTCAGGTACCTTGAGTTTTAAAATGCTATGAAGGGGAGCCAGCAGGTGGTGTGATGGTTAAAGTGCTGGACTTCTACATGGCCAATCACAGTTTGACTCCTGGACCTGCCAACTTGCTTTCTTACTCCCTGCAGCCCCTGCTCCCTCCCCACCATCTCTCTCTGGTGAGCACATGTGCCCTATAGCAAATTTTTTAAAAAGATAATAATAATAAATGAAATTGAAATAAATAATCGTTTTTTAAAAATGCTATAAGGGCCTATGAATTATATTTCATATCAGCTTTTATGAAGTTACATATAAGTTTGGAATTGTCTCAATGTTGGTTGGTCCCATTCACAAGAATCATTTGTAAAAAAACATTCTTTCTTTGCTGTAAAGACCAAATGAGTCAGGAATCCCAAGTTTAAAAATCTTAGAATATAAATTTAAAAAAATTCTATTAAATGAATTTATAGTTGTGGAGAGACCTGGCAGTTTACTTGCCCAGTGACAGATTTATTCAACACTCTCTTCTGCAGAGCTAAAATAGATAAGGGGCAGGGTTTAGAATGTATTACTTTAAAAGGATATAGAATTCAACCTGGATAGCCAAAGAACACACAAGAAGAAACTGTCCACTTTTTTTTAGGAAGAGGACAGCCCTGCTCCTAGAAAATAAGTAAAAAGTTAAAATCTCTATCTTTAAAATCTGATCCAGGCCTGAAGAATATAACTTCCAAAGTCTAGGAGATGAGGATCAAATAAAGATTTTTTTTTTTTAAAGCAAGGCACACATCATCTGGGAAGAAACTCGGCATGATGTATCAAGGCACTGAGTACTACTGGAAAAGTATGTGCAACTACAACTCGGGTAGTGTGGGCTTGCGGCAGAAGGAAAGGCTGGTTGAGAAACATTAGGTTATTCCTTTTATTTATCCAGATTCTAGATCAAAGGTTTTTCTACAAAGTATACCCTTCAGGTCAGATCCAACATACTGCCTGTTTTTGTACAGCTTACCTCCAAATGGGTGGGGAAAATAAAAAGAATACTTTGTGACACAGACATGATAGGAAATTCAAATGCCAGTGCTGCAGATACCACGGCTGTGGAACGCGCCACACTCTCTTGTTCCTGTGTCACCTACGGCTGCTTCTACCACCTCTGAAGCGAGGGGTGGAGAAAGAGGCCAGGCGCAGCACTCCCATCTCTGCACCACTGGCTGGTGCACTGTACACTACAGTGACGCAGTTCCAACTTGAGAATACTTCAAGAGTCACCAGTATTTCCATGCCATGGCATTTAAAAACAAGTACTAGTACGTGCAGTCATCAAAGAAGGAAAAGAATGAACATCACAGCCGTAAGGCACAGTAGGATGTGTATAATTCTGGTGTCAATCAGATGGCAAAGCATCATGGTTACTCCAGAAGGGTACAATGGCTATGCTAAGGAGCACAGCGTCCATCCACACTTACAGACTGGTAAGCACTCTTCGTGATATCCCCAACGCACGGAAAAGCAAGGGTCAGAAAAAACAATCACAAAATTTAAAGCTTAGTGGCTCAGTGCAGCAGAATTTCTTCACAAAATAAAAAAATGAAAACTGAGACTGCCCCCTTCCAAGTGGCTTGTTAGCCAAGCAAGGAATGCCACTTACTTGCAGGCCATTAACTCACGCCTGATTGCAGCAGCTGAAGAAATACATTCCAAGAAAATAATCGTGTTTGAGATTTTCAGAGAACGGCCCAGGGATGAGGACAGGGTATGGCTGAGTGTTGGGGACAGTGGAGCCAACCATCAGTTGTCAATTAAAAACAAGGCAAATGATTTCAAGGACGAAACGGTTTTCCTCGGCTCCTGCTGAGGTGCTTACCAATAGCGCTCAGTTGTTTGAGAAATCAATCCCAAGAAATCAATCTCAAATCAATCTGCCTCCCAATTGGAGGCGGCGGCAGAATCAGCCCATGCACTAGGTCTATGTAAAAGAACTACATGTGAGAATATTCCCAGACACCGAGGAAACACTAACTCTGTACAAGTGAAATGAGAGCATGCTGGGGCGTGTTTCAATTGATGGCAGCCAAAATCCACGAGGAGCAGGAAAAGGGCTTAGTGTGACAAGACAAAGTTTACGAAAAGGGTGACTTAATGCTTAACTCATAAAACGGCACTTGGTGGGAAACACATGAATCTATCTGTGTTGTTGAACCAGGGAATGTTAATAATGAATTTGACTGACTCTCCTCGTAAACTCAAACATCTCCATTGGCGAATTTCTGTTAGAAACAGAAGGTGACTCTTGCCCTATCACGATTTGATGGCTGAGCAATGATAAATGTTACTGAAATTTCTAGAACACAGAGATGCAAACTGCCTTTTGCTTCTGAACAAGAGCTACCTTTAACGTCTATTGTTGAACAGTGAGGTCAAAGTCTTTGAAAATTAGTTTCTGAGGGCCAGCTGGGGGCGTGGTAGTTAAGGTGGCAGGATCCCACATGGCTGATTCAGTGAATAAAGTCCTGGACCCGACAGATTGAGAAACACGCAGGGCACATGTGTGTGTGTGTGTGTGCCCAAAATCTCAAGAGGAAAACAGAAGATTTTGTGGCATGGCCATTCCCTCGGGGGGTTGATTTCTCACTTTCCCCCACTCTATCGCTCTTCTGTGAGCACACACACCTTATAGCAAAAATAAATTAAAAATTTATGGGGCCCACAGGTGGTGTGGTGGTTAAGAACGCTGGACTCCCACATGGTGGTCTACCGCGGTTCAAGTCCCAGACCTGGCAGCTTGCTTTCTCACTTTCCATCTCTCTCTCTCTCCTCTCTCTGTCCCTATCTTGCCAAATTAAAAAAAATAAATAAATAAATAAATAGGGACCAGCAGTTAGCATAATGGCCATGTCACTGGACTCCCATGTAGTCAACTGCGGTTCGCGTCCTGGACCCGGTGGCTTAAAACTCACGCCGGGCGCATGTGCGTGCGTGCCCAAGATCCCTGGAGGAGAACGGAGGAGAAGGGATTGCGGCGTGACCATTCCCCCTGGGGGGGGGGGGTGATTTCTCGCTTTCTGTCTCTCTGTCTCTGTCTGTCTGGCGAGTGCACGTGCCCTATAGCAAAAATCTCTCCAAAATAAATAAATAAAGTTAAGATAATTCTTTTAAAAAAAAAAAATAAATAAATTAAAAATTTAAAAACTTAAGGAAAAAAAAGATTAGCTTTTGATTCCATTTGTGAATGAACTCAACCAAAACTACAAGGCAAGACAGCATTCTTGGTGAAATTTATATTCGGGTAAAGTCATTTCAACAACCTGTCTGTATCACAATGTCAAACTGCTTTATACACTTTCTTCACTGTCAAAAATTACAAGTGAGATTTCCATTCTACATAAACTTGCAGTGAACACAGATGTCCAAACTTAAACTACAGTTCTAGCAGCAGCTTTCAGACCCCATTACAGAGGTACAAGACAACTCTGTATCTCAAAACCTATCTGCCTTCATTTGGAAAAGAAGAGCTTCCACCTAACCTTTACAGGGAAGTAATACTCTGCCATCATAAATAATGACACGCAGAGAGGCAGACACAGAGGATACTAACCAGCTTCCACACGTGGCTTTAAGCAGTTCCTACACTCTCTTAACAACCAGATGCTTACTTAGCAGTAGCTAGCTGTGGGAAAGGGCATTTTCAAGGTTGAAAAATAGAAAATCAAATTATAGATCAGCATTAATGGATAAATATTTACAACAGACTTTGATAAGGAACACTAAAACTCTGAACCCCAATAAAAATGTTATCCCCTCAAAAAGAATCTTTTTCTCACTGGATGACATATATTGCCAAAAGTTGGTCATTTTTCTTTGTTGTTTTGAATTTCAACAGTAAGAAAATTCGAGGGGCCAGCAGATGGTGTAGTGGTAATGTCGTTGGACCCCACATGGCTGACCACAGGTCGAGTTCCAGACCTTGTGGCTTGAAACACGCTGGGCTTGTTTGCGTGTGTGCCCAAGATCCTGGGAGGAGAATGGAAGAGAAGGGATTATGGTGTGGGCACCCACCCCCTGGGAGGTAATTTCTCACCTTCCCTCTCACTGTCTCTGTCTCTCTCACTCTTCAGCCAGCGAGTGTATATGCTCTAAGACAAAAACCTCTAAAAAAAAAATTGCAGTGGGATGAAATAGAAAATAAAATACAAATACAAATTCTATGTATCAAATTTTAATTCTTCAGAGTTAAAAAGGGAAGCTTACTTTGCCAAACACAATTAAAATTTTACAAATGTCTAAATTGTTAATCATCACTAAAAAAAATTCAGAAGCAATAGTATTTTCTATATTCTATACTCCCAAAATAAGACCAAATCACGACACAACTGCCACAAAATAAGAAAACAAGACAAAATAAAACAAAATCACACCCATGCCTTAAATTTTAAACCTTTTGAATCAATGCTGCACTACCCGTGAGCCAGGTCAGGGTCCCAAGAGCAAACGTAACTGACAAGTGCATTGTGTCACTGTATCATCTGGTCCCTGGAGGGAACACTCATCTCTGAATGGTACCACTCCCAGGAAGCCATGCTTACAGCATGATCTACAGCGTGGCTATGAGGCTTTCTATTAAAAAAAAGGATATTCATTACCAGAAATCATAAACCAGTTTATATATCATATAAAATAAAGCCATTTCCATAAAATATTTCTAAGGAAATACTTTTTTGCAAATGAATCTTATACTAAAGAATTAGTTTCACCAAAAATATGAAGCTGAGGAATTCGTTAAAAAAAAAAAATAAAACTCAAGGTCATTCAAGATCCAGTAATAGCATGACTCTCTCCTTTCAAAAGTAACGTTTAGAAAAAGAGAGTATAAAGAAACTTTTTAAAATTGAAGAGTGGTTATGAAAACCCAGCTCTCCATCAATCTCCTAAACATTTTCCTACATTCTGAGCTGACACCTATCCTTCTCTTGCCTCAAAATCTGAAGTATACCTTCTCAAATCATCCAGCTCTAATTTACCTCGTAAAGTCAAGTTTCCACCTTCAGGACCTTTACAAGCTGAAGAGCTTCTTTGGCTTCAATGTCCACAGCACACTCATGGGCACCTCTCTGAGAACATGAGTCATTTCCTACCTTACACCCAATCATCTGGGTACTCACTTTATCTCCTCTCTGAAATGTACTGCTTCCGGAGACAGCTCTTGTTTTATTCATCATTGTATCCCTTCTACTGTCTGCATTTTATAAGTGTTTAATACATGCTTGAAAAAATGAGTATTATATAATTGGACTCTCTTTGGATCTAGGAATACAATGACATGTTAATTTTTCCTTAATAACAAAAGTCATTTCAACTAAAGGCAGGAGCAATCAAAACAAAACACCCAAATCTAATTTGTGTGGAAAACACCACACAGGTAAGTACTAAATTCTTTTTTTTTTTTCACTTTTCAGATTAATTTCACATTTTACATAAGGTCCCCATCATGATGTATACAATATTTTCTTTTCAACAGAGAACTTTTCATTTTTCTGTTAAATGTTTCTTCCCTTGATTCTTATATTCTTAAATCCCACCGTCTCCCAAGAGTTACTATAATTATAATTTCCCTAAACTGTAGCAGTTGCCTCCTAAAATGATTTCACTGACATGTAAGAATCTCATGAGGTCCGAAGAGAACACACTTTCACCAACTCTGAGACGGTATCCTAGATCAGCTGTCCTGGTCTCAGCACTGGGATGAGCTGGTGCCACAATCGTATGTAACTTTCAGCCACCAAGGAAGTTAACAGAGTCAAGGAATAAGGATTGGGCCATCTGCAGTTCCCACCTCCCACTGTGCTCTCCCACTCCGTCCCTGATCCTTTCAGTCTGCATGCTCCCCACACCTACACACTCTCCAGGGAGCTACAGTCTCTACATGTAGCCTCTGGATTCTAGCTGTTTCCACTGGCGGTAATTTCCTTAATGAGAAATATCAATAATAGAGGTTTAGGTCTTTTAAAAAGGAGGCAGAGATACTGGTATAATGCCAAGAAGCTCATCTGACCAAGAAATGGTAGGAATGCTGGAAGAAACTTAGTGAAAACTGCAGGATCAAGAATATAATTCATGGGAACCAGCAGTTAGCGTAATGGCTATGTCGCTGGACTCCCACATAGTCGACCGCGGTTCGCGTCTCGGACTCACGCCGGGCGCATGTGCGTGCGTGCCCAAGATCCCGAGAGGAGAATGGAGGAGAAGGGATTGCGGCGTGGCCATCCCCCCTGGGGGGTGATTTCTCGCTTTCTGTCTCTATGTCTCTCTCTGTCTGTCTGGCGAGCGCACGCGCCCTATAGCGAAAAACTTCTCCAAAAAAAAAAAAAAAAAAAAAAAAAAGAATATAATTCAGTTGTGCTGTTCAAAGAGTTATCCAGCCAGAACTACCGGCAATGGCAGAAAGATAAGTCTCAATGATCAATGCTGAATTAGTTACACAGTATTTCGTGTTTGAATTCTCGAGCTAGTCCCAAGTGATCTCACCCCTATCTCCTACTTTCTCTAAAAATCGAGCTCCAATCAAATGGAGTCTACTCAAGCTTCTTGAAAATTCTGTTGCATATTCCTACCACCTCAACCTAAGAGGATTCCCTCCACATACCTCCCCTCACCTCTTCAGTTGAAGAGCTCATTTTATACAGGTAGAGAGAGACAGATTTCAAGTTGGAAGAGCTTGGAGGACAACAAACCTCACCCTCATTTCACAGATGAGAAGCCTGATCAGGATGTGAGGTGGCTTAGCCAATGAAATGATCTGTTAGTGGCAGAACCAAGAATTCATGGAATCCTGATGCTTAGTCTGGCCTACTCTCCCCGCCCCATACACCACAATTTTCCCTCACTCACACCACAACTTCCAATTCCCAACTTCACTGAGGATCTTTTCACTTATGTTTATAGCTCTCACACACTTATTACTTTTGATGTGTCAGAGGGTGCGTGTATGGGATGAGAGAAGAGGAGAAAAAGAAAGCACAACCCAATGGGGCTGCAATCCCTTCTCCTCCATTTCTCCATCCTGTCAGGATTTGAGACATACACGCACACATGACCAGCATGTTTTTTGAGCCATAGAAACCAGGATTTGAACTGTGGTTGGCCAGTGGGGACCCCACCTCCTTAACCACCAGGCCACAGAGTCTGCCTGAAACATCATTTTTTTTTGTTTTGTTTTAAAGATTTATTTGATTTCATTATTATTATTATTATTATTATTATTATTAAAAATGTATTACAGGGCACATGTGAGAGAGAGAGAAGGGGGGGAGAGAGAAAGAGAGAAAATAACCTGCCAGATCTGTGACTCGAACCGCGGTCAGCCATGTGGGAGTCCCGCACCTTAACTACCAGGTCACCTGCTGGACCCTCAATTTTCTTCTTTTAATTTTGCTTTAGGGCATGTGTGCTTGCCAGAGAGAGACAGGGAAAGAGAGAATGAAATTCTGGGCAGGGAGTGGCCACACCACACTCCCTTCTTCCTCCACTGTCCTCTCAGGATTTAGGCATGCACACACACGCGCCCAGTATGTTTTTCAAGGTCTGGGACTTGAACCATGCTGTCAGCCATACGGGATCCAGCTGCCTTAACCACCAAGCAGCTGGCTGGCCTCTAGCACTTCATTTTTATATATAGGCCTTTATGTAAAAATCTAGGCTCCAAATTCTTTTGCTATGCCTCTCTGAATCCCAGAACAGGACTATTACCTTGTACACGGCAATAGCTACGTGAACATCTGTTGAGTTTTTATACCGTAACTTCCCCTGTGCAACATCCTGTTTCCATCTCATTATTTCTGCAAATGTCAGAGCCATTACAAGCACAATATATTAAGTAGGAAGGTTGTTTTTTTTTTAAAGTAACTTTCTGTCACTAAATTCCAATTGTTTATAAAAATATAAATAATAAAGGTAGAAAATGAAGCGACTGGGCCAACCTGTGGCCTGGAGGTTAAAGTGGCTGGACCCCACAGAACATTTTAGTTATGAGACTAGCATTACCTAAAATAGTCCTTTGTTTAAAAGTAAACGTAATAGCTCAAGAGATATTCAAATTCAAAGAAAATCTACATTACTAAGATAATTAGTGAGAAATTTTTTTGAAATCTAAGTGTACATGTGATTTTGAAAAGAGCCTATTTGGTTTCTTTCTTTTTTTCCTTCCTTTTTAATAAGCCAGAGCCGGAATATGCTTGCCAGAGAGAGAGAGAGAAAGTATCACCAAATGGGGCGTGGTCGTGTCACAATCCCTTCTCCTCCACTTCTCCATCCTGTCAGGATTTGCACACACGCCCAGCATGTTTTCCATGTCGCCAGGGTCAGGTTTCAAACCACGCAGCTGGCCATGTGAAATCCAGCTCCCTCAACCAAGAGGCCAGCCCCGGTTTCCCTTTATACAGAGAGCCAACAACTAACTAGCCCAGTATAAAGAGCAAAACATTTCCTAAAGAATACTAGCATAATGCAAAATCAGTGTTTGTGTTCTAAAACAGCTAAGTCCAATGGTGTAAAGTGGTTTCAGGGCAAGCTGCCGGTATTGTGGTTAAGGTGGCTAGACACTCCATAGCCAACTGCAAAGTTCGAATCCCAGACACAGTGGATTGAAAAACAAGCTAGGTGCATATGTGTGCATGACCAAAATCCTGAGAGGAGAATAGAGGAGAAGGAACTGAGTGAGGCCTGGCCACACCCTCTGAGGGGTGATTTCTCAACTTTCCCTCTTTCTGGCAAATGCACACACCTTATAGCAAATTAAAAGTAATAACAATAAAAAAGTGATTAACACACTATCTATGCATATTTTAGTCCATCTTCAAGTCTGAAATATTTCAAAGAGAAATAGGAAACAGGAGGAAAAAACTCGAATTCTGTTTATTCCTTAAAGTGATTACAACTGTGAATTACCTCTATCATTAGCAAATACAGATATATATGTGCATACAGTATAATACACACACACACACATATAACACACACACATATATAAAAATACATCTCTGTCGGTTTTATGATTGCCAAACAAACCTAGGTCAAAACGTTTTCTGAATATTCACTAGGCAGGATTCATCAAGCATAGGCTTAGGGATATCTATTCAATAGGAATTTACTAACTTGCCTTTAAAAAGAGACTTAGAAATGGGTGTTTATGAATAATTCACATATGTATATCCTAATAATTTCAGTCCTAAAACATCTTGAAGTCAGAACTAAATGAGAGGACTTTAGGGTAACTGTCTATGAATAGACTGTGTCGTGCATGCCTTTCTATCTAGCACATCCTAACATGAAGTTTTCAGCAAGAATGAAATGCCAAATGTAAGTAAGGTACAAAATGGAAAAGTTTGGGATCAAAGCTGGTTATCGAATCAATGGTTTTCATTTTACGGTTAATAACAAAAACAGAAATTACTATTTCTTAGTATTTAGACTCAATTTCCCGCTGTATCTGGCTGTCTCTCCACAAATACACATGAACATATAAAATACACCATTATACGGCACTGGCCCACTATTTTATCTGAAATCTAAGATTCTGATATCATACGCAGTTCCTTAAAGACAGTAAATACAAAACCAGATTATATTCTAAGACGTTCACAGCTTTGAAAATGACTTTAAACGGTGAAACAGTCTTGGAAACACCCAATCATTATACAGATCCCATATCTTGTCCCCGTTAATTTTTATTTCAAAATAAAATACGATAAAGAAGTACCTGAGGAGGCCTTACCAGGCTAGAAGCTAGCCTCACACACAGAGTAAGCATACAGAATGTCCCTGATCCTCAGAGCTCGCCAGGGCCAGTTTCACTTCTCCTTTCAGTTAATGCCCTTCATTGTTCCTTGTCTTTGGAACTGTGGCCCCCTCTCTCTCTCTCTCTTTTTTTAATGATTTCTCTATTCATTTTTCTCTGGAAAAAAAGCAAAGTACTTGATGTGCCGCCTAGCATATGTTTTTAATAAGGGTAATATTGTCATCCTTATCATTAAGGCATATTTAAAGTAACACCACTCGGCCTTTTTGTTTGGTTCACGAGAAACAGAACAGTATTTACTTATAGCCCAAGATACATAAGCAATTTTCTTTCCTCTGTGGATATAATAAAATTAAGTAGATGCCAAGTGAAATGTAGCTTTAAATTTCTTCCTACCATTGTCTATGTGCATCAGTTAAAATTTCTAAAATGGCCAAAATTCGTCAGGTGCAACATTATACACAGCTGAAAACCCTTTAAGTGCCTTTCTAGATTGATCTAAGTTTATAATCGCTTAAATAGAATTTCCGAAAGAATTCTACCTTTGTTTCATTTAGACAACTTTTATCAATTTATTTCTAGCATATAAGCTAGAAAAACAAGCTAATGTACAATATTAAAAAATAAGATTTTTGGAAAGAACTAAGTTATATAAATTGATTTTTTTCTTGTCACTGTTTGCAAATAAGTTCCTTTTTAAATCAAGTTTTTCAGTTAGATTTATCAGGAAAATAATTTAAGGCTAATAATCTTTAATGACATGAGTTTTCTGAGAGGATTCCCATAGCTCCTCCAAATCCCAATTTATTCATAACATAAAACGTACAATGCAGGTTAATAATTCTCCTACGAAGATATAAAAGCTACCTTCATTTCAAAATAAAATGCTTCATCCTGGTAATACAGAGAAAAAACTTTTTAGTCATATATCTAACAATCACTTGTAAAGACATGAGCGTGCGCCTTCACACGCTCTGTGTGTGTGTCTGTGTATATACATATATATACACACACACACAGACACATACATGATGTTCAATTTTGTTTTCATCTCAAGTAAAAATCAAATGGCCCCACAGCCTAGGAAGCCAGATCCTAACATGGTTCATAACAGTTTAAATCCTAGCCACAGCAGCTTGAAAGACATACTGAAAATAATAATAATAATAATAATATAATAATAAAAACTTTAAAAAAGAAAGTAAAGAAGTACAAATTTTAGATAAGGACAAGGAGTTTAACACTAAAGACATGGGCTAGCTCTGACGTAATCTATAATGTTGACCAACAGTGTAGCAACATGGCAAGATTTAGCTCATATTTATTCCATATGTCACCATTTAGCACCACTACCTTTTGTTAATAAAACAAATACATTGGGAAGAATTTTCCATTTTAGCCAAAAATTCACATCTAATTGTAAAGAATGCCTTGCTGGTCCTCTGAGAAAATTACCTCCTCCAGGAAATGCTAATGTTGCAACATTAAATGAACAGGATATAAAGCTTACAGAAAGTGCAGAAAAGTTTATCTCAACATCCAATATTATATTCAAATACCGGAAGGAAATACGCCAAAATGTCAACAAAGATGTCTGGGGTGGTAGTAGAGTAGTTAACTGGATGATCTTTTTCAATGAGCACACATGTTTTACAATTTAAGCTTTAAAATAATTTGGATACTAGAACCTGGAAGTCATTCCCTCAAATAAACAAACAAATCACTTTAGCTTAGCACTTTGAGCCTTGAAGAGTTCCTCAAAGTTAAACTAATTTTTTGAAAAGGACCAATCCCAATAGTACAACAAAGAAATACTTAACTCTGCCAAAACAAAAACCTTCCAGTAGTAAATTTTTGTTTCCCAAAAAGAAATTACCTCAATTGTCAAACGCACACACGCGCACACACACACGTACACACACACACAGAGTATGCAGTTTTCCAATACAGGACATACTTCCCACATGCAGTTTCAATTCCCTTGCTATCTAGAGAGGGACCCAAGAGTACTTTGTAATATCCCAGAGTCCTCATGACTGCACACGAGATGGAAAGTTCTGCTCTACAATGTGCTACAATACTCATAATTCAAACATTACACAACATTAATTAATAAAGTAATTCTACGTAACAGGTGAGAGGAAAACCCAGATGACTTTGTTTCCAGTTCAGAATTCAATCTGTCACCCTAAATCATTTTACCTGCAGAAACATTCCACATAACCTACAAGGAAAATTAACTACCCCTTCATCCCCCAAATAATGATGTTAGACAGCAGAGCAATGCAAACTGAAAATATTTCTAAATGCTGATGAGTGTGGAAATTATCTCAAAATTGTATTGGCACATCGGTTCCTGTTTCCGAGACACTATTTGGTTAATTTTGTTATTAAGGGAAGTAGGAAAGTGTGGTGGTATCAAACATGGGCTATGGAGTTCTAGAGCCCTGATTTTGAATTTTGGCTCTATCACCAAAACCTGCTTGACCCTAACCAACATGTGTGCTTAAACCTCTATAGACTTACACGTTCCATACCAAATGAAGTGAACTGAATTACATGCCCTCCTAGGTCCTCGTTTTAGGTTAAGGAACATAGCAATTCTGCACACTCTTCATAGAACAGTCACAAATGCAGTACACAATGGCATTTACCTATCATTTGTCACTGCTGTTAACTTAGCTATTCCCCACTAGATTGGGAACTACCATTAAGACAGCCAGACGTGGGACCAGTAGATGGCATAACCATTATATAACGGTTACGTTTCTGGACTCCCATACATAGTTGACTGTGGTTTGAGTCCTGGACTCGGCGGCTTAAAACTCACACCAGGCAGGGCCAGCAGGTGGCGTGGTGGTTAAGGGCACCGGACTCCCACATGGCCAACCATGATTCAAGTCCGGGATCTGGTGGCTTGCTTTCTCACTTTCCTTCTCTCTCTCTCTCTCTCTCTCTCTCTCTCTCTCTCTCCCTGCACTGTACCTCTCTGATCAAAAAAAAAAAAAAATAAGTAAATAAATAAAGTTAAATAAAGCAATTCTTAAAAAAAACTCACACTGGGCACATGTGAGTGCATGCCCAAAATTCCAAGAGGAGAATGGAGAAGGGATTGCGGCATGACCATCATCTCTGGGGGCTGATTTCTCACTTTCTGTTTGTCTCTCTCTGTCTCTCCAGTGAGTGCACACACCCTGTACCAAAAATCCCTCTGGGGGTGGGGGCAGGGAAAGACAGCCAGGCCTGGGTTCTTAGGGCCTAGTCTGGGTCTCTGAAGAACACAGTATAGGCAGGTATTCATTATATGTTTGCTGAAGAATAAACAAACACCAATGAGTATAATTGATCAAGTTATTGTCATCACCGAGTAAGAAATGATCATGCGTAATGAAATACAAAATGAAAAAGGCTTTTGTAGCTGCCTGGTTTAACAGATTAATAATATTTGTATATTGCTGTTCAGCTCTTCTCAGAATGATATTCAAATAAATTAATTAATATAAATGCAATGTCCTTGTGAACTTTAAAAAACCACAACCTACAAAGCCAGGGAGTTGAAAATACTACAAAAGGGAAACGAGAACAGTCAGCATGATGTCAAGCGAATCTTCTCCACTTCCTCACCTCTATTCCCTCTTCAAGCCCTTCCAGTTTGGCTTCTCCCCCACGACGTCACTGCCAGTCAGCCCACGCAACCTTCCTATCGCCAAAAATCAACGGACGTGCCATTTTTCACCTTACTAGCCCTCTCACTGGCACAGGACACCAATGATCACATTTTTTGTCTCGAAACACTTCTTCAGTTTCCATAACCTGACATATTCCTGAATTTCTCTTAGCTTTCTGGCCATTTCTGCTAGCATACCCTCCTCTGAACACTCTCACAATATAGCTTCGCCCTCTTCTCTTTTCACACCATTAATATCTCTGTAATAGATTTTATTTGTAAAGTATCTAATGTCATTATGTATACGTTACATAGACTTTAACTGTCATATAGATAAAAGTAACTATAGAACAAAACATTGTTCTGGGTTTCAGACTCACGCATCAAAATATCTCCCTGTTATCTCCACCTGTATCTCTGTCTAAGCTCTAAATTTCTCCCTCAAATCTTATACTCCCACCACCTTTCCATTTCAGTAAAAAGCACTGACCTCTACCTATTTGTTAAGGCCAAAACCCCAAGTCATTCATAATGTATACCTCCTTCCCTTACCAATAGTCAATCTATCAAAAATACCAATGATTCTCCCTACGAAGTATACCCTGAATCCATTTCCTTTTCTTCATCTCCATGGTCACCACTTCACTCAAGAGCCACCTGACTCTGGAACTAGCTGGCATCCAACACAATGCCCAGAGACATCCTCCCCACTCCCCTGCAGTCTCCACACAGCGGTCAGAGTGGTGCTGCCCCAAGTCCTGTGGGCCTTTCCAGTGTGTTCAGAGAAACCCCACACTCCTGGACATGACTACAAGGCCAAGTGGTAAAAGGCTGTGCCTCCTCCACCGGGACAGTCCTCCCTCACATGGGCCACCCTCGCTGGCCTGGATCAGATCTTCTGGCAGGCAACAATCTTTCCCTCACTTGTGCATGTGCTCCTTCTGCCTGGAGCACACTGTCCCTCCTTACCTGGCAGGCTTTCTATCCGCAGGGTCTTAACCCAAATGTCACCTCCTCAGAGCATGCTCTTGGTCCCGTGTCACTTCTTTTTCTGCTCCTTCAGAGTATTTATCACAAGCGTAATGATGTATTTCTTTGTTCACCTGCTTAATGTAGGCTCCCTGACTAGCATCTAAGATCAACATGGAGACTACCTTCATTTGATTCACTAGTGAACACCCAGCCTGCAAGAAGGTACCTGCCTCATTTAGCAGGTGTTCAGTGACATGTGACTGCAAACCCTGACCACGCCCGTGACAGAATGATATGCCTGTGATTTGTTGCTGCTACCCAGAACTGTCTTGCCCTCACATCCACTATTCAGTTTTCACATCTGGGGAGAAAGGAATTCAGATTATCATATGAAACTGAGTGCTCTAATGGAGAGTAATGCCCCATGCACTGCAACTCACATACAAACTAAGATATAAATACATATAAAAATAACAGAGAGATATACATGTTCCTATCAAAAACTGTATTTCTAGAGGCTGGCAGGTGGCATGGTGGTTAAGGGCGTTGCACTCCCACATGGCTGACGGTGGTTCGAGTCCTGGACCTGGTGGCTTGCTTTCTCACTTTCCCTTGTTATCTCTCTCTCTGTCCCTTTCTGGGGGGGAAAAAAAAAGCTATTAAATAAAGTTAAATAAAAAATGTTATTTTTACAGAATGACACTTAAAGACTCTTTCAAAAAAAGATACTATATATTAAGGTCAAATGCGCAAAATACTGTACCACAAAGTGGGACCCTGGTTCTCTATGTTTAACCATAACATACCATAATTTTAAAAGTCAAGAAAAATTAAGCAAGTATAACTCTTCTTGTCCTAATCTAGAGTTGAAATGTGTAAAATCTAGTAACAGTCTCAAGTCTCTACCATTTTTTAAGCTGTTGTGAATAAAGATAGTTTTGGGACCAGCAGTTAGCGTAATAGCTATGTGGTTGGACTCCCACGTAGTCGACCGCGGTTCAAGTCTCGGACCCGGTGGCTTAAACTCACGCCGGGCACATGTGCGTGCATGTCCAACCCCCCTGGGGGGTGATTTCTCGCTTTCTGTCTCTCTGTCTCTCTCTGTCTGTCTGGTGAGCGCATGCGCCCTATAGCAAAAACCTCTCCAAAATAAGAAGAAAAAAAAAAGACAGTTTTACTATAAATGTAGAAGTTACTAAGGGTTAAAATAGTAAATCAATTTTAACCGCAATATTTTTACTGAACGGGCTAAATAACATTATTTCTAAAAAAATTTCAACTAGGATTAAGAAGTATTTACAGCTTTGTAAATATACAGGATCTAATTATTTAGGTTTTAAAAAACATCAATAAAGATGGGTTTAGAGGCCATCTTTCAGTTAATAGTACCCCTCCTGCTGAATGTGTACCTGTGTACGTTCTCTTGTTACGCCTGCCAGAGAGCAGCTGGCTATGCAGGACCGCGAGACTCGCTGGCAACTTGGAAATGTGGGGCAGCTGCTGACTGCTCATAGCTTCTATGTATGTTTCTTTCTTTCCTTTTTTTCTTTTTAAGAGAGCTTTTGCTATAGGGTGTGTGAGCTCGCTGGAGAGACAGAAAGCGAGAAATCACTCCCCCCCTTGGGGGATGGTCACCCCTCAATCCCTTCTCTTCCATTCTCCTCTAGGGATCTTGGGCATGTATGCACATGTGCCCAGTGTTTTTAAGCTACTGGGTCCGGGACTCGAACCGCGGTCGACCACATAGGAGTCCAGTGATGTAACTCCATGTGTTGGGCCTACATTTTTCTTTTACTTATTATCAACAAATGGATACAATCACACTTCACATCATGAAGTCTAAATAAAGACCACAAGATGATGTAAGATTATAGATTCTCTATATAATTTCTATTGAGTTGCTTCATCCTATTAATGGAAAATAATTTCTAGTAAGTCATCCAGATAATAGGAAACCAGTTATTAGGATGTTGAAATGGAAAGTGAAAGTCACATGTACTCATTCCTATGGCTCTCCTTTAACCTTTCCGGGATGGGTAAGAACAACATCCTACTTACAACTATATAAATGTGTACCTGCCCTGGTTCAAAAGAACCCAAAGACACTGGTACATGTTTTGGGAGAATGAGGGCAGTAGAGGGGTTTTGTTTGTTGTCCAAAATTGTTTTGAAGTGTTAAAATCAATACTTTGGGCCAGCTCCATGGCCTGGTGGCAGCCAGATCCCACATGGCCACTCCACAGTTCAAGTCCCAGTCCCAGCAGTTTGACAAACACACCAGGTGTATGTGCATTTATGTCCATTCCCCATGGTGCAGAGTGTGTTCTCCAATCTTGCCTGTCTCTCTCTGGCAAGCGCACACACCCTCTGGCAAAAATATTTTTTAAAGAAATCAATACTTTTTTTCTGTAGGGGAGAACATTTGAAATTTATTCATTTTGCTCCATGAGAAAAAGTAGGAAATCTCAGACTAAGGTTTTAGTTGGTTTCTATATAAATGATAAGATGATCATACAAAAAACAACAGATAGTCTTTTAAGAAATAATAATAATTCTGTCTCTTGGACATAAGGAATTTTTTTTACCTCGGAAATGAAGCCTAAAAATCTTCTTTTAATATAAATACACTACCACTGCCATGTCACAAGCTAGAGAAATGGCAGGAAGGGAGAGTATATTTGTGTGTGCGTGTGGAGGGGTGTGTTGTGAAGGGTCCAGAGAGGTGAAGGAAAAGCAAGCAAGCAGCAAATTCAGCTGGAGTGGCACCTGCACCTACGCCAAAGGTTATTTCGCCTTGCCTCCAGCAAGAACAGAAGGATTTGACTAATTTTTCTATGTAGCTGAAGATTCCAAACAATTGAATAATTCTGACTAAAACTCTCATGCTGAGAAAGACCAATATCGGTAAGCGTGGTTAGGGCCTTGGCTCCTAAGTCCAATGGACATATGTGAGGCCAGCAGGTGGCATGGAGATTCAAGTGCTAGACTCCCACATGGCCAACTGTGCTCCGAGTCCTGGACCTAACAGTTTGAAAATCACGCCAGGTACATGTGCACATGTGCCCAAGATCCCAGGAGGAGAACGGAGGAGAGAGGATTGTGGCATGGCCATCCATCCTGCAAGGGGTGAGTTCTCACTTCCCCTCCCACTGTCTCTGTGCCTCTCTCTGGAGAGTGCATGCATCCTATAGCAAAAACCTAAGAAAAATACAAAATTGTCCCATGATTTATAAAATATTTTCCCTTGTTTAAAAAGGTAATATGGGGCCAGCCTCATAGCCTAGTGGTTAAGGGAGCCAGATCCTACATGGTCAACTACAGTTCAAGTCCTGGCTCTCACAGCTTGAAAAACACACTAGCCATATATGCACTTGTGCCCCAAACCCTGACAACAGAACAATGGAGGAGAGATTGTGCTGTAAGCACACCCTATTGGAGAGTATTTTCTCTCTGGTGAGCGCACACACCTCCAGCATTAAAAAAAAAAAAAAAAAAAAAAAAAAAAAAAGGAATATGAAGAAATGAAGAATCACCTCATAAATTATTAATCTGAGAATCAAGCAAAGTGATATCATTAGGCAACAAAAACCAATGTAACAATGACTATCTCAAATCTCTCTTCAGTATGTGTTCTCATTAAAGTCACTATAACAAGAATGCAAGTCAGGTATTCTAAAATATTCAGAATTTAGATTTTAGAGAGGTAATAAATCAAAACTTATAGTGCTCTATTTTTTATAAAGCTATTTATGTGCATGTGGTACATTAGAAAAATTAATCAATTAAATGGTGATATGGTTAATACACATGCCAAGGACTTGACCTGGACAATCTCAGGTAATCCTCACAACTCCTAACGCCAAGTCCTGTGGCTGTCCCTATTCACCGATGCAGCCATAGGACTTCAGAGAGGCTGAGGAACCTGCCCGAGTCACAGTGAGTGGCAGCTGCTTTATCCCACAGCACAACAGAAAACCACGTCGGCTCTTAAGGTTATCACATTAAACGCATAAGTAGAAATGTTTTACAATACGTAAACTAAATCAGTAAGTTTGAATACAGTTAGTTTTTAATTTGTATGGAAAATGAATGTTAAAAAAAAAAAGCAGCAGCACATATACAGCACAACCAAGCATATTGTCTAACTAGTTAGACCAAAAACAAACCGAAGATGAATTCTACAAAAACATTCTGCATCTGCTGCAGAGAAGGTGGGGAATGAAAGTTTTACCCCTTGTACTGATTTAATTTTTTTTTAAATTGATTTTGCCAAAAGAAAAGCAATTAAATCTGTATGTTTAAGATAAATAATCATCATCATTGTGACAGATCAGTATCTTTGACCAAGTCCATTAAAGTCCAATTTTTCAAAACAAAACTATTTCCTTGATCCATTAGAGTCCATTCTAATAATCTTCTGTTAATGTGGCTACAATAAATTCTCTTGAAAAAAGGTATCTTGTGGAAAGATAGGTTTACAATATAAACAAAGGTCAACAGTACCACACATGGGTGGGGGGGAGATACTTTCAAGTAAGGAAATAAAAATCACTGCTAATTTCTAGAAATAAGCACTGCAAAAAATTAGGTTGCTTCTCACTGGAACAAAAATTGGTGACAACTACAATCTGGGTACTCATATGCACTATGAAAGCTGCACCATAATTACATGAAAAACCTTTCAAAGTAGTTGACAAAAATTAAAGAATTAAAGTACTCTAAAATCCCCTTCTCCTAAACAAAAGCAAATTTGGGCAATTACATACAAGATAGATGCTAATTTCCAAAGTACATTTTCCTATAAAAATGGATAGCTGCCTCTTTCAGCTAATTGGTTGCCATAAAATTCTATTTTCCATAGTATATTAAAAACCATGTTCACTGAGAAAACTCAATGGAGGATCACTACAGGTTCAAGTGAGTGAAGTTTCGACCCGAGCCTTTACCAAGATGGACGGTGGTTAGGGCAAACTATAACAGTCTTAAGTAAATCTGCCATTAAACCTCATTTAAGATCACCTAAATTGTAAAAGCACAATTTTAAAAGTAACAGATTTAAAAGTAAAACAAGGGATATTACAAAAGTTCTGAATGTAAAGAGAACGATGTGACTAATAGTGAAGTAGTGAATATTCTTTTTTTTTTTTTTTTTAAGAGAGATTTTTGCTATAGAGCGCATGTACGCGCCAAAGAGACAGAGACAGAAAGGTAAAGTCGCCCTGGCTGGGATGGCCACGGTGCAATCCCTTCTCCTCCACTGTCCTCTTGGGATTTGGGGCATGCACGCGCATGCGCCCAGCGTGGCGTGAATTTTAGGCTGCCAGGTCCAAGACTGAAACCACAGTCGACTACATGGGAGTCCAGCAATGTAACCATTACTACATCGGAAGTCCCTTGAATATTCTCGATAAAACCTTACACATACCTAAAATACCGTCCAAGAATATAGGGAGTGTTAATGAGCTGTGTGTATGGGTGGCAGTCAGAAGTGGCTGGAAATGGATAGAAAAAGGAAGGCTCAGTGGATATGCTCCGTGAACGCTTGCACATGGATTTAATGTCCAGTGCTCTGGGTCAGGAATCACCAGCTCTGGGTTCCGGAGCCCATTCTGTTATTATCTACTGTGTCTGTGAACTAAAAGATCTCAAGGACACTTTCTATGTCTCAATTTGTTAATCTGCAAAACAGGGATAATATCATGTACCTTGTTTCTCAGTTTTTCTTTTTTTTAAAGAATTATATGAAAATGCGGGCCAGCCAACGGCATAATGGTTACGTCACTGGACTCCCACATAGTCAACTGCAGTTCGAGTACTAGATCCGGTTACTTAAAACTCACACTGGATGCATGTGTGTGCATGCCCAAGAGAATGGAAGGGAAGGGATTGCGGAGTGGCCATTCCCCCTGGGAGGGGGCTGATTTCTTGCTTTCTGTCTCTCCAGCAAGCACACACACCCTATAGCAAAAATCTCTCTTAAAAATAAAAAAAAAAAAGGAATTATATGATAACATATGTGATAAGGCTTTGAAAAGTATGAAGTTTTTAAAATAAAACAAGGTATTAATATTATATGATGATGACAGTGATCAACACTAAATTAATTTTCTGGAGAAAGCAACTGGCACTGTTTTGGGCTAATACGACAAGGTTCCTGAAACTGGACTTCTGTCTGTTTATAAAAGATAAACAGGAATATTCAATTGGGGAAATCCTCTGGTCCCAGTGTTTTTTTTTTTTTTTTTTTTTTTTTTTTTTTTTTTTTTTTTTTTTAAAGCAGCTCACAAACCTTCTTCCTGGATTGGGCCCACACTCTAGGTAGTTTGAAAAACTAAAGTTTAGTTTTCATATAACAAAACTACTTCTTCCTTGCATAGCTCCTCAGTTGTTAAACATTTTCAGGGCAGCATAAATTACTGTATCAATAGCTTTGGTTAGCAATAAAAGGTAACACAGAAAGCAGCACAGTATTTTATAATTCCCATGTAACACCAAGAACCACGACATCCCACAACTAATCAAGTGCTCACCCACCAAAAAAGGGTAAACATGAAAAGGCAATAAAGCCGACATGTCAACTGCTCTTCCTCTGTGTGCACGTGTACACACACACACACACACGAAATCTTCACAATGCTGTATTAAAACACATATCAAAATATCCTGTTTTTAAAAGCAAATAGTACTGGGGGCCAGCAGGTGGTGTACTGGTTAAGGCGTTGGATTCCCGCATGGGTGACTAAGGTTCAAGTACCGGACCCAGTAGCTTGCAAATCACGCCAGGTGCATGTGCCTGTTTGTCCCAAATCCCGAGAGAAGAGTGGAGGAGAAGGGACTGCAATATGGCCATCCCTGCTTAAGTGGTGATTCCTCACTTTCCTCTCTCTCTCCAGCAAGCACATGTGCCCTATGGCAAAAAACTTTAAAAAAAAAAAAAAAAGGAAATAATACTATAGTGTTGGGTTTCCAAGGTTTAGACTAAAATGTAACCACTCGGACATGTGATCAAATTCACCCAAAGGAAATTCTACCTTCAGAAACAAACCTGAACTTTAAAATCTCTACCGTCTCTCATGTCATATGTAATAATATTTTATCCTAACTCTAGAATCAGTAGACAATAAATAACCTTTTAGCAATTAAAAGGCAAATTCCTTTCTTGATTTAACTTAGAGAGAAAAGGGATGAAATATAACATTTTTCAACTGAAAGTAGTAATTAACTTTCTTAAAGCAAATCCAACCTGGTACTAAAGAAGACGTGATTCTATTGTACTTCAAATATATGCCACAGTGCAAATAAATATGTTAGCCAAAACAATAAAATAAATATGTTATTTCAAAACCAAGATTTCTAGTTTTACTTAGTTGACACTCAGCTTCTTTGTACAGGCCAATCATGAAACTAAATAGTTACTCTGTTATACAGATTGAGAGGAGAATCTCTAACTTGATGAATAAACCACTTTGTCAAGTTGGAGATGTGTAACTATTGTATCATCAAGCACAAACTGTATCACTTAAGTAAGAAAAATTAAGTCTAACTAAATGTATCATGATTAAAAAACTGTCTACGGTTTTGGTTTCAGAAACTGTAGACAGACCAGCCATTACAGGAAGTTGTATTAATGCTGACAACATTAAATTGTTTATAGAAACTAGGAAGCTGTGGGGTGTTTCTCCCTGTCACACACTCTGCCTTGTTCAGTGCTGCTGTATGGCCAATGTTGCTTATACTTAATAAATATATGTAAATAAAAAAAATTAGTTAGAAGTCCTAACCATTTTGTTAGTTTTGATCCGGATCTCCAAATCTATCATATCACAGGCCATCCCTTGACACCCATCTCTTTAGTCAACTCAGTTAGCAAATTCCTTAGCTACTACTGCATGAATAGTTATTCTAAAGACAGGGTATTTCATTAGGGCACGTGACAAGTTGTACTGAATATATGGCCAAAACAGAGATTACAGACATTTACTGCAGTACTGAAAGAGACCACGTCTTATGATATATTGTCCTCAATGTGCTGGCTTATTAATAACTAAGTGAGTACCTTGAAGGGCTCGCCTTATAGCCTAGCACTAAAGGGAGCTGGATCCCTTTTACCAACTGCAGTTTGAATCCCAGAGCTAATGGCCTGAAAATATACTGAGCACATGTATGCCTTAAATTTCTCCACGGAGAAATGGAGAAGGTACCCTGGCATGACCACACCTCATGAGGGAGGTCAGCTGGTCTCTCTCTCTCACTGGTGAGCACACACTCACTCTGGCAACTTGGAGAAGGAAGGAAGGAAGGAATCTTAAGTTCTTAACAAGAATATGAACCTTAGATTTTTCTTTTCCACAGTAAGCTATCAGCTTAACCCTAATGGAACTAACCAGTAAAGGAAATGTTTGCCTTTGGGAACTTAGGAAAGAAAACATTCATGTTTGCACTCAAGTTATTACTAAGAAACTGAGTGATCTGATTTAAAAACAAAAACAAAAACAGACAAAAACCTTATAATATCACTATTCTATCTCCTGTCCAAAGGGGAAAAAAAATCGATTAAATGGACATTCATCTTAAGCAAAATGTAAGTCATGGAGAGCCTTAAAAAACTGTATATATTTTGTCATTTCAACTTGCATTAATAAATTTAGAAATCAATCATTAGTTGAAGTGAAAAGGTTAGTTTTTAGTTACTTTATTTGCTAACTCCTCCTATTTTCCCTGATATTTATTTTTCTATGCAAAATTTAAAAACATATTGTTAAACTTAACCAAAAAAACCTTACAATTATATAACGACAAGGACTTACCATTTCCTGGAAAATGAACAAACAGCATATAGAAATAATTTGTATTTCCCAGAAAGAAATTAATGTAGAATGTTTCTCTCTCTCTTTTTTTTTTCCTAGAAGATCCTTATAATTCAGAATAAGTATCAGGCTCTACTATAGCAGGAGAAAAAAAGACATACAAGGCATATCCAGGAGCTTTGTAAGGAGAGCCATACATGAACGCAAGTAACTCTTAATGCCTCACGGACCCCGAGGAGGGACGAGTGTTAGAAGCAAGTAAAGGGCTCAAGGAGAGCCCTTCCAGCCAGGAGGACTGGGGGAAGCTTCACAGGAGGAGACAGGATCCTAAGGCACTGCTGGGGGTGGGAGTGGGGGTGGGGGCTGGGGAAGCAAAGTCATCTGAAACACCCAAGGCTATTTGCTAAAAATACAATCACTGGGTCCCATCCTGGATTTCTGAATCAGATCCTCATGTGATGGGGTCTTGGAATGCACTTCCCCCGCTCAAGGTTTTTGCCATAGGGCACATATGCTCACAGGAGAGAGAGAGACAACACCTCCCAGGGTGGGAGGGTCACACCACAATCCCTTCTCCGTCACTCTCCTCTCAGGATTTTGGCCACTGACACACATGCGCCTGACGTGATTTTCAAGCCACCAGGTCCAGGATTCAAACTGCAGTGGGCCATGTTCAGCACCTTAACCACCATGCCACCTGCTGGCTCCTCCTCTGGTCTTTAACAAGCATTCCAGCTGAATTTGATGCAAGGGGGTCCATGGACCGCATTTAGTCACATTAAAATTTGATTATGACTGCTCTACATGAAGGGGCAGACCTCATGAACAGAGATGGTTAAGAAAAATCCTGGCAGAGGCACTACATGAAGGGAGTCACGGAAGCAGAAAATCGCAGGATGGGGGAACTAAGACGTTACAGAGAGTGCTCAGTGGCCTGATGAATCAGACTGAGAATCACAGGTAAGCTGGAGTTGACTCACATACAGAGGATGAACTCTGTACTAGAGGGAATGGAGAATGATCAAAGGTTTTTGAGCTGCGTTTGAACAGGATTACTTAGCGTCCAAACAACAGTTACGCACTAGGACAGTAACATAGAGGAGGACAGGAGGGAAGGGATGCAAGAGACTTCACAAAGGTAGAAAAGACAGGACCTGCAGATTTTAGATGCAGAGAAATCGATGCTGACTTCAAGGAAAACTTAAATAAGACAAGTGCCTTTTCAGTGCCCAGCATTATGCCAAGTACCATGGAGCATCCGAAAGTATAAAAAAGTCCATTCGGTATCATAGCTGAGCACCTGGTACATGTGCCAGATACGACTAACAAGGCCAAAGTTAGACTTGGTAAGAAAAAAAATCCGTCTTCTAGGAGTTTAAAATTAGATTTTGTCCTGTTCCTCTTTTGTGTCTCCTTTTTCTCATGAAAAAAAGTATTTCTGGAACTTGTCTCCCCACGCCTTTGTGGATTTCTTTTCTTTTAAAGCATTAGCTGGCTCAAGTCAGGGACACACAGGTCGTGAGCATGAGTGCTTAGGCCCGTTTGCTCTTAGTGATAAAGAAATGCTCAGGTATGCTTTCTCAACAATGACGACACAACAGTCTTGACAAGAGACTGGAAGATATCCAAGTTTAAAAAAGCAATCAATCAATCAAGGAAGGCCAACTTCAGTTAAATGGACTTAGGGCAAACATGAAACCTTCCCACAAAGAACTTTCAGGCATGCAGTAGTTTGTTGATTAATTCAATCAATACCTAACACACGCTTATCTGCAATAATACGAAGAAGCACAAATAAGTATGTGTTTCTTCCCAGATCCAGGAAGATGAATAAGAGCCTGAATAAACTAAGTAGAAAGTGTGGTTTGTTGGGAAAATGAGCTAAGAAGGAAAGAGAGTATGCGACACTTAAAACGAGAAGGAAACGGAAGGGATATGTAGAGCTGTACAAGCAAGTGTACTGAAAATAAGAACAAACACCGACCAAGGGACAGAACTACCAGAAGTCTGGGGGAGTTGGATGGAGGTCACTTGTCAAGGTGAATTTCTCATTTTCAACATATAATGTTGCTAGCTCCTGCATTTTAAAAATAAAGTGAGACTGTCCCTCTCATTCGGAAAAGGACAGATTATTCAAGATAACCAGACACACTTGAAAGAAGAGAACTATTCAAGTTAGTATTTAATCAAGTGCTAGTTGTATGATACCTGTAAGAGCCATTCATTCAGGAAAAGTAAAGGTTAAGGTGTCAACTGAACTCCTTTCTAGAACTTTTAGTAGCCAAGACGACTGCTAAGTACAAACAAACAGCAAAGACCGCTGGTTGTACATCCCCATCTAGCTGCACCCATCACCGGGGATCTTCTCGTGTCGATGACATCACTGAATAGCTCCCTAAGCAGTTTTACTTCTAACTCTCACTCTATTTTAACCACACTACAGTAAAACACTCAGAGCTGAACGACCTCCACACTGCAGTCTAGATTACCATCCTTACCGGAATCGTTCCTGTCTTTGGCAAACAAAACCCAGAATACGATCAAAGCATTAACACTTAATTACAAAACACTCGATTAAAAATGTGTTTCAATGATTGTTTTTGTATCTCCAATCTGACTCAGATCCTTTCTTTCCCATCCTTTCCTCAATGAGTGTACAAACTAGAGTATTTTACAGGCAGTACTGTTTAAAACAAAGGGGAAAAACAAATATAAAATAAATTCTGGTGCTTCCCATATGAAACACGAGTACAAAAAAAGGGTTATTTTGTTCTTTAAGAAGGAACATTTTATCAAATGGGCTTTAAAAAGCACATTTATTGTAACCATTATGAAGGATTTTAATCTCTGCTAAATTAACCTGTATCATAAAATGACTACCATTAAAGACCAAATAGCACATCTAAACAACTAGGTTGCTATTCTCTAAAAGGTCAGTATTTTAAGAAGGATGAACATTTTTGCTATAATTGGGAGGAAACTGTTTTCAAATGAGAACAAAATTAGAAGAAAATGCCTAAGAAAATCAGTATGACTTTACTTTCAAAAAGGAAAATGACCAATTAAATAGTTTCACAACTCTATAGATTTTTACCTTATTTTTTTATCTTGCTTCTCTATAATAGCAATCCAAATTCTGAGGCTACACTTTTGGATATGTCATATTATGAAAATCAGTGAAAAAAGTGTGCTAACATCACACATGTCACTAAATGTCATTAAAATAGAACCCAACATTTAAAAAGGTGCAGATCTCTTACCAGTTGAAATTCTCGGCGACGGTCATAGGCATTCTGTATGCCACTGTCTGCCCATAATGCTCTTATAGCAGGGAGGTATTGCAAAAAAACCCGAGTTTCCACCATTCCCTGGGCAGCCATGGGGGACCGAGTGTCAAACGCCATCATCTTGTCTCCATTGAGTTGATTTGAGTTGTCTCCCCAAGGAATATGAAGCTTCTCTCGGGCATCCACCAGCACCCTCATACCTTTGATTTAAAAAGAAAAAAGAAAGTGTGGGGAGGAATCACTGGTTAGTACCTAAGTTTTTATTCCCATGTTAATTTCCTTAAGCTTCTTAACCTCTCAAGGTCCTCCCTGCAAATAGAGCCCAACATCTAAATCACCCCCCCACCCAGCCTTCTCTGATGTTTTTAAAAAACAACAAATAATTGCTCACAGCCTTAAAAAATAGGGCCTGGCAAAGTAAACACTATAATATTAACGTAATTGCTCTTTCTGGAGGATTTTTAACATGTTCCAACTTACGAAACAACTTCTGGGGTAGAAAGTGGTCAAAACAGAACCAAGCTAGAGAAAGAAGAAGCGAGGCTGCACAGCCTGACGTCTGGGCTCTGAAGAAAACGGCTGCAAGCAGGATTTTAGGTGCTTATCTAAAACACACTTATTTATGAAACACTAAGAACCCAACATAGCTCTGAGTTCTATTTGTTCCCTCAGCACCCTAACCCCAACACTGAGTCTTCCAAGAACACATTCGATACTCAAAAACTTTCTCCGGACTAAACTGCCAATCAGGGTAAGTGACAAGATGGCCTTAGATTCCCTAAAAGGGAGGAAGACGAACTGTGAAATGACAGAACAGATTTTGACTCACAGAGGTTAGTTCCAACTCATTATTTCTATCACTAAACTATTACCTTTGGTTCATCTTAACAGTCACATGGCAATTAGAAAGGCATTCGTTTGGATAACTGAAAAAACGTTGCACTGTTGATTTTGTGATCACGCCAACTTTTTTTAAAAAAAATCTGGCTGTCTAGTGACTTCATCTTCTAATCAATGCTCAGAGTAGGTCACCCTTAGGACTGGGTGTACACTAAGAACCAGCTGTGTACCTGGCTCCCAATCAGCTAACAGGTTGACTCTATTCATTAACATAATTCCTGAAGTTAAACTGAATACAAAGGTACCTTCCATTAAGCACTGGCACAGCAGAGCCTGAAGGAGACCTTAATGAGTTTTGTGCTAAACACGGAGGGGAGACAAATACAACTGTTCTTCACAATCACGGCAGAGGTACTAGGGCCAAGAGCTGGCTGGGGAGGTCTGTAAACTCCTGGCCTAGGGTCCTCTAACCATTACCCCACAATGCCTCCCTCTACCCAAACCCTGGGAGAAAAAAAAAGAGTGACAAGAAAAAGTTGCTTAGGCACTTCCTGCACAAAAATCCCCCCTTAAAAAAGCACCGATTAAAAAGATGTGCAATCTGCAGCAACCTCTTGGATAAACGGCACCCCCATAAGGAGAATCCTGATGCACCTGAAGTCCCCGGATGCTGCCAGTGCCTTTTCTGTAGAAAATATCCGACACTAAGAAAAAGGGCTGCTCTCTTTCACTTATCAGCATAAAAACCACCTTCTCAATTTCTTTGACCCAGAAACAAACACCTTACGTATTTTTTTTCCCCTTAAGATCAAAGTTTGCTTTTAAACATATTGCCAAACAGGAGCAGAATCTGTCTCTAACCCAACATTAGTTTGCTAAGTCTACCTGTGCAAGATTCGCACCCCTTTTAGGCCAAAGAATCTTATTATTAGACTTCAATTTAAATGAAAGCAAGCAGTGTACTCCCTTCCCTCCCGCCTCTAGTTATTTAGCAAAAAGAGAGTGGACCGTGTTGAACAGTGATTACAGGCAAACATCCTGCCTGGCCGTGACAGTGCGGCGAAAAACCACCCGTGCTTTTTTTCTTTTTTTTAATGCTAACTCTATGGGTCTACTCTTTCCACGGCAAACGTGACACCCTCAAGTTTCATATCCTCGCCCAAAAAGGTCCCAGGTGCTATGCCCTTGACCATACTCCCCAGGCCGAAAGTTTCCTCATTGCGACAGTTCCAGAACTGCCTGGGGCAGGAGCGGCCAAGGAAGCCGGCAGCTGGGAGTGCACCCGACCCCATGTGACTCGGGTCACCCACCCCGGGCGGCAGAGAGCGGAGTAGGGGACGCGGGGAAGGGTCTGGGGCCGCTCTCAGGTCTCCCTGCGGCGTCTGCAGGGAAGGCGACAGAGGCGGCACCCCGCACCCGGAGGCACCCGGCTGGCCTCACTTCCCTCTCGCAGGGGGCGAGGCCGGCGGCGAGGTGGGGGTGGCGGGGCTGGCCATGACCCCCGCTCCGGCCGCAGGGCGGAAGGCGGGGAGCCCCCGGCACTCCCCGGCTGGGGGGCGAAAGCACCCCGGGCAGACAGGGCGGGTGGCCCGGGCGCGCCCCTTCCCGCCCTCCCGCCCGCCGGGCCGGTCCTCCGCCAGGGACCGAGGACGAGGGCGGTGCCCGGCCCCGCGACCGCCGCGGCCCCCGGCCCTCGCGCCCAGCCCCGACCCCGCAGGGCACCTTTGATCACGTTGCTGTAGATGGTGGGGCGGAACTCCTCGCGCGCGCGCTGGTCGAAGTCCTGCCCGTGGATGATCCGCATCTGCTTCAGGAAGGTGGACTTGCCGCTCTCGCCCGCGCCCAGCAGCAGGATCTTCACCAGCCGCTTCACGTAGGTCTTCTCCCGGGACAGGCATTTGTCGATCTCCTTGGACTTGCGCTGCTGCTCGGCCTCGCCGCTCGTCAGCACGCAGCCGGGGAAGCACACGGACAGCACGGAGCGCGACGGCAGGAAGTCCGCCATCTTGCCGCCGCCGCCGCCGCCTCGGCGGGCCCCTCCGGCTCCCTCCACCTCCTCCTCCGACGGCGGGTGGCTCCGGCACCCCGGCTCGAGGGCGGGGAGCGCTGCGGCGGCCCGAGCGCGCCCGGGGAGGGAGGGAACCAGCGAACTGACTCGCAGGGCGGGCCGGGCAGGGCGGGCCAGGCGAGCCGGGGAGGGAGGGAACGAGGGCGGGCCCGGGAGGGGCGGTGGCCCCTGGCGTGCGCGCGCCCGCGGCCTCCGGGGGCGCGCACGCACGCCGCGGCTTCTCCACCGCCTCCCGCCCTGGACCCGCCAGTTTCGCGCTCGCTCTCCGGCCCGCGGGGACCGCGAGCGTCGTCGGGCGCGCGCGGCGGGTGGGGGAGCTGTGGTCACGTGAGCCGGCCCGGCGCGCGCCGCGGAGCTAGACTTTCTGTTTCCCGTTAATTAACTGTGCCCACTTCGGGGCAGAAGGGCTCCTTCCCGGAGCCCTAGGGACAGGAGGACAGTTCCCCGGCGCTGCCCCGGGGGGAGGTACCCTGCTCTCCAAGGGCCCCTGTCGCCCTGTGTTTTATGCGTCCTCCACCTGCGGTCACCGTCCACGCGCGGTATTTTGAGACCTTTTGGCTAAAAAATGATTCCAACAGCCACTTCGAGCCTGGAAGGGCTTTGCTGCTTTTCTTAGGGTGACTGCCTTGACATGCTGCTTCCCCAAGCCCTGAACAGCCAGACCCCTTTCAGCTGTTTTTTTGTTTGTTTGTTTTGGGTTTTTTTGGCGTTTTCAGACCCTGCAAGGGCCCTCGGAGGAAGAGAAAGAGCTGGAGTTGGTTGAAGGTCATCTGAGATATGCTCAGAGGGTTTAATGTCTCACTAATGTGGATTCCTACCCGAGATGACTGCGTGATGACTTAGGTAATGGTCTACCGCGCTGAAATCAGCCAACAGTAGTGGCAGGAGTGAGGTCATGGTGAAAATCCCCCTAAACCGGACACTGTTGCAGTCTTCCCAACAAGGAAACAGATAAGCAAACAGACTGAGGACGAGGACGGGAGCAGGGAGATTTTAGGTTTCCTGCCAGATTACAGAGGATATGACCAGCCAAGGGACTTTTTTATGTCCTGACAGTAGATTCAGGCAGGACACCTGACAGAGCTGCCCAGAGACACAAGTGACAGCTGGGTGGGCAAAGAGGCTGGGGAGCAAGGATTCCGGAAGCTGGTTTTTTCATTCTTAGCTTTTAGTTTGGAATGGAAAAAGCCCGTTGGTCTGCCTCTGTTTTTGGCAATGCTCCTGGCTTGGACTCCAGTTCAGAAACTTCCTGTGTGTTAGGGAGTTGGGGTAAGAGGTCAGCAATCGGAGAGGCTTACAAACAGGTATAAGTAAAAAAAAAAATCAGTGCTGATCAGTTACTGTCTGGGGTTGGGTTAATGACTGAGAAGTCTCATGACTCAGTAAAACTGCTGCAGTCCACAGTGCCTGTAGTAGGATTATCTGCTCTTACTCTGGCTGAACCTGTAAGGTGGACAACGCATGGTCTACAAAGCAGGGTAGGCTCACCTCTGATATCTGGATCGATAGGGCAGTGCTGTCAGGCAAAATGTGCACATCTACCCGGGGTAGGGAGATCTCTTTATAGTCTTGGCTAGTGTTAGGGAAGCCCTGTTTTCCAGTCGTGGAAGGGCATTGCTCCAGCTCCTGGGTACTGTATCCAGATGTACTCCTGGTGTTAAAACAAAGACAAAGGAGAGAAGCTTGTTAAGTAGTTAACATCTATTTTTTTCTCCTCTCCCAAACTGTGTGCATCCTAGCATGCCTACGAGGCAGGAAGGTATTCCTGCCCAGCCAGTTCATGTTGTGACAGGCACGACGGCAGAGAAGGAGATTCAAAGCCCTGCATGCAGCCGTGCCTGGGAACAAGCTGGGCTCAGATAGAGCCTGGCTGCCTTTAATGGGTGTTTTTGAAAAAGAGACCTCTTTGGGCCCAGCCTGGATATTAAAATGAGTTAGAGGCTTGGTGTTTCTTCAAAAATGTAAATGTAGACTTGCCACTAGACCCAACAATATGCCCCCCTCCTCCAAAATAAAAATAGATGTTCAAACAAAAATATGTACATTCATGTTCATGGCACCACTCTTCACAGTGAGAACATCCAACTGTCCATCAATGAATGAATGGATAAACAAAATGTGGTATATCCACGCAATGGAATTAGCCATAAAAAAGAATGAAGTGCCCATACATGCTACAACGGGGATGAACTTCGACAATACAATATTAAGTGAAACGGAAGGCTACATCTAGTAAGGTTCTACTTCTGTGGAATGCCTAGAATAGGCCAACTTATAGAAACAGCAGATTGGTAGTTGCCATGGGCTTTGGGATGAGGGAAGAAGAGGGAGGGAGTGTTTGATGGGTACAGGGTTTTCTTTTGGATGCTGCAGTGTTTGAGACTGTACAGTGGTGATGGTTGCAGGACACTGTGAATGTGCTAGGAGCTGGAGAACTGTATACTCTAACATAACCAGTGATGAATTTTATGAGAGTTGTAACCACAAATAAAAAGAAATGAGGCAGGGGAAAAGTATTTTCCATAAAACCATGGCATTGTTTAACACCGAAGTACACTCAGTGTACGATGTTCAACGGACAAAAGTGCCATGGTGTTCGTTTTTAAAGAACACTAGCATCCTCATTGTTTGCCGTGTGAGCACATCTACTTTGGGGGTTGCTGCAGGTTACTACGTAATGGTATTCAATGATAGTTTCATTTTTAGATAGAGTGTTTCACAACTGAAAAAAAAAAAAAAAAAAACTTTTTAAGGGTGATGCTGTATTTCCAATGCGCCCAGATGTTGATTCATTGGAAACATCTGTATTGCTGCTAGCCAGCGAATCCCTATGCAAATGAGAGATTCAGATGCCCTGCAGAGCTGGAATGAAATGACTGGAATAGTTGATTAGTTGCAGTATTCTTTTCTTTCTGGAAACTCAAAGTTTAGTAGCAAACAGTCTTGCAAGATAAACAATGAAAGATTAAAAAAAAATGAAATACCTTTCTAGATGGCTTTTATTCTCTTGTCACCTAGACAGGAACAAGCCCTTTCCAACAGTCCTGACATTCTTGACATCTGCCATTTGTTAACTCTTCTGCTGGAACTGAAAGATAGGCTTCTATTTTATAGTGACAGTTTATTTTTAATTTAAAAAAACAAAATGGTATTACTGGGGACAGCAGATGGCATGATGGTTATGGCACTGGACTCCCACATAGTTGACTACTGGTTCGATTCCTGGAACCAGCAGCTTAAAACTCACTCTGGACATGTGTGCATGTGTGCCCAAAATCTAGAGGGGAGAATGGAGTAGAAAGGATTGCAGCCTGGCCATTCCCTTGTGTATGTGTTGGGGGGTGATTTCTCACTTTCTGTCTCTCAGCAAGTGCACGCACCCCATAGCAAAAATCTGTCCTAATTAAGTAGATAGTGGGACCAGCAGTTAGCGTAATGGCTATGTCACTGGACTCCCACGTAGTCGACCGCGGTTCGCGTCCCAGACCCAGTGGCTTAAACTCACGCCTGGCGCGTGTGCGTGCATGCCCAAGATCCCGAGAGGAGAATGGAGAAGGGATTGCGGCGTGACCATCCCCTCTGGGGGGTGATTTCTCGCTTTCTGTCTCTCTCTCTCTGTCTGGCTGGCTAGCGCACGCGCCCTATAGCAAAAACCTCTCAAAAAAAATAATAATAAGTAGATAGTATTGCTTAGCTTATTTACCAGTCTTTGTGCCAGTAACTTTAGGCTGTTTACAAAAATTGGGATTATCCACAAAGGACAAAAATGTGTCACCCACAGACATATTCAGAAAAATCCTGCCAGAGGCTCTAGGAACAGCTCCAAAAGAGGAGTTAAAAATTTTTTTTGAATGATGGGAAATATCATTTAAATGAGTGTTTTGCCTGCCAGCATGACTGCTCGCTACTCAGCACGGGGCAACACCCTTTTAGATATGTTTATTTAAAATCAGTCCCATTACTTGATGGTTAAACCTTGTGTTAATTTTCTGTGAAGGATGATGACACACCCAGTATTCTTATTACACAACTCTTTTCTGCTGCAATATAAAATAAGTGGATTCTACCCCTCTCTTATCCATAAAACAGGCATGGCGTTTTCATACCTTCCTTCCCTCATAGGGAAAGAAAGGGAATTCCCAATCCCGCCCATGTCCAAATCCCTTCCATGTTTGTATAATGTTTGAAGTGTCTCGAAGCACTTTGACCTACTTTATCTCATTCTTTGCTCACAATAGCCTAGGAACACCCAGCGTTCACCTCCTTCCACCCGGTGCAAGCTGGGAAGAAAACCCTGAAGTGACTCTCTTAAATCCTCCTTCACTCTGGCCAGGTGCAGAGTCTGGACTGCATGTTCCCTGTTTGACTCTTACTCCAGTGCATTTTCTGAAACACCCAAATTACCATAATGCCCAGAATGCTCAGGTGTTTGAACCTCAAACCTGAGACAAGGTGCTAACTATACTTAACCTGAGGAACCAGAGGGTCCAGTCATTTGGTTGGTTGGTTGGTTGGTCTGTTTTTCTAACTTCTTGCAGACCAATTGCCATCGTGAAGTTCCCCATCTCTTAGGCTGATGGTAGGAAGATGTTCCATACTTTGAGATCAGACTCTGGTTTGTAAAACGTTCCAGGTGGCTGCTGGAGAAATCAGAAAAAAGAAGCTAAGCTTATGGCCATTTTTAATGGCGTGTGTCAGCCCCACGTGTTACTCAGTTAACGTCAGATCTAAAAAGGCAGCTTTAAAAAAAGTATGTGTGTGTGTGTGTGTGTGTGTATACACATATATGTATATATAAAATGAGATTTGATGTTGCCATGACCAGAATAAGCCTCTCATGTGGAAAGTTTCAGATAAAACTACACATGTGGAATTGAATTGGTGGTGGTTTTGTTTGTTGTTGTTAATAATGGGAAACATGACTTTAATTATTGGTTTTATTTTTCTCAGCCTCTGAGAAGGATCAAGGAGCTGCTGTTGACCAGCTGAGACCTCAGCTCATCTGAAGTCAGAAGCCTGCACTGTCTTAAAGACACACACCAGCACTCATATAAACTCTTGCTCCTTGCTTACTGTATGAGACCCGCTTACCGGCAATCTGTTTATATAACGCTAAACACAAGGCTTTGCCTGTAAATCTGAGATTCCTTCTGAGAAACACGAACCAAACACCCTCTCCTTTCTTTCCCCTTATAGCTTTTAAAGGAGAGGACTACATTTAATGTTTTATTGCCTGAAAATGGGCTGCTATTTGCCAGAAACATGTAAGGACTCTTTAACGTAAGTTCTCTTTCTCCAGGGAAGTCCAACTTGGCAGTCTTAATTTATTCCTGCATCTAAAATCTGCTCCCAGCCTGGTGGCAACAGTCCCTCTGCCCTCCTCCCAACCCTGAATTTGCAGGCTTGGACTTGCTGCTTCCAGCAACTACACTCCTGGCTGGCTCCAGGTAGCGTCACATGTCACGGCCTGTGGACCTGGCCTTTGCCTCAGTGCAGAAAGCCAGGGAGCGTCAGCTGTTTAACCTCATCGCTGTGCAGAAAGGGCTCATCAAGGGGTTCTGGGAAGTGGTCCGTGGGGCCTTTGTCAGACCACGGCAGGCCAGCTCCTGGACAAACACTATCATCAGTTCACCTTTCTCCAACCCCCCCTGTGTCAGCAGCTAAGGAAAAGAAAGGCTAGCTCATGGTAGGATTCAGGGAAAGGCATTACTGGCTGAGTCAGAATGACAGAATCTGAAGGCTTGGAAGACGAGGCACTCAGCCGAGGTCCGGCTTTCACTTTAGTTAGGTTTCTCCTGGCCTTGGGGAGACAAGATTAGAGGAGGAAGAATAGCAAGGGTGTTCTAGTCCATTCTGTTACTAATAACAAAATACCTCAGTCTGGGTAATTGAAGGGAATAGAGTTTGATTCAGCTCACCGTTTTGAGGTCCAAGGTCCTGAGGCCATAAATGGTGAGGGTTTTCCTGTTGACAGGGTTCTGAGGCCATGCAGGGCATTGTATAGTGACAGCAGAAGAATGACATCTCTGTACTGATCGATGCCCCTGCCCTGGTCTCTGTCCTCGATTGTGGGGGCCCACCCTAATCACTAATCTCCTCCCCAAAGCTCCATCTTTCAATACCATGATTGGATCAAGTTTTCACCCTCTTAATCTTGTTACAATCAAATCTCGAACCATGGGGGGGAGAGGCGGGGACACAAACCCTAGCAAGGGGGAGGTTGTTGAATGTGTGCCAAGCAGTTTTGTATCTGTGATTGTTTTCATTTCCTAATAAACAGAACTGTAATAGCAAAAGCTCCCTTATGGCACGAGGTAATCCTTTTCTTGTCTAAACCAATACAAATACTATCAGATTGCTTGCTATTCATTTTGTCTTCCAACAAAGGAATGTATTAGGTCATTGGGAAAGTCATGACGTGTTTTTCTTTTTTTTGATTATTTTTTTATACATTCAATCACTATAAATCAGTTGACTTGTAAAGAGAATCTGCCCAACATGAAATACACCTCAGATCAATCCAGTTGAGACTATTATACACATTATCAACAGGTAAGAAACCATTACTGTACTCCACAATGGTCTTACCTCTCTGTTTTTCCTCCCTAATTTCCTTCCCTATACTCTTCACCTCTCCCACCCTCCTCCCACCCTGTCTCCAGTGCATGACGTGTTTTTCTATGCAAAAATGTGTCATGACTTTCCCGACAACCCAATGGTATAGTGGAGAGAACTTGGGTAAGAACTCAGTGAATAGATGTGTGCCTTGCATTTTTTTTATGTCTTTTCTGAATTTTGGGGTACGTGCGCTCACTGGACAGAGAGATGAATCATCCCCCGGGGTGGATAGCCATGCCATAATCTCTTTTCTTCCATTCTCTTGTCAGGATTTTAGGCACACACACACATGCACCTGGCATGGTTTTCAAGTTGCCAGGTCTGGGGCTTGAACCACAAAATCAGCCATGTGAGGTTCAGCTGCCTTACCCAGTACACCATTGACTGGCCTGCCTTTCTTTTTTTAATTACATTTTTGCTATAAGGATGTGTGCACTAGCTGGAGGAAGAGAGAGAAAGAAAGTGAAAAAGCATTCCCTTGGGGGATGGTAAAACCACGATTTCTTCTTTTCCTTTGTCCTCTTGGGATTTTGAGCACTCACACACATGCACTCATCCTGTTCTCCAAGCTGCTGGATCCAGGATTCGAGCCGCACTGTTGGCCTTGTGAGATCCAGCAGCCTTAACCACCATGCCACTTGCTGACCCCTGAGCCTCTCCTGTCTTATCTATAAAATGGAAATAGTTACAAGCTTTCTTGTGAGAATTAAATTATAGAACAAGTGTACTTAGTGTTCATTAAATGTGAGGCTTACTTTTAGGCTATTTGAGGAAGGAGCAACCAAAATCCCTTAAAAGCTCTTTGAAAGACTAGCAGGTGGCATGATGGTTAAGTGTTGTATTCCCACATGATTGACCATGGTTCAAGACCTGGATCTGGCAGCTCGAAAATCACAACAAAGAAATAGATAAATGTTAAAAAGAAAAAAAATTCCTTTGATGATTTAGCACTGTTGTCATCAAAACGTTCTCCCTGTAACTTTCCTAAGCCTTCCTTCTGGGCTTTAAACTTTTTTTTTTTTTTTTTAAATATTTTTTGCTATAGGGGGCACATGCACTTGCTGGAGAGACAAACAGAAAGCAAGAAGTCACCCCCTCAGGGAGGACGGCCATGTCGTGATCTCTTTTCCATTCTCCTCTCAGGATTTTGGACATGCATGCACACATGCCTAGTGTGAGTTTTGAGCTGGAAGATCTGGGACTCAAACTGCAGTCGACCACGTAGGAGTCCAACAATGTAACCATTATGCCATCTGCTGATCCCAAACTTATTTCCTCTCTATTCAATGCTCAGGTTCACTAGCAGCTGCTGATGTGTCCCTCAGTAGGCTCTTTCTGATGACAGGGCCCAATGCAACAATGAAAAAAAGACATGCATATCAGGGGTTGTCCCCAAAATCTTAACTCTGCAGAGGGACAAAATTTCTTAGTTGCCACCAGGAGCCTAAGGAATATTCGTCTCATCAGCTAGAGACCAAAGGTTCAAGAGGAGCTAGTGGAAGGGTTTGTAGGAATTGGGCTTTGTTTCTTAATCTGTAGAGAGGGTATAATGATCTCAGACTCTTTTCGTGGGGGTTATGTGAGAGCAGGCTTTCAGTTGATGTGACTTGTTTCCTCTGTCAGGGGATTTACTTGTGCAGCTGATGAACTGGTGTCCGTGTCATCAAGGTCATGGGTCATGGTGGGGGAGGACTCTCATGGCACTGCATGTAGATACCTCAGCTCCCTCACACACGCCCATGCTCTGGACACTGCCACCCCCAACAGCCACCATTGGGCAGCCTAGGGCTTAGGGGTGGGCACATGACAGCTGCTTGTTCTTCACCCACACCTAGGGAAGTGGGCTGGACCTGCTTAAATAGAAGCTTTGGGTCCCAAGGACTGGAGTTTGTTGGAGAGGGACCAGAGATCACAGGCTCTTGCATGTCCCTTCGCCTTGCTCCTTGGATGGGGACAGTGCCAGAGAAGAGCCAGCACAAGACCCTCTGAAACTCAGGCAGGCAGGGGCCTCTCTTGCCTAGAGCTAAGAGTGGTATTGTCTGGAGAGGTGTAATGCAATAACACCTCAATTGCCTCATCTCACAGGGTCTGAACTAGACCTCAGAAACTTCCACATTGTCAGTCTCTCGAAGGTAGATCCGAGTGGAGAACGGTCAGCTGAAACTCTGCATTGAAGTCACTTATTGGCCAGTGCTTGAGGACTGTGCGTGCCCCTCCAGTAGGACCCCGCTGAGGCTCTGGTTGTCACTAAGCTAAGAGCACTTTACAGAACAGCAGGTGCATAATGCATTTTAGACTAAGCCTCAGTTATCCCCAACCCTGGATCTCTGCTGAAAAAGAGAAAGTTACCTCTAAGGAGTTAAACCAGAGGAGATGGGAGTTCCTCAGCACAGCTTCAGGCAGGGTGACTTAGAAGCCCTGTGTGTACATTCACAAGAGGAAGGGTTAGGTGCTCAAGGTTCAAAGGTTAACAGCTACTGCCTTTGGCAGTTGGTGCTCTAAGACCCCAACAGATCACAGAGACTCTTGGCTAATTTGTTACCACAAGGATTGAGGTATTGGGATTTGGAGATCTATTTACCTCCTCTTGGGACAAATGACCCAATAGACTTGCCAGGGAAAACGCTAAGAGAATTGATGGAAAAGCTAAAGGACCTACGTACCTACAGTTTATGTCTTGTTTCCCAAGAGTTGCCCTTCCATGGCCCTATTTTTAATTTAATTTTTTCCATCGATGACGAACACATACTAGCAGTGGCCTTTTATCAATAGCCAGAAATGAGGAGGTATTTCAACTGTACCCCAGCATAATCCTCTCGTGGACTAACAGTGTTTCTTTAACGAGATGTTTCTTTGATGAATGCCTGAAATAGCCTTTGCTGCTAGGCATTGGAGATTTTAAATACTTTAAATTATTTTATTATGTAAATATAAAGATTTTTAAAAACCAGGCAGATTTGCATATGCTAAGTTTTTGTTTGTTTTTTATTTGCCAGAGGGCATGTGTGCTTGCAGGAGAGAGTGAGAGGGTGAGGGAAAGTGAGAAAGCACCCACTGTGGAGGATGGTCACACCACAACCCCTCCTCCTCCATTTTTCCCTTCTTTCAGGATTTTGGGCACACACACCCAGCATATTTTTCACCATCCAGTCAGCCACATGGAATCCAGCCATCTTAATCACCATGCCACTGGCTGGCCTAGTACATAATAAGTTTTAAAGGAGCTATCCTGGGGGCCAGCAAGTGGTGTAGTGGTTAAGGCACTGGACTCCCATGTGGCCAACTATGGTTCAAGTCCTAGACCCAGTCGGTTGAAACGCACACCGGGTGCATGTGGATGCATGTCCAAAATCTAAGAGGAGGATGGAGGAGAAGGGATTGTGGCATGACCATACCCCCTAAGGGGTGATTTCTCGCTTTCTGTCTCTTTGGTGGGTGCTCATACCCTATAGCAAAAATGTCTTAAAAAAAAAAGGTAAAGAAAAAAAGTGAAATTTATTTTGATAATATATTTATTAAATCCAGTGTGTCCAAAATGTCATCTCCACAGGTAATTGATATGAATATCATTAAAGAGATATTTTCTGTTGGTTTTGGAGGGGGTACCAAGTCTTCAAAACCCAATATGTATTTTACATTTGCAGCAATCTCAACAAATGCCACCTTTTTCATCAAAGATACTTGATCTATATGTGGATTTCATAAAGTTAAAGAATAGATACAAAACTATGTCAGTCCAAATGAACTTAAACATCTTCTAGTAATGAATAACAACATTTTCATTAAAATGGAAGACAATTACAAAGTTCTGTCTCAGTGACACTAGACACGTTTCACATGTTCACTAGTTACATGGGGCTAGTTGCAATTTCTCAGCCAACCCATGGGCAGTTGACAGGAGCCCATGCAAAGAAAGGAGTAGGAAGACATTCAGGCAGGTAGAACAGCCTGAGACCAGCATGCGCCTGGGACAATGTGGAAGCCAGTTTGATTAGAACCAACAAGTCGAAAGGCAAGGTAGGGCGGATTGGGAAGGGTTTGGATCTGGGGTTATGCGTTGGGGCTTTATGCCATCACTGAACGGAAACCACAGGAATGTGTTTTAGCGGGGTGGGGGTGGGGTAACATGTGCTCTGTTTGGGTCAGTTCCCCTGGCACTGGTGCCCAGGAGGGTGAGGAGAGAGACTCCAGCCAGGGAGAGCAGATTGGAGAGGCTCTGGTGAGACAGGTGTGTGGGAACACACCTGGCTAGCATGAGGGCTAGTGTGAGATTGAATAGAGCCATCAGCAGACTTTATAAAGCCAGACTTGCAGGACTTAGAAACCAATTGGACTCTTTAGAGAAAGGGTGAGGAAAGGCAGTATCTAAGAGGCCTGGGCCTGTCTGCCTGGGAGACTGCGTGAATGCTGAGAGTTTAGAGAGTCGGGATGATTTCGCTGGTTAGATGGACAGCTGAACCCTACCCTGGACTCTGTAGAGTTTTATGGATTTTTAAAGCAAATGTATAATTTATAACACCCACCGCACCCACTGAATCACACAATGACCCTGGACTTTGAGTCTCAGAGATTATGAGAGACACTCCTTAGTTCTTCGAGGTGCTGGGTCCAGGCTGAAGCCTGGCCCTTCATTCTCCAATGTCAAGGGGAAAAACGGGCTAAGAAGCCACCCCTCTGCTTCCTGGCTAGCTTTTACTTACCCCTAACATCATCCCGGGGAAAACATTACTTTTTTTTTTTTTTTTTTTAATTACCAGAAGATGCATGTAACCAGAGGGAGAGGGAAAGAAGGTAGAAAGCATCCCCTTCCCCCATGAGGGGTGGTCACGCTGCAATCCCTTCTCCATTTCTCCATCCTGCCAGGATTTGGGGCACACACACACACAGGCTCAGTTTGTTTTGGAAGCTTTAGGGCCAGGATTTGATACACAGCCATGTGGGACCTGGCTCCCTTAACCACTAGGCCACGGGGCTGGCCTGGAAAAGCATTCCTTCACACGGATTGAGAAGCTGTCATCCCTCCCCCTCCACTCCACCAGTCCTCTGCTCTGAGTCTCTGTCAAGAGCAAGAGTCCCGGGACTGCTGGCACACAGGCCCTGACCCATGGACTGTGCTTTCTGTCACATGAAACATGCCCAGTACACTCCATGGGGAGGGCCAGTGCCTGCTCTGGGCCGGGACTGCGCTAGGAGCTGGGGAGATGAAGGAGAAAGCGCTTACACAGAGTTCATCTGGGACGTGGCCGACTGGCCAGCTAGCTACTGCTGGGCCGAGCACTCTGTGCCGTGATGGGACAGAGACAGCCGCCCAGGGCTGTGAGACTTAGAGTGTCTCAACCAGCCTGAGAGCTTGCTGTGAGTTTTGAAAGAGGATGAGAAGGAGGGAACAGGAAGGGAGGTGTCCTGGGCTGGGAACAACATTAGGGTGATGACCCAGAGGTATGGAATAATCAATAACGGAGTAATAGTGAGATGTTGATGATGGTGGTTGTCTGTGGTGCTCTTGCTATGGGCTATGCCACTGTCCAAGGGCTTCTCCCCATTTTTCTCCTCCCCATTTCTCAGAGGGGAAACTGAAACTCTGAGCAATAAAAATGTGATGGTCCAAGGTCACACCCCAGGGACGGGGCTGAGTCAAAGCCCTCAAAGCTAGGCCTGTGTGCACCTCTTTAAGAATCATTGAGTGTTGCCACCCACAATCCGGATCGAGCCGGCCAGCAGTTCCGGGCACCAGGCGGACTGAGGCTGCAGGCCCGACCTTTCCGAATCTCCACGCATCCCCACCGTTTCTCCTCCTTGGACCCCAGGTTGGTTGTCTGGGACTTTAAGGCGAACTCCCACCCCACCCCACCCGCAATCCGGATCGAGCCGGCCAGCAGTTCCGGGCATGAGGCTGCAGGCCCGACCTTTCCGAATCTCCAGCATCCCCACCGTTTCTCCTCCTTGGACCCCAGGTTGGTTGTCTGGGACTTTAAGGCGAACTCCCACCCCACCCCACCCACAATCCGGATCGAGCCGGCCAGCAGTTCAGGCTCAGGCTCCAGACCTGACCAACCTGGTCCTGTCACTCATCTTCTGACACTTTCCCACTAGCCTTTGGACTCTGAATTCTGGTGATTAGAATAGCGCGCGGCGCGCGCGCCGCGCGATTTCCTTTTTTCAGTTTGTTTTTCTTTGCTCTTGGGGTGTTGCTTATTCAGTCAATTGTAGGCTCACCTGTCCTTAGAGACAGTGAGGACTTTGGGCCATCCAGGGTAGTGGCAACAGTTAATGGTAATTGTGAGCAACAGGTAGGCCAACCATAAGGGAAATCATCAATTTTCTAAGCCTGTACAACTATTAACAATCAGTTAGGAAGAAACATATAGAATACCTAATGACTAAGAACAATCGCAGAGGCTCCAGAAATATGAGCAACCAACAAAAGGCCTCTCCCTCAAGGGAAATCATCAAGCCTACATCACCCACAGTCAATACAATGGACGTCGTGGACATGTCTGATAAGGAATTCAGATTATTTGTAGTGACCAAACTAACTGAGATGGAAGAGAAAAGAGACAAGGAGCTCCAGGAGATGAGGAAGTCCTTCAATGACTTGAAAGAAGAAATGGATACCTTAAACAAGAACCAGATGGAACTTCTAGGAATGAAGAATGTGATACAGGAAATCAAAACCTCCCTTGAAAGTATTAAAAGTAGGTTAGACCAGGCAGAAGATCGAATATCTAACGTAGAAGACAAAACATCTGACCTAGAAAAAAGCATCAAGAAGATTGAGAAAACAACCATGAAAAATGAGGATAATATACGAGGAATACTGGATACTATCAAGCGCCCCAACATCCGGATAATAGGTATTCCAGAAGAGGAAGAAAATAATAAGGGCCTAGATAATTTATTCCATGAGATCCTGGAAGAAAACTTTCCAAATCTAGAAAGGCACTCAAATATCCAGACCCAGGAAATACATAGGACCCCGGGTAGAATCAACCCAAGAAGATCCTCTCCAAGGCACATTATAGCCAGACTGGCAAAAACAACAGACAAAGACAAGATACTAAAGTTGGCAAGAGGGAAACGCCAGGTTACTTACAAAGGTCACCCCATCAGGCTAACATCGGATCTTTCGGCGGAAACAATGCAAGAAAGGAAAGAATGGGGAAGCATAGTAAAAGTGTTGAGTGAAAAACAATTTCAACCAAGAATATTATACCCGGCAAAATTATCTTTCATATGGGAAAAAAAGATAAAAACATTCTCAAATAAACAAAATTTGAAGGAATTTACCAACTCCAGACCAGCTCTTCAAGAGGTTCTGAAGGGAGTATTATACCAGGAAAACTAAAAAATCAGAGACAGTTATACGAGAACAAAGAGCAACCAAGAAAATGGCTCACTTAATGATAGGATCAGGTACGGAAATATCGATAATTACATTGAATGTCAATGGATTAAATTCTCCAGTAAAGAGACATAGACTGGCTGACTGGATAAGAAAACAGAAACCCTCTATCTGTTGCCTACAAGAAACTCACCTTATGGATAAAGACATACATAGACTAAAAGTCAAGGGCTGGAAAAAGATACTCCATGCAAATGGAAATCAAAAAAAGGCTGGAGTAGCGATATTGATCTCAGACAAAATAGATTTCAAGACAAAGACTGTAAGAAGAGACAAAGAAGGGCATTATATAATAGTAAATGGGGTAATCCAGCAAGAAGACATAACCCTTATAAATATCTATGCACCCAACTCAGGTGCGCCTAAATATGTGAAGGAAAGACTGTTGGAGCTAAAAGGAGAGATAGGGAGAAATACTATAATTGTTGGAGATCTCAACACCCCATTATCTCCTATAGACAGGTCTTCTAGACAGAAAATAAATAGAGAGATACAGGACTTAAATGATACTATAAATGGAATGGGCTTGACAGATATCTATAGAACTTTCCACCCTACATCCACAACATATACATTTTTCTCACCCCGACATGGAACCTTTTCAAAGATAGATCATATATTAGGACACAAATCAAGCCTTTATAGATTCAAAGGCATAGAAACTGTACCCAGCATCTTCTCTGACCATGATGGAATTAAACTCAAGATTAACTTCAAGACACAACCCCGAAAATACACGAACACATGGAAACTGAACAACCTACTTCTGAATGACTTCTTCACTACTGAAGAAATTAAGGCTGAAATAAAAAAATTTATGGAAACTAATGATAATGAGTGCACAAGTGTCCAGAATCTATGGGACACAGCAAAAGCAGTCATAAGAGGAAAATTCATAGCAATTAGTGCACATAAGAAAAGGACAGAAAGATGGCAACTAGATAACTTATCATCATGCCTCAGAGAATTGGAAAAACAACAAAAAACAAATCCCCAAAATGCCAGGCGAAAAGAAATAATAAAGGTTCGAGCAGAAATAAATGAAATAGAAAATAAATGAACCATACAGAAAATAAATGAAAGCAAAAGCTGGTTCTTTGAAAAGATTAACAAGATCGACACACCATTGGCTAGACTGATTAAGAAGAAGAAAGAAAGAAACCAGATTAATCAAATATGTGATGAAACAGGCAATATTACCACAGACACAGCAGAAATACAAAATATCATTAGAGGATACTATGAGCAACTTTACGCCAACAAACAAGATAACCTGGAGGAGATGGACAAATTCCTGGATGCATATAATCTACCAAGATTGGATCAGGAAGACATAGAGAACCTGAATAGACCTATAACAAGCCAGGAGATTGAATCAGTAATAAATAACCTCCCAACAAAGAAAAGCCCAGGCCCAGATGGCTTCACTTGTGAATTCTACAAAACTTTTAAGGAAGAGTTAACCCCTATCCTACTAAAATTATTTCTAAAGATTCAAAAGGAAGGAAACCTTCCAAATTCATTTTATGAAGCCTCCATCATCCTCATCCCCAAAACAGATAAGGATATGACAAAAAAGGAAAACTACAGACCAATATCATTGATGAATATAGATGCGAAAATTCTCAACAAAATACTCGCAAATCATATCCAACAACATATAACAAAGATCATTCATCACGATCAGGTAGGCTTTATACCAGGGATGCAAGGATGGTTCAATATACGCAAGACCATAAATGTAATACACCACATTAACAGAAAGAAAGATAAAAACCATATGATCATCTCAATTGTTGCGGAGAAAGCATTTGATAAAATACAGCATCCTTTTATGATTAAGACTCTCAGTAAGATTGGTATAGAAGGGTCATTTCTCAACACAATAAAAGCCATCTATGAAAAACCTACAGCTAACATTATACTGAATGGGGAAAAGCTGAAAGCTTTTCCTCTGAAAACAGGTACTAGGCAGGGCTGCCCACTTTCTCCACTGCTCTTTAATATAGTACTGGAAGTCTTAGCTATTGCAATCAGAGAAGAGAACAATATTAAAGGCATTCGAATAGGCAAAGAAGAATTGAAAATATCTTTATTTGCAGATGACATGATGGTATACTTAGAAGACCCAAAGGTATCCATGAAAAAACTGCTTGAAGTAATAAGTGAATACAGTAAAGTGGCAGGATACAAAATCAATATCCAAAAATCTATAGCATTTCTATTTATGAACAACAAGTTGAACGAAGCAGAGCTGAAGAAAGGAATCCCTTTCACCGTAGCCACAAGGTGTATAAGATACCTAGGGATAAACCTAACTAAGAAAGTCAAAGATCTTTATAAAGAAAACTACGAAAATCTTAAAAGAGACATTGAAAGTGACATAAAAAAGTGGAAGGATATCCCATGCTCCTGGATTGGAAGAATTAACATAATCAAAATGGCAATTCTACCCAAATTAATCTACATGTTTAATGCAATTCCAATCGAAATACCAGAGATATTCTTCAGAGATCTAGAAAGGGCAATCATAGAATTTGTCTGGAACCATAAAAGACCTCGTATTGCAAAAGCAATCCTGCGCAAGAAGAGTGGAGTAGGAGGCATATCACTCCCTGATCCCAAGATATACTATAAAGCTGTGGTCATCAAAACAGCATGGTATTGGCATAAAAACAGACATGTGGACCAATGGAAGAGAATAGAGACCCCAGAAATAACCCCCAAAGCTTACAGCCAACTGATCTTTGACAAAGGATATCAGTCAATCCATTGGGAAAAGGAAAACATCTTTAGTAAATGGTGCTGGAAAAACTGGGTATCCACCTGCAGAAAGATGAAACTGAACCCCCATCTTTCACCACTAACAACAGTCAACTCAAAATGGATCAAAGATCTTAACCTAAAACCTCAAACAATAAAACTACTGGTGGAAAATGCTGGGGAAACTCTGGGGGACATTGGAGTAGGCAAAGACTTCTTAAATAAGACTCCCAAGGCACAGGCAATAATCCCTAAAATAGACAAGTGGGACTATATTAGACTAAGAAGTTTCTGCACAGCAAAGGACACAGTAACAAGTGTGAACCGACAACCCTCAGAATGGGAAAATATTTTTGTTAAATATGCCTCAGACAAGGGACTGATAACCAGAATACATAGGGAACTCAAGTGCCTTATGCGAAAAAAAATGATTAACCCAATTAAAAGGTGGGAAAATGAGCTGAACAAAAGTCTCTCTAAGGAAGACATACGAATAGCCAAAAAGCATATGAGGAAATGCTCAACATCCCTCATCATAAGGGAGATGCAGATAAAAACTACAATGAGATACCACCTAACCCCTGTCAGAATGGCAAAGATTAAGAATATAAAAAGTGATAAGTGTTGGCGGGGATGTGGTGAAAAGGGAACCCTCCTACACTGTTGGTGGGAATGTAAACTAGTTCAACCACTGTGGAGAACAATATGGAGGTTCCTCAAAGATCTACAAATAGAACTACCATTCGATCCAGTAATCCCACTTCTGGGTATTTACCCAAAAGACAGGAGAACGCTCAGTCAGAAAAGTGCTTGCACATCAATGTTTATTGCAGCATTATTCACAATTGCCAAGACATGGAACCAACCTAAATGTCCACAAACTGATGAATGGATTGGAAAAGTGTGGTATATATACTCTATGGAATACTACTCAGCCATAAAAAATAACAAGGCCCTGGAATTTGATAGAAAGTGGTCAGATACGGAGGATATATTGCTGAGTGAAGTAAGCCAGGATATGAAAGAAAGACATTGTATGTATCCACTCAATATATACCGACTATCAGCATTCTATGATAGTGAAAAAAAATTGGAGGACATAAAAGCAGTGAAGGTACTTAATGAGAATAGGACAGTGTGGAATGGGGGAAGTGAAGAGAAGAGGATAGAGAAAGATAACAAATGAACAATAGAGAGGCAGGACATTAGTGAGAAACAGATATGGCTTATTAACTGTTGATGTTGACATGTATAGTATTCTCAACTGGATTTGTCTGAGAAGTATTTCATGATGGGCAAAGTATTTGTACAAGCAACATGAGAAATAGCGATGGACTGTCTTAAAAAATAATTAGAATAATAATAATGATTGGGGAAAACATAGAAAAGATATTGAATGTTGAAGCGGGGAGATTAATGTCTCTGTACTGACTGACATGCATGGCATTCCCTTTTGAAAAAGTAATGTAATACAATGTAAAGTTATATGTAATTCAATGTAATATAAAGAAGAATATGATGATAATAAAAAAAAAAAGAAAAAAAAAAAAAAAAAAGAATCATTGAGTGTTCTAGTGGGTGCTCTCGGGGGCCCACACTGACCTACGAATGCTAAACCTAACGTTGATTATTACTTTGACGGGTGGATCAGAGCCCTGTGAGGAGCATCATGCTGTACTCCCTGTGCTTAAGTGAAGTGAACTAGAAGAATCAAACAGGTGGCTCATGCAGATGTGAAGGAGATACTTAAGCTATTGTCACGGCCTTGCTCAGTCCCTGTGGGCTCAGCAGCATTCTGGGCACCCCCCCTTCCCCACGTGAACAGGCAGCTCCGAGCCCCCCGGGCTGGGTGGATCTGGGCAGAACTTCCTCCCTGCACTGACTGGGCTCTGGGCCCAGACTGAGGCTTTTCTAGGTCAGGTTCTATCTTCAGGCTGGCCCGAGGATACAGTTTGCGTAAACTGCAGACAGCGCGGGAGCACCGTGTAAACACAGACTATCTCCCACTTCAACATTTCCTTTGCGGAGGCTCCTTCCCCAACTGGGACGCTCGATTCCAACTTCTTATCAGCCTGAGCTTCCTACCCTGATATAAGGAAGCTATTAAAGTCCGTTTCCTGGTGCTGCTTTGACCCCACCAGGACGGGCTCCTGTGAAAGCAAGTGTCCTTCAGAAGAGAAGGGTTTTTGTTTTTGTTTTTTTTTGAGAGGTTTTTCCTATAGAGTGTGTGTGCTCCCCAGAAAAATAGAGACAGAAAGCGAGAAATCACCACCCCAGGGGGGGATGGCCATGCCACAATCCCTTCTCCTCTATTCTCTTCTCGGGGTCTTCAGCACACATGTACACGTGCCTGGCGTGAGGTTAAGCCACTGGGTCCGGGACTCAAACCGTGGTCAACTACGTAGAAGTCCGGCCACATAGCTATTACGCCAACTCTGGTCCCAGAGAGAAGTTTTTCACATTCTGAAAGTCCACTAGCCAGCCTCAGATCCCCCACTTCAAACAAGCCTGCAGGAATTTTGAACGTGTTTTCAGCTGGAGCCTGAAGTCCTTGCTGTTTACTTTCTACCCCAGCTCGTTTCAGGCCTCTCTGCCCTCCTTAAGCAGGCCCTGCTGCCTTTCACCTTGTTCCTAAGCTTCTCTCCCCTTGTTGGTCTGCTCTTTACTGTCCCTCAGTCAGGTCCTGCTCATCTCTCTCCAACTTTTCCTACTTCCCCTGCTTCCCTGCTCCCCTTCTGATTACGAAAGGCCCATCCTCCTTGTTTTTCAAGCCCTACTGCAGGAGGGAATATGAAGACAGAGAAATGGTGAAGGACACCCCTCTCAAGATGCAGTTAAAAATAACAGGACATTCCCTGAGCACTCCGACCTTCATTTTTCTTCCTCTTCTCTGAGGAATTTGTAATCCTTGCCACACAACTGAGTCCTGTGGTTGCCAGTCTGTGATCAGCCCCCATTGAGATCCTGGTATTCACACCCTGGGGTAGCCCCTCCCCAAATGGACTGGGCTGAGCTCTGTAACCAATAGGATATCAGTGCACAGAGTATGAGGGTAGGTCCAAAAAGATATGGTGGCTTCCTCTGTGCTCTTTAGTTACTTGCTGGGGAGAAGCTGGCAGCCATGTTGTGAGGATACTCAAGCAGCATTACGCAGGGGACCATGTGGCGGGACCATGTGGTGAAGGATTGAGGCCCTCCTGTCAGCAACCAGCATTAATTTGCCAGCCATAGAAGTGAGCCATCTCAGAATCAGATTCTAGTCAGGCCTCAGGCAATAGTTTGTATATTACCTCAGGAGAGACTCTGAGCTAGAATCATGAAGCTATACATTGCTCTCAAATTCCCTACCTGCAGTAACTGTGTGAGATAATAAATATTTACTGTTGTATTAGGCTGGTAGGTCTTGGGGCGATTTATTATGCAGCAATAAATAACTCTTTCAGAACTTCAATAAAAATGGCAATAGCAGCATTACCAAGTGCTTATAAGTACCAGGTGCCACATAGCACTTTGTATATAATATCTCATTTAATGGCGCAGTCAACCATAATCACAACAAAAACAAGAAATTAACATTGGTAATGTGGGAGAGACTTTCTAGGTGCTTCACACATATTATTCCACCTAGGCCTTGTGATGGCCTTAAGAAGTGAGTGCTACAAAGATCCTCACGCCCATTTTACATCGAAAGAAACCAAGACAAGAAGTCGAGCAATGTGTCCAGGGACTGAGACTGGGCCCTGGCTGGCTCTCAAGTCCGTACATCATTGTGTTGTTTGTGTGGTTCTGTGTACGGGTCTTGGCTTTCCAGCACACCAGACCTATTTTCCTCTTCTTTTTAAAAAATTTACTTTATTTCTTAAAGGAGAGAAGAAAAGAGGGAGAAGGACCCTCAACAGGGCCTCATGCCTGCCACCTAACCACCCAGCCAGCCCAGGATCATGGGCAGCTGAGGGTACCTAGGATCAAGTCAACCCAGGAGCCTACCTGGGCCTCTATTGTAACTCTAATATCACACCGTGGTGCCCTACCACCCACACCACTATGACCCGATCCAGCCTCTTTTTTCTTTTTAAAATTTTGCCAGAGGATACGTGTGCTTGCCAGAGTGAGAGAGAAAGAGAAAGCGAGAAAGCACCACCACGGGGCATGGTTACGTTGTAATCTGGTCTCCGTTTCTCTCTCCTTTCAGGATTTTGGGCATGCACATACATGTTCCTGGTGTGTTTTTCAAGCTGCTGAGTCCAGGACTCAAACCTCATGGTATGGTCACTTTAACCACCAGGCCATGGGCCTACCCCACTCTTTTCCAAAGACTGTATTTTGTGTTAGCTCTCTCACCCCAAGGTACACGTCATAAGGACTTGATACACACCCGCTGGCTTGCTGCTTGGTACTAAATTTTGACCAGTTGATAGTGGCATCATGTAAATATGGCAAAACTTTTTCTGGGCATGCGCAGAACTGTGGCCACACAGATGCTGAGACAAGGGCATTGCATGAAGAAATGTATTCCTTTTTATCCAGACTTACAAGGAGTCTCACTCGGGCAGGTTAACCCAAACAAGGTATTACCAAATACGAGGCTGCGGGTTTTGTCACGGGATTTGACCTGCAGCCACTTATTTTCCTTGATCGTCCACATTCTTATCCTGCCTGGGCTGGGCAACGCGGCTCCCATCTGGGCCCTGAGGACATTACGGTACATTCCCTTTGTTAATCAGCCTGCGGAGGAACTTCTGGCATCTATTTCTCTTAACAGCACCATCACACAAGTTCCGTATAAACCTCAGCTCCCTTCAGTTCGGGTCTCGGTCTAGGAGTCAGAGCTTTGCAAGAAAAGAGGGTGCAGAGTCTGCCAAGTTGGGGAGTTCTTGTCTGAGACATCACCATCAGGGCCCCCTAAGAAGATGAGTGGCCAGCAAACTTCCAGCTGAGTAGGTGCTTTGGTGTCATTTTGCTTTGATGTTGGCCTCAAAAACTGTCTTAGGGATTTATTTTATTCAGCATCAGTTGAGCTGTGAGGAGGAGTAGAACATCAGACCATGAGGATCAGTATGACGAGGTCCCTGCCCTCCAAAGAGCTGACGTCTAGCGAGGAAGACTGACAAACATGTCATATATTGTTCAGATCACTTCCAGAGCCAGGACAGGCGAGGGGGACAAGTGAGTATGGAGGCTGCTGGGCTCCAGTTTTCAAACTGGAACATGGGGGCCAGGTGGTGGCCCAGTGATGAAACGGCACTCTGTGAGGCTGACTCGCGTGGGAAGGTTCCTGGCTCACATCTGGAGACCTCCCTGAGAATGACGGGCACACAGGGCTGGCTGAAGCTAGGAGGGGATCATGGCATCCAGACCCTGTTTCTTCCTTCCCTCCCCCCACCCCCATCTCTCTTGCTCATGGAAAAAAAAAAAAACAAATAAACAAATTAACTTTACACACACGTACACACACAGAAAAACAAATTGGAACATCGTGGTCACAGGCACCTCATGTTGCCCCGGTGGCCTGCTCCGCCTCTTGCATCTGGAAGCAGGACGTCAGGCTGGGTGGGAAGTGCTGCTTTTCCATCCTGTTCCAGGGCCTTCCTGGAAAGACAGATGAGGCAAAGAAAGCACAGCCTCTGGGGCCTTGGCCTGCTCTTCTCCACCGAGCAGTGACTCACCCTTGGGGAATCACCAGCAGAACCCGGAGCACCCTGAACCTTTACTTAGTTGTTCTGACATTGGCACAGGACTGTGTATGTTCCAGGGGCTGGGCTGTGTGAAGATGCACAGAAGCTCTGCCGGGCTCATGGACACCCCTCAAGATCCCTTATCTCCACAGACTCCCGGTGTCTTAGCTGGCCAGATGCCCTCAGCCCTCAGCGGGGGAAGGCTGCGGATGGAGTGTCAGACCCAGCATCCGTGCTTACAAATCGCTGCAGGTTCCAGACTTCCAGGGTCACGAGAGCCAGTTGGAAGCTTGATTTTGTATTGGTGATGTTGAGGATCTGCCCAGTACTCCGAGTAGGAGCCCAGGGAGGCTCCACATTCTGGTAGTATTCCAGCATGTTGAGGTGCCAGGGAGGCACCCAGTCAAGATGTCCAGGCAGTTGATGATGTGAGCCTAGAGCTGGCGCTCTTTGTATCTAACAAATTAAAGTCGAATCATATCTAAATGCAGTTTAGGCACACTAGTCACATTGTAAGTGCAGAGGGGCTACGGGTAACTGGTGGGGACCATATTGGTCGATACAGTTTAACGGAACATTCCGTTGCCATGGCAAGTTCTATTGGACAGCCCTGGTCTAAAAAACCGGAGAGCAATTATGGACAGAGACCTGGGGGTTATCAACAAATAAGGGTGGTCGCCCGCTTGGGATGGCAGAGGTGCAGCATGAAGAAAGGGGGCACCAAGAGTGGACTCTGATAAAACATAGAGGCACATGTGCTGGGTGGCTTGCAGATCCAGCAAAGAAGACCAAGAAGCAACTGTTGGATGAAAAGCAAGGACCGGAATACAGTCACATCCCAGCAACCAAGAGAATGACCTCAATGTGAAATGTCAGGCAACAGAAACAAAATGCAGGAGAGCGCTGGAGTTGGCATTTGGCAGGTCATTTGGGGAAAGCAGTCTATGTGGAATGGTGAGGACTGGATCCAGATTGCAGCAGGCCGGGGAGTAGGTGGGAGGGGAGAGTGTAGACGTAGCAAGATGACACTCTCCCAGGAAGAGAAGAGAAGAGAAAGGCTGAAGAGAGACACGGTGGGAGCAGGGGGAGAGGGCAGGGAGGAATGAGAAGGTCACGTTAGAAACAAAACAGATAGCTGTTGTGCTTTAGCGTGTTTATAGACTGTGGGAGGAGAGAGCGAGCGAGCGAGAGAACGCAAGGCCAACGAGGAGATAGGGAGGACAGACTTAACAATCAAGAGTGCACACAACTGGAGTGGTGGCCTTGAACGGGGAAAGGGACCCGTCACCCTCTAACATGGGCACAGGAAGATGGTTGGTGGCAGGGAGGCGAGAGCTGGGGCTTAGCCTTGTCGCCTGCCAAGAACAGGGGTGCGGAGTTTGGTCTGGACTGGAGAACAGGGACTCAGAAGGGCTGAACCGGGAGCCGCCAAGCTCAAGGGGAGGGTGAACAGTGTGAAGACCCATCTCACAATGAGATGGGGAGCCTTGGGATTGCCCGATGTGATTTCATAGCACCCCATGCCTGGGTGATTGGAGGGTGAGTCCTCAGAGTAAGAGGACATGAAGTGGAAGGACATGGAATTTGAAACTCCTCTTCTAAATAAAGAAAGTGGAACTTGTGGGTGTTAAACCGAATCCTCGCAGGTGCTCACGTCTTCATTTCCTGTGGGCATTCTGGATCAGTCATCTTCCTGCACCCTCCCAGACGTTGCCGGTATTCCCAGGGAAATCAGGGGCAGAAAGGAGGGGGCAGGGGCTTGGGAAGTCCCTTGCTTTGGAAAGTCACTTGTTTCTGTTTCTCTCTTCGTTCCTCACGGAAAGTGGCGCCTGCTGGAAGCAGAGAGAGGGTTTGGGGGTCGGGGAAGGCTGAGTCTGAGCCTGTCCCAGGAACTCAGGGACACCAAACTCCAGGAAGAGTTTCGTGACCAGTGTCCCTAAGGACCACCATGAAGGGGCCCAGGACGGGGGTCAGGGTGTGGACACCAGAACTACCCTGCCTGGGGCCAAACTCACTCTTACTGTGTAAGGCCACAGGACCTGGACAAGTGGGTTAAAGCTCCCATGACTCAGTTTTCCCATTGGTAGAATATGTATCATAATTGTAGCTTTTCATAGCGACGTTGTGAGAATTACGTGAGTGGAAAGGGATAAGGGCTCAGGACACTATGGGCACCCAGTGAAGATGGGGTTTGGCCTTCAGCATCATCTTCCTTGGTCCAAGGGGGCCTGACAGGCAGGGAGGCCCTGAGAAGGAATGGAGGCAGCCATGAGGCCTGCAGACATGGGCACTGCAGAAGAGAAGCCGTGCATCTTGGCGTGGGGGCCCTGCAGGGGCAAAGGTGTCTGTCTTGAATGCATGCTGCTGGGGAATTCAGCTTTGAGGAGGCTCAGAAGGGTCTAACACTAAACCCGGCCCTGGAACAGAGACCTCCATGGCCACCTTAAGGTCCCATGGAGCGTGGGATGCCTAACGAGGCAGCCCAGAATATCCTGTTCCTCAGCCTGACTTGGATTAACTGAGCATGGAAATAGCACTTTTCTTGCTAATAAAGACTAAGTGGTGGGACCAGCAGTTGGCGTAATGGCTACGTCGCTGGACTCCCATGTAGTTGACCATGGTTCGAGTCCCAGACTTGGTGGCTTAAACTCATGCCGGGTGCATGTGTGTGCATGCTCAAGATCCCAAGGAAAGAATGAAGGAGAAGGGATTGTGGTGTGGCCATCCCCCCTGGGGGGTAATTTCTCGCTTTCTGTCTCTCTGTCTCTCTCTTTCTGGAGAGTGCACGTGCCCTATAGCAAAAATCTCTCAGAAAGAAAGAAAGAAAGAAAGAAAGAAAGAAAGAAAGAAAGAAAGAAAGAAAGAAAGAAAGAGAGAGAGAAAGAAAAGAAAGACTAAGTGGCGACCTTTGCTTAATCTGAGAGCCTGCTGAAGCCAGAAAGGAGGGTTGCAGAATCTCCCACCTGGTCACAACAATGCTGGCCCAGAGCAGGCCTCCTTAGGGTGGGTAACACAGAACAGATGTGGCCTGCAGGAAGCTCAGCTCAGCGCCAAAGGGAAAGGAGGTGACTCTCCCCAAATTTGCTAATCGGATGAGTCACTCCACCTCCTTCAGGGCTGAATCTAGGGGTTTTACAGCTGAGGGATTGGGGGTGACTCAAGGAGGAAAACAGAAAGAGGGGAGAGCCAGCCTGCCCCTATCATAGAGAGATGCCCACGTTTCTAACGTGTGCACCACACCTCTAGGAATCCATGCAGAATAACGGAGAGGCAGATGGACTTCAGTTCGATTCGGATTTCTGCGGCTTCCTGGTTCTGTGCCAAGTCCCCTTGTGCCTCTGGATTCTCACTGAAACCCTGGGGATAATAATACCCACTACCTCACAGGGGTTGTTGAAAAAAAAAAAAAGAAAAGAAAAGATTGAATAAGGGGTCTTTAAAACACATACAGTATGCTTGGCTCATAAGAGGTTGACTCTACGGTTCTTTGTTATTATTCTTACAATTATCCGAAAGGCCTCAAGGGGGGTTTGGAGGAGGAACAATCACGGAACCAGCACTCCAGGAAAGAAGAAAGACCCTCTTGCCACCTTAAGTAAGAGTTTTCATTGCAAGTCTGTGCCTCTCGGGACAAGCAGCAGAGACAGTGGACAGCTGAGCTCCAGAAACGAGGCTCCTGGGGGTCCCGGGGCCCTTCATCTCTGCACTCTGCATCCTTCCCATCTTCTCAGATATCGTGATGGACATACAGGCTGCCCACGCATGCCTTGAGCACCCACCTCACCGGGAATGACGGAGAAGCAGGAAGGAGAACCAAGCGCCAAGCTTGCAGGAATGAGACACCCACTTGCTGCTGAGCGAAGCCCGTCGATGTAGATGGACAGACATGCTCTAGGCGATTGTCTCCTAAGAACAGAAAGAGGAAGTTTATCAAACTTGAAGGGAATAGCACCAGCTTCCTTCTGGCAGGTGTCTTGGACCAAAACAAAATAATGTAGGGTCACAGAATCCGTTTTCATAGTTACTTATTTTGAAGACTGCTGAGTTAGCTTTTTCCTTTGCTTCCCCTATCTTGTCCAATTTTCAAGCTGTTTTCTACTCACCATTTAAATAAAATAGATGGAATGTATTTATATCCCAGGCCATTCCAAAAGAAGTTGTAGTTTACCAAAAGAGAAAAGCCCAGTCAATCAAATCAATGGCATATGGGTCAAATAGAAAAAGAGTGGAGAAAAAAAATAGAAATTAAATATTCACAGGGCTGGGAGGTGGCGGGGTGGTTAAGGGTGCTGGTCAACTGTGGTTCGAGTACAGGACGTGGCAGCTTGCTCTGTCACTTTCTCTCTCTCTCTCTTTCTCTCTCTCATTGTGTTCCTCTCTGGTCAAATTAAAATGAGTAAATAGATAAATGAAGGTAAATAAAATAATCTAAAAGATATTTTTTTAAAAAAGAAATGAAATATTCATTCCACTTACTCCAAGGGAGACTAATGCCATATTTGAAGTGTTTTGGTGGTCAAGATGAAAAAGGAAACATGAGGGTAGCCAGTAGAATAGTGGTTAAAGCAGCTGGATCCCACATGGCTGGTTGCATGGTTTAAGCCCCAGACCCAGAGAATTGAAAAACATGTTGGGCATGTATGCTTGGCCAAAATCCTGAGAGGGGAATGGAGGAGAAGGAATTGTGGTGTGGCCACCCCCCTCAAGGATTGCTTTCTCGTTTTCCCTCCCTTTCTCTATCTCTGTCTCAGGGAAGCACACATGCCCTATAGCATTTTTTTTAAAAAGTGAAAAGTGAATGTGATCCATAGCTTTGTTGATCAGGGGAAAGGAAACATTGCAGGCATTTTTTTTTTTTGGGGGGGGGTAGTGGTGGTGGTGGTGGAGAGAATACTCAGTTTTTCTTGATATTAAACTTTAAGAGAAATTTCTCCTTGGTACATAATAAGAAGAGAGAATTGACAACAGTTTTGGATCAAATCAGAAGTTTTCAAAAATAAATTCCCACGACTCACTCCCATCAGGACTTTTGAAAGCTGCTGCCAGTCTATGGTGACGTGAAGTTTAGCCCCTAGATGCTGAGTCAGTGTGGGCACTTGATCAGTTTTTGGAAGTACACTGGATCAAGCTCGGGTTGGCAAGAACTTTTGTAAACAAATGTTATTTTCTAATGTATTAGTCATCCTTTTTTCCGCATTTTTGTTGGAAAATGTAAGCACTGTGGATCAATGTTATCTAAATCATGATTTTTTTGACAGGATACACTTTCGGGTGAATCCTGTGACATGCATAGGACCTACCTCTGTGCCAACAGTGATTAATAGGATGAATCGGGGGTATGATCATTAGACCTGAATCTACTTAATTCTCATCTGACCTGCTTGTTTTTCCAGATTTATAGTGTCTTTTCCACAATTTTCCTAATGAGGCACACAGAGGATACATAAAATTAAATGCTACAGCATGAAAGTCAGGACAAGTGGGACCAGCAGGTAGCACGGTGGGCAAGGTGCTGGATTCTCACATGACTGACCATAGTTTGAGTCCTGGACCCAGCAGCTTAAAAATAATGCCGAGTACATGTGCATACGTGCCCCAAATTTCAAGACAGCAATGGAGGAGAATGGAGTGAGGCATGGCCACCTTCCATGGGGGGTGATTTCTCACTTTACCTCTGTCTCTCTCTGTGAGCATGCATGCCCTATGGCAAAAACCTAAAAAGGGGGGAAAAAAAGTCAGGACAAGGAAATCAAACCAAGTATGGAACCAAGACTAGGGCAGGTATAGGGTGAGGTTGGATGGAATAAAGAATGAAAGAATAAAGTCCAACTACTGCTACAAATGGACTGCAAACTGGTTTTGGGTTTCCTGGAGGCGAGGGGACAAAGTTTACTTTTCTCCCTCTGGTCCACAAAAGTCTTGCTGAAACACAACTAGGCTAGTCCTCTAGCATCCCCCTAGCCCCCCCACACACATAAACTAGTCTGCTCCCACCATGGAAAACTGCTTAGGATGATGGGCTTTGCCTTCTGTGACTTGGTAAGACCCCTTTCTTACTGGGGTTCACTGCCATGTCTAAGAGCTCTCGGGCAGCTCTGTATCCGTGTGAGCTCCTGTTCCATTCCCGTTTCTAACCCAAGCTCCCGCTCCCTGCCCAGCGCTACCTCCTTCATAGTGTCAGCTTGCATATGGCTTTGCCTCATCTTTGGCCTGACTCCTTCCACCTTGGGGTCTTTTCAAATGTGGCCATCCCTACACATTGTCTCAAGTGGCTATTTCCTAGCGTGATAATCCGGTCCTCCTTTTACTCATGGCTGTGTGATAGGTTGATAGCCAGTTTGTCAGGCAAGTCACATGGTCTAAAATATGAACTCAAGGGTGGGGTTAGGATGTGGAGGGAGCTGTGGGTGAAACCAGTTTCCTTGCAATGAAGCTTGAGTATGACAAGCAAGAGAAGACACCTATTCATCGGGGAGAGACTGAGTGTGAGCATGAGAAAACTAGCTGACCGCTTTCCTCCTTTATACCGGCTTCAAAAATAAATGGCTTTATCTTTCTGAAAAAGTATTCTTTTGAGTTGTTCAAGTCTGTTTCTTTGAAAGTATGTCAGAGGCATTGGTGACCCCTGCAGTAAACAACCCTCTTTTTGTTTTTTTAAAGTTCTGCTATGGTATGCACACACACAATGGCAGGAGTGAGAGAGAGAATAAGAAAGTACTCCTAGGGGAGATGACCACACCATGATCCCTTCTCTTCCATTTTTATTTCAGGCCTTGGGGCACACATACATGTGCAACCGGCATGATTTTCAACTACCAGGACTGAAAGCATGGTTGGCCGTGTGGGAGTTCAGCACCCTGACCACCACAGCACTGACTCCCATAGTCACTTTTGAGAGTGCAAGGGGTACCTCAGGACAATAGGTACAACCAAACACAGATTTTCTAGCTTATAGGATGGACTCAACATTTGTTAACTAATTTAAATAGCATAAATACCCAGTGACTAGATCATCTTAAAGTTCAGATTTTTAAATAAAACCAGGTTCTCAAGTGAAAAAATGCACAACCTTTCATCTTAATAGATCGATCATGGGGCCAGATAGTGGCGGCCTAGCTGAACACACATAGGGAAGGTCCTGAGTTTGTGTCCTGGGACCTCCTGGAGCATACCGAGGGAATGCCGGCATGCACCTGTGATCCTGGCTGGCTGGCACTGAGGGTGGATGGTGGCATGGGAACCATGTTTGGGGTACCTATTTCTCTCTCTCTCCCCTTCTCTCCTCCACTGAAGAAAGAAATAAACTTTAAAAAATAGATAAGTCACTAACTAACTTAACCAGGAAGGGAAAAAAAAAGGGGGGGGGAGCCCAAATCATCAAAATGAGAACATTGGTGAAGCAATCAAAGATACACACAAATGAACGATGGTTCTGAAATGACTTATGTTTACCTAAGTCAAATACATTTGAAAACCTGGGTGAAATGAGTGCTTCCCCTGCTGTCATACACCGTGGCAGGGACTGAGCCAGGCTGAACCAAGAATGGAAGCTTCAGCCCCTGGCTTCCTGCCAAGTCATTTCCCTATGAGTCAACCAGACTTCAGAGCTGGCTTTCTGAAACTGTTATTCCAGCCCTTGAACTTGGAGCTCAGATGTCTGGGTAGGTTGGCAGGAAGTCAGCTCCTCCACCAGGACAGGAAACAGATGATCTGAAGAGGTGTCTGCTCGGTGCACCTCTTACGACAAACGCCCACCCACCTCTTCTGACGTCCGCTTCGTCTGCCAAGCTCAGGCCACACAGTTGTAGAAACGAAAGGCAGACATGGCCGTGATCTGGGAATCCCAAGTGTTAGATCTGCACGGTCTCACCCTGCGGAGACTTAGCTACATTCCTAATAGTGCTCTTCCTACCTCACTATCATTAATACTAGGTGCAACAACTGATATTTATTCATTCTTACTCCTTTACCATCAGTTAACAGCCCTCTGTGGTGGATGCTGTTTTACACAATCCTCACTACACCGTTCCCTTTTGACCCAATCCAAAGCTCATGGAGATAAGGAACTTGCCTAAAGTCACACGGAGAGTAAGTAGCAGAGTTGAGATTTGACAAGTAATCTGACTGCAGAATCTGTACAAGGGTAATTCAAAAATCTGTGGAAAAAACGGAACTAAAGGATGAGTTTATTTTGGTGTGGTAATTTTTATTTCTTTTATTTCTTTTATTTTTTTAGGCAATTCTGCCTTTACTGTCACATTACTAATTGCAAAGTCTGACAATTGCTTCCTTTTTTTTTCATGAGTACATTATTTTCGTAAATTTACATTTCATCATTGTACATCTTTATAATGCAAAATATGGTTTTTCAAAGTGTGCAAGTAGTACATGACCATCAAATCAAGGATATTAATATAGACATCATTTTCAACAAAGAACTTTACATTCTTTTGTCTCTTAAATGTTTCTTCCTTCCCCTCCTCCCACT